>OX637333.1:22216660-23554896 GCA_951799405.1 Agapetus fuscipes
AGTAACTATAAACACAAGTCATTATGTCAACAAAATGAGTCCTAAGGTAGACAGGGTTTTCTAGGAATCAGCTTAACTTGTCCGACTAATGTATTGTTAATTTCTTTGTTGGTAATTCAAAAGACTCTACCTGAAGTCTCTTATAGATGAGTCGTATAGAATCAAAGGCGGCAATCCAAAAATAAATAAATTGACATGAAGGGTCGTGGGTTCGAATCCCCACGGAGTGCAAAGGAATATAATTTATATGATTTAAAACAAACCGGTCCGTAGTCCAATGATAACACTTCGGACTCTGAATGAAAGGTTGCGGGTTCGAATGCCAGCGGAGCACAAAAAATATAGCATTTGGCCAAATTTTAACAATTGATTTAAAAAATGTAATTTGTCGTGTATATTCCTTAACTTATAGGTTAATATGCGGCTGACCACCCATGCTGTAAAAATTGTTCACTTTGCCAATGTCACCCCTGTTTCAGGGAAGGACGACAAGAGTTACAGGGCTTATGTTCATTTGAAATACGGGTTTTTATATTGTAGGTACACATGCGGCATGTTTAAGCGCGAATTTGTACGTGTCTGCTTGTGAGAATGCATATAATGTGAATCCCCAATGTAGCATATCCTTGCAGTTTAGATAAGATCACTTGGTAAGCATAAGTCATAGAAAAATGTCTTTCAAAAATCGAGAATCCTTTTTATGGGGGTAGGTAAAATTTGAACAAAGAACCATTGTTTAACATATTATCCTATTTCCATTGAAAGACATAATATAACAATGACGACCAAATAGAAAAATATTATAATAAAGTATAGTAAAATATTTTGCACAAAAAAATGTATTTTTTTTCATAATCCTTATAATAGAAATTATTCTGGTGATGACCGGTCCGTAGTTCAGTGGTGACATTTCGGACTCTGAATGGAATTTGTGGGTTCGAATCCCGGCGGAGCACAACAAGTATGCCATTTATATTTTCATATTTGCTCTTCGCTGGGTTGAAAAATTTATAAACCTTTACTCATGACCGGTAACAAAAGCTCCATCCCGCCTTACAGCAACTGGGTCTTGCTTGAGAATTGGCACTTTGTAGCGACGACGACCAAGCTCGTTAAAAGGTCGATAGCTCTATAATCTATAATCTAAGTTGCAAAGATATATAATCATTTAAATCTCTCAGATGTATGCCCACAAACCAACACGTGAAGTTCGCGCTTACAAATGCTGAATGTGTACTTACAAATAAAATCCAAACCTCAAATGAACATAAGCCCCACAACTTTTGTCGACCTTCCCTGACACATTGGCAAAGTGAACCATTTTTCACAGTATGGGTGGTCAGCCTCATACCAACCTATAAGTCAAGGAATCACTCAATTGGTAAAATGCTTGCATTCCATGCCGAAAGCAAGGGTTCGATCGCAAGGTTTACTCAGCCTTCACAAGAAATGAGCACCAGCCGGAGGTTGGAAAACCCCTACTACAACTGAAACTGGTTGGTGTGAGGCCGGCCTCCTTACCTGTAAAAATAAATAGGTCCCGAATCGCCACATGCGACCCTTTCGGGGTTAACGCAGGCAAGAAGTTACACCATATGTGCAGCTTAGTTGTGTTTATTCTAAGGTGATGCGAAACACTCCTCAAGAGCCGAACTTTACCGTCGCTATGTATTACTATCGCTATTACTGTGTAGCTGTAGGCTTAAAAAAAATAGGCTGATTTATTTGGTGAGCGCTGTTTTTGTGTGAAGCACACCTCAAGAGCCCTCTGCGAGCTTGGTCGTCGCTATAGAAATCGCCAATTCTTAAGCAAGACCCAGTTGTTGTAAGGTTGGATGGACCTTTTGATGACCGGTCTTTGGTAAAGGTTTATGAATTTTTTCAACCCAGCGAAAGCAAATTTGAAAATATAAATGGTATATTTTTTGTGCTTTGCCGGGATTTGAGCCCACAACCTTCGAGTTACGAGTCCGAAGCGTTACCATTTGAACTACGGACCGGTCAATTTTACCAATAAATAAAATTCAATTTCTCGCCAGGAGCAAAAAAAAACAGTTTTTTTCGGATATCATCTTTTTATTCAGTTTTAATATTTTTTATTAAATAAATTAATAAACGTACTAATCAAGTAACCCATACTGTAAATTTATTACACCTATGTGTAAAAAATAAATTCCTTGACTTATAGGTCAACGACGTTACCATGTTGAAAGCACCGGTTCCCATAGATCACCGAAGTTAAGCAACATTGGGCGCGGATAGTACTTGGATGGGCTCAGGTACACCGCGTGTCGTTGGCATCTTGCCCCGGTCCGTAGTGCAGTGGCAACCATCCGGACTCGTTAATGGAAGGTTGTGGATTCGAATCCCGGCGGAGCACAAAAAATATACCAGTGTGCTTTCGAATGTGCTCTTCGCTGAGTCGAAAAATTCATAAACCTTTACCAAAGACCGGTCGCTGAAAGGTCCATCCAACCTTACAACTGGGTCTTGCTTGAGAATTGGCGCTTTCTACAGCGACGACCAAGCTCGCAGAGGGCTCTTCAGGTGTGATACACACAAAAACAGCGCTCACCAAATAAATCACCCTAATATTATTATTTGGTATGAGGCTGACCACCCATACTGTAAAAAATGGTTTATTTTTCCAATATGTCACCCCTGTTTCAGGGAAGGTCGGCAAGAATTGCAGGGCTTATGTTCATTTGAGATTGGGTTTTTTATACTGTAGGTCCATATGCGGCATGTGTGAGCGTAAAATTATGCGTGTCTGCTTGTGGGAATGCATTTAATATGAATCTGAAATGATACATATATTTGCAACTTAGATTAAGATGTGCGTTTTGAACCTATTTGACCACATACAATTGCTTTGTGTTTACAAACAATACTAATAAAAGAAAGAAAACTTTCCGACTTCAAAGTTTTAATGTGTTATTTTCAATATTTATTCGTATTTTTTTACGCTCGTATCGCAGCAGACGAGGAGATAGTTTTTGCAATACACGTTGTCTTTAACCCATATGCTCTGCGTGTGTGAGGGAGAAGTACCGTGCGGTAGAGAGGTTGGACAAGCAAGCGGCACAGATCCCACGTCCGAGCCCCTTGAAGAACAAAGGGAGACTGATTCATTTTGAACAGAATTTTAAAGGTTTGCGAAATAAGGAAAAAATCCATGAAAAAAAATATTTTGACTATTTGTTTTGTTGTTATAGGTGTAAAAAAGACTTTATCTACATGGATTTTTTTTCATTTTTTTTTTTAAACATTGAATGTCGGAAAAAAACGTGTACGAAAAATACAAAAAAAAAAGAAATTTTGCAATATTCAAAAGGTAAAATAATGAAAACAATATCAAATTTTAAAAAAGTAATCTGATCATGCCTTCAACAAACTCTTTTAAAATTATTCTATCATAGAAAAAATAAAGATTTTTTTTTTGTTTTTGGAGGATATGCTTTTTAGCAAAGCTCTTTCCGCAACTAGCAAAAACAAGTCCAGATTAAGCTTTGATTTATATACGTAAATAATTTATTTGACTTTTGAAAAAAATATGAAATATAGTTTTAATGTTGATTAATCTTACGTAATTTTTTGAAATATTAATACATGTCTTAATGATGCTCTAAAAAAATAAATGAAAACATACTTTAAAAAAAAAAATCTTGAATATGCGTGGAGCGCACCCTTAAGCTCGAGCCGAAATCCACATTAATTTGGGCACATTCTCATGCAAGATTGCCAAGATAAGCGCAATCGGAATTTTACTGGTATTTTTAGCTGGCGTCGATTATTTTTAGTGGCGCGAATCTGAATAACCGCAGATCGAAATCCTTTAAAACTGCAGCGCGAATTTTGCAGAGAGCAATGACCTGCAGTTTTTTTTGCGGGCATATTATTTATTATGCAAGGTCTCCGTTCAATTTTAATACGATTCGACTGAAATTAACAAGCAAATTTTACAACTTCAATAATATAATAATCTATAATCTAAAATCTAAGTTGCAAGGATATATTCATTTAAAGCTCTCAGATGTATGCCTACAAACCAACAAGTGTAGTTCGCGCTTACAAATGCTGAATGTGTACCTACTTACAAATAAAATCCAAACCTCAAATGAACATAAGCCCCACAACTTTTGCTGACCTTCCCTGAAACAGGGGTGACATTGGCAAAGTGAACCATTTTTTACAGTATGGGTGGTCAGCCTCATACCAACCTATAAGTCAAGGAATTTTGCAAAAATCAATTATTTCTGACATTTCGTCCCCTTAGTGCTTGTTTGTCTTATCTCTTTTGACCATCAGAGGTAATTTCAGAGGAGGAATGTTTCTATGTGTACTGGACCAATGTGTCGTGTGAAAACGAGAAATTGATTTTTTTTTAAATATTTAAAACAACAAGCCGTTGCATGCACACAAGCTTCTGCTTTCGCATGAAGACAACTGGCCAGGCAAAATAGGTTGGTGGATGGCATTCCTTTCCACAAATCTATTTTAAAAAAAACTCCCACATTATCGTGTTTATTCTTAGCTCAGATTGTGTAGAATGTGGTTCTCATGAAACTTTTATTTGAAGGTCATATTTGAATCAAATGGTAGATGAGCCAAACAAGCACTGGGAGGAAGATTTGTTAACATGATATAAGAAAGGTGATGGAAGTTAATGAGTTGCAAGAGATTTTAAAGGTTCGTAAGAAGTGGCCAACTCTGTAAATGTTCACGGTCACTTGTATTTAAAATTAACGACATTAGGTTTATTTTATCAATAAATTTGATCCTTAACTTATAGATTTTGTTCCGGTCCGTTGTTCTAAAGGTAACGCTTTGCTCGTAAATGTAAAGTCGCGGGCTCAAATCCCGACGGAGCACACAAAATATACCATTTATATTTTCAAATATTCTCTTAGCTTGGTTGAAAAATTCAGATATGTACCTTTAACAAAGACCGGTTACCAAAGGTCCATCCAATCTTACAGCAACTGGGTCTGGCTTGAGAATTGGTGTTTTCTATTGCGACGACCAATCTCGCAGAGGACTCTTGAGGTGTAATTTACTTAATAACAGTGCTCACCAAATGAGTCATCCTAATATTATTATTACTAACCACTCGTGTCAGTTTGTGGACTTGATATTATTTCAAGATAAGAAAAAAAAATACGATCCACGCCATTTATAGAAAAACAAATAGATACTGTGTACTTAAAAAAACATCCATTGAGACATTTTCCGTACAAAGTAATAAAAGAAACAATAAAAAAACCTTTTGTGCAAAATAAAAAAAATACTTAACATTCGCTAAAATAATCCTCTACCACGATATGATGACGTCATTTCTTTTTTATGTATTTTTTCTCCCTTCCATTGTCATGCTTACCCATCGTAACAAATATTAAATTCTTCCCCAAAATAATGTTATTAATTCAATAATAAAAAAGTAATACGCAAATAATAGTAACATGTTGTTTTCTCTATTTTTTTCTTGTGCAAATGAAAATATGACACGAATGTTTTGTGTGTCCTTTTGACCTCCAAAATTTATGAAGTAAATTATTTAATACGTCTTACAAACCTACACGGCCTTATTCATTAGATTGGTTGAACCCAAAACCAGAGTTAAACCAGCTTATTAGTCAGAAAACCGACTTTATATTGGTTTAAAAATTAAAAACTTTTTTTGAATAAGGTGGTAAATGTTTGCCGATTTTTTTTTCTTTATTATTATGAAATAAAGTTTATTTTGAATTTTGTAAAGCCATCTTTCCTTCACGTTTAAATTATTAAAAATACTTAAAAATACTAAAGTCCTAGAATAGTTTCTAATAATCGTAATATAAAAAGATCTCTTTTTATTTGGAATAATACAATTACACAGTAACGCACATAAGTAATTGAATAATTGAATAAAATGAAGGGTTTGTTCCCCATTATCTGTGAAAATAAATAGGTCTTACTCGCCACAAGTAACCACTTCCGGAAAAGCTTCAGCATTACAAATATATTCTATATATTATGCATCTTAGTTTTTTGTTAAAAAAAAGAAAAACCATGTTAAAGATATGTAACATTTATTTTTGGCTGCATAAAAAATAAATGTACGTATCAAATCACTAATCTTAGTCGCAAAGATATATCGACATATAAAATTCATTCTTGTAATACATATCCCCAAGCAGGCACATTTAATTTCGCTTTTACACATTTTGCATGTGTACATACAAAATAAACCAAACCACACATTAACATAAACTTTGTAAATTTTGCCGCCTTTCCCTGAAATCGGGATGGCATTGACACAAGTAAACTAAGAACACATCAACCTGTTATTCAAGAAACACAAGAAATAAGATAAGGAATTCAAACTGAAAAATTTCAATGTCTTTTTAAAGAAAAATCGATAGTTCAAATAGTGCCATTGTCGAAAACTTGTAAGGTCGTATAACACATTATCTCAAAGGTCTCGTATTCTTGCAATGTTCATTCAAGGTATCTGAACCCAAGTATAAAAGCTTACTTTGTAACTAAGCCCTAGCGTTGAACAAAAAATATATATTGCAAGTAAAGTAGGGTCTCTAGTGCGTGCTTTAGTTTCCATAATTTTGGTACTAAAATAAGGTATGGTTTGGACTACTGCTACCTGCCTGTATCTTCTTTGTATGGATTTTCAGTACTTGAGGATGAATTATAAAAGACAGTGCGTGCGGCTTTCTGGTCACGCACGTTCACAGGTTTTAATCTACGCAGTGTTGTCGGAGGTCAAAGCTTTCGTTATCGAAGCTAGAAAATGTGAAAGGAGGTAGGTGTTAGTATACTTCAGAAATGAAAAATGATACCTGGAATTAACTAGTGGTTGCAAATTAATAATGAAGGTCTCAAACTTTTCTTCAAGCTTCTACTTTTAATTGAAATTTAACCAATCTACTTTTTTGTACAACATTTACTTTTTACCTATATATATAAGTGGAAAGTAAAAGATAAATGAAGGTGATGGATATAAATGGACTGAATGGATACGAAAACGTTTGTATGTTTAAGAAAGACCCAGCGTAGCCACTTTACAAAGATAGCCATTTTTTCAATTGACGGAAGGCTTTTCCGTAAAGTTAAAAGCAACTGAACAACAAAACAAGAACCTGTAGGTCAGAGACGTGCTTATGGCCTAAATAAAAATGAAAATAACAAACACTCTTTGAGCTTGCAATTAAAAAATTGCGTATAATCTAAGCATCAAATTTAAATAGGTGGTTTCCAATTTTGTTTTTTTTTGTATGCTATTCAAAAGTTATTTAAAATTGAACCAAAAATACAATTTCAGTTTCTTATGATTGTAATTTAAAATTTTCTTCAGTGTAACAATTTAAAAGTTGTATGGAAAACTACAACTTTAATAAATTTTGCTATTGCGTCTAAAAATAAAGTTTTGAATAATTTGAAAGTAATAAACATAAACAAATGAAAGCTAATGAACAAAATTTAAATGTCTGCCATTGAAAGTCAAATTAATGCAATACATAAATATGAGCTTAAAGCTCTGAGGGATTGCCTTCTGTAAGCAGGGCTGGCACGAAACTAGTAAAAAATATATTTTATGAAAAAGCGTAACCATTAGTATCGAGAAACAAATTAATTTTGTCATTAAAAATATTCCATATTTTTTGTGTACGACAACGAAAACTTTTTTTTACAAGAGACAATCTGTATTTTTTTTAACTAGTCATGCTAGAACAAGCAAAATCTACACGCATTTTAATATGTGCGTATATCTTGAATAATTGGGCAAAAAACAATAATTATTTTTTTCGCAGGCAACCAATAAGCCGGATTGCTAAGGAAAAAATCTTGCGAATAACTATCTGATAAACGTATATCATTTATTTTAACACTGTTGTAAGCTGAATTACGTATCTTCCTTCCGATTTTTCAATGAACGGTTTTTACATAATAATATGACTGGTATTTTTCAAATCATCCATAGATTATTTTCACTAAGACGTCTTCAAACCATGATAAACAAAACTTTCGTACAGGAATGACTTTTTTTAATTTATGTGTTTTGGTGGTTTATCGATTTTCCCGGGATTTTTCTCTAAATGCCTAACCCTGCCCAATGCACAGCCGGGCATTTAATATAATAACTCATTTCACAATATGCAAATGCCTCCCGCAACATGGTACCCTGCCTCAAATAAATTAATTATTAATACAAAACGAGGAGCGCTCCTTTGTTCTGAATGTCACCTCGCAATAAATCAATACGACTCATGATTGGCATTACTGTACCCCAAGTATAAAACTAAACAATCGCGTTTACCAAAAAATGGTTGCAAATTAAAACGATTTACAGAGGCGTTATTTTAGATTACATACATTTTCGTTGGTGAACGCAATGGTCGAGTTTTAACTTATGTTTTATGCTTGAGGTACTGCACACTAACCTTTTAAGAGTTCAACTATTTTTGTATCCAATATTATTATTTGTCAATGAAAATAAAAGTCAATACGTGTCTATTATTAAAGAACTTTTATTTTCTTAAAGGATGGTACAAGGCCAACAAACCCATTTCAGCTATTCTTAACGTCTTTCCTGAAAGAGATTTTTACAGAATGGGTGGTCAGTCTCATGGTTATATTTCATTAAGAGAATAAAAATCAAGAATAATGGATGAATTTATGTTTAAGACTCGCGGATATGGCCGAGCGAGTCAAGATGGGGCTTTTGACTAGCATGTTTCTCATGATGAAATCTTTGATCCTGAGTGTATCTTTTTACGTCATGTGTAGTGCGCGACTCATGTAGTAAGGTCTAATCTAATCTAAGTTGCAAAGATATGTAACATTGGTGATTCCCATTACATGCATTCTCACAAGCAGACACGTACAAGTTCGCGCTTGCGTATGCCGCATGTGAACCTACAACATAAAAACCCAATCTCAAATGGACATACACCCTGCAACTCCTGCCGACCTTCCCTGAAACAGGGGTGACATTGGCAAAGTGAACCATTTTCTACAGCATGGGTGGTCAGCCGCATACCGACCTATAAGTCAAGGAATATACACAACAAATAACATAAGGTAATTATAACTTAATGATTCTTATATTTCTTTAATTCAGATCATGGATCTGTTTGGTTTTCGCAGATAGTGAGCTACTCTTGGGAGGCTGAAGTCCACTTATCCTGCCACTACTTTTGCGATCTTCCAGGAAGGCGACGACTTGGTGTAATATCATCTGCTGCAATAAATGGGATCCTTGAGTCGTCCATACAATTAACGTGGTTCCTGTTAAATCTACGTTTGGCTCTGTTCCTCTGTCCTCTGTTCTTACAAATTAGTTATGAAGTTTATAATTGATTAGATCAAGATAAGATTTATGTAAACAATACACGTGTCTAGCCTGGAAAAAGTAGGTTAGTATATCGCATTCCTGTTTACGACTTTATTTTTAAAAAACACCAAAATTGCACGAAGTTCGGTCGATAGCTCAGTTGGTAGGGTGCTTGCATTCCATGCCGAGAGCTCTAGTTCGAATCGCACCGAGGATGTCAGAAATGAACTCCCGTTTCGGTAGTTATTTTAAAACCTAAAATAATATACCGGCAAGGCATCACAAGAAATGAGTACCATCTCCCTCGGGAGCTGGGAATCCATAAAGCCAGCCCCCTTACCTGTAAAAATAAATAAGGTACATTTGCTACTTGTTACCATTTTGAGGAAAACGCGGCAAGAAGTTACACTATATGTGTAGCACACAAAAATGGCACAGAAAAATGATAGTTTGAAGTTGGTATCCAGCTTGCGGTATCCTTCAGATGTGCCTTCTTCTTCCTCTTTGATACTTTAAAAAAAATAGCTAACAGTCCGACGGTGCAACGCATTAGACTAAATAATTAACTCGCAGCGCTCAAGCAAAAGGTAATGAGGGTCGTTAAGCGCAAGTGGCGCGTTTAATTGCGCGGGAGAATCATATCCGCTTATGTGCGCTTGTCTGCCTCGCGCCGGATGCGAGCGGGAAGCTTACAAACCATACCGACAACCTAGCGAAACATCCAGAGCTCAACGACACCATGTTATAATCCCAAGGTTTAAGAGCTTTCACAAATGGAAAAAAATAATAATGGAAGCAGATTCTAGTTACGTGGTTGGCGTAAGGCCGGCTTCATTATCTGTAAATATAAATAGCTTACAAAGGCCAGGCACAACGTAGTATGAAGTTACACTGCATGTGTAGGTTAGTTGCATTTGCGTTGCATGCATATTTAATTTTTTTATGCTGTTTCTTAAAAAAATGATGCAACAGTGCTAATTTTAAAGGGAAGTGTGATTCGCTACTAAAGGACAGTTTCATTGTGACATTTCAGTGGACACAATTTCGGTCGTCCGTGATGATTTACTATTATTCTTAGAAAAATGATTGTTACTGTTAATGTATCCTGCCGTCGTTCAAATAGAGCTGGCCGATGCATCTCAACTTTTTTCTGTCCTTGCATATCTCTTTCATCGTTTTAAAATTTATCCCTTTCCTTATGACTTTGCGGCGGACCACCCATACTGTAAAAAATGTTTCACTTTGCCAATGTCAACCCTGTTTCAGGGAAGGACGGCAAGAGTTGCAGGGCTTATGTTCATTTGAGATTGGGTTTTTATATTGTAGGTCCACATGCGGCATGTGTTAGCGCGAAATTATACATGTCTGCTTGTGGGAATGCATTTAATATAAATCTTAAATGATATATATCTTTGCAGCTTAGATTAGATTAGATTTAGATTAGATTATACGTACCTTTTTCTACTCTCATTCTGCGGGTTCCATTCTTTTGGAATCGCACCTATTTGGTGTATTTTTACTTTTTTATTCAAAAACCATCCAATATCCATGATATTTAGCATAAGTCAAATTCTGTATTCTCCATGTTTCGTCGACTTCATATCCAACATCTTCAGGAGACAATGTGGAGCGAGATAAAAGAATGAACTATTCGCTATATTTTCAAGCTCGTAGTTTTGTATAACGATAAAAGAAACAGTCGAATATTGCTTACCCTTTGATTTTGCATATTTGTTTTAAAATTACAAAATGATTTCATATCGTTTTTCCAAGAAATAAACCAAATTTAATTCGATTTATCATTCAGTTAACATCGCAATTAATTGAAGAAGAAGAAAGCAATGATTCACTCATCAATATATTTTTCAACTCTAAAGATCTGAACATAATTGTATCCATACGTACAAAAAAGTTACAGTACAATTCCATAACATCGTATGCAGCCAGTACTTTGTGATGTCGTGACAAAACTCGAAACACGCCATTTGAGGGTGTGCCTTTAAAAAAAGCTGGAAAATAACAAAAACAGTTTTTTTTGCAGAAAACTCAGTGTATAGTTATTTTCCCCAACCCATTAATGGTATAATGCGATAAGAATAATTAGCATAACGTGCAAAAAAATATTAGCTTTTTCAAAGAAGATTAAAAATGTATTAGTTTATTCCCCATAAGCCCAAAAACAAGCTTTCTTGTGTAGGTTTTGTATGGAAAAAAAAAAGATTACGAACCGGATCAACAATTAATACTCTTTTGTGAATAAGGGTAACGGTCAGGCTTTATTAATGAACTATGTAAGCATTGTTTTTTTTATGGAATTATCTTTTATGAAAATTAAAAAAGGTTAACCTTGGAAGGTTAAATTGAAAACAAATATCACATTAATGGAATAATCTTTTATGGGAATTAAAACATTCTAACCTTGGAGGGTAAAATTGACAACAACAAAAAAAGTGAAGTTTAAATCTATGCAGCATTCCCAAACTGTGTGCCGTGGCTCCTTGTGGCACCGTCTTCATATATAATTTAAGTTACAAAGATATATAGGCATTTAAAATTCATATAAAATGCATGCTCACAAACAGACACGTGTTAGTTCACGCTTACAAATACTGTATGTGTACTACATGCAAAATAAAATAAAAACCAGACTCAGCCTTATATAAACCTATAAGTCAAGGAATATATAAGGGCGTCATATTGAATATTCGATTTAAAAAATCGGCAATTTCCTTGTGAGAAAGTGTTTCCAATTCTCAATTTTTTGTGAAAATAATTGTAAATAAATCGTGAATTCGGGGGGATGAAGGGCGACAAACTGAAAGTGCTTTGTGCTTTACGCTTCGACCACCCCCGCTGACGGTTTTTAAAGAGAAAATTGGATGATTTTTATTTTTTCTTATACTTACACTTTTATTTTTTCTCCTCATTCGCGTGCCACGCAAAATCGTCTCGCATGCCACCTGTGGCACGCGTGCCATAGGTTCGCCATCCCTGATCTAGAGACTTCACGGACTTTATCACAGATACTTGAGTTACTACAAATAAACAACTCACACAGACACACAGTTACACATTCGCAATATTATATTACCATACAAACATCCAGTTTTGTTACATAAATGAAATTAAAATTCGTAAGAGAACATACCTTATGTAGTTAACGTGCGCTCACACCTGTCGTTTCCTGAAAATACCTGTAAAAAGAAAAACAAATCGTAAATAGACATAATAACTATGAAAATATTGCCACATAATATGCCTAAAAAGATAAACCAAAATACGTTTTTTTACAAAAAAAAGTGAAATTTCCATTTCCATACACACTTTTTTCCTCACTCAATAAAAAACAATATTTAGGTACACAAAAGTAACGCCGCAACTAAGCTAAATATATGGTGTAACTTCTTGCCGCGTTTTCCCCAAAGGCGAGTGAAACCTATTTATTTGTAGAGGTCCATGCGCCAACCACTTTAAATAAGTGGGGTATTCCAGCTCCCGATAGAGCTGGTACTCATTTCTTGTAAAATGAGTATCAACCCTCTCGAGACCTGTAAATTGTATACTGTGAGCTTGTTAAGTCGGAAAAAAATATGTTTTTTGCAAATCTGTTTGTAGCAATTTAATGTTAGTTAAACAATACTTACCTAAAAATATTGTTTCTATGTGTATTTTTAAATCTTTCAACCGTGTTGAAATTATAGAATTTCGTAGGTGTAAAGCAAAAAACAGTTATGTCCAATATTGGTAATTTTTATTTTTGAAATATTTGTGTTTTTTTATGAATATTTTCAAGGTTTTCCGCCATAAGCAATAAGTGCAGTGCCATTACTGGTAACCGCAGACAACGAGACTGGCCGACCGCAAATTTCATTATTTCTTAAATTGTATTTACCGACACCTCTGCGATACCTATCTGTTTATTGCTGTTCATATTTAAATTCTTACCAAACATTCAAATAAATCCACTCTTTTTTCACGAGCGGCAATCATAAAAACAACACATTTCTAATAAACAGAAACCTACAATTTACTTCTTTCTTCTCCTCGATATTAGTATTTATTGATTTAAACAATGTAATTTGTCGTGTATGTTCCTTGACTTTTCGGTTGGTATGCGGCTGACCACCCATGCTGTACAAATGGTTCACTTTGCCAATGTCACCCCTGTCTCAGGGAAGGCCGGCAAGAGTTGCAGGGTGTATGTCCATTTGAGATTTGGTTTTTATGTTGTAGGTTCACATGCGGTATGTGCAAGCGCGAACTTGTTCGTGTCGGGTTGTGAAAAAGTATGTAATGTGAATCTCCAATGTAACATATCTTTGCAACTTAGATTAGATAGATAGGATTAGATAAACCTAGAGTTTGGTGTATGGTGAGATGCATTTTACTTGTGATTTTCTTGTGACATTCTGATTGTACTCTATGGCATGGAAGGGTGGACACTTACACAGTGACTGGAAAATTGAAACACTGCCTTTGAAATTGCCACCTTAAAGGTTAAACTAAGTAAGTGCTGCTTCACTTGTCTTGTATCCTGCCGCCATTCCTCTAGGGGTGGCCGGTACCTCCACACAAGTTCCTCCACTTGACTCTGTCCCTGCATACTTCTTTCATCTCATCTAATTTCATCACTCTTTTCATGCATGCTCTTCTCTTGTTTCCACTCTGTAAATTCCATTCATTCGCAATCTCACTTATCTGATCAATCCATTCTTTTCTAGGTCTTCCCCTTCCACGCTTACCTATTACATTCCCTTTATACACTCTTTTTGTCAGTCGGTCTTCATTCATCCTTTCAATATGTCCAAACCATCGCATCACACTTCTTTGAACTTTCACTTTCACGCTTTCTTTTACTCCGCATTCATTCAGAACCCATTCGTTTCTCACTCTATCTTTCAGTGTTTTTCCTGTCATACTTCTCAAATGAGCCATTTCTACGGTGCATACCTTATTTATTTCTCTTTCATTCACCGTCCATAACTCGCTTCCATACATCAGGGTCGGCAACAATATACAATTGTGTACCGCCATTTTCATTTTCTTTGGTATCCTTTTATTCTTCGCTATTCTACCAAACGCTCCTATCACGCATCTTCCTTTGCTGGCACGCTTCTCTAATTCCTTCGTCATCTTACCATTCGCCTCAAACTTGCTTCCTAAATAGTCAAACTCATTCACTACTTCAACTTTTTTTCCATTCAAATTAACTGTAAGTTCCTCACATACTTCATTCCTGTCAAAAACTAATATTTTTGTCTTATTCGCATTCACTTTCAAGCTATTTTTACAAAACGCATCATTCAGTTTGGTTAACATCGCTTGGAGTTCCTCCGCCGAGTCAGCTAAAACTATAGCATCATCAGCATAAAGAAGTACTCCAACTCTTGTTTCAACCACTTTCACTCCGCTCTCTGATATTCCAGCTTCTTTTATGCAACTGTCCATGATTATATTAAACAACCATGGACTCATCACGCAGCCTTGCCTCACTCCCTTATATACATCAAACCAGTCACTATATCTCCCATCCACTCTTACACATGTCGAACTATTTTCATAGATGGCACGTATCACATTCAGAAGGTTGTCATTCACACCGTACTTCCTGAGAACATTCCACAACATACATCTGTCCACCGAGTCAAAGGCCCTCTCGAGATCCACGAAGGCTGCGTAGACCACCCTCCCCACAGCCAGATGTTTTTCAACAATCTGTCTGAGAGTAAAGATTTGGTCCACACAACCTCGTCCTGGCATAAAGCCAGATTGAATATCAGAGACCCTGTGATCGGTGGCCATTCTCACTTTTTTTATGACAATTTTGCATAAGACTTTCCCAGGTATACTAAGGAGACTAATGGGCCTAAAGTTACGTCAGTCTTTCTTGTCCCCTTTACCCTTGTAAATAGGGACAATGACCGCCTTTCTCCAGTCCATCGGTACTACCCTGTCTTTCATACACATCTTGCATAATTCAAACATCCACTCTACCACACATTCTCCTCCTGCCTTTAACATCTCGGCATTCAATCCATCCATACTTGCAGCCTTTCCATTCTTCAGCTCTTTTATGCTTGCTTTTATTTCCTCTCTCAAAATATCCTCATTACTTTCATTTGTAGGGTCACATTCATATAAATTTATTTCGCCCTGTCCTAATATTTCTTCAAAGTATTCTTTCCATCTGTTACATACTGTGAGGGTTTTTCCTCTGTCCTGCTGATTGACACAATTAATAATGTAACAGCCACTTTAATATGTTTACTTTTATTCCTTTCACAATGTATACACAATAAACCACAGCACAATAATATTAATTATTCTTAATTACACATGCTTGTGGCTCTCACGCCAGGCAAGCTTCTTCCCTCTTTCTGAATTCTTTTGTTTTCCTTTTTCCATTCAAATTTAAATACAATGTTCCATTCTACCAAACAAACAAACTCATCTCGTTACAATACACCTCTTTCCTCTCATAAAAAAAAAACATTCCCAATTTTTTTTTTTTCTTTTACAATGAGTAAATAATGTATCATAATGCTCAGCCGGCGCCACATATTTTTTATTTTAAGGATAAATTTCAAAAATATGAAAATAAAAAAAAAACCTGTTTCTGATACATTATTCAGTCATTAATACCTTTTTTAACAATACCAATTATTTTCATACTAAAATTAATATATATTTTTTTTTTTAACACAAATTTCATATTCAATATTATAAACAAATATTTGTTTTTTTTTTTTTTTAAATACTTAATTCAACAATTCAAAATAATCAAATAACAATACATAATAAACATTCACCAGTTAATTAATCAATTCATTAAAATAACTTTTTTTTTTTAAATACTTATCACATCTTTCCCAATATTTAAATTTATTTCAAATTTATTTTTCATTAATAAATTTATCTGTCCATCAATTTTTTTTTTAAAACTTTACCTTCATATGTAATACTTTGTTTAATTTATGTTTCATACCTTCATTCATGCAATATTTCATAATTCATTCTTTCACTGATCACTTTTATATCAACTTTCACCGTATCATTCATCACCTCAAATTTTCATACACATGAAAATATGTTTTTTTTTTTTTTTTTTTAATCTAATTTGATAATGTCCTTGATGTGATATTTATTTATAACATTTGTGTCTATATCTTTTAATACATAGACTATCTTGCTAACTTTCTTTTCTATTCTGGCTTTGACAAATTTTGGAGCCAACTTTGTACAGAAGTATTTCCCTGCATTTGATTGTATGAAATTTTTACGCCATACAATATCCCCTTGATCATAGACACGATTTGATCTACCTTTATTATAATAATTTGCATTTTTATTATATGCATCCCATAAATTTTCTGTTACAATTTTGTATAATGTGTTTAATTCCTTCATTTTATCTTTATGCATATCTCTATATTTATCTAATTCTTCCTTTGATTCTATTTCATCATTTACTATTTCACCATGAATTTCACCATTTAGTACAATCTCCCTACCTCTTGCTAATACATTAGGTGTGTATCCTGTTGCTAAATTGACTGTATTATTTATTATGCTTTGTACTGAATCTAAAAAAGTATCCCATTTTCTTTGTTCATTTTCAACAAAAATAGCTAATGTGTATCCTATTGTTCTATTATATGTCTACATTATTGCACATGGGAGTATATAAAGTTGTATAAAATATTTTCTGTACTCCATATGAGTACATAAAATCTTTAAATGCATTAGACTTTAAATTCTTTCCATTATCTGTTATTATCGTTTGCGGTACTCCTTCTGTTAAAAATATTTTATTTTCTATTAATTTTACTATTTCTTCTGTAGTAGCTCTTCTTAAAGGAAATAACCAACGATATTTGGTAAAAACATCTATTATTGATAATATATGTATATAGCCCGTACTTGATTTTGGTAATGGTCCTATCAAATCAATACTCAGCATTTTTAACGGTCTATCCACTCTTTTTCTATTTTCCATTTTTCCTGCTGGAGGTAAATTATTCGGCTTATACATTTTACATTTTTGACATTTATTTATAAAACTTTTTATATCTGCATACATATTTTTCCAATAGTAACATCTTGATATGTATTTATAAGTTTTAAAAATACCTACATGTCCATTATCATGATGATTCTTTATTATAGTTAATCTATTGTCTAGATTAGGTATCTCTTTCCAATTATATTCCTCTGCGAAAGGATTATCATCATTTATTAGTTTAAATAATTTATTATCTACCATTTTGAATTTTTTGTATTTGTGTGGTGTTTTTGTACATCCTTCTGCGATATTATTATACCAAGGATCTGCAATATTTGAATTTATTACTTCCATTTCTTTAGTACCAGGAATCCTAGATAATACATCTGGCACTGTATGTTCTTTCCCTTTTCTATGCTCAATCTCAAATTCATACTGTGAAAGTCTCATGGCCCATCTTGCTAATCTACCTGTTGGATTTGATATTTTATTCAAGAATTTTAATGCCATATGATCAGTTATTACTTTAAATTTCATCCCATCTAGATAAGATCGAAAATGTTCAATTGACTCTACAATGGCAAGAAGCTCACGTTCTGATGTCGAATAGTTTTGTTCTCTAACTGTCAAACTTCTTGAAAAATATGCTATTGGCTTTTCGGACCCATTGATATTTTGGTTTAATACTGAAGCTACTTGATTTTTACTGGCATCAGTGTGTAAAAAAAAATCTTTTGTGAAATCCGGACATATTAATACAGGGGCTGTGCTTAAGGCTAATTTTAAATTATTAAATGCATCCTCAGATTCTTTTGACCAATTAAAATTGTTCTGACCTTTTTTACCTCTCAATAATTTATTTAGTGGATATGATATCTCACTGCAGTTTCGTGTAACTTTTCTATAAAATCCTACCAAACCTAAAAACATTCGTAGTTGTTTTACATTTTTCGGTGAAGGATATTCCTCTATAATCTTGACTTTATTTGAATCTGGCCTTAATCCATTTTCATCAATAATGTATCCCAAATATTTTAAACTATCTTTGCAAAATTCACATTTTGAAAATTTTACCGTTAACCCTGCTTCTTGTAATATATTTTTAACTTGTTTTAATAAATTTAAATGTGAATTGAAATCTTCGTTTATAATAATTAAGTCATCGATATAACAAAATATGTTAGTATCAAATTTAGGTCCAAATAACTTGTCTAATAAACGCTGTGTTTCAGAACTTGAATTTTTTAAACCGAACGGCATTTTTGTGAATTGAAACAACCCTCTATTTGGTACGACGAAGGCAGTTTTTTCTTTGGACGATTCTTCTAGTGGAATTTGCCAAAACGCCTTGCTTAAATCTATTGAAGAGATATATTTGGCATTTCGTAAATTTGCTAAAACTTGATTTAAATTTGGAATGGGATAGTTATCTCGTTTTGTTACTTCATTGAGTCTTCTAGAGTCCAAACAAAATCTAGGCGTTCCATCCTTTTTAATTACAATCACAACAGGACTGGACCACGAAGATTTGGATTGTTCAACTATACCTTCTTTTAACATTTTATCTAACTCTGTGTTAACCTGTCTCTGTCTTGCTGGACTGAGTGGATAATACTTTTGTTTTATTGGAGGACCTTCTGTCTGAATTCTGTGTTCAATGAGGTTTGTGCATCCTAAGCCTATTTTTTCATAAGAGATGTCCTTGAAATCATTTTCTATTGTTTTTAATTGCTGTAATTGGTTATCTGTTAATTTAGTTCTATTTGTAATTTTACCTAATTCACTAATATTTTTGCTATTTGAATATGTAATTTTACTTATTAAACTCGGTTCTAATTCAAATTTTATCCAAAAATCTATTCCAAAAATTAAGTCTTGTTGTAAACCTTGTAAAACATAAAAATCTACATGTTTTATTTGATTGTCACATTTTACCTCTAAATTTATTTTACCAAGTATTTTTATATTTTTACCATTTGCTAACGAGATACTTTCATGGGTTTTTATAATTTTGTAATTTCTTTGTAAAAAATAATCAAATGTTTTTTCATTGATTGCAGAAATAGATGCACCTGAATCTAGTAAACCTGTAAAATTTTTGTTCTCAATATTTACTGTTAAAAATGGTCTTTTATCAAATTGTTTAGCAAAAATGAGTGGTGCAATTTGATAATTTTTATTAAAAATTTGAATGAAATTAAGCCAGCTCTTCATTTCTGATTTTTGTGTTTGTACTGAAGGCCGACTATCTACAAGTTTTTTGAATTACTATTGTATGTCGTATTTGTTCTATTTTGTATATTTATATTTCTGTTCATTTTTGTTTTGTCTGTGTAATCACTTTTTTTTATTTTTAACAAAACAATCTTTTTGTACATGTCCTGTACGCTTACATGAGTAACAGATTACTGTGTGTTTTTTAAAATTTCCATTTTTTATAAAACAATTTCTTTCCACATGTCCTCTTTTATTACAAAAGTAGCATACTATATTATTTGTGAAACTTCTACATTTATTCTGTATGTAATCTAATTTTCTATTTTTAGTCCAACAATCTATTTCATCATGTCCTAATTTATTACAAAAATTGCATTTTTGCATTACATTTTTCTCTTCTGTGTCATTCATTACATTTAAATTCTTACATTCATTAAATTTGAAAAATGATTCAAACTTGCTACATATTGTAGATAATTCCTCTGTATTTTTAATTTCAGATGTTGTCAGTAAAGTTGCATATTTTTCTGACAATCCATGAATTATTATGTCCATAAGTTCTTTATCATGCATTCTTTTATTTAATAAATTATTTTTTGATTTTACCTTTAAAATATAAACAGATGCATTATCATGACCTTGTACCATATTTAAAATTTCTAACTTAAGATTCCTTTGAAAGTCATATTTTTCAAATTGTTGTAAGAATTTGGTTTTAAAAATTTTCCAATCAAATTCACAGTTAATTGCTCTGTACCAAGTTAACGGAAAATCTGTTAAAAATATAGGCATACACTCTACCAAATAATCTAATTTTAATTTGTAGACTTTGGCTAATTCTTCTAACCTTATTATAAATTCATTTGGTTCACTTTCACCATTAAAATATATTTTTAATTTGAGAGGATCAAAATTTATGGACTCCATTGTGTTACTTTCTAAATCCTTTTTATTATTTATTTTTTTAGATTTCGTCATTTGCTGTATATTTTCAATTTATGCTATTAAAAAAAATCATTTCATTGAAAAAATTTTTTTCATACAAATTAAATATAACACCATCTATATATATTTATCTAAACTGATTTGAAACAAACTGGTTCATGTACATTCTTTTTTCTTCTGGGACGTTCGATTTGTAAATCTTCATTTCTTCTGAACGTAGTGTAGGCAATTTGAATTCTCTCACCTTCAATATTTTCAAAACCGCCTTTGAAATCTTGCAATTTCTTGTTATAAATTGTATAAGTTGAGTTTTTTAAAACATTTTAAACGTGTTGATGCTTTCACAACCATAAATCTGTCCAATTTTAATTATTTCATATATTGTATTGTTTTCAATGTCATTTGTTGAAATCGACTGTCATTTGTTTTTGTTTGTGAAAAATTTTCTTCATAGGAATTTCATTTACAGATTTTTTCTTTTACGTTGGGCGCCAAAATGTGAGGGTTTTTCCTCTGTCCTGCTGATTGACACAATTAATAATGTAACAGCCACTTTAATATGTTTACTTTTATTCCTTTCACAATGTATACACAATAAACCACAGCACAATAATATTAATTATTCTTAATTACACATGCTTGTGGCTCTCACGCCAGGCAAGCTTCTTCCCTCTTTCTGAATTCTTTTGTTTTCCTTTTTCCATTCAAATTTAAATACAATGTTCCATTCTACCAAACAAACAAACTCATCTCGTTACAATACATCGTCTTCATCCCACAGCAAGACTCCCTGCGCATTCTTTATGCCCGGAGTTGTTGCTCCCACACTTTCGTTATTATTCCGAACCCAACTCCAGAACATTTTTTTGTTGGTGTGGAAGTCCTGCTGTGCCCTTTCATTATTTTTCTTCTCTAATTCCATCTTACTTTCATACACAAGCTTTTTAGTATTCAGTTTTGCCCTTATATACATCATTTCCAAATTCAAATTACCTTTATCTTTCAACCATTTCTTATACGCTTCCTTCTTTTGCTCTACTGCTTCTTTCACTCCATCGTTCCACCAGGCATCACCTTTTTTCTTACCAACATTTGTTTCTCCGCATGTCATTCTAGCAGATTCGGTCAGTTCTTTCTTCATCATTTGCCACACTTTTTCCACACATCCTTCATCTTTTATTTTTTGTAGTTCATCCATATTTAATCTTTTGGCAATCTCACTTTGATATTCATCTTGCACCTTGTCATCGTTCAAATTTTCCACTTTTATTCTTTTCATTCTTAACAATATATTTTTTTCTTTCCTTTTTTACAATCCCCTACCATTATTCTCGCGCATAGCAACACTGCTTTCGCGCATAGCAACACTGCTTTGGGCAGTCGTGGATAAAACCTTTTATTTGGTGTAACTTCTCACAGTTAGTAAACCTTTTTTTTTTTTTTAATAAATAGATTTGCGAAGAGGAATGCAATTCACCAATCTATTCTGCCTGGCCAGAAACAGGTATTTATATCATCAATTAATAATTCATTGTTTATTTTAATGAATTATTAACTAATAATTACCCAATAACATCTGTTGAACCAGGGTCAAAGTTATGGTCAAATGACCCATGCGGGGATCGAACCAACGTTGTTCTATTCCAAATACGCTAGAAAGATCAGCGAAAGACAGCGATTTCGCAACTATTAAGGTACACATATAGTGTAACTTCTTGCCCGCGTTATCCCTGAAGGGGTGGCATGTGGCAAATTTGGGACCTTTTTATTTTTACGGATAAGGGGGCCAGCCTCACACCAACCACTTCAGTTAAAGTGGGGGTTTTCCAGCTCCCGAGGGGGCTGGTTCTCATTTATTGTGAAGGCTGAGTACACCTTGAGTACACATTAGGGTTTGAAATAAATACCGAGACGGAAAATCATTCCGTCAAAAGACAAAAATTAACACTAGTTTTTTTATATTTTGTGGACAAAACCTTTGGACTTACATACTTATCCGCATGCTGAAAGCGATCTCACTTGTGTAGATATTAAATCGCATATTCAGAAAAATTCCAGAAACAATGAACATTCATATTCTCATACGTTTTATGAAATTCGAGTGTGTTGACGCACTTTCTAGAAACCTCTCTGGGTTCGAGGCCACAGTCGTTATTCTCTTAACAAACTTAAATGCAAAAATACATAAAAGTATTCCATACCCCAAGCTTACAACGTCAAGCTCGACCATATAATTTATCAAAGATGTATGAAAACTAAAACGTTTCCTATTTGTCTTGTTTTAGTTTACATACATTTTTGTGAAAACGCTAGACTTGAGTTTACTTGGAAGGTTGTATACTTGGGGTATTGTTTTGCAAAATTACGACCCGCAATGCGCACTTGGAGAAATTCAGACCTGCCATTATGTGAAGTAAACTTAACAATAAAGTAAAGTAATCGCTTGTAAATAAGCAAGACCCTTTTGTTGGTTAAATGCGCCCTCAGTTATATGAGGATTCTCGCAGGGAAGAGTTTCTTTGAGATTTTGTTATTTAGTTGACGTGAAATCACTTAAATCCCTAAGTAATGTTTAGTGACGCTCTAGCGATGGGTAATAATTGTATAAAGGGAGCCTTTAAAATATTGAAAAGTAAGTAGGTAATTTTAATAAAAGAGGAAAAGAACAGATTTCAACGTTCACAAAGCTCTAGTCTTATAAACAATCATTTGTGTCGAATGAAAGCTTAAATTAAATTAATATTACTTTGCAAATTCACAATCTTATGCAATTTTACACATATATATATTGTATATTCTGCATCTTGCCGACCTTCCCTGAAACAGAGGTGACATTGGCAAAGTGAACCATTTTTTACAGTATGGGTGGTCAACCTCATACCAACCTATCAGTCAAGGAATCAACCTATCAATTAAGGTGATTCACACAAAAACAGCGCTCACCAAAAAAATCATCCTATTATTATTATTATTATTATTATTATTATAGTATAGTTACTTGACTTATAGGCTTGTATAACTCTCACCACTTATACTGTAAAAAATGGTTTACTTTGCCAATATCACCCCTGTGTCATTTTTCATATAGTCAGTTATTTGAAATGAATAAATTTTAGTAAGTTGCCAAAAAATTAAAAAGTAAATTAGATGAAAAAAAAAATTGAATATGAATAAAGCCGAGTTTTTTTTTCTTTTTTTTTAAACGGAGTTCTACAAAGTTTCCGCTGAAACATTTCATAAATTAGATTTGTCTTTTTTTGTTCTGTATGACGGGTTAGGGTAAAAAGTGAAAAAAAAAACGAGTAACACGCACGCCTGTTTAGTAAAGTATCGTTAAAAAGTGAAAAAAGTTTAAGCAAACAAACGGTGGAGAAGGCATGAACGGAAATAACTCGGTGAGGAATGTCGATGGGTAAACTTTGCACATCACGACTTTCAAGGGTTAAAATAATATTATCATAATGATGCAAGTATTTTAAAGAATGTTATACTTAGTTATATTCAAGGTGAGTATTGCTTGTTACTTAAAGGTTCCATGTCACTATTTTTTCCCCTTTTTATCTGCCTAGATGTAACTTATCCTAATTGCTAAACAAGAGAATGAACTGAGATGAGTAACTATGTACATAATATTATGATGAAATAGGTTCCCTTATTGCGGCGTTTCAACAGCTTATCTCTAAACGTATGTGCTCCATATAAACTGTATGTTAATAAATGAATAGTAAGCAATAAAACATGGTGACACATGTAAAAACTAAGTTTTATAAAAAGTGAAGTATATTCCTTCCACTAAGCTTGACGTGCAATGACATTTAACAATTTGTCAAAAATCTTTCAATTGAAATTTATTTTAATAAGACATAAATCACAACGAATGTGCAATTCACAGTTATTATCATACCAAGTGATTATCTTACGATTTTTTTTTAATAGAGTTTTTAGTTACGTATTCAGGATTATTATGGTTCAGTGTGCGACTATGAATGGCACTTTGAGTGTTAATAAAACAACATTAAATATAATTTATCGGGTCAGTGTGTCGCCTGTGATTTGGTTTATTTCTTCGCCACTTCCGTTTTGAGCCGCCACTGTGTTTAAGGCTCTAGTCAGATCTATGCAAGTGATAGCAAACAAGATCTGCATGTCAGAGCTATAGAAATATACAAGATTAAATTGTAGTAATGTCATTGTTGAAGCGATTCTGTTTTAATCTCAAACGAAATTAAAAAATATATATATTATACTTTTACGAATATTGAATTGTATGTTTAGTACTAGTCTACGATAAAGTTTGTAAAATCTTTTGATATTAGGTACTTACATACTTTACATTTGATATTTGTATTGGTCGAGATTGCTCGAGTTTTCTAGTAAAGTCTCGCACGTGCCAATTCTCAATGATTTGAGAATTATCTTCAGTCTTATGATAAATACAGACCAAAGCTCTCTGTGGCCAGAGAGAAGCAAATCGACATTTTTATGGTGAAGGTGTAATGTGACTCTGTATGTGAACTGTACCTGAAATAAATTGTGTAAAAATAAATCACCGCAATTTTAATTGAATTAAACCCGTGAAAATAATGATAATACTAATAAGCATATGAATGTTTATATTTTGTATGGTTTGTGTATTAACACTGTGAAAATTCACATTTGATTTCTACTTTATTGTATAAAATTAAAGCAATTGTTATTAATTCACTTGTTTATTAATTTTATTTTAATAAATATACATGAACCTTATTAGGCTTAGGAAGATACCTTATTTGAGCGAATAAATGAATACAAAGGGAATTCCTTGACTTATAGGTTGGTATGAGGCTGACACCCCATACTGTAATAAATGGTTCACTTAGCCAATGTCACCTCTGTTTAAGGGAAGGTCGGCAAGAGTTGCAGGGCTTATGTTCATTTGAGATGGGGTTTTTATATTGTAGGTCGACATGCAGCATGTGTTAGCGCGAACTTATTAATCTGCTTGTGGGAATGCGTTTAATATGAATCTTAAATGATATATATATTTGCAGCTTAGATTTAGATTTAGATTAAAAGTGTGTTTTGTCAATCAAATTTCTGAAAATACAATGGACTTACACTTTGTAAACCGAAAAGCCCTTAAAAATATAATTATTTAATATCTGACAACTCGAGTGGGTATGAAAATGTTCAGTTTTTTTTTGCAATGAAAAAACAGCGTGCAAAAAGGATCGTTCGCGTTTTATAATGTGAGTCAGTCATTGCAACACTCAGTCCGGTACGTGCATACATGAAATCCGGTTGTAGCACTGTGACAATAGGCGCACAACTTATATCAGGCTATTAATAGAATAGAATGCATCTAATGACGAGGAAGTATTTACTAATCAACAGCTTCATACTTTATCATATTTTAATGTTTGGACGTGTTATTGCTGAGGTACTGTTAAAAAAACTACCCACACGATTCGCGTAAGTGCATTTTTTTTCGTTTAGTAAAAAATCGTTATGCTAACGTTGAAAATACCGGGCCTACGATTTTTTTAGCGGGTTGCCAAAATTTAGACTTAACAAACAGTCAAGATGGACCGGTCAAGGACCAATGATTGGACCGGTCCGTAGTCCGTAGTGGCAACACTTCGGACTCGTAAAATGGAAGGTTGTGGATTCGGATCCCGGCGGAGCACAAAAATATACCATTTATATTTCGAATGTGCTCTTCGATGGGTTGAAAAATTCATAAACCTTTACCAATGACCGGTCACCAAAGGTCCATCCAGCCTTACAGCAACTGGGTCTTGCTTGAGTAATGGCGCTTTGTAGCGATGACCAAGCTCGTACACCTCTGCGGCACTACAACAAGTGTCATAGACCCCTAGAGTCTTTAGAATCTAGGGAGTCTCCCGCACAGGATTTCTTAAAAAAAAAAAAATATATGTTGTCATAATGGACTCGAAATATTTTGGTATTTGTAACTTATTTCTCGGCGAGCAAACGTCAGTCTTTTATGGGACTGTACATATAATCCTTAGTAATGAACAAGTAATAACATAACTGTACAATAACACATCCCTAGCAACTGGCCGGGTGACGTTACAATATTATCTATGTTAATTTATGTATATGCGGACCTCATTATTAAAAAAAAAATCTTCTTTACTGTATTTTTCGAGTGGAAAGTATTCATTTTCCAAGGTAAAGCAGCTGACCTTACGTCAACTACTTTTCTTGAAGTGTGGGCATCCCAGCTCCCATTTGGAAATTATCTGAGTTCTCATGAAAACTGTGTAAACCTTGCAGGTACTATTATTTTTCGTTTAAAATAAACATCATCTTATTGTTCACCCAAATAGTTAAATTTAATTTGATCCGAAAACATGGTTTATACCTAAAACTTGAGAAATACAAAGTCGTGGTTTATTTCACAAAAGTCACTGATTAATTGTGTCAGTAGTCAATTTGAAATGCAACACATTGTCGAGCGGTCGTTCAAATTTAACGCTGGGGTTTCAATAAGTTCACTGATCATTGCTTGGACGCAGAAATGCAGTGACTCACAGATGGATAGATACTGGGTTTGTTTTGAAAGTAGATGCCAGCAGCGTTACTGAATATTTTCCCCTTTAATTTTATTAAATAATGATGGAAGTCTCTGCAAGAAACGGCACCGGAATAATTGCAGGAGCTATTGCATCTAAAGGATCTGCAGGAGAGAGGACTCACGCTGCAGAGACGGGCTCCACAACGCTGGTGAGACAGCCAACCAGAAGATTAGGTACCTACAGTGTTTGGCAATCGCGAGTTTGCTGTATCGGGTCCTTCTTCGTGGAACTACTCGTAGTTGCCACCAGAAATCCGAGGCTGCCTATAATCTATAATCTAAGTTGCAATTAATATACATTAAAACTTAAAATTCATTAAATGAATGCCCACAAACAGACACGTGTAAGTCGCGCTTACAAATGCTGCATGTGTACTTACAAATTAAAATCCAAACCTAAAATGAACAATCTACGCCCTAGATAGCATACAATATGAGCACTGCAACTTTTGACGACCTTCCTTGACACATTGGCAAAGTGAACCATTTTTTACAGTATGGGTGGTCAGCTTCATTGCAACTTATAAGTCAAGGAAGAATTGATCATTTGTATAAAATGGAATTTCACTACGTGAACCTCCGAACCCTTAAAAACATTAAAGAAAATAAGTATTCTGGTTACTGCCATGATCTGTTCGCGTTATCTCCTAACTAAAAGGCTTTTAAATCCTTTAAGCGGCGACCGGAAACGGCTAAGTGACTGATCAACGTAATTACTCAGTGCAAACGTCACCTATACTCCGTGGGACCAGTACGCATACTATAAAACAGTGAGCAAACTACCCTCGATCGCGTTAATAGAAAAATCTATTGAAAATACTGCAGCACACCTAGTGAGTAACAGATCAAAGTACTTACTTAGTGCAAACATAACAGGGACCAGTATTTCGCGCTTAAAATATTGCGTGAAGTCATCTCGATATCATTAATACAAAAATGTACGGAAGATGCAACAGCACACCAAGGGATTGATTTAGTTTCCATTACTTTTCTGTTTACGTCAGTGGTTCCCAAACTTTTAATTTCGCGTACCACTCACGAAATTATAAATCAGTGGCGTACCACTGAAGTGCAACAGTTAAAAAAAATCATTCAAAATGGTAAAGTAATAAAAACTGCAACTGTTAATGACAACATTATGCTTATTTATTTATTATAATTACAGACAAAAATACAATACTCTTAGTGCAGGGGTGTCCAACATAATATTGTGGAGGGTCAGATTTAGTATTTTTGTAATCGTGGCGGGACAGGTCTGTCTTAGTCTGAAAAATGGTGCTGCATGTTCGAGACAAAATAGGAAATATTTGGCTCAAATGTACTTAATTAATGTACGCGAAATTGAAAAACGTTTTATCTTATTATTTACTACGTATTTCCTATGGCCATGGCTGCTTGCGTGCCACCTTAAGAAGCGTCGCGTACCACTGGTGGTACGCGTACCATAGTTTGGGAATCACTGCGTTATTACGATGTTTTAATTATGCTTGAGGTACAGATGTATCACTAAGCTAAGTGACACTTTACTAAGTCCTTCTTTATCGTGGGATGACGCAGTTGATATCCTGGGAAGATCAGGTGGTTTAAGTGAATCTTTTAGTCAAGAAGGTTGTTCATATTAAAAAATAAAAAAACATTATTAAACATGTAGTATTGCAATCAAATATTGAGTGTTCGACTCTCGTAATGCCATTAAATCTTTTAAAGAGACATCTTTTAAAGAGACATCTTGTTTTTTTCAGAAGTTTGTTTGGTAAAGAAAATTAGCCAATCAATACATTTAATATCTGTCTACAAAATAACAATAAAAATAATGTGAATTGTATCATCGTATAAGATCTTTATTTTTGATATCCATCGAAATAGTTATTTTCAAAGACCTTGACAATTTGTCAACGACGTTACCATGTTGAAAGCAACGGTTCCCATAGATCACCGAAGTTAAGCTACATTGGGCGCGGATAGTACTTGAATGGGTTACCGCTCAGGTACACCGCGTATCGTTGGCATCTTGGACCGGTCCGTAGTCCAGTGGCAGCACTTCGGACTCGTTAATGGAAGGTTGTGGATTTGGATCCCGGCGGAGCACAAAAATATACCATTGTTATTTCGAATGTGCTCTTGGCTGAGTTGAAAAATTCATAAACCTTTACCAAAGACCGGTCACTGAAAGGTCCATCCAACCTTACAACAACTGGGTCTTGCTTGAGAATTGGCGCTTTCTACAGCGACGACCAAGCTCGCAGAGGGCTCTTGAGGTGTGATACACACAAAAACAGCGCTCACCAAATAAATCATCCTAATATTATTTATTATTATTATTAATAGGCTGATATGAGGCTGACCCCCCACGCTGTTTAAACTTGGTTCACTTTTTGCAAATACCCCCACAATCTCAGGGAAAAGCGGCAAGGGTTACAAAGTTAACTTTCACGTGAGGTTTGGTTTATTTTATATGCACACATGCAGCATATGTAAGACCGATTTTACATGTGCCTGCTTGTAGGCATGCATAAAATATGAGCCTTAAATGTCAATATATCTTCGCAACTAACATTACACATTACAGATTTAACTAAATTTGTGAATCATAATCCTTCTCACAGCCTTTTCCTGAAAAGATGAATTATGGACCTAAAGGGGCGTAGGATAAGGGGAAAAACCCAGATTTAGGTGGCTGGGCGGAATAGTGGCAGGCTAACGTGCGGTAGAAATATGGGGATGATGGAGGCAGTAGATAGTGGTGGCTGTGGTTGATCAAGGAAGCCAAGACCCACCCCGGGTTGTCGTGCCATTGATGATGATACCTTCTCGCAGGTAAACGGAGATTATGTGAGAGGAACACATATACGAGTACATAGCGGTGTTATGGTCAAGTAGCCGATCTTTCTAGCGTAATTGGAATATATGTAGAATAGCGCTGGTTCGATCCCCGCCTGGGTCCATTGACAATTACTGTGACCCTGATTCAATAGAAGTCATTGGGTAATCATTAATTAATAATTCATTAAAATATACAATACTGAATTATTAATTGATGATATTAATACTTTTTTCTATTTCAAATTTATTTAAAAAAAAAATTGCAATTGTTTCATTTCAACTAAGACTTGAAAGCGTTACAAGTTGTACGTTACACATTTCAACGTTAGTCATTTTTTTCTATCATCAAAGTTGAACCGCCCTCTTTCTTTTAATTTCCTACACACAATGTTTATTTTGCCGCCGTTTTTGTCGCTCTTTTTTCCGTTTAACCATCGCCATTATTATTTTATCATCTCCTTTGTTAGTGAGGTACTATTACGCGGGTAATGGTCATACTGTAGTTCCTTCACGTGGGACCCAAGTACTAAACATTACACAAACTCCGTGTAAATAGAAAAAATGTACGGAAACTGAATCACTCATTAGGGGCGCTGCTCTATATTCCATTATTTTTTCAATTTACGCGATCGAAGGGAGCTTGCATAATATTTTGTACTCAGGGGGAAGGACTAGAGCGCCGGCAGGATGCCGCCATTTAAATGCAATTATTAATTATATCATTGAAAAGAAAATTAAACCATCTTTCTTGTAGTTTCCCACACGTTGACTGGAGTAAGAGCTATGCATGAAGTCTTTAATATAATAATGTTACCAACTATGAGTCTGTGTGTAAATGGACCTAGGCACGTAGCTTGCTGGTGTGCGTAACTGGAATAGTGTCGAACAGCTAGTATAATGATTAAATGGATGATAGTAGACTGCTCTGGGATAATCCATTATAGGAGTATTACATACGTGAGCCTAAGCACGCTAGGTGGGGGTGTGTGTGGAACAATCCACTATAGAATAATCTGGAATACACGAGATAGTTCCATTTGAACTGTTTAAATATGAGCCGCAATTGTGCGGAGGGTCAGAGTCGCTTGAAACATAGTGACGCGAAGTCGATATAAGCAGAGCAAAAAAAGTAATCAGTTCACTGTAACACGATTTTGTGCATATTAAATATTGTAAAATAAATATTGATGAAAAAGAACCCAATCAAATCATAACAATAATCTTTAATCTAAGTCGCAACAATATTATTTACATTTAAAATTCATATAACATTCATACGTACAAGCAGACTTACAAGTGATGCACGTGTACATACAAATTAAAATCCAAACCTGAAGTGAACATAAACCTTAACCGACTCGCCCGAAACAGGGAGGGCATTGGCAAAGTGAACCATTTTTAGTGTATGGGTGGTAAGCCTTATACCAACCAGACCTACAAAATAATCTAATCTAATCTAAAGATTAGAATCTAATCTAAGTTGCAAAGATATGTTGCATTGGAGATTCACATAACATGCATTCTCACAACCAGACACGTACAAGTTCGCGCTTGCACATGCCTCATGTGAACCTACAACATAAAAACCAAATCTCAAATGGACATACACCCTGCAACTCTTGCTGTCCTTCCCTGAGACAGGGGTGACATTGGCAAAGTGAACCATTTTTACAGCATGGGTGGTCAGCCGCATACCAACCTATAAGTTAAGGAAATATCGCCAATCTATAATCTTAAATCTAAGGTGCAAATATATTTACATTTAAAATTAATATTAAATGCATTCATTCAAGCAGACACGTATAATTTCAGCACTTCAAAAAGGAAAACACAATTCTTTTAGCCTATTCAGTTTATTTATATAGAGTGAAAAAAGTTTTTGCACGCTTTCAAAATAGTTTCTGCCATTTTGCGTTTTCATGAAAGTGGACAAGTAAGTATTTTCGAGGATTCTGGCACATTGCCTTGGGCGCCAGACAGCTAGTAGACTTTTGGTGTGGAATGCATAATAAATGATCCAGACTCTGGGAAAGTGCTCACTCCAGTACCCCAAGAATAAAATTTTCATATTAACTCAACCGTAGCGTTTTATCAAAAATTAATGAAAACTGAAATGACGCTAATGGGGAGTGTGTCAGTTTTCACACATTTTTGGTGAAACGCAATGGTAAAGTGTAAACGTAATGTTTGAAACTTGGAGTGCAGATTATTTTATCATTGTGGAAAATCTTGGAAAGTGCACAGAGTGTAGCGGCTATTAGAGAGAGTGCCAAATATTTGCACAAAAAATTCTGGAGTTTTTCTAGTGTTCAGCAGGTCCACATATCTGAAAACTTAAACTGCAGAGAAAAATACCTGCATTTTCATAAAAAAGAGTCATATGAATTTGAATGGATTTTCCTGTGATATCCTGGATTTATATTTGAGGTTTTAATTATTTGTATGCACACATGAAGAATGTGTTGGCGTAAACCTGCATGTCTGCCTGTCTGTGGGAATGCATTTTATATGACCCTTAAATTTTAACATATCTTTGCAGCTCAGATGATAGATTATTATTCCAGCATTTGTACTATTTTTCATTTACAACGTATTTTTCTATGAATAATCTAAGTTGCACAGATATATTATCATTTAAGATGCATTTAGTTTTCGAATTAAAATTTGGACTCTCTTGAATAGCTAAATGTGAACACAACAGAGACTAATATAAGTTCCAAATATATGTATACATGTAAACGTGTCAAATCAATATTGAATACACTCCCAAAGGCTAACAATTCATTGTTTGTAATAAACGATACCGCTTGAAAAGTTACGAAAATGAATTCTAACCTTAATTCTCACACATTGCATCTCTTCCCGCTTTTCCTTGACATATGCGTGATTTTGGTGTACATAAGTGAACCAATTTTAACAGTATTGTTAGTCCGTCTCATACCAACCTACTCAAGGAAGAGTAAAAATCAAAATACGTCCATAATGGTGGCAAATCGTCAGTAGAAGAGGATCTGAAACATGAAGAATATAATAACAATGAAAATATGAGTAAGTGTTTAAAATTACATTCCTCTAGTGTCAGCCGTAGTGTACACTAGTTGATGAAAATATGTTATCTGCAGGACTCGAGTATTTTCTCAACAGCTCCTAATCTATGTATTTATGGGCGAAGTGAATAATGCGATTGTAGTAGCTTGTTTATTGGCGCACTGTGACACGGTAGATTACTTGCACCAAGTGGCTAGACAGATTATTTACAGTGCGTCACATTCCCCTTGTACAAGACATTTGCAAAGACTTCCTTCGAACGCATAGTTAGAAAAATGCATCGATAATGCCCAATTTAATCAACCATTCTTAGTCCGATCGATGGCTAAGTTGGTAGAGTGCTTGCATTCCATGCCATGAGCTCGGGTTCGAATCCCGCCGAGGGTGTCAGAAATGATTTCTCCAAAATTAAATACTGGCAAGGTTTACTCAGCAAGACAAGAAATGAGTACAAGCCCTCTCGGGAGCTGGGAAATCCCCACTTCAACTGAAGTTGTTAGTGTAAGGCTGGCCTCCTTACCTGTAAAATAAAATGGGTTCAACTCACCACATGCGACCCCTTCGGGGATAACGCGGTAAGAAGTTACGCTATATGTGTAGCTTAGTTGCGTTGCATTCTTAGATTGGCATGACAAAAAATTGAGACATGAGAAACATGAGAAAATGGAACTCATGCGTGTATTATTTGGTAAAGCTTGTACAAAAAAATTACTCCCCCGATTATAAACACATAAAGAGCAACTTCTTACCTCGTTATCCCCGAAAGAGTCGCATATGGCGTGAGCAAGCAAAATAAATGTTTGTGTAATTTGTGATGTTTTGTCCTCGGGTTATTTTGTCATACTGATGTATTTTCTGTGTTGTTTTGTCATAGTGATGTTTTGTCACTGTGTCGTTCTATCCTATCACCATCCTCACATCCCTTACTTACTTTAATTAATTATTTGTCTACCTTCATTTCTCCATCGTGATCTGATGAAGTCATAATTTCCTCAGTCTTTCCTGTCCTCTGTTACCGTTTACATTTCTTCCGTGTATATAATTAACGGTTTATAAGAGTTTAAGCAATTCCGCTGACTAAGCTTCATTTGTAGGTCCTTACTGCAGCTGGTTTCCCTTTCATGTCTCACCAACAATTCAATCATTCCACATTCCGTCGCCTCCCACAGCATGTAAAACTGAATCCACATGTCTACACTAAACCGTAGCGTTAACCAAACATATATATCACAACTAAAACAGCACCTCTATTGAGTATTTGAGTTTCAAAACATTTTTAGAAAGACTCTATGGTTGAGTTAATACGTAATGTTATATACTTGAGGACTGATTCCATTATTCACGGCATGAAGGGCGGTGCTATTATATCGTCCTCTCAGTGCTTGTTTGGCTTATCTACCATTTGATACAAAGATGGCAACCGCAACCAAGCTACACATATTGTGCAACTTCTTGCAGTGTTATTCCTGAATGGTTTCTAATCTAATCTAATCTAAGTTGCAAAGATATGTTACATTGGAGATTCACATTACATGCATTCCCACAACCAGACACGTACAAGTTCGCGCTTGCACGTGCCTCATGTGAGCCTACATCATAAAAACCAATCTCAAATGGACATACACCCTGCAACTCTTGCCGTCCTTCCCTGTAACAGGGGTGACATTGGCAAAGTGAACCCTTTTTACAGCATGGGTGGTCAGCCGCATACCAACCTATAAGTCAAGGAACATACACGACAATTTCGTGGAACCTATTTACTTTTTCAGGAGGCCGGCCTTACGCCAACCAATTCAGTCGAAATGGAGCTTTCCCAGCTCCCGAGGGGGCTAGTACTCATTTCTTGGGAAGGCTGAGTAAATCTTGCCAGTTTTATTTTTTTGGATTTCTGAAATAAACACCAAAACGGAAAATCATTTTTAACACCTCCTCCGGTAGGATTCGCACCCGAGATCTTAGCATGGAATGCAAGCACTCTACCAACTGAGCTATTGACCAATCACCTTTCAATAAAATTAATTGTCATAAGAATCTCATTCTACACAATGTGAGCTAAGAAAAAAAAACTCGATAATGTTAGAGTGGTTTTAAATATTTTCAAAATCAATTTCCGTTTTCCATAAGACACATTGGTCCAGCACACATACAAACATTGCTCATGTGAGATTACCTTTGATGGAAATAAGACAAACAAGCACTAAAGTGACGATATGTATTTTAAACTGGAGATCCTTACGAAACATCAACACATGAGCTAAGCTAAATTCTAACAATAGGAAATTAGGTTTGTAATGGGTCTTATTCATTAGACGGCTTGAACCCAAGAGCTGACTATCAGCTATGGTAAATTATACATTAAATGAACTAGCGATTGGGGTTATACATACATTACAAATGGACTATCTAAGAAGTATGATTGGGAAAAAACGAAGTGACAGAGTGAGGAATGATTTTGTAAGAGAAGAATGTGGTGTAAGGGAAAGTGTGAAAGTGAAGATTAAAAGAAGTATGTTAAGATGGTTCGGGCATATGGAGAGAATGAGTGATGAAAGATTGACGAAGAAAGTATATGTTGCTAAAATAGATGGATGTCGTGGTAGAGGAAGACCGAGAAAAGTATGGATGGATCAAATTTCTGAAATAGCGAATGAATGGGATATCCAGAGTCATAATAAAAGGAGGACTTGCATGAAAAAGGTTATGACTCTGGATGAAATGAAAGAAGTGTGCAAGGACAGGAAGAAGTGGCGGCTAATCTGCAATGGTGATTTCTAATGTTGGTGTATTTATTTGCTACATTTTTTGCATAGGAAATTTCTGACTTTTTTTGTAAAGATTTCTTTGTAAGGTTTTGTTCTTTTATATATTTAAATGTAATTTTTTATTCATATTCCTTGACTTATAGGTTGGTATGAGGCTGACCACCCATACTGTAAAAAATGGTTCACTTTGCCAATGTTACCCCTGTTTCAGGGAAGGTCGGCAAAAGTTGTGGGGCTTATGTTCATTTGAGGTTTGGATTTTATTTGTAAGTACACATTCAGCATTTGTAAGCGCGAACTACACTTGTTGGTTTGTGGGCATACATCTGAGAGCTTTAAATGAATATATCCTTGCAACTTAGATTATAGATAATAGATTATAGACATATGTAGATTGGCAGCAAAACCAAAATTGAAGGTTGGACCTCCGGAGTTTTCTTTTAATGGGTTTCAGTCGTTAAATGGATTTGAGAAACCTTACTTTATAAAAAAAACTTAATTTAAGCTGGATTTCATGTTCCTTGACCAATAGGTTGATACGAGGCGGACCGATCATTCTGTAAAAATTGGTTCACTCATGCCAATGCCACCCTTTTCCAGGAAAAATCCACAAGAATAGTAAAGTTTATTATAATTTATTTTTTTGTACCTTTTTCATATTTGAAATTTTACAAATGCTCCCAAGTTTTTAGTAAACTGAGGTTTTCTTAAAATTGTCCCACCTGCTTTTAACGTACTTATTTAATAATTAATTGATTCAAGTAAGTAATATGTTTTCATTTGAGTTTATCTTTTTTTTAATGTGTCGAAATCGTACTCAACCGGGCTTTTATCAAAGAGAGTGTTTGATTTCAAATCAAGATAAGAGCTGATTTATTGCTATCAAATTATTTTTAATGATAAGGTTTTTTTCTAATTAAATTAAATATTTATCGTTGCACAATTCATATGGGTACAATGATATTTTTCTTGTAAATATTTTCACTACTAATTTATCATGACATTCCCCAGAATATTTGTTTTTTTTAGGTTATATTAATTTTAGCAGTACCTACCAGTTTATCAACGCACACTCATCGATGTACTAAATCCATGGACACACTGATTTATTTCCAATTATCTAAAAAAAAAACAGTAAGATGCCACCATTTTTATAAATTTTATCATTTTTTAGCATAAATAACTATGGCACTTTTCGGTACATTTTTTTTTAAATAAAATAAAACTGTTATCATCATCATCACCATTGTTACTATATAGATAAAATAATGTTTCTAGTATTAAAATCTAGAATTTCGTAAGTCGTCCGAATGCATTTGTTCCTCTTTCTTTTTGGATATATTCTACTATTCGTACTTTGAAAATATCTCTATTGTTTAATGCACACATCAAATAGTTTGTTCAAGCCATCCTCATTCAAATTCAGACACCACTCTTGTTCCTTGACAAAATAATTCCTTGGACAGTTCACAATAAAATTAAAAAAATATATATTCGAACCATACACTTTTTGATCTACGGTTTTATGCTTTAACTACAAGGTTCAAAAACGATGTACTACGAATGATGTGCAAGTGTTGAAAAGTAAATTTCGAAGGCTGAGTAAACCTTGGCTTAAAATTTTCAGTTCGAAAATTTGCAAATCCCTTCATTTTGTATTCAATACACCGAGAACAAAAAATGGAGTAAATATTCAACTATCGCGTTCGCAGAAATATATATTGAAGATACAACAACGCCTCTAGTGACAGTTTTAATTATTATTAACTTTTTCTGTTGAGTGTAAACGTAGTGTTTGTACTCGGCGTACAGATAGACAAAAGTATTAAATGGTATTTCGCAGAGGCCATGCGATAATTCGCTGTTTAATTCTCGATAATAAAATCAGCCGAGATCGATTAGAGTCGATACTTTCAAATGCTTTGATCGAATCAAGTCGAGTAGCTAACATAACATTACGGTAGCTGTGAGGTTGTAGTGCGGGACGATAGGCTCTACAAGCCTAAACACGAAACCGAAACCCAGCTAATCCTAAAACATGTGCCGTGATATCTTACATATTACTTATATTACAGAGGAAAGCAGAACATCTACAAGGTAGATATTCTGTAGTGTAACCGAAACCCGTGGAGATTCCTTAAAAACCCAAGGCCTAGAAACCAGTTGACTAAGTATGTAATATAAGCCTAGATGTTATACATCATTAAAATATACAGATCCCAAATCATTGTGGTTCGTTTATTCAACATCCATTTTCCCTTACTTTTAATAGAAATGTATTTATCAGATATTCATTTATTATCGATATGAAAACAAAATCATTATAATATCTCAAACGGTAGAAAACTGACTCCTTGCCAACTGGACTATCCACTAGCCTTTTTAGGCGGCTCTTAAATAAAGCTTTTTATTTCTTGCAAACGGAAGCGTATAAAAAACGCATCTAAGCTATACAGATAGTGAAACGTCTTGTTGCGTTTTCTCCCAAGGTCACATGTGGTGAGTAGAATCTATTTATTTATCCAGGTAAGAAGGGGGCTGGTCTTACGCTAACAACTTAAGTTGAAGTGGGGTTTCCCAGCTCACGAGGAGGCTAGTACTCATTGCTTGTGAAGGTGAGTAAGCCTTGCTGATATTTTATTTTGGGCTTAAAATAAATACCGAAACTGGTAACTATTTCTGATACTCTGATTAGAGCCCGAGCTCTCGGTATGGAATGCAAGCATTCTACCAACTGAGCTATCGACCGGACTTCCTGTAACCGTTCCAAGATTCTTACAACAAACTTGCATAATCTATCTATAATCTAAGTTGCAAGGATATATTCATTCAAAGCTCTCAGATGTATGCCCACAAACAAACACGTGTAGTTCGTAAACACAAATGAAATCCAAACCTCAAATGAACATAAGCCCTGCAACTCTTGCCGACATTACCTGAAACAGGGGTGACATTGGCAAAGTGAACCATTTTTTACAGTATGGGTGGTCACTCTCATACCAACCTATAAGTCAAGGAATAATAATAATGTAGGTAATAAGTTTTTCAAATCTTCACGATTTTTTTTTACTTCTTAGTCACTACCTTTCCTTTTAAAAAAATTAACAAAATCATACCTATTTGTGGTTCTACAAGCAATTATATATTTTCCGAATATAGCCAAAACCGAAGCCTAGACTTGGGTCACTCACTACTCTGTAGCAACAGTGCAAATTGTGAATTGTTTTGAGAGACAATGAAAAACACAATCGGAGATCCTTGCTTCGATAAATGCCCAGATATTATACATCACTACAGTGAACAGTCACTGAGCAGTTATTGTTTATACAACCTATTCAATTTCGATATTTGCCGATATTAGACAATCGAATTTTTGCTTCGATATTTCAGCAGGGTGTTACAGAAAACATATTCCAGTGAAGCAGAGCAGTAAATATTATGTTCTTTCATGCTCACTCATAGAGAGTACCTCCTGAGGAAGCTGGCTCTTCAAAATCGGATTTTTTTCGAGTAGACCATGGAAGAATATGGATTCCAAAGCATTGCAGACGATGAAGCTTCACCAGGCTCGCTTTGCCTGAAGAAGACCTCAAACAAGATGGAGAGAAGAAAAAAAATAGGACGTCAACAATTGAGGTATTGAAAGAAAACTAGTGTATAATTTTTGGATAGAAAAAGCGGTCATGTAAACAGAAGAATTTGGAACGACGATTGCACCAATGCTAAATTGTCAACTTCCATACATTACGTTACATGGTGTTTTGTCACAAAATTATTAACGACCTAATTGACAGTCCTGCCCTGTTATAGAGATTCAAGCTTTGTATGCTAGATGACTACGGCCAGAGAAGATGGCATGATTATTTTTCATGTGCCGCTATAAATAATATAATTTTTATAATTTAGAATCATTTTAGGATCTGGTCAAAGAGCTCTTACCAGCTTGTTAATGATTATTTGAGGGTGCACTGTGATAAAAGAGAACAAAGAACAAAACAAAAAGACAACTTCCTTTTAGCCAAGATCACAGTACCAGAAAGGTTCACTCAGCATTCACAAAAACGGCTTTCTTCCTTTAGGTATTTAACATTTATTTAATATCCACATTTTATGGCTGGTTACGTGTTGTTCCCTCCGCGTGACTCATCAGGAATCAACTGTTTATTTTTATTATTATGATTAAGAAAAAAATAGTCAATAGAAAGATGATCCGCAAAGCTGTGAAAATAGCACTCTATGTCAATGTTACCCTTTCAGAGAGAGAGAGCTAACATTTTGTATTCTAAATTTGCAACATACATAGATACGACGTTATTTAATTAAAGACATACAAACCTTGAAAAAATATGAACAAATTTTAAGCTTTATTTAGTCGTGTAGTAAATATATAACAAATACCTTTTTCGTAATCTTATCTAACAGTAGGTACATAAAATTATATGCAGTACAATCTATGTACTCGTAGGTACATGACATGTTGTGCATAGTATACACGCTGTATGTATTTTTTATTGCAAAATTTCAGCATGCAGCTGGCTCTCGGCAAACACGTGCTATTTGTCACACATCGATTATAACAAATAGGGGAAAACAGCATTCACTTGGACAAAATATTTTTTCTTCATAATTCCTTGGTTCATAAATTAGTATTGTGGTTTTGTCATACACATGCTTCAAATGAGATATGGTTCACATTCACTCACCCACAGATTTTATTTCTTCTTGTGTCTATTTAGTGAAGATTGGCAATCATCATAGCAATTTGCACTCTCGATACGAAAGGTGGATTTTGAGTTTCTGTCAATTTTTCCCTGTATGATAAAATTTAGGAGCAAATATTTCTCATTTCCTTTGACAAATAAGTGGCAGGCATCTTCAAACCGACCCATTTCACTCGAAATCAATTGTAAATATCCTTCATTTTTTTTTTCTTGATTTAGATCTGTGATTTGCAAAAAAATATAGAGTCATCCTTCATGGGGTGAGAAAGTCCGTGATATATAAATTATGTGCACATTAGCGTCCAGTAGATGCTGTAAACTGTAACTGTAACTCTGTCGCCATTCCGCTAGAGGTGGCCAGAGCCTCTGCAGAGTTGCCTCCATTTTTTTCCTATCCTTACATACCTCTTTCAATTCATTCATATCCATCACCTTTTTCATGCATTTTCTTCTTTTACGCTCACTTTGTATATCCCATTCTTTCACACGCTGACATACTGACATGTGTAACTGAGCTATTCGCGACCATACTGGTATATTTGTATTGCTACGTTCGCGATAGTTACTTCTGGAGTTTTTGAAACACCTTTCACCAAAGGTGAAATTCGCTTGAAACTGTACTGTACCTACTATATCCTGCCGTGGCGCCACTTAGTGTGACCGGTACCTCCACGAATGCGTCTCCACTTTTTTTTGTCCTTGCATATCTCTTTCATCTTTTCAACATTTATCACATTTCTCATTCAAAAAGTCAAAGCCCTTACCAAAAAAAAGTTTAATTTAAATAGTCTTACATTTCAAGGAAGTTCTGTAAAAGAAAATACAAACTGCTCATGCTTTGCACTTAAAAAAAGGAAGAGAAATACGTAAGAATGTTTTTTTTAATTTCTGTACACAAGTACCCGACACTCCCTTTTTCTTCTATTAAATTCATTTCGCAACAAATCTCTCGCGGGCGGATAATAAAGTTGGCTTGCAAGCAAAGCCAGAGGCGAATGTGCTCTGCACACAGCGTGTCGCGTGGAGCAATCTGCAACTCGAGACGCGGACAAGGTTGCTGTGAGATATGTCTTGTCTGCAGTGCACGGCATACCTCACGTGCAGGCGCACTGAGGGATTGCATTCCATATGAACAATACTGACACTGCAGGGACGTAACTCAAGTTTCTCAGATTAACGTGAAGATAAAATACTGATACTTTTCCAGGGACGTAACTCAAGTTTTTCAGATTAACGTGAAGATAAAATACTGATACTTTATACATAGAAGTAACTTCAGTTTTTAAGATTATCTTTTAGATGAAAATAACTGAGATGCTAATCCATGATTTTGATATGAAGCTGTAAATATTTAGAATAATTTTATTTTTACTGTTTAAGTATAGTTATATATGTATTAACACTGTGAAAATTCATCATTATGTATTTAAAGACATATGAAGGAAAAAAGTTTTTCTGGATTCGTAACTTGTAAGCTAATTTTCACTTTTAAAAATGTAAAAAATATGTTTTTGTCCTCAAACTATAGTAGAGAATACTAGTCATAAAACTTAAATGTTTCTGTGCAATAGTGAAAACAAAGCATTTATAAATGAAAACTGATAGTCTTATATTTACTTGAATAATTTGAAATAGTTATTTTAGTTGTTTTTACTATAACAATAAAGTTGTGATGGATATTAATTGTTCGGTAGAAATTGGTTCACCATTAAAGAAACAGGAAAAAAATACATTTTATCTCTAAATTTGGAGCAATAAGTTTATCAACAAAAACGTTGATGATGATGAGTTGATGATTTCTTTATAGCGCCGTTTCGTGATGTAGTCACTCCAAGGGCGCTGGTGCAAACGATGCTAGGAATTTGCTTGTCTTCAGTGCATTCCGGAACTTTCCATGGTCCTCTAGCTGTCTCACATGATGTGGCAGGTGGTTCCAGGCCAGAGGGCCAGCAACTGCAAATGCACGCTCTCCAAACATTGTGTTAACTTGTTGGTTTTTTTTTTATATGGGTTATACAAATAAAAAGAGAATTCGTATTTAGCGCATTTTTAGGATGATTTATCACGATCCTCAAGATATGCAAGGACTAAAAAATTTGGAAATACGGCACTAACAATTTTTTTTTTTGTTACGCTATTGATTGAAAAAAAAAATAGATCCGGGAGAAAGGTGCTGACATGAAAAGTGAATCTATAAACCACAACTATAGAAGTTTAGCTTTTTGTCTTACAATTCGGCACACGTAATTTCTTCACAAACAATAGAATAGACACCACAAAACGTGTCAATCATCTTGTATAGGAAATTTCAGTTCATACATTCATTCATGCTGTCGAAGCTTGTGAAATGTTAAAATATTTTTTATTATCTATCTTAGTCACTTTTCTTCTTATGTTGCTTCCAATCTAAAGCAACTAAGCTACACATGTGTTTAACTTGTTGCCTGCGTTGTCCCCGAAGCGATCGCATGTGGCGATTCGGGATCTATTTATTTTTACGGGTAAGGGGGCCCACCTCACAACAACCACTTTAGGTAGAAGTGGGGGTATCCCAACTTCCGAGGGGGGCTGGTTTTCATTTCTTGTGAAGGCTGAGTACACCTTGCCGGTATTATTACACCGAAACGAGAAATCTTTTCTGACACCCTCGTTGGTATCGAACCCTTACTCTCAGCATGGAATGCAAGCATTCTACCAAGTGAGCTGTTGACCGGACTCTTTACGAGCTTGCTGTAAGGCTGAATGGGCCTTTTGCTTACCGGTCTTTGATAAAGGTTTATGAATTTTCCAACCCAGCGAAGACCAAATTTGAAAATATAAATTGTATATTTTTTGTACACCGCCGGGATTCGAACCCACAACCTTCCATTTACGAGTCCGAAGTGTTATCACTAGACTATATACCGGTATAACGTAAATAAAAACGTTACTCAACTGCACACATAGTTTAACTTCTTATCGTATTTTCACGCCGATTCACACAAGAGCAGCGCTCAACAAATAAATCATCCTAATATTTATTTATTGGAACACTGACTATTTTGTTGATAGACAATTTCAAGTACAATTTATTAGTACACTCGGTTACACCCACCTAATTATCATGAGATTTGTACCCGAAGTATAAAAAACGTTCCGTTTATACTCAACAATCACATAAACATAACATTTTAAAAACTAAAACATTCAGTAGAAGGACTGATACATCGTTCATGTATTTTTTTGTTTACGCGATTGTCTAGTATTCACGCAAATGTTGTATACTCGGAGTGTTGTAAATGATTTGTAAGCCTGACCTTCGACTCGCATGAATAATTCTTTTGTATTTCTGATCTCAAGTAGTGTACGCAGAGAAAACTAGTTTTGCTCTTGAGCTATGTGTGTATGACATTGTGGACCGCATTTCTACAAATCAAACTAGTCCCGAATGTCAGCAAAAAAGTCATTGTTTTGTTCTTGTTAAACATGTAATTAAGTACCGGCTCATTTTTGTTCCGCATTGATTGTAAGCCTGGATTAGAATTTTGCATCTTGGATTAAACTATGTATGAAGTGCAACCACTAAACTGAAGTATTTTGTTAAAAAATATTTGCCCAATTTTGCTTACCTTAATATCTTTACCTATAACATCGGAAAGCAGCTCAATTTGTTAATCATTTGTGGACGCTTGTTTAAGGCATGAAAGTTATGGAATTCAATATTAAAACAGAAAAACGTTTGTTTAATTTTTCCTTGCGATATCAAAAACAACAAAATCAGAACCTCAATTTCGATAGCTAGTCTAGCGGCAGAATTCAGACATTCGACAATGTTTTGCATTTATTTACATGTTTATCTGTCAATCCATTGTTCTCCTTTTCCACAAGCTGAAAATGCTCGCAAGCAATTAACTTTTCTAGAAAGTTTATCATTTTGTCATCTGTCTCCCTCGCACTTTCTTACGTGCTATGCATCAGTCCCATTCCCTCTAGATATCGAAATAACGACATCGGTACCCCGAGAAGACTACCCTCGATCACGTGAAAACACAAGAAGAAGATACGATAACACCCCTAATAAGTGACTTAGTTTTCTTTAAAAAATCTATTGACTTAATTGAGAGGATTTTGTTTTAAGTGTAAAACTCAAGAGGCAGTGCTTGCCCTTCTAAGATTATTTTCAAAGTTAGCATATATGTGACTTTAAACTGATAAAAAAGCTACCCACACAATTGACATAAGTGCGTCCTTTTCATTCTCTATAATGTCGCTATGTTAACGTTGAATATACCGGACCTTAGTGTCAATGAAAACCGATATGATTCATCGCTTTAGGAAAATATTATGAAAGTCCATAAGACAGATGTCCGGACAATGGAAAGTCGGTTGTTGCAGCGCTTTATGACGTCTAAAGTTATTGTCGCAGCCGGCAGTTAATTATGTCTGACGGTTAGTGGGCTATTGGATATCGATTTATAAATTTACGACACGCTTTTCTATTAAACTAGTTTCTAAAGTCTAAAGTTTCAGCCTTACTTTGTCGTTTGTATCAGTTTAATAGTTGGTTCAAAAAAGGCATTATGTACCCAGAGACGTGGACCATATCTCAAACTTGTGCTGGGCTACCTTATAAGATTTTTCCTGTTTCTGGAAGATCAGATATTAATTTATCATAAAAAAAAGTTCTACTGCATGATTTTGACTGGTTCATCGTGTTACGGTTGGCGCTTCGGACTCGTAAATGGAATGTTGTGGGATCGAATCCCGGCGGAGCACAAAAAGTATACAATTTATATTTTCAAATATGCTCTTCGCTGGGTTAACAAAATCATTACTGTAACCAAAGATCAGTCACCAAAGGTCCATCCAGCCTTACAGCAACTGGGTCTTGCTTGAGAATTGGCGCTTTGCAGCGACGACGATCAAGCTCGTAAAAAGGTCGATAGCTCAATTGGTAGAATGCTTGCATTCCATGCCGAGAGCAAGGGTTCGATCTCAAATGTTTACTCAGCCTTCACAAGAAATGAGAACCAGCCCCCCAGGAGCTGGAAAACCCCCACTTCAACTGAAAGTAGTTGATGTGAGGCCGGCCCCTTTACCTGTAAAAATAAAAAGGTCCCGAAGCGCCACATGTGACCCCTTCGGAGATAACGCAGGCAAGAAGTTACACTATATGTGTAGCATAGTTGTGTTTTTATAGTTAAGCAATAAAATGGTGTAACGTTATGATAATCGTGCATAATAGGTTATGGGCATTATTAATTCTTTCCGGGCGGTCCCTTGACATTTCGAGAAATTTCTTTGTGCCGGTAAATGTCAGCAATTCAGACAGGCATTTGATGCTACCGTAAACAAAAGGAAAATGCCAGTCCGGCTTAATGGGAAATGTCTAGGACTGGTCACAATTGGATCAGAAAATCAATTTAATAGTCAAGTTCATTTAGGGTTATGCAATGAATAATATAATTGGCTTTGAATATTTAAAGTGTGGGGAATAAATGTGGTGTCACTTGGTCGGGCTAACGACAAGACAGGTCATTATATTTTCAATACAATATTCTGTAGGTAGTTTGAAAAGATAGTCAAGTGAACCGTCCTGCATTTAGCATTACCACAAACTGCATGTGATTCATAAAGATTCATAATAAATGTATTCTTATAATAAGACAGGTATTAGTTAGCGCTTATATATGTATGCCGCGTGTGGATTTACATCATAAAAGCCCAATCTCAAATGAACATCAGCCCTGAAATTTTTGCCGACCTTCCCTGAAACAGAGGTGACATTAACAAAGTGAACCACTTTTACAGAACGGGTGATCAGCCTCATATAAGTCAAGGAACACAATTAATTACATTTTTAACTGTATACGTATAAATCAAACAATCACTTAGCAAAATAATAAAATTAAAATAAACAAATGACAATCGGAAATCCATTTTTTTAAGATCCTCACTAACTAATTTCCATTCAATTTTTCATGGAACTAAATTTAATTTAACTGTAATTTAATGTGTTTTTTTTTTTGCAATTAAGAATACTAAAATTGCTTCCATAAAAGGTATGGATTTTTCAAATAATTATGCATAATTTTCCTCCACAACATTTGCCATTTCCATGCTATCGCGTTTGGAGAAAATGCACTATTTAGAACTGTGAAAAATGCAATTTTCCGTTCCAGTTATCGGAGTAATGTCAGCTCGCTACCAACTCACAAATACTCGTGAGTAAGTACGTGCAAGAATAACGATAAGAACACAGCACGTGAGGTTTGTGAGTTGTACCTACAAATGTCATGTAGAAAATGGAACTATTCTTCTAGAATAACTAATCTTAGTAGCAGAATTAGTGCTACTTCTAATCATTTTTTTATTATAAGTATTGTTGTTATAGTTGATTCCTTGACTTAACTAATAGGGTTCCTTCACTTATAGGTTGGTAATTGGTATAAGGCTGACCACACATACTGCAATAAATGGTTCACTTTACTAATGCCACCCCTCGAAGGTCGGCAAAAGTTGCAGGGCTTATGTTCATTTGACATCGGATTTTTAAGTTGTAAATCCACATGCGGCATATGTATGTTAACGCGAACTTATAAAACTGCTTGTTAGAATGCATATAATATGAATCTTAAGCAAAACATGTCTTTGCAACTTAGGTTATTGTTATTGATGTATGGAAAAAAAAAACATCTTTGTACAAATTTGTTGTACTCAAATCGATGACAAGTTACCTTAGTATCCGAAAGAGCAGGTCTTCATTTTATGTTCAGGACATGTATTTTTAAGGAGTAAGATGCTTGATACATACATTAGGATTATAATTTAAGCCTCGTTTTCAGCATGTGGGCACATTTATCGACTGAAACATCAACCTTAAATAATGAAAGTAATAAAATGAGTACTATCACATGACGCATACACTTTACACATATGGGGGGTGACTTCTAGACTTTATCATACAAATTACAGATTAAACTAAAGAAGCTACAGGTTCATAGAGATTGCTACAGTAACACTGGGGGATCAAACTGTACGCTTTGTGATCAGGTATTTGCGACCTTTATCATTAATCTACTAACTTATCTGTAGAAGAAGACTGTAAGACATAAGTACTTAAAAAAAAAAATAGCTGATTTATTTGGTGAGCGCTGTTTTTGTGTGTATCACACCTCAAGTGCCCTCTGCTAGCTTGGCCGTCGCTGTAGAAAGCGCCAATTCTCAAACAAGACCCAGTTGCTGTAAGGCTTTATGAATTTAAAAAGGTTTTATGTATTTTCAACCCAGCGAAGAGCAAATTTGAAAATATAAATGGTATATTTTTTGTGCTCCGCCGGGATTCGAACCCACAACCATCCATTCAGAGTCCGAAGCGTTACCACTGGACTACGGACCAGTACCTACTTGTGATTCATAATCAATTTCGACATGCAAATGAAAATTGGGATTAATGTTTATACAGGTTTTTGTTTAAAGCAATTTAAGACTAAACGGCTTCTTGGAAAGAAATGCAATTATAAATCATATTTTGAAGTCATTGGCTTTTGATAATTATTATCCTCTTTTTTCCTTTTATTATTATTTATGACGCATAAAGCTTTGAGCATTGAACTGTCAAAAATGCAAAAAAAATGTTGTATGAGGAAAATCATTCTTATTTATTTACTTATCGTCCTTAATTACGCCAATTGTGTTTCCCATGCAGATTCTCCTCCCATTGTTTCGCAGGTTTATAAGTAAAAAACATCTCATGATTGCGGGTTCAAATCCCAGAAATGGATCGGAAAAAAATTGTTTATTATTCTGATATAATTATCAGAATTCTCACGTTTACGCCTGTTAGGAGGATGACCATAAAATAATTATTTAAAAAGGGAAAAATCACTAGATAAAATTGTGAAATGATAAAACGAACTTTTAGTGTTTTCGTAGGTACATACAGATTTCTCAGGAACATTAAATGAAAAATTGAGAACGGCATTCAATAAATTTAGTCCATTAGGCCTGCTGAAATATACATGTACGAAGTTTTATTTTATTGAAAAGACCGTGTCTTTTAATAAAAACTAAGTTATTCATTGAATTTCAATCAATATAAATTTTCACAGTGATAATACACAAACCATAAAAAATATAAGTTTATTTATTCTGAATAAAAGGAAAAAATCGTACAAAACGGAAAGGATGATTTGTTTCAGTTTGAAGTCCAAGCTAACGTTGCGTTTAAACGACACACTATAAAAAGCGTTTCATTAATATATGATTTATATATGAATATATGAGTCTCTACCTACTACAATGTTTAAAATAAATATTTGTGTTTTTTTCTGCTATAAATTACGAAAATAAGAATGCTGAAAATATGTTTTTAGGAAACATTATGGACACAAATAAATAAATAAATAACTGAGCAGTTTTTCGTCATTTTATGGACTTATTGCTGTAGCGTTTATGTCCCTTTATTTCGTTCACCGTACACACTTTCCATTCACTACCTATCACGGTCTACGCTTCACTTCCAAGCATTAGTATCAGAAACAATTTTCTAGTATGAAAATCCAATGTCAAATTCATTATCCATTTTTATTCCTTTTTTTCTCAAATCAATGTTTGTTTGACCTGCTTGAATGTGGCAGAAGAACTCACAGCTCATTCAAAACTATATATTTTTTTACAAGTAGCAAAGGAAGCGATGAAGGAATGAAGCACATTGTATGGTCACCACACGTCTGGTAGGGTCGATGGTACGGATGAAATATTAATTATTCTTCCTGCAATTACCTCACGCGATACGTATGGTTGCCCCATCTAATCGCATAAGGGAGCGATTTGGTGAGGAATGATTATATTATAGTACAACTCCCCGTAATATTCCTTTGTTTCCCATTCATTCGAGGTGTAAATCGTAACTTTATTTTGATTGATATTATTCAGAAAAATAATCAATATGAATTGGATTTGAATGAGTTAAATATACTTAAGTTTGTATGTGTATTGTTTATTATTGGAAAGTTCATTATTTATTTTCTAGTGTAAGATGAATATACTGTAAGCTCGATTGAACACGTTGTGCAAATCTTGGACTATCTAAAATATTACAAGTACAAAGCAGGTAAATATATTTTTCGGGCAGTAACCTTCAAACAATAATCTAGAAGGATACCGAAATTTCCTAAAAAAAATTTTGGCTTCATTTAAGCATGAATGAGGTTAAACATCAAATTTAATCATGATAAACAAATCAGCACTTTACACAGCAAAATTAGTAAAAAGAGGCATCAAGTCCTTAAAAATTCTCAGGATAATTTATTTGGTGACATTTTTTTTTGTGTGGATCACACCTGGAGAGCCCTTTGTCTTACTGAATGAATACGAGTATACAATAATGATTTTGATTCAGAGATAGTTTTAATTTTTTTTCAGTAAGTCCTTAACTTTTAACACTTTAATTCACAGTTTATATATTTTGTTCAATTATGTTTATTTGCATACATACAGGATTTCCGTTCATTGTTTTATATCATAACGCATGTATAGGCCTACCAACGAGTGTCAGTCACAGAGAATTAGGTTGGTATAGTCCAAGCAACAAGTATTTTTATTTGTACAACAAATTTTCTTTTTCCACACTCATATAATGCTAGTGCGAATGAAGTATTTGCTGTAAGTCATTTTTACATATATTTAAACAATTAAGTAGAGAAATCTTCTTTTTATTTTTCTTTGTGGCGAATTCCCGCATAGAGTATAGGGGCGCCAGTGTCAAGTTCACTAAGAAAAATATATCAAGATCTTTGAGAACAAAATGCTTCATCGCTTCTCGGACCTATACCTGGGGGGGATAGATGGCGCATCCGTACCAATGTGAAACTGAGGTCCATATTTCAAGAGTCAGAAATGGTGTAAGTAATGAAATCAAATACACTTCAGTAGGTCGGACGTGCAGAGGACTTTCAGGGTGGAAGTCTCGATGGCCGTCGGTAGATCTTACCGCTCCTTTTCGAAAATAGACCGAAATAAATCATGGCGGCGTATGGACAGCTGATCCATTTTTTATGGATCTACGATCCATGTGTTCCGAGAAGCCATGAGTTCCACCCCTGGATGATCAGCAATGTCTTGGGTAGTGGCCCCTTTAGTGTCAGACCTCTGCGACGTCACAGGGTAATAGGTAGCTCTTAAAACCACGAGTATAAGGCAATAAACATACTCTCCTCTGATTGTGAAATGTATGAAAGAAACGACAGCATTCCTAGTGGGTGGTTTAGTTTTCATTAAATTTTTCGATTTACATGATCGATTGTATATTTAGTTTATGTACTCTTTTATACTCGGGGGACCGATGTCAGTGTAATGGTGTCAGAGGAACAGAAACAGTTACAAGTGTAACCAAAACTATAAAAGTATCTAATACTTCTGTATTTAATGAATTTATAGTCCATCAATCATTGCACAACAATGCTAATATATTTGCCGTAAAAGTATCAGATACTCTGACAGTATTCGTGTCACATAGCAGGCATTTTAGCACAAGTTGCACTCTGCCATATCAGGATTGTATCTGCATAGTGTTGGGTAATTAATGCCCGTGTGTCCTGCTAAAGATGAAGAATCCGCAACGTGTAAATGGGTGTAGCAGGTATTTAAATTTATCTGATACTTTAAAAGGAATATGTGACTTATGACACTGTTAACGTATCTATTAAGTGTTAACGATACACTGGAGATTTATTAAAAAGTGGAAATGGGAAAAAAATTACAATGAAATAAAGCAACTGCTATAAAATGAAAAAAATGCTACCTATCAACATTTTTCTCGTCTGATTAATTTGCACGAACCATTTGACGAACGTTGATAAAATATTGTACGGAACGCATTCAATCAGCTGTTTACACGCGGCCATTTTGGATCACATGTTTATTGTCCGATAATAGCTATCGTTGCAGCAAGACTAAACATTGATCTGAAATCAACAAAGTAGATTCAGCCTTCTCTAATCTAATCTAAGCTGCAAAGATATATATCATTTAAGATTTATACTAAATGCATTCCCACAAGCAGATATGTATAATTTCGCGCTAACACATGCCGCATGTGGACCTACAATATAAAAACCCAATCTCAAATGAACATAAGCCTTGCAACTCTTGCCGTCCTTCCCTGAAACAGGGGTGACATTGGCAAAGTGAACCAATTTTTATATTATGGGTGGTCAGCCGCATAACAACCTATAAGTCAAGGAACATACATGACAAATACTTGAAAAGAAATAAGAACCTGCTACTTCGGAAACACAGAAAAATCCTATTTTATCAAGAGTGGTTGGAGAAAGGCCTCTTACCTGCCTAAATAAATAGTTTCTAGAGGTCAATACTAATTAATGCTTTCAGGGATAAAAAGGTAAGAATTTATAAACTGTATTGGACAGTTTGACCGAAACCTAAAAAAGGAATTTATGTTGTACTTTTATTTATTACATCTAGATAATATAGGTACTTACATAATGAATAACGTGGGTTTCAATTTAAGGTTTTAAAAGAAGAAGACGTTTGGTTTCCATAAATGGGAAACTCCATTAACAACAAACATGATAAATACACAAATAATTGATATCATTATAGCGTAATTAAAATTCAATCAAAAGTACCAATAATCTGCTGCGTAGGACCAAGCACTCTACGAAATGTGTGTCAATGATCGCACAGCAGTATGATGTCATGGCGCGATCGCTATCAGAGTACCATTTACCTGCCACCGTTTACCTTTGAGCTACTAAATGCAGGTTAACTTTTCTTTAAGAACTGGTTCACGCCAAAGATGATCGATCGCAGAGGCGCGTTTTCGATTTCGTTTCACAATTTAATAAATACCTCAGTTTCAAACTGTCCTGATTTACGAGCTAACAGAGATACGAACTGCATTTCTTTTTATCTATTTAGAGCCCTGAAGGAGTTAAAACTGTGTTATTTTTATCCCACCGAAGGTTTTCGAAATGATTTCCTGTTTCGGTGTTAATTTGAAACCAAAAATAAGATACCGGCAAGGTTTACTCAGCCTTCACAAGAAATAAGTACCTACCAGTCCCCTAGGAAGCTGGGAAACTTATAATTCAACTGAATGGTTTGGTGTAAGTCCGGCCCCCTTACATGTACAAACAAATAGGTTCCACTTGCCATATGTGACCCTTTCGAGGAAAACGTGGTTAGAAGTTGCGCTATATATGTAGCTTAGTAGTGTTTAGCGTTTATCATGATTCATGAAATATCATAACATACAATTATTTTTTTAATAAAGTGCCCTAAGAAGAGGGAAAACTATTTGTCTGAAAAACGTTCGATTGATAGCTCAATGCAATCTCCACCAACTCCACGGGTGTCGGAAATGATTATCTTTTTGAGTGCTTATTTCAGAGCCAAAAAAAAATCCGGCAAGGTCTACTCAGCCGTCCCAAAAAATGTAATCCAAGCCCCTCGAAAGCAGAAATCACCTTTCATCAAAAGAAACGTTAGGCCGCGCGTAAGGCCGTCCCTTATCTATGAAAATAAATAGATCCCGCTCACTACAGGCATGTGCAGTTTAGTTTGAAAAAAGAAATGCACTCAGCTTCATTATCTCTTGCAATCCGTCCCACGACGAAATATCTAAACGTGAAAAAGTTGTACATACTTACTTACTTTCCGTGTCCGGAACACCATCATATGTGCAGCCCCCAATACTCGGTGGGAAGAAGTTGTAAAAACAATTTTCTGTTGGAATCTGAACGTCGACTATACTCGTAAGTAGGAAATTCGTAAATTGAGGTATCACACGGTTTTTTACAATCATTTTGCAATACCGTTTGTCTGAAGTACTCGTTATCTGTACACTATGTTTATTTAGGACAAACAGCTGACGTTCACACTATTAAAAAATAATACAAGCCTCAGATAAGATTTCCTACTTTAATTGATCGCGACAGCTAGAAATATATATTTTTAATTAAATTGAAAAGATTAAATAATTTGCTGAGTTGCTCCGTATGTTCATGGCTAACTTTTATATTTTGCAATGGACTAGGCACAAGATTTCCCCAGTGAATCACATCTCAAGAGCCCTCTGCGAGCTTGCGCTCGTCGTTATAGAAAGCGTCGATTTTCAGGCAAGACCCAGTTGCTTTAAGGCTAGATGGACCTTTGGTGACCGGTCTTTGGTTAAAGCATATCGACGGTTAAAAGAAAGTAGGGAAATTTGTCGTGTATGTTCCTTGACTTATAGGTTGCCACCGCGGCTGACCACCCATGCTGTAAAAATGGTCACTTTGCCAATGTCACCCCTGTCTCAGGGAAAGATGGTAAGAGTTGCAGGTTATATGTCCATTTGAGATTTGATGTTTGTGTTGTAGGTTCACATGCGGCATGTGCAAGCGCGAACTTGTACGTGTCTGGTTGTGAAAATGCATGTAATGTAAATCTCCAATGTAAGATATCTTTGCAACTTAGATTAGATTAGATTAAATTAGGGCATAAGCGACAAAAACTAAATTATTCAGGAGAGCAGTTTAAAGTTTGAGATTGCAGAAAAATGGCATAACTTTTTTATGTTTTATCATATCGTTAACAGCTCTAAAATTAAAAATATATAAGCATTTATTTTCATTCCTATTAAGATGATTTTACGAGGTTTTACGATTTTTTATGTCACAAGCGCCTTTGGGACAAAAAAGGCCAAAATCTTATCGGTTACACCAGAACCATACTACGAAAACGCAGTTGTTTGCTTGGGCATACACAACACAAAAATAATCGTAGGGAGCTAGCGCATTAGAAAGAACGGATTTTTTTTTAAGAAGGATAGCATTTATCACTCATTTTTGACCAAAACGTCGCTTATGCCCTCCTTCATTTTAAACGTCGATATGAATTTTTCAACACAGCGAAGATCAAATTTGAAAATATAAACGGTATATTTTTTCTGCTCCGCCGGGATTCCAACACACAACCTTCCATTTCTGCATTGGCTTCGATATCCTGAGAGGGTGGTCTACCGTGTTTGTCTGATGGTTTATAAAGCTGTAAATGGTGCGGCTCCTTCATATTTGTCTGACATGTTCTCACCCGTTGAGATAGATTTAAGGCGCCAGACGCTCAGATCTGCGGGGTATGAGGGGGTTGGCTTAGTCCAGCCGTACCGTTAGACATGCACAAATTTTGAGGACCGTGTTTTCCGGTTTGCGGGCTTAATGAAGTGGAACAGACTACCACCTAATGTGAGGAAGGCAATAACAGTCAGTATATTTAAAGGAGTACCAAAGACGCATCTTTACAAAAATATTTTTCTTTATTTGACAGGGTCCTTGAGGTATGACACACACAAAAACGGTGATCATTAATTCTGTGTACCTTCCAGATAAATTATTCTTGCATCAGGGACGTGCATCCCATACAGGCACATACGCCTAATCGGTAGGCAATATATGGTTAAAAAACATTCAAGCTTGATATTCAGATTTAAAATTCAAAATTGAAGTTCGATTAGAACCATTGTAGCCACTTCAAACAATTTAAAATGAGTTATTTTAAAGGAATGGGAGAAAATATGTAACTGGAATGTTTTTGCCTATACTCTATGCACGCTCCTGTCATGCATATATATATACCGTCCTCGTGTACTTAGTGACTAGTTTCCTATGTAACTAGTAACGCAATATACAAAAGTTGCCGGCGTTTACTTGAGCTGGGCTTACTTGGGCATTTTGCATATATCTGTTATGGGCTTCCTCAGCATTATGATGATGCTGATGAGATTGTCATCAATAGAAAGTGCGGGAAAGGGCCACCCTAGTGTCAACCACCTGCGGTGAGCGCCAACAACTTTAACGCCATATTACTTTGCGTTTTCTCTAGCAACCCGGCTGCGTAACGTCACAATTATAATGTCTATGAAACGGTGCCGAGATCATCGCTAGCAAATAGGATCTCTCAGGGGCGAATGAATAAAAAAATCCCAAAAAGTCTATAAGCGTTCTTCAATATAATACCATATTAGGAAAAAAATATAAAGTTTGCTTTGAATGCCATCAATAACAAACGTATGGAGTTTTTTAAGTCACAAGGATAATATTGTCAGCCAATCCTTTTTCCACCATTTAAAATAATATCAAAATCAAGATTTCTGTACCTAAATACATAGATGTAATATTTAACCACCACATAAACATAATGAATGATGTGTGAAAGATACAACAACACACCTAGAGAGCGTTTTAATTTTCATACTTAATTTTTTGACGGGTATATTTTCATTATACGGAATACGATTTTTTTTTTTTTTTTAAGAAATTCTGTGCGGGAGACTCCCTAGATTCTAAAGACTCTAGGGGTCTATGACACTTGTTGTAGTGCCACAGAGGTGTACGAGCTTGGTCGTCGCTACAAAGCGCCAATACTCAAGCAAGACCCAGTTGCTGTAAGGCTGGATGGACCTTTGGTGACCGGTCATTGGTAAAGGTTTACGAATTTTTCAACCCAGCGAAGAGCACATTCGAAATACAAATGGTATATTTTTGTGCTCCGCCGGGATCCGAATCCACAACCTTCCATTTACGAGTCCGAAGTGTTGCCACTACGGACTACGGACCGGTCCAAGATGCCAACGAGACGCGGTGTACCTGAGCGGTTACCCATCCAAGCACTGACCACGCCCAATGTTGCCTAACTTCGGTGATCTATGGGAACCGGTGCTTTCAACATGGCTAACGTCGTTGACGAGGATTAAAAATAGAGAGATAAATAAAATACGATATTAAAAATATTTCATTAAAAACGGTATATAATCTGTGAAGTAAGTTCTAAGGATATTTTGACATTTAAGGCTTATATTTAATGCATGCTCACCAGCAAACACATGTTAATCTGCGCTTACACATGTAAGCACATGTAAAGTTGTGCTTACACATGCTTCAAGTGTACATACAAAACAAACCAAACCCCATTTGAACACAAACTTTGCAACTCCTGCCACCTTTCCCTGAAAGCGGGGTGGTAATTGGCAAAAGGGTACCCAAGTTTGTACAGCATGAGGACGTCAGCCTCATACGAAACCTATTAGTCCAATGTTATTAGAACATCTTTTTTTAAATTGTTTTAAGAAAATGAAAAGAAAAATAAAACACACGGAGAAATGTCAGAACAAAAAATATTGATATTTTAATTCAGTTAAGCCAACTAGGTTCTACGACGCATTTTTTTACGACGATCGAAATAAAAATAAAACAGAAGTTGGAAAAGTTTGACGAATGTAAAAAATAATAAAACACAAATACTTAAGTCGTTAGGACGAGCAAACTTTTTGACACGCTAAATACTAAATTACAGGGTGACATCAAAACGTATCTGGCGTCCTTGAATGTTCAATATCATTTAGAATGAAAAGTGAATATTCATAATATTACCTATAGGTAGGGACTGGAAAATAGTGGTGTTATTTTTTAGGAAATTCGCGTTATTTTTTTGTGAAATTCGCGTTATTTTTGATCAAAAACAGGGAAATTCGCGTTATTTTTCATGATAAACGGGGAGATTTGGTGTAATTTTTAGGGTTGATTACATCAAAATAAAGGTTTATATAATTGCAAAACAAAATATAGTACTAATATTTACCATTTATTATGTAAACAACAATATGTACCTTCAAAAACAATGAATAAACAACATCTGAATCAATACGAGTATCTGCAACCGAAGATGGTGGAAGTACCAACCGAAAACGTTTTTGCAATAAAAAATACATAAGTGGTACAAAACAATATTTTTTAATTTTAGTTTCTTATTTTTTTTTAATTTTTTTTAAAAATAATCCTTTTTTTTTTACAAAAAACCATTGATTGAAAAAAGTATTAATATTTCAATGACACTCCGAATACCCTGTAAATATCCTTTTAAAATATTTAATTTTTGTGCATTTAGTCTCTAGATGAGGGTTATCTCATTTTTCAAGGGATGTTGGCTTTTATGAAAGCCTCAAGTTGTGCTCTTGGCTAATCCAGCAACAGCTTCACTCCTTGAAGTATTTTCCTTCATTGATGTCACGATTCAAGTCTGCTTGGATGATCCAGGACAGTTCTGCTTATCATTATTTTTTTTAATAAAATAGATTTTTGAATAGGAATGCAATTCACCAACCTACTCTGCCTGGCCAGATACAGGTATCATAAATTAATCATTATCTATCTATCATTAATATCATTAATTAATAATGCATTATTATTTATTTTAATGAATTATTCATTTTTAATTACCCAATTACATCTGTTGAACCAGGGCCAAATTTATGGTCAAATGACCCAGGTGACCAGAGACCAATTTTCCTGTGCTTTGCACCTTGCAAAGGGTTTTCGCAGGATTTGTTTCTTTCCCACAAAATCGTTGCGTTGCAAAAGCGATACATGACAACTTTTTCGCACAATTTCTACCAAAAGTACGAAAATTCGCGATATTTGCGTAAAACCTCAAATTTCGCGTTATTCGCGTGAAAACATCAAAATTCGCGAATAAATTCGTTTTATCGCGATCGCGAAATTTTCCAGTCCCTACCTATAGGCTATAATCAACGTGAAAGTTGAACTTTCATATTATAAGTTCAAAGTTTGCGTATAAATTGGGTAGTTATGCATAATTGAATAAAATAAGATGTTTAGTTTTTTTCATATATTTCATGTTTTTCATAATAAATTCCAGATTTTTCGCCTTTCTTTGTTTTCTCTTTCTGTTTATTGTAGAAGAGAGTAACCCAATGGACTCGACACAAAATTTATTTTATTTTTTCTCTGCGGGCCAACGTCACCTCTGTGAATCTAGATTATATTTTTTGATTCTACAGCCCAAATCGAACCGTGGACTAACGACGTTCTCCAGTTCCAACTTGTAGGAGCATAACCTCATCCCTCCTCACTCTGAACCAATAATAATCTCCAATAATACAATATAAGTTTTTTTTTAATTCGATTTGAAAAACAAAGTTTTATGCTCAAGAGCAAAAATAAAAAAAAGTGAATTAAAACTTTGTTTTTCCAATTTATTTTTTACAAAAATATAATGGACTTTTCCTGTGTTAACAGAGATACCCTTAATAATATAATAGAATATAAGTTTCCCTTTTTTTACCGACTTGGCCTTTTGACGTCACACTTTTTTGTCCGTGAAATTTGCGCAGAGCCCACTATTTTAGAGCTACATAGATGCGCTCCGTTTTCTTTGTTTTTTTTAATAAGTAACTATTATGAACTTTTGACCTTTGAAAAAAAACCTTTACAAAGCTAATAATCATAAAACATTTTGTCCTAATTAGAATAATACGACCTCAATAATTAAGCAAGTTTACTCTATAACGACTAAATAATAATTATAATTTGTATAAAGTTTGCTGGTGGTTAACCATATTCTACACGACAAGTACAAAACACACTAGAAGTCAACCAAAGAGTTTACAAAATAATGTATTGAATCTGAAACAGCGGCAACTGTAAGCTTTTGAGTTTGCAGCGATTTTTGGTAGAACGCGATGGTTGAGTTTGAACGTGAAGTTTTCTGCTGGCGTACTGCAGTCACGCCACGATATGGGGGAAGGAAAAAGGTCTGAAAGGGAGAAAATATAGGGTGGAAAGCAAATCCACGGCGTCACGGAAGGCTTTACAAACAAAAGTGCTAATAACTAAGAGAGAAAAACCTCAATCTTTCAATCCATACAGAAGGTTTAATTTTTGTTCCATCTTTTTGTTTATCGTCACTCTCTATTTGCCATCTTAGTTTACAAATTTTGTTTGTTTTACTCCTCTTATCTTTTTTCTTTTTTTTAATATTCTCTTTTTGTTTCTTTTAATCCAATTGTATATTTCGTTGTGTTGATATTTTTTTTTTTCAAGATATTTGTATCATCAACGGAAATCCTACCTCAATCTTCAAAGTGACATTTTGTTTTGATTCCTTTACTCTTCTACATTTTCTCACTAAACGTCAAAAGCTCAACGGCCAGAGCACCTGGAAGAATATTTTTGAATTTGAGAATAGTTTCCTTTTTCAAAACTATCGATTTATTCATACATATATAACATCTTTACTTCCAATAAACTGGATTGGATTAAACTTGGCCCAATGGCCTGTGAAAAATAGTTGTAGAAAACAATGTAAATAAATTGGTGTGTACAAAAATTGTACTTCTTTGCAGATAAAGTTACTTAATCTACAACTTAGATGCAATTACCATACGATTTTTTTATATGATTTATCACAACTAGATGTTGTATCATTGAAAGACTTTATTTCTCGTGCCCCATTTACACTCCGCCACTTCCGCTGCCGCGAGTAGGGACGGAGTAAGTAACCCGCAAGTTGAGGCGGAAGGCGGGAAGTGAGGAGATAGACTAGCCAAATGGCACTCTCGAATCATTCCTTTGACTCCCCGAAAAATATCGCCAAAAGTGTAAGTTTACTGCCGCAATCGATCACTGATCTTATGGGAAGTACGCCTGTTCACACACATGCCCTGCTCACTTCCCTTCTTACTTGCCTCGCGCTAGGAGCTGAATGTAAACGGGGTCTCAAGTGTAAATTTGATTGAAATTCCCACAAAATTTATTCTTTAGTCATTATTTTTTCTTTAAATTTTGGGAAACTCTGTCAAGCACATGTAACTAAATTTTAAAGTTTCAACTTATTCACCGCAAACATTCTAGTTCTGAAAATAAATGCGCCCACGTAAGAACGCTCTATGGTCTATACTCTATAGCATACCAACTCAGCATTAAATGTTCCACACGTACGAGTGAGCGAATTTAGTTGAAAACTATTTGCGATCGTTTATGGGTGTTTGCAAACTATTTCTGGCTAGTTTATTTCCATTCCTACAACATTGGCACACTTCTAAAATTAAGCGAACTTCTATTTCGGATTGATGGTTTTCACTGAAAGTGATGAAATTAGAATAAAAATCTATTTAAGGTACGCCATAAACATGTCAGGGTGATTTGTTATTCAACTTTGTTTTAAGTGAAATTTCGTTAACAATGTTTTTTGTAATTCTATTTTGAAAAAATAATACATTTCAAAAAATATATTTAAAAAAAAACATTTATTTGTTCACTCTTTTTTTATTTCACAAATAGAATAAATTATAGTTCAGTGAATGCCGCAGTGAATAGCTGCCAAAGATAATTTTATATTTTGCCATCAGATTTCGATTCCAAGACCTCAACCACTGGACTGCGGACCAGTCAATAGTGTGATTTTTAGATTCAGTATTTGAGGTTCACCCAGATCTTACAAAATATCAACAAGCCCTCACACGAAGGAAAAACCTACTCTCTCGAGAGAAGAGAAAATCCTTACTTCAAGCCAAATGGTTGACGTAAGTTGCCTCACTTACCTGTGAAAAAAAATTTCTTCTGTACCCTTAGTACGACTTGCAAAACTTGAGAAAAGTAAAGTTTACGGAAAATATTAAAGAGTGATTTCTCCCAAAATCTGCCGTTTTTGTTTCTTACACTTAGCAAAATCTTAGCAAAAGAGTTACAGTGATGGAGAAAAGTTCAAACAAACAAAAACGGCAGATTTTGGGGGAAATTACTCAAGTTTGCAACTCGTACTAAGGGTACTGATGGTAAAAGCTCAGCAAGATGTTGTCATACAAATTAATTAAATGCAACAAATTCTTTTCAGTATGCCTATTTTCACATGAAGACAATAAAAAAAAATAACATTCCAAGGGACCTAGCTTTGATAAAAAAAATTAACTCTATTAACCTTTATTAGTAAATTGAATCTCTAACAACTTTATTTCAAGCCAAAAAAGTATTTAAATTTAAACACGAAATTCCGCAAAAATTCAGGGCAGGCACTTTTCGAAATTAAGTTACCACAAAATGAACTTGTAATTACTCCTTTGTCATGCCCTTGACCTTTTAGAGGTCTCCTCTGCCGTGTCGGAGAAACATTATTGGCGAAAAGGAAAAAGGAATTTTCGATGAGCTTAATTGTCAGGCAAATAATCCGCTCACTGTGCCGTTTGGGAATTGAACCCAAGCTTTTCCTGGCGTCACGAAAGCTCCGACGACATTTAAACAGGATATTATGGCAATTCAGTGGTCTCGGAAAGCTGGCACGATCTTTCAAAGTTTCTGAAATGACAACGCAGCAAGGTGAAAGTCGTCAATTCCAAATTATGGATTTTTTTAAAGCTTTTTCTTTTGTCATAGAAAATTACAGATCGTTATAACTGTCTATCTATCTATAATCAAATTCAAAGATATATTACATTTGAGATCACAAGCAAAGAAGTATAAGTTCGCGCTTACACATGCCGCATGTGGACTTAAAATATAAAAAGCCAATCTCAAATGAACATTAGCCAACCATCTCTTGCCGACCTTCCCTGAAACAGGGGTGAAATTGGCAAAGTGAACCTAACTTTCTGATTCAAACACCCAATTCTCATTTAAATACAGCAATATATTGATATCCGATCGATAGTTTCGTTGTTAGAATGCTTGTCTTCAAGCCAAAGGACTTGGATTCGATTCCCAACGAGAGTGTCAGAAAAGCCAGCTCCTTTACTTATGAAAACAAATAGGTGGTGCTCGTCACAGCGATCCCTTGGTAGATAGCGTAGAAGTTGCACTATATGTGCAAGTACATTTGAACAGTACAAAGAATATCTGCTCCTTTAGGGATTTCCAGTCTTAATTTATATCTACAGCTTATTAAGATCTTTCTCGAAACATGGAGAATCGTTCTATATCACCTTGCTGGATTTCACCAGAATATTCGATTCAACACACTATTTAGGTATATTATTAGGTATCTACCTGAGCGTCTATTTATTTTCTATTATAGAGATTTCATAGACTTATTATTTACTAACACAGACAATTCAAACACAACTACTAATATCTTGCATATTCATAACAGTATAAACAGATAATTTTGTTTTTGACATAAACACTTTCACGTGCAAGCCCGCAGTTAAATTACGCTTCGTTTTAATAATTCAAAGTATTTTTCAGTAATGGGCAAACTTGTCCGCCATTATCATTGCAGTAATTAATAAGGAAACCTTGCGCAGTTCTGCAATAAAAATAAAATATGAAAATTAGCATAAAACTTGCCGCCATTTCACCGCACCAAGTTTTGTTTATTCACCGTATTTATGCTTTTTCATTGGCCACTAAAATTTTATATGCCCACAATATATTTTACTATTTGATTTCATCTATAATCTAATCTTCTATCCAGGCCCGGATTCACTGCAGTTTGAGTGGTGCGGCCGAACCAGGGCCCCGCCTCCTAGGGGATTTCGAAGACTTGTAAAAAATACTGTTACGCACTATGGATTTGTCGTCTGTGAACCTAGGCACGCTGGTTTAGTGTCGATCAATCTGGTATAGTGTGGAAAAATGCTCTAATACCTTATACTAGGAAGTATCTACCATGTTCAGGTTCTAGAATAGGCTTGTCCAACATACGGCCCGCGACGACATCTAGTTATTGCGCAATATGTTCTTCATCTACTTATATTTAAGGCAGCGGTTTTTTTCAAATTGGGGGTTGCGATTTTTTTTCCTCGAAGATTGCAATTTCGAGCCTACTCCCCCCCGTCGATAGAATTTTTATGGACAAAACCCCCACATACATACAGGACGGGTAATTATTATGGACAAAAGTACAACAACAAAAATTCTAGCCCGCCACGATTACAAAAGTACTAAATCCGGCCCACCACGATTTTGAGTTGGACACCCCTGTTCTAGAACATGCAAGAATCATCTCTTTCGTACCTATAAATACGAGCAAAGGTTATAAGGGGCAGACAGATTCGCTTTGAACATTGTAACGCCTGTAAGGCAATATGACTGTAAGCAGAGAGTGAAGAGTGAACAATACATTGTAACCTTTATTGTGAAAAAAAAAACACGGAAATAAATTTAAATCGCAATTTAATTAAAAGAACCCCAAGTCAAATCATAACAATGTACTTCAAAGAAATAAAAGGTCGACTGGATTCAGTATTCAATACTCAGGTAAGTTTTAGTTAGCAATAAGTATAGGTTTTTTATGTAGGCGAGGATGAAGGTATATAGAGGGGAGAAGGGAGTTGGGGGCTCCCATGATTTTTCCCCGCACCAGGGCCCCCAGTAGTCTTAATCCACGCCTGCTCATATCTAGGTTTCAATATTATCTCTAATTTAAAATAATATATTTTTTATAGGCACAGAGACGTTCACTTTTAATGTTCAATTTTCTTGCTTATTTGTGGGTACATATTGTTAGTTTTTTGAGGTTCATTAAAGTACAGTAAAAATAACACCTTAGATTTATATGAAAAGATTCACATTTATTTTTACACACAACATTAAATTCATGAACTTATTGTGAATTATTCAATTGTTGTCTGATATTGAGTCCATGGAAACTTCACATTATATAATATTAGATTAACAAGCATGCCCTTTCAGGTTAATGTTCTTAAATACAAAGTAACGTATCCTTTAATATACTAAGTTAATATTTTCAACATAAAACCTTTATTTTCTCAGAGTTATCCTGTAACATTTAATCCAAAGATTATCCACGGATCAACGTTTATTGTATATACAGTTATTGTAAGACTGCGGATCATCCATTGTTTTTCTGTCTCTGAATAGCACCGCGAGCTTCTAGGTGCGATCTAAATAATTGTATGGTACTTAGGACAGTCCTGTCAAGCTTTTACCGTGCACCCGCTAATTGGTACCCTCATACAAAATTGTTTTCTTTTCAATTAAAAAGTTTACTTAGCATACATAGTAGGATGTTATGATCTTAAGTCTGCATAATAAAATCGTTTTATTTTTATTTCAATCCATTCAATGCGTTGTACAAGCTATGAGTTAAATAGTATGTAGGTACATATGTATATTTCAAATATTGTATGGAAAGTTATACAGGTGCTGTTGCATTTTCATACTTAATTTTACAACTAAATTTTCCTCAAAAACTGGTACTTAGATACCAGAACAGCGGTTTTGGTTTCCATATGAAAGGATATATTGCTCCATTTTTTCACAGAAAACATAGTTACCAAGTTTTCTCGCTTGGTAAATAGACTCTCTAAGCATTAAGCCATAGAACAGTCAACAGAATGTTATTTATAAGATCTGATTTTATGATAAAATAACGTTCCTTGACTTATAGGTTGTTATGCGGCTGACCACCCATAATATAAAAATTGGTTCACTTTGCCAATGTCACCCCTGTTTCAGGGAAGGACGGCAAGAGTTGCAAGGCTTATGTTCATTTGAGATTGGGTTTTTATATTTGTAGGTCCACATGCGGCATGTGTTAGCGCGAAATTATACATATCTGCTTGTGGGAATGCATTTAATATAAATATTAAATGATATATATCTTTGCAGCTTAGATTAGATTAGATTAGATTAACAGTTTCAGAGTCACTTTCATTATAACTGTGTGCAATGAAGGTTAAAATTCATATTATTACTACATTAGTGGAAAATGAAGAGAAAAACATGAGTGATTACAAAACTACACAAAGAATTAGGCCGCGATTACGTCCAAACAATTTATGTCATGCTCTATTTGAATAACAGGCTACATTATAAATTCACGATGCTTTTTCAATATTTTCTAACCAAACAAATCTTGGAGTGAATAATATGGTAGCAGTTAAATTTGACACTGAATTTTACAAAGATATACCGGCGAACTTTCTAGGGCCATTTTTTTTAAATCATAGTATTTGACGACTTTTGCATCCCTGCTCTATTTTTTCTAACGACAACAGCTGACCTATTGTTTTCTTAAATATGAAATACAAATAATGAAATCAATGGATTTAAAAAAAAAACACGAAACTTACGTAAAGGTCAACATAAAACAAAAAGCAATCAAAAGTGAACAGCATGGTTTATAGGTCAAACTAATTATGCCATTTCATTTCATCTTAAATTTTGTATTACTCAATCACGTAAGTACTTTATGATTAAAATCGGAACATAACATCCTGTGTAAAATAACATAGGTAGATACAAAACAACATAATATTTCAAATTATCGCTTAAACGTAAAAAAATAAGTGAAACGTGAGATTGATTTTAACGCGCTGAGATAATTTCTTTGGACCTTGCCCGTGTGCCCAATTTTAAGTTAAAAAATGTGTTTTTTTATCAAGCGGCCCATATTGCCCATCCGGTGGTCGTTATTGGAAATTAAATGTTGTATCGTGACGATTTTTTTTACGTATAACCAGGTAAGTGATGGCATATTACGAGATGGAAATGAAAGGAGTCTTCACTTGTGCCTGTGAAACCTGAACCCTGACAAAATGGGACAAACGTTCGCTTAAATCTTTGAAAGGATTTGTCGTCTAGTTAACAATAAGAAATTGGCCACGTACGTAGGTACATGAACTGATCGTAGTAAGATGCTATCGAATTTATTTAGGTAATTTATAAATAAGTTTTTTTTAATATGCCCTACAGTGGGATAAACAAAATCGATTGGGACTGCATTAGATTGTCATTGACTTGACACTATGACCTAATGAACTCGGCACAAAACAGGCAAAAAAACTTCTGATGTCAAATGGTCGGGGTTCTAGGGAAAACGCGCACTAATATTTTGTTACCGTTTACTAAGGGAAAAAATCAGTCTAGATAGACCTGTGGCGTTTGCTCGCCAAGAAAAAAATCTCATTTCCAATTTTGTACTACCTAAAGTCATTTGTCGAGGGCCTTTGAAGTGTGATTCACACAAAAACGATAATTTTCACTCTGATTTATACGTATTGAATTTTATTTGTAAAAATGGCATATGTACTTTTTTTTTTTGATATCTTATTTATAAAGATCAAGGAATTGCAGATAAGAAGGAAAAAATAAATAAATAAACATTAGGTACATAGAAGATTTATTTAAACGCTTATATTTTATATTGCTCTTATATTTTATGTTGCTCGTAGCAAAATAGCAAACAGTGAAGTTGGTGTATTTCCTATCAGATGAAATTCAGCACAACATCCGCTGATGATATCAAAACACTCTCTGATTCTCTGCCAAGATCTTGTATTACTTTAAATTATTTGGCCAAATTCCCACACGAAATTGCGCTTGCCTCTTCAGTACGAGTACCACAAGAAACTCAATCATTGCGTTACCTTAAATATGTGGGAAGTAAAACGCTTACTAAAAGCTCTGTTTTACTTTAGATACATTTTTTGTTTAGTGCAATGGTTGAGTTTAAACGTACAATATTTTATACTTGGGATATGGAATAAGATTCACTCATATTATGCCGTTTGCTTTCACTAACGATCACTATCGGAAACGAGCCAATTTTGCGGCCATTGTTAACCTTACAGCTTGCAGGAAGTTAAGCCAAGATATTTTTGATTTTCCGTAAAAAAAATTACAATAGTACAAACAGATTCTGGGCGAATTGGTCGACCACCACTTTTTCCGAAAAAAATATAAGTAGGTACCTACCTATACATGATTGGACTCAACATTTTATAATTAGACAATGTTGAAAAAATACACAATAAACGTAGTTTATTTTGATGAATTACTTCGCTCTACTGTAGCTATAACTGTATCGCCATTCCACTCTGTGGCCAGAGCCTTTGCAGAATTGTCTCAATTCCTTCTTATCCTTGCAGACCTTCTTCAATTTATTCATATCCATCACCATTTTCATACATTCCCTTATTTCCGAAGTTCTAGCCACAAGACCACAAACCAGTAATTTTCTTCTTAATCCACCGTTTTGAACATCGTACTATTGTATACACACTTTTAAGCAGGTAAAATTGAATGTCAAGTTTGTTTCTAAGCGACCAAGAAATAGTTATTTATGATTGATTATTCGCATATATTTTCAATTAATTTTCCAATCTGTACACTAACTTGTTAATTTCGCAGAGAATCACGAATCGAACCAATGACAATTTATTTAACGTACCTATTCTAGGTTTAAAAACTCACTATATATCATATCATTGACATATCGATTATGTACTTCATAATATGAATGTTCCATGATAAATGTTTGAAAAAAGGTTTCAACCTTTTTCATATTCAAATTAGTGCTGTACCTATTTTATAAAATACGGTATCTCAAATTGTTCACAAGCCGTGTGTGGTCCATTGCTTTCCTTGAGATGAAAGGAGACCCGAAACGAAAAATAACACAGGCATCCTATATTTCACTTTGACAGGCGATCCTTCATTATTTTTTCAAGTCTAGGCCAACGAAAGGTTTAAATGGTTGATGACTTCATTTTAGTACATATGTAAAAGTAATATTTAATCTTAGTTGCAAGGATATATGACTTTTAAGATTCATATTAAATGCATTCCCATAATCAGGCACGTATACATAAGTTTGCGCTTGCACATGCCGCATGTGGACTTACAAATTAAAATCCAAGCCTCTAATGAACGTAAGCACTGCAACTCTTGCCGGCATTCTCTGAAACTGGGGTGACATTGGCAAAGTGATTATTTTGTGACAGAATTTGTGGCCAGCCACATACCAGCATATAGTAATAATGGTACGAAAAACAAAACCAGTATCCCAAGTAAAAAACAGTGCAGTTATACTCAACCAAAGTATTTTTACTTAGGATTGGCAAGGTTTACTGAGCCTTCACAAGAAATAAGAGTATGGTTCTTCGTGAATGAAGATTTTTTTTTAAACACTACAATTAGCTCAGTGAAACGATTTTCTTTTGTCAGGTTGAGGAGGTTTGGTTTGGATTTTGTATGTAGACGTGCAGCATGTGGATGTGACAACTAACATGTGCCTGTTTGTGGGCATGCATTAAATATAAACCTGAAATGTCAATACATCTTTGCAACTTTGATAATAGATTATAAGAATAGGAAGTGTGTTAATTTTCACTTTTAAAATTTGATACGATAATTTCTTACGTCACTTGAATCGTATAGAATCAAAGACGGCTAACTAGGATTATTTTCGGAAATGAGATAAATATTTGTACATTATGAGAAAATGATTTCCTGCATTTTAATATATGTATCTCATTTTGGGAAAAATACTAGATGGCTGCTTTTGATTATATAATACTCGTTTTAGAAGCTCTGTTTAAGCAACTCGTCCCCTTAGTGCTTGTTTATCTTAAGTCCATCAGAGGAAATTTCACATAGCAATGTTTGTATGTGTACTGGACCAACGTGTCTTATGAAAACTGGAATTTGATTTTTTAAACATTTAAAACAACGTTTTTTTCTTAGCTTAGATTGTGTAAAATAAGACAATTTCATGTAAAGGTCATCTTTGAATCAAATGACCGGTCCGCAGTGCAGTAGCAACCTATCGGACTTGTAAATGGAGTGTGGTGGGTTCGAATCCCGGCGGAGCACAGGCAAAAAATACCATTTATATTTTCATATAATATGCTCTTCGCAGGGTTGAAAAATTCATAAAACATTTACCAAAGACCGGTCACTAGAGGTCCGTCCAGCCTAACAGCAGCTGGGTCTTGCTTGAGTATTGGCGCTTTGTAGCGACGACCAAGCTCTTAGACAACACCTTTGCGGCACTACAAGTGTCATAGATCCAGAGTCTCTGAAATCTAGGGTGTCTCCCGCACAGTATTTCTTAAAAAAAAAAAAAAGGTATAAAAGCCAAACAAGCACTGGGGTCACGAACTGGTACATAGAGACCTATAAATTTTGAGTGGGTACTTTGAATGAACCAAGTATGTGCTTGATTGTATAATGGTTAAAGCCTCCGGGTGAAAGCCCATTTCGGTTCGCTACGCTATTTTTACTGCCCGGTCACGTAGTTAGTTAATTTAATTACAACCTCACACTAAAGACGTACCGTGAAATCTAATCACCAAGCGCTTTCAGAGCTCTTTTTCTTTTGAGAGCTTTTTAAGTAAAAAAATATGTACTGAGAACTTGTGGCTACATCTTTGCTTCTTTTAAACTTTTAGTTTGTGTCAGAATAGAAATAAAATAAGTTCAAAAGCTGTAGTCTTTAATTTTTTCGAAAGTGAGATATCTATTGACTTATAGGTTGATGTGAGACTGACCACCCATGCTGTAAAAAAATGGTTCACTCTACCAATGTCAACCCAGTTTCACGGAAGGTCGGCAAAAGTTACAGGGTGTATGTTTATTTGAGATTTGGTTTGTGATTTGTAAGCGCGAACTTACACGTGTCTCTTAGTCGGCATGCATTTAATTTGAATGTTTAATGTTTGTTTATCTTTGCAACTTAGATTATGAATTATAGAGATAAATATATGGAAGCACAGGAAATCATTTTCTTTTCATTTCTTCATTTTCGAAAAAACGCTATATTTTCGGCTTAAAGTCTATTCGTTCCAATTGTTATCACGATGTAAATTATTGGAGACTCTGGTGTGACCTGCAGAGACTCTGACCGCCCTTGGCGGGTTGATAACAGAGTGCGTTACAAAGTAGAAAAACAAAAACAAAAACAGGGGGGAAAGATGTGACATCACGCCGCTGAGATGCTAATCGATGTTTTGTGTGTTGTCTGATTAAACCTTGTCTAAGGAGTTTAGTGACAAAGGTCCTTAACAATCAAATACAAATGTGGTACCTATAATGTTTTCTTAGCAACACAGCGGGGTGACGTCAAAATATTTTCCCCGATTTTTTCCGGCTACATTGGTGGAGAAAAGTAATGCATAGACAGTTTTTGTAAGCGATCCAAAAGCTATCTCGGGTCGAAGCGCCAGAAATTTCAAAGATCTGATTACAAAATTAAGAAACTCTTGAATCACGATGATTTGAAGCTGTAAATGATTGTACAAATGTTGATTTGTGCTTGTAGCAATTTGATTATTGAGATAACACACACTTTCTTTTATTGGCTGCCATATCGTGAGATGGAATCATTTTTATGGGTGTTTTACATAATGCTCAATGCTGGGCCACATGAATACTTTAAAAAACTACACAACGCTATTAAGAAATAGGTTCTGCTCCACAAAACCCCGTGTATAAACAAATTTCGGGTGGCCAAAGCAGAGATGGAGTGTTGGGGGAGAAGGGACTTGAAAACCCCTTCCATATTCGATTTTCATTTGATTTACATTTTCGTGCGACCAGTCATGACATTATGGAGTTAAGACAAGTGCAAACACTTCACGAACCAAGAGCCTACTCAGAACATGTGAGATTAAACACTCCGCGCCATTACTGCAAAAACTCCGAGAGACCGAATAAGGAACTCAGAGATCAGATGCATTTGCGACACCGATAACATTATCATATCGATACCGTAAATTTAAAATTGTATAAATGAAATACTAAGATAACATGGGTTTCTCGAATAAATGCACCATTTTTTCCAATTTTCTACGAGAAAAACCACAAAAAAAGTGTGGAAATCCTGTTGTTTAGAAGTTGTTTATAAACACTTTCTTATAATTAGTTAATTTACTATGAGCAGTTACTCCCAGCAAAATGTTTTAGGGGCCGTCCATAAATTACGTCATCGATTTTGGCCGATTTTCGACCCCCCCCCCCCCCCTTACAATCATCATATAGTCATTGTCTAATGACCCCCCCCCCCTCTTGCTGTAATAATGGATGAGCTTAAAAATTAATAATGTTATATTACTTACATAATATTTTGAATATTTTGTAGAGATTGGTATTTACAAGAACGACGTCACTTTTGGTACTCGTACATCATTTGCCATCATCCGCAGACCAGACTCCCCCCCCCCCCCCTTAATGCGAATGACGTAATATATGGACAGCCCCTTACCTACAATTCCATAAATCAGCGAATCAGCACTAATTCAGTTTTACCTTCAAGGTGGCGATATGGAATAGGAGGAGAAGTTTTTGGAGGGGCCATGTAGACTGCACGAATGAAAGAAGTTGAACTCAAATCGTTACACACGAAAAGCCATAAGCCCAGCGTCTACTAGGCTGACCACATAAGAGATGGAAGAACAGCTGGTCTTCTGCGTCGCAGAAGGGAGTTCCGGAATGAAAAAATCATAGATCTAATATAATAATGAGAAGAAGAAGATAAAGAAAATTTTCGGTCCTTGGTCCTTTGGGTACGCCATCTTAGTACGGCAATATTAAATGAGTTTGACGTACCTGATCTACCTTATCGATCAGTAATAAAAAATATTGATCCATCAGAAAAATAATTTCTTATGCATTGATTATTTTGTACCAGAGCTGTTGAAAGGACCTGACAGGACATATCAAGAACAAAAAAATAAAACCTGGGCACAAATCATAACCGCAATACTTTCCATGCCGCATTCCCTGATTGCCTTTTCATATGTTGGGGCGTTTTATGGTCAGAGCATTATGTTTTTAGCTCGCACTCTCTGTATTATTATTTATAGTGTTACACTTACATGGACTAGAATGCATCGAGTCAAGTTCGCCACGCAATGTTGGCTGTGCTGTAATCAGGGATGCCAAAAACTTTCTCGACATTCTTATTCAAATTTGAGCGGCAAAATATATAAGTTTGCATGGGGAAGAAGTTCAGTGTATGTAAAGATATACCAATGTACTTTGCTTTGACAAATGGGAAAAGTTTTGAGAAATTGTTTCATGAAAAATGAGGGTAAGCAATAACGAAAACGCTACGAGTGTAGAAAATGAATATCATAGGAAGTTATAGAATATATTATCTAATATTATCTAAGTTGCAAAGATATGTAAAATTGAGGATTCATATTATATGCACTCTCGAGCAGACAGGTAGAAGTTCGCTTTTGTAAATGCGGCATGTGAACCTACAAGACAAAAACCCAAATCATTTGCATTTATGTCAGAAACGACAATGGTGCTATTTTTTTCAAAATGACGTGTTCAGTGACTTGAACATGTAAGATGTTATAGTATAATTTTAATGTAAGCTGCTCTTTGAACAACAGAGCCCCTAGTAATTAATGCAGTTTTTGTGGCAAAAAAATTCCCCCATTTTACAAGACAGCAGAGAATTCTACTTGTGTATAAGATTGCTTAACTTTCAGGTTTTGAAGCGGTCAATTGATGTCTCCTCCTGTTCACAGCTCAAGAGAATGGCAACTAACGAAGACACATGGCGGGCACAACAAGGCACTGCCGTTATAAAATTTTGATAAACGTATAAGATATGAGTAAACCGACAGAGTTTATAAATACATGTAAGTAACAGAATGCATAAATAATGAAATAGTGTCGAAAAATCTTGTATAGTGTCGAACAATCATAGTGGAAGTATCTACCATGTTCGAGAACATGCAAGAATAGTCTCTTTCTTACCTATAAATACGAGTAAAGATTCTGTGGGACAAGACAGAGCACTTTGAACATTGTAACGCAAACACCACTGTAAGCAGAGAGTGAAGAGTGAATAGTACATTGTAAACTATATTTTGAAAAATAAACCTTGTGAAATAAATTTAAATCGCAATCCAATTAAAAGAGCCCCAAGTAAAATCAAGCTGCTTATCTAATGGTTGGGTGCTGCACTTGTGAAACAGTTGGTATGCAGCTTTCACTCCGGCCAGTCCAAATAATTTAAACTCCATTTTTAAGTGTGTATTTTTAAAAGCTAAAATTGTTTTGGCAACCCTGTTTGCAATACGTAACATTATAATAACGTATTTGTAATAAACATATCGGGTCTCTACGCATTGTACTTTCATATGTACAAGATCGCCTCAAGACTTTACCATACATTCTAACCTCAAGCTATGAACTTTTTTCGCATAATGACTAATAACTATGTTCGAATATTAGCTAAAAGAATTAGCTACATTCTTTCAAGTTATATTTTGGATCCAACGTATTGTTACGAACGTATGGGTCGTACGTGAGCCTAAACACGCTAGTGTGTGTCGAACAATCTGGCTCTAGTATAATCCATTATAGGAGTATTAGTACGTGCATCTAAGCACGCTGACTAGTATGTGTGTGGAACAATCCACTATAGAAGAATCTGGAATACACGAGAAATGTCCATATGAACTGTATAAATACGAGCCGCGATGGTGCGGAGACACAGAGACGCTCGAAAAATTGTGACGCGAAGTCGATATAGGCAGAGCCAGAAAAGGAATCAGTACTATGTAACCGATATTGTATAAAATAAATCTTGTTAAATAAATAAATCGCAGTTTATTAAAAAAAATCCCAGTAAAATTATAACAGTAAGTAAATAATACTGCAAAGGTAAGGGTGGGCTGGACAATGGGCATGTTCATAGAATTCTAGGTACACGGATTTTCAAATTAATGATAACTGGCCAACCGTAAGGAAAAAGAAGAGTGGGAAGGCCCAGACTAAGATGAAGGGATGAAGTAGGGAGAGATGCGGCTCAGCTTCTACAAGTTGGGAACTGGAGAACAGCGTCAGAGGACAGGTAGAGTTGGATTCAGAAAGAAAGGAGGTCAAGGCTCGAGTTCTGCTGTAGCGCCACTGTAGAAGAAGATAGCTTTGTATGTTATATCATATAGAGAGCCCTATACAAGCTTTTGCATAACTACATAAAAATGTCTGGATGAACCTTAATGGTATGTGATATATTTATGACTAGATGAATACACGAAATTTGCAAATCAAAACAATGATTTAAAGATTTACAGGATTTAAAGATCAGATTGACAATGATTTAAAGATCACAGGTTTTGATCAAAAACCAAGCTATACGTTAACCGGATCATACGAATTTTGAGGCTTACTTTATATGATTCATGTAACTTATATGAAAACGTCTTTTACTGCCATTTCGCTAGACCTCATGTTACTAGTATTTCAAGTATAAAATATTTCGATCAAACTGAATCACAGCGTTTTACCGATTGTGTTAACAATCTAAAAAGCTCAAAAGAGACGCTGATTAAGTTTCAATAGATATTTAGTTTAAACGTATATTTTAATACTCCAGACCCTTGTGGTACAATCAGAGCTAACTTTTTATGGTCTACGTGGGTCTATTGAAGCATTCTCCGTAGACCAACGGAAATGTAATGCAGCCCGAGTATGATTCAGTGCAGGGCCTTAAATCGATGCTTTAATAACATTATTAAAGGGAAACACATTTTAAGTGTTCTTACAACTTACAGCTGATTCATCAACACCTGGATTCACAAGCTGTTAGGCTGTGCTAGAGTTACTCAGTCTAATTTAATTTTAGATACATTGTCCGTTCGATATCTCACTTGGTACAAAGTTTTCGTTATTTCAAAACCAGTATAAAAATAAAATACCGGCAAAATTACTCAGCCTCCATAAAATGTGAGAACCAGCCTCTTAGGGAACTGGTTAACCCTCATTTCCCCCGTTTCCTCGACAATGGGGAAAAATATGTAAAAATAAATTTTGAAAAAGCTTTTGTGGATTTTATGTAACGCATGTTTCTTTAATAAAAACCAACAGAGAAGGGCAGCAAAAATTGCAAAATTTATGTTCATTTCAGAATTTAATTTAAATTTTGTAAGTAAGTACACATGCGGAATTTTTAAGTGTGAACTTACTGCTAATGGGCATACAAAAACATAAATGTTACTATATCTTTTCAACTAAATACATAAATTATATTAAAGATTACCTATAGGGTATATAGAAAGGTAAATGAGTAAATAAAAACATTTTTGGACATTAAATTACTTACCGAAATCAGAAAAATTTACGTAAATGTTAGCTTCAAAATTCATTCCTAAAATAGATAAAATAATTCACCGACACTATGATTACTTACGTTTGTTTTTCGAGTTCCAGAACTTTTTTGCTTGTTTGCGCGATCTGAAGTAAACTAGGCCAAAGAAATCCCATTCAAGCCGAGAGACTAGAGGTCAATCTTTTTCTGCTGTTTGTTAACAAATACACGAAAAAGTAAATCTATATAAATCTTACCTCAGAAATTCTATCTCGTGCTTTTGTAATGCATCAAAAAGTCAATGCTGTTAGACAAAATCATGAAGACATTCTATAATCTATAATCTAAGCTGCAAAGATATGTTAACATTTAAGGCTCATATTAAGTGCATGCCCACAGACAGGCACATGAAGGTTCGCGTCTACAATTTCTGCATGCGTGCATACAAGTAAACAAACCCTCACATGAAGATAAGCCTTGCAACTCCTGCTGCCTTTCTCTGAAACCGGGGTGGCATTGGCAAAAGTGAACCGATTTTTACAGCACGGGGGGTCAGCCACATACCAACCTATCAGTCAAGGAGAGATTCTTATTACAAATCGTACTAATATCTCAATAATTAAATATATTGATAAATAAATAATCTAAGATGCACACATATTTGTCGGTGTTATAGCCGCGGGGATCAAGACAGGTTATTTGGAACCGGATAACGCTGGTTCGAATCCCGCGACGATAACTTCGACCCTGGTTCAACAGATGCCGTTGCATGCACACAAGCTTCTGCTTTCGCATGAAGACAACTGGTCAGGTAAAATAGGTTGGTGGATTGCATTCCTTTCCACAAATCTATTTTTTTTTAAATTTAAACATTGAAGCATACACGTGTAATTTCGTGCTTACACATGCCGCATGTGGATTTACAAATTAAAATCCAGGCCTCGAATCAACATAAACCCTGAAACTTTGTCGACCATTCCTGAAACAAGGGGGACATTATAAAAATAAACAAAGTTTAGACAAAAGCTCCATATCAACCCATTAATCAAAGAAAATATAAAATCAAAATATGTTTTTTTTTTTATTTCGAGGTTGTTCGGTCAAAATGTTTGTCTTTACAAAACACATATTTTTTAAGTTTTATAATTATCATAAAGTACATTAAGTAATATTGAACAGATTTTTTGTTAAAATATTCATGAACAAATGTCCTTCCTAAATTTGTGCAAAATTTTCTTACCGAATCGTAGATGCCTCAATCATAAAGTCAGCTTTCTGAAATAAAATTTAAAAATTCGAGATTATTTTGGGCATTCATTTATATCACAAGTGCTAATCTGACTTCAAGAAAAACAACATTGTTAACAAAGCACTCCTATTTAAAATTAAGGTGGTAATAGTTGCAGAGCTTATGATATTTATCAGAGTAAGTAGGAGGCGTCGATATTATTTCACTGTCAGAGGATATGTAACCCCTAGGCAGCGCATCTCCAAGAAATGTAATGTCTGCAGGGTATGGATGAAATAAAATAGTCCCAGTAGACCAACAGGTATTCACCAACCCGTCTGGTTCTCAATTCATTGATCCCACTGTAAATGACAAATGAAAACATAGCCGAACGCCACAGCCAATTAAAAAGCATGGAGAAGATTGGAGGAGGCCTACGATTAGGAGTGGACTGTATAAGTTAAAAAAGAAGAAGAAGTCAAAATCATCATTATCTTCTTAGGGCAGGGCCTTGTCGTGCTAGCCATTTCATCCCCCAGTGCTTGTTTGGCTTATCTCCGATTAGATTCAAAGATGACTTTTCAAAAAAATTGTCTTTAAAATAACATTCTACACAATCTAAGCTAAGAAAAAAACTTAAGACACGATAATGTGAAAGTTGTTATCAATATTTCTAAAATCAATTTCAATCATTTATAAGACGCATTGATCCAGTGTACATACAAGCATTGCTCATGTGAAAATACCTAAGCCAAACAAGCACTAAGAGGACGATTTGGCTTGCCATCATCTTGGCTAGATATATGAAACATAAATCATTTTTGCAGGAATCTTTCGATCATGAATACATATTTTTACAACCTATTTGATGTGAAGTTATAAACTTGCGGCGAGTATAAAATGGCAACTCAAAAAATTACGTTACTCGGAAAAATTTAATCCATAGATGATCGGAGGATTATCGGTTTTTTTATGCAAAAATGACAGACTAGTCGGCGGATGATCCATGGCTTACACCACTCCAAGGCTGCGACGCCAACTTATGCGATTCCTTCACTCGGTTGATCCCTTCAGTTGTAAATCTCTGCTGGATGTAAAATAGCGCGTTGATCGTAACTCATGACACAAAATGCACAAGGTTTTTGCACACACACTGGCAAGCTCAGCTTTTTTTCAGTTTTTTGGTGTTTCAACATTTGCCAGACGGATTGGTGACTATCTACTAGATGATGATGACGATGCAGCATCCATTCTTCCGGGCTTGTAGACCATGGTCCAGTATTTCTTGTCAGAAGACTGTTTTTTTCTTCTCAGAAGGCTGCTACGTTTCGTCAGTGAACTTGTGACTGACGTCTTCAAGGCTCGTACTTGAACTGCCTGGAAGAATGGATGCTGCATCCTCATCATCATCATCATCTGAAGCTGGCCATGAAAGCCTAACAACAACTACTTTATTTTGTTCTAGGTTCTTGTAAACGCGAAGACAGTAGTTAAAGGTTACTCTGACAGTGAAAATCAAAGATCTAGCTGATGCTTTTTTTGGTAGATAATGATTATTTTGAATGATATAAGTCGCCATTTGATGTTATAGTAATAATAATAAAACAATTTTTAAAGTGCTCTTTTGTAAGTTCAACAAGAGCACTTTAAAAATTGTTAGAGACATAGCACCTCCTGAAAACACACGCTTTTAAATTTGACTTAAAAACATCTGCACTCTCCACAGCCCTCAGCTTGTATAGTAATGCATTCCACAACCGGAGGTCTTATCTAATCGAATCTAATAGAAGTTTCAAAGACATACTAACATTTAAAGTTCATATTAAATGCATGCCCACACGCTTAAAAATGCTGCATGTGTACTTACAATACAAAAACAAAACCTCAAATTAACATATGCCCAGCAAACTTTTGGCGTCCTTCCCTGCAATAGAGGTAATATTGACAAAGTGAAACATTTTTATACAGCATGGGGGGTCAGCATCATACCAACCTATAAGTTAAGGGAGGTCATCAATGCAGAAGGCATGATCCAAATAATAAGCATATCTCTTGTAGATCTTAGAGTGTCCTGCCTTCCCTCTACTGCTTCCATCACACATAGCTATGCGATAAACAGTGTCGCAGTGTTTTGTGTAGACTTAAACACAGTTAGGCAGACCTTGTACCTTCACCCAGACACTTCACAAACTATCCTTTTAAACTATCCAACAGCACGATATAAAACTTATTTTTACGTCATTCGACGGATCAAACACCTTCAGTGCCTTGAGTATAAAACATTGTGTAAATCTCACTTCGATTGCGTAAATTGAAAATGTATGAAATTTACAATGGTTCTCCTACAGACTGATTTAGTGTTCATACATTTTTTGGATTTACGCAGGTAAGGTGAGTTTACGCAATATTTCATACTTAAGGTACAGGTGTACATGGTTCTATATGCAACATTATATACTGAGGTACTAGTACATAAGGTGCTAGGTAATGTAAAATAGTGATGGGTCATAAAATAAGGCGCATGCTTTACAACACGTCTAGGTACATGTTTATATCCTAGCTGGACAACTTTGTTTTCTCGGGAATCTTTTTTAGACCTTTCGAGAATTACGCCCTTTTCATACGGTCCGGTTTCGGTACGGATCCGGTTGTGAAATGTATGGGATCATCAGACATTCTACACTGGAATGTGTAAAGTTAACATACATCCCGATACAAAAAGCGACTTTCGAGCCGGCATCGTAATGGATCGTGTAAAAAAAGGACTTTTTTTAAATAGATTTGTGAAGAGGAATCCAATTCACCAACCTATTCTGCCTGGCCAGAAACATGTAGTAATATCATAAATTCATAATTCATTATTGTTTATTTTAATGAATTATTAATTTATAAATCCCAATAACATCTGTTGAACCAGGGTCAAAGTTATGGTCAAGATGACCGAGGCGGGGATCGAACCAACGTTGTTCTATTCCAAACACGCTAGAAAGATCAGCTCGCTTGGTCCCTCGGCCATAACACCGACTTAAGGTTTACTCCTATAATCTGTAATATATAATCATAGTTGCAAAGATATATTAACATGTAAGATTCACATTAAATGGATGCACTCAAACAGACACATGTAAGTTTCCGTTTACAAGTGCCGCATGTATACTTACAAAATTTACAAACCCAAATCTCACATGAACATATGCCCTGCAAGTTTTGCTGACCTTTCCTGAAACAGGAATGGCATTAGCAAAGTGAATAATTTTTCACAGTATGGGTGATTATACTTGTACCAACCTATAAGTCTAGGAGCATGTTCCAATATTAAATATTAAATCTTTGATATTATGGTTTTGAAATGTTACAAAAATGTGTGATGAAAGCTTAAGAAAATAAATAATTCAACACATTTTTGAGCTTTTAAAAAAATTCAACGTAAAGGAACTAAATGGAATGGCGATGGATTTTGCACGCGTTGAATTACGAAAAAGTGAGTCAAAATATAGGAGGTTTTGGCCATATGTAGTAGAATAGCAAATGCGACACAGCTTACTATTAAAGTTTACAGCAGAAATAAAAGTAATGTTCCAACTACAGAAGTTTCTGGAAGTCCAATTGCAATTAGTTAGTCGTACTTTATTTGGTTATAGCTCCAGTTTGCAGATAAGAGGGCAAGCACTTCACCCCCTGCCCAGGCCCGACAAGTATTCGCCAAGTCGCCGACTTTGGAGTGAGATATGTACTACCCCTCCGACACTGTTAATCTACCCAGGAAACTATTCCTAACTACTATCCTTTACAAATGATCACTCAGCATTCGAAAATTTTGTCTCATTTATTTCTATGGCCCGATATTTTCAACGTTAGCATAGCGACTTTCTTCTGATAGACACTCAATAAAGACGACCAAGCTTGCAGAGGACTCTTATGGTGTAATTCACAAAAAAACATCCAGATATCAATGCAATTCACCACTCTAAAATGTTTTTGAATGCGTAGCTTAGAGCTTTCACATAAATGCTATCATTAAGTCTTAGTTTTTCAATATATTTTTTAGTGAATAATGCACGGGTGATAGTCAACTCGTTTTTTTTGAGCTTGTCTGTCTGAGTCTCATTATGTCCAACAGAGGTAATTTCACACAAGCAATGTTTGTATGTGTACTGCCTGTACTGGTACAATGCGTCTTATGAATGCTGGGGATTGATTTTTAAAATATTTAAAACAACTCTCACATTATCGTATTTTACGTTTTTTTCTTAACTCGGATTGTGTAGAATTCGATCCTCGAATGTCATTCATAGAATTATGCGCAAAAGTGTCACACAGAAGCGATAGTTTGCGAGGTATTTGAGGTAGCAAGAAGCCACACTACTATTCTCGGTGTAAATACGGTTTCTAATGCAAAAACTGCGGCACAACAACAGCGCTCGTGGTAGATCCGATAAAGAGCGCAGCTATGGCTGATAAAACGGCATCGCCCTGTGCCTGACAGTGCTCTGCAGGAACTGTTAACTTGCTGCTTATGCCGCAGAAACAGCGAGAGGTGAACAAATTGCAGGAGGTGACAAAACTTAAAGAGTAAAAATATCCAGTTGCTGTAATGGCTGAGCTCAACAGCACAGAAGCATGGAGAAGATTAAAAGAGGCCTACGTACAAGAGTAAGCTGAAAATGCTAAGTATTTTTTTTAATACAGAGTGTGAATGTTTGACGCACTCAATTGTTTTAAGTGAGTTGTTTAAGTGTTATTCCTTGACTACCACCAAGACTGTAAAAATAGTTTACTTTGCTTTGTCACCCCTTTTTCAGGGAAGGTCGGCAAAATTTGCAGATTTTATGTTCAACCTAGCTACACATATAGTGTAACTTCTTGCTGCGCTATCTCCGAATGGGTCGCATGTGGCGAGTTGAACCTATTCATTTTTACAGGTATGGGGGCCGGCCTTACGCCAACCACTTCAGTTGAAGTGGGGGTTTCCCAGCTCCCGAGAGGGCTGGTACTCATTTCTTGTGAAGGCTGAGTAAACCTTGCCGGTATTTTATTTGGGGTTTGAAATAAACACCAAAACGGGAAATCATTTCTGACATCCTCGGTGGGATTCGAACCCGAGCTCACGGCATGGAATGCAAGCACTCTACCAACTGAGCTATCGACCTGACGATGAACAGAATGAAAAACCTACAGCCCTGAAATGTAAGAGCTATTTTTACTTTTTCCCAAATAAATTTCCGGTTTTCATAATACACATTGATCCAGTACACAGACAAACATCACTCACGTGAAATTACCTATATGGAAGATAAGACATACAAACACTAAGGTGACGAAGTGTTACCAGTCCTGCCTTCCAATCAGTCAATCACAGACAATGCCAGACACAATTACATAAAAAATGTAAATTCCTATGTGTAATCTAGAGATGTAATTAAAATACATCGCGAAGAAAAGCGGAAAGCGTGACTTCAATGGACAATGAAATTATTATGTATTGTTGTTTATTGAGAAAAATGTGTGTGTGTGAGGCAATGGTGTGTGGGTGCGCCGCAGGGTGAGTTTTTATTCAGCTTCTCACACCTGAATTCACAGTCGATGCTATGCAACTTTAGGATGCTATGCGTGCATTTTAAGAAACAACACTTTGTTTAAAAATCCTCCTTGAACTGAAAACACTCGGACCAACTACTCTATAAACTAATGCACTTACAAATTTAAATCCCTGCTACTTTGCCGACCTTTGCTGAAACAGGGGTGACATTGGCAAAGTGAACCATTTTTTACATTATGGGTGATTAGCCTCATGCTAACCTTAATACAGTCACCAGAGATCTGTAGAATTCACGGGTATGTAATAAATATAATGTAATCGTGCTTGCTAGAGTGTGCGTAATGGTGTTCGTTAATCTATAATCTGAGTTGCAAAGATATATTGACATTTAAGGCTTATATTCAATGCACGCCCAAAGGCAGACACGTGAAAGTTTGTGCTTCCATATCCTGCATATTCACTTACAAAAAAAACAAGCCTCACTTGAAGATAAACCGTGCAACCCTTTTCCTGAATCGGAATGACATTGGCAAAAGTGAACCATTTTTTACAGTATGGGTGATCAGCCTCATACTAACCTATTAATCAAGTAGCTTTTCCAAAAAGCGAAATAGACCTTTTAAAATAATTGCTTTTGCGTGGAATAGAGAGAATGTGTTTCCACCATCTAATAATATAAGGATGAATTAGTGAGCGTTATTTTTGTGTGAATTACACCTTAAGAGCCCTAAGTCATCTTAAATTTGTACCTACCACAAATTCACAACTAAAAGGTAGGTGAAATATTTTTCTTGTCAAGTTCTGCAAAATTTTGTGAAATGAATAAATGTAAGAAAAACCAAAATCACAACTAAATACAAGAAAAGTCATGACAACTAAAAAACGTGAAAAATCAAGTTAGACTTCACGCATAGCACTGTGAGCTGTTGTAGCATTGTTTATGAATACGGGTGTTAGTAAAGCATAACAGTACTACACAATGTTCACAGTTAATCTTATTGTTTTCTCTGATCAGGCCGAGCTCATAGTCACTATGGGACTGTAAGATATCTCTTGCAGTGATGGAGAATTCCAGGCACGCGTGCCAAAAGGATTTTATAAAATTCATGACAACGTGAAATGCCTCAGAATCTAACAAAACTATTGCTGTGATTCTCTTTTCAGTTTTTAAAAAAGGGTTTATGAAACATTTTTTCAAACTTAGGAGTTCTGAAACACTCAAAAAGTAAATGGGGGGTTTTGTATATGTTCTATTAAGTTGACATGTTGCCTTCACTTTGAGATTGTGTAAAAAACTGACGTAGTTTTTCAATACAATCATATAAAATTGTAAAGTGAATGCAAAAAAAATCGTGAACGGGTAGTTTTGCCGGAGATTTATAATTGACCGAATTATAATTGCACATAGATACCAAATTGTTTACTTCTACTTTGTTAGTCGCGTCGACAGACAAGGGTTGATTTAAGAGAATCTAGCGTAGCTTTTTTGTCACTATATTGCTCATAGGCGTTTTTGTTACACTGCCTTTCATATTGCGTCCAAAAAAATATTCCTTTGTATCGGTTACTTTGATAAAATTTCTAATAAGTAAATAACTAAAAAAAAATAGAACAACTAAAGACACCTTGACCTAAAGTTTTTGTTAATAATGTAAAAATAAAACACAGAGTTTTTTTTCACGAGTTGATTAATTTCCTCGAGCGCTTTCGATTACATCATTATCAAAAGGGCATTTTTTAATAATGATGTGATGGCATCGAAATCACTCGAGGAAACAAATCAACTCGTAAAGGAAAACTTTGTGTACGTTATATTTGCATTATTAATTTTAAATTAATCTTCACAATGTCAATACACAAACCCTTAAACTTTTAAAGTTTCTGTTTATTAATCCAGCAAGGAATTTATTTCATTCAGCATTACAAAAGGTTCAATATTACTAACTTTTTTTTTTCAATACTAAACGCACGCAATTCTAATGTCTTTTTTGTACGTTTAAAAAAAACAAAGAATTTTCGCAACAGCTGTAGGCGCAGCGGGCGAGTCAAGCAGTGTGACACTACGATTCGGAAATGCGTTGCGGGCAATTTTTTTTATTCAAATTACAAATAGCGATTTTTCTTTGTACGAAATCGGCCAAGGTCCGGTAGCCGTTTTTATTTTTTTGTTACCTATGCTTATCAAGACCCGTAACTAATGTTTTTCTTTTGCTTTTATGGGATTCAAATGATCGACCTGAGAACAATGCACTTACCTATACAAATGGTCAATCGTTAAAAGTTAATAGCTGCTCCTATTATTCATACCTTTATTTGTGTTCATTAGCTTTAAAATTAATAGCTGAGTTTTATGGCTACTTCAGTTTCTAAAAACGGTATTAAAATAATTTAACAAATAAATACTTCCATTTAAAAGTCCTCTAAAAGTTTTGTATTTATTTTTGGACGTTTATCGAATTGATTCTCCATAAAACACTTAAATTCTTTTACTATGCTATCGATGGCCATGTACACAATAATGTACATAAAAATAAATGCTGAATAAAAGTCTAGAGCCCATCAAAGTATGTCTAGATTATTTTACACACGCTAGAAAGCTCTAGTTTTTATTAGAAGGCATCAGACACTCTCATACTCATCTGAGCGGATTTAATTATTATCTTCCAACATTAAAACCGTTAATACCTACGGACTTTGATAAAATTTTACTTATACTAATTTAAGTCGCTGATATAATTATGAGAGTATGTGCGTGTTCGAAGCTTTCTACAACACACTCGAGTTAGCTGGTGTGCATGGAAAAATCTAGACACGCTATAATGGGCTCTAGATTCTTCTTCAGCGTTTGCATATAAGCCGGTAAACTTACTTATAAGTGATAGAATCCAATCCTCAAATTCAAATTAGAAATGAAGAAAGAGTGACATGTAGAAGTAATCTGATTTTCTCTTTTACCAAGGTTAGAGAAATTAAAATTAAATATATTACCAACATATTATTTTACATAAGTATTATAAGATAAAAAATCTCTAATGGCTTAACCTTGTATCTACTAAAGCTTAGATAATGTTAAATAATAATATGATAAATAGAGCGTGTTAGCATACAAGACGTTAAAACTCCGAAGCACGTAAACTTGCATTATTTTTTATTAATATTTTATAAGAATTAAAATTACAAAATACGTGTTTTTTACAAAATCTTATCGTGCAATAATACAGCGATAATAAATGTCTTTAAAAATCTAAAAAATTAAAACTATTAATAATTGGCGTAAGTCTATCTGCCTTACAAGTGAAAATAGGATTAACAAATGATCTAACACATACATACTTTCTTGAGTTTAAGCTTATTAAAAATATATTTTACATTTGCCTAAATTAGTTTAGTTTAGTTAAGTAAAAATATATTTTACATTTGCAACGTAGATTATAGATATATGATCAAATTATTAGTAAAAGGAAAGAAAAAATGTACGAATAATAAATACACAAAAAAGCTTTGCTAGAAAAAAACGTATTTGTCGCTATCACGTACCTACATGTCTAACGTACACGAACGGGTCAAAGTATGTCCACGTGTTTCTAAGGCGTACAATGTCTCGGTGCCACGTCACGTGTCGTATTAAATCTTAGCGTGTCGCACGTGCGGGTACGGCACGGCACGTGAGGCCTCGGTGCGGTGCGGACGTGCGCATGCGATCCGCATGGGGATTAGGACAAACTATAAGGCGAATTGAAAAAAAGACTTACCAGGAATAGGACAAACTATGTTTAAGAAGGATTGGAAAATAGCTGTGCGGGGAATAAGACAAACTATACGGGGGAATAGGAAAAAGATCCGAGCGAGTTGGGTAGTAGGACTAATCGTGTGAGGAATTGAGGAATAGAACAATCTATGCATAAAAGGGATTGAAAAAAAGCCGTGCGGGGAGTAGGACAAACCGGATGGGGAATATGATGAACAACGTTGGGGATAGGACGACTGTGTGGAGACGAACCGTTTACATCTAATCTAAATCTATGTAAATCTAAGCTGCAAAGATATGTATCATTTGAGATTCATATTAAATGAATTCCCACAAGCAAACATGCATAATTTCGCGCTTACACATGCCGCATGTGGACCTACGAATATAAGAAACCCAATCTCAAATGAACATAAGCCGTGCAACTCTTGCCAACCTTCCCTGAAGCAAGGGTGACATTGGCAAAGTAAACCATTTTTTACAGTATGGGTGGTCAGCAGCATACCAACCTATCAGTCAAGGAATGATGAATTTAGATGCAAGGATTATAAAACCCGGCAGGGAATAGGATGAATCGTCCAGGAAATAGAACAAACCGAGTAGAACTAGGATGAACCGTTATATTAATAAAATAATTACGCAAAATCTGTATTCTTACATTTATTGTTTTTATTTTTGGTGCGTATAGCTTTTTATTTTTTCTTTTACGAAAATCGAAAACTTTCGTACGTTAGGTATTTTTAGAACAATTTAAATTTATTCAGCACGTCTAAAGAGTTCTCTTATGTCCTTTTCTTGTCTTGAGGTTCCTTACATTTCATTTCTTTTAACAATGCCATCACACGTCTTCCTAACAAGCTATCATGGGAAATAAAGACCGCAATTAAAAAGTCTTTTTTTTGAAAAAAGACGACACAGGAAACAAGTGGCATAAAAAATGATGATGCATTTCATATTCCCGCGACGCCATAAAACAGTTAAGATGATGGGTGTCTGGTGGAAGCAGGCCACTGAGAAAACACCACTTTATGGCGGTTACCGAGTAATCAGCATTTCCAACAGACATGTCATGGAAATAAAGAGTTTCATTGTTTAATTATGTGCTGTAGTTAAATGGGAATTAAGTTGTTGTTTCAAAGGGAAAATTACTTCTTAAGTGTACGAGTATGTTGAAAAAATATATCATTCAGATTTAGCGATTCATATAGTCGTAGCTTGAATTTTTTAAGCTCTATTGTATTGTGTATTTTGAGTGATTATTGAATTGTGTCCGTGACTACTAGGTTGGCATGAGGCTGACCCCCTATGCTATAAAAAAACGGTTCAATTTTGCCAATACCAGCCCGGTTTTAGGGAAAGCCGGCCAGAGTTGCAATGTTTACGTTCATATGAGGTTTGGTTTATTTTGTATGTACACTTGCAGCATGCGTAAGTGAAAACTTACATATGCCTGCTTGTGGGTATCCATTAAATACAAGGCTTACATGTCACTATATCTTTGCAACTTAGATTATAGGTGTTCTTATTTTTTAAAGTTTGATTATCGAATACTTCAAATTGTACTTCAGTTGCGAATCTTCATCGTAACAGTTGGCTTGTCCTAGTCAAATGGTTATCGCATCTGATTGATATTCAGAAGGTACATGATTCGATCGGCAGGATAAAAAAATCAGCTCGGAAAATAAACGTCGTCCTTTTACAAAACCTCTCTGGGTCTGTTGTAAAACAATTGTTTTAAACTTTTTGAACTTATAACAAGACTTTAAATGTAAAAACATGAAAATGAGAAGATTATTCCTACTAACAGTACTTAAAAATGGCACAATTAAGAAAGGATACCTCCTATCAAATAGGTCCATAAATTTGTGTACACCAAATCACAATAAGTAGGCAAGCTACCGAAATAAAAGTATAAAACTTACGTAATAATTGTGTGACTTTTCATGAATGATTGCTTTTGATATTTGTTTTTGGAACGTTTAAAAAATTAAAGCCAAGGGTGCACTTAAAATTATCAAATATCTCGCAACGCATTTTTTTGTCATTATTGAACAAAATATAAGTTCACATAGTTACTTGTATTTTATAGTCCTTGGCTGTTTCTCAATCTAGTATTCAAAAAGTAAATTGTTAGGTAAGTTTGTAAGAACAAAAGAATTATCATTTTCGTACAAAACATTTGGGAGAAAAACTTCCAAGTCATAGAGAAGGAAAAATCCGATGGTTTAATTAGATATGAAATAATAGAAATAATGTATTTTTTCAAAAGTAACTGTAACTGTAACTCTGTCGCCATTCCGCTAAAGGTGGTCAGAGCCTCTGCAGAGCTGGCCCCATTTTATCTATCCTTACATATCTCTTTCAATTCATTCATATCTTCATGCTTGTATCGGATATGATATCAGCTGTGGAGTGTGGTAATCTAGCCTTACTGGCGCTTCTTGATATGAGTGCGGCCTTTGACACAGTAAGTCACCCAATTCTTATTGAGAGATTGGAGGTGTCATTTGGTTTGACCGGAGGGGCTTTGGCGTGGTTTTCTTCCTATCTGGTGGAGCGCAGACAGGCGGTGCGTATTTGTGATAGTGTTTCACCTACCTACTCGCTGTCTTCCGGGGTCCCACAGGGCTCTGTGCTGGGTCCGATCCTTTTCATATTGTATACTGCTGAGATTGAGAGTATTGTTGAAAAATGGGGCCTCATCGCACACTCATATGCAGATGACTGGCAAATATACTCTCATTCTCGGCCAGACATGGCTGAGGACCTCAGTTGCAGGGTCTCTGGGTGTATCGCGGAGGTTGGTGGGTGGATGAGGAACAATGGCCTAATCTTAAACATGGATAAGACGGAGATACTCTGGGCAGCCACATCGAGGCGTGACCACCTTCTGGTGAATAGAGTACCACTCTCCATAGGAGGTAAGCTAATCCAGCCTTCTGATTCGATAAGACTTCTAGGAGTCTTACTGGATCGTAACCTGACACTGGATAGGCAAATAGATGCCACAATAGCTTCTTCTTTTTTTTCGCTTCGCCAAATAAAGGCAATAAGAAAATGTCTGCCGTCAGATGCGGTTAAGACCCTGGTGAGTGCGTTTGTGATGTCTCGGATTGACTATTGCTCGACGCTTTATAGTGGTCAGCCGAAGAAACAGTTTAATCGCTTTCAATCTGTGTTGAATTCGGCAGCAAGACTCATATTCGGGATTCCCAAATTCGCTCACATCACCCCGCTGTTAAAAAAACTTCATTGGCTTCGTTTCCCGGAGAGGGTGGTCTTCCGTGTTTGTTTAATGGTATATAAAGCCATCAATGGCTTGGCCCCACCTTATCTGGCTGATATGATTTCACCTGTTGAAATGGGTGTTAGGAGGCAGACACTCAGATCTGCGGGTGATGGAGTAGTCAATTTGGTTCAGCCGCGCCGTCAGATTCGTACAAACTTCGGAGACCGCGCTTTCCGTGTTGCGGGGCCGGTGGAGTGGAACAGACTGCCATCCGGAGTGAAGAACTCCAAATCTGTGGGTGTATTTCGAGGAGCACTCAAGGCACACTTGTTTAGAAAGTCTTATCCATGATCGGAGAGGGCCCTTGAGGTGTGACACACACAAAAACGGCGCTCTCTTATCATGTGTAATTTAAAATAAATCAGCCTGTTATTATTATTATTATTATATCCATCACCTTTTTCATGCATTTTCTTCTTTAACATTCACTTTTTATATCCCATTCTTTTACAATCTGATCACCCTATACTTTTCTCGGTCGTCCTTTACCTCTTTTTCCTTTCACACTTCTTTTGTATGCATACTTGTGAATCTATCATCATTCATTATTATTTATCTATTTGGTCAAAATATCATTTTACTCAATACGTTACTGCTGAAATCACACTTTACTTATAAGAAACGCATATTTTTACGAAATTTTAGAATTGGCGTTTTGTAGCGACGACGATCAAGCTCGTAAAAAGGTCGATAGCTCAATTGGTAGAATGCTTGCATTCCATGCCGAGAGCAAGGGTTTGATCTCAAAGGTTTACTCAGCCTTCACAAGAAATGAGGACCAGCCCCCCCGGGAGCTAAGAAACCCCCCCTTCAACTGAAAGTGGTTGGTGTGAGGCCGGCCCCCTTACGTGTAAAAATAAAAAGGTCCCGAACCGCCACATGCTACCTCTTCAACGCAGGCAAGAAGTTACACTATAAGTATCGCTTAGTTGCGTTTTTTTTTACGAAAATTTACGAAATGCTTTTTACTAGGAGTAAAGAAAAGTATTCAGATCGCAGAGTTCAAGAAATTTTCGTTTAATAAATACTTTGTATTGAGACAAAATGTTCAAGTATTTACAAAAATTTACCTAGTATTATCCCAACTAGATCTTGCTTGGTTGCTGACAATCAAGCTCTTGAGGAACGATTTACTCAGAGAGTAAATCAGCTTCAGTTTTGTAATTTTATACGCATACAATTTAGTGTCATCAAAATATATCTATCGTTCAAGTAAAGCTTATTCTGTTAATTTATTTGACATGTCAAATTACCTGTCCAACAGGACATTTTTCAAGATGCCATTTTCGGAAGTTTTTTTTATAAAATATCTTATTTATGGCGATATGAATGACCCCAACGGAGCAAGTTCAAATAAAATAAATAAACTTTGTACCCGTACAAATCCGACATGGGATGAAGGTTCAAATATGGTGCCTTGTCTATATTACGAAATATTTAATCTGAAGAGTCATCTTGCTAGCAACATCCAATGAAAACTCTACAGATGTCTTTTCAATATTTATTTTTTATCTGGTATGATTATTCTTTATGTATTTCCTGTATATTTTAAAGACTTCAACAATATTGTTGCAAAGGGCTCCAAATAACATTTTTTTAATTAGAAAGTACGACAACTCTGTAACTGGTAGGTAAAGCTAAAATCTATAACCTGAGATACAAAGATATATTAAAATTTAAAAAAATATATTACATGCATGCTAACAAACTGACACGTATAAGTTAGCGCTTACACATGCCACATGTGTACTGACAACTGAAAACCCCAATCTAAAATTAATGTAAGCCCCGTAACTCTTGCCAGCCTTCCATGAAACAGGGATGAAACATTGGCAAAGTGAATCATTTTTTAGAGTGTGGGTGGTCACTTTTATACCAACTTACCTATAGGCCAACGCAGCTCAAAATGAAATCTTTAAATAGTACCTACTCCTTAACCGGACTCTAACATAGAATCATATTCACAAGAAGCGTCTGCACTCTACCACTTTGTTTAAAAAGTAACAACTCAAATAAGGTCCACAGAAGACGCTGCGTTTATCTCAAATCTCGTCATTGTCTGAGGCCGCATCAGGTATTTATTCCTGTCACACGTGTAACATAAGCCGCTGATGCCTGCGCCACCTCCGTACACGTGGTGTGCGTGCATTTATATATCATGTTTCATGCAGTCAAATTTACGTGCGTTCTTTGTGTGTAAATTTAAATAAATGCTCATACTTGCATTGTTCGTGCACATATCCATGTGTTTCATGAATAATGTCTTTGAACATTGTAAAACAACCTTTTGTCGTTCTTCTTCTCCTATTGCTATCTTAGGATTGGATTTCAGCTCATCCATCTTTTTTGCCATTTCGGCCGGTCGAAAGCTTTTTTTTTAGAATGCTTCACCGGTCCGTAGCCCAGTGGTAATACTTCGGGCTCGTAAATGAGAGGTTGTGGGTTCGAATCCCGGCGGAGCACAAAAAAGTATACGCAACGCAACAAAAAAAAAACGCAACTAAACATACATATAGTGTAAATTCTTGCCTGCGTTATCCTTGAAGGGGTTGCATGTGGCGATTCGGGACCTATTTATTTTTACGGGCCTCTGTGGGGCCAGCCTAACACCAACCACTTTCAGTTAAAGTGGGGGTTTCCCAGCTCCTGCTTCTCATTTATTGTGAAGGCTGAGTAAACCTTGAGATCGAACCGTTGCTCTCGGCATGGAATGGACCTTTTTACGAGCTTGGTCGTCGTCGCTACAATTCTCAATATTTTCAAATATGCTCTTCGCTAGGTTGAAAAATTCATAAGCCTCTACCAAAGACCGGTCACCAAAGGACCATCCAGCCTTACAACAACTGAATCTTGCTTAAAAATTAGCGCTTTGTAACTAAGCCACGTAATATAAGCTGTGATTTCACTAAGATATTTTAAAATAATACTTGTACAATTTTTTTTCTAAGTATGTCATAAAAGATAACAAGATGCTATCAAATATTGATACAATGCATTCGTAAGGCTACTCAAGTTAAAAGCAAACAAATGAAAATCAGTTCAAAAACTTTTTGTGTCACAAGGACGTCTATTCATAACTTTTTTGTGTGTATTTGATAGCACAATCATAATGCAAACAAAAAAATGTTTCAAGTGCATCTTTTTTTCGTCATACTAATATGTAACCCAAATAGATAAACGTTTATTCTATTTGTTTGGTTTATAGATATAAAAAAAATCGTATTGCATATATTTTATTTCTTTTTTTTTTTTTGAGCATAGAAATTAAGAATAATATTGGCCTATCTGCGATGACGTCACAAATATATGAGACGTTGTGCACATTACATTCTAGTGGTGAATTATAATTTTCTACTCTCAAAATGAAAACTACATTTTCAAGTCACTTAATTGTTATAAAAAATATAACACGAATAAATTAAACCTTTTAAAAATATATGAGGTGATATTGCAAATATACGCACGCAATATTATTTTGATTTTAATTCCTTTTTTCGGTACCGAAGTGATCGAAACAAAAATGGTTTCATTGGACAGATCTTAGTCACAATGGTATGCTACTCGACTTTTATTGAAATTGTATAATATTCCGTACAAAGAACGCGACACAAACACAATATATCCTTTTTTCATTAAAATTTGCTTCGGAATGTTACTCCGTCTGTCTGGAACAGCCCACGCTTCTTTCTACCACGTATCTAGATATCCGTTCACAACAAACTGGCATATTCACTGCAGTTTTGTTATTTAATAATACGAATTATCGATCATCTCAGTCACACGAATAAGAAGTATACAGATCACACAAAAACCATCCGCAATAAAAAATATAGATGCCTAAAAGGTAAAACTGAATAAGTGACATATTAAGCTAACATGGGTTTCCCAGATAAACGCACATTTTTTCCTATTTTCTACGAGAGAAAACACTAAAAATATGTAGCAATCCTTTAATTTAGAAATTTTTCATGGGCATTTCCTCATAATAAGTTCGCTTACTATGAAAAGTTACACCCAATAATATATTTTATTCCCGATTTCTCAAATTAGTGAATCAGCACTTATTCAGTTTTACCTTTAAGGTGGCGAAATTTCTCTTCTTATTATTACTATTCCAGGGTCGTGTCAGGTCCCCCCAACATTTACCCTCTCTTACAATAATCTCAAAACAGGCCCGTTAATAAATAAAATGTGTACGAGTTTTAATTAAAATTAATTCATACTTCGGTTATTTGATGAACGCTTGTAGGAGAACTCACTTTATTCTCGACGTTTACTTAGCGTCGTCAATTACATATTTGCTTGATAAATTTAACATTGTATCCTTCTTGATTCAGCGCTTTTGATCTGTAATCTAAATAAAACTCTATACCTCCTAATGGATCCTGAGATGAGGATGTGCAGCTATCTTTTCACCTTTCAGGAGGTCTCCTAATTTTATTAAGCAATGACCTGTGAGCTTCTCATAAGCCTGGTGTGTGAGTGTGTTAGCTAGTGTGCTGTGTGTTAGCTGTGTGTTAGCTAGTGTGCTAGCTAGTGTGCTGTGTGTGAGTGTGTTAGCTAGTGTGATGTGTGTTAGCTGTGTGTTAGCTAGTGTGCTAGCTAGTGTGCTGTGTGTGAGTGTGTTAGCTAGTGTGCTGTGTGTTAGCTGTGTGTTAGCTAGTGTGCTAGCTAGTGTGCTGTGTGTGAGTGTGTTAGCTAGTGTGCTGTGTGTTAGCTGTGTGTTAGCTAGTGTGCTGTGTGTGAGTGTGTTAGCTAGTGTGCTGTGTGTGAGTGTGTTAGCTAGTGTGCTGTGTGTTAGTTAGTGTGATGTGTGTGAGTGTGTTAGCTAGTGTGCTTCTCATTAGCTAGTGTGCTGGTGTGCGAGCACTTGTTTTACAAGGAAATAGCCAGCTGTTGGCTCAGGAACATAAAGTCTATAGGAATCTCATAGTAGGAATGCATTGTGATCTATTCTTATTATAATTAAGCGATCCAACCTAACCGAGTGATAAGATCTATCCATTTGTCGAAACTACTACTAAAAAAACTCCAAGATAAGAATCGATAGGATTAGACAATCGATTTATCAAAGCCATTTTTAAAGTAAGTTATCACAGCAAATGAAAGACACAAGCTTAGACGCAAAAAGGTCAAATCAAATCAAATGTTGAATATAAATATGTTTTCGTTTAATAAATTGTAATAAAATAATAAACACTATTGACAAATAAAATTTGCATATCAGATCATAACCGTGCTTTAGATAGCACATTATATTGGCAAATCATATTTTGCGAGGATTGAAAATGAAACAAAATATATAGTTTATTTTCGTGGAAAAAATATCTGCCAACATTTTGTGGACCAAGTTTCAAGTCTTGCATTTCAAAGGCAGCAAGGTCGGCCTCAGGAACTATCGGACGCTATCTCGCATCAGCTCGCAGTGGACACAAGCAACTCTTGCCTATGTATACCTGTGCACTGCATGTGATGCTGCAGCTCTCTGCTTATGGGAACTCACTGCCAGGAATTGTGTTCGTGAACAATACAGTTGCCGTGCGGAGAATAAGGTTCTAGGTTTCTTAGTCTAGCGCTAGCCATATGATCTGTTTTCTACTAAGTTGGAAGCCGCACAGGGCAGTCGGCCCAAAAATTTCTAAATGGAAATCATTGACGGTGGAGGGAGCTAAAAAAAGGCACTCAATTTAAAAAAAAAAACAAAAAAGAATTAGTTGTCACCTGCGGGATTGCTATTACATATCGCCACCTTAAAGGCAATACTGAATAAGTGCTGATTCACTGATTTGAAAAAACGGGGATAAAACATTTTACTGGTGTAACTTCTCATAGTAAGTGAACTAATTACAAGGAAGTGCTCTTAACAGGATTTGTTAACTTTTTTAGTGTTCGTAGAATATAGGAAAAAATGTGCATTTATCTGAGAAACACATACATATAATCTTATTACGCCACGTATTCAGTTTTACCTTTAAGGTTTCGATATTATGTTTTTTTTTAAACTTCAAACGTCTAGGCCCTTATTTGACAGGCCAGGGCTGGAACTCTCATCAACACGGTAACTCTTACCTACCGAGGTAATATTTGTATGAAGACTAATCAGCTGGTCACTTGCGGCCATCTTGGATTGGTAGGTCTTCATACAAATATTGCCGATTTTCGGTAGGTAAGAATTACCGTGGTGATGAGACTTCCACCCTTGGTTCAATAGCTATAACATCGGTTTAAAATTCCAAAGTTGTAGCAACTTCATTTCCACGATCTTTTTAATCTCCATCATTCCATTTCTCAATGGTTTGGCGCATAATTTTAATCTGTATGACAGTACAACTATATAGGCGAATAATTGCAGAGACACAGAGACAGTAGGTTGTGCAATTTTCCCTGCCGACTGCAAAAGCGTGTTACTTGTCATTCTACCTACTAGGTTACATTAGTCAATAAAATGCGCTAGTCATTCAGGACAGTCGATCACTAGAACACTTACAATCCAATGAAATTATTCGTAAGAGATTTTGAAATTTACTGTCACACGTTTGAATCAATGGTTTAACATGAAACATAAGATATTTATTTTGTTAAATCAATTGTATAAGGATTTGATAGCAATTTGAACACATTTTTTTTTAAATTTCATCAAAGAATAGACTTGTATAAAACACTATGAGAACTTGGCGGTCTCTCGACTCTTTCTTTGCCAAACTGATATGATATAAAATTATTTACCGTAACTGTATTTACATCGTAATAAGCAATAGCAACAAATTTCCACTTCAGGCAACATATGTGGCTTAATCCTTTGACAAAGGATCTGAACATCAACTGTCACCTTACCAAAGCAAACACTTCTGCGGTACGGTAACTGTCATAAACCTTCCAATTACATGAAATCTGGAGAGTCTCCCGCACAGGGTTCCTTTAGGAAGCCATGATACATTTGAATTCAAATTCTAGATATTTATTTTCAAATCGATGATTAAAAATAAAATCGTCTCCAGTCAAAATACATATTATCAAGTGTCGTGTCATCCATGCTTTTACATCTTAATTTTTTTTCTCATAATACCTACACTTCTTTGCAATTTTTTAATAATTTGACTAATGTGACATGGTGGTCTAAAGTCATTTTAGGAAGGTCAATCTATCATAGCAAGTAATAGGCAAAAGTTGAGACACAGAAGTATTATAATGAGCGTTTATTATTCTGATAGCGCTAGTAGGAAAGGGAGAGTGATTATCACTAGACTCGCTCGAATTTCTAATCTCTGCCAACTAGGCACAGTTTATAAAACATTATTTTTAACCTCAATCTTTTAATATTTCGCAATTTCAAAAAGCGTATTTTACACCAGTTTTCTGATTTATAGAATATCAAATACATATCATTTTGTGAAAGGAAAAATAATGTGCCGACTTTTCAACAGGCTGACTTGTATTTTTTTCATTTACTCTACATAATTATGTACTTACTCAAATAAATTGTTCTATATTCCACTTAAAAATAGTGATTTTAGAAAGCTATGAATATACTGGTATTCCGACGACAATAAAATGTCAAATTGTTGCAAAAAAAATGCACAAGAGAGTAGGTAGCAGATGACCGTCGTATACTAAGGAACGGCTACCGCTACGGACTCAAAATCGTATAGTAATGGGTTCGACTTCCAAAAAGTTATGAAAAAAAAATGCTTAAAATTGTAGCAAAAATTGATTTACCTTTTCGTTAAGAATTGCCATTTCACTGTTACACACTTGTTTCATTCAGACTTACAGTTGCTGAATTTTACTTTAAAAATAAACTGTTTATTTTCACATGAATATATTTAAAAAGATTACAATCTTTAGAGTAAGTTACTAACGTTTTCGACCTAGAAGGTCATCATCAAACAGTGTTTTTGAATTCCTCAAAAATTTTTAAACTATAACAGTGTGAATTTTCACAGTGTTAATACACAAACAATACAAAATATAATTAAAAATAAACGTTGACAACCATCTTTTCCAGGGTCCGGTGGTTCATTTGGAGATTGTGACCCACCTATACAGTCTGCTGACTTTTAATGACCAGACCACATCAATGTCTTGGTACACGTCGTGTATCAGTGAAGTAAAACCGTTGGCTTGTGATTTTTGTACACTTTTAAAATACCTCATGGTTTGTCAGAGAGAGGTCGCACGACAAAGTTCACCCAGTTAGGGTCATCTCCGCCGGTGGTGGGAAATGTAATAATAATAATAACAATACTGATGTTAACTACATAGCTAATAATGTGCGGTCGCTAATAATAAAAGTAATATCAGGTATTATACTGTTATTGGTCCCGAGACGAGATTATGCCCAGAGAGATGCTTTGCAATGAAGCTAACACGGGGTGGTCAAAAACTTACTGAACAATCGATGAAAATAAAAAATAAAAATATTACATTTTGTAGGGTTTGTGTATTCACACAGTGAAAATTCATTTTATTTAAAATAAAATTATATTATGTTTCTTAAGCTACGTTTAAGAAACAAATGATTTTATTTTAAAGAAAAATACTGTTTTGTATAATTGGTTCAGTTTGAAAAAAAATGTATTTAGGTGCAAGAATCTGATTACAGAAATACATTTTCACAAAAAAATCAAATAAAGATTATTCTTAGATAATTCTCAAAGGACCCCTTCTGCAGGACTACATAGCATTAGCATATGTTTTTTTTCTTAGCTGCTTATATTTTTTTGATTACAACATCAAGTTAAATTTCCATTTAAAGTGAGTGTCTATGCGCAAACTCAAGATTTTCTCATGTATTTTTCATTTTTAGATGCATAATTTAAACTTGCAGGGATACACCATGTTTTCCAGATAAATTGATGAAGAAAAGGGCGTGAAAAATATGTAGTCTGGCAAACAAACATTGGAAATTGATTAATGACTATCAATTATTTACGTTTTCTCATAAAGCTGATGATAACTGTAGCTTTGAAGGTGAAACAATATTCTGTACATTGATGTTTTACAGTGCATTCCTTTACCCTTGGTGATAAGGAATCAAATAATCGTAAAATCAATAAGGATATTAAAACATCACCATGTATTCCTATACTTCCTGCGTGATAAGCTTTATATCATTCACCTTAATCACCTTACTCCATAAAAATAAACCTTGATGTATGACACATCTAATATAGGTACCTAAAGTTTTTATTATAAAAAATGATCATCATATTCGAACGTGCAGTTCAAACTAAAACGAAAGGTGAGTTTTCCAAATCTACAAAGCAAAGATTAAAGATTTATATGGAATGCATTCTCACAAGCAGACACATATAAATTTGTGCTTACAAGTGCCGAATGTGTGCTTACTAACGAAAAACCACATCTCAAATGAACATAAACCCTACAACCTTTGCTGAACCAGGAGTGACATTGGCTAAGTGAAACATTTTTTTCAGTATTGGGAGTCGTAGGTTGGTATGACGCTGACCACCTATGCTGTAAAAAATGGTTCACTTTGCCAATGTCCACCATGTTGCAGGGAAGGACGGCAAGTTGCTCGGCTGATGTTCATTTGAGGTTTGGCTTTTTATTTGTAAGTACACACTACACATGCAGCATTTGTAAGCGCCAACTTACACTGGTCTGTTTGTAATGGGCTTGCACTTAATATGAATCTTAAATGTTAACATATCTTTGCAACTTAGATTATAGATATTTAAAAAAAACATGTATTGTATGCATTGCAACCACCGTGTGTTTTCAATCAATACCAGTGATTGGCCGATGTTTATCCGCGGACTTAGTCTCCCTCATTACAGGCTGTGATCCCCTCGGCTCTGCTTTACCCGGGCACCGTTTTTTCTTGCGTCCATCTATTGTAATTTTGTGTTCCCATGATTAGGCCAGCCACATTATAATCGCGGGTAATTCCCCTACTTACTTACGAGATCCTCCAGGACGCTGTACGTTCTCCTTCTCATCTTTCAATCCGATGGACCGGTCTACATACATCCCAGGTCTGTATCGCAGATTCAGAATGTGTATTACCTACATATTTAATTTGTTACACAGCCCATCTTTTCTGTTTATTTTATTTTCTTACCTATCTAACCCAGAACATAAGCTATTTAATCTTATCCAAGTAGATAGAGTTAAGAATGAATAGTAAAGAACGAATTTATGTTTAATGAGGATGTGAAAGTTAAGGTACAAAAAAATGTGATAAGATGGTTTGGGCATGTGGAAAGTATTGTAACGAAATACACTGGTAGATGTTTATCGGTGTACGTGTGTTTTGAGAGAATGTTCTGGCCCAGACGATTGTAATTGTAAGGTGTGTATGTAGGTAGGAAATGGACTCTTCATGAAATAAATATGTCCAGAATCGTCTATACAACTGTGGTAGTGGAACTTTCTAGGGCAGGCTGGAATGGCCCCTAGGTTCCGCTATAAGAAGGGCGACAATCGGCTGAAGAGAGTCAGTCTTCGAAGCACTCACACAGAGGAGTATCTAGTTACTAGGGCGACCAATATGGTGTAAAATAAATGTAATCTGTACGAAATAAATAAGTGTGTTAAAATAAATCTGTTAGAATAAGTCTGTTAAAAATAAATCTATTGTAAGAAAGTCTGTGTAAATAAACTGTATGGCTAACTTGTGTTAAACTTGTGTTTTAATTAAAAGAACCCTAAGGAAAAACGTAACAGTGGTGTCCGGTGTGAAGTTTAAAACCAAGTACCAAGTAAAAACTGTGCTTGAGAGTATTGAAAAATATATCTGGACAACATAATAAAAACTAATGAATAAAAAAAAAAAGTTTTAAATAAAACTGATTAAACTTGAATTAAAAACGATCGTGTGGTTACCCGCTAAAAATTTGATTGAAGTGTGGATAGATAACGTGTTAATAATATTGTGTTAGTGTTAGTAAATACTCATTAGCCGGTCTGACGAAGCAAAGTAAATAATCATTATCTAATATCATTATTTGAAATTTAAAATATTGGTGATTTAAAAATAAATATTAAAAGGCGGTACCTACCTACCGTTCAGTACAAATTAGACAAATTATTATTTTGCTAAAGTACGTATTTAAAATAACTTTATATATAAAACTCATTACCCGTATTAAATAAATTTGCAAATATTTTTGTTTTGAAGTTCGTTAAAATAAAAAATGGCTAAGGTGAACATCAAGGACCTCAAAGTCTCGGAGCTAAAAAATGAGCTTCTGGAGAGGGACCTGGAGACCTCAGGAGGGAAGGCGGCCTTACAAGCACGCCTCATGGAGGCCTTGGAACAGTCAGGCGAAGACCCGGCATATTTTGTCATGGCGTCTGGAGGGGACCGCGAGCGAGCCGTGGAAGAGTTTAAAACAAAGATGGCTGCCAACTTCAAGAGCTTGAGGGAAGACCTAGCTGGTTGGAAGGAGGAAGTGGCTAAAAACCTAGCCTTAAGAATGTCGGTGGACACTGATAGTGTAAAATTAAGTGATAATCAGGATGACAAAAAGGCCGATATGTCAACTGAGGATGAGTCGTCTCAGAAGTTGGGGAAGGGAGACCTGAAGGCCAAAAACAACGGCCAGCTCAAGGTTGAGGACGCAGCTGACAGCAAAGATGACAAAGATGATGTCAAGTCGGCTGAAAACGGCAAGAGTGACTCGGCCGAGGTGAAGGCTGACAAGGATGCGAAGGAGGAGACGGACGCCAAGGAGGAGGATGAGGACGCCAAGGACAAGAAGAAGGCCAAGAAGGCCAACAGTGTGAAGAAGAAGCCCGCGCCCAAGAAGAAGGCGGAGGAGGCCATGGAGGAGGCTCCCAAGAAGAAGAAGGCCGTGGAGCCGCCGGTGCCCGTGCCCGCGGGCCGGGGCATCCCCATCGACCACATCCCCGACGTGGAGGTGGCCATCTCCAGGTTCAAGATGGAGGACCTCAAGTTCCGGTACAATCAATTGTGCCGCACGAACCTCATCAAGCGCAACAAAAAGAAGTTCAAGGGCTACGAGTTTGAGAAGGACACGCCTGAGCACAAGGCCAAGCTGGAGGAGATGCAGAAGCTGGAGCCCAAGCAGCTGCGGACGTTGTGCGAGAAGCTGGGTTTGGACAAGAGGGGCGCGCCCACGGAGCTGGTCAGCAGGGTGGTGGGCTTCCTGCTGCTGCCAAAGCAGGTCTCCTCGCACGCCAGGGGGCTGATGAAGGAGATGCCGGTGACTGACCGCGGCGAGGCCACGGGAGGCAGGCCCAGAAGGTCCGCTGCTGCTATTGTCAAGAGAGGTTACTCTAACGAGGAGTATGAAACAGATCCGGAAACCAAAGTGCGGGGACCCAAAGTCAGCAGGGATGAATTAGGGGATTCAGATGGCTCGTACAACCCGAGTGGCTCCGGACAGGAGGCGGACTCTGACTTTGACCCGTCAGTGCGGGAGGGGGGCGCTCCCTCCCGCAGGCGCCGCGCCCCCGCCCGCAGGGGCTCAGCCAAGCAGAGCAAGCAGAAGGGACGACCCAAGCATGGCGCGGCAGGAAGCAACCCAGCGAGTCAGATGACGAGACCGAGAGTGAGAACTCCGTTTCCGAGCAGGAGAGCGGCTCCGACGACCAAGGATTCTGATCCTTTGACGCAGGAGCCGGCGAGCAAGCGGAGCCGAGGAGCGGTGGCCGACCGGGGACGCAAGGCGGCGCCCCCAACCAAGGAAAGGTGCCCATGCCGGCCGCCAAGAGGAAAGCACCCCCCCCCACACCAGCCAGCAATGACGGGCAAAACCCTAAGGGGAAAATTCCGTGGAACGTCATTTTTCCTGACCACTGGATGCAACTGTGGGTCAAACTGCCCGTACCTTCTTAAAGAAAAGACTGTTCCGGGGCGGAACAGCCTAAGGGGGGGATAATGTAACGAAATACACTGGTAGATGTTTATCGGTGTACGTGTGTTTTGAGAGAATGTTCTGGCCCAGACGATTGTAATTGTAAGGTGTGTATGTAGGTAGGAAATGGACTCTTCATGAAATAAATATGTCCAGAATCGTCTATACAACTGTGGTAGTGGAACTTTCTAGGGCAGGCTGGAATGGCCCCTAGGTTCCGCTATAAGAAGGGCGACAATCGGCTGAAGAGAGTCAGTCTTCGAAGCACTCACACAGAGGAGTATCTAGTTACTAGGGCGACCAATATGGTGTAAAATAAATGTAATCTGTACGAAATAAATAAGTGTGTTAAAATAAATCTGTTAGAATAAGTCTGTTAAAAATAAATCTATTGTAAGAAAGTCTGTGTAAATAAACTGTATGGCTAACTTGTGTTAAACTTGTGTTTTAATTAAAAGAACCCTAAGGAAAAACGTAACAGTATGAATGATGATAGACTGACAAATTACGTTTTCAGAGGAAGTGTGAAAGTAAAAATAGGTTAGGGATAACAGAAAAAAGTATGAAGTGATCAGATTGAGGAGATTGTGAAAGAATGAGATATACAATGTGAGTGTAAAAGAATAAAATGGATGAAAAAGGTTATGGATATGAATGAATTGAAAGAGGTTTCTAAGGATAGGAATAAATGCAGAGGCTCTGGCCACCCCGAGCTTCCGTAGCGACAGAGTTACAGAAAATGTGGACACATGTGATGCCTTATTCAGCCTACATCATCCAACTCCACTTGATCATCTAGGGTCACCATTGGGCAATTATCATTGGTCAATCTGTCTGGCGACACATTTGCCCATACAGCGTCATTTGAGAGAACACCTGGTCTGACTTATTTCTATACAATATATATAAAAGACTGAATCAGTGTTCAGCAACAGTGAGAAAAATTAACCTTGTTTACTTTGGCACCGTTTATTTGTCATAGCTAGTTGATTAACCTACAAAAATAACTATAGATAGGTGTTGACTTGTCAACAACATATGGATCATTGCCACTTGAGTCGTTATTTTTATTAATTATTATAGAGCAACCCTCTCGTGGTTGCTCGATTGAATTGAAGTTCCATTTTTCAATTTTCGACTTCCCACAATTCTGTTTGTAACAAAATTGTCATGATGTTACATGTAATGTGGCAAAAAATTCAAGAATTCGTCTTAGTCACAGAGTTGACATGAGACCACAACTCCCAACTACTTAAAAGGCAAAACATCTTTAATCTAAGCATCTCAAATGACTAGGATATTCCCTTTGCTTCACGGTTGAGAAGCATGATGAAAGCTAACTGAGTGACGCGTCCAGAATCATGTTTGTGATCAACGGTAGAATTGATGGAGTTGGATAATGCTAGAGATTTGCTAACAGGTATGGTAGCGTCACGTTAACCCTTGGGCCATCGCGCCGTACAGGGTCATACTAGATTGGTGAATTTGTCGGTGAAACGGCACTCTATATCTCAAGTATAAAACTCACCCGACTAAAATGTATTGTGACTATAACGCTCAATACATGCATAGTTTTCCTTTCCATAAATATTTGGTAAAAACGCTATAGTTAAGTTATAACGCACGAGGGGTACTGATCTCAGCGAGTACCGGGTACGCAAGAAAGGCAAAATTCAACTAAACTATCGCTAGGTCAAGTTGAGAAAAGTGCGAAGCAAATTTTGTACCGTTTCGTGTATAAAGCTAGTAAAGCCTTGTTACTAACAAGAAACTTTCATTGATTCCAAAATATTACTTCAGTCATGATCTCTCTTATAGGATCGGGATTTTCAATCTTTTTTTCTTATTCTCCTGTAGTTTATTGAAGTTACTGAATCTATAATTTCTAGAGAAAGAGTTCTACCTGAATCTTTTTCTTTGGGTTCGTGTTTTTTTTCGGGCATGAAACGAAAACATTTTAGAATGTTTTGAACGTTGAAAATTTTTCGTCCATATGAGTACGGATATTTGTGTCACGACAAAACAGTCAAAGAAAACTTGCTCTCCAAAAAACCTTTGTAATTACTGTAGTTACAATTGACTATTGTTTTCTGTGATGGACCAATATTGTGTGTGACCTAAATGTCGCTGACAGAAAAGTCATGTAGATGAACTGTCGTGTGACCAATTTATGCATCGCCGAGCTGTCTGAGAACTTGTTGTCTGTGATCAATTTGTCCTAGAGCCACGCATAATGTTAAAGCAACAACTCTTTCACAAAAGTTATAGCCGTATGAATACTGGTGTAAAAATGATATCTATAGCAAATTTAATCGAGCCTAAATCAATTTTGACAATGTATTTTTACATTCTTCATAACATGCACAATCCTGTTCAAAGCCTTCTATTAAAATAACTGTTAATTCTTGTAACCAAAGAAGTTATACAAATAAAATAATTATTTATTGTACTTTACATCCACAAAATGATGTAAGGAATGCTTTTTACCAACCGTTTAGTTATGGGAGTAAATCTTGGCCTGGGAAAGAATTTGTGCGGTGCGAAAACAATGTGCTCTAGCACCTATAGATCAACCTATCTAAGTCGCAAAGATGTATCAGTATTTGAGATCCACTCTTTATGCATACACACAAGCAGGCACCAGCAGTTATCAAAATAAAAAATTGTGCTGTGACAATTTTACGATGAAGTCCAATTTGTTAATATATTTATAATGATGTTCGCGATGAAGTTCATGTCTTCAACTAGGTGCTTGCTTAAAATCTGCTTCAAGACAAAGCTGCGCTCTGGAGATGAATTCTTTATCGCTAACTGTGACTCTTGCTAGAGTGCTGAGCGCGGAAATAATATCACTTATAAAACTGGATAATTCACCAAAACTTTATAACGAACTTTTATTTTATTCACTATAACCTTGACTTATTTGCCGACCACCTATACTTTAAAAAATGGTTCACTTTGCCAATGTCACCCCTGTGTCAGGGAAGGTCGGAAAAAGTTGTAGGGTTTATTTTCATTTGAGGTTTGGATTTTATTTGTAAGTGCACATTTAGCATTTGTAAGCGCGAACTAAACGTGTTTGTTTATAGGCATACATTTGATATGAGCTTTAAATGTTTCTATATCTTTGCAACTTAGATTATAGATTATCACAATGCTTACAAAAAAACTATATTTATAATCACAATTTACCTAAGCCTGTGGCTCTGAAGCCAGGCAAGCGATGTCCTTTTTGTTCTCCTTGTCGATCATCTTTTGTTATTATTCAATCCCATATTCAAAATTCTCGGTAGTCCTTTATTTTCCCTAAATATCTATTAAATCTTTTCGTTACGTTGCATACGCAATACTTAAAAGGTATACCTTTCTTAGGAGCATCTTGAAAGGAACACCTTTCTTAGGAACATCTTGCCGTTGGTAAGACGAACAAAAAGAAGCCCATGGATTTCAATCTTCTAGGACAACTCATAGATGTCTCTTCCTATTCGCAGCTCAAAAGGAAAACAACCAGCAGGAAAATAGCTAGCACAAGACACTGCTTTTAGAAGATGATATAATGTATACTGCCCAAAATATTCACAAAGGAAACTAAATTTTCTATTTTCATTAACTTTCGCATTCTCCGTTAAGGCACATTTTCCTACAACATGGTCGTTTCGCTTGAGTCAATTTTCCTTCGCAGCCTCTGATATAATAATTGGTTTATATTACAAGCTCGGCTCTAGCATACGCCTATCCTTATGTCCTTATATGACAACTTGATCCGGCGCTGCAAGCCAGCAAGGTCTAGGACAACGCTCCATCTAGATAATTATAATATCGGCTAGTAACTATAGCTTACTCGTACTTCCACTCTATACAAAGTTGGTTAGATTTTTTTCGATATTAAAACCGCAAGATTTTTCAAAACATCAATTGCCTCAACAGTTTTCAAGGCCGGCCTTACGCCAACCACTTCAGTTGAAGTAGGAGTTTCCCAGATCACGAGAGGGCAGGTTTTAATTTTGTACGATTTTTTAATTTTGATTTTTACACAAAAACCGAAACGGGAATTCATTTTTGACGCCCTCGCCTCGGTGGGAATCGAACGCACAGCTCTCTGCATGGAATGCAAGCATTCTACCAACTAAGCTGTCGCCCGGACATACAAATACTTACAAAATCATACATCTATTTCATTTTCTACAAACATATTTTTTCACTTTTCTTTTTAAACAAAAGTTCAACAATTTTTTCAGCATTGAGGTCAACACACAGAAAATGTGATGAAAGTCTTTTCGACAGCTTAACCCACATTCTTCATTTCGGATCACAATTTTTCACAAAAATTATCAAATTACACAGCGTGTTCATTGCAAAAATGTTTTGTTCAAACAATGCCGCTAACATTAATTATTCAAATCCAAATTACTGTAGAAACAATGCAATGAAAAAAAATGGTTCAAAGCGTGAGGAACTCGTCTCTTTAGTGCTTGTCTGTCTTATCTACCATTTGATTAAAAGATGACCTTAAAATGAAATTGTCTTAAGAATCGAATTGGAGATAATAAGAATTGAAGAAAGAAAAATGTCGGTGCTATGGCAACGGGGATCAAGTCAGTTTATTTGGAACCGGATAACGTTGGTTCGAATCCCGCGACGATAACTTCGACCCTGGTTCAAAAGATGTCGTTGCATGCACACAAGCTTCTGCTTTCGTATGAAGACAACTGGCCAGGCAAAATAGGTTGGTGGATTGCATTCCTTTCCACAAACCTATTTAAAAAAAAAAAAACCATTATTTACAATCTGATATCTGAATCGCGATAACGTTGGAGATGTTTTTAATATTTTCAAAATCAATTTGCAGCATTTATAAGACACATTGGTCTAATGCACATACAAACATTGCTCATGTAACATTATCTCTGTTTGGAGATAAGACAAACAAGCACTAAGGTGACGAACTCAATCATAAACTCTTACCAAAAAATATATAGAGTCTTAAATAGCGCCTTTGGGGAGCTTTTCGGTTTCCATATATTTTAGTAAATTATACTCCATGGCATGGAAGGGTGGACAATTACACGGTGCCCCGAGATCAGAATCACTGCCTTTGAAATGTGGATCTACCGTTGCATGCTGAAGGTTTCCTGGGTGGATCGAGTCACAAATGCCGAGGTTCTTTCGCGTAAGAGTACCAGAGCTAAGCTCTTGCTGTCCATCAAAGGTCAAAAACTGGTTTATTTCGGCCAAATAATGAGAAGTATTCATTCTCCTGCATCTCATCATACAGGAAAGAATTGAAGGAAAAGAGCTCAAGGTCAAAGAAAAACATCTTGATTGAAGAACCGAGACAGTGGTTTGGCAGAAGCACAAGATCCCTCTTTCGTGCCGCAGGATCGAGGTGCATATCGCTATTATGTCCGCTAATCTTCACTGAAGAGGCACATGAAGAAGAAAAAGATATTATCTTGAATCTAAGTTGCAAATATATATTTTATTTAATGCATGCCCTCAAACAGACACATTTAAGTTCGTGCTTACACATGCTTCATAATATGTGCATACAAAATAAACCAAGCCTCACATGAACATAAACTTTACAACTCCTGCCGTTTTTTCTTGAAACCGAGGTGGCATTGAAAAAGGTGAACCAAGTTTGTACAGCATGGCAGGTCAGCCAACTAATTATTCTAGGAACATACGTTGAAACGCTGTAGTTGAGTTTGAGCGTGAAGTTTTATACTTGGGTTAATGTAAAAGGTAAAATTAAATAAATTGCACAAGTCAACAGCATTAGAAAATAATATTCATAGTTGTTGCTAATGCCACGTTCAAGAACATCTGATAACGTAATGGCAAACTGCTTTTGTTTCGTGTTTTACTGTGGGAACTGGGATACCATTTTTCTTGTTTTTTTTTATTTTCTAGTCTTCAGCATAAGATTCAAAAGACAAAACGCTCCCTGATAAATGTGACTTCTTGCCGCGTTATCACCGAAAGGGCCGCATGTGGCGAGTGGAACCTATTATTTTTTACAGTTAAGGGGGACTGCCTAACACCAACCACTTCAGTTGAACTGGGTGCTTCCAAGCTCCCTAGGGGGCTGGAAGGCTGGGCTGTGAAGGCTGAGTGAGCCTTGCAGGTATTAAAAGTTACCGTCTTTATGCGCTTGATCAATGATCATAGCACCGACAAATTAAGATAAATATATATATATATAGAAGTATCGGTATGAGACTGATAATTAATCCATACGGTAAAAATCTTAAAAGAATTGACGTTTTTCCGGACCTTACATGCTTCTTTCAGTTCATATACACCTCTTTAACTTTTATTTTTTCTTCACAAATGAGAAAAAACTCTACTAACTTTATTAACTACCTCATTTTATTTTCAAAGAAAAAATCACCATACAGTAGTATAATCTCGCCTTTAAGGCTTGACCAAGCATTTCGAATAGCTCTGAAGCATGCGTGGGTGTTATTCATAGTCCATCTGACCCCACAGTGTCCGTGAAAACATTGAGAGCTCAATACGATAGTAATAATTATTATTAGAGCTAAAAGGAGTTGCTGTAACATCTGGGATATTGAGAGCAAAGTTCGAGAAACCGTTCAAATTGAATGTCAAAAAGCGATGTGCGAATATAACAGCCGAGCTGATATTTCAATCCGTAGAGAAAATCACAATCTTCAAGATTTCATTCCACGCGAAACCTTCTTCTTCATCTTAGTAGTTTGCCTTTTCTTGTTACACATTTCATGTTAAAATAATTTATTTCATGAGCGGTTTTTTTACAATAATCAAACCTCAAGAGCTATCAAGATCATCGTGAAAGAAAGCGGCCATTTGTAAACAAAATTCAGTAGCATAATAAATATATTTTTGTGACCGATCTTTGATCAAAACATGTGAATTTTGTAACTCAGCGTAGAATTGTTTTTTTTTTCGCTGGCCCAGGAATGGAACCCAACACCTTTGCAAGCATTTGACGCTTCTCTGACTCCTAAAAGTTCATCCTTGGTGCCCGTAATGGCTCTCTCCGTGTCTTACTCCTCTCAGTCCATTCGTTTTGAAATAAATAGACAGCTTGGGAGTCCATTAGATTTATTTTGAATATACTTGGTCGGAATCTGGAAGGGGATGGGAATCAATAATAAAGGAGGTATACTGGAGAGGACTACAACTCGCAGAAATTAAAGTTTGTGTTTTTTCAACACGCTATACATTCGTTAAAACTTACAACACACACACAACCTTCCAGGCGGGAGGTCGGCACTTAAGAGAAAGAGGTTGTATACAATATGTAAGAAGACACAAAAACGTCTTCTTCTTTTTAGTATTGATGGCTATTAGAGCTATATATGTACATCTAGTTTGAAAAGCTGTCGGTCTTAATTCAGACCAATACTTCAACGATAGCATTTTCATCAACATCACGCTGAAGAAGCCTATCGGTCAAAATGTCTGGAAGTTCCATCTCCAAAGACAACGGCAACAGTTCCGGAAAGAAAATATTCAGTGTCAATTACTGTCTGTCGTGGTAACTTTAAACTCCTATTCCATTTTTTTTTCTAAATGTGATAATTTAGGAATTTTACTGTGTTATCCTAAAAGAAATCTAGATTTATTGTATCTTATACATAACCATAATGATGTCGTAAATTTTGCACGGCATTCATTAATTTGCGGATCGGCCAGAGCAACAAAGAGCAACGCAACCTCCTCCCACACGCTCACCTTGATTGTCCAATCAAACGAAAATAATGTGGAATTAAAAACGGGACTCGAACTCGTGACACCCCCGCCGACAACAGTCAGTGTCACAAATCTAAATGTCAATAGACGAGGAAACCAGTCTTACCCGTTGTTGTCGCGATTAGCAAAATTAGGTCTGAAGATTTACCGTTTGATGATGGGATCTCAAATCTGTAACACAGAAATATGTGAGAATGACATTAAATTTGTAATCACTATTGATTTAACTTGACATTAAATTTGATAAAATTTACGTAGAATGTGTATGGTCAAGAAAAGTAAGGCATATGTCTAGAAGGAAGAACGATACTTTAGAACTCCTGAATCATCTTATTTGTCGTCTTCCTCTTATCTTAAGTGCAAAGGTATTGGGGATTCACAAAATATGCATTCTCACAAGCACACATGTATAAGTTCGCGCTTACACATGCCGCATGTGGACCTACAATATAAAAAACCCAATCTCAAATGAACATAAGCCCTGCAACTCTTGCCGACCTTCCCTGAAGCAGGGGTGACATTGGCAAAGTGAACCATTTTTTACAATATAGGTGGTCAGCCGCATACCAACCTATCAGTCAAGGAATAAGGTAAGAAGGTACTATATCCAATTGAGACTCTTCGCCCTTCGACAACTTGTTGAAAAACAATTGTCAGTGAGGGGAAGGCTGTTCACGGCCTTTGTAGATCTGGAAAAAGCTTTTGACTCAGTGGACAGAGGTAAGCAACATAAGCAACCTTAGGACAAAAAGGACAAAATCCTGTTGGCTACACCAAAACCATGCTTCGAAAACGCAGCTGTTTGTTTGGGCATAAACAACACAAAAATCATCCAAATCAACACAAAAATCAACACAAAAATACATCTTGCCTACATATTATGCAGACACTCTACACATTGAGCCATTGACCAAACTTCAATTTAGTTTAATCATTATCATCAAATGAAAGAATTTGCAACCACCGAAAGAAATGTCGGAAAATTTGCAATGTTGGCGGCTAGGGCATTTAATTTATTCTAGCTGAATTTCATTTAATACATATTATGTCAAATATTTTTGTGGAAGCTAAGCCCACTCTCCGAAACTTTTGTGTTCGTATGAGGCTGACCGCCCACTCTGTAAAAACTTGGTTCACTTTTTCCGATGCTATCTCGGTTTTAGGAAGAAGCAGCAGAAAATGTAAGGTTTATGTTTATGTGAGATTATGCATGCATTAAATATGCGCCTTATATATCAACATATCATTGCAACTTAGTATTTATATTTTAGATTCACATCACGTTTACATTTCCAGTTTTCCCATCATTTTTTTTCAAGTTCACGCAAGATGTATAAGAGCAAATCACCAAATTGACTCTTTTTATTCCAGTTTTCCCATGAAACACGTCGCTTTCATTGCACATCCACGCATCTGTGAAACCTTTACAAATCACGTAAGTGGCTCTTATTGTAACCTTTTTAAGGCAACTCGAGAATCATTATTATGGTCGCATGAAACGTGTAAAAATCCGGCATGCGACTTTGTAAGGATTGACATGTCTATTATGAAAAGAGGAATTCTCTGGAAAGAAGTTGGCTGCATTTCTACGTGATAAGTGTAATGCCACCAACGATGCTAACTGTAGGACAATTTCGCTAGCACACCTAGAGGCAGACTTTAATGTAATCTGCTTAATTCCATTACTAATTTTACCAATACAAATGCATTTTCTTCTTCTTCTTCTTTTTTATAGCGAATTCCCGCGGAAAGCAGGGGGCGCCAGTGTCAAATTAACTTTTAATGTGGGGATTGGGATCACAAACTACCAATACGAATGCTTTTTCTTCTTCTCCTTTTTCTTTACGGTGAATTCCCGTAGAGAACAGAGGCACCAGTGTCAAATGGACTTTTAATGTGGGGATTGGGATCACAAACTACCAATACAAATGCATTTTACGCACACACTCTCATTGTTGTGTTCCCAACACTCAGAGAGAAATCCCAAAAATAGCCTGCCAAAATTAATTACAAAAAGAAGGGAAAGCGATGCTTTAGCACTGGTATAGGGTGAACAAAATAAACAACCTTTAAGGAGAGCAAATGTTTGTGATTGTTTTCTTGAAAATCATGCGAGATATTATCGCTAAGGATATTTGAGTACTTTCACTTAATTTTTATTTGAATGCGCTGATTGGAACCTATTTATTTTTACAGGTAAGGAGGCTGGCTGGTTTATCAGTTTCCGAGGTGACTGGTACTCATTTCCGTGAAGGCTAAATAAAGCCTTGCCGGTATTTTTATTTTGAGTTAGAAATAAACACCTAAATGGGAAACCATTTCTGACACCCTCAGTGGGATTCGAGCCCAAGCTGTCGGCATGGAGTGCAAACATTCTAACAACTGACCTATTGACTGTTCGATATTGAAAGAAATTCGAGAAAGCTTTGGATTAGCACACCGTAATTTTAAAGAAATTCGAGGACAGATGGATAAAGAAAAGGTAATGATATTTTACAGTTATGTAGGAATATCTCTGGGGCCCTTTTACAAGTCCGGCACTACAATTCAATTACAAGACGCACTAAAGAATGCCGCATTTAATCAAAGGGACATAATGCAGCGGCTACTTCACTGAGGGGCTCTAATACAAATTAATTACAGCCAGAGGTATTCCCGAGAAATGTGTCTTTCCAAGTTGCAATAATCTTAAGTTGAAACCAATGCCGGGTGCATGCTAAAAAAGACTTGGTAATGTAAGAATAAAGGCTCACAAATATGTACAGAGTGTTGATTTATTAAAATAGAAATAATTCCATTGACTTATATATTGACATGAGGCTGACCACTAATGATGTAAAAAATGGTTCATTTTGCCAATGTCAAGGTCGGAAAAAGTTGCAGGGTTTATATTCATATGAGGTTTGGTTTGTAATTTGTGAGTACACATACAACATTTTGAAGTGCAAACTTACACGTTTTTTGGCACGCATTTAATATGAGCTTAAAATGGTAATAAAATGGTATACCTTTATTATGCTTTTGAGATTATACATATACATTCAAAACTCTAACAAGTAACGCTAGTACATTGCATAAAATAACAATGATCGTGTGGTTACAATAAAGTAGGAAAAGTACATCACTCACTAGGAGTGCAATTGTATCCTACATATCTTTTCTATCTACAGGATTGTAGGGAATTTCCGCAATATTGTATTATACTCGTATATACTCTAGGACCTAAGTACTAATCTTAAAAAAATCACCCAACGATTATTTTTCTCGTACAAAAAATAAAATTATTGAACTTGTAAAGAAGTTTACTGCGTTAAGGTAGAAAGGATATGTTTTTTTTTATGAATGATATAGAAGCGCTATCCGCTTTTCAAACAAAATTTCGAGTACTCAGATACTATCTGACGTTGTAAAAGTTCTCATTAGTTAGGTTAGTCCTTATTAATTAGATTATTATAATGTTGGGGACTTTTTCTTGGAGTTTGTGATCTTCTTTTCTCTAGAAGCATGTTTGCATTTATTGTAATTGCTTAGTACTCCAGATGTTTAAAAACGGGATTTGAAGAGAATCCGAAAACTAAAAAAATAAATTCCGATATCAGTTTAACTAAAACATTAAAAAATGGCGTTTTAACAAAACGGGCAACATGCCATGAATGTCCTGGTAAGCCATCTGCTACTGTAAAAATGTTATGAAAAGGAGTTGTCTGTAATAAGTTCAGCTTAGCCAATAACCAAGGTTTTTCTTTTAATGGAATTCAGCATGAATCTTTCATACTGAATAATTTATCCCGGTTTGCCATTTAAATTGATTATCTATAAAATCAAAATTATCATTTTACACCCGCAAATTATTGCCTTCAAACGGCACATTATCAATAAAACATTTCATTCGATTACGCATTTCAATTAAAATCAAATAAAACTTCGTAATGATAAAGCATTCCATCACATTTGAAATTAGTTAGGCAGTAAACGAATAACGGGGCCCTCTTGCGTAATGGCTTATCAAGGGCCCGCTCCCCCATTAAACCCGGCATTTCCTTTGCGCATGCCTGCATTTACAACTCGAGATGACCGTTTCCTATGCAGAATGGCTCCCAACCAGTGAGGCGTAGATTGCCCACAGAAAAGTGTCGATACCAAACCAAACCACACATCGATACTTTAAATGTAAAACTGAATAAGTGACCCATTAAGCCAAACAAAAGCCAAACTATGAGAGCTTGGTGTTTTCAGGACTCATTAACTTGCCAGACTGCCCGCATCTGGAATAAGTTACCGGTAAAACGCAACTACCCAACTAAGCTACACAAATAGTGTAACTTCTTGCTGCGTTATCCCTGAAGGGGTCGCACGTGGCGAGTTGAACCTATTTATTTTTACAGGTAAGGGGGCTGGCCTTAAGCCAACCACTTCAGTTGAAGGGGCTCCCGAGAGAGCTGGTACTCATTTCTCGTGAAGGCTGAGTAAGCCTTACCGGTATTTTATTTTGGGATTTGAAATAAACACTGAAACGGGAAATAATTTCTGACACTCTCGGTGAGATTCGAACCCAACCTCACGGCATGGAATGCAAGTACTCTACCAACTGAGCTATCGACTGGACTATATCTGTGTTTTTAACCTAATTTAACCTTGCCCTATTCAAAACCAATATCAATCGCCATTTCCTTTCTATGTCTGAAAACAAAGACAGCGCAACGCAACATACAACGCATGTTACCTGATGAGGACATCAACTGCCACTTTACCAACACCTCTGCGGCACTACAGCAAGTGTCATAAACCCCTAGATTCTCTTAAATCTAAGGAGTCTCCCAGACAGGGTTCCTTAAAAAAAGGGTTTCTCAGATAAGTGCATCTTTTTTCTATATTATATGAGACAAAACACTACTAAAGTGTGAAAATCCTGTAGTTTAGAAGTTTTTCATGATAAATTATTCATGATTAGTTAATTTACTATGATAAGTTACCCCGAATAAAATGTTTAACCCACGATTTCTCAAATCAGTGAATCAGCACTTATTCAGTTTTACCTTTAAGGTCTTATTATTGTTAATTGTTATTGTAAGCGCGAAGCGGCATGTGTAAGCGCGAACTTATACATGTCTGCTTGTGGGAATGCATTTAATATGAATCTTAAATGATATAAATATTTGCAGCTTAGATTTAGAGATTTTTTAGTGGCGATATGTAGACAGAGAGATGTATTGATTTTCGAAACGAGTTGAGGAGAGGGTTCGCTTGCTTCAAGATTGAGAACCCTATTCCATAGAGGATTCCATCGGTTACATAAGCATCCTCTGGCCTATGCAGATAATGTTAATTGTTTCTGACTAGATGGCTTAGAACAATCTTCATATACGACCACTCCGCCAGTGTAATCGACGTTTTACCGCAGTCACTCTTCGTTGTACGTCCAGGCTCTATAGCACAGCTCTCTGGACTTAAAATCCCCAAGGACCACACTGACCCTCTCATCTCAATCATTTAAATTTAAATTAAATCAAAACATTGAATTACCAACAGTATTAATAACTTTACTAAACTGTTCGAAAAGTGGATGAGTAAAGAAGCAAAAATAAAATAACACATTATTAACAGAAGCATTAAGGACCTTGTCAGATGAAGTAGGAAGAGGAGATGGTTCTGGAGGGGCCATGCAGACTGCACGAGAGAAAATAGGTCAACCTGAATCGTTGCACACGAAATACCAGACGGCCAGCGTCCACGAGGCCAACCACCCAAGAGATGGAAGAACAGCTGGTCTCCTGCATCACAGGAGGGAGTACCGCAAGAAGCAGATCTCTTATATTTATTACAAGAAGAAACGAAATATATTGTTTACTATTTAACAATCATACGTTATTCACAAACAGCAGAAGCATGGCTCAACCGCCACCTAACGTGAATTTTCTATATTAAAAAACGATGAGCCATGGATCAGCTGCTACGGATCAAACTTGTTGTGAATAACCCTGGTAAAATAAATTAAAGAAAATGCTCCATTGTAGACAAATTTATTTCGGTTTATTGCCAAATAATTGTTAAGTTGCGAAAAATAAATCTGCAAGGCTCATCTTACTATCATTATAACATAAATTTAATTATCCAATAATCACAATAATTAAAAAAATGATAACAACAACAAAAAATCACTGGTCGAATAGGTTCATACTAAAAAAAAAAATAATGGAAAAAACGAAAAACCCTAAATGGTTACAAAAAGAGGAAACAATTGTCAACGCTTTTTCATCGCGTACCTTGCGTAAACTATTCCATTGTTAAAATATCATCCATATCGGAAATCAAACCTAGAAAGCTGCATCCAATGAAAGTAAGAGTTTTCTCTTTAGGCTAAAGACTTTAATTAATATTGTTAAATTTACAAAGAGACCGTGATATTGGTTTTTTCGTTAAGTCCCCTCTTCAAATCAGCATTCCATAATTTTAACCTAAAAAGTTAAAAAAAAGTAATATAAATTACGGTTAATAAAAACAGAAAAGGGAAAGAAATGTAGTTTTTAAATAAACTAATCTAAGTTGCAAAAATATATAAACATTAAAAATGTATGTTAATTGCATTCCCACAAGCAGACACATACTCGTATATGCTTGCGCTTACACATACCGCATGTTAACTTACAACATAAAAACCCAATGTCAAATGAACAGAAGGCCTGGAACTCGTGCCGACCTTCCTGGTAAAAGGGGTGACATTGGCAAAGTGAACATTTTTTCAAGTAGATGTGGGTGGTCAGCCTCTTACCAACCCATAAAAATACCACTTTTTACTTATCTATCTCGGAAGAGATAGCATTATCATGTTGAACATAGCTCCTAATATAAAAAAACTGCAATGCTCACATGTCATGTGCAGTAAAAAAATGTATGACAGTTTACGTTTTCATTTACGCTCACTGGAGGCGTTTTTTGTTTTTCCCTTGTTTTCCATAAATTATTCAATAATCATATCATCTGAAAATTCGCAGCTAAGGGATGAAAATGGGGCATGCTTTTACTGCCCTATAAAAAAGGTGCTATCATTACTTTTTCGGATACTGTCGGAAAAGTGAAAATGCGGATATATTTTCAGTCAAGGCACGCGCACACCCAGGCTACGCTATATTAATAATCCATGTTTCTAGAGCTTTCTGCTTCATCCAAAATGCAAGCACCTGAAAACCTTTGCATAATTCAAAAGATCAAAAATTATGCTTGGGCATCGAGTATTACACCTTTTTGCTTTTTTCTTTACAGGCATTTTTTACGTATACATATTTCTCATGAATTTTTTTTTAACTTCATATCAAAATGTTTAATTTCGTCTTTGTTGCGAAGATATGTTTTCAAGGTTGGTATGAGGCTGACCCCCATCCTATGAGAACATGATTCGCTTTTGCCCATGCCACCAAGGTTGTAGGGAAAGGCGGCAGGAGTTGCAAAGTTACTGTTCATTTGAGGTTTCTTTTTTTTTGTAAGTACACATGCAGCATGGGTAAGCGTGAACTTACACGTGTTTGCCTGTGGACGTGTATTTCATTTAAACCTTAAATATCTATATATCTTTGCAACTTACATTAAAGATAGATACACACTCATGTGTGTGGAGAAAAAATTGAGACAATTCTGCAAATGCTCTGACCACTCCTAGCAGAATTGTGACAGAGTTACAGTTACAGTGTGAGCCCGATATAAGGATATAACTCTTATTTGAAGCAGTAGCAAGCATTAGCAAAAGTGACCGATTTTTTACAGAATGGTTGGTCCAGCTCATATCAATCTAAAAGGATGAGAACAGTTCCATGCTGTCAATTTCAAAATTCATCTTCAAAATTCATGTTCCTTGACTTATAGGTTGGTATGCGGCTGACCACCCATGCTGTAAAAATGGTTCACTTTGCCAATGTCACCCCTGTCTCAGGGAAGGACGGCAAGAGTTGCAGGGTGTATGTCCATTTGAGATTTGGTTTTTATGTTGTAGGTTCACATGAGGCATGTGCAAGCGCGAACTTGTACGTGTCTGGTTGTGAGAATGCATCTAATGTGAATCTCCAATGTAACATATCTTTGCAACTTAGATTAGATTAGATTAGATTAGATCTGCTTCTTTCATTGTTTTCTCGGTCTACCTTTTCTAAATATTTCGTTTTAAGCAACGCATGTTGTTTATGTTTTTATACATACGAGTTCATGTATTTTCAATGCAATAATAACTCTCTACCTAATTTAAAATATTGTCTTAAAACTCCACTTGGAAAACAAATGCTTTGCATGTGCCAAGTCTGAACTTAAACTAACTTTACGCTGTGGTTTTATTTCGTACGCAGAATTTCCATCAAGAGAGTAATACAGAATCTAAGGTCTTGGTAACACAAAATATAAATATTTCATCATATTTCTTGCATATTTACCCTCTTGTTGGACTTTACTTTTTTATCTATAATTTAAATTCTAAATATATTTATATTAACAATCAAGATTCATATTTAATGCATGCCCACGCGTGTAAGTCTGCGCTTACACATGTTGCATGTGCACTCACATAGTAAAAGAAAAATAAATCTCGAATGAACATATGTAATGCAACTCTAGTCACTTTTCCCTGAAACATGAGTGACATTGGTGCTTAGAAAAATGTCCAATAAGTACATTCTTCTTCTTCGTGTCAGCTTCACACCGTATTGGCCCAGTAACGAGCAATGTCTACAGCTCTTCGGTTTCCCGCAAAGAGATCATCCATGGAGCAGCTTGTCGGACAGGAAGGACAACACCGCAGGTGCTCCATTGTTTGCTGAGCTCCACACTCACATAGTTTTTTTTTTTTTTTTTTTTTTTTTTCATTCCCCCCATTAGTAACCCTAATAGGGGGGAGTTTATTCGTGTGTACCACTTATAATAGTATACCACTACACTCACATAGTGTAGAGTCCTCCCGTCCCAGAAATCCCCAGGTCAGCATGTTGGCCCGGGCTCTTCCAACATTGGTCCTCGATCTGTTCATGGATTTCCACACGGGTCACTTGAGGTTCTTTCCTGGAGGCAGGCTCTCTTTTCCTGGAGGTAGGCTCTCTATAAGTACATTAAAAAAATCTAAAAAAAAACGAAGAAAATGTTCCTTGACTAGGTTGGTATATAGATTATAGACTATAATAACCCCGCATCGTCATGCCAGCCATACAATTCAAACAAAGATCATTTTTTATTCCTGTGAGGGCTACCTTGAAGCTTAGCTTTCTATTTGTAATACTAGCAAATGTTATATAAACAACAGAATCGAAAAACATATCATCGTCATCAAGTGGGCATTAAAACATATGTAAAAAGGTTTTCCATTACATACAACTTAACCCAAAGCATTTCTCAATAAAGTTTCATTGTGGAACCGAACTTAATAAACTGAAATTAAGTTGCGTAACCCAGAGTAGTGTCACACGGAGCTCTATTGTTTCAAGCCTTAAGGCTTTTGGGGTCAAATGGCAAAACTTAACTTTCGTTATACGGCCGTTCGTTACACGCAAGTCGTTAAACAGTGACTAACGGCCAGCCAACGAAATTAGCCGACGTTAAGCGAATGTGGAGGCCTATTTTTGTCCCGATTTCCGGACCTCGTTGGGGAAATTTATGGGTAAATTTTGAAGTGGCAATGTATTAGAACGCTAAAAAGGAGAAAGATTATAATATGTGAACGAGGAATTAATTCAGAGTGAAATTATGAATGTTGGAAGTATATGTATTCATATTTAAGGTCATCGTAAGTCTGTAGGTATCCAGCCGAAATAAGATTCCACTAAGAGTGGCCAATACTTCTGCAGATATGCATCTCATCTTTGTTCTATCTTGGCACACTTCTTTCATCCCCCCAACATTCATCACTCTCTCCGCTCATGTTCTTCTCTTTTTCTCACTTTGAGGATTCCAGATACTTTTAGTCTCTTTTATTTGATTAATCCATTCTTCCTGCGGTGTTCCACTTTGACGCATTTCACTTATTGGGAAATGCATTTTCTGGGATTTAAAATACGAACGAAAACTAATCATATAATCGACACATCTTGCTAGGTTTTACATAAAAATATAAGTTTCGAGTAAAAAATAAAACTTATTCATTCACTGAATTCATTTTCTTTCCTTGTTTGTTTTACGTCAAGCTATTTTGCCTGCGGTCTTTTCATACTTATATTTGTTTTCGCCTGCTGCTGTTGAAATTTCTTCGTCCATCTGTTATCAAAACATCTGGTTTTTCTGTTAATGTTAGATAACAAGTTACATATTTTTCGTTAATCAAATTCTCGGAATGGAAAAATTTATAACATTTTCTCCTTCAAACAATTAACACACATATTTATTTATATGGCGTCTCTTTAAAGCTGAACTCGTGAGAAAAATAACTTTATATTGACAAATACTAAATGAGACATAAATTTTATTTAAATATTCTAATAAACTAGTTCGGTCAGTTAAAAATTTAAATTCTATTATGAAAATTATATATTTTGTATTACAAAATCGAGAAAGTTATGAAAAATTAACATTTCGTACATAAAATTATCGTTAATTCACTTTTAATTTTTTCAATCAAATAAATTTAACTATTTTGTTAATAAAATTGTTCTCACGCATTTTTATATAACTAAAACCTGATATTTCTAACACGACGTAAAAAAATACCGGACATCTTATTTTCCAAAATTTGTTAACTTTTTTTTTTTAAAAACAATAAATTTAACAAAAGCAAAAAAATTCGACGTGTCCATAAGTTTCTAATTTTTCTTCGATATTGTTGGAATAATGTACATCCCTGTTACCTGAAATATTTCATTTCAGCAGTCTAACCATACTACCCAGTTTAAGGTACTAGTCTCTAGGGACGGTTATCATTTTTATTATTATAATATAACAATAATCTTTAATCTAAAAATCATTTTAAGGTTTCTACGGTATACTCGTACGACGAGATATTGTCTTTTATAGACCAAACAGTCAAATCCTCAAGAACAGTATCAGATTTAACAAAATCAAACACATTTTATTTCTTTTTGATATATACAACAAAAACGATTGTCCCAACTAGTGATTATAAAAATTATACTAATAATAATTGTCCAATTTTATACAACGCCGCTCAGTGGCACTAGCCACCCCAAAGGCGTTTTTTTGTGTTGAAACATCTCTTAAACAAATGTGTCTTAAGCAACTTCCTGAAACTTCCAGCACTGGTCTTCGTTCTCAACCCCAAAGGTAGACTGTTAAGTTGGATATTTCATTTTGTACAAAATGGTCATATTTTCACTTTTTTAAGAAATGTTTTAATTCAATGTGGTTTCTATATATAAATGTCAGTCGGCCCCAAAAAAAGATGGCTGAGGATATAATCCTTATTACGGGTAGTGGATAAACAAAACTGACCCAGGAAAAAATTACCATAGAAGAATATGCAAGAGACCTTCGTCCAAAAGAGGAAAGATGTGTGACTAAGAATATTTTTTTTTTTTTATTTATTTATTTATTCTTAAAGACACCAACAGAACAAAGGAGTAGCACATACACAAAAAAACACAATAATACAAATACATAAGTATCTCCAATGCTCCAATAATAGGTGCCTATCGCATAATCTTATTTTAACAATAATTAATTAGCGGGAGTAGGTATTATAAGTTGGAATAGGTAAATACACTATGCCGGGGCGCTGAGCTTCAACGCACATATACAGCAGCACAGCATAATAAGAGCAGAATAAGTTACATTGTTTAAGTACAAACATAATTTCTTTCATTTCTTTTTGACGTCCATTCATTCGAGTCGTGATACATCAGATGTACCAGATTCTTTGAAATTCAGCTCAAAAAATAACCATAAAACGAAGAAAAGGTCCCATTCTTGGTATGCCACGACCCGTTTTGTCCAAGATTAGTTCCGAAGAAAGATTCAACAGTTGGGATTTGTAGAGCACTATGGTCAATGGAATTACGTGTCCTCGATACAGTTTTGTGAACATCAAAAGACCGCTTCGTTTTGCTGCTTTCGTTCTAGCTATAATTTTCATCTGAAATCCGCAGTACAATCGCACCAATTAGCGGTACGAAAAATTCTAATCGATTTCCTTTAATTGGATGAGTTTTATATACAGGCATCCGTAGTAGAAAGTTGATTTTCGCTCATTAAGCCTTTGACATTTATTTGGTTTATCAAAGAAATTAGATGCGAAAAAAAAAAAAGATCTGTGACGTCAACCAGGCAAAGGAAATTGAGATATCTTGACTCCATCGATGAATATTATCCGGTCATGGTAGGCAAGAGCTTTTTGTCCTTTATTGTTGTCGTTTCATATGAAATGGAAAAAGTAGATGCTTCTTATTTCTCATCACGTTCACAATAAAAGTTCGTATTCATTGAAAACCGAGAGGAATTGCAAATGAAAAGTATGTAACCCTGTGATGTTAAACTTATTCAGAACATCAAACTTTAGTGTTATGAAGTTATCTATCTTGAAATGGTTCTCGTTTTTTTTTTATTGTTCTTCTCCGTTTCCCAAATACATTTTTTTGGACGTTTACTAAGGTCCTGTATTTTCAAGTTTACTATTATTCAAAATACTCTAGTTCGAGTTAACTAAAGCCGAAAATTACCGAAGTGACAAGCCCCGCCCCAAAATCTTAGTAATGAATACAATTCCACATTGAAACAGATACACCCATCTATGTATAAAATACTTTATTATTTTTATTCTTTGTAAAATGCTTATGAAAAACAAAATGTCAGTCTGACGAAATAAGAAACGAAAATATTTTTTTAAGAGAAGTAATTTTTCGAGTTTTTATTTTCATTTTTATAAACAAGCTCTAATTGCGAACATTGCGTTTATTTTCACAAAACATGACAAGATTTTCATTTAAAAAATAATTCATTCAAACTTTATTTTTACAAGATAACTATAATGTCATTATATGTAACACGCCAGCACAGTGAAGCTCAACCATCGATAATAATATATTCATATTTTTACGAAGCAACTAAATTTTATACTTCAAAACGTTTGAGAGTCCATTATCTTTAATCTATCATTTAAGTACCACCACTTTAACTGAAAGTGGTTGGTGTGAGGCCGGCCCCCTTACCTGTAAAAATAAATAGGTCCCGAAGCGCCACATGCGACCCCTTCGGGGATAACGCAGGCAAGAAGTTACACTATATGTGTAGCTTAGTTGCGTTTTGCGTTAAGTTGCAAATGTATGTAGGCAGATGACTACAGGGAGACACGTTTAAGTTCGCGCTTATGTACAAGTGCTATGTCGTGCATACTCACATGCAAACTAACAAAAGTCAAACCTAAATGAGCATAATAAAAGGGGGATATTAGGAGAGTGAACTATTTTTTTAAGTATCTATAGAGAGTTAGTCTCATACCAAACTATAAATCAAGTACCTTAGAAGATCTTTCAAGTTCCTGGTCTGATAGTTTAATGTGAAGCAAGCCCCCTTATGCCTTAAAATCTTTGGTCACTTTTCCCAAGCCCCTGTTTCAGGGAAAGACGCAGGAATTGCAGAAGTTTGTAACATATCATAAATTTGGAGTCAGGTTTATTTTATTTTTTCTTACACATGCAGCATGTGTAAGCATGAGCTAACGCGTATCTGCTTGTTGGCATGCACTAAATCAGAGTCTTGAATTGTTAGTTTTAGTTTGGAGTTACGGTCGTTTGGCATATTTACAATAATAATAACTGCACAGTTAAAATTTATTATTCGGATATTAGACGAACCGTTATAATACAACTTACATTATTCAGTTCATCCTCAGTCGTCGTGCAGAGAGGGTATCTCCTGAAGACGTTAGCTACATCGCTAACGAAACGTCGAGAATAATGTAAGTTGTCTTATAACGGTTCGTCTAATATCCGAGTAATAAATTTTAATGTGCAGTTATTATTATTGTTAATATTATATTCTTGAATGTTAAATTATCTTTAAAAAAATATTATAAATTGGAGAATTTGGAATTGCTAAACATTATTCTTTTCGCTCGACAATTACTATGCGTTTATTAATACTGTTTTCAACAACAACAAAAAATTGTAAACATTGGTTGCTAATAACTGGTGTATAAAACATACACGCAATGAAATGATATACAAAAATTCCTACTTTCTGTATGCATAGAAACATGTACAGAACAAAAATGACAACACAAAAGCATATAAAGTAAATGTAGGTCGTCTCAAAATAAAAACAAAAACTACAAAAAAAGACAAAACAACATTGTTATTTATCTGCTTATGCGAACTGTTGAGTAACACGAAACTAAGTACAAGAAAAATATAAACACAATAAATATGCGTGTACAAAGAAATTATATCAATTATCTCACATAGAAATTTCAAATACATTTGTATAAAAATTCTATTGAATTCTTACATGTAAGTAACTTATGTTATTTACTAACAATGTACTCTTTCATGTCAATTGTATACTTCGGTTTTCGAAAGAATGATAGAAGGTCAAATTCTCGTCCTTTTTTCAGTGACACTTCTCACAAAAATCGTAGATTTTCATGGTTATTTTCACTTCAGATTCCGCAACTCTAAATAGGAATGTAACGCTTTTGTTAAACCATTGTGGTAGGTTTTTCAACCACATTGGGTTCTTTGAGTCCTTCTCACCTCATTCCTTCCTGGTTTGATAATATGGAGTAAGCATTATTTTTCGTTTCTCATAATACTCGTATTGCCGGTGAACAGAATCGTTCTTTTTGGTAGCTGATCCTATTATGTGGAGGTTAGTAAATCAACTGAGCTGCACAAGTTGCACAACTTCTTGGCGCGTTGACCCCGAAGAGGTCCCATATGGCGAGTGGAACCTATTTCCACAGGTTGTGAGAGCAACCTTACGCCAACCCCTTCACTTTAATAATAATAACAATATTAGGCTGATTTATTTGGTGAACGCTGTTTTGTGTGAATTACACCTCAAGTGTTTGCGAGCTTGTTCGTCGCTATAGAACGCGTCAATTTTCAAACAGGTTTTATTTTGGTGATCTCTCTTTGGTAAAGGTATATATTTTTCAAAGCAGCGAAGAACATATTTAAAAATATAAATGGAATAATTTTTCGTGCTCCGCCAGGATTTGAACCCACAACCTTCCATTTACGACTCCGAAGCGCTTATCATCTATCGACCGAGAAAGTAAGGATTTTCTTGCCCCCAACAAGGTTGGTAATTTTTCCTAAAAAAATAAATTAAACACTTAAAACACATCTTTAAAAGTGAAAAGATAGCAGGACATCGTCATGTCAGGATTTATTATGCATTCAATGTGATTCTTTTTTTCTACGTGGATCACATATCGAAAGGTTTCGGTAAATTAAGAAGAACGAGAATAAGCGATTTATTCTTCAAAGAAAATAAAAGTAATTCTTCGTAGATAAAATCATTCCTATAAATACCAATGACGAAACGAAGCGTTAAGAATCACCTCTGATATTTAAATTATTCTATAAAGTGTATTAACAAGAATCAAATGAAGTTCCTTGATAATTTTTATTTATTTAATAGCTGCAATAAAAATAACAAATCCAAAACATATTGTATCAATTAATAACATATATTTTTTTATGATGTTGGATCAATGTAATCGATTAAAATCAACAAATATAATCGGTCATCACATTCAAGGACTTTTCTTTTATCAATCATCAATAGGTGAATCATTGTGTGTGGATATTTTCCGCGTTTTAAATAAATGAATGACTACCATAAACCGCAGTTTAATTTATTTATTTGTTCTACTGGTGATATTCATAGGGTTAAACTACATTATAATAAAAACCAGGATCTGTAACTGTAACGCTGTCATTGTACCAGGAGGGGTGGTCAGAACCTTTGCAGAGTCTCCTCCACTTATTCCTATCCTGACTTGTTTCTCTCAGTTCATTCATATCCATCACTTTTTTCATACAGATCAACAAACTTATTTTATCAAGCCAATTCTTTCTCGGTCTTTTCCTTCCTCTCTTGGTTCTTCCTCTGCAAATATATTATATCAAGCGTTCACTTCCAAATTCTATCAAATTTTATTTTGTATGTAGGTACTTGGGTTCTCACGTCTTCTTCTACCATACATTATTTGTTTTAACTGTTAATTTTTGTTATTTTATCTTTCAATATGTTTCCTGTTATTCCTCTCTGTCTGTATACACTTTTTTTTAATTTTACTATCATTTATCTTATCCATGCTTCATTTCCATACATGATTGGTGGTATCAGTATTTCATATAGACTTATCCGCTAGCTTCTCAATTGATACTAGCGAATCTCTCTGCTCTAAGTAAAATTCGCCTTATATACCCGCGCTGAAGAATAGTCTCGAGACCATTATAGCGTGTCGACATTATTAAACAAACACACACGCAAGCTTGAGTACCTATATGACATAGAGCTTGATACTCTGTACTCGTATTTGACGCACTCTCTCATACTCCAATTACTATCTACTAATACTACTAAAACTACTAATACCTACTAACTAATAATCAAACTGTTTCCCATTCATATGACAACAACAATATTCTATCTTCCCTAAAACCTATGATACCCAACCTTTTTTGTCTTCGGGCCACATACATTTGAGTAGCTACGCGGCCTGCAACAGTATACTGATATGACAAAAAACTCATGAACCCCCCCCCCCCCCTTTGGTTGAAAACCAATTTGAGATTTCAAAAATTAGAAACTAAAACAGAATAGTAATAGTACATATCACTTAACATTATCAGCAAACGGTTCCTTAAAAATTACAGCAGTGAAAAAAGTTACATGTCTCCTAGCGCTTATTTAAAAAATAGTGTGATTTTTGACATTGAGATAAATCTTCTACAATTGTAGACAAATCGGGTTTATAATTGCTGCATGATTTTGTAAATCACGTCCCTGATAATAAATAGGGTCGCACAAAAAAGCTTGTCGGGCCGCAGGTTGAGTGTGGTTGCCTTAAACCCTCTTTTTCTATTTCAGTGTATTTTCTTATACAGTTATTTCATTCTTTCCTGGTTTTGTGACAAACGTGTTTTATTTTTACTTTTTTTAAACTAAGTCAACAAGAGAAGTGATTGGCTAAAGCGTGCCGTCTTACCTGTGAAAATAAATAGTTTCCGCACTACGTACAACATGGTGCATCTACGTTTTGAGAACTAAGAAAGACAGTACATATACTGAAACTTAAATTACAACTTTACAAGAAGTAAGAAATGAAGGATGTAGATTAGTTACGTGTACTCTGGCCTACCTTAAGATTTGTGCCTCCAGATGTATGGCGCCAGTTACGGTATAACTATACAATGTATAATACAACAAAAATATACTCCACCAACAATAATATCATCAAGACTGCACAAAACAAGCACCAAACATCGAGAAAAAACACTGAAAATAAACTCTAAACATGGATTAGATCAATGTTTCATCTGCAGATGAGCATGCGACGTCATGTGTAGATATAATATCATGTGATTTGTTTTTTGTCTAACCCGCAGACGCGTCAGGGGGAAGAGAGGAGCGGCGCGTCCCCTCCCGCACGATCGTTCATCGCGGCTGAGCGCGGAGTACTGACGGGGAGTGATGCCAACGCTAAGGGTGCAGCGTGAAAGCCTTCCAAATTTGAAAAAAAAAGTGCTAGATGAGATCCACACATTTGAAATAAACAAAAATGCTGTGACGTCACACGGCTGCAAAGTACGCTAAGATTTTGATGGTGGTTACAAATGCTAGAAGAGGATGTGAAGACAGAGGTATAAAATAATGCAATGAGATGGTTTGCGCATTTAGACAGAATAGATTATAAATGCTTGACAAAGAGTATCTCCAGAAGAAATGTAAGAGGCAAGAGTGGAACGGGAACACTGAGAAAAGAATGGATGTGAATGAACTGAGAGAAGTATATCACGAAAGGAATAAGTGGAGCAGACTGCAGAGGGTCTGGTCATTCCAATTTGAACGGTGTCACCGCTAAAGTTACGTTACAGTGGTTGCTAAGGACCTTAGTTAAATAGACGTGTGACTTTTCAAGACAAGTATAATTACAGAAGAAAGAAATAAGAAGAGTGGACGCTTTCGAAATGTGGTGCTGGAGGTGCATGCTTCGAACCCCATGGACACCTGTCTTTGGTGCGTCTACCTTGACGCACCAATGAGTCCATTCGTCGGGAGCTGCGATTGGATAGCTTGACTCTGGCCAGCAAATGTACAAGCCGTATTCTTCAGTTCTTCGGACACGTTGTCCGTGGCAATGAGGATAGCCTTGAACGACTGGCTGTGATCGGTGACTTGGAGGGGAAGAGAGGAAGAGGAAGATCCCCCACACGATGGATCGGTCAAGTGAAGACAGCAGCAGGCACCTCGGTGGTTAGTACGTTGCGGGCAGCGCAGTCCAGAGAGAACTGGAGAAGATTGGTTGCTTCCACAAGGGTCACAACCCTCAGTAATGAGGAATAAGATTAAGAAGAAGATAATTACAATTTCAAGCATAAAAGCATAACTTAAATGCAATCCAGGTCGAAAACGTTCAGAATCTTTGAAAGTATGTGAAATTAAATATAAACAAAGTATTCTCTATTTCCTTATTAAGATTCTTTAAAAATGCATCAAATGGATGGGACATTTTAACATTGTTCAGTCGATGTCTACATTGTCTTGATGCTCAATTTATCAAAATAGTAAAGTTTATCAAAAAAAATCTTCCAATTTCCTTTTGAAGAAGGCGATAGATAATTTCCTAGTTTCAATCCCAAAAGAAAAAATATACCAAAAAATAAAGGAAGAACTCCTCAGCAAGATGTGCAGAGGGTCAGATAATTTCATTTTGGATTTATATTAAGCTCAAGATTACTACAGTACAAGGTAAAGAAAGAAAATGTTTTAGTTCTGGTGTCGCCAAATAGGAATCCACCATATGAGTTATAAAGAAATTGCTGGTTCTTAAATTATTATTCCGCAGTTTTGAGATAGCTAAATTTAACCAGCAAATCTGCCAGAGTCACAATTGCCATAGCCGGGAACACTGATATAAGTCACGGATTAAAAGAAAAGGGCTCGCTTCACTCCGATTGGCTCTTCTTTGTGGGTTTCTCTTTCTCCAGAATCACGCGCGTTCATGGATGCACAATTGCACAATCAGAGTGGACAATTTGCGTCTACCTACTCTCGAGATCGAACATGCACTGAACCTCACTCAGGGGGTATAGTTACATAATGAGTAGGCTATCCGGATGAGCAAGGCGAATAAATGGCTAAAGGATAAAGGAATTTAATTACTTATAGACCCATAGACAAATCTTCCTAAAAATTCTCTCAAACATGTTCATACCGATCCTTTTGTCGAGTAAAATGAATGTAATGTAAATATTTACAGCAATAGAATTGAGAATGATTTAGTTTATGTCAAAAGCAGTTACTCTTCTTCAAAAGAAGACACGATAAAAAAAAGTAATTGTTTCCTTCAACTGGCTACGTTGGCCGCACTGTTACAGAGTAGCAAATGAAATTTACATGGAATCGAGTCTCTGGCACAAAACCTGTCTTCTCGGGAATATTATTAAACAACGCTGACGCTCCACCAACAGTCAGTATTCTACCACTTCAAGTCCATCTCACATCCTAGCTACGTCCCTCTTTCTGGTCCACAAAAAACAGGAGAGAAGTATTTTATCTTTGAGTCTTTAAATTGTATAATTTTGTATCAAAAGTGAGGGTGGATTTTGGAACATTTAGTCTGGAACAGATGGCAGTGAAATGTGTTGTGTGTGCTTTGGATGATGAAGTCCACAAGGATGTCTGTTCTTCGCTCATCTTCCTCTTCTTCCGTAGACTAGTGGTAACGCTTTGAACTCGTAAATGAAAGGTAGTGGGCTCAAATCCCGGCGGAGCACAAAAAATATACCATTTATATTTTCAAATATGCTCTTTGCTGGATTGAATAATTAACATACCTTTACCAAAGACCAGTGACCAGAGGTCCATCCAGCCTTACAGCAACTGAATATTGCTTGAGAATTATCGCTTTCTATAGCGACGACCAAGCTGGCAGAGAGCTCTTGAGGTGTGCTTCACACAAAACAGCGCTCACCAAATAAATCATCATAAAATTATTATTATTCTTCACAAAGTGTTGTCTCCTCTGCGATGGTCACCAACTTTTTGACTACGGCTCTGAACAGCGATACGGTGCTACTTCTCTATCCTTGTCATAATTTGGGCAACACGCTGATCGGGTGGCTTCCTTACAATTGGCCCAGTAGTAGAAGTTGTTGTTTCTGGCTAAATGTCCTTCTATTTTCCGCTTCATTCCGCCAAACTGCATCAGGAGCGCCTAAGCCCCTCAACTGATGTCATGGGTTTTTTTAGGTAACATGTAAAATATTTTCGAAACGGTTCAGACGAAGTTTGATGTCGATCGTATAACAGATAAACCCCCCCTAGGATAATGGCGACTGGATACAGTAAACAAAAATGCACGTTACTTCATAACGTCATCAACAACCAATAAAATAGATGTGACATTGAACGTTTTCATTTTTGATGATGATGATGAAGGATGATTTCTTTCCTGTGGCGCCATTTAATGGTACACGACCATCTCAAGGGCGCCAAAACGGACCAATGGACCTTGGATAATGGATTTTGGACCAATGATTTTCTTCCAGGTTCCTATTTTTGTAGAATGTAGATCACAATCATTTTGCTTCGGCAGTTGTTCCTTGCTACAAAGCAGATGGCATCCTGTTTAATCCAATAGGATATTGAACAAAAAGCCGAAGAAGACATAGTCATGTCGTGGGCACGAAATATGGTTTTCATTTTTTTTATTTGCACATCCGTTTGGCTCGTATAATCAATCACGATCTATTTCACAATCATAGTACGGAGTGAGCGATGATCGTCGGATTTCTATGTTCAATACCCAAGTTTCAACCTAGAAGTGCTTACACTCAAAGACAGCGTTTATCAAAATTGTATAGAAACTCTATTAGTGCTGCTAGTGGTCGTTTCAATTTCTAAGCATTTTTTTGTAAAACGCTATGTTACAGAGGGGCGTACAAAAAAAAGTGACCCCTTGCAAATAAAGCATTGAACTCTTTAAGATAAATATTCTAAATATTCTTTAAGATAGATAAAAATGCTCAAATAAATAACTCCACTGGACTACATCACGTCAGTAACTGAGGCGAAATGATGTGATCATTTTTTTTAGCAAGGTGAGCAGAATGATTATTGACTGTTTGTCTATTGGACTGAGCAGTGATCATCAAACTAAGTCATAGAACAACAAAAATAAATTGTACAGTGGACTGCACATGACTTTAAAGCATGAATTAATGTTGTTTTCATTAATTTTTGTCAGATTTTTACGCGGATTCTATTAAATTAAAACTGCAGTGATTTATTTTACACAATTTTGTACACATTCGGTTCGGACACAAGTTCACTTTACACTTGCACAGTACCTACAGTGGTAGCATGATTTCTGAAGCTTCAGAGTACTTCGATCCCTATTTTATATTTAAAAAAAAACATTCTAGATGTAGAACGTTACATACTAGATTTTGCTAGAACATTAAATTCAACCAATCTCGAACAAATACAATTTCTTATAATACCTAACATCTATTTATTTCTAGAGAGACTTATACATATACTAACACAACAATCCACAACACACAACTACATATTCGTTACAATATAATAATGAAAATATCGCTTTTGGCTCGTAAGCCCATGGTTTGCTAACCAATGATCTGTTAATGTAAAAATCATCCATCACGCATTCTTGGCTATTGTCTTTGTCCATTTTTTTCTACCTTGGCTTGTTTTGTTTTTTAGGGGTGGGCAATACCAACTTCGATAGAAGTGCCTCTAACTAAACTTAATCATAGCATACTTCTGCCATATTATCTTTTATTTTCATGTCACGCGATTCTTCGTCTTACTTTGCAGATTCTTATCATTCGCAATCTCAAAAATTTGATCTTTCTTTTTTGTTCTTCCTCAGATTCCTATAATCAATCATCTCTCAACTAATGAATCGGCATGATGCTGACCACCTACCTTGACCACCTACAAAGAGTGGCATAGTCGATGTCAAATCTTTTTTACGGAAAGGTCGCAAGAGTTGTAATTTTACTTATATAACTATACTTGCGGCATGTTCAAGTTCAAATCCATACTTGACAGCTTATGTGAGACGCGTTGTCCCTGAAGAGGTATCATGTAGCGTGTGTAACCTATTTTTTTCACTACTAAGGAGGCCGGCCTTACGCAAACCACTTTACTACTGGTAGAGGTTTCCCAGCTCCCGAGAGGGCTTTTTCTCATTTCCACACTGAGAATTACAATATCTACAAAATAGATTTAATAGCTTTAATGGCAAATAAGGCCACACAATATTTTGATTAGATGTCATTTTGGGAAATTAATTTCCTTGTCTTGTAGATTGGTATGAGGCTAACCGCCCATACTGAAAAAAGGTTTCACTGTGCCAATGTCACCCCTGTGTCAGGAAAGGTCGGCAAGTTGCAGGGTTTATGTTCATTAGAGGTTTGCATTTTACACACGTTTCTGTTGGTGAGCATGCACTTAATATGTATTTTAAATTTTAACATATCTTAGCAACTTAAATTATAGATTATAATAGATACTTACATAAAAAAAAATTTTAATTTAATTATTTGACAAAAAGCATTCATGTAAAAAAAATGTAAACATGTAATAAATAATTCGATGCGGTCACAGCAAAACTGTTCAACTCCCAAAAAACACTTTTTTTTCACCGACATTAAAATAATGAGTTTCGGTGGTATGCTCTGCGGTCTCTCAGCTGCATTGTACCTCGGCGCATCGTCGCTTTGTGTGCGTCTAAATAAAAATGATTAAGCTCCATAAAAGTTGAATAATTTATCCCCGAAATGATGGGGTAGCGTTCATCCCACACCCACCATACACAGAAGAAAGTTTTATTGGTCACGACGTAGGTAAATAAAACAAAATATGAATTAATTCGACGCCCTTCGCGTATGTGTGTGTGTGTGTGTTTTTTTTTCCTTTTGGTACAAGGATTATAAAGGTATTTCAATGTTTACATGGTCTGATGTTTTGGGAGTAATGAACTTTTGGATGAAATGCTTGTTTTTTTTTGTTTTATTCTGTCGCAAGATAAATTGGATTAAAGATAATATTTCAATCGTTTTTTTTGACTGGATCATTTTAAGTGCATGCCCACAAACAGACATGTTCGCACCTACACATAAACTTACAAAACAAAAAAACAAATCTCAAATGAACAAAAGCCCTGCAACTTTTGCCGATTTTCCCTTAAAACAAGGAACCCGATCCGCTTTTTATGCCATTGATGATGATGATGAATAGGTACATTGGTATTGTTGCGAATGTTTAATTGTGTGAGTTGGTTAACGTTGTGTCTGTGTGAGTCTGTGAAGTCTTTAGATGTAGGTACTTTAATAATTGCATTTGTACTTGTTCGAGATTGTGTGAGTGTTAACTCGAATATTCGAAGTAGAATGTTCTGGCGTGGTCTCGCATGCGGCAGTCCCTAATGTTTCGAAAATAACTCTTATTCTCATCCATAAACAGAGACCCAGATGCTCTGCAGCTAGGCTTGTATCTAAGCCGTCAAGCTATACAGTTCAAAAGTGTGTACGTACCGAATGCAATCCGTATCTGAAATAAGTTGTGCAAAATAAATAACCACAATTTTTATTAAATTGAACCCGGTAAAATCATAGCAGGGTATATTTCCTAAAATACCCAAAAAAATGGCATTAACAAAATAAAACAAAAATATGTTGTTAGCATTTTTTTTTTAATCTGCCTCTGATCATGGATCTTCCTTAAGTCCCTTCAGCCGTTCTTGAAAACTCTCCACCAGTTCTTTATTCCAGTCCTTTGAAGATCATCTGCCAATTGAAGAGCGTAGATATCTGGTAAAAAAGTTTTTTTCTTATTTCCTTAGAAAAACATTGCATAACATATTTTGATTCTCGTATCATAATGGTTATCATAAAAACCCAGAAAGCTTCATAATTCAAAATAAAGAATTCAAAAAAGGACACCAAAATTCAAGAAACGAACTTAGATAAAAATTAATTAACCCTTCAAGGCCTGCTTGTCCTAAGGCATCATAAATTACAAATTTCAAACGTCTTGATGCCCGCAGCAAGATAAAGAACTTGGCGAAATTGCAATTTAGCCAGGGCGATATATCTCTCAGCGCGCTGGGAATATTTTGGCCTTCTTGTCCCTTTTTTGGCTCTTGGCTTGGTGCCGCTTAGAGGGCAAGGCAACAAAAAGGTTAAAAAAAATGGGATTAAAAATCGCTGAACACCACCCCGAGTATTATAAAGCATTGCAGAAACTCCCTTCGATAACGTAACGATTTAGAATGTATGAAAACTGAATCACTTTTCAGGAGTGCTGTCGTATATTTCATACATTTTCGATTCAAGCTATCGAGGGAGTTAATGTGGATGTTTTATACTTTCTGAACAGTGCCGGCGGGCGGGAAGGGAGAAAGAACTCGTTATCATAATATTTCAAAGCAGAGGGCGCTCGTAATATTCTGTGCTCACTCTGCTTTCATAGAACTAGGGAGCTTATACGAGGAATATATGAAAATAATATACGTAAGGGTAAAGTAATAGAATTAAGGCTCATAAGCATCTTTATAAGGGATGAAAAATTGAACCAGAAAGTTTTGTCCAGTTTGTACAAAAACCCATGAAAATGAAAACCATCTGAATAACTGCACGTGGTCTGTTTACCGTATCCTGGGACATCCGAGTTGTCTGAGACCGGAAGCAACACCATCCAAAAGATTTGTTATATCCTGGAGAAGTCTGCACGGACTATATTATGTCTGACTCACTGAAGTCTTCTCGATTACTGACACGATGTTTGACTCTTAAAATATGGATCTCAGTTGTGCGTTAGTACGAATGCTCCATCTATTACCCTCAAGACAAAGTCGGAGAATTCAACAAAGCATTTGTTACTCATAGACCTGGAGATTTCTCATATTCCTGACTCCGGTCCTTATGTCCCACTCCGGGCTTCACATCCGTATAACACAACTGACCGAACAATGGAAAGATATATGTAGAATTTTGTAGAACGGTAAACCGTTTTGGATACGATAGCCTTTTGAGACTGAAAAAAGATTGCACCTGGAATCAAGTCGAGCTCGCAGTTTATTTTTACCCTCTATGAGGGTAACTATTTGTTAAACTCTATTTATTCTAATATTAAAGGCATTTTTTCAGATTAGTAAATCTTCGAAATAAAAATAACTTATATAAGTAGGTACATGAAGTATAGATATAATCAAATTAAGACTTTTTCCACATAATTTTGCATGAAATGTGGGGCTGTCCCTGATTTCTTTAAATCCTTATTTTCATACAGCTTGGAATTCAGCAGACGTTCCCGAATATACCGGCTTGCTTGGCCGTGGACAAACATATTATAATATGTACATCAATAACATTCTTCAGACAGTGTGAATTATAGCGGGCTCACACCCCCACAGTCAAAATGCAGCGACGCCACTGGCTTTAGAAAGATATCCACTTCATGTCACATGTTTATTGTTGTTATTTTTAAGCATTCAAATGTTACAATAAAAAAAAACTTATTGTGGAAATGAGGTTGTCAAAAGTGACAGACGAAAAGGTTTTATTTTTATAGCATAATTTAAATTTATTCTTGCAAAATATATCGCTCAAAATAAACCTCCAATTTTCAACTGTCTTTTTAAATTAAAAATATTTTATTACTTATTTAATATTCCTTAGATTTATTCAAGTACTCTGACATCAGTAGTTTTTTTCTGAAGAAAGATGTAAAAATGTTTAAATATATTCAATTTACACGCTCACAAGCAAACACGTGTAAGTTAGCGCTAAAACATGTTGCATGACTCATTACAAAATAAAAACGCAAACCTCAAACAAACAAACTGTTTAAATCTTGCTGAGTTTTTCTTAACCAAACTAAAAAGACATCCATTTTTGTAAAATGGGGAATCATACTATCTATAATCTAAGTTGCAAAGATATATTACATTTAAGATCCACATTAAATACATGCCCACAAACAGACACAAATTTCGCGCTAACACATGCCGCATGTGGACTTATACAACATAAAAACCCAATCTCAAATGAACATACCCCTTTCAACACCTGCCGACCTTCCCTGAAACAGGGGTGACATTAGCAAAGTAAATATTTTTACAGTATGGGTGGTCAGCCTCTATAAATCAAAATCGTAGCAGCAACTCAACCGAAACGCAACTAAGCCACACATATAGTGTAACTTCTTTCCGTGCTATCCCAGAAGGGTTTAGCACGTGATCTGTGGTTTAGCATGTGCTGAGTGGAACCTGTTTATTTTCACTTCAATTGAAGTGGGGGTTTCCCAGCTTCCAAGGGGCTGGTCTCATTTTTTGTAAAGGCTGAGTAAACGTTGCCGGGATTTTATTTTGGGTTATTAAAATAAACACCGAAACGGGAAATCACTGTAGACACCTTCGGTGGGATTCGAACCCAAGCTCTTGGCATGGAATGCAAGCACTCTACCAACTGAGCTATCGACCGGACTAGCAGCAGTACGCAATAATGCAATAAATGCTACTTTATGTGAGAAAATTATGACAGTATGAAATTGAACACTTGAGTATATAGTTTTTTTTAATTTATTCGACTTTCAGGCCACATCCGATGTGCCCTGTGTGTGGGAATTTTCTCAAACAAAGTTCGTTGCACTTTGAAGTTCGAGAAGTGCATTAATTGTGAGTCGAGACGAGTAACCGATACATGCTTTTATTGTTTCGAAATTAAATAATACCTAAGTAATTAGCATAATACTTTAATCACTGTTATCATACCTGTCACCGGTAATAATAAGTATTTAATATTCAAATGCAGTCCATCCCCAAGTCATGGCAGGAACTTATTTTACTTTTTACAATATTTATCGAAGTTATTTTTTTAATAGTTTGTGTATTGCTTTTGCATAATTTTTCCACCAATTTTGACTTAAAACTGATGTTGACGAATATTGATGCCTACTCTTTGGCACAGTTTTTTTTATCTATTAATTTTAAACGCCAAGAAGGCAAAAACATAATAAATCTAATTATTTTTACGACTACTATAACCTTTTGTTTGTTTTTTTTTTCAAACTTTGTTTAGCTGATGATGATCTAAGGACAGAAAGAAAATTAGTAACTAGAATATACTAAAATTCTTCAATATATTAAAAGTCCGATTGATAGTTTAGTTGGTAGAATCCTTGTGTTCCATACCAGAGATCTAGGATTTGATCCTCCCAAGGGCGTCAGAAATAATTTCCCGTTTCGGTATGTATTTCAAATCTCAAATAAAAATACCGGCGAAATTTACACAGCCTTAACAAGAAATTAAAACCTACCATCCTCTCCTTCGAGTTAAGTGGTTGGTGTAAGGAGTTTCCCTTACCTGCGAAAATAAATAGGTTCCACAAACCATGTGTGACTACTTTAGGAATAACGCGGTAAGCATTGTTTCCATTGAACAATGAATTGGACAATTGAATCGATCGGGCGGTACCAAGGTTTCAATCAATTGCTACGGCAATGCTCTCGCCATGAATTTTGACACATAAAAGTCGAAAGAGCTACAATTTTGAAATATTCAAAAGCAGTCCTTCAATATAAGACTTTAAAAGCTATTTTCCTGTACCACGCAAAAGTATTCATAAATATTTTTCTCTCAAACCATGGGTATCACACCATTTGCATACAAAGTGTACGGCGGAGATCCCGTCAAAGGATTTGTTCCCAGAAAATGCATAAAACCGTCTCCAAAGAACTTCCGACATTCAAATTATGATGCACCATGAATATTCAAATAATCTTTATTATAATATTAACATAACTTTATAAGGGTTAATCCAATTCATGGTTAGTTTAATTAGTCATAAATGAGGTCCGGACATGTAAAATATCCCTCGGATATGTGACGTCAGCGGTAGTAAATTCCCAATAATTGGGGAATTTTTACTAGCTGACAGCATTTAGACAGTCAAATAACGCACTGTTCTTTTTAAATTATTCATAAAACTTAGTCGTAACACCCACAAATGCACATAATTACTGATATTAATAAATTTTGAAAAGATTTTTGTGAAACACTGTGGAAATTCATTTTAAAAAATTGATTATTTTTCAATAAAAAATAAAAAAATAAAAGAAATTAAAAACTTTGTATATTAATAGTTGAAATTTTAATGGTTGTGAAATTCTACGTTCAAAGAAAACTAAACAATCTAATGACCGTTTGAATTATTGGTTTGGATTTTAATTTGAAAGCACACATGCAGCATTTGTAAGCGCAAGCTTACACGTTTGTGGGCATCCACTAAATATGAATCTTAAATGTTAACACATTATCTTTGCAACTTTTATTTTAGATATAAATAATAAGTTTATTCTCCTTTGGATGAATATCATAAAATAATTATGCAATAAAACGTATTAATCTCCCTCCTAAACGATTTGGTTAACAAAAAATATACTTCTACAGAAAAAAAGTCATCGTTCAACCGGTCGCGTAATGATTTAAAGCGCTTCTCCACGCATCGTTGACTTCCTTATGAAATCGCATCTAAAAATGGTAAACGGCAGAAAAAAACAGTGTTTGGATCCGCGGCCAGTGAAGGAGTCGCAGGGTCGGTTGAACAAGGCTAGAGCGTGGGGCGCCAAGAAGAAAGAAAAAATCAATCAGTCTAATAGTAAACTAAAGCTTTGCCATAGCTTATATGATACAGCATAGGTTAGAATTTGTATTCACCTTTTTTTTTTAATAAAATTATGTAGAGGAATAGAATTCCATATAAGCTATGTATTTCGTTCTGTCCAGAAATAGATATAAGCATTATCAATTAATTATAAATCACTTTTATTCAATTAAGTGTGAATTAAAAATTACCCAATGATATTTGTTCAAAGCTATCTTCAAGACGTCATGATGGAATCCGATCTGGCTATGTTTTGTTTCAAACATACTCAAATTACACCGCCTTACCCGCTCGGCTATCACTGAGCTTTTTAATTCAAAATTTAGCTTTCAGTCAGTAAGATTGTATTTTGTAGAAATCATTTTTCAAATATTTATTTAAGTATATTTTGATTTATTCACGACTTTAAAGTAAAGAAAGAAAAATAAAAATTGTGTGAAGTTATAAATTTTCAACAAATCAGAAAACAAGAAAAGGATACAACATTATTGTCATCTTGAATGAAAAAAATTAATAACGTTCCACACTCATGTTAAATGTTATAATGAAGAACTGCAGCTAGAATACTTATACCTCTTATGATTTTTTTTTAAATTTCTAAGTAGGTACAACACCACAATGCATTAGATAAAGCATTTTTGCTCGGGCTCCATTTCCCTAAAACCATAACTCCATATTTTTTCTTCCTATTTTAGTTGTGTTAACTTCGACTAGTTATTATCATTATTCGACTACAAAGCGTTCGATGATGATGATGATGATGGTAGGGATGATGATGATGATGATGATGTACATGCAGTGACGCCAGATTGGTGATTATTTATCCTTGGAGGCAATTATGCCCCTTTGCAAATATAATATCACCATTGTGTGCTCATGTATGGAGGAATGTCTTACAATCATTCGGGTGGTTCAACCACAACCAGTTACATCACACTGTTCTTTATAACCTCGAGTTCCTTGGCTTATAGGTTGGTATGAGACTGATCAGCCATACTGATCAGACATTCTGTAAAAAGACTGTCAATGTCACCGCTGTCTCTGGAAAGGACGGCAAAATTTGCTGAGTTAATGTTAACTTGAGATTTTGGTTATCATTTTATAAGTTCGCATGCGGCATGTGTAAGAGCGAACTAACACGTGTCTTTTTTGTGCATATTTTAAATATAATTGCCACGGTTAATCCAGCTTTTACAAGAAATGAGAAACTACCGTCGGGAACAGGGAAACTTCAAGTGATTGTTGTCGGGCCAGCCCCCAAAACTGTGAAAATAAATAATATAACCCGCCAAATGCAACACGGAATAATGCAGTAAGAAGTTGTATTACAAGTGCAGTTTAATTATCTAAATTTGAAGCTCCTCGTTTTGTAGAGCCTAAAATTATTGTCACTATCAACCAAAATGTAACAAATATTAAAATTAAACAAGGTGTACAAAATTTATAAAAAACGAATTGTTAAATTAATTATAATAAGGTCCGCATGGCATTGTGTACCAGCCGGAGCTAGTGAAAAGGCTCACAAATATTTTGTTTTTGCTTGCTAAAGACCGCAGCTGATTCAAGACTGACGTTTGTTCGCTGAGAAAAAAGCTTCAAATTGAAAAAAATTCTGAATAAACTTAATAAAAAAAAAATAAAAAACAGTAACTGTCAAACTCAACCTTTATTTCATAAAACAATACACACCACTCTGCAATTAGTTACAGTTGTATTAATTGATGTAGCGTTGATTTATTTATCTTGGTTGTATTCTGAACCACCCACCAAATTCATACGGGGAGTGAAAAAAAACATCACAAGAGTCAATACAGCGATGTCGATGATGATGATGATGATGATGATTGCTGATTTTTAATGACTCGCACGATGATTGTGAACTTTGGTGTACGGAAATAATATTGGCCGCTTCATACAGTCGCACAAGGCCAAAAGTGAATTAAATGATTACCATCTACTTTCGTATGGGACTTAATGACTTCACATTATATGCAAGCAATGTGTTATTAGAGTTATGTCAATGGATATCCAGTATATTTTATCAATTTACGTCAAAACTCAAATGTAGCGTTTTACCCGAAATGAATAGATTAAAAAATTCTCACTAGAGGCGCGTTATTATTTTCCATACATGTTTTTTTGTTTTCCATACTATATAATTCGGGAAAGATTTTATGCTTGGAGTTGAGGAAGACAAAATATTACACAAATTATTAAAATCGACTTTTCTTTTTCACAATAAAGGTCCTTGATACAAAAAATGACGATGGAAGCTAAAATGTTACGAATTGTAAAAAAATGGTTCATAAAAATATATATCATTATTCACACATACAGAGCATCTTGTTATCGAGAGATCGCATGTGGTGTGTGAAACCCATTTATTTTGCATGTAAAGAGGATGGTCTTACGCAAACCGCTTCAATTGAAGTGGGGGGTTTTCAGCTCTGGAGGGCGCTGATTCTCATGTATTGAGAAGGCTGAGTAAACCTTGCAGGTATTTTATTTTGGATTTAAAAAAATAATTGCAACTTTAAATCATTTTTAATACCCATATTGGTATGAGGCTGACCACCCATACTGTAAAAAATGGTTCACTTTGCCAATGTCACCCATGTTTCAAGGAAGGTCGGCAAGAGTTGCAGGGCTTATGTTCATTTGAGATTGGGTTTTTATATTGTAGGTCCACATGCGGCATGTGTGAGCGCGAAATTATGCGTGTCTGCTTGTGGGAATGCATTTAATATGAATTTCAAATGATACATATCTTTGCAACTTACATCTAGATTAGATTAGATATCGGTAGAATATTTGAATTCCAAGTCGTATCAATACATAACAAAGCTATTGACCTTACTTAAAAATCGTCAAAATTATAAAAATGGAAAAAAAATAGTTATTCAAAGAAGTCGTATGGATGGATGTATACGTAGGTAGATTAGTTTTCTTTTTTTTTCTTCCAAATTTGGTGGATTAAACCAGTAGATTCCACTCCCAAGTATGGTCGTCTATTCATATATTTAATCACGCCAACAATGCGAGATGTTTGATGGACTTGAGAGGCAAACAACATGGCGGGATAAACACGCGTTTAATTTTGTATAATGGCTGTTAAAGTACATTATTTATTCAGTAATCAACACCAAACAAAGCGCACTTCCGTCGTTTTGCGTTTATTGTCATGATTATATGTTTAATTTTTAATTCAATAATAGCCAGCTTATATATCTGAATGCACGCGATTTTTTTATCCCCTTAAAAACACCATGAGCAGAATAATATTACATGTTTTTTTTATTATTGTTGTACTTCTGCATACTAACAATTTTATTAGCAAAATGTCCGGTCGATAGCTCAGTTTGTAGAGTGCTTGCATTCCACGCCCAGAGCCCGGGTTTGAATCTCACCGAGGGTGACAAAAATGGCTTCTTGTTTCGGTGGCGAGTTGAACCTATTTTTTTTTTTTTTTCATAGGTAAACCACTTCAGTTGAACTGGGGGTTTCCCAGCTCCCGAGAGGGCTGGTACTCATTTCTTGTGAATTTTTGTTGCCGGTATTTTATTTTGGGGTTTGAAATAAACACCGAAACGGAAAATCATTTCTGACACCCTCGGTGGGATTCGAACCCGAGCTCACGGCATGGAATGCAAGCACTCTACCAACTGAGCTATCGACCGGACGGTGTTTATTTTAAGCCCAAAATAGGATACCGGCAAGGTTTACTCAGGCTTACAAGAAATGAGTACCAGCCCCCTCGGGAGCCGGGAAACTCCCACTTCAACTAAAGTGGTTGGCGTAAGGCCGGCTCCCTCACATGTAAAAATAAAAAGGTTTCACTCGCCACATGCAACCCCTCAGGGGAAACGCGGCAAGAAGTCAGACTATACGTGTGGCTTAGTAGCGTAGAGATATTTACGTTATGATAAAGTTTTTTGGATTGAGATGAAAGTGAGTGGCATTTTTATAACAAAGAAAAGAGAGCCCTAAAGAAAAACTGAAAAGTCCTTTTTAAAGCATCCCTGGCGCGGGCGTGAGTGAAAGAAAGTAGATTTTTTGCAAATACATTTTAATTTTTCGACCCACACTATCGAGAGTCTGTATCGTCACTCAATTATTCTTTCTTTGTTAAAACATGCATACGCTTACGCATGCAAACTATAAACCTTTCTCATTTTGTTATCCGTCTCCCTTACACTTACTTACTTTCAATTCATCCGTCCCTTTTCGTTTCGAAATAGCAAAATTAAAATGCTGAACCGACATAAGAAATAGTCACCCTTCAGCTTAGTGAAGAACGTATCCTGCAGGTATCCAAAAATATATTAGGAAAAACGGGGCTGAGAAATTTCCAGAATGTATGTAGAAGCTTTAATGTTTTCTGGATATGATGCTACAGAATGCATGTTTGAGATCGATGGTAAAATTGCAGCCAAATAAGAATGGCAAGAGAGACAACAAACAGCTGGTCATTCTATGAAATGACTTACTCATCAGAAAAATACTAATATTGCAAAATATATTTTTGGGAGTTGAAACTAAAGTAGACATCCACAGGCTTGATGATTATGCCATATGCATCATAATCATCAAGCTTGTGAGACTTGTCCTTAGGGACTAACAATGGAGGAACTTGTGAAGGAGAGATCCGACATCTTATCGCCATTGCTAAAAGTAAGACAAAATCTGGAATGCCCGGAGTGAGATATCAAGATGATACTTGTCATGACTCTGGCTCACTTTTTTTTCTCTATACTGCTGAAACATGGATCATAAAATGAGCAGAAAGGAGAAAAATAAAAATTTGGAGCCAGAGACGCATGCTCCGAGTCCCATGGACAACTAGACGTACTGAAGATTCCATTTGTTAGAAGCTACGCTTGGATGGCTAGACTCTGGCCAGTTTCAGTAGACTACAGATTCTCCGGTTCTTCGGACACGTTGTCCATGAAAATGAGGATAGCCTGAAAATACTAGTTATAATTGGTAGCTTAGAGGGGAAAAGAGGGAGGCAAAGATATCTCACACGATGAACTGATCAAGTTAAGGCAACAGCAGACACCGAGGTAGTTGAGACACTGCAGGCAACGCAGTAATTGGAGAAGAGTGATTGCTTCCAAAGAGGTTGCAACTCTCAGCAATGAAGAATAAGAGAAGGGGCTGGGAAAAACTACCTGAAAACAGAACTTATAAAGCGACTGAAGACGAATTTCTGCACATCAATCTAAATCAATGTAACCAAGTGAAAAAGATCATCGGCAAATCCTAGACCTCGGAACCGAGAAAAAGGTTTGATGAGTACATACATATATGGGTATACATAGTACATAGATCTTAAGTCTAGTCACGGCACGGAAACCTGTCAGTCAAATAATTATATTTGTTTTTCGACCACAGCAATAATTCAATCCCGAGTCGGGTTTCAATTGGAGTTGATGGTATCTGTTATTGAATGTGATGTAGACGGCTGGCGGTACATAGCTGCTTATCTGACGCTTGATGCGGTTTCATCATTGTGAATTATATAACCATGATAACCACCTCGTTACAGGGAAGACTAAATGCCAAAAACATCTGCTTCAATTAGGATGTGGTAACCATGTCACGAAAGGTCCATCCAGCCTTTGAGCAACTGGTTTTTGCTTCTACAGCTTGTGAAAAAAAAGCACCATAAGGATGTTCAGCAATTCTACTTTCTTTGGCCAGAAACAGTTATCAACATCACATTTTGTTTTATTTTAAACTAATCATTATTGATGATGATTTGTTTATTTGGGACCACACTGCTGTGAAGTAGAGACCAGACATTTTGAGTGATCGGCCTTGTATTCACAGCAGCGTCGACGATGTATCTCGCGTACAAAGTTCCGAGTTCTCCTTCTTTCATCCATGAGGTCTACGTGGTCCCTCGAGAACCGCCTCCTCTTCCTAAACCATATGACAATATCCTCAAATGTAACCCATTATCAAAAGCAACAACTTTAAGATGTGAACGTTCTGCACTCGGAAAACAAGTAGGTACAGATAAAGGGCCTGTTGCACCAAACTCCAATCAGACAAAAATCTAAATTAAGTGTGATTTCTCCCATCAAATAAAAATTTGGTTGCATATCCGTAAATCAGCTGATGTACGTCAGCTGATGTTCAAATTCCATCATATTTATTGCCCACTTCCGAGAAATATTTAACCGAGGTCCTTACCAGAATTAAGCAATCGAATTTGATGTTTCAATGAAATATTGATTGGAGGTTGGTGCAACAGGCGCTTAATGCCTTAGAAACGATAGATATTTGTAGAAATAAATAAAATGGTAATATTATCAATAAACAAATCCTTGCAGCTTCACCCAAACACTTTCTCCTTAAAATGCCTTGTAGTTGTAGTTTTTAGGTATTTTGTTTTTTGTGAGTTGTTCTCTTGAAAATAGGGTGTTAACTCTCCAAAAGCGCTCAAGATATTGAACTCAACTCGTGAAGAAATACATAGTTTTTTTTGCTATATTAGCAAAAAATCAAATATGTGTTAGAGGAAAAGAAAGAAGAAGTTTCCATGATAACATGCAACATTTTGTAAAGATTAGTACGCGAGAGAAATATGTACAATAAGTGACTATATTTAAAAACGTGTTGGCCACCCCTGGCGTCTAGTTGGGAGTAGTACGTACTCGTCTAAGTACCCACATTTTTTCCTTGGGCATGTTCGTCTGTCTTTGCGTACTTTGACCTCGGCAGTGATTTTTTTTATTCTAATATTGTTACCTAACGAATGTTCAAACAAATTTTATGCCTGTCAAATTTTTTTAACCTCTTCTTCTTTTTCTAAAGCTTCGCAAATCCGCTATTTTTTTTTTGTGGTGGTAGCTAATCTCAAAGAGCAAAAGCTAGAACTTTTTTGAATGACTACGAATGCAATAAGATTAACGCATCATCAAAAGAAAAACTGAAATATACATCTACAAATTTGTATCGCAACACAATCTAGTGTAAAGAATGGATTGATCAAATAAGTGACATTTTTTTTTTTTTTTTTTTTTTTTAAATAGTTTATTCAACAAAACAGGAAAATACATTAAAATATATAAAACAATAATAAAAATATATACAATTGATGTTGTACCTTCCCAATTACAATGTTGACATTAAATATAAGTATTAAAAATAAAAAGAATATAAAAAAGAATATAAATATAAATACTAATGACAATATGATATTTTTTCATACAATGTTGACATTAAATATAAGTATTAAAATAAAAAAAAAGAATATAAATATCAATACTAATGATAGTAAGATATTTTTCCTTTTTTTTTTCAAACACAAAATATAAAATATAAAAACCTATTAAAATAATCATGATAACCGTAATGACACCAAACAATAAAAGATAAAAACAGAATTACATATATCAAATCAGCCTTACATTCACTTGAACATGCCAATATTTTCAATTATAATTTTAATTTTTCCCACTCACTAATACCTACACACTGAAATTCTAGTCAAAATTCATTATATTTCATGAACACGTTTCTATTATTATTACAATTACAATTATTATTATTATTATTATTATTTTACATCATTAATCAAGAATTAAGGGCAAAGTATGGCCGTCGTTAACTTTTTCAAAGTATTGGTCGATTGGTAAAAAATATCCAGTTCACTAAACTTTTCATTGAACAACCGCGAAGCTCTCAAGAGGAATGAGTTTCCGTATGAATTTGTTTTGTGAGACGGAATATAGAGCTGGATTTTGGTGTTTCTTGACGTCATCCTAGGCACTCGGATTCCCACTTCAGACAGGAGTTCGGAGCAAGACACGTTACCCCGGATGAGTTTGAATAGGAACATTAGGTCCAGAATACTCCGTCTCGCTTGGAGCGAAAACAAACCATAGTGTTGCAGCGCCGTATGATAATCGGCAAGCTCTCGATGGAGACCGTCTCGGTACAAGAGTGTCCTGATGAGGCGTTTTTGGATGGCCTCTAATCTATTGACATAGATGATATATTGCGGGTTCCAAACTTGGCAAGCATATTCAAGTATTGGTCTTACGTAAACTTTATAAAGACATAATGCCACTGCAGTGTTTCGGAATGGCTTACAAGATCTCAAAACAAACCCAAGCAGTTTGTATGATCTTTTAATGATGCTATCTATGTGGTAATTGAATCTCAATTTATTGTCTAATACAAGCCCCAGATCACGTACTTGATCGGCAGGTTCCACGAACTCCGATTGAATCTCGTATTCAAAGACTAATGGGTTCTTTTTCCTAGTGAACCTCACGATGCAACATTTAGAAACATTTAAAGAAAGTTTATTTACGATACAATAGTCACCAAAGCGTTTCAAATCTCTTTGGATAGATACACAATCTCTCACGGATGCCACCTCTGAAAAAATCTTCATATCGTCTGCATAAAGTAAGACGCTTGAATTGAGGAAGCAATGTCTTATATCGTTAATAAAAATTAAGAATAAAAGAGGACCCAGATGGCTACCCTGCGGCACACCCGAGACGACCCGTTCACGTTTGGAGGTGATTCCCCCAATCGTTACAGATATTGTTCTATCATACAGGTATGATTTGAGCCACCGGAGTAGGTCACCGTGTATTCCTTGCCACTCCAGCTTGGCAATTAGGATATTGTGGCTAATCTTATCAAAACATTTGGAGTAATCAGTGTAGATCACATCAGCCTGAGATCCTGCGTCCATAATCTTTAGAATTTTTTCCGTAAACAGTACCAGATTTGATGCGGTGGACCTACCTGGTAAAAACCCATGTTGATTTACATCAATTGCATTTTTCACCGCGGAGAAAATCTGATCATATGCTATTTTTTCGAGTAACTTCCCAAATATAGATAACTTAGATACAGGGCGATAGTTTTCAACATTGTCTTTATTTCCAGATTTGTAAATTGGTACTATGTGCGCATATTTCCATTTACGTGGAAAAACACCCAGACTAAGTGATTTTTTAAATATTATTGCTAATGGCTTAATTAATTTATCACAACAGTTTTTTATGAAAATAACCGGCAAACCATCCGGACCACAACCTTTCCTCACGTCTAATGAGCGAATGCTTTCACATAACCTATCCTCATTGATGACTATGGACGAGATAGTGGAGCAATCATTAAATGAATCACCAGATTGACGTGCAACCGATAAACCATCATCTTCCACGAAAACGGAGGAAAAGTATTTAAGGAACAAGTCAGATATCCCAGCAGCATCATTTTTTATTTCATTTTCATACTTCATTTCATTTGGAATACAGCTTTCGCCTTTTTTTGATTTAATAAAGGAAAATAGTTTTTTGGGGTCATTTCTAATAGACGTCTCCATGTGGTTCAAATATTTACGCTTGCATATCTTTTCCTGTTGTTTGAATCTACTTCTTAGTAATGAAAATGTGGAGTAGTCCAACGGATTTCCGTAACGCCTAAACTTAGTATGGAACAATTGTTTTTCTTTTAAGATTTTCTTCAAAGCGTTGGAATACCAAGGAGGGTACTGCGTATTGGTGCTACATAATCGAGATTTCGGGACATATTCATCAATAATTTCATTTACCACACGGTAGAAATTATCCACCATCTCATCAATATCATCCGAATCCAGAATTGAGTCCCAATCGACCATAGACAAAGAATTGTTAATTATTGTATAGTCGGCCTTTTTGTATACGTACACCATTCTCGGGGTACTCGTACGTAAGGAGCTTAGAATGCCACTATGATGCGTCACCCGCATACATAGAGACTTGTGATGACGATCCTCGGGCACGAGTGGAGACAAAGGGGTGTCAACCGTCACATTCTTGTTGCATAAAACTAGGTCTAAAATTCTGCCATTAACATTTGGAAGCCCGTTAAACTGTCTAAGGTCAGAAAATGACATAAAATCTTGTACAATTAAGGTAGATGGGTCACTATAAGGTGTAAACTCGTCATCAGGAGTATTACCCTCAGGAAGAGGGAATATATTTGTGCTCAGGTTAAAGTCTCCAGCGATGAAGAATGTGTCAATAACATTTTCAGTAAAGATTTCACAAGCTTTATCTATATGCTGACGCAGGCTTAGGTTGTGTGTCGGCCCTGGAGGAATGTAAACACAACCGATGTGTAAGTCGGGATTCGCATTACCGGTGGAAATGGTTACCCAGAGATCCTCCGACAGCGAATGCCACTCTGGACGTGCTCGAGACTTAATGTTTTTATTGACACATATTAACACTCCCCCACCTTTCGATTGAAGAGTTCGATCATAGTCCCTATCCCTTCTATAAACATTGTAATTAGAGGGAATAAGTTCAGCATCGTAGATGCCGTCCGTAAGGAATGTTTCCGTCAGTAATATTATGTCGTAATCATCGCTTAATATGTTGGTTAGCAGCGTGTGAGTTTTAGATCTCAAGCCATTAACATTCTGATAGTATACTGAATACATCGATATGTGAAATTATAGATAATTCGTAATTATAATTATATAAAACTGTGTGGTTAAAACTTGGTAATTGTGAATTAATTTGAGTAAGAAATATATAGATAATTAGGTTAGTGCACCGAGCACGTATTACCGAATAAAGTGTTATAATATACGAAGTGTGAGTGAGACCCATCAAAATTACAAGACATAGCATACTTGAAGTAAAACAAATGTAAAAGTGAATAAACAGGAAGTGTAAAACATTAGATATAAAAGTAAAAATAGTGTAAAACAATAAAATAGTAGTGTAGAACAATAAAACAGTAGTATAAAACAATAAAGTTGTGGCGTAAAACAATATAATAGTGTGAAACCATAAAATAGAAGTGTAACACAATAAAACAGTAGTGAAAAACAATAAAATAGTAGTGTAAATAAAATAGTAGTGTAAAACAATGAAATAGTGTAAAACAATAAAATAACCGTGTAAAACCATAAACTAGTGCAAAGATGGTAGTGCAAAAAAGACAGTAGATAAAAATGTAACAGTAGCATAAGACAGTAAAGCGTTAGTGCAACAATTATAATCATTCGAAAATACAAAACAAATGACGAAGGGAACATCCAGTAAATATATAAGGGAAACAAAAGTAAATAAAGGTGCTTAAAAAAAAGTGAAGATGTTAAAGTACATAAACGTAATCTATAAATTACTAAAATAAATATAATTGGCTTGAGAGACTTATCTTTTATATTTTTTTTTATTTTTAGATTTAATAGAATAATGGTAGTGGAATAATGGATAATATCATAATCCTCTTGAATGATATTAAACTTTATTATTTTTTTATTTATTTTGTGATTAAGATACCTAGATATTAATAAATAAATGCGGCTTAGTCGATGGTCACTTTTTGTTGATTTACGCTGAGGTTGGTTGGCCTTAAAAATTAGCATGTTGACATTATTAATTATTATTGATTTACACGCCTTTGCAATACTTCCTTGCCCTCCACTCATTGAGCTGCAAAATCGCAAAACTAAGTGAAGATTAGAACAAATAAACATAAGGAACAAAACCATTGCAAAAGTGCAAGCATTAATTGACGAAAGGACCAACAAGCAAACATTTAAAAAGCGGAACAAGATTGCAAAAACATTCGACCATTGTGCATAAATGATGGTGATATTCTCATTTGAAATTAAAAGCCCAAACGTCAGTGCAGTGATTATAATATTTTCTTTAAGTCCTCTTCTCTTGATATCCGGATTGGCGGTGAAGTGGGGTTCTTCCTGACGAATAAACGACAGTCTCTTGACCAGACAAACTGAAATCCCGCACTCAGGCACTTTGCCTTTGCGGCGCGCAGCAGAGACTTGCTGGTACTTGTCAGATGGTCATTCAAATACACTGCCGTTTTGCCGGCGTATCCCACCTTGTCCGCAGTGATACCCTTTGCGCGCCTCACCGCTGCCAAGAGCGCGTCCTTCTTGGACTGCTCCTTGAGCTGCAAAATTATGGCTCGGGGCCGCTTGGCAGCCTCGCGAGACGTGTGCGCAGCTCGGGAGGCGAAGGTGATGTCAGCAGGAGTCAGGGAGACTCCAAGAGCCACCGCTATGGCCAGCGCCACTTCTTGTGGCTCCTTCCTTGGGCTTTCAGGCACTCCTGAAATCTCAAGGTTATTTTTTCTCTTTTCCTGTTCATTTTTTTCCTGGTTGAGTTCGAGTGCTATAAGTCTGCACTCGAAGCCTTCCACTTTGTTACCTATCTCCACAATTCGGCCCCCATACTCCCCAACCTTTTGGGCCAAGTCGTCCACCCTCTCATCTTGGTACGTTACTGCTTTTTTCAGTTCAGCAATGTCCTTGTTAAGGGCCTCGATTACGCCTTTCAGAGGCCGCAATTCTCTCAACTCTACCTTGATGAGCCGCAGCTCCTCCACCAGGTCCACTGGTGACGACACTGTGATCGGGGTGGTGGTCACCGCCTTCCTGCGCCTTCCACCTTCCATCGATGTTTATATCTCGAGAAATCGGTCCAAAACCAAGGTAATCAAACAAAAATAGTGCAGTTATAAATTATAATCACTTGTACGCCCTCTGTGTTTCAAACGATAGTCAAAATCGGTAGAACTTTTTCTTTGTGAACTATTGACTTTTTGTGTGACAATGATTGTCTACCTCTCAAAATATTTAACTGCACAAAAACATGTTATTATTAGTTTCACACAAGATTTATCATGCTCTGCACTGTTTTACACGTAGCTTAATGATTTGTGATATATTTAAGAGTTGTAGATGTAGTTATAAGGGAAAAATACGTTAAAAAGATGGCACGTCAAAAAATATCAATATAATATATAATAAGTTTCAATAATATCAAATAAGTTTCAAAGTATATTGGAGAATCCTTATACTTGGAGAAATAGTTGCTAAACGACATAAAGGAAAGCGGACAGTGAGAAAAAGATAAGAGCATGTATGAAGTGAGTGATGAATGTTGAGGAGATAAAAGAAAGGTGTGCAAGGACAAGTAAGCACAAAGAAGACTATAACATTAAATCTTTTTTGGTATCCTCGGTGGGGATCGAACTCGAGCCTCTGGCATGGAAAGCGTGCATTGTACCAACTGAGCTACGACCGGAAAATGGCAGATATACAATAATTTTCTAGCACCTGTTAGATTCCAACCCATTGCCTCCTGAATGTGAAGTGGACGATCTAACCATTGAGCTGTCATATATTGAGCTATCACTTTCATCTGAGCTGTCTGTTTTAGAACAATGATATTTGATGAATACAAATGAAAGTGAGCAACTTTTATTTTCATTTGTCTTCAATTTTGCACATTCATCATTAACACCTTTCAATAAGGAACGCAACATTAATTCAAAAATGAAAGTTACTTTTATCTATGTTGCAAACATCTAGTAACATCAATGGAATAGTTTATTCTTTGACTAATGGGTTGGTATGACGCAACGCAAACTCAAAATGCAACTAAGCTACACATGTCGTGTAACTTCTTGCCGCGTTATCCCCAAAGGCGTCGCATGTGGCGAGTTGAACCTATTTTTTTTATTTTTACAGGTAAGGGGGCCATACGCCAACCACTTCAGTTGAAGTGGGGGCTTTCCAGCTCCCGAGGGCGCTGGTACTCATTTCTTGTGAAGGCTGAGTAAACCTTTCCGGTATTTTATTTTGGGATTTGAAATAAACACCGAAACGACACCCTCGGTGGGATTCGAACCCGAGCTCACGACATGGAATGCAAGCACTCTACCAACTGAGCTATCGACCGGACTGAGAGTGACACTATTTCAGTAAAAAATTCCATTCCAAAAAGTTTCATCATCAAGGACAGAAAAAAATGACGGTTAATCTGTAATGTTGATTTGTAATTTTGGCGGCTTTTTCATTCACAATTTTATGTTCTTAACCTTTAGACTTTTTTTGTAAAGATTTATTTTTAAGGTTCTATTGTTTATATATACCTAAATGTGACTTATTATTTGTATTCCTTGACTTATAGGTTGTTATGAGGCTGTCCACCCTGCAAAAAAAGAGGCTGTAAAAAAAATGGTTCACTATGCCAATTTCCCTCTATTTCAGGGAAGGTCAGCGAGAGTTGCAGGGCTCCCGTTCATTATGTTGTAAGCACACACGCAGCATTTGTAAGCGCGAACTTACACGTGTCCCATAAGGGATTGCATTTAATGTGAATCTCAAATGTAATATATCTTTTCAACTTAGATTATAAATATCATCACCTTAGACTTAGCTCATCTTTTGTTAGACATAGACCTCATTACGTTTTTAATGCGAATTCAATATACATATTTATTTTCTAATGAGTTTAATATATTAATGTATCGCCTAGCCATGACGTCAGATTCTTAATACAAACAGCTAATAGTAAGATATATGTTCTGGTTGTAGTAACGCCCGTGGTGTCAGTTGATAATCAACGGTTGGTGTCGGAGATGACTCCATCGACCTTGCGGCTGGTGCGAGTCGTGAAGAATCACGCCCATTGCATGGCTGACCCTCCGATCCAGCTGAGAGCCATATACCTCACCACTAACTAAACAATATTAGCATTCGTTGACCGACCAAAAGACGATGGATTGATGTGATGGAATATTTAATTTTATGCATTCTTTTATTTTTGCATATACGCACTGAGAATTGGTATTATTTTAATGAATGATTCAATTTTATTAGAAAAAAATCACATTGTGGACTATTTTCGCTCATAATTTCAAATATTAGTTTCTATCAATATGATTCACAAAACTATGTGGCGACAAAATTTTCGGAAAATGGTTTCCTGGTTCGGTGCTTATTTCAAATCAAAAATTAAATACTGGTAAGGTTTACCGAGCCATCACAAGAAATGAGAAGCACCCCACTCGGGAACTGGAAAACTCTTACTTCAAATGAAGTGGTTAGCGTGAGGTAAGCCTCTTACCTGTAAAAATAAATAGGTTTTCCATCCTCCTGCGACCCCTTTGGATACAACGCGGTAAGAAGTTGCAATATATGTGCAGCTTAGTTGCGTGGCAAAAAGCATTTTTTGTGCTTTGCGGGGAATGGAGCCCAAGGAATTTCGATATCGAGTCTGTGGCGTTAATCACTAGACTACAGACCACTCAAAGCTTGAATAAAACACTTTAATTGCGTCATGCAAATCCTATGCGCATATTACATATTTTAACCATTTTTCATACAATTCCCACATCTACTGATGAACATTAGATTTGTTACTAAAGTATATAATTTGTGTTTCTATTGTTTTCATTCGAAGACTATTAAAAATAAATCATTTCAAAACAAGCTTAATTCTTTTTTATCCTAAAAAAATAGTTCGTATGATGTATCGACGAAAAGCAATTTATACTAAAAAAGAAGATAAAAATGTACGATATCAATCATCTAACTAACAAAAGGATTTCTTACACCAAAACTTAATTTGTTTTCTTTATATTACCAGTTGAATGATTTTTGTTATTTTTCAACGTGATTCTTATTTATTAAAAAAAAAACAAGAAAAATAACAAAAACGAAATTATTTGTTTTAAATAAAATAAAATCTCCACCTAAAAACCCTGCAAGGCTAACTCAGTCTTCACAAGAAATGAAAACTCTAAAGCTGAAATACCATCACTTTAACTAAAGTGGTTGACGTAACACCTTTACCTGTAAAAGTAAAAAGCATGCGACTCCTTCGGGGTCAATGCGTCAGTTGCACTTTATGCGCAGCTTAGTTGCGTGTTTTTGTCTAATCGCCGCTTTGTAGGTACCTTCACACATAATATCTTTTTAATTTTTCCTATATTTTTTTTTTATTTCAGTAATTCATATTTTAATCTTTTAATAAACAAATAAGACAATAATTTCTAAAAAAAAAACAATAAAAAAGTGAAGAAAAAAATATTAGAAAAAAACTCATAAACTATCTATAATTGCATAAAATCTCTCTTGTGGACGTAATAAATTTTAGCTGTCAACAAATTTCGATAATAAATCAACAAAATTACCATAACTTAAAAAAAACACATATTTTATTTTCCATACCATTATTATGTAAGAACAAGGAAATTGATGGGAAAAAAAATATTTATAAATGATGTAATTAGATATTAGAGCGTTCGTAATCTGAAAGGGAAGCTTGGGTTCGATTAAACAGGTGTCTGACATAATTAGGTACTCATTTCTAGGTTTTCTGCTTAACATTTTAGTACCGATAATGTTTACTCAGCCTTCATGCCCGACGAGAACTTGCTCTTTCAGTAACTGGAAAAGCTCTCGAAATCTCTTGGTTTTCATAAAACTGGTTCCTTATTTTCCTCTTATTATAATTGTATATCTGCTGATCTGTTTATTCGGAACTCCTAATGCTTCTAATTTCTGAGTTCCTGAGGTCCGTTTTTTTCACCCTTAGCATGAAAAGAACTCACTTATGTCAATCGTGTGGGTATTTTTTGTTATCAGTTTCATTGAAAGTACATAGACCTCATTACGTCTTTACTGCAAATACAATATTTGCAGTAAAGCAAATTTATTAATTTATTTTCTAATGAGTTCAATATATTAATGTATCGCCTAGCCATGACGTCAGATTCTTAATACAAACAGCTAATAGTAAGATATATGTTCTGGTTGTAGTAACGCCCGTGGTGTCAGTTGATAATCAACGGTTGGTGTCGGAGATGACTCCATCGACCTTGCGGCTGGTGCGAGTCGTGAAGAATCACGCCCATTGCATGGCTGACCCTCCGATCCAGCTGAGAGCCATATACCTCACCACTAACTAAACAATATTAGCATTCGTTGACCGACCAAAAGACGATGGATTGATGTGATGGAATATTTAATTTTATGCATTCTTTTATTTTTGCATATACGCACTGAGAATTGGTATTATTTTAATGAATGATTCAATTTTATTAGAAAAAAATCACATTGTGGACTATTTTCGCTCATAATTTCAAATATTAGTTTCTATCAATATGATTCACAAAACTATGTGGCGACAAAATTTTCGGAAAATGGTTTCCTGGTTCGGTGCTTATTTCAAATCAAAAATTAAATACTGGTAAGGTTTACCGAGCCATCACAAGAAATGAGAAGCACCCCACTCGGGAACTGGAAAACTCTTACTTCAAATGAAGTGGTTAGCGTGAGGTAAGCCTCTTACCTGTAAAAATAAATAGGTTTTCCATCCTCCTGCGACCCCTTTGGATACAACGCGGTAAGAAGTTGCAATATATGTGCAGCTTAGTTGCGTGGCAAAAAGCATTTTTTGTGCTTTGCGGGGAATGGAGCCCAAGGAATTTCGATATCGAGTCTGTGGCGTTAATCACTAGACTACAGACCACTCAAAGCTTGAATAAAACACTTTAATTGCGTCATGCAAATCCTATGCGCATATTACATATTTTAACCATTTTTCATACAATTCCCACATCTACTGATGAACATTAGATTTGTTACTAAAGTATATAATTTGTGTTTCTATTGTTTTCATTCGAAGACTATTAAAAATAAATCATTTCAAAACAAGCTTAATTCTTTTTTATCCTAAAAAAATAGTTCGTATGATGTATCGACGAAAAGCAATTTATACTAAAAAAGAAGATAAAAATGTACGATATCAATCATCTAACTAACAAAAGGATTTCTTACACCAAAACTTAATTTGTTTTCTTTATATTACCAGTTGAATGATTTTTGTTATTTTTCAACGTGATTCTTATTTATTAAAAAAAAAACAAGAAAAATAACAAAAACGAAATTATTTGTTTTAAATAAAATAAAATCTCCACCTAAAAACCCTGCAAGGCTAACTCAGTCTTCACAAGAAATGAAAACTCTAAAGCTGAAATACCATCACTTTAACTAAAGTGGTTGACGTAACACCTTTACCTGTAAAAGTAAAAAGCATGCGACTCCTTCGGGGTCAATGCGTCAGTTGCACTTTATGCGCAGCTTAGTTGCGTGTTTTTGTCTAATCGCCGCTTTGTAGGTACCTTCACACATAATATCTTTTTAATTTTTCCTATATTTTTTTTTTATTTCAGTAATTCATATTTTAATCTTTTAATAAACAAATAAGACAATAATTTCTAAAAAAAAAACAATAAAAAAGTGAAGAAAAAAATATTAGAAAAAAACTCATAAACTATCTATAATTGCATAAAATCTCTCTTGTGGACGTAATAAATTTTAGCTGTCAACAAATTTCGATAATAAATCAACAAAATTACCATAACTTAAAAAAAACACATATTTTATTTTCCATACCATTATTATGTAAGAACAAGGAAATTGATGGGAAAAAAAATATTTATAAATGATGTAATTAGATATTAGAGCGTTCGTAATCTGAAAGGGAAGCTTGGGTTCGATTAAACAGGTGTCTGACATAATTAGGTACTCATTTCTAGGTTTTCTGCTTAACATTTTAGTACCGATAATGTTTACTCAGCCTTCATGCCCGACGAGAACTTGCTCTTTCAGTAACTGGAAAAGCTCTCGAAATCTCTTGGTTTTCATAAAACTGGTTCCTTATTTTCCTCTTATTATAATTGTATATCTGCTGATCTGTTTATTCGGAACTCCTAATGCTTCTAATTTCTGAGTTCCTGAGGTCCGTTTTTTTCACCCTTAGCATGAAAAGAACTCACTTATGTCAATCGTGTGGGTATTTTTTGTTATCAGTTTCATTGAAAGTACAGGGCTTTAATCTTTCTCAGTGTCTCACCAGCATTGCCATCTCAAATGTTCTGAGTAGGATCTTGGTTCGTGGCGTGTCTGCTTTAGTCTTCAGCGTATTTCATTAGTGTTGTAATTGGGTAGTTTATCTCCTATAGATGATATTCTGTCAGAGATAGAGGGATGTTAAAAGACAAGTTTTGATACAGATTTGATGAGAAGAAATCATTATTTCGTAATGGCAATTGATTTACGCACACAAAATGGTTTTAAAAGAAAATGCCAATAAATCATGATTTAATAAAACGATAACATGAAGTGCTTTATATTTTGAAAGATGGTTTAATTTTTTAAATCTTTTCCCTAAACATTCAACCATTTCCGAGAAGCGAAAGCCCTTGGCTACCTAAATTTGTGATTTATTTTTTATTGCATTTTTTTCCTTCTAGCTTATACAACCGTTTAGATGGGTTGATCTGTTTAGAATGTTGGAAGTCATGAATGATGAAACGCTGACGAAGATAGCATATTACGTTGCATGGATGGATATTGTGGTAATGGAAGACCGAGAAGAGGATGTATGGATCAAAGTAGTGGCTCTTACACTTTTTTGGAGGGGGAAAAAATATACGAAATTCCCATTGGACACAAGCAAATATCTCAGACATCCAAGTATAAAAAAATAACATATTTTGGAGTGCTCCGGTGTGTCTTTTAGTTATTCAATTTTATTAGTAAGCTCTGCAATTTTTCCATTTTTCGCTGAATCAAGAATAGTTTTGGAAAGTGTACTTACCTACTAATTTTATTGTATGAATGGTCAGCCTCACAGCAACCTATTAGTAAGAGAATATGGACAATAATTGTATGAAATTACGTAGTTTCTTATTGTTGAAAAGAAAAATATTGAAGCGAAGAAAAACAGTCTTTATTATTACAATTAATAGGACAATTATTTCTTTTCATCCGGATGAAATTGGTTTCTTTGGTCAATTAGTCTCTAAGAGGATCCTGTAAGGTTGAAGACCTAATGTGCGCGAGTTAACCATCTTATATCCGGGTTGAATTTTCACTTTTTTGTCAGTTAACAAGGCGCCCAATTTATTACCGAGCTGGGTTACCAGTCTATCAAAAAATCATTAAAATTAATGGTCTTTATTTAAACGCCGAGTCAGACACCACTTTTCCACTGTATTTCTCATCTTTAAGTGGTCTATGTGAGGTTACCCACCTCCTCCCTATTCAAAATGTATTTAATCGAGTGAATAGCTTGTTTACTAATTTTAGTACAATCTAAGTTGCAAAGATATATTGACATTTAAGGTTCATATTTAATGCAAGCCCACAAACCGGCACATGTAAGTTCACAATTACACATGAAAAATAAATATAACTTCATAAGAACATGAACTTTGCAACTCGTGCCGCTTTTCCCTGAAACCGCTAGGGCGTTGGAAGAAGTGAACCAAAGTTTGACAGAATGGTTCGTCAGCCTCATCCCAATTTATGAGTCATGTAATAATCAAAAATGCAATTTCATTTATTCCATAGATGTTTATTCTACAAGAGCATAAAATGGAGGACTTTGACTGTGTAAACCACTAAACCTAAGAAAACATAAAAAAATATTTGCTTGATTTATTAAGCGAGCGCTGTTTTTTTATGCGAAACACACCTGAAGAGCACTGTTAATTCTTGGACGTCGCAAGTCAGTGCCAGCTAGCAAAACCCAGTTGCTGTAAGACTGGATGAATCTCTGTGGCCAGTAATTTACAATTTAAGTGGTTTTTTTTAACCCGAAAATAACAAATTACAACTCTCTTTTATTTGTTTTCGCAACGCAACTAAACGCAACTAAGCTACACATATAGTGTAACTTCTTGCCGCGTTATCCCCAAAGGGGTCGCATGTGGCGAGTTGAACCTATTTATTTTTACAGCTAAGGGGGCCGGCCTTACGCCAACCACTTCAGTTGAAGTGGGGGTTTCCCAGCTCCCGAGAGGGCTGCTACTCATTTATTGTGTAGGCTGAGTAAGCCTTGCCGGTATTTTATTTTGGATTTGAAATAAACACCGAAACGGGAAATCATTTCTGACACCCTCGGTGGGATTCGAACCCGAGCTCACGACATGGAATGCAAGCACTCTACCAACTGAGCTATCGACCGGACTAAATATCTATAATCAACAAGACCATTTAGTCAGATTGTTTTATAAAATAATTAAACACTCACTTTTTATTGTATACCTGATTGAATAATTTTTTTTATACCTTATACCATTTTGTTTTCTAATAAAAATAATAAAATAAAAATTGACTAACTACCCTTTCGCTAAATAGAGAAATTAAATAATTTAATAAAAAAATTGACTACCTACCTACATTATTTTACAAAATGGAATATTCTCTACCATTTTTTGGCAACTCTTCAGAGAAAAACACGTTCTGGGGATGAAAGTGCTCTGTAAAGTAGAAAATAAAGTTTCCCTATTTGTAACCTACCCCAATCTCTTAGAGTGAATTTTTCACGATGTTGCCCGGTAAGGCGGCCGCTTGGGGATCATTCACAGTGTTGCCATATGGTAGAATAACTCATGAATAAGTCTGAGTGGTACATTCATTTGGTAGTTTATGTAATTCAGAGACGTTGAAATTATTTTGATGTTTTGGTAAAAATATTTCGCTTAGTAGAAAAAATCTCGCGAATTTCATTCGGAGATTCTAGAATTCAAGCATCTATAAAAATCTATAATCTAAGTTGCAAAGATATGTTGACACTTATGGTTAATATTAAGTGCATGCCCACAAACAGACACGTGTAAGTTCGCTATTACATACAGTTAATAATAGTCGGTGTTATGGCCGAGGGAGTCAAATCGCTGTTGTTCACTGGCGTATTTGTAAAATAAAAAGGTTGGTCGAATCTCGCCTAGCCCTTTGACCATACCTTCGATCCTGGTTCAACAAATGCCATTGCATGTACACAAGCTTCTGCTTTCGTATGAAGACAACTGTCTAGGCAAAATAATTTGGTGAATTGCATTCCTCTTCACAAAAAAATTCAGAATACCCTTTATTCTGTTAAAATATAACAAAGTTTATTTGTGCAGAAGTCATATGAACCTATTATTCAAATGAGGAAATATTACGAACCATTTATTATGCCTGTATCCAATTTGGGAATCGATAAGATAAATAACGTAAAGTTGGAATACATGGGAACGTGATTAAGGCGCTTGATGATCAGACCCGAGATTGCATCACTGCGAGGCTATCGATCGATCACCAGCGATGATTACGGCCGTGTTGTTTTGTAAACAAAATCATGACATTGTGTTTTTCACGTTGTGCCGAGGAACGGGAATGCTGGTTCATGATCATGACTCCGCAGAGACAATCCTCATGATTTCATAACTGTCTGATGAATAATCATCCGCGGCTGGCCAGGAAAACCTACAGAGTAAACTCGAAAACGCCCCTGGGCGCAAAAAATACTAATTATTGTAAAAAATCCCTGTGTTTCTGTTTGAGACTTATTTAAATACGCTCATCTCCAACGCTAACATTTTTGCCAAAAAATTACATTTTCTGTTTAGAATTTAAAAAATGCTAGTAAATGGCACATAGTATGTAACTTATTATTTTCAACCTATGTATTTTCACAGGCAAGGGGGATAGCCTTTCACTGCTTCACTTGAAGTAAGGGTGTACCTGCTTCCAATCTTTTCTTGTAGAGACTGTGTAAACCATGAAGTTGCTGTAATTCTAGCTAAGAGAAATCATGTCTGACACCCTTGGTTTAAATCGAGCCCCAGCCCTAAAAGTTTTGACCGCAAACTCAATTGAGTTACCAACCAGCTACCTAATAATATTTAAATTTAAGACAACAATTTATATTTTTGGTCTGTAATCGTACATAGCTCAATGTTTGTAATGCATTTACGAAGAACTCATATTTTCATTATTTGTTTAACAGTAACTGTTACGCAGTTCCCGATCCACTGGGGCGGCCAGAACTTCTGCAAAGTTTCCTGCATTTATTCTCATCCTTACATACATCTTTCGGTTCATACATATCTATCACTTTTTTCTTACATTTCCCTGTTTTAAACTCTCTCTATAAAGTGACCTATAATCATATTAATAATAGAGATTTGGACCGTGACTATGTTTTTCATGAGCAATAAAAATACTAATGCCTTTTTATGAGTACCTGGGCTTCACATCACTTGATACAGCACTATGCTCCGTTGTAATCACGACATCTCCCGGGAAGACGATCATCTTTAGAGGAACTGGCAGCATATTGATCCAATGGTCAATGGCTCAGCTGATGACTTCACTGATTGCGGCCAGCGTCTTCTTACCTTTGTCCTCACATAATGCTGTCACGACTCTTGAATCATCGGCGAGTAGGAAACACACAAAGTAGCAGAAAAAATACAATGCGCCGACCTTGGGCGGCTGGATCATCGCTTCTTCTAGAAATAACTTTTATTTCATTTTATTTTTATACGTGCCTTAATTTATGATTAATGTTTGCATATAAAAACAATGAAGGCACCTGTAAAAATATAATCCAATAAATAAATAAATAAACAACCTGTTGATGTACTAAGCGAATCATTTTTTTAAGCGCCGTCTCCTCTACGAAGGTTGGCGATCATCACGGCTATTTCCCCCTTGTTGACTGCAGCTTTAAACACCAATGTGGTGCTACTTCTAAAACTTCTGTCTTTTATTTTGCAGCCAAGAGATGCCTCTCCCTCACATTCCTCTTCTTCCTGGTACCTTTCTAACAGTAACGTGCGTAGAATTTTAGCCGTGGGTAAGCAACAAAATGGGATTTCTTAAATTTCCTAAGGAGCTTAAATTGTCCGGTCGATAGCTCAGGTGGTAGAGTGCTTGCATTCCACGCCGAAAGCTCGGGTTCGAATCCCACCGAGGGTGTCAGAAATGACTTCCCGTTTCGGTGTGTATTTCAAACCCCAAAATAAAATACCGGCAAGGTTTACTCAGCCTTCACAAGAAATCAGTACCAGCCCCCTCGGGAGCTGGGAAACCCCCCACTTCACTGAAGTGGTTGGCGTAAGGCCGGCCCCCTTACCTGTAAAAATAAATAGGTTCAACTCGCCACATGCGACCCCTTCGGGGATAACGCGGCAAGAAGTTACACTATATGTGTAGCTTAGTCGCGTTTTTTTTTTTTTTTTTAGCAAATATTAATTTGTCTAAATGTGCACATTAATGTATATCCTTTTTGGGTTTTGACGCCTCTCCAAGAGAAAATATTTTCAGATCAGTAAGATTTGAATATATTTATTCTTAACTAAGTACGGCAACAAGGATATGCCATTATTTATGTTTCCCAACTGCTTTCTAAGCTTTAAATGCTTCCAAAAGATAAACCTGAAATCCTTAAAAAAATACAATTGAAATAAATAAACATTAAAAAAAATAACCTTTTTATCTGAACTATCCCTAGTCTAGAAATTAACAGTTCGGATTCGTAAACGGAAGATTGTGAGTTCGATTACTGGCGGAGCACAAAAAAGATATTCTATATTGTAAAAATATTCTCTTCACAGCAACTGGGATTTGTTTTTTTTTTGTAAGTGACGACCAATCTCACAAAGAACTCTTAAAGAATGATTTACACAAAAAGAACAAATCAATAATTCTCATCATTATATTTAATTTATCTATTTTATCAACAATATATTTATTCTCAGCTCGACTTATTTTTCACACTGCAAGCTGCAAATTACCTAGGTTATTATCAATACTGGATATTAAATAACGTAGATATGGGTTATTGATCTGACGCGTGATGTCACGTTAGTAGAGTCGCTTGAGAACGTAATACGTGAACGTTAAGTATTGTTCACGATCGATGACTTAACACCTCGCGAGCCTGAACGTTAGTACTAACAGAATAGGTCGCCATACTGTCCATGCATTGAAATAATAAAAGTTACAAATTAAAGTAAACTAGTCCAGTAATGAGGTCTGCATATGAAATGCCATGGACAAAATTGTGTCGGGTTGCTAGGGAAAAGGGCAAAGTCTAACGAATATTTTGTATAGTTTGTGTATTGATACTGTGAAAATTCATATTTGATCTCTGCAACAGGGGTGGCATTGGCTAAAGTGAAGATTTTTCCTTTTTTTTAGCCTCATATCAACTTATTAGTCAAGGAACTCATACAATGCCATATATTTAAATATGTGCGGAAGGCTCGTGAAGTTAAAAGCAGCGGAACGATAAAAACAAGAACCCACATGGAATCGGAACATTCCGAATTTCCATCAGCGGTTTGACGTCACAGGTCCATGTGACTATAGAGTTCTCGGTTAATAAAAAACACAATTCATCAAATTATTTGCACAAAAACCCGGCGAGGTGACGACACAATTTTTGTCTTGCTTTTTATTCCGATTCCGTTTTCTACGCGAATGAGAAGTTTGTTCACTTTATCTGGCAACGTCAAATAATTATTATATCTAAAAAAGCTAATTAATGTACACCCTTATCAACTTGGCACTAGTCCCTGAAAAAAAGGTAGCAATAATTCATAGGTATTTTTTTAGATACCTACCAGTGTACTTCTAATTTTTGTTTTTATTTTTCTTCATCTGGCAACACCAAAGTGCATCAACACATAGATAATAATCTGTATATATAAGATGCGCGTGCGCATAACAATGACCGCATGCAACAGACGTACATAATTATGCAAGCTTTTTTTACGATGCAAATCGTCAGTCTCAAGGTGGACCATAATCATAATTACCTGCAATTACACGCTCACTTAAAACCACTCATATTACTGGAGATTTAATGTTATGTACATATATTTAAAGATGGGCAGTCAGCCTCAAGGCAGGCCGTTTGACAAAGACATGTTTGTGTTTCAGGTGAGGTTAACAAACCTTGAATAGAATCTAAGATACCTTCCGTGCATGGATAAACAGTACAAGTGAAAGGTTTTGTGAAAGAATAGAACATGACAAAATAGCACATGAAGAAACATCACACGACAAATCAGAATAAGACAATACATTACATAGTAAAATATTACTTGATAAAACAGGATATGACAGAACATCACATTGCGAAAAAGAATATCTAAAAGAAATTGGAACAACTGAATAAGTTCTGATTCACTGATTTGAGAAATCGCGGATAAAACATCAGGTATATTGGGTGTAAGTTTGAATAGTAAGCAAACTAACTATCAGGCAGTGCTCATGAAAAACTTCTCAACTACAGAAATGTCACTCTTGTAGTGTTTCTCTCGAAGAAAATAGGAAAAAAGGTATATTTATCTGAAAACCCCATATTAACTCGATATGTCTCTTTTTCAGTTTTACCTTGAAGGTGTCGATTTGACAAAATCGCATGACAAAGCAAAACATGGCAGAACATCACATGACAAAACAGAATATGATAAAACAGAGCATGACAAAAACAACACACGACAAACTAAACATGTTTATCTCATACAGAACATGAAAAAACCGAACATCTCAAAAGAGAATACGTGTATATTTTCTGATAAAGCTTATCAAAAATAAATAACTGAAGTTAGGTAGACGTCACACGGCCGGGTTGTTCAGGCGAAGGTCAACTAATGGTTTGTATTGGTTGCTAAGAACACAAGTAACATAGACGTTTGACGTTTGCCCGACAAGGAAAATATCTTATTTGGAACTTAGGTAAACCCTACAACAATAAAATAATGTGACTGTATAGTCCAGCCAACGAAAAAAATGTGAAGGTGAAAAGACGAATGTGAAGGACGTAGAATTACATAAGTTTGTTCAACTCTAGGAGAAAAATAATATTTATTAGTTTCACATGGATAATCATATATTTTATATTCTCGCCAATACTCCATTTCTCTGTTTTAGGATCTGTTACATCATTGCATTGTTCTCTACATGTGCCTACTCGTAATAAAGAATACCTATTACTTAAAAGAATAACTTGATGCTGAACGTGGAATGATTCTTAATACTTAATTACATCAACGCATTCCTTTTTCTTTATTTTATTAGCTAACGGAAGATTCTAAATGAAAGACTGACGTCACAGGTCTAAGTGACTAGGGTCCATACACACCAAAAACTATGAGCAGAATACTATGTTGTACTTGATGAGGTGACGTTGCATTTCCCCTCCGGTTGTTTTTGTTCCGAATCCGTTGTTTTACCTTGTAAAAGTTTGCGTGAATCGCACCTCAAGAGCTCTCTGAAAGTAAAAGTCATGGCTTAAGAATAACAAATTCAGCGAGACATCACGAAGTCTATTGGTTAACGATGTGGACTAACAATTGGAAGGAAATATAGGGTTCGAGCGCACAGCGGAGCAACAAAAAATATCATTTCGTTTTCTACTATCCTAGCAAACGTAACTAAGCTACACATATAGTGTGACTTCTAGGCGCGTTCTCCCCGAAAGACTTCGCATATTATGGCGAGGGAAAATTTATTTATTTTTACAGGTAAGGACTTACGCCAACCATTTCAGTTAAGTGGGGATTTCCCAGCTTCTGAAGGTGTTGGTACTCATTTATTGTGAAGGCTGAATAAATCCTACCAGTATTTTAATTTGGCTTTGAAATAAACACCGAAACCGGATATCATTTCTGACATCCTTAGGTGGAATTAGAACCCGAGTTCTTGGCGTGGAATTCAAGCACTCTACCAACCGAGCTATCGACCGGACAGATTCTATCCTGGACTCTAGAATAATTAGAAATGTCTTGGATGGTATTCCTTCTAGTTGTAGACTACTTCCCTGGATACGATGGGCAGACAATCTCAAGGCTGATGCAGAAGTCTTGGGAGTAAGGGGACCATGAAGTGAATCGGCAAAAGACAGAGAATTCTGAAGGATTCTCTATCCAGATATCTCTAATCCGGGAGGCCCTAAGCCTTCAAGGCTTATGCATCATATTAAGTAAGTTAGTAAGGACCAGTTTTTAAAATAATTATTCTTCTTACTCATATGATGCAAAAGTCTTCAAACTTTAAATACAGCAAGTCAGCATGATTCACAAACAGGAAGAGATTTTCAAAACCCATAAATATTATAATAAGCCCCTTTCAAAAGTTCTCGTCTGCCCCTCATTTACATACGATTATAATTATGTAGATATGTTATTTTTTCGACACATATATTATATTTTTTGCACGCTGCGTCCGCATGACTTTAGGGTTTTTGCGTGGAGTGCATTTTGGTGTAAGGCTGTCTACCCGAATCATGCTGCGACTACACACAGAGTGAACCGAGAACGGTTGAACACTCACTGCCAAACACACACAGCGCACGTGCTCGTGAATGATGATGATGAAGACAGTTGTTTCCGCTGAAAAATCTAGCAAACGTTACACTTATCTGTATTTAAAAGATCAGGTTATCGATCCTTTTCCATACATTTAAGCCGTGATAAACTAGAAATGTTTCCAGTTCCCAATTGAGTAGGTTTTCTTTCCTTTTGACAATTATTTGCAACGTAAGAATGAAAAAACTTCAAGACGAATTGTAAAAACATTTTTTTTTCTTTTTTTGACGTCTTCTTTGTAATATTTTAATTTCTGTCAAAATTATTCATTGATCATTAAAATGACTTTGGAAAGCCATTCCAGATCTGAAGCCTGCAAAATTATTCTTTCCAAAATGTAGTGATGATCTTTAGTTTTAATCCCATCCCTTTCAATACCATAATTTTATGCAAAATATATCCCGTTGTGACAGAAAGAAAGAGTCGTAGTGGACCTCTCATACCTTAAAACATGTTTGCATCCGTAGAGATTTTTCCTCTGTAAATGATGCAGGCTTTAAAAAATCAAAATACACTTTAAGATAGACTTGAAGAAACTTCACCAAAGATCTTACATTTTCTAGCGTCTCATTTTTCTTTTTTTAACATCTTCGGGTGGTTTTTCGAAATTCATATCTCAACCCGATGTCCTTTGCCAAAAAATAGGATATTGCTTTGAATAGAAAATAGTTTCAGTAACTGAGCTTGAACGATGCTTGTAATTAATTGCCTCTTATTTTTGTCCAAGTTTCGAGTTCTGAGCTCTTGATCGCCCTGAATCAGCGTTTATTGTTCCACGATGTTTGCCGATGAGTGTTCGCAGATTATCCAAGTCACGTCGCTACAAGTCCTCCGTCATTATTGATGACGTAACAGTTATGAGCGATGAAGGGATGACGCCTTGTGCAGCCAAATGTTCCTCATAAAACAACAAAAATGAAGCGAACATTATAATGTAATCGCGGAGCCCTTGTAGCTAACGAAAAACATGGACCAGAGCCAAGCAAAAAACAACGATCACACCTCAAATTTGGGCCTCCGTAATTTACGTTTAACCACCCAACTGCTCGATCAAAAGATTCATGTTTTTGAGTTAATTGAATGAGCGTTTGTTTAAATTTCAGGAGGTTCCTGTAAATGGGTAAGCATGTTTCAGAAGATTGACCAAACCATCCCTTTCTCGATGCTTTGTAAGTTGTCTGTCTAGCTTACTGATATTGTAAACAAGCCAATCTATTCGCCATTGATGAAATCATGGACAAAAAATGTTTCCAAATTTTTTTTTACTTAAAGGCAGGACATACAATATGCCAGAAAAGTTGCTTGCATACCATACCTACTTGAAGGAATTATCGAGAAGGACAAAAGACCAAGAAACACCATGTTGAGAATTCCTACAGGATGTATAATGGCAGATATGTGTTGTTGCTCCTTCGTGGAGCTCAAAATGTTTTTCTTGGGTAAAGAGAAATAAGGAAAAAGATGGATGAAAATCGCTGCTAATCAGTGTTAGGATTGAAACAGTAAATGAAAGTATATAAATATGTATAATTTGGTGACAGAATAGAATGGAAAGGCAATTTATAGTGTTTTCGGTTTTGCAATATTTTGTTATGTGATGTTTTCTCATGTGTCGTTTATAGTATGTTTTGTTTTATGTAGGATGTGATGTTTTGTCTCATGATTTTGTGTCATTTTGATGTTCTTTCCTGTGATGTTTTGTCATGTTAATGTTTGCCATGTGATGTTCTGTCATGTGACGTTATGTCATTTGTTCTTTTGTCACTTTGCCGTTCTATTATGGAACCGTATAAATTACTCTCTCCTATTTTCTAAATAATAAAGTCATCTACAAAACAGTGAACCCTTGTCTTCTCCTTTCCTTTGTAACTCTTTAGGACTCGCTTCTCCCATCTGGTTTTCCATCAGCGTCATGTCAGATGCAGCCTTATCACTCTGAGTCTGCTCAACGCGCCTTCCAAAGGGAAAAACAACCAATAAAACCATCGCGCGTATTAATTCCTTGTATTTTTACCGTTAATTTTTAATCCACAGTTATAATGACATTACAGTTTCATTGTTAATAATACTGACGACATAATATAAAAAGTACAGTTACGTTCTGTACTAGGATTCATATCCATCAAAAGGGAGACCAAAGAAAAAATGCATGACACAAAAGGATCTCTTGGAGGAATGTCCTGAGTGAAGATGAGATACAAATCAGAAAAGAATACAAACCTTAGGATGAGAAAATCTGAACCTAATAACCCACAGTGGTAATAAATTGGCAATTCTATGAAGAAGACATTTGAAACGAGATTTTTTTTTAAGTTATTGCGAAAAATGATCCTTTTTCCTCAATATGATCTTAAAAGATAACCTGTGGTTTGGAAACAAGTCTACACTCCAGTTACATAAAATTATCGTTTAGGTGTAACTACGTTAGGTAACTACGTAGGTAATAGGTAAGCGTGGAAGGGGAAGACCTAGGAAACAATGGATTGATCAGATAAGTGAGATTGCGAATGAATGGAATTTACAGAGTGGAAACAAGAGAAGAGCATGCATGAAAAGAGTGATGAAATTAGATGAGATGAAAGAAGTATGCAAGGACAGAGTCAAGTGGAGGCACTTGTGTGGAGGTACCGGCCACCCCTAGAGGAATGGCGGCAGGATACAAGACAAGACAAGACAAGACGTCAGAATTTTTTGTCCTTCGAATCACTTTTCATTGCAGGGGTACAAGCAAATTGACACTTAAAAATCTATATCTAAAGTAATAACTTTCAGGATTAGAAATGATGCATGGATGACGCCTCCTATTCACAACTAAAAACAATGGTGACCAGCAGAGACAAATGGCTCCAAATATTGCCATAAGATAATAGTCTCACGGGCAATGTTCTGTCGCATAAAACCCAAGCAATTTGAGGAAAATGGACTCCTCACATTTAAAATGGGGGTAAAAAGTGACGTCACTTGGCAAGGCTACAGACAGTCATAGTTTCGATACAATATTGTGTATGTACCTAGGTAGATTGAAAAGTCGCACTTGGGACAATTACTGTCAACAGCATATAATTTATAATGCTGTAAAATGTAAATTAAATCCCTGATTATCGTGAATATATTTGTTATTATCTATGGATAACGTTACATAGCCGAGGTATATTTTAAATATGTCGATTCCATTCCTTTGTTTTTTTAGTACTAGAATACTTTTAAGAAGAATATTCCTCACTTTTTAAGTTATTTGTTTTAACAGTTTTTTAACATTCTTTTAATTATTTAAAAAAAGTAAGACCTCCCACTTTGATTCGCATGCAATATTTTATACTGCATGAATAAGAAATTTCATTGTTAGTCCGAGACAATAACAGTTTACCGGCAGATCGATTTAAAGTATATTCAACTCTTCATTATTAGTGCAATTACCATTCTGTATGACGACGCAAAACGTGGAATAATCACGCTAAAACAATATTTAATATTTTTTCGCATGCCGCTTTAAATCCGTCAAATCCATGGATTTTTCTTTCTTTTGGTAGAAAAAAAATAAAATCAGAAGACTAGCGTCAACTAAGGTGGTGGCGTTTAATCAATAGTGGAAATGAATTTTTCATTTCCAGCGAAGAGCAAATTTTTTTTTTTGTGGTCCATAGGGAATTGAACTCACGACTTTACTTTTATAAGCCTGTAGCTTTTTACAGTTTACGGACCTGTCAAGGACCTACCTACCTTAAAAGAAAAGATTTGGTGTTTGAAGCTTGACGACTTAATACAAGATGAAACTTTGGAAAAATTAAGTGTTTTTAGGCTTTCATGGCCGGCTTCAGATGATGATGATAAGGATGTAGAATCCATCTTTCCGGGCTTGTAGACCATGTTCAATAATTATTTTGTAGGCTGCTTTATTATTTTTGGAAGGCTGAGTCTAAGTACAAGCCCTGAAGAAGTCAGTCGTATATTACTGACGAAACGTAGCAGCCTTCCAAAAATAATAAAGCAGCCTACAAAATAATTATTGAACATGGTCTACAAGCCCGGAAAGATGGATTCTACATCCTTATCATCATCATTTGGAAAAATTGGTTCACTGTTGCCGATTCCACCCCGGTTTCAGGGAAAGGTGGCTAAAGTTGCAACTTTTATGTAAGTACATATGCAACATGTGTCTGCTTATGGGTAGCTTTAAATATGAGCCTTAAATTAGCACTGCGTGGGAGTGCTCCGGGGTACTTGATGGAGCTGGTGTCTCCAGCAACTACAACCTCGCGCGGACAAACACTCAGGTCAGCTGCATCAAGAAGCAGCTGCCTGGACATCCCTGCAAGAAGGTCCCGCACTGTTTTTGGACACAGAGCATTCAAGGCAGCCGCTCCAATGACTTGGAACGCTATTCCCGCCTCACTGAGGAACTGGATATGGAGAGACCATTTACAAGAGGTCTCAAGACTCACCTCTTCGTCCAATCAGCGCCTTTGTAGTGACACACTGTCATAAAAGGCGCTATACAAATTTTGTCTTATCTATCTATCTAAATGTCAATATATATTTGCGACTTAGATTATAGAAACGGATAAACATGCGAAAACCGTAAAAAACACAACTAAGCTACACATCTATATGTGTAGCTTAGTTGTAACTTGTAAGTTGTAACACTATTGTAACCTCTTGCCGCATTATCCCCGAAGGGATTCGCATGTGGCGAGTGGAACCTATTTATTTTTGCAGGTAAAAGGCTGGCCATACGCCAACTACTTAATTTGAAGTGGGGGTTTCCCAGCTTCCGAGGGGACTGGTACTCATTTCTTGTGAAGGCTGAGTAAACCTTGCCGGTGTTTTATTTTGGGGTTTGAAATACACACCGAGACGGGAAATCATTTCTGACACCCGCGGTGGGATTCGAACGCGAGCTCACGGCATGGAATCCAAGCACTCTATCAACTGAGCTATCAACCGTGCAGTTAGAATTACTAATGTTTTAAGTCACATGGTTAAAACAAAACACTGCGACCATTCCTAATTATTTTTACTCTTTTACATTAAACATGTTTTTTTTGCTTCTGGGGGGAACTCTGCAGAGGCTTTAGCCACTCCTAGTGGGATAGCGACACAGTTACAATTACAGCTTCTGATTTAGCTGCTTTTGAAGGCAAAACACTTTTACTTAATAAATATTTACTTCTCGATTACAATGGATCATTTTCACCATATTGACAATGACATATGAAATGATTATTTCCCCACCTGCAGGTCGTTTCTTCGAATTGCCGCATGGCATCCAGCAATGGCTCTTTTACAACTTCCGGAAATCAATAAAAGTGGCATATCTGCATTGGAACGGTTTTCAGGAATCTTCAACTATAGGTAATGCAACCCGTTATGCTGTATGCACTTTTTTAATTGGGTATTGAAAACGATCTTTGTTTTCTTTGATTGTTTTTGTCTTTGCTTTTACCTAAGTTGCGAATATTTTTCATTGCTAAAACTGCATCAAAAACTGCTATTATTCTGGCAATCAATGACTACTGCATAATAGGTTTTTAAAGTATTGATCACGTTATCTGATTTAATCTAATTTCAAGCCAAATTCTCACAACATAGACAACGCAACGCAACACGCAACGCAACACACACCACAGCACTGCGCAGCTAACGGCCCTGCAACTTGATCAGGGCATCAACTGCCGCATCACCAACACCTCTGCGGCACTACAACAAGTTTCATAGACCCCTAGAGTATCTTTAATCTAGTGAGTCTCCCGCACACGGTTCCTTAAAAAAAATTAAGCCTACTGGGGACCCTTGTGCGAAAAGAGGCATCCGCCCTCCTTATTTTTTCTCATTGAAAACTAAAACGTAGATAATGGTATACCAGTACACGGATATTCATGAATTTAGATGACAGCTAAATAAGGGTGCCATATACGACTTCAGGTATTACTTTTTTATAGCTTCAACAAAATACTTCTTAAATTTTGGCAAATAAGTTAATCTCACGTTAAACTATCAAAGTAACATTATACAAGATGGTGACGATAGTTCCGATTGCCGCCACGTTAATTTTAAGCCGTGTAGGGGATAGAAAACTTTCTTAAAACATTGTAAGTAAAAAATGATCATTTTATTTTTGAAAAATCTTTAGGTTTCATCTTGACTTCTGTATCTGATACATTATATTAGGCAGCACAATCACCTGTTATGTTAATTTGCACACAAACATGATATTTTACTTAACGATACCCGCGATAAAATATTCAATTGTATCTCCTTTGTTGAGTGTGCTGAGAGCAGGATTTCTCCTAGTGCGGACACGCAGTATTCCTGAAATTCCAGTTTAGTGAATAATTAGATATGGGGAACGGCGACCAAGTCACGGGATGAAACAGAGGCTGGATGAGCCATGAGAATCAAGTACTGTGTGAACAAAAAACTCAATACATTGGTCTATTTTCACTTCCATACAAAAATATTTACGTTAGTACTTACAGAGAAGGTTGCCATACTGCCTATGTATTGAAATAATAAAAAATACCAAATTAAAATAAACATAGTCCAGTAATGAGGTCTGAACGTGAAATGCCATAGACAATATTGTGTCGGGTTGCTAGGGAAAAGGGCAAGGACTAACGACTATTTTGTTATTGGTTGTTAAGGATCATAGGACAAGTGCGACGTTTACCCACTTAAAAAAAACTTGATTGAAACTTGTAGATAATGAGTTCAATGTTGAAATACTATAAAATCAAAAGTTACAAAGTGAATGACTCATCAATTAATGATATGTATATTAGAAATACCATACTTTATTTTTGGAATGGCCGTAGTGGTATTTCTCAAACCCTCCTCGTACTTGTCCCGTATGTGTCAGAAGGACCTACAGCACATGGGCGCTAATCTACATCTATAATCTAAGATGTGAAGATATATTACCATTTAAAAATTATATTAAATGCATGCTCATAAACAGACACGAGTAAGTTCGAGCTTACAAATGCTGCATGTGTACTTACAAATTAAAATATAAACCTCAAATGAACATAAGCCCTGCAAATTTTGACGACCTCGGACCTTCCCTGAAACAGGGGCGACATTGGCAAAGTGAACCACTCTTTTACAGTATGGACGGTAAGCCTCATACCAACCAATAAGTGAGTTGACGCTCTTAAATGAGATTTTTATAAATATTATAAGTGTAATTCAAGAAGCTTTAAAATATAGACAAAAAAGTTCCCCATAACGTGTTGATAGCTGTGATGGTGCACTGTAACTCGGACCTGTACCCTGAGTACGAGTTGCAAAACCTGAGTAAAGTAAAGTTTACGGAAAGTATTAAAGAGTGATTTTCCCCAAAATCTGCTGTTTTTGTTTCTTACACTTTATGGTCTTAGCAAAAGAGTTACAGTGAAAAACTGCAGATTTTGGGGAAAACCACTCTTTAATACTTTCCGTAAACTTTACTTTACTCAAGTTCTGCAACTCGTACTCAGGGTGCTCAGTACTCAGGGTGCAATTTTCACCTATGATTTAAAAAGAAACCCATTACAACTCCCATCGGATCTTAGTGTGTCGGACTACCGAGGGCCGGCTGCATTTGAATATTTGCGACGCCTCTGGTATAATCTGCTGTTGCAGTAACATGCATCTGTATCCCAGTGCCACACGCAGATTCACAGCGATTCTCGACAACGAGGAAATGAATCAAACATCAGCAGCGTACCCCCTACTACATGACGATTATACTTAACTGATGCACCTCAACAATCGACACTAAATTCCTGCCAAGAACTGTGTACGGAAACCAAAGCATTTGTAGGTACAAATCTATAACCGATGAACTTGGCTCAACGTTCCTAATTGTTTTTTTTCGTCTCACGTCTTTTAAGATCCTTAGCAGCTAAGAACAAAATACTTTTAAGCAACTCCCTGGCAGCTTAAACAGGTAACTTCAAATTTTTTGTTTTATGTAATTTGTGTAAACTCCATAGCTTGACACACACTAGCAAACTCAAGTATTTGCTAGAAGGCACTTTACAAGTTCACACTCTCATACCCATCTCAGCGGCTATACTATTTATGTACTAATATACCAACTACTAATACGTTGTCTCATCTACAACAGAGGAAATTTCACAAGAGCAGTATTTGTATGTGTACTGTACCGATGTGTCTTACAAATGCTGGAAATTGATTTTGAATAGATGTATAATATTTAAAGCTACTCTCCCATTATCGTGTTCTACGTTTGTTTCTTAGCTCATATTGTGTAGGTAGAATGTGATTCTTAAGACAATTTCATTTTACGCTTATCTTAGAATCGAATGATAGATAAGCCAAACAACCACTGGGACGGACGGACGAATAATCAAGCTGTCCCAGTCATTCATATAACAATAATAACAATTTATGCATAAAAAGTTTTACACAAGATTTATATAAGGGGCAGATTTTTAACTACGGTAATAAAATAATGCATGTGCCTTAAATAGGGAAATATGTGTCTCAGGCATGGCAATAAAATTCCTTCTTCAATTTTTCAAAAAGCGTGAAAAAAGAGCATCTTGACGCAAATCGAAGCATGCGACTACGGGGCTTTACGATACAAGGCGAAGGTTTCTGTTTCCATTCCCATGCGGTCAGACCAGCAGGTGAACAAAACAATATACCAGCTGATAGTCTTCATACAAAATACACTGTTATAAATTATTGATGGAATTTATCCTAACACGACGCATGTGAAAGCTAATCTACCATAACGCAGATGAGTTATCTCAGATATTTTATAATCTCCTCACTATTTGCGATAACGGAGATGTGCATCCACTTCTACAATCTACAATCTACATGCGTGGATAAAGTTCACAATTTCATACCATTATTGTGAGATTGAAAATTTCACAAGAAGATGGATTTCACATAATATTGGGTTGTACGAGTATTCTAACCAGAGATTTTTTCAAAAAAGAAAGTGAAAGATTAAGGGGCTGTTGCACCAAACTCCAATCAGACAAAAATTTAATGGGATTTCTCCCAAAAAAATCTCAAACTTGGTTACATATACGTAAATCAGCTGATGTAAGTACATCATCTTTCCTGTTCAAATTCCATCATATTAGTACCCGCTTCCGAGAAATCTACGCTACGCTGTCCCTTATTGAGCTCTTTCAAGTCCTAAGCTGCTTAATAGGCAGTCCCACCCTGTTGGAGAGCTACAGATTGTATGTAGGTAGGTACCCGACGACTACAGCCATGGGCAAATATATACCTTCTTTTCAAAATCTATAGTCTAAGTTGCAATGATTTTAACTTTTAAGAATTACATGTACCTACCTAAGTTCACGCTTATATATGCTGCGTGTGTAGGTACTTACAAAATAAAAACCCGAATCTCAAATGAACATAAACCCTGAAACTCTTCTCGCCCTCACAGGTTTGAAATTGGCAAAGTGAATTTTTTTATTCAATATGGGTGGTCAATCTCCTGCAAACTCATTAGTCAAAGAACAAAAATTAAAAAATACCCACCTTCATTATTTTGCTTCTTATTTCTTGTATTAATCTTATGCAAATATGATCGGTGGAAAATCGTCCGTTGTTTTTAATTTCATCAACGCCAAACATCACTAAAAACCATTCTGAAAATATTTGACATGTTTCCTGCAAATTTGGTTAAAATCGGTTGAAAGTTTAGGAATCTAAAGTATTCTGTTTTATAGGTTTATTTACATAAAATATTTAACAATCTGTGGACTTGCTTGTAGATATTATGGTATCAAGACCCTCATCTTGTATTGACCAGCGTAAACGATTGTTATTTGTTGTCTGTTATAAATCACAATAAGTTTTCGTTTCCCGGATGGAGATTTCTGTTTGGACTATCGGCTGGCATCTGGAAATTACGTCGTCCCAGAGCGTCACGACACGACGTGACGACGATGTGCCTGAAGTTGTGAGGTTTGTGGTGATGGTGAACAACGTGGCAAATCATGTGGCCGATGTGATGAGCCATAGGGTTTACCATGTGGCAAACCATATGACAAGCATGCATAGATACCTACACCACGTGGTAACCTTTTCAAAGGTGAACAATGTGACAAACCACATGACGAACCATGCATACCTATACCACGTGGTAATTTTTAGAAAGGGGAAGAATGTGGAAAACCATTTGACGAATCATGTATACCTACCTATAAGTATACCATGTGGTAATAATTGGAAAGGTGAATAACGTGGTAAAGAATACGATGAACCATGGATATACCACGTGGTGAGGAGCTTTGGAACGAGCCCTGGGATGATCCTTAAACGTCAATAGGTACACAAACCATTACAAGATAATTTTATTTTTATTTTGTACAAATAAACGGCTGAGAGCTTTTTGAAGTGCAACTTAACTGTGCAGCTTCGTAGCATTTTGCATTGCGTTCCAATGAAATGCGAGACGCTTTTCACAATATTCTTTTGATGAAACTTGGAGAAGACATTACAAGGAGTATTTCAATCCTGGCATGTCGTTATTGATAGTTAGAGTTCAGCACTTGCTGGGTATAGATAGTCTCGCAGAAGTATTTCTGGATTACAATGGTTGTTACGCGGCAACTGTAATGACGGACATTAGACAATCGTCATGTTGGCTAGGGAGCAATACAAAGGCCAGTTAGGGTAATGATGTGACCAATCGCTAACTGCCCGCAGGTATCCTTGTTCTTACCTCTTCTACTCGTGGCATGTGCACCAGTAGGTACAGCCAGTAAGTATCTGTATCTACCTCGTCTATAACAGTTGCATTGCGCACTGCTGCGACGAGTCAATTGTCTTAGGGTAACCAACTTCAGCAACGGAACGAATTACAAAAATTCTGTCGGTGGAATGACGTCACAGGTGTACCTAGGTGATAAAAGTCCTTAGCAACTTAAAGAAAAATATCGATCAGCTTTCGACTGGGTGACTTTATTTATTTTTTATCTACCTATTTCATTTATGCTGACTTCATTTGACTGAGCTTCTTTTCCAAATTTCGGTCAAAACGTTCCTTCGTTGATGTCAAAGGTTGAAGTTTATATGGTCGTTATCAGGCTGCCACCCGTAAGAGAAAGGATTTTCAGTTTCAATTTTGCTGTTAAATTTTTGTAAGCGGAGCTCTTGAGGTGTGGCACACAAAAAAAAGGCGCTATTTTTTCACCTTGGTATAAAATTTTATAAATTATATTTACATTATACATGCAATGCCATAATGGAGGGGATGACCGAGGGGACCAACTCTAGGGGACGCCCAAGCCAAGAGTACCTGGAGGACCTGTTGGTGGACGTGCGCTGCTCATCATTATGCAGACCTAAAAAGAGCCGCACAGGACAGAGAAGAATGGAGAAGAAGAGTAAAAGATATTGCTGCAAGCCAATCCTAGGATTGAAACTGTAGAAGAAGAAGAACTGAAGAAGGTACGTGCAAAGGATTATTATCAACGGGCAACCGATATTATTAGTAAATACCTATGTTTTTTTCCTAGATGACGTAACATTTTCGTTCCTACTTAGGAATTTGTGACGAATCCGTTTAGCCATCTGTAATTTAAAGTAAGTATTCATTGATTGACTATACCTATACTTACGTAAAAGATTGATTGTTGATCATTGTTATTTTATTGTTTCGTTGACGTTTGCTGTCTCCACGCACCGGGACCCCCTGCGCTCCCACATGGTCCCCGAGGTCGGCGGGGTCCCTGAGAAAGTCTGCGAGTAACGGTGCGAGCGTCATAAACACGGCGACGTGATCTCGCATACCATTATCTTATACAAATGTGTACCGTACTCCCATCTGCGGACCGCGAACCCGCAATGGAGATTTATGAAGCCCTCTCCGTGCCCTGACCCAACTGTTCTATTTCCATTTTTGGTTGGCTGGCAATTTGCATAGTTAATTTTGTACCTACTCAAATAGATTTTAGTCTATAGGTTGGTATACCTACTGGTTTGTTTTTTTATGGACTCAATACTAATTTGAATTAAGAATTCCTTTCGCGCTGTGGGAAAACGTTCTAAGGAACAAGTCCTTAGCAACCAAAAGTCCTTACCAATAATATATTTGTTTTCCTTGCATTTAATTTCGTGATTAATGCAATGCCACGCTCTGCACAATCATTTACTACTTTCATTTGGCGAGCTTTCTCTCTTATTTCGATGTAAACTTCATCGGTAGGCCATTCTGAGGGATCTTTAGCCAAAAATGCCGCTGATTTTTCTCGTCCATTATTAACCAATAAGTCAAACAGGGTCGCCGTCCGTTGTGTGAAAAAATACTGTAACGGGCTATAAGGATCACAAGCTTTACCATCTATTCTCTGTTTAAAGCCTTTTGTTTAGGTGGTTTCTGCATATTTTGTACCATTTCTCTTTTGGACTCTGCGACAGTCCAATCAAATGTTCGGAAAAATACCAAAGGTGGCGCGTGTTACTAACATTCGTGTTCGGGTAATTTTTTATTATTGCAAAGAGATTTGCATCGCTTAGAGGAGCTCTTTCTGCCAATGGGGCCTCGTTCCAATAACATCCATATAAACGAGACTCACAAACCGGCTCAATTCAGCGATGGATTGTTTTTCTGCCACAATGAGAGTGAATTGCTCTTGAAAAATGTGTATTTTCAGACAATAGATAGCTTTTGCCATCCAACGAGCCTGGTGTAAGGAACCGGGTGCGCGAAACTTCACTTCAGCAGCAGCAGATCTGCATTTTTGTGCAAATCCAACGAGCGATACAAGAGAGCACAACCAAAGTTCGAATCTACACAAGATTCCTCAAAGACCTTCGAAGATACAGAGACGTTGTTAATTGTAGTAGAGTAAATTTGTATTCCATATTTGTTTATCTTTGATTATTATATTTGTTTATCTATTTGAGTCCGGTCGATAGCTCAGGTGGTAGAGTGCTTGCATCCCATGCCGAAAGCTCGGGTTCGAGTCCCACCGAGGGTATCAGAAATGATTTCCCGTTTCGGTGTTTATTTCAAACCCCAAAATAAAATACCGGCAAGGTTTACTCAGCCTTCACAAGAAATGAGTACCCTCGGGAGCTGGGAAACCTCCACTTTAACTGAAGTGGTTGGCGTAAGGCCGGCCCCCTTACCTGTAAAAATAAATAGGTTCAACTCGCCACATGCGACCCCTACGGGGATAACGCGGCAAGAAGTTACACTATATGTGTAGCTTAGTTCCGTTCCCTAGGAACCGGGCTAAATGGCATCACATTTTTCCTGCCTAATTTGAATGTGCGAAGTCCATTGTGTACACCAGTTGATTCCCAAAGTGGTCGATATCGACCACTGGGGGTCTACAGGATGCTCGATGGGGGTCTACATCAGCGGTTTCCATACTGCGGGGCGCGAGCTATGACTAGGTGAGGCGCCAAAAACGTGTCTATAGTAGTAAGTACCTATTAGTATAAATATTAAGAAATAAAACGTAGAAAGGGAGGCGCGAACAAAAAAAAACGTACAAAGGGAGGCTCGAAAACTTTGAATATTGCGTGCCTACCCACCCCAGCCCCCCTCCCCCCCCCCCCCCGTCGACGGTATTTTAGACAAAAAGCAGCAACAATTTTTAGGGGGTCTACCGGAACTTGGAAGTGGTCTATAAGAAATAAAAGTTTGGGAACCTCTGGTGTACACCGAAGTCCTCCTTCCAACCTTCAAGCCAAGGGACACAAAAAATCTGAATGTGGTCCTAGCTTAAACAAAAATAATGAAAACTAAACAGCTGAAGATTGGTTTTTGAGGTTCGTCTCATTTCACATGTTTTTTCATATTCATAAGGTCTTTATTGTTTTTATCAATATGTACAAAGTATTACAATAAAAATAAATTTTAAAAATCTAATTACAATAAATACTCCCCAAAGTAAGCATAGCTTGTGTTTTGGAGAGGATTCCAACTTATCTTAACTTAAAATTAATCACTTAATAGATAAAAATCATAAAAACCAAAAAAAAACAATATATACACCATTTAGTCATTTACTTAGCAAAAACAGGAAGACAAAAAATAAAATAAAATAACATAAAGAGGTAACATGTTTAAATAGAAAATACAGAAATAGGAATGTTGTATCATTATTTTATGTTTCCTATGTCTAAATCAGGTCAATGGCTCAATGGCGGAGTGCCCAAATTGTGGAGTTCTGCATTTTTTTTTCTCTGTACATAAGTTTGCTGTTTATCACTGATGCTGTATTCATAAGTTAGGTATTTTTATGATTATATTGTTTTTATTATATGTATTTATTATTCCTCGACTATAGGTTGGTTTGAGGCTGACCACTCATACTGTAAAAAATGGTTCACTTTGCCAATGTCACCCCTGTTTCAAGGATGGTCAGCAAAAGTTGCAAGGCTTATGTTCATTTACTTAAGGTTTGGATTTTAATTTGTAAGTACATATGCAGCATATGTACCTATAAGCATGAACTTCCACGTGTCTGTTTGTGAGTATGCATTTAATATGAATTTTAAATGTTAATATATCCTTACAACTTAGATTATCGGATTAAACTAAATTATATTTATAATTATAATAAAATTTGTTAAGCCTGGAGAAAAGGGAGAGCGAAGGGCCAGGACCCAGACTTCCATTATAAAAAAGGCAAAGGACTGGAGGCTTGTGATGGATTCCACCACAGGACGATACATTTTCCCAGGAGAACTATGCACCACGGCTTTGAGACCCGACATAGTTCTATACTCAAATGAACTAAAGCAAGTACTCTTGGTTGAATTGACGGTGCCGTGGGAGATGAACATCCCTAAGGACCATGCCTACAAACTAAATAGGTATAAAGGACTAGTGGATGAAATCACAAATAATGGATATACCACAAGATTGTATGCAGTGGAGGTGGGAGCGAGAGGACTGCCAGCCAAATCGGTATATACTTTCCTTAAGGATCTGGGACTGAATAGATCCCAAATAAATGGATTTCTGGAAAGACTAACAAAAGCGGCCATCTCGGGATCATACCACATTTGGCTGCGAAGATCTGAGAGCCCAGACACCTCTGGACATGCAACGTAGTTAATCGGACTTACATATTGGAAGGAAGGATGAGTTGGGAGGAATTGGGAACGTTGTCATGACAAAAGGATCCTTAACCAACCAAAGACAGGTCGTAAGTCCTATGACTCCCATCTCATCCTGACTCCGTGCGGCGGGCCTGAGTTTGGGTCTTAGATTTTCAAAATTAGAGACCTGACTCGGTGAGACCGTGGATGCTCAGCTATTTCACAAATGTAAATGCCCTAGCCGCCAACATTGAAAATCAACCGCCATTTCTTCTTTCACTTCATTCAGAGGTAAGTACCTACCAAATTATTTTTTCTGGACGTGCTTATGTCACAGGTCCAGGCCCTCAGTTTATTTTTCTCTAGCAACCCGGCAAGGTGGCATCATTTTTCTTTGGTCTGGTCAATGCCATAAATTTGCACAAATAATTTTGTACCTACTTACCTATCTGCCAAATAGATTTTAGTTTGTGTTACGTTGGTACCTATAACTGTTTTTTTTTTTATTGTTCTTTATTTGAAATGAAGTACCTACCTTGGTATTGCTGCATTAGAAAATAAGAGAAGACCATAGATAAGTATACTATAATACTACGTATTAGAGAAGACTATAACGTATGTTCAGTTTATTTAAATGCGGCCCTCCCACATCACCAAGAGCTGGTTCATAATATGAACTCATATTTTACAATACCTACCTATGGGAAAATCCACAATGCTTGGTGAGGAGTGGAGCAACATGAATTTGAAGAAATACCCAGTGTGTTCATCAACCTAATGAGTAATGGCCCATACAAGGGCTTGAATTTCCATACCACAAGTTCTCTGTCAACTGCTGTTGCTCCTGACACTACGTCCCCTCAGTGCTTGTTAGTCTTATGTCCATCAGAGATAATTTCACATGAGCAATGTTTGGATGTGTACTGGACCAATGTGTCTTATCAAAACTGAAAATTGTTTTTAAAAATGTTTACAGCAACTCTCACATTATCCTTTTTTATGTTTTTTTCTTAGCTCAGATTCTGTAGAATGTGAATACTGAACAAAGTTTTTACAACATGGGGGTCAGCCACATACCAACCTTTGATGCAAGGAAACAAAAAAAAAATGTGAATTTTGAAAATAATTACTGAATTGCTTCAACCCAAATTTGAATTTAAATGCCCTAGCCGCCAACATTGAAAATCAACCACCATTTCTTTCGGTCCTGCGTGTAATGTAAATAATCAAAAGATGAAGTACTTTACTTCTTGTAAGTGGGCCGGAACTGGTAGGAGACTTCCCTTGCTCAACGTACAGGCACACATCTAAGACAATATGGCACAGAATGTGGCCTCAAACCAGCTGATAATGAAGATGTATAACTTCAAGGGATACTGGCATCCCATGTTTATTACTTGGGAATTACTCCTTCACCAACAAATTTTAAATTCACTTTGAATCATTATGAGAGTGCTATATAATACCAGTATTTTTATAATTCAGGGTCATTTGGAACCTCAAAAGCTTATTATAATAATCTTATGGAAAAATAAAACAAGGTATTGAGGACAAATTGGCGTTTTAATGTCAACCGGTCATTCTTGTATTGTACAACTTAAAGTTAAGGATGAAAACGAGCATTTTCTTAGAACTTCCTGAAGCTCTTCTTGGACCCCTTTCCCTTGGTGACCTTGAGGACATTGAACCTGACGGTCTTGGAGAGGGGACGGCATTCTCCGATGGTCACAACATCTCCAATCTCCACATCTCTGGAATGGAAAATCAAATAGGATGCATTAGAAGAGTAAATAGTGAAGTTGGATTGTTAATTGTGTGTGTTTGATAATCAGAAAGATTGGTTTAGAAAAACGATATCATCAAATGTGTATCAGAAGACCGTCGTGTGGTATCATCATTGTAGATCATTATACAAGTATAAATAAAGGAATGCATCTTCAGATCTCCCTTTTATCTAATGGAGGTAAGTTCAGAAGCAGGAAAATAGATTGGAATCTTAGATGAATATAATGTGGTTATTTATATTTCCTCATATTGTTGATCGTAAGTCAGAAGAAAAACCTCTTCTTCGATGGCCCTACAGCTCATATTGACCCTTGCCCACCGTCAGCCTTTGCCCCCAACTCCTGAAGAAAAACTTATTTGGGAATATTCATCCTTTGAAGAAATAATGCATGTATGACTGAGTAAAAAAGGGCCAGAAGATTGTATTAAAGACAAAAAAGGATCATTCTCTTTCTACATATCCTACGCTGAAAGCTTACATTCATGAGAAAAAAAAGGTTCTTCATAATTTATTGTTGCAAGAATGTTCATTCAAAACCAAATTTTAAATGTTACATTTCATATTCTACTTTATAAGAGTTTTTTTTTGTATTTAACACTTTTCACCCCATCCTACACCTACAAGTTGGATTGGATGTTATTTTCTTGACTGTAAATAATTTTACAAGATCCAGTCACCGTTTCAGGGAAGGTCTGCAAGAGTTGCAAGGCTTATTCATTTGAGATTGAGTTCTTACGTAGTAAGTTAACATGCGGCATGTGTAAGCGAAAAATTGTATGTGTCTACTTATGGGAATGCATGTAATATGAACTTAAATAGAATACATCTTTGCAACTTAGATTATAGATAATAAGCAATTCTTGCAAGATGCATATTTTCTATTGATTCTTACTCGTAAGCTGACAAGTTTCCATCAATAAAATAAAGCATTAATAATAAAACTTTGAGATTGAATTAAAGCAACTTCCCTGTCCTTGTTTGAAAATTCACCAAGATTTGAGTTACTTCGCACTGCCCACGGCTGGAAGTCTCATCACCACAGTAATTCTTACCTACGGAATATTGGTCATATTTCTATGAAGACCTGTAAATCCAAGATGACCGCAAGTGAACAGCTGATTAGTCTTCATAAAAATATTAACCGTATTCGGTAGGTAAGAATTACCGTGGTGATGAGACTTCCAGACCTGGACAAAAAGATATTCTCCCAAAGATTCTCAACATCAACAGAATTAGTGACATAAGCCCTTTGAAATTTACAAGAAATGATTGTTTAATTACCTGAAGCAAGGTGAGAGATGGACAGACATGTTGCGGTGCCGCTTCTCGAATCTGTTGTACTTGCGGATGTAGTGCAGGTAGTCCCTCCTGATGACGATGGTCCTCTGCATCTTGAGCTTCTGCACCACGCCCGTGAGTATGCGCCCTCGGATGGTCACATTGCCCGTGAACGGACACTTCTTGTCAATGTAGGTGCCCTCAATGGCCTGCCACATACAAACCATGCATGAGAAAATGTTTCAACCGTCAAATTTTGCCTCGTCAAAAGATTTGAGAAGAAATGGTAATATTTTAAATGCAACTTTATATTTTGTTCATAATTGTTATCTGATACAAAATATACATTTGAAAAACACATTTTGATGGTGTATTTCACAAGATAGTTAACCTCTTATCAAAGTTGACAATTTTGAGCTTACTTACTAGAGAGAATATTACACTGATGAAAAAAGAAACTAGAAATATAGAGACCGATTCATATTTGAAAATTAAGTGTTCTGACATCACTTTAAAAATATCAAAAGTAATTGTTCACATTGTAATTATTTAAATCCATCCCCCTTTTTCACATACAAGGTTCCCAATACACTACGCAAATTCCGATCCAGCACTCAACTGAATCATGTGAAGAGGGACTTCAAATTGTGGAATTCAATAATGTAGAAGTTAACTTATCTGAAGTAGCAAAATGTTTTTTTTGTATGTTCAATCAGTAGAGACGTTGTGTCTTCATAATGTATCAGAAGACCGTCGTCTGAATCATCATGTAATACAAAAACCAAAACAAGGTCCATTGTAGGTAAATTAAGATTTTAAAGTTTCAATTTTTCCCATAACTACTTATTCCATAATAGAGTTGAGAAACATGCAACATAAAAAAAATCATGCAATATGTACAAATACACTTAACAACTAAATTCATTTTATGAAAAGAAAAAAAAAACTAACATACAAGCGCCCTTGGAGTGACAATCTTCACGAAACGGCGCTTTATCAAACCATCATCATAATACAAAAAAAACTGTTTTACTACAGCTTGCGGTTGAGAGATCTCATGACGAGTCCTTTACAGATTTTATTCATTGGAACATTAAAAAAAATCAAATTGTAAAAATGATAATGAACTCTGCAATAGTAAAAATAATAATGTTTGGGATTTTCATAGCGCTTTTTCACAAAATTTGCCAACCCAAGCTTCTCGCTCATACGAGCACGCAAACCAATGGGTCTTCAACCTCTTTCTAAATTACTCTCCAGATCCCCTTCATCCCTATAATCTGGGAGACCATTCCATATTGTGAGAGACCAGTTTTCAGTATTTTGCAGAAAGAAATCATCACAGTATATTTTTATGAATTTCAAATTCAATACAATATACCAATATTCCATGTGCCAATTCCAATGCAATTATGCCAAAAGGCGTTAGTCATTTCATGATTTTTCCACAAGTAACCTCAGTTGATTGTCTTGTCTTGTATCCTGCCGACTTTCCTCTAGGGGTGGCCAGTACCTCCACACAAGTGCCTCCACTTGACTCTGTCCTTCCATACTTCTTTTATCTCATCTAATTTCATCACTCTTTTCATGCATGCTCTTCTCTTGTTTCCACTCTGTAAATTCCATTCATTCGCAATCTCATTTATCTGATCAATCCATTGTTTCCTAGGTCTTCCCCTTCCACGCTTACCTGTTACATTCCCTTTATACACTCTTTTTGTCAGTCGGTCTTCATTCATCCTTTCAATATGTCCAAACCATCGCATCACACTTCTTTGAACTTTCACTTTCACGCTTTCTTTTACTCCGCATTCATTTAGAACCCATTCGTTTCTCACTCTATCTTTCAGTGTTTTTCCTGTCATACTTCTCAGATAGGCCATTTCTACGGTGCATACCTTATTTACTTCTCTTTCATTCAACGTCCATGACTCGCTTCCATACATCAGGGTCGGCAACAAAATACAATTGTGTACCGCCATTTTCATTTATGTTGATGATAATGTTAAATTAAAAGATTTCAAAATAAGACAAGAAAAATGAAAGAAGAAAAGAAGACTTACCTTATTCTTAAAGTTATGTTAGTGAAGGCTTACAACAGTACTTGAAGCGATCCCATAGCACACAAATACACACATAATTAAGACCCACTTACTTGAACATTGAATAAGAGTGATGACGAATCAGTTTAACATTGATCACATAGTACCATTGCAGCTTCCCTTTGTAAAGGCAAAATATATAAAATCGGGGAACATAATCTCACACATAATTATTTGGTAATAAAATTAAATAAACAAAATGGACAGGACAAAAAGCAATGTATTCTTCATATTAGTTATTTCATGTGAGAGTGCTCAGATATTTCACGTTCCATGAATCAAGTTCAACCTGGTTTAAAAGTGAATGGATACTGTCAAAATTATTACACAAATAAGAGTAAGTCGACCGTTATGGTTAGAACTTTTTTTGTAAGCATAATTTTGAAAAAATCTATCCACTAGAAACAAGGATGAATACAAACTATCTGGATGCAAATATAGTGGCGGGGATGGGATCTTTCTTTTAGTCTTTCTATTAAGTTAGAATAGGAAGTTAATGTTAATAAATATTTAGTCAGGTCGACAGCTCAGTTGTAGTGCTTTCATTTCATGACGAGAGCTTGGGTTTGAATTCTGCCTAGGGTGTCAGATTTTTTTTCCCGTTCTGATGTTTATTTCAAACCCAAAATAAAAACATTGGCAAGATTTACTCAGCCTTCACAAGAAACGCGCAAGCCCCTCGGGAGCTGGAAAACCCCCCCTTCAACTAAAGTGGTTGGCGCAAGGCTTACCTCCTAATCTAAAAATAAATAGGTTCCACTCGCCACATGCGACCCCTTAGGAGAAAACGTGGCAAGACGTTACACTATATGGGTAGTTTATTAGCATAGCATAAGGAGTCTCATGCATTAGAAAGAATATTAGTATGCCAATTTATACATTGATTTGGAATTGTAATTAGTGAATTATATTAACTTACGACTCCTACATGGATACCAATTTTGCTGCCTTTTATTTGACATAAGTTTCGCAATGGCTAAGAACTTTCATCGAGCCACCTCAATGACATAAAATAAATTAATACTAAAGCCTATTTGACACTAACCTCCAAAAATAATAGAAGCCCAAAAAAAATCCAATAGTAGCCATTTTGAATATTACATCAAATCCAATGGACCATAGTATGAAAGGATTAATCCAAATGTATACCCCAATTTATAACTAAATCATACTAAAGAGTTACAAGTTAAATATAATGATAATTCATTTGGTTTATGTGTATGTAAAAAAAGGAATATTGGTTAAGTATTTGATATTGATAGACATTGTTAAACAAAGCAACATTCCCAAGGAAATGAAGAATTTTAAAAAGGATTAGTTGGGTTAGGTTAGGTTTGTTAAAAGGAAAGCAAGCAAAAGAGAGAATAGCGACATCCAAAGACACCGCCTAGCACCATCGCACCCCTGAAAATAACAAAACAACAAACCTCACGGGGAGTCCTGAACCCTAGTCCCACATCGCGATGGTACCGGAGGAACTTCTTCTTGAGTCCTCCCTTCTTGTTGATGTTTACAGTCGGCTGCTTTTGAAAAGCCTTCAAAATCTAGAAATCAAACTCTACGTTAAGACACACCATGCTCACACTGGTCCGGGACCTACCTCGCGGGGGGTTTTAAATCCTAGCCCCACGTCTCTATGGTAGCGGACCGACTTGCGGCCCTTCTTGACGCTCACACCCTTCTTGCGGTTCAAAAACACCGTCGGTTGCTTTTGGAATGAGCGCTCATTCTGCAAATAGGTTCAAACATGGCATACAACTTCACCATAAGAAAATAACAACTTTTGAAAATGGAACAAAAACAAGTAAAACATAACATCTATGAGTGGACTCTGCATTTTAAGACTGAGTGTTACAAATTCGAATTTTCCTCTCAGGGTAACCATCACAGATCTACATAACTAGGGGTCCTTAGAGACCAATATGCAAAATTTTGCCTTTATCATGGTAATCCGGCTGCGTGAAGTATTTTTAACCTGAAATATGGGATGCAAAAAGACTGAAAATCAAGTTGTGATCTCATCCCGTCAAGTTACTAACTTAACCCTTGCCACTAAGAACTGTGACGTCACTGCACCGAGGGAAATTTAGAATATTCCGAATCCGTTGAATTCAACTGTTATGCGTAATTAAAGAATTCAAACTGCCATAAAGATGTACCTTATTAATAGCAATGGATAAGTAATTAAGTACATACACAAAGTTATTAGTTGTAATGTTTTTTTGAGTCAAATAATATTGACAAGATTTCTTACTGCAATTTTGACAGATAACCTCAAATATTTCCGTTAGGTTTTACGGGGCACTTTAGCACTAAAATTGAACTTTAATTTTAAGCGATGAAAATAACACTATAATGCAATAAAATAAGCGGAATAAGTGAAATTAAAACGAAATGTGGTATTTTTTATGCTTACACCACGTGGATGTACACAATCCTGTCAATCGACATTTCGGCATTTTTACGCATAACCCATTGAATTCATTAATAAAAATAACTTTATTCTGGTCCACAGATGCACTTCACTTTTGATTTTGGTGATAAATATCATCAGGAATCCATTTAGATGACAGAAATCTCCCAAAAACGTACCTGGTCAGCCATCTTGATCACGTAAAAAAGGACGGGAAATGCGCGTCGTGGATTGTCTATGCCATACTATCAATAGACAACAAAACATTTTTTGTAAGTATTTCGTCAAATTTTATACCTAGCATTCGAAATTTCTCGGAAATGAAGAAATGTCAATGAAGAAACGTCGATAAAAAAATTCTATAATTTAGGAATAAAATAACTAAAAGAGTAAAATAAAATAAGTATGTAAAATAAGAACTGTATGGGTTTTGTGGTTCACAGAGTGAAAGTCTTTTGCGTTTTATTTGTTTGTTACTTAAAAATTCTAGTTAGGATAATCTAAGCTAGAAAGCTGATAATTATGTTAACATTTAAGGCTTATATTAAATGCATGCCCATAGACGAGCACATGTAGATTCGCGCCTACACCTTGTGCATGTGTGCGTACAAATAAACAATAACCTCACATGAACACAAACTTTGCAACTCCTGCCGCCTTTCCTTAAAACCAGGGAGGCATTGACAAAAGTGACCCAATTTTTACAGCATTGGGGGTCAGCCTCATACCAACCTATCAGTCAAGGAGCATATAGATACAATAATATTGAAGTGCACATTTTTTTAAGTAGAATTTTTTTCTTTGCAGACTCCTCGGTAGTATCAGCTCCTGCAAGTACTCTGGCGCCACTCCATGAAGCGCTTTGTGTACCGTGAGGCCCAGCTTAAATTTAATCCTTTCTGGGATCCTCAACCAAACATCAGTAAGGTTTACTCAGCCTTCACAAGAAATGAGTACCAGCACCCTAAGGAGCTGTAAAATCCTCATTTCAAGTCAAGTGGTTGGCCCCATTGTTTGTACAATAAATAGGTTCCACTCACTACCCCATCGGGGAAAACGCAGCAAGAAAAAGAAGTTACTCTATATGTGGAAAACGCAGCAAGAAGAAGAAGTTACTCTATATGTGTAGCTTAGTAGCGTAGCGACTTTGAAAAGTCCTTCGATGAGATAAAAATACAAACCTTACAACTTTTTCTGTGACATGTTCAGTGACAAAAACAGTTAAATTTTAATTATAATAATTTATTGTACATACAATTTTAATTAATAGGTAACTACGTTAGGAGCTAAGACAAATATTTATTATTTTATCAATAATTTCAAGCAAGGTACTTGCTACCTAGAAATTGTTCATTTTCATAGGTCAATACTTGACATCCTAGATTGAATTGGTATTGGTGTTCTATTAACTAGAACAAATTAACATAAAACAATATTATGCACCTACTATCACAAAAATAATAAGACTAAAACAAGATGTCTCCTAAAATTAAATTTAAAACTTATAAAAGAAAAAGACATGGAGAACTACGAACTACAGAAATTCATTCAACAAGCATACACAATCAATACCTACAAAGACTGACTTATAGGAATGGCCCAACTAATCGCTCCCCCAGTTCTTTTTTACCGTATACGCCAATCTTGTCAAACATGACTTTTTCATGCAGTTGTCTTAAGAATCAAATTCTTCACAATCTGAGCTAAGAAAAACCGTAAAACTCGATAATGTGAGAGTTCTTTTAAATGTTTTAAAAATAAATTTCTTGTTTTAATAAGACACATTGGTCCAGTACACATGCAAACATTGCTCATGTAAAATTTTCTCAATGGCGTACACGGTAAACAAGAACTAAGGCAGCGTAATGTTGGCTGGGTTGGTAGGGAAAACTAAGTAATATTTTGTTATTGGTAGGTCCCGTAGAATTGTGATGTTTGCCTGTCCAGATTGGAAACAGCAAGTAATTATTATTATTCAAAACTAAAACTTAATACTGTAAGCAACTCGCAGCTGTCTAAATGACCATAGTCTAATCAGAATCATCATCAAACAGTGACCTGAATTCTTCATCAGGTTTCTTTTTCACACTTGTCTCTCTATCTACAATAATTTCAATGTCATTCAGGACTTTGGCTAAAACTTTCACAAAATCATCTCGGTATTTGTCGACTGTGAATATTTCAGAGTTATTTGTTGTGTGGAAGTTCTCTTGCAACTCTAGCTGATACATTTCCCCTTCAGCAAATCCTTTATTTTCAATGTAATATTGAATGATGTTCCATAATATATTGCGGAACTCTTCCAACATATCTTGTTGTCTGAAATATTAAACAAATATTAAAACTAGGTAGGCAGAAATACAGAAAATAATAATCTATCAGACATAAGTAAAAAAAAAGCTTACTCTGCAGGACATTGTAGTTTCAATGATTTTCCGCCAATTTCATAGATGGCAAACTCACTGTTATTGTATACTTTTTTAACCTTAAAAAGACAAAAGAGAAAGCATAACATTGGTGATCAAATAAAGTATTAAAATTTTTAAGAACTATAATAGATGCTGAATAATGTAATATACCTTAGGACTAAACAAGAAGGCAGTAAGCGGTGCTAACAGAGAAGTGTCTCTAACAAGGACACCTCGTCTTTCTTCCGAATGCACGGCTTGACAATGTAAAAGTATTCCAGAATCAATCTGCTTATGGATATTGTGGTTTACACTATCTGTGGCGATGAAAGCATGCTGTCCACGACTGAAAAATAAAGACAAGGCATTGCATTATCAGAGGCATTTTTTTTTCATAGAATCATACAAAATAATTCCTATCTTCTTCAGAATCTACCCTAAAAATACAACATGGCAAATGTTCGCCTCGATCAAGTAAAAGAATAGAAAAAAATGGATGAAAATTAAATCACTCACTAGGGATGATTTAACAATTTTATTTCTGGCTACTCTGTCCCCGTTAATTATAATTAATTTATAATTATAAAACATCAAAAAAAGGATTTTAATAAAGTGATTCTTACTCTGTGTAGACATCCTTCACTTTAGAGAGTTTTCCTTTGGTTTTGACTGTGTACTTCAAATAAATCAAGCTGTTCAGGCCAGAAAGCAAGACACCTTTAACAAGCTCATCCACTGTTGAATACTGATCTTCAACACAGTGCTTCTTATAGCCTGTCTCTATGTCCACTTCAGCTCTTGGTACCATCTTGCATTGCTCCAAGTGATTGAGACAGATATTACGCAGCTCTGAAAAATATCAAATAATGATTAAACTTTTGAGTATGGGTGGCATGCACAGATGTCATGAGCAGACTTGCACTCAGTGCATGCCATCAACATTTGAAGGCACCTCTGTTATTTGCCATACTTAAATACAAAGTTTATACGTTAACAAAGGTAAGAAATCAATTAAAATAACAACAAAAAAGTTGTAAGTTATGACGTAAAACTACTGGATGCATTTTTTAAAAGATGAGAAGATATCCATTATACCTAATATAGAAATGATTTATGGATCATCAAGTGGAAACTGAATACAGAGAAAAATGAGTAGATCATAGCTTTAAAAAGTTTAACAAGACGGAGTTGCAAGCCCTCAAAGAAAAATAACATACAACGTAATATATTACACAGTAGTATGAAACACATGGGACATGTAATATAACTATGTAGCACTTTTATGAGAAATATCTTGAAAAAAAAATGAAAGAAGAGCTAGAGGACACCCAAAAATTTCTAACTTTCAAGATCTGAAGCAGCTCATGGATGCTATGTTTTACTCGCCGCTGAAGAGAATGGTTTACGATAATGTGTTATGTACATCTTAATCTAAATCTAAGCTGCAAAGATATGTATCATTTGAGATTCATATTAGATGCATTCCCACAAGCAGACACACATAATTTCGCGCTCACACATGCCGCATGTGGACCTACAGTATAAAAAACCCAATCTCAAATGAACATAAGCCCTGCAACTCTTGCCGACCTTCCCTGAAGCAGGGGTGCAATTGGCAAAGTCAACCATTTTTTACAGTATGGGTGGTCAGCCTCATACCAACCTATAAGTGATCTGATTTTTTCTTGAAGATTTGATAAGTCTAGTTTTCTGAAGAATACAGAACTAGTTCGTTTACCTCCAATAGATTTCATTTTCTCCTTCCTGATATTCATCTTGTAGCAGAAGTCTTCAGCCTGCTTGTATCCCTTCTCCCTCATCAGTTCCATGTACTGTTCATGCAACCAATACATGGCCTGGTGATCAGAAGTGGGATGGTATCTCCTCTTAGTATTACGGACAGCTAAAATAATGCACAAACATTATTGAAACACTGCCAATAAAAAAATTGCAACCAACAGGATAAAAAATATTAGATGCAGTTCTTCATCATACAGAACTCTACCTTCTGAAATGAGCACGAGTACAAATTATTGTGCATGCTTGAGTAGATTGATTGTAACCTACCAGCTGAAAGTACGCTGTACATTTTGGTAAACATGATTAAGTTCTGACGTGTTGAAAATGCGCAGCTCAATCAACATTTTCGTATAAGGTGCTACAGATTACTTCTTGGTTTGGTTTTGATTGGAAAAGAGGATTTGAATAAGTAACTGGAAAGAACAATTGAAGCATTTGAAATGGGAATCCAAAGAATGGTAACCATATCTTGCAAGAAACAAAAAAAAAAACAAAAAAAATGCAATGAAGATGTTCAACTTCTTTCCATCTCTTTGCTCAACAATCTTTGAGTTTCAAGCAGGTTGTGTGTGCTGTTTCATAAATTCATAAAGTTATGGTACAGAAGAGAAAAATGACATATTATTTTTCAGTTGAGCTTTTTCTTACCATCTCTTTGTTGAATACCAACTGAAAACAAATCTGTATTGTTCCCTAGAATTGTTGCCAAGTCAACAATCGGCGACGTCACTTTGAAGATTGTAGCGTTGACGAGTGCTTTTGATAATTTAGGATGCGTTGTGAAGGAGGCGATCCTCCGACCCAATGCCGTGAGATTCTCTGATTCATCCAAGGCACCTGAAAATGTATGAAATAAAGACGTCACAAATATATAAGCTACAATAATGATCTATCAGACAGGATTGCTTGCAACGGGAAAAGCTAAAATTGGAATGCATGAAGAAATGAAAAAGAGGATGAAGATTACTTCTTCAAGACTGCCATGCAGTAGGAGTATGGGACTAGAAGAGAAATGTATTGGGCAAGGTTGCTGCATTGATTGAGAAGGCCAGGACCCATCTTGGATTGTCGTGCCAGTGATTATGATGACGATGATGATTTTACATCACAGCAGACTCCATTGAATAAACATAAGAACATTATTATCTGTAAATTAAAGTTGGAGAGACATGGAAGTAAATGGTTGATTTCCAAGCACAACAAGGGAAAGAAATTCAAGGATAATAGTATGGTACAGACCTAATTCTACCAGATCTTGAACAGCAAGTTGTATGGCTTCAGGAGAAGGAGGTTGCGGAAATTGCTGCAAGAAGTCCAAAGCTTTTGTGCTCTCACTGTAAGTCTTGCAATCCAGCACAGTCTTCTCGAGAGGCACTCTGTAAAGAAATATTAACAGGTAAGATAGTGATAGACAATCAATACATAGATGATTGACGTGTGACAAAAATAAAATTGATTGTCAATGGAAACATAGAACTCATGGAAACAATTTGATATCAAAATATTGAAGAAAGGAGCAAACATTTGTTAGAATAAATTAAACCATATGACTGCACAATTTTAAGAGACACACATATGCCAGAAGTATTTTGTCCACCAGTTTAAATGTGCTTTTTGTAACACCACAGTAGAACTCAGATGATTGGTGTGATAAGTATTATAACACAACTAACAAAGAAGAGAAATGTAAAGCTCCAGAGCCGTCCTTATGAATGTCAGGAAAATTGAACACTATGAATGTGTCTCAGTCGAGAATTTGATTCTTACCGTAATATTTCTGGAGTAGGGTTTTCAGCAAATGATTCCATTTTTTCTTTGGTATACATGTGGAAGCATTCTCCAGGCTTTACTCTACCAGCGCGACCCTTTCTTTGGGTGCAATTTGCCTGAGAAACCCAACTGCTATCCAATGAAGATATTCCTGGAAAGGAAGTTTCAAAATTAAGTCAACAATGAGGTAAATAGTGTAATATATCTGGGATGTAGATATAATATCTTCTCCAGATATACCTACTATGTCATTTTTGGATCAGCCATATATTCATCTTCCCACATTTTGAAGGATTAAATTCTCTTCATCTGATGTCACACTGAGATAATATTATTTATTAGGTCTTCCCCAGAATGTACTTCATTATATTTTGTAGGTTTTTCTGACAGTCAAATGATATCCAACATAAAAGAATACATTCAAGACAGGACCACAAATAACATTTCAGGCCGTCAAACACAGAAGAAATTAGTAGTTACCTTGTTCGCTCATCAGCCTGTGTTCTTTATGTATTCCTGTATCAATGACATATGAAACATCATTGATAGTGATGCTAGTTTCGGCAATGTTTGTGGCTAAAATAATCTTTCTTGTTCCTCTTGGCGCTGGAGTGAATATCTTCTTTTGGTCTTGATTGGATAATCTGCAAAAAAAGATCTTGAATATAATTTTGTTATGTTTGTGTTTTGAAATTACAGGCTGCCTCTTTTTGGAAACCAAAATGATGCCATTCTCTTTGCATATGATGCCCATTTCAGCTTACTTAATATTACGTGTACAAGCAATGGAGCATTATAAATATTCTTCAGTTTTTCTTGATACTTGATTCACTATCACAAAAATGTGAGCAATTTTTCTGATTTAAGAATAATTAATGTTGATTTATACAACACATCACACTATATAATAATCTATAATCTAAGTTGCAAGGATATATTCATTTAAAGCTCTCAGATGTATGCCCACAAACCAACAAGTGTAGTTCGCGCTTACAAATGCTGAATGTGTACTTACAAATAAAATCCAAACCTCAAATGAACATAAGCCCCACAACTTTTGCCGACCTTCCCTGAAACAGGGGTGACATTGGCAAAGTGAACCATTTTTTACAGTATGGGTGGTCAGCCTCATACCAACCTATAAGTCAAGGAATATGAATAATAAATTACATTTAAATATAAAAAAGAACAAAACCTTACAAAGAAATCTATACAAAAAAAAGTCAAAATTTTCCTATGCAAAAAATGTAGCAAATGAATACACCAACATTAGAAATCAACATTGCAGATTAGCCGCCACTTCTTCCTGTCCTTGCATACTTCTTTCATTTCATCCAGAGTCATAACCTTTTTCATACAAGTCCTCCTTTTATTATGACTCTGGATATCCCATTCATTCGCTATTTCAGAGATTTGATCCTTCCATACTTTTCTCGGTCTTCCTCTACCACGACATCCATCTATTCTAGCAACATATACTTTCTTCGTCAATCTTTCATCACCCATTCTCTCCAAATGCCCGAACCATCTTAACATACTTCTTTTAATCTTCACTTTCAAACTTTCCCTTACACCACATTCTTCTCTTACAAAATCATTCCTCACCCTGTCACTTCGTTTTTTCCCAATCATACTTCTTAGATAGTCCATTTCTACTGTATGGACTTTACTAATTTCTCTTTCACTCACCGTCCAGGCTTCACTTCCATACATCAAGGTTGGCACTAGTATACCACCGTGCACCGCCAATCTAACATTTTTTGAGAGATTTTGGTTCCTGGCGATGCAAGCGGTCGCACCCAGTACACGTTTAATAATAAAGAGCAATAACTCAAAAAACATTAATGTTGGGAAATCACGTTTGAAATTCAGACAACCAGTACAACTTGTATGGGATGAAAAAGGTGGCCGATGTTTTATCTCGGTCATATTCGTCCAAATTGAACGGCTGTCGCATTCTACCTATTCTTCTCACATTGTTCTTGCGTTTTATTACAAAATCTCGATTTTCCCAATTTTCGAGTTATTTCTCTTTATTATTAAACGTGCGACATATAAACCAGTTAAGTAAGTACTGTTATAACTTGTTTTTCCTATAAAATCCAAGCATTATCAAAAATCCTGGATCATTCATAACACATAGAATGTCCCACAAATTTCTCATCTCAAAAATGGTCAACGGATGTCATAAAAAAATCAAATTATTTATAGTTCAGATACAAAGGACTTACCGTGAGTGAATGGGTAATATGGAATAGGCGTTCCTGTTTTGAAAATGATACTCCAGGTTGTCTTTGACTTTCTTGATCTCGGACCAGCCAGGCAAGAAACATAAAATGGCACCATCTGACTTGTTTTTATCCACCCATTTTATCATATCACAGACTTCAAATGTATTACACAAGGGTCGGCCATCTGAAAACATTCATTTAATGTTACCATATTTAGATTTAACAAGTTCCATCTAAATCTAAAATCTAAATCTAAATCTAAGCTGCAAAGATATGTATCATTTGAGATTCATATTAAATGCATTCCCACAAGCAGACATGCATAATTTCGCGCTTACACATGCTGCATGTGGACCTACAATATAAAAACCCCAATCTCAAATGAACATAAGCCCTGCAACTCTTGCCGACCTTCCCTGAAGCAGGGGTGACATTGGCAAAGTGAACCATTTTTTACAGTAGGTATGGGTGGTCAGCCGCATACCAACCTATCAGTCAAGGAGTACAAGCAATTAATACAATCAAATATATAAAACAAATAAATTCTAAGCAATTAAACAGTAAAAAATTAAAAAAACTACAACACATATTTTTTAAATTTAAAAGCCTTAGCTTTAACCGCCAGCATTACAGATCAACCGCCATTTCTTTCGATCCTTGCATACTTCTTTCATTTCATCCAGAGCCATAACCTTTTTCATACAAGCTCTCCTTTTTTTATGACTCTGGATATCCCATTCATAAAGAGACATTTTGCTGATAGCTAAAGCAAACCTGCGAGATAACAAAAGATTTTTGGAATTAATATTATGAAGGGCAAAAGAGCATACCTGTCCTCTTGGATGTCTCCCAAGTCTTCAGTAGACTGAGACGGGAGTTTGAGAAGTCTTCCAAAAAGTGACTTTCTACAGGATAGGTGAATCCAGGAATTTCTAAGATAGGACATCCATCAAAATATCTAGAGAAAAAGTATCAGAAATTAAGGTTTAAATGTATTTATGGTTTAATAATATAAAAGTGGACAAAGAAACTTAACCAAGATATGAGAATTTGTTATGTTTATATAGGAAGAGAAATCCCGCATGCGGAAAAAGAAAGAAAATTTGAAGAGCAGTTGGTTTACTTACTCGCTGAAGAGTTCTGTGTCAATGGTTGCGCTCATAACGATGACTTTGAGGTTACGATTTAGTTTCATGGCTCGTTTAGCAAGCGCCATAACGGCATCTGAGTCAGCTGATCTCTCGTGGGCCTCGTCTAGCACCAAATGAGAACATCCCAGAATCTGAAAGCATCATTTACTTCATAGAACAACATACTTAAGTCATTTATATGCAAGAATGAAATTATAATTTTTAAGGTGTGAGATAAAACACACTTGAAGTGTCTACTGAATCTCAGCCTTCTCTAAAAATAAATAATCCAATCAAAACTCTTTTGATGTTAAGGGTGATTGAGAGGTCAGCGCGCCCAACTTTGATGACCAAAATAGCCCATATTTTTAATTGTAAGGTAGCATTTTTTTTCCAGATTAAATTAACACATAAAATTAGGTATTTTTTTCCATAAAAAACCAATTCAAAATAATTTTATTTACGGAGATACCTTAAATGGAGATTTCCACTGTTCTTATGAATAAATCCTAACTTTTTTTTATTTCAAAACATTAATTTTGATTAGCTTTATTTTTTCTACTTGTTAGTTGTTTTTTTTTACTTTTCATTGATTTTTTATGATTATTTAAAAAGTACCCAAATTTTGCATACGATATTGTAGCTACATTCGTCTTTTAATGGTTTATTTTCCTTTTAGGATTTGAAGTGATATTTTTTATGTTTGTAATGCCATACTTGTTTTATTTTTTCTCCCCCGATTTCAATTTATCCTGGAAAAATAAAGATTTCCATACAAAAAATGACCCGGTCGCTAGCGTCACCTGCGGCCGGTAGATGAACTGCGGAGAAAAATATTATATCTCCTTAGTTTTATGGAAGCAAGATTTATATAATGCAAAAGAGTACAATCGTTTACGTTATAACTGGACCAACTGGTTTCTCAAAAATGCATGGAAATCAAAACGCCATCTAGAGTTGCTGTTTAAGATTCCATACATTTTTTGGTTGCGCTGTATTTGCTACATTTCATACTTCGGGTACACTCGTGTATCATCGTATATTGCCGAAGATGCTCGAGTCAGCCCTCTCTTATATTGTGTGTGTAAGAGTATATACATAAACGCTATGGTAGTATAATACGTACGTACATAAAAACAGTTTGCAAAGTTTAACGAAATGGCGAAAAACAGCAAAAGATCATTCAATCAGATGAAATGAATTGTACGGAGAGCTGCACACGACTTTATAGTATTCTGATAAGTTTTTTTCCATTACATGAATAATATGAAAGTTTGTTTGAATTTCAAAGTGAAATTCATTTAGCTCAATGATTTAGCTGGCTGGCCTTTTTTGTTGAATTGAAATCATTTTTTGAACCTAGCGTAGAGCAATTTGAAATTTTCAGGCCTGTAATTTAGTCTAGTGGTTAACGCTGAACTGAACAGATTTCAGTCTGTTTTGAATGCGGCCGCAAGACTGATCTTCGGGATGTCCAAATTCTCTCACATCACTTCGCTGTTGAAAGAACTACATTGGCTTCGTTTCCCTGAGAGGGTTCCGTGTGTGTTTGATGGTATTTAAAGCCCTAAATGGTTTGGCTCCATCATATCTGGCAGACATATTTTCCCCCGTTGAAGTGAGTGTGAGGGGGCGGACACTTAGGTCAGCGGGGTGTCAAGCTGTCAGATTGATGCAGCCTCGCCGTCAAATACGCACTAATTTTGAGGATCGCGCTTTCCGGTTTTCGGGGCCGATGGAGTAGAACAGACTGCCACCCGGAGTGAGGGTTTCGGAATCTGTTGGCATTTTTAAGGGAGCACTGAAACGGCACCTTTTTAAAATATCTAATTCATGATTAGGAGGGCCCTTGAGGTGTGAAACACACAAAAACGGCGCTCTTTGGTCATGTAAAAAATTAAATAAATAAATTATCCTCATATGTATATATATATATATATAGGTATATATGTTTAATTTTAGGTTTTCACGGATTTTCACGGACTCGTAATCCAAAAGTCAAGATTTCGATTGGTGCAAGACAACTAAGTTCCGTCGAAATCTAACAAAAATGTCATGAGTATGTGTGGCTAAGTAAATAATAATTTCTTGCCGCGTTATCCCCGAAGGGCTTCGCATGTGGCGAGGGAACCTATTTATTTTATAGGTAAGAGGGCCGGCCTTACGCCAACCACTTCGTTGATGCGAAGGCATACCAGCTCCCGTGGGGACTGGTACTTATTTCTTGTGAAGGCTGAGTACACCTTCCTGGTATTTTATTTTGGGTTAGAAATAAACACCGAACCGGAAATCATTTCTGACACCCTTATATTATATCAGTGGGTAATTATATAAAAACGCAACTAAGCTACACATGTAGTGTAACTTCTTGCCTGCGTTATCCCCGAAGGAGTCGCATGTGGCGCTTCGGGACCTATTTTTTTTTACAGGTAAGTGGGCCGTCCTCACACCAACCACTTTTAGTTGAAGTGGGGGTTTCCCAGCTCCCGTGAAGGGCTGGTTCTCATTTCTTGTGAAGGCTGAGTCAAACTTTGAGATCGAACCCTTGCTCTCGGCATGGAATGCAAGCATTCTACAAATTGAGCTATCGACCTTTTTACGAGCTTGATCGTCGTCGCTATAAAGCGCCAATTCTCAAGCAAGACCCAGTTGCTGTAAGGCCGGATGGACATTTCGTGACCGGTCATTGGTAAAGGTTTTATGAATTTTTCAACCCAGCGAAGAGCAAATTTGAAAATATAAATGGTATATCTTTTGTGCTGCTTTTATGCTTAGAATATAGTCCATCACTTAGTTGAATTATTAGAAAAAAAACTTCATGTTGCTATTTCAATGTACACATCCAATGGTATAAAAAAGTATACTATACAGGCATATATAGCACTTGGATGCGTTGTCTTCCTTCGCACAGGGTGAAGTCCATGAGCACACACACACTGGCATATTTACTGAACACATACGCAGTCACGGCCTCAACAAACATTCCCTGGCTACGCAGTAATATGAAACCTTTTTTTAACTTTAAAAATTAATAACATTTAGGAGACGAAGATGAAAAGAAAAATGAAAGTTGTATTTTTATAGGTAAGGAAGCCGGCCTTACGCCAACCATTTCAGTTGAAGCGGGGGTGTCCCAGCTCCCGAGGGGGCTGGTTCTCATTTATTGTTAAGGTTGAGAAACCTTGCCGGTATTTTATTATTGAGTTGAAATAAATACCGACACGGGAAATCATTTCTGACATCCTCCGTGGGATACGAACCTCAGCTCTCGGCATGGAATGCAAGCACTCTATCAACTGAGTCATTGGGACATAATCACAATGTATAATCTATCATCTAAGTGGCAAAACTATGTTAACATTTAAGGTTCATATTAAGTGCATGCTCACAAAAATACACTTGTAAGTTCGCATTTACAAATCGTGCATGCGCATTTACATATTAAAATCAAATCCACAAATAAACAAAAGCCCTGCAACTTTTACTGATCTTCCCTGAAACAGGGGTGACATTGGTAAAGTAAACCATTTTTTAAAGTTTGGGTGGTGAGCCTCATACCAACCTATAAGTCAAGATAAACAATGAAAATGAAATATATATATATTTTTTTCATATTTTATTTTAATACACTTGTATAGGTCTGCAACCACTGGAGTCTACACTTTGATAAAATATGCAATGTAAAAAATACAGGGCACACACGTGTGTGCTTCTGTGTGACTATAGTGTAAACTGAACTGTAGCGTTTTATTCCAATTCTGTGAAATGTAAAACGCTCTCTAGAGACCTTATGCCAGTTTCTTTGCATTTTTGAGTAATCGGTACAGGGTGAATAATTATTTACTCATATACTTGGATATATCTGTTAACACGAACGAAAGTGAATTGTTGTAAATTTGTTTACAAATAAAATGAATGCCTTTTTTTGTATTTGTATGTAAATAAAATAAAATAAATGCTTGTTTGTAATTAATGTATAACTTCGCTTCGCTTTCGCTTTCATGTTATTTTATTGCTAAAAAAAACACAAAATGGTTCAGATACAATACGATCTCCTACCGACGAACTCTCAAAGCTAAACGCGGGATTTGATGCATTTTCGCGGCTACTGGATAATAGGTGGTCGTAACGGGCAAATAAATTCATATTAAAATGAAATCATACACCCTTAAAGGCGATTGATTGCTTATGGGCCATTTTGTTCTATAGATGTTGAGCGACATTCCATAGTAAAGAGATTCATTGTCTATTAATCCTTTTATGAGTTAGTGGTTATAGCTCTAAGAGCCAGTAAGTACAAATGAATGGTCTTCAAACACAGTGTAGATCTTATTTACAGTGAGGCTGTCGATTAAACAACTCTATAAAATTTGAAAACAGAATGATAAAACATTTCCTCACAACAGAATATCAAATTAGTAAAATCTGCTCATTTGGAATCAATCTCCCAGAATAGCTTACAACAAAGTTGCTCTATTGATCTTCCACTAATCATTTCTCCATGCCAATATCTTTACACACCAGTCCGTAGTCTAGTGGTAATAGTTCGGACTCGTAATCGGAAGGTCGTAAAATGAATTCCCGGCAGAGCACAAAAAAATATTTACATTTTCAATGGATTCACTGGATTGAAAAATTCATCACCTTTACCAAAGACCGATCACAAAAGGTCCATCCAGCCTTACAGCACCGGCTGGGTCTTGCTTGAGAATTGACACTTTATAGTGACAATTAAGCTTGAAGGAAGTCCGGATGATAGCTTAGTTGATAGAATGCTTGCATTCCATGCCGAAAGCAAGGCTTCAATCCCCACCGAGGGTTTCAGAAATGATTTCCCGTTTTGGTATTTATTTCAAACCCAAAATAAAATACTGGCAACGTTTACTCAGCCTTCGCAAGAAATGAGAACCAACCCCATCAGGAGCTGGGAAATCCCAACATTGAATGAAGTGGTAGGCATAAGGCCAGCCCTCTTCCCGAATCGGCACATTCTATATCTGCCTACGGGGATAATGAGGTAAGAAGTTATACTATATGTGTAGCTTAGTTGCGTTTTTTGTCTTTCCACAGATCCCAGAGGTACCCTCTATGAGGATGATGGTGACATACTTTGTCTTATCATTTGTTATGATTTTAAATACATTTTTTATGCAACATACATCTGGAGTAGTGGCAAGTCTCCTCAGCAATGTTCCAGCTGTGCAGTAGAGGATGGAGCCACCGGGAGGGCGCGGCATACAAGTAGACAGACGGACTTGGTGACCAACGACGTCTCCCAACTGTAATCAATAATATTGTTAAGATAACAAAGATGTCGGTAGGTTTGATTGGAAGCTCAATCTACAGCTGCAGGGATCCATGGAAGTAAGAGAAAACAGATAAAAGAGCATTAGGAAGAATACTAGAAAATAATCATCTAAAAATGAATTTGAGAATGAGGTCAGTATTAAAATTTACATTTATTGACATGTGACATTAATTGACAAATATTTTATTATTACTTGCTAAAGACTGTAATCGCATAAAAGAATGGCATTTGCCAGCCGAGAAAAAAGTCATAAATTCAAATTTGTGTAGAGTGTAGAGTCCGGCTACTATGGTTTACGACAGCTGAAATATATTAAAAAATATCTACCGTTGGAAGCTAAAAGGTCACTCGTCAACGCTTTTGTAGTATCCAAAGTGGACTACTGTAATGGCATTTATGCAGCCCAACCACAGTGTGAATTAAGTCGGTTGCAGTCAGTAATGAATGCAGGCGCGCGGCTTATATTCAACCAAACCAAACACTGTCACATAACTCCGCTTTTGGAGCGACTCCACTGGCTGAGGTTTCCTCAACGCGTCAAATTTAAACTTGGCCTTATCACATACAAAGCTCTCCATGATGCAGCTCCTTTCTACATCCAAGAGCTGATTGTCTCAAAAGTCCTGAGCTCAAGGGAGCAAACACTAAGATCAGCAGAGAACGGAGCGGAAACCCTGCTAAATGAACCTAGAAGAAAAATTGCCACTGTTTTCGGAGACCGTGCTTTTGCGGTGGCCGGCCCTGCGACCTGGAATCATCTACCACCAGAAATCCGGAGGTCTAAGACGATTGAGGACCTAAAGAGGAGGATGAAGACATTTTTCTTCGCCCAGTAAATTACTAAGCGCCCTTGGAGTGACATTGAGTTACGAAACGGCGCTGAAAAGGAAATCATCATAATCATCATCATCATCATCATCATCATCATCATCATCATCAGTTCCACCGTGGAACTTTTTCTTACCATGTTTTTTAAAAGCTTTTTTTTCGGTTGGTGTAATGGCCGAGGGGGCCAAGTGGGCTGATCGTTCTAGCGTATTTGGAATAGAATAACGTTGGTTTGATCCCCGCTTGGGTCTTTTGACCCTGGTTCAACAGATGTTATTGGGTAATTATTAATTAATAATTCATTAAAATAAACAATAAAGAATTATTAATTGATGATATTAATTAACCTTTTTCTGGCCAGACAGAATAGGTTGGTGAATTGCTAATTCCTCTTCAGAAATTTATATACAAAAAAAAAAAATGTGTATGAGGGATTATCATGGTTTTTTTTTTTTTTTTAAGAAAGCCTATGCGGGAGACTCCCTAGATTCGAGAGACTCTTACGGTGTTATTCTTACTTGTCATATTTCGCCATCGGCCTAACTGGCGACTACTTAACCTGGGTACAACGCCGGACTAGACCAAATTTGAAATATTGATTCTCGTTCATAGTGTAACGTAGGAACAGTTGAGCCTGCGACCAAATTTGGACGGCTGAAATTACGTCCGTTCAATGTCGTATTTAAAAAAAAAATCTGTTCTGGAGATGTCACTTTATAAATATTATTTAAAGAATAGGGAATTTTCAGTCGTTTTTAAATAATTATTAAAACAATAACCATTGACAATAACGCAAAAAAAAGATGAAAAATAAAAGCAAATAATCAGTTTATAAATTTGTTGTGCAATTTATAATTAAAACAACTTTGAAAACAATTGATTAGCCAAACAAATCCGTATATTTTTTGTGGATCGGGAAAAATAAACCAAATGTAGGGAATATGCGTTTGGGACGACCACACAAATATCGCTGACGTCACAATGGCGGACGGCTGACTGTTTTGTTTGTACACAGATCATGTCGGCCGAAATGCAAGTAAATATTTTATTTCAGATGGAAAAAGTGTGTCATATGTGTTCGTAGAGTGTTAAATATTCTCTTCACTTATTTTAAACTATATACATAACTTCAGTTTCGCGGCAAATTTTTCATATTGAGAAATTTGCTGCGAGCCGTGATGCAATCTGTCAAATGATTTATTTTGCTTTTTAATTTTGTGTGTTTTGTGCCTCAAAAAGCGATTGATTAGCAAAAAAGTGCTGAATTCTGTCAATTTGACCAAAATGACAAAAACAAATCGCAAAACAAAACAGTAATAAAGCAAATATTTACGATTTAACATTAAATACGGCAGTTGTCAAAATCGATTGTACCACAAAACCGTCTCCGAGGCGGTTTTAGTCTAGGCCTAACTTCGCATTGCTTCGCATACATTTGGAGGTTAGATTTGGGCGGGCGTTGAGCTCGAGACGCAAGCCTAACTACTTCAGAAATGTTCAAGAATCAAAATTAAGCAAAACCTGGGTTCAAAGGGCGACGAAAATGTCTAAGAATAACACCGTAAGGGTCTATGACACTTGTTATAGTGCCGCAGAGGTGATTTTTATTTAAAGTAAATAATAAATTGTAAGCTCCTTCCATTCTTAATTTATATTTATAATCTAAGTTGCAAGGATATATTACATTAGAGATTCATTTTAAAAGTATGTCCACAAGCAGACACATATAAGTTCGCGCTTTCCCAACTCTCAAATGAAAATAAGCCCTGCAACTCTTGCTGACCTTCCTTGAAAGAGAGGTGGCATTGGCTAAATGAACCTTTTTTTTTACAGTATGAGTATATATCACATGTCAACCTGTAAGTTAAAAAAAGAATTGGCTTAGTAATATTCATTCATTACCCTCTCTCCTCTCTCTTCAGCTACCCTAGCAGCCAAGCTGAGTGCGGCAACCCTTCGAGGCTCCGACACGAGTATATTACAGTGCCCTCCTGTGCCCCGGGCGCTCCAGGCGTCTATCAGGTAGTGGGGCACACGGGTGGACTTGCCACAGCCTGGGGCACCTCGAATAACCACTGCACGGTTAGTGTCAACCGCCCGGATGATGTCATTTCTGAAAGCATTTAAGAAATAACTTTGAAAACATAGTTTTTGATGTATATAGCTTGAGTATTTACTTTAACAATCTCATAAAAATAAAAATAAAACCGGCCGTGAAAGCTTCAATGTACAATTAATCTCATAAATGATAGTACGGATTGACCGACTTAACCTGAACATGGTGAGAACCAGAACTAACGTCATCGACTTGTAAAACGTCACTTTTGATGGCTCAATGTGATGTTGGCTGTTGAGCTAAAATTGAAAAAGTATTTTGTTGAAGAAAAACAATATAAAACTCATTGATTTTATCAGTTTGAAGGCCCTAAAGTCATAACAGTGCCCTTATTTAGCTGAAGCTAAAAGCAACAAAATACTTCAGTTAAACCCTAAAAAATCATAGATATTTTTTTTTGTGAACAGGGTTGTGAAACATATGAAGTTGACGGTTATATTGAAAGCAGTATGTGACCCTTTAGTGTCTTTTCAAACTACCTCCATAATTTTGCACCAGAGATACGACTCTCTATCCTGCCTCCAACTGAGCCGAGTAACGTTACATTTTTTTCTGACATTTTAATTCTAAGACAAAAACTTAACTATTGCATTTTATTTCACTACTGATTTGTCATGTAAGAATAATTGATTAGTAATAGTGAACAAAAGAAACAAGAAAAACATGTGATTTCACCCAGCCGTGTAGCAATTGAAGTACCTACCCAATATTTTGTTTTTCGTTGTAAGGATCCTAGTCACCTAGACCTTTAAAATCCACCCACTGAGATAAATGCAGAAGACACAAATAGTACCTAGACTTACATATGTAGACTATAATATTATGATGTCACCAAGCTGAAAGCAATTTAAAATTTTGTTCTGATGGAATTATTTAATAAGAAATAAGTAGGTACTAAATGTCTATAGACAAAGTCCAAATTGGCGGAGCGTCTGCTTAAATCAAAGCTCAGGTTTTTTTCTACAAAGATACATTGAAAAGGTTTACCTATTTGACCTTAAAAAAAAATGAAAGCCTAAAAAAATACAATCTTAAATGTTGGAGAAAAAATCGCAACTTAGATTAAATTATAGTGACAAAAAAAAAGAATAATTATTTTAACTTGGCACGTACCTATTCAAAAAACATCTGACTATATGTACCTAATCGAGATCTCTGCATCACAAAGCGTAATCATCATTAATATTATTATTACTATCATCATAATCATTATTATACCTAGCTTTCTAGAGTGAAATCGAAAGTGAGAGACCTACATAGGCGTTCTACATTTTCGCCTCCAAGGTCCCATTTTCGAAACGAAAGCGAGAGTAAAGAGAAATCGCCGTGACGTAGCAAGCGTGACGTTTGAATCTCCAACGAAAGCGAGAGTGGCGTGACGTCACGGACGAAACCGAGAGTGAATGTGACGTAACGGTGTAGTGACGTACTCGGTGACGTAGCGCGGTAAGTATTAGTACCTACGTAACAGTTATTATTATCATTTTGTTGGCTTGAATTTGGCAAGGCCGCCCGTGTATGACGTAAAATATGCGAATAACACTGTTGAGATGGAATTTATTTCAGAAGTATTAAATAACTTCTTCAGAAAAATAAATACTTAGGCACACAGGAAAATTTTTACAGAAATTGAGGAATAAAATTTATTACAATGTAAAAAAGGCGGTTCTTTGAAGCATCTCCAGTTAGATATGAAATTTATTCATTTAAAATTAATACGAAAAATCGAGTAGATTCAGGAAAAAGTAAATAACATAACAGTGACAATTTGTACTTCATAACCACGCCTCAATGTAACCACGTAAATAAATAAAACAAAAGATACATTAATTAAAATACTTTTTTAACTTTGTTACAATTCACTTGAGTTTTATTTTTTAAAAAACACAACCAGTTTCGGGAGAAGCAGTACCTCCCATCTTCAGGTGTAAATATCAACTATAGTGAATTGTAACAAAGTTAAAAAAGTATTTTAATTAATTAAAATGTGCTTTCACAAAGTTACTGCCCAAAATCTAAATAATACAAAAGATACATGTAATGGTAAAGTAGCACGAGATTTCATAAATTACTTAATTCATTCAGAGTAGGTACTTAATTTCAGCGAATGTCCTGCGATGAAATTTATCTCGCGTAAAAAAGAAAATTTAAAATAGTAGTTTGCTGATAAAATATCTCATGTTTGCGTTATCTGGAGGGTTAAATATTATCAAATATTATTATGTAAGGCCTGTGTGCATAAAAAATAAACTCGCCCATGTAGAAGGCGGGAATGGCCTCCAAAGGAAAACCGTGACCTTTTATAACCTCCCTTGAACGAATTCGACCCTGTACCGGCTTTCCTGACCTAGAAGGACCTTGTGGGAGATTTAGCAAACGAAAACTAAAAGCACTGAATACAAGCAAACGTCATAAACTACCAACGTACAGAATTACTTTGAATTTAGTACAAAAACGGGTCTTTATGTACAGTGCAAAACTTTTAAAAGGACCTTGAATAGATTGGTTTGAGCACTACAATACAGCTGTGTACACAATATACGGTTCCAAGTAAATATTGACGAACAGTAAAATAAAGGTGTGTTATTTGGATATACTGTGTACAGAACTTTACACACTTAAAGTCAATGCACGTTCTTCCGTGGGAGGTGCATGACAGTAAGAAGTGTGTGCGCCGTACACACTATTCAATTTGAAGCAAAATTTATTCAACACTTCATTCCATGAAAGGCTAAGTACTTTCTGTATTCAGAGCTTTGAATCCATGTTTGAATCAAAGCAGTTTTCCTCGATTTCTATACAATATGGCGGCAAATTTGAAACTTCTAAAGTAAAGTCCATATTTCATGAGGAAAAAAGTTTCTGATGAAGACAGAGAACATCCATTGATAGTATTAACCTTGCTCTTCTATTTTTACATTAAAGTTATTATAACTCCGCTAAGAATACGAGATACCTGCTATGTGTAATGTGAAACATCAAAAGTGTGTCACAAGTTAACAAATAAGGTTATGTTACACTGATCTAGTTTAATGTATGTTTCTCTTCTTCTGCTAGTTTATTTACCCACTTTTCCAGGAAAACGAGGCCACCAATTTTACTCTTTGTCTACTCAATGTTAAAAATTTTCCAGGGGTATCACAACAAACTTAATATACACATAAAACTTCTAAAAATTATAGGACAGAAATTCCAGCTTTTGAACAAATTTTCACTTACTTGAATTTGGTGATTGGCAATTCAGATTCTTTTGACGCATCCGAAGATCGTCTTAGAAGTTCAGCATTTCTTCCCTTTACCATTTCAGGGTTTTTTTCCTTAACTGGAACTCCAAAAATGGGATCGGAGTATTCCCTCTCGCAAGCTGTCAACAGATGTATTTAAAAAAATATAAATCATGATCAATCATTTGAGAATAATTGAAAAAGTAAAAACAGACAATTCTACTTACAAATATTGAGATTGTGTACATTACTTGTCTCTTCATCAAGTTCTAAAATGAAAAGAAAAACAAAATTTTAGTTTTTCATTTGAAAATCGCAAGGTTGTCAATTTTACAAAAAGTCATAGGCATAAGTGAAACATGTGGACTAAGGCTGTACAAGATAATGTTCTGGACATTAATGGTATAGGAAGTCCGAAATACACATTTATTTCTGGAGAAAGAAATCTTCATACTAAAAATAATAACATGTTACCAAAAGATTCTGCAGTACCTAAATATTGGCTACATAAAAAATATGAGTCTTATAGAAACAAAGGGGGAAATCTAGGATTTAAAAAAAATTAATGAGATAAATAATGTACAGAAACAAAAAAAAAATGTACATTTTTCTAATATTCTAAAAACAACTTAGATTGCCGCCGCTTCAATTCTATGCGACTCATATTTTTTGGCCGGTCCGCAGTCTAAGGGTTACGCTTTGGACTCGTTAATGGAAGGTTCATGGGTCCGGCGGAGTACAAAAAATATACCATTTATATTTTCAAATATGCTCTTTGCGGGGTAGAAAAATTCATATACCTTTATTAAATACCGGTCACCTAAGGTCCATCTGGGTCTTATTTGAAAATTGACACTTTCACAGCGATGACCAAGCTTGCAGAGGGCTCAACAAATAAATAATCCTAATTATTATCATAAGCCATTGATAAAATAAAACAAACATTTTCCGTAATAGGTAAATTGAACATCATCGAAACAGAATGTGCAAGGAGTAATATTCAAAAGGCCACAGAGAAATCCTAAAATACAAATACACACAGCAACAACAAAACCTAAAAATGTACCTTCTTCCTCCATTTCAGTGACTTCTGAATCTGCGGACATGGTGGGAGCTACAGCTTTTGCATTAGCTTGCACTTTTTTATGGGTCTCTTGAAAAATTGGATCTAAAAAATAAAAACATAGAAGATAATATAAAATTGTCGACAGTGTGAATCTCAAAAAGTCAGTGAGTTTATTATGTGTGCATATTTTGAACATCACACGACAAGGTTCGAGCAACTATGAATAAGAATTTAACAATGAGTCGAATATAACCAAAGATTTAAAACTAGAATATTATTCAGAAATGAGATAAAGAAATGGAAACACTATTTAGATTAAAGCTGAGAGGAGCAATGGGGCGGAAAAGAAGGGGCGGGCTCTTCACCAATTGGTGAGGAGAGGTGATGGAGATGAAAAGGTGGAGCCAATTCCTCGAGGAAGCCAAGACCCACACCGGGTATGTGCCGACACAAAATGACATTCCTTGCAATTCCATCATATAAAAACATTTTGATCTATGGTCTCCACATATTTATCTCATTTTGAATTAAAATCCTCGACTGCATCTTTACTTCTATACTACTTATATTTGAGAGTTGGCTGCACCTATTTCCTTGTTGTAAGTGTCAATGAGTTGCATCACTTTTTGTTCCATTCCAGTATCCAGATTGAAGGGAATAGGTTTGTTGATTTCTTTCTTCAATTCACTGATGACCTCCTTGGAATAAATGGGAGATCCATCTGGCTTAATCTTGTTTATGGAATGAAGCCAGTGGACAGCTTTTAAAGCAGTCTTGTGGGAAGATTGCGTTTTTGTGACACCGTGGCTGCAACAAATAAAAATTTGAAGAAATGTTCATTAAAAATGAGTTGTGTGAAAGTTGTCTTTTTGGAATATTGGAGAAAAAAGAAATCCAATAAAAAATACACTAATGACTTACACAATCAAAGACACAGCAGATACTGCTAGAACCAGACATGTCTGAGAAAGTCAGATATGAAAACAACAATCTAAGAATAGCAGGGAAACCCTCAGAGATATATTGCGTAACGAGGAAATTCACAGAAGTTCCAATACAGGTGAGACAGTGCAGCAAAAAATATCATCCAAGAGAGCAATGATGTTGCCAGAATGCATCCAGAAAGAACAGCTAAAACTATGCAGAAGACTCCAGAGGAACAAAAGAGACAGAAAGAATATTGAAAGAGATATCACAGAACCAAAGCTGATATCCTATACAAATCAAATATCTTTAAAAAAAGAAAAATCTTATGGTAATATTAAAAATAATTACAGCTCACCATTCAAACATTTTTATTTCAGGCCATGTGAGTTTTATTTGTGATATCCAACCGGGCATTCTGTTACCACTGGACTTGCCTTTGGTCTTGGTAGGAGTATGCTTGTGATACCATTCTGGTTGAGATATTCCCAGCTTTGATGTCACAACATTGAGTGTCGATTTGGGGTTTGGAAACAGCAGAGAGATGCGCGCATTTTCTGAAATCATTTAACATAATGGAAATCAAATGATATAATCTGAATATTTTATGTATTTTAAGTAAAATACATCAATCTCTAAAAATAAATCAATAGCTTTTGCTGAACCTATAAAATGGTCTTATGCCATTATTAGTTAATGTTAAACTGCCAAATAGTTTCATTTACCTTTGGGCGAAAGGGCTTCAAAACTTCCTTCAGTGTATTCGTCAGGATTGTTATTTTGACTGAAAAATAAAAAGTTTCTTAGCACTTTTATGAAATCATCATAAGACAAGCATTGCTTAAGTAATCAGACACAGAGCGGGACATTCAAAGTTTTTTTGGCCACAAATTATACATTTTTATATCTTTTTATACACCACGAATAAATGTCAATTGTACAAAGAAAACAATGCTTCAAAAATAGTCTCTATAATTCAGCTGTTTATTCAGAATTAATAATGCATAAATAACCACAAACTTTTTCTTTACTATCTTTACCATTATTATCTCGAACGTTTGCAGAGTGTCATCACACCAATATCAAGAGAACAATTTTTTTTAAATCTATACTTACTCTTTTTCCATCAGCGAGCTACTATTTTCAACTTGAAATTGTGAAACTTTCACATTCCTTTTGGGTACAAATGGTTCATTGTAATCATCGTGAAATGCAAACTTATCTTCATTTTCATCATCCTTTTTATTCACCAGTTCATTATCTTTCACCGGTGTTCTTCGATTGAATTCTTTTGTTGCACTTTTCACCGGAGTGGGTTCAGAATAATCTTCTTCAATACCAAAAGGATCATTTTGACTCAATTCCAAGTTTCTTCTTCTGTTTCTTACATTTGGAGTGCGGTGGTGTGAGTAGGAGTAAAACCTGACTGAATGCTGAGAAAATATATTGTTTAGGGTGTAAATATCGCGGACAAAGATCTTTGAGAAAGACATTTCAATTCCAGATAGTAATTTTCCCATTTCAGTTGGAATGTTCTTTTGTGGAATATTGTAGACAGACTCGTTTGTTTTTAATTTTTCCCCCCTTGAATCAACAGTCCAGCAACACTGAAAATTGAAACAACAATCAATCTAATACAAATTTAGAAGGAAATAAATACAAGCGTGATACTAGTGGGTGTTTTTGCCATACTCAGGAAAAGTTTATTAATATTTGTAAGCGCCAAATTACATAAATTTACAATAAAACTCAAGACATGTATCTCAGTATAAAACTTTGCATAGATTCCCCGATTGCGTAAATAGCAAATATTTATTAAAATCACTTTCTAGGAACGCTTCTGGTCCTCTATACATTTTCATACGTATGTGATTGAGGGTAGTTTATATAATGTTTTATTCTCAAGGTTTATTTTACATTTTTTTCAAACTTGACTCGATGACTCATAACATTTTCACATAATTCCAAAGCTCCTTTTAGCTTTGTAAGTAGTGTGAAGCCTAGAACTCACCAAGGCGTTGCAGGTTCAACTAAGTTGACATGAATGTTAATCCATAAGTATGACACAGGTAATCACTCTTCCAATCGTAAAAATAAATACATGCACTAATCTCAGCGTGAACACAACAGAGCACACGCAAAAATATAAAGGTACCTACATCATATCATTTGAAAATAAGTGGATTGAAAAATATTTATATATTTACCAATTTAGGGAGCGCTTCTCGCAGTTGTTTCTGTTTAAGCCACCGGCAGTATGACAAGTTAGCCATGTTTTTATTTGATATTGTTTTATGTCCTAAAAATAAATTCAAAAGATAACCTATAAACAAGTCTTGCAGAATTTCATACAATTAATGTATGTGGAATTAATCGAGAAAAAGTGGTAAAAAGTGTATTTATCGGGTAATGGTAAATATTCTTTACAATAATACATTTACAAATTCTATTTAAATAACAAAGAAATCGCAAAAGTTGAAACATAACCTAAAAATAAATATTTTACCAAGTGCCGAAATTTCTTTTTCCACAACCGGAGCAAGATTTGATTTAACGAGGTAAGAGTTGATAACTTTCAGTGGGGTTTTGGGTATTTTAAATGCCCTGTACCCCGCCGAATAGCGGGACCACATTTTATAAAGTTTACGGAAAATACTAGAAAACACACACTCAAATGACAGCTGACAAGTGAATTGCGATGAAGTGAACGGATTGTGTTGAATAAATATTTTCCCTACTTTACTACCTACCACTCAAAAAACGTCTTGGGTGGCTGTCAAAAGTCTACCTGACACTGGCGCTCCTGCTCTTCACGGGAATTCACCATACAGAAGAAAAAGTAGCTGTCGAAAGATTGTGCGGTACTAATAATGTTAATCGAGTGTTACATTAGAGGTTTGTGAGTTTTTTTTGTAAATTTCATTATTCGATTTAAAAAATTCAACTTTGCTACTTATTTTTTACCAAAAGCGATATTTTAGTGCTGAAAAAGACCTGCGAAATTTTATTTTGGAGCGCGTCCTGCCTCTAAGACAAATCCATAACCTCAAACGTCAGGAGGATTATTGAATAACTTCATAAAAATTGAGGCTCGGTTGTATTAATCAAAATGGCTTTAAATCCATCCAGCGGCATAGGAGTATATGCTTATAGATCAGCTAAAATAATAAGATTTGTCCGTAAAGGCTGCACAAACCGACCTTTTTATCACATCGTTGCCACAGAGGTTAGTTTGGAAAATGGGATCCACAAAATCAATAATGATAAATATTTAGCGTTTGCAATGAATTCATTTAATGTCAAATGATATCAGTGATGGCCCCAGAGGCGCGTAGGGTAATGGTAAAACTCAGATCAAGGTGGCAGACTCGTGTTGAATAAACAGCGGTGGCTGCAGTTGATCAAGAATGCCAAGACCCATCCTGTGCTGTCACGCCATTTTATCTTTCATTCATTATAGTTAATTTGTTTTAGCGAATGAAAGGTCAACATCAGCCTGTTATTGAACAACTAGGAACTTACGATCCAATGGAAAATGAGTACAACGAGAAATTGGTATCTCTGAATTTGGAACGAGTGAAATATTGGCTTGCTCAAGGTGCCCAAATGTCAAAGCCTGCCGCTGAACTTTTGGGTAACTAATAATCATTGTTTTTGTTAAAAATAAAAGAGAGTGTTGAGCGACATTACGTCATACTTACTGTATTCTGTCCTACTTCTTGAATGTATGATACGTCCACTATATTATCGCCCGAATGCAACAAGCCATATCCTGTATTTTCAAAATTATAAGCGCAAACCCACAAATGTCTGTAATGTGCCCATTTGTTTCTAGGATGTTTACTCATCTCTTTTAGTAGTTTGATGTATTAGTAACGTTAAGGCTAATTTTAGTGTCGCGTTGACCGTCAGCGCTCACAGCTCAGCAGCGCTGACGAGCTGCCCGCACGACCGCCATGTGCGCTGACAGCTACGCGCCATTTTAAAACACTTCCTACAAGTTCATATATTTTGGCTGTCAGCGCTGACGATCGGCGTGTTGTCAGCGCGACACTTAAACCAGTCTAAGGTAATGAAAAGGTTGTAATAACCTTAGTTTTATACGGATAATAACCTAAAGGTGCTTTTATATTTTAGTAACTTATGATCCTTGAAAATAATTCACATTTGAACATTCATTCTGTATTCCTATTTGAACAAATTTTTACTTTGAAAGATAAATTTCACACAGTAGCAGTAGGCATTCAATCCTCATTTTTACACCCATCTTGTTTTGTAGTCTGGCATAATTCTACTTACATAGAGGTCAGCATTTCCGTAGATATGTTCCCACTTTGTTGAATCTTTGTAGATTTTTTTGTCATTTATTACTTTTGTCTATTTCCTAGTGTAGATTTAATGATTTGAATATTCAATAGCTGCTCACGTAACACTTTTCAAAGGTAAAGAATATAGGTTTAGAAAAATAGTAAATTTGGAATGAAGTCCTAGGATGACTAACTGCCAACTGGCATATTTCTTTTGCTTCAGGATTATCCGGCTTTCTACCTATCCACCCCATTACTTACATGAGAGCCTGGAGGAACCGACGGGCTGCTGAGAACAACCAGGAACCTGAAGTCATGTCAAATAAGGAATGAAAAGAACCTGCTTCGTTAAAACATAACTTCAGTTTCCAATTTCTGGAGAGATAACTGATAACTTTTTCTTCATGTGTAGAAAACTTAGCATACTGATTAATGTAAGAATAACTCAAAGCAGTGTCCCACTGCTCTTCAGTTATCAACTCTATTGTGCTTTCTCGGTAACCGATCACTTATGTCATCAGAAACATGCTTTTAAAAATTCCTTTCTTGTTAAGATCTGAAGTCATGTGATGGGCAGTATAAATATTTAAAAATTAACTGCTGCCAGCAAATTTCAGAATACCATCTAGCTTTGTTGATTTTTTTGTCTTGTGTTATTTGAATGAAATGTCGGCATCACAACTCTTCGAGGAGTTGAATGTATAAATAATGGATACTCGAGAGCAAATTTCTTTCAGTATATTACTGAAAAAAAAGAGCATTTTAAAGGAAAAAGGAGATTTTTGCAAACATGGCAACATTAATTGTATTATAACTTTGTAGTTTAGAGTAAGCATTTATATTTGTGTTGTGTAAATTTAATATTGTTAATAACAAATAAAACAATTTTTTGGAAAGAAAAGATCTTTTATTGAGTCTGTAACATTTTTGGAGTGATGGGGCGATACTTTACAAAGACGATAATTTTTTCAACATGGCAAGCAAAAATATTTATATGGCTAATGAAAAGAAAACAACCCATCCATGTGAATATTAGTTAAAAAATGAAATACACCCTTTACCCTTAAAAATACATTAAATTTGTAAATATCCATCGTTTCCTATGAAAAAGTTCACCGTAGATAACATGTGTTTAATATTTCAGGATAAACATAATTGAGCAAAAATATTTGTCTATGGTACAAAAGTTTGTTAGTGGAAATATATGAGCTATGACTTGTGTTTAGGGTAAACAAAATAACCTACTCTTATTTTGAATGAATACAATGACAATATACACAATACAAAATAGCACAGCATATTGACAAAAATCTTGGTAACCCTAAAAATGCACCAAATTTATCTCAGCAACAGTAGCATTAACTGCATTTTAAACTTGATAAAATTTAAAAACGTGAAAAAATGCATTTACGTCGGTGATTCTCAACTAGTGATTTTGCGGTTGGCATAAAAATATCTTAAAGCCCAACTCAAATTATCACAATGTAACAGAACAATGGTTGAGAACCTTGCAAAGGTGGCGTTGCTAATAGACAAAATATATGATACTTAAATACTCTATAAATAATTTACACTAGAATCTAAAAGTTGATTTCTTTATTTATATATAAAAAAAGACAAAATTAAGTGAGTACTTAAAATTTTCAAGGCACAGTTAAAATGAAGAAGTGTCACGATTTTAAAACGAAAAAAGAAATAAAAAAAACTTAAGTCTACCATATAATGCTCCCTTCATCCTTTTCTAATCGGAATACAGTATTTTTTTTATGTTTTTGAAAAGCTAAGCGAAATATGCAATTTTATGTTTGATATTTTAAAAGTATGATTTTGAAATGAATCACTTTCAAAACAAGGAATCAAATGGTTAACTTATACCTAATAGGTTGTGTGTTATGACAATAAGATGTGTGAAAGCGGAGTTGGGTGATGGACAGATAGATTGTTTAACTAAAGTGGTGCTTTCCCTTGTGGCAGCAGCTCTTCAGTGGGACTTTTTGATGGTGTCGGAGATCAACTTGGATGCTGAAAACAATGAGAAGATAACTTACATAATCTATTGGTACAAACTTACAGAATACATTGTTTTTGGACACATAATTTTTTCTGAAAGAACAAAATTTGTGTGATGTTTCTATTAAACGTAAAATTGTATTGAGTAACTAAAAAGAAGACTTCAAGTTTATATTTTGCACAACATATTTTTCTTTTTACAGTTAACGCTAATACAAAAATACATCTCCAATAAGTTAATTAGTATTAAATTCTGAGTTCAGTGCACAATTACATTCATAGAGAATTATTGGTCCATGAAAATGGGCATGTAAGCTTTTTTGGCAGTATACATCTGGCACAAAGCTGTAGAGAATCTTGCGACAAAACATAAGCTGTATGAGTGACTCTTTGGTCATTTTTTTGTTTCTATAAACCGTTAAAACCACAGCCCAACAGCATTTGAAAATTTAACATTTATATATTTTTTGAAATAGTATTATAATTCTAAAAGCAAGCTTTTGAATTATAAATTAATGACAACAATATGGGTCTAAAACAATATTGCGCTTACAATGAAATGGATACTCACATGTTATAAAAAACCAGCAGACTTCAAGGCATCCTCAATCCTTTTAATCTGTTCCGCCATTACTCTGTCCTCACTGCCTACCGCTGTTTGAGGTTTTTATTTATGAATTTCTGAGTTTTGTGGTACACTAGAAATAAAATCTATTCTCTGGTTTGCCGATTCCGAAATATTTAACTAGCGACCAACATTCTCATTGCAATTAATTCATATCAACAGCATGTTTTGCATTCCGTAAATAATGAGCATAATTATGAGAATCCAGCAAAGAGTGGAGTTGCATAACAGGTACATTCCTAGCGATTGTCATTTGATTTCAAATGCAACTGGTTTTAGGTCAAATTGTCTGGATTAAATTTTGCAACCGTAAATACTATAACATTGAAACACTGGAAGATTGTTTGAACAATGCTTTGTCTTTTATCGAAAATGACTTAAGAAATGTTTCAGCTTATACTTCATAGAACTCCATTTAAAAAAAAAGATAATATCAGTAGAATAAAACATTGTTTTGTTTTTACTTTTTTTATTCAAATGAGTTTTATTTCTCTTTGTTCAGTCAGTTGAACTATTGTTGGCAGAAATCTCTCTGTAACTGTCAATACTAAAGTGCTCTCTTAGGATTTAAAGTTTTTTTTAAATAATCAGCCTTAAATATAGTGTATACATGCAAAAGTGCAGCAATAAATAATACCTTGTTCTATTATAAAATTTCTGAGCTCAAAAGTATAGGTATATTACCAACTAGATGTCACTAAATCTAAAATTGAGATCAAACGTCTTCTGAATAACCCTGTTGGAGTTAAATTCTCTACATTCGTTGGAATCATGTCCAATTTTGGTGAGAAACATCCTTGCTTTCAGAGAAGCATGCTGAGCTGGATTTCTATCTTTGACAAATAAATATAGTATCTGTTATGGTTTGTGTATTAACACAGTGAAAATTCTTGTTGATTGATTTATGTTTTTTAAAATTTTAAAAACATTAATCAAATATAGTATTCATCCAGGTGCGTGCATCGGGTAAAGACTTGTTAGAGTAAAGGGTAAAGACTCATTAAAAATATTTTCTCCTCCTTTAAAGTAACTCATTTGAAATTGACTGAAGAGCTAACGATGGTTCCAATGGAACTTAAATTTTGAATTTTAAATCTCAATATCAAGCTTAAATGCGTTTTTTACCAAATATTTCCTACCTGTTAGGTGCATGAGCCTGTATGGGATGCACGCCCCTGTATCCATCTCTACTTAATTTATGACTTGATGATGGTCATCACATTCTAAATAATTTAATAACAAATTTTACTGTTACTCTATAAACTAGTATTAAAATTATCTAATCTAATCTGAGCTGCAGAGGATATATATCATTTAAGATTTATATTAAATGCATTCCCACAAGCAGACATGTATAATTTTGCGCTAACACATGCCACATGTGGACCTACATTATAAAAAACCAAACCCAAATTACCTTAACATAAACAAAATATTTCAAATGATAGGTGATTTTAAAAGAAAATGCCTTCACTATCTTATCTGGTTTTTATTAGCCTGTTAGGAGTGCGACTCTGTCTTGCAAAAAATGATACAAAGAGCTCAAAACCTACCAAGCATTGTTTAATCAGCTTGCAATAATGCATCAAAGATTAGTGATTATGAAAAATTCAAAGCGTTAATAAATTAAATATTGCAATAAGAATGTTAATCTAGCAAAAATATTGAGTTAAAGCGTTAAAAGTAAAAATGCAAAAGGTAAGTAAAATAATCAAAGTTTTTTCAGTCATGCACAGATAAAGATTGCAGAAAAACCAAACCAAAGAAAATCACCATAAAATGTTTTTTTTTTATACTTGATAGAATAAAAAAAAATAAGCAACGTTTTATGGAAGAAAACGTATCAATGAAAACACCAAAACATCTACTGATTGTGAACTACAAAATATTTTGGGCCAGTATTATAAATACAGCTAGGATTAAATGAAGTTATTATTCAACCAAGATTTACACATTTACTTTAACTCAATAAAATCTTAGGAATGTTTATAACACCAACCGTATGACAACCAATAATTGATAAAAGAAATAACACAGTGGTACATAATTAAGAAGATAATTTGATGAGTATGCATGCCTTTAGAAACAATTTCAGACGTTGGAGATTTATTTCAAAGTCATGGCGCACAATTTTTTCCACAGACTGATGTTTTGCCACGGCATGCATGCATCATTTTTAGAGAAATGAATGGGAGCGCACATCAGAGGGCTAGCTATACAAGAGGCAACATCAAAAGATATTCGGATCTTTAAAGAAAACATGAGATAAATACTGCGTACAACTTGAAGTTTTCAGTATACTCCATACTGTGGTTTTAAAAGTGTTCTTTTCATAGAAGCCAATGCAGGAAAAGATCACAATCAACTTGAAAATTAAGTTCACTAATTAAATCCGTTTTCGTTCATTTTTGTTTACAGGCAAAGTTCAGAGAAATGCCTCAATCGTGCAACATGTTGCGTACAGTTAAATACTACAAAAAGGTTAGGATTTTTTTTCTCAAGGTACCACTGTATTAATATTTTTACTAAACAATTCTTTGTTAATTGAAAAAAGAAAAGAAAACAAAGAATTCTGCTAAGTGACAGATTAATGGTAAAATTTCAAACGCACCTGTGTCAGCCATTTCATCGATTTGGCTGTGATACTTGAGGAAGTAGGGTCTGATCACTTTGCTGTAGATGACCAGTGAGCCATTGTAGTCGGTGGGTGCGAAACACCAGATTTGGAACACACACTGAAATAAAATAAATAAGTATGTGTAATGAAAACAAACTTAAAAGCGACATTAAACAATGAAGGTGTTGCTAGATAAAGTACAACCGTTTACAAGGATGGTATTTTAATCTCATAAAAATTGCAGAAATATATTGACTATTTAGGGAGAATAAATGATATTTTATGAAAGAAAATTCAAACAGTACATGAAAAAAGAGAGATGTGGCCGATATTGTTTTGGTATAATGGGTTTGAATGAAAGATAGTTAGGCTCAATTAAATTATACACACTCCAAATAAATTAAAATAAGCTCTGCAACTCTTGCCATGCGATTTAAGCACATTGAACCAATTTTTACAGTACAGGTGGTCTCATACAAACCAATTAAGTAGATAATGTACTTTTAGTATGATTGAATGTGATGTAAATGTATTTATATTTTAATTATTATTATTCCTTGACTTATAGGTTGGTACGAGCTGACCACCCATACTGTAAAAAATGGTTCACTTTGCCAATGTCACCCCTGTTTCAGGGAATGTCGGCAAGAGTTGCAGGGCTTATGTTCATTTCTATAATCTAAGTTGCAAGGATATATTCATTCAAAGCTCTCAGATGTATGCCCACAAACAAACACGTGTAGTTCGCGCTTACAAATGCTGATTGTGTACTTACAAATAATATCCAAACTCAAATGAACATAAGCCCTGCAACTCTTGCCGACATTCCCTGAAACAGGGGTGACATTGGCAAAGTGAACCATTTTTTACAGTATGGGTGGTCAGCCTCATACCAACCTATAAGTCAAGGATTTGAGGTTTGGATTTTATTTGTAAGTACACAATCAGCATTTGTAAGCGCGAACTACACGTGTTTGTTTGTGGGCATACATCTGAGAGCTTTGAATGAATATATCCTTGCAACTTAGATTATAGATTATATAGCGTTTGATCTGTAACGTTGGCGGCTAGGGCTATTTTAAATTTTCAAATTAGAACTTTGTATTTGTTTTTAATGTTTATACATAATATTATTATTTGTTTATTTCAAAAATGTAATTTGTTGTGAATGCTCCTTGACTTATAGGATGGTATGCGGCTGACCACCCATGCTGTAGAAAATGGTTCACTCTGCCAAAGTCATCCCTGTTTCAGGAAAGGTCGGCAAGAGTGGCAGGGTGTATGTTCATTTGAAATTCCGGTTTTTATGTTGTAGGTTCGCATGTGGAATATGCAAGCGCGAACTTGTACGTGCCTGTTTGGTGAGAATGCAGTATACCATTTATATTTCGAATGTGCTCTTCGCTGAGTTGAAAAATTCATAAACCTTTACCAAAAGACCGGTCACTGAAAGGTCCATCCAACCTTACAACAACTGGCTCTTGCTTGAGAATTGACGCTTTCTCCAGCGACGACCAAGCTCGCAGAGGGCTCTTGAGGTGTGATACACACAAAAACAGCGCTCACCAAATAAATCATCCTAATATTATCATTATTAATGCATATAATGTGAATCCCCAATATTACATAGTTTTGCAACTTAGATTAGATATGACGCTCATAAAATGTATATTTTTGCCTATGAGAAAAGTGAAAAAAAGCCAGACATTAAAATGCAATTGAATAAATTGATTATGAGCTTACTTTTATCTAAAGATAAGAAATAATTTATATACTTTGAACAGAAGTTTGAATATTCTACAATTTTTCATATTCAATCTGCCACAGGTAATTTTTCAAACCTGATTTGTGAAGCTAATTTTGATGATAGTTGTTCTTCTGTGTCTTTAAGTGGGCGGCCATTTATATTCATACAAATCAGGTTTTTATTTAAACTGACAGGTCAGATAGCTATTATCATGACATAGTTTCCAATAAGAATAATTATATAAGGTAGAATAGGTATAGGCCAAAAGCAATAATTTAAGTGATTGTCAGAAACATGATCTACCATTACAATTATTTTTCAAAATGAATACAAAGATAAAAATGTTAATAGGCTAGTTAAGGCTAAGCCTGTTTTCCTGTGCAACGTTAACCCGCCGGAACACAGAATGGAGTCATTCCATATGAAATCAACCAAAATATGATTATTTTTTTTTTCACCCACTCCGATTTTCCTAAAATTTGGTAAGCAGACAGATACTACTTCAAATAGAAACCGTGATCTTTTTGAGATTTTTGTGATGAATAGTTTCTGAAATATGGGGTCACCAATATTTGACACCGGGTGACCTCGTTTGCGTATCGCGCCACGATTTTCTCAATAGATTCTTCCCTAATTATGCTACAGACCTCAATGAGGGCTCATTTTAAAGCTATTGAAAATTTGTATCCAGAAAATATCATACACATACACTTTAATGGTAACATGTGGAGTTGTGTCTTCTTACATCTGTTGGAGGTCAAAGGTCAATAGCTAAAATACTCCATCTTGGATTGTGCTGTAACTTTACATGATTAAAGTACATACATGTATAAACAATTTCTGAAAATTTCAGCCTGTTATATTCAAGAGTTCTTTAGTAATAAATTATTATTTCAATAAAATAAAGTTATAGCCACATTGTGGTATCCCTATTCACAGCACTTTGGTCCTGTATTTTAAATACGCATTAAATTAAAAGGCGTACTGTTATCAATGTTGTTTGGTACAATTGAATTAATGAAATTACCTTACTTCTTGAATCTTGACTCAAGAAGTGTTGTTGATTTGTCGCTGTCTTCCTTTTTCATTTTGTATGTTCTTCCTCTACTTCCACCAAGTTCGACGGAAGCAGTTGAAAGAACATCTTCAAGAGACACAACTAATTCGTCATCTCTTGCTGGATATGTGAAGGAAGGTGATGGTCCATGTGGATACAGGAATCTGATTTGCAGTTCATTCGAAGTCTTCATTTTCTTCAATACAAATCCAAGCCACCATTGGCCTTCGTACTGTACCGTAACAAAATCATTCACCTCGTCAAAAGATACATTCTTATTAGTTGTTACTACCACCTCTTCGTTTGAATCTGAAGTGGAAAACTGTTTCACTATCGAAGTATTTGTTAAAGTTGGGATAAATGCATGGAAACTGCGAGTCCCAGTAATAGGTTGGAGTAGGTTGAAACGATATTTTTTATTTGCCTATTGACTTCAATATCTTCAGTTGGCACAAACTCGAAAACACTGCTTTTGAGATTGTCTTTTGCCCATAGAAACAAGTCCTGAGCAGTCATTATTTGGTTCTCACTTGGTCGTTGGAGACTTGTTCTAGCTGCTAGTCTCTTTACCGACCCGCCAACTCCATCACACGGCCCTTTGGCGTGTGATGTGGCCAAGAAATGCCATTCAGCTTGAATACCAAAATCAAGTTCATGATGACACAGATTAGCAAAATTTTTCTTGTTTTTATACTGTGATGCGGCTCCATCAGAGAAATAAAATACTTTGGTTAAATGTTGGATTTTTTGCTGGAGAAGAGGAATTAGTAGTTTTTGAAAGGTGTAAACTGCTACTGTGTCGTGAACAAGTGAATCGGATATAAATACATAACTAGTATACTCTAGTTTTGACTGATGCACATAATAACATACAAATGGGTGCGCGTGGCCTGGCTATTGGTCCAGTGGAAACCTTGTGCTGCATCTTGAACAACAAAGCTATAATTTTTTGCGAAGTCACCTGATACAATTACTTCACCGGACTGGAGCTTAGATTTTATTTGCTGAAGAAAAGCAGCCTGCTGTTTGGCAATAAAATCGTGATTTCGTAAAAGTTCAAGTTTATCAAGGAATGAATCGATGAAGTCTCCTGTTGTTTTTTGGACCGTATCGAAATTGAACCGATCGGTTGTCTGCAATGGTTTATAAGACACTTCATCAGTTATGTTTTCATTGAACAACTTTTCCAAATCATCTCTCAACTTAGTTGTCCCTGGGCAATATTGGCATAGTCCTAAGTGGCAATCAGGCTGCTGAGGGGATTGACACATCATGCTTGTCAGAATATGATAGTATGTTTGAAACTGGGAATCTTAAGATAGTGTTGATTATTTTGAACCAACCATCATCAATTTAATATTTTGATGGATAGTGCACACACAAACAGAGTGCGTTCCTGAAGCCCCTGGCAGAACACAGTATTTTGGTCGCAGCTCTGCAAATTTAGAGAACCCTACCTTTAAGTCCGGATGTTTTTCTTTAAATGCTCTGTATGTTTCTTTTAAATTAGTTAAAACAAGTCTCTTCTGATGTTGAAAACGGCATTTGCCTTCCTTAACTGATATGTAATCTTTTTTACCAGGCAGCATTCTGCTAATAGCATCGTCTTCATACAAATCCTGAATACGTTTCACTCTAGTTTCTGGTAGCAGCTTGCCCGGTTTGCGATTTGTTTGTTATGAACACTAACATCATAAGTATAACCAAACAATATTGACAACATTTTGTCCAGAAAAAACAAGATGGATTTAAAATACAGGACAAAATTGTGCTGTGTAGGCATATAGTTACACTACAATGCAGCTATTACTTGACATATTATAGAAAGAATAATTTATTAATAAAGAACTCCTGAATATAACAGGCTGAAATTTTCAGAAATTGTTTATACATGTATGTACTTTAATCATGGAAAGTAACAGCACAATCCAAGATGGAGTATTTTAGCTATTGACCTTTGACCTCCAACAGATGTAAGAAGACACAACTCCACATGTTACCATTAAAGTGTATGTGTATGATATTTTCTGGATACAAATTTTCAATAGCTTTAAAATAAGCCCTCATTGAAGTCTGTAGCATAACTAGGGAAGAATCTATTGAGAAAATCGTGGCACGATACGCAAACAAGGTCACCCGGGGTCAAATATTGGTGACCCCATATTTCAGAAACTATTCATCACAAACATCTCAAAAAAATCAAGGTTTCTATTTGAAGTAGTATCTGTCTGCTTACCAAATTTCAAGAAAATCGGAGAAAGTCATGAAAAATGATTTGGTTGAATTGACCTGGAATTACTCAATGAGAAAGCATGGAAACAGATTTTCAGTGATTTCAGAGGATTCTTTACAAATATGTATTATGGGGTTTTTCACACATAAACCTTTCTTGAATTGAAATCCAATAAATAAATGAACAAAAATTATATAGTAGTATATAAAAGTAAAGTTGGGCTGAGTTTGTAACAGGGCTGTTTTTGAGTGAATCACGCCCAGTCACCTTCTGCTTGTTTGATCTCTGCTACAGTAAGTTCCTTGATTTTTCCCGCTAACCCCATTTTTTGTAAAGTTGGATGGATCTTTGGTTAGAAGCTTTGATAAAGGCAGATGATTTTTCAACCCAGCCAAGAGGATGTTCGTAAATTTAACAATATTTTTTTTGCTCTGCTCACTAATGTCCGATTACGTATCAGAAGCTATAGCCACTAGATAACAGACTAGTGAATAATCTAGCGATTTCAACAATCCAAAAGAGATAGATGTGGTCACAATGCAAAGAAATCTTTTCACATCATTTCACATTTTGTAAACCAAACACCATTTTCACACAAGAAATTCTTAATATTTACCTTGACCAGCCAATAAAGGGGGAACCAGCTAACAAGGAGGTCAGCAAAGTATTCCACGATGGAGAAGACAGCGTAGACGACCCAATAAGTCAGCCATTTGGTGTCGTCATCTTTCTTTTGGGTCTCCAGTGCCTTCATGGAGACGTAGGCAGGGTAGGCAAAGCCAATTGTGTTGCAGACCAGCTGGGCTCCGAAACCAAACACCAGGTATAGGGCGAGGAAAGCAGCACCTCCTGCAATAATAATTGTATTTTTAAAATGTAGCATTAACAAGGAATGCAAAATCATAAAAAAAATACCAGCTTGCAGAAGTCACAGGTCTAGGTGACTAGACGTTACATTTGATAACAAATATTTGTTAGCTTTTTCTCTAGCAAGCAGGCCAGGTGACATCACAAGCTCTTTGAGTCATTTGTGCTGATTTTATTCCATGAAATCCTGAGTCAAAATATACCGTAACTATTTTGTTGTCCGTTGATCAAATTTAAATTAAATAACAACCTAACAGAACAGTTGAGAGCAGCATTTTCATAAGCATTTAGGAAAATGACAAAAATCACGTCCGTCTACAATTGCGCCACTTTTTGAGTGTTTGTAAATACAGTACTTTTCTGATTTTCTAAAAATTAATTACTTAATACTTAATTTACATTCGCTTAACCATTTAACAGTCAAAATTGGGGATCCTTTCAGAATGAAAATTACTACAATTTTGACAATAATAAAAACTAGGACAAAGTACAGGCACATTATACCTACTGAAGCGTAAATTGTGAAGTTAACACGTAATTATTCAATCAAATTAATTTTAATTAGACTCGCTACAATAATAAAACCTTTCTGTTAAATATAAGTGCACTGATAATTCACATGCGTGTTGTTATGCGCCTGACTACCCATATTGTAAAAATTGGTTCACTTTTGCTAATGCCACACCTGTTAATAGTAAAGGTGGCGAGAATTATTTATCTTCAATTGCGCAAAATTTCATGTACCCAATGGGCAGGGGCGTAATCAGAGCAAATGTTAATGTATCTGTGTAACTTAGGTTATAAATGTTTTTCTGTTTTTTTTCTCGCCATTTTTCTTTGAAAAAAGGGTGACATTGGCAGATGTGAATTAATTCCTCACAATGTTAAAACATCAAAAGTGTAAATTTATTTTTCATAGACGAATTTCCATTTTAATTACAGCAATGAATATCTTTAATTGCGGTCGATGTGCAAATAAATATGGTGATTCAACGTGTACTAGCGCCAACAAAAAAATTCAATGTCATCCAATGATTCAAACGAGGAATCTCAAAAATGTTGCACTGTCTGGATGAACAACAAAAACATTAGGGAAACGGGTGGAATGAACTAATAATCAAGCTTTAGGGACGGGCACAATCGCTCGGCGACAGCTATAAATAGCGGTAAGAAAAAAAGATAAAAAATGACAGCACAAAATGACCCACCGGCAAACAAATATAGACGGGGTACGCCGGTTTTCTCTTCAGCCATATCGAACCATTTGCTCCAAGGCTTCGTTTTGTCCTTGAGGGCGCCCTCGACGATCGCCTTGTACTCCATCACTTTGGAACCCATTGTAATTGAGAGATAATTAAATTTTTTCGAAAGGTGACGCAAAGCGACTTGTCTTGTCCGTTGTCAAATAGCTTCGTAGCGGAACTTCCGGTGGTTATGTTGAATAGATTACACAGCTCCCATACAAGTTAAGCAAGGTCCTATATTTAAATGGTGTATATCAAAAATTATCACTAAATACTTAAACGTTTGAAAGATAGCTTAGCTTTTATGAAATGCGCACTTCACTTAACACACCAAAAGGAAAAAATGGACTGTGACTATGAAAACATTCAAAGAAATGATTCATAAAAGTCCTTTCTTAAAAATCGGGGTAAAAAAGTTTTTTTAATAAATAGTCAATTGGACAATACGCTGCTTTAGTTTTTGTTTATCGTATACGCCATTGAGAAAATTTCACATGAGCAATGTTTGCATGTGTACTGGACCAATGTGTCTTATGAAAACAAGAAATTTATTTAAAAAATATTTAAAACAACTCTCACATTATCGAGTTTTACTTAGCTCAGATTGTGTAGAATTTGATTCATAAGACAACTGCATGAAAAAGTCATATTTGACAAGATTGGCTTATACGATAAACAAGAACTGGGGGAGCGAATAGGGTAGTTGCAGTTGTATGGAAAACGGTTGAAAATAATATGGTTGTGTAGAGTACATTTTAAGGATCACAACCATATACATATTTTTTAAGTAGTAAAAATAAAGATATCGTTGATAATTTTGAAAGCAATGTAAACGTCTGGGGACGTGTGTCGTCATTTTGACGACAAACGTCGCTGTCAAACTGACTACCTGGGCCATTTTGACACCGAAACTCCGAATCCGTCCATATCCGCCCGAATAAAAAAATGACCTGTTTTAGCGGGAATGGAAAATACGCGAATTTTAAAAAGCTATAATTTAAAAACTAAGTCACATATATACATTTTTTAAAAACGCAAATGCATTTTAAAAAATATAGCCTACCATTTTATGAAATAAAATAAAAAAGTTCAATTACCCTATTTCTTTTTCACGGTACCAAATTGAAATCATGCAATTTTGTATTTCTTATTTACTCTGAATAACATTACAATTAAAAAAAAAATCAAAATACAATTTGGAGAAAACTTGATTATTTGATTTATTTGAGAAAATCTCTAAGCTGTATTCTTATCCTGCTTTGCAAATTGTTAAATCAATACGTTGGAATTAGAAGGTGTTAGATTTTTTTTTTGTTGAACAAGGTTTTTGTTTTGAATTTTTATTTACGTCATGTACAGCTTCGCATCGGTTTCTTATACGACGTTGTTTTACTTGAATGAGAGCTGCGAATCTCATGTTGCACAACGTTATAAACAGTGCTACCATTCTGCCGATATTTACTGCAAAATTCGTTATACCTACCTATGCTGTTATTTGCTTAAAAATATATTATACAAAAAGTTTCATGTAGTTTTGGCTAGATGTCCTTTTACATTATTTATTTTCTAAATTTACTTTACAAGCAGCTGTTATTAAATACGTTGCAAAACCTCATCTCAAAAATAGAACACTTATAAATTAAGAGGAATTTTCTTTTATCTAGAAAATATGGAGCACACAAATTAATTGATGTTAGAGGCAACTCAGTCAAAAAGTCGCTTCAGCGCTAAATTTATATTTGGACTGATGTTTTTTTCCCGGTGATTCTTGCTATGCTAGCCTATAATTAATTTATCTTGAATCTATACTAGTGTTGCAACCATGCAACGAATATTTGGTAACTATTCGGTATTCGGCATATTCGCCTACTTTTTCACTATTCAGCCAAATTCCGAATAGTTACATTTTGGCTAAATATTTGGCTATAATATAAATATACTAATTTAAAAGGAGAGAAATAAAAATTTCGATGCACTCTTCATTACCATTGTGTGGAGCGTTTTGAGTTAAATAAATAAATAAATGAAGAAAACAGCATTTTCGTGTATAAATCTTACATTTGTAGGCTATAGGAACAAGTAAAGCTGCCTCTGTTTTTTTATGAACCATTTCGTGAATTTTTAAATTTAGTTTTATTTCACTGAATGTGTAAGTAGGTATAGTTTCATTGTAATTCTAAAAATCTAAATCTAAATCTAAGCTGCAAAGATATGTATCATTTGAGATTCATATTAAATGCATTCCCACAAGCAGACATGCATAATTTCGCGCTTACACATTCTGCATGTGGACCTACAATATAAAAACCCCAATCTCAAATGAACAGAAGCCCTGCAACTCTTGCCGACCTTCCCTGAAGCAGGGGTGACATTGGCAAAGTGAACCATTTTTTACAGAATGGGTGGTCAGCCGCATACCAACCTTTCAGTCAAGGAGTACAAGCAATTAATACAATCAAATATATAAAACAAATAAATTCTAAGCAATTAAACAGTAAAAATTAAAAAACTACAACAATTTTTTTTTTAAATTTAAAAGCCTTAGCTTTAGCTAATTTAATTGATAAACATATTTTAAATACGAAATTAATTTTAAAAGGTTACTTTTTCATTTCTTACATCTACGAATATTTAAAATCTAAAAGACGCAGGTTTCGATGAATAAAGGCTATCTTGTCAGCATAATCTGGAGGCAGGCGATTATATTACGCTTTTCTTCATAAACATCTCCAGTTTCCAAGAAAAGCCTCTCTCGCTGGATTTTATGGGGTGAGCTGGGCAACCAATAGTGAAGACTCGGAAGGCGGTGGACAGCTGCCGAATAATCGGCCGAATATTCGGTATTTGGTGGATTACCAAAATAAATGCACTATTTGTTGCATCACAAAGAATATATCACAGATTTAAAATAGTTTTTTTCGGCTGGAAGACTTCAAAGGTGTTCATATGTGACTCCGGTTCCTTGAAACCAATAACAAAACATTTTTACTCCTTTTCCTTAGCGACCCAGCCGAGTGACGCCACTTTTTTGTCTTCAGAATTAGAGCCAAGTCCCTTGTAATGTTTTTGTCGTACCTTTCCTATTATAATTCTAATAGAACTACATATATTATTATGAAATGAGTAGGTAAATAAAACACACTTTTATTAAAACTTCCACATTTATTTACAATAATTCAAAGCATCTTATGGTATTTTGGACTAGTAAGTAATATTAATAGTTTTACTCACTTAATGATTTTTTTAAAAATATAATTAAATAATGTACACAATTATTAATTATTTAAATATTTTAATGATGGTGCTTTGGGAAGGAACGAGAATTGTCGAATAAATTTTAAATGAATGAAAAAAAAACTAAGAATTAAAAAATGTAGGTACATGATAAATGTTATTTACAGTATTATTTAGTTAAAATGAATAAATAGTAAATTTAACTTTCAAAAATGCAAATAATGAAAATATGGTGATGTAACTTTGTACATATTTTTCTTTTTAAAGAAATTTAGAAGTTTTATTTTTAGTAAAATATAAATTAGTCAACGACTAATAATGAATGCAACCATGTTTTTCTTTCTCTTGTCAAAAGTAATAAATTTTGAAATTACAGGTCATTATGGATATACAGAATCTAACATAGGGGATTATTAATAGGTATCTGCCTATTAATAAATTATGTCATAGTTGATCTATGAAAATAGCAATGTTACAATAAATATTTAAATTAAATGTGGTACGTACTAATCTGACTGTATTTTTTTTAACACTGAAAAATAGGCTGAATATGTTAATATTTACACATAAAATAAAATGAATAAAAAGCTTATTATTTTTGTTAAATAGGTTGTTTGAATTATTATACTCGTCCTCTAAAAATACTTCAATTATGATAATATACTTATTTGAAAAATGAAAACTTGAAGTAATAAAATGGCTTTCAACTTAGATTATATGTGATTGAAAAATTCCAAGAAATTAAATATATTTCATGAATTATTTACATTTTTACGTTTTAAATTAATATTAATTTTCATGTTTGTTTTACGTGCCAGCATTATAAACACTCATAAGCATCAAGGCAGATGAAATTAAAACCTTACGCATTTTTTAAAATAACATTTATTTTGTAGGTAACATGATGCACAGGAATTTTTGTAATGTTGGCCATATTATTGTACTAAATTGTACCCACTTCACAAAAAAAACACACACACACACTTTACCTTGAGTATACAACATTGAGTAAATTCCCCTTTATCAACCGAAAAAATGGATGGAAGATACAAAAGCACCCCTAGTGAGTAATTTATTTTCGTATTGATATACGATAAAGGGAAATTTACGCTACGTTCTATACATTGGGTACTTAAATCTAGAAGTACATTTTTACATCGTCGAATCAAAGCAAAGTGACTTTTTTTATTACATTAGAGGCGGACATAATTAAGGAGAAAATTTACCTGGGCGTCATTTATTTTTCGCCGACTCTGGCAAGTATTCACAATTCAAAGTAGTACTTTCAATAAATACTTAAGTACTATAGAGTCGTTATAACTGTATTGAGATAATTATTTTTAATTTTTTTTTATCAACTCTTTGACAAAACACACTTCTATATTTTATTTTTCCATTCACAATTAAACTTGTACGAGAATCCATTCGCACAGGGACTGTCAAAGTGCTTCGACTAGGTTGACAAGCTATTTATATTATATAATATACTTCACAGTTCTCATCACTGTTCTCATCAAGATCATCATCATCATAATACTTCACGCTGAAGAAGCCCATCGTAGAAATGGGCGAAACGTCCGGAAGCTCCAGCTCCCACAGACCACGGCAACAGATCCCGGAAAACATCACTCCAGCATATTTTTATTATTTTAATTTAATTTGATTTTTATTTACTTATTTACACAAACACAGTGCTGACCAAATTTTAAATCATTGTTGTATTATAATTCTCTGCTTTAGTCGAAATCCATTTTTGATGCGTTACACTCACATCCAATGTAAGCATCATTAGTGGCAATGTGGTGGCAATCGTCTTCGTTCGTCGCAGTAGCTATTATTGATTCATCTATTTCATCATGACTTGAAGTAGTGTGGAGTTTGTGTGGATGTGTTGGTTTGATCATCACGCCGCTGGTGTCAGGAGAGCCAGGATCGCGATGATGAGGAACTGTCAGCTGATGATGATCAGGGTTGGTTGGATGGAGACGCTGCTCCCACGTTGCATGGCCAAAGGATTCTCACCTGAAAACAAAAGCATAATGAATTTCTTCTTCTTAATCTTGTTCCTCACTGCTGAGGGTTGTGACCCGTGTGGAAGCAACCACTCTTCTCCAATTCTCTCTTGACTGTGCTTGAATTGACTGAAATTGAATTTAAATATTTAATAATTGGGAGCATTGTAAGGAATGAAAGGCTCTAAAAAAATATGGGAGATATCTCTGATGTGTGAAATTGCGATCAAGCTGAGTTAGGTAAGTATGTACGGTAGAAATGACGTACCTACCTACAAAGTGGTTGGGACAAACATAACGTCAGAAAGGTATCTTGCATACAGCAATTGAAGGGATGATCGCAGAGACAAACATCCGAGGAAGAACACGCTGAGAGTAGCTAAAGGATAATTTAGCAGATATGTAGGTACCTACTGTTCCTTTTAGAGGAACCCAAAAGAATTGTTATATATAAGAAACAATGTGGAAAGAGATTGATAAATACTGCTGCAAGTAGTCTCACGCCCTTTTCACACATAACGGACTCTGTCAGGTTTGTCTGTGTTTATTATCAATCCGGTGCAGGAACGGAAGTCTCGTTACGTATGGAGATTTGTGAAAGCTCTTGCACGGTTTGTCCGGTGATCCCATCCGAAGCCGAAGACAAATCGGACACAATTTGTGCTGTTTTAAAAGGACGAAAATGATTGAGGCAAAAGATGAAGATTCCTTTCCGATTCCATAAGGAACGAAATCAATTGGGAAGATGCCATGAATAATTGTGGAAGAATTGTAGCTGTTTTTACCTCCTCTTAGGACATGCACTGCCACGGTGGTGGCTGAAGCGTCCTCAAGGGTACACGTGTAGTTTCCAGAATCCCTTCTGGCTGCATTGGCTATGTAAAGACGAGATAGGGCCCCGCTGTTCTGGAGCTCCGTCTTCACACTAGAAGTAGAGAAAAATGTGGCAGTAATCAATCTCAAATCTGAATAGGAGCTTTAGGCTTACACGGCCCGCGTTTGACATTGGAAAGTTGCTTTCCAGGGTCTGTTGCCGTGATCTATTAGATAAACTGTTGTGACATGATCACGCTAAAGAAGTCCACCGTTGACATGAACGAAAGTCCGGAAGATCCAGCTCCGATAGACCACGGCAACAGATCACGGAAAGCAGCTCTCCGGTGTCAATCTCAAATCAATTGACCAAATCAATGGTGAACATCCCAAAATGTCTTCGCTTCCGCTGTGTCACGAATTCTCTTTGTTTTTTTTTTTTTTTTTTTTCACAATAATATTTTCTACCTCAAGCTTTTTCGACCTTCAACGTTCTTGAATTCTCTTTGTGTAAAGCAACCACAAGAAACGTATAAAATCTACAGTTGATGACAGTTTCGTAAAATAAGGACTATAGTGATCAAGTAAATAGTGGTACAGAATGAAAGATGCCAATCTAGGATGTATTTCATATGGATCTTGGATTTGTAAATGTTTGCTACTTAGATTATAGATAATAATTCTTGAACACTACTTTTTCAAAGAAACGCTAGAAAAACCGCCCTCGACAAAAAAACAGCTTGGATACAACACCGACCAAAGTTCCCTCCATTTTTCAATTCCAAACTTCTCCGTATTAAATATTCAGGAAAATAAAATTCAATTGTTTGGCCTGACACCTTTGCAGAACTGTCTGTTTTTCCTCTTTAATTTTTGCGCTCTTTGTGTTGGATGCAGACTATTAAAAACATCCCGGTAGTTTTTATGCGATTCTCCACCATATACTTTTGTCACGACAAATTGGTCAAAGATAACTTATCCACAGACAGCTCGTCCACTGTCAAATCGGTCACACGACTTTTCAGTCATAGACAACTCAGTCACAGACACATTGGTCACGAATAATTAGGTCACGCGGCAGTTCGTTCACATGACTTTTCGGTCAATGACATTTCGGTCACACGCAATGTACCCACAGACAGCTCCATCACAAAAAAACTTGCTCTCCAACAAGCCTTTGTAATTACTGTAGCTTTCATTAATTGTACTTTTCTGTGATGGACCTGTGGGTGATGGGTCTGTGGACCAAGGGCGTACCCAGGATCAAAACTAGGAGGTAGCAAGTTTTGAAAAATTGAACACAACCTTATTTTATGCTATAAAGTCATGTACCTACAGTCCACTGCACCATTTATTTTGATTATTAAAATGGTTATTTCAATAATTTTAATAAATTCCAGAACAACATTTAATAACGATTTGGGTATTTTTTTGTACTTTTTGGTTCTTCCTGGGTACGCTCATGCTGTGGACCATAATAAAAATGTCGTTGATCGAAAAGTCATGTGGACAAACTGTCGTGTGACCGATTTGTCCATGGCTGATGTGTCTGTGGACGAGTTATATGTGACCGAGTTGTGTATGACCGAATAGTCGAGTGAACCAACTAATGTGTGACCGATTTGTCCATGGCTGATGTGTCTGTGGACGAGTCATAGGTATGTGACCGAGTTGTGTATGACTGAAAAGTCGAGTGGACAAACTGTCCTGTGACCGATTTGTCCATGGCTGATGTGTCTTTGGACGAGTTATATGTGACCTAGTTGTGTATGACTGAAAAGTCGAGTGGACAAACTGTCGTGTGACCGATTTGTCCATGTCTGATGTGTCTGTCGACGAGATATCTGTGGTTGAGTTGTGTACGACTGAAATGTCGTTGACCGAAAAGTGAAGAAGACAAACTGTTGTGTGATCTATTTGTCCATGGCCGAGCTGTTTGTGGACGGATCGTCTGTGACCGCTTTGTCGAGGAAGCCGTTTTTTGTCCATTCTCTCCGCATAGCTTCCTTCTGGTGTGGAGGGGTCCAAGAAAGAATTTCACGCCTCGCTGGTGCAGATCTGAGGATAATTTTCCACAGGGCTGGACGCCCGGTCCATTTGCTAACAACTTTGTGGCCGAAGGTCCACATTATTTTTATCAAATAGACATTCAGAGCCGTATCGATAATAATGTAGCGTTTTACGATTGAAAGAATATAAAACTACACAAAATGAGCCGTATAAAACCAATGTTATGAACCATGGTTATATGTAAATTCTTTAATCTAAGTTGCAAATGTATAATTATTAACATTTAAAATTCATATTAAATGCATGCCCACAAACATGCACGTGTAAGTTCACGATTACAAATGCTGCATGTGTATTTACAAATTAAAATCCAAACCTCAAATGAACATAAGCCCTGCAACTTGGCTGACCTTCCCTGAAACAGGGGTGACATTGCCAAAGTGAATCAGTTTTTACAATATGGGTGGTCAACCTCATACCAACTTACAAGTCGGGGAATATTTGATCTATAAAGTAAGTTGCATTGATATGTTGACATTTAAGGCTTATATATACTGCACGCCTATAAGCAAACACGTGTAAGTTTGCTCTCACGAATGCTGCATCCGCAGGTATTTCCAAAAACCAAAAAAAACTTCACATGAACATAGACTCAACTTCCGCCGCGTTTTCCTGAAACCGGGGTGACATTGGCAAAAGTTAATTCTCCGCCGGGAATCGTGCTCATGGCTTTCCGGTTACGAGTGCGTAACATTAACCTTTTGATTACAAACCGGTTAAAATGAAATCTCATGTAGACTTTGAATATGCTTTACTAAAACGATAAATTTAACATTTGAGGTTAAAAATCAAAGTCATAAAATATATTCACAGAATCAGATAAATGCCTTAGCTTTTGAAGTGTGACGTCAGATGAAGATATTTTATTTTTTCAGCTGGCAAGCTCTCGGCTGAGGATTTGTGGTTCGATAATATTTGTGTTACAATTTGGTTCGAGAGGGATATTCTGAGAGAATCCCTCCAAAAGCCTTTCGCTTAGAGCCTTTGGGTGTACATATACCGTGCTCAGTTATTGGATCTAGATCGAAATTCACTCTTTTATATTATATCAAGTGTCTACGACATTGACGCTAAACATTTCGAAGAAATTTATTTCGAAATTGTGGATAAACTTTGTAAAAAAAAAACAGCGGATCTATAATATAAAATCTAATAAGTTGCAAAGCTATCCTCTACATTGCTTGTTTGGCTAATCTACATTTGATTCAAAGATGATCTTTAAAGGAAATTGTCTTAAGAATCACATTTTACACAATCTGAGCTAAAAAAAATTAAAAAACATTTAATGGGAGAGTTGTTTTCAATATTTTCAAAACATTTTCATAATAATTTCTCATCTGAAATAACCTCTGTTAGAGATGAGGCAAACAAGCACTAAAGGGTCGGTGTATTAACATTATTTAAGCATTCCCACAAGCAGTAGCGTATAAGTTCGCGCTTACAAATGCCGCACTTGAACTTACAACATTAAAACCCAATCTCAAATGAAAACAAAAACTCTTGGAGGGCCTTCTCTGAAAAAGAGTGACATTTGCGAAGTGAACCATTTTTACAGTATTGGTGGTCAGCCTCCGATTTTATCCGAGTACATTATATTATATAGTGTGCAAGAAATTCAGCTTATAAAGTGAGTTAATGCAGGTATTTCACTAACATAAATATTTCTAACAATTAATATCTTGCTTAGGTAGGTATGTGTATTTTATCATGATTTTCTTAAAGAAAGAAGTAAATAAGTATCAATTAGTGCTTTCTTCAACATGCGGAGTGGATGTCAACTGCAATAAACTACGAAAATTCCCTGATTTTCAAAAATTTACCATGATTGACGTCACATGGCCGAGAGATATTTAGAATGATCGAGCATCATTGTCTTTGTTTTTTTGAAAATTCAAATGCAGAAAGACGAAGTGAACATACTTATTTATTTTCAATTAAACTCAAAATCCGTGATTAAAAAAGTAAGAATAAGTTTTCACAATTTATTCTTCATTTCACAGTTTTTCAATACGTCTCATATTTTCTGATTCTCGCTACATCCAGTCAAGTTTCAAAGAAATCCGGTTTGTAACCACTGGTCAACAAAATAGGCTTGAAAAAAAGGCTAGAAGCGTGTGATCAGCTATTGTGTAGATTTTTTATCACAAAGAAAACTACCTACTCACTTATCAAAAAAATATTTGAAATGTCTGTTTTCTATTATGAAAAATCCGGAAAAAGTACGTCAGTATTTATTAAATATAAATCCTGTTTTCAATCGATTTTAGTGCCTATTTTATGATTGGTTGGATAATAAAAAAAATCCTTTGGAAAAAAAAAATTAGCTTTGCAAGTTTTGTGTTCAAACGCCAAAAAAACCTTGCTTCAAAAAGGAAGAGCAGTATTTATATCCAGTATGGATCATGGTCAAACCCAAAAGATAAATATCCAGCATTCATTTCATATTGTTATGTTTTTGGAACTTTCGGTTTATCAGAAAATTAAAGAAAGTTCTGATTTTTAATTATTTGATGTATATTTATTATTGTAAAAAATAGTTCACATGCAACTTGGGACCTTAAAACGTTAACGACGGTTAACTAATTATTCCAGACAAAACTCGATTTTTATACTAAGTGCTAGAGAACGTATAGTCATCGATATATTGAATATACCTCCATGTATAGAGTCATATTTCGTCTACCTAAGTCCTTCATGCGCACACTCGAAAGTTGGATTATACATTAATTCATACATACTAAAACATACTGAAGGGCTCAAAACACGTCACCTGTGTAGGTGTGTCATTGAGTTATGTGGTGGAGTCGAAACTATTCTGACGCAAGAAAACACTATATCTGTTTCAATTCAACCTACATCAATACTAATCTACGTTTGTTAGAAAGAGAACAATGACACTCTGAGTGTCGACACTTTGTTAACAGGCAAAAGGTGCAGTCGTTAGAATCTTTTTCTGCATCTTGTCTGCGCTCAAATTCTGCGCACCCGTAGCAATGATTATTGTCGGGGAATTTTTGGATTTTGAAAATAGGAAAATTAATTTTTGAACATAACACTATAACAGCATGTGAAATTATTAAGTGTCCAAACAAAATATGGAGAAAGCAAGAAGTAATAGGATTTCACATGATTATTAAGTGTTCTGTGGTGTTTGACAGCTCAGCGGATGACAGATGAGCCGCATACTATGTACCAATGCCGTAAGCTAGTTTCTTCTCCACCGAAATAGAACTCAATTATAACTCTGCACACTAGTTAAGTGAAGCAGGATTCTTTCCAGGTTTATTAACTAATTTCTTTCGATTGATTATTATTAGGCATTTAAAAAAAAAGATTTTTAGTGTTGTGTGTATGTTAAAAATTAATATTTTTTTATATCACCGATCGTCTATAATAATAATCTATAATCTAAGTTGCAAGGATATATTCATTTAAAGCTCTCAGATGTATGCCCACAAACCAACAAGTGTAGTTCGCGCTTACAAATGCTGAATGTGTACTTACAAATAAAATCCAAACCTCAAATGAACATAAGCCCCACAACTTTTGCCGACCTTCCCTGAAACAGGGGTGACATTGGCAAAGTGAACCATTTTTTACAGTATGGGTGGTCAGCCTCATACCAACCTATAAGTCAAGGAATATGAATAATAAATTACATTTAAATATAAAAAAGAACAAAACCTTACAAAGAAATCTATACAAAAAAAGTCAAAAATTTCCTACGCAAAAAATGTAGCAAATGAATACACCAACATTAGAAATCAACATTGCAGATTAGCCGCCACTTCTTCCTGTCCTTGCATACTTCTTTCATTTCATCCAGAGTCATAACCTTTTTCATACAAGTCCTCCTTTTATTATGACTCTGGATATCCCATTCATTCGCTATTTCAGAGATTTGATCCTTCCATACTTTTCTCGGTCTTCCTCTACCACGACATCCATCTATTCTAGCAACATATACTTTCTTCGTCAATCTTTCATCACTCATTCTCTCCAAGTGCCCGAACCATCTTAACATACTTCTTTTAATCTTCACTTTCACACTTTCCCTTACACCACATTCTTCTCTTACAAAATCATTCCTCACCCTGTCACTTCGTTTTTTCCCAATCATACTTCTTAGATAGTCCATTTCTACTGTATGGACTTTACTAATTTCCCTTTCACTCACCGTCCAGGCTTCACTTCCATACATCAAGGTTGGCACTAGTATACCACCGTGCACCGCCAATCTAACATTTTTTGAGAGATTTTGGTTCCTGGCGATGCAAGCGGTCGCACCCAGTACACACCTGCCTTTCATTATTCTTCTTTCAAATTCACCGGCCATTCTTCCATCTTTTTCAAACTTACTTCCCAAATATACAAACTCATTTACAACATCAACATTCATTCCATTAATTTTAAATTCATAATTCATATTTTCATCATCTCTTTCAAAAATCAAAACTTTCGTCTTTCTTGCATTCAACTTCAAATTATTACCTTTCAAAGCTTCGTTTAATCTAGAGAGCATGATTTGCAATTCCACTGCTGAATCAGATACAAGGACTGCATCATCCGCATACAGTAGAACGCTTACTTTGCTCTCTCCTATCATTAATCCACAATCATCAAGTCTAGCATCTCGAACACACTTGTCCATGACTATGTTAAATAGCCATGGGCTCATCACACATCCTTGCCTTACACCCTTAAAAACTTCAAACCATTCACTATACTCACCATCAATACGAATGCAGGCCATACTATTCTCATAGTTCGCATGCACCGCATTGAGTAGAGCTCCATTCACTCCGTATGCTTTCAAAACATCCCACAACATACCTCTGTCCACTGAGTCAAAAGCCTTTTCCAGATCCACAAAGGCCGTGAATAGTTTCCCCCTCACCGACAATTGTTTTTCAACAAGTTGTCGTAGAGTGAAAATCTGATCAACACAGCCTCTACCGGCCATAAAGCCGGACTGTATATCGGAAACCCTTTTGCTAGTAGTCAGAATCACATTTTTTATAATCACCTTACAGAAGACTTTTCCTGGTATACTGAGTAGACTGATTGGTCTGAAGTTCTGACAGTCTTTTTTGTCCCCTTTACCTTTGTAAATGGGAACAATGACTGCCTTCCTCCAATCCATCGGTACTACTCCTGCATTCACACAAAGCTTAGATAATTCAAACATCCAATCTATCACACATTCACCTCCTGCTTTCAACATTTCACCATTTATACCATCAAACCCAGCAGACTTCCCATTCTTCAGATCGTGAATGTATTAAAATGTATTCATATTACAATCTAAACTACCCCTTCTTAACTTTCCAAACAAGTAGGTAGTTTTATATTTTCTCAAAGGATTATTGGTTCATACAAATACCTTAACCCACACTTTTCTACTGAAGAAGTCTTTTATCCATTCATAGGGATGGGAAAAGTTACTTTTTTTTGTTACATTTTTTCCGTGTCTAAGGTGCTTTGGGAAAGTTTCCCTCTTTGGTAATAATGGCTCCACATAAGACGCTTGTTCCAGCAAAGGGCGGTTAATGTTTTGGCGGGGAAACGTGGGAAGAATAGGGATGGGGAATTATTACCGGGATTGAAGGTAATTAAAAGTAATTTATCAGTAGTTATAAGTACTCTAAGTTTGTGTTGTATAAAATATTGGAAAACCTCGGTGTATTACTCTATAAAATTTAACTATCTATTAAATGCAATGTATTAAATTTTCATTGAAGATTCATATTGAATGCATTCTCACAAGAAGATACCTTTAAGAGCCCTTTATACCCTAAATCTGCCGTTTTTGTTTCTTACACTTATGGTCTTGAAATATGGACAGTAATGAAAAAAATCAAGTATGTTTATTATTTTTTTATCTTAATTATAAAGTCTAAACAAAATATATTACTTAAAAATTGACACCAAAAAAATATATTTAAAAATACACGTTTTTTTCCCATTTTTAGTTACTTTTTCGTGTGTGCTATATTTTGGAAATGTTTTTTTTCTTTTTAATTACAGAACTATACATTGTTAAGTGAAATATCGGGCCGATTATTTTATAATGTCAATAGTTTTTGAGTAAATATGGAAAAATTGTGTTCTTTGATTTAATTAAAATTTAATTCATTAAGTAGTTTCAGTCGGGTCACAATGATAATATCGACTGAGCGTGTTCGATTCCTGTCGGGCTTCTCGGCCATAACTTTAAACCTAATTCAACTGATGTTAAAAAGTAATAATAAATTAATAATTCAGTAGAAATAAAAATAAATGTATCAATTATTTACTGACAATGTTGACTTCTGTTTCTGGCCATGCAAAATAGGTTGGTGAATTGAATTCCTTCAGACGTATAAAAAATCGTCGTAGCTCATCGCACCTTCTTTTTTCATTATGGTTTTGTCTTGTTAATTTTTGTAACAGTGCCCTTTTGACACTGACGTTGGTTAAAAGTACTTGACCAATAGTACTCACAGGAAAAATAAAAATTCTGTGTGTTTTTTTATATATTTTTTATACTACTCAAAAACTATTGCACATCACTTTGAGAATAACTAGCGAACACGCTGTTTGAGTTTGTTTTCTTTCGATTTACTAAAACAGCAGTCAGTTAGAAAAGCCACTGATTCACTACAAAATGATTTTCAAACAAGTCCATGGAACTGTGACTTTTCTTTGTATCGGGTTTTTGTTTGTTTCTAGACTCTAGTGTTTATTGTGAAAGAGTTTATTGTACAGAGAGTTTGAACTAGATGCCGACTTTAGTTTCATCCATAAAATAAATAGACCGTCTCTTTCTAACGCTTTGTTGGCTGGCACTTGCGAAAAGGATAGAAAGTTAAACACAATGATGTCTCACTATCTTGTTACAATATACATTATTTTATCTGAGGCGGTGATTTTGGTATTCCCTAAATAGGGATTAAACGCAATTTCCAAGCTGATATCAGAAAAAGAATTAAAAGCTGTTTAACTTGAGAAAAATATGTTCATTTTAATATTGTATCTCGTTTTGTAAGTATTTTGTTTCGGTCTTAGTATGCAGGTACCTACATTAAAAAAACATTTTATAAAATTTTGAGAAAGAACCCAATTCTTGAATAAAAAGTTTTAAAACAAAAAAAAGGCAAATATATATCTCTATAGTACTAGTTGAAAATATATACTACCATTTGAGATTCGTATTTATTGCATTATTTATATAGCAGCACCCTTAGTACGAGTTGCAAAACTTGAGTAAAGTAAAGTTTACGGAAAGTATTAAAGAGTGGTTTTCCCCAAAATCTGCCGTTTTTGTTGGTTTGAACTTGATTTTCTTCATCACTGTAACTCTTTTGCTAAGACCATAAAGTGTAAGAAACAAAAATGGCAGATTTTGGGGAAAATCACTTTTTAATACTTTCCGTAAACTTTACTCAAGTTTTGCAACTCGTACTAAGGGTACAGACACGCATAAGTTCACACTTAGGCCCAGTATTTTCAACGATAACATTATGTGGCTTTAAAATGATTTAAAAAACTATCCACACTATTGACATTAGTCTGTCCTTTTCACTCAGTATAAAGTCGCTATGCTAACGTTGAAAATACGGAGCCTTATACTTGCCGAATGTGTATTAAATAAAAAAAAACAAAACTTAAATGCATCGTTTAAAAATAACATTATTTTATGGATGGACGGCTTAACATTTTGAATATTTACGTTTCAACTAAAATAAGATAAAACGTAGAATCCCCTAAACAGGTAAATAGAGAAAATAAATAATTAATTTAGTAGAAGTTATATAATTAAGATCAGTTGGAAAGCTGTCTCGCTTTCTTGTCTTTATGACCAATGAGTTAGAAAGAGATGCGGTGTGCCGTGTGGTGTAAGGGTTTGATAGAAAATGGGCGCTCCAACTATCTATCTCATCGGTGTAGTGGAGCATGTACTGAATATAAAGTACTTGAATAGGATTTCCAGCAACTAACAATAGTTCATCGCAAACAATAAAAAAATATTTGTTAAGCTGCAGTCGAAATCTCGAAAGAGTTTTGTGATTGGCAATTACGTACAGAGGAAATAAGAAAAGCAAAAGAGGAAAGTATAGACTTAAAAAAGTATGGCTCTATCAGACTGGTGCACCCCATTCTTTCTTGTGAAATAATGAGATACACTGATACAGAGAGGGATTGTAAAAGAAAAAAATGCTTGGAAAACTAGATGAACATGAATTAATTAAAAGATTCATGTAAGGATAGGAAAAAGTAGAGGCAAATGTACAAAGGTTTCAACCACCCTTAACAGAATGGTGACAAATTTACTATGACAGGGAAATGTGAAAAAAAGAGGAAAGAGAAGACCAAAAAAGCGAAGTAAAAAAACAAAATACATGAAAAAGGTAATGGGTATGAATGAATTGAAAAAGGTATCAAAGTATAGAAAAAAGTGGAGGCAAATTTACAGAGGCTCTGGCAACCCATAATGAAATGGTGACAGAGTTACAGTTATACATCTATATTTTTTTTGAGTAGGCTGAATTTTTACATATTATCATCATCAGTATCAGACTTCTAGGTTTCTACGAGGCTGACCAACCATACTGTAAAAATGGGTTCACTTTGCCAATGTCACCAGTCCTCGATAATACGATTCCCATTTGCGTTGTTTTTGCAAAATAGCCGGATTATTGGATTTGTATAGGAAATGTCAGCTGGTTAGTAAGAAAGAGATGGCTACGAATAGTGCTACGCACGTTTGTATCAGACATGCCAGATGACAGAGTAGGACAGCTATGTTAAACACGCCGGACAATTAGACGAGCCGGAATAGTAAACGCCGGACTATTCGACGAGCCGGAATAGTAGATGCCGGACTAAAAGACAAGCCAGATTACTAAACGGCGAATTACCGAGCGCCTACGATATATTTTTATTTTTATTCTTCTTCTTATTTTTCATTGTTGTCAAGTCTCCGTATTCATTTCACTTCATTTGCCATCATACACAAGAGATTTCTGGCAATTTTCTCCGCCATGCAATTTATTTATTATTTATACGATATTGATTGCAAAGCAATTTGTATTTCATTTTTCTGATGCGAATACGCGCCATGGCAATATCAACAATGTGTTAAATTGGCTGAAAAATTTGCGAGGGTGGAAAGAGCTACGCAAAGGCGGCACCAGATTTTTTAGATGTAGGGCAACGTATGTGCTACGAGTTTTTCATACAAACCAGTAGCAAAGAACCTTTCTCAGAGATCATATGAATTCTTAAATACAGATCGGGGTAGTCCTGGTGTTTGAAACTTATTTTAGTGACTTCTTACTTTACTTTGCGTATGGCATTTTAGTGACTAAATTAAAATAATTTACAAAGAGTTATGTAGGCATACGAGTACGAATATTGTTCGGTAAATAGATCAGTTGGTAGAGTGCTTGCGGTACAGGTTTTCCCAGTTCAAAAACAAGTATTTTTCTTACTTACGTTAAAAAATTGAATCCTATGTACGAGTATATTCACGAAAAAACACCTTTTACGATTAAATTACCATTATTAATATTGTTTTTCTTCACAGGCGTTCCCATGACTAAAAGAACGAGATTCGATTTTACTGAAACCAATGGAATACCTCGGCTGGCACTCCTTGTTGAATAGTTGCTCGATTTAACGTATAAAAATACAAAGGAAAAGGAATCTGAGGATTCGCTGCGGATGCAGCTTTGCAAGAATAGATGAAAAGTGAGCTAAATCAATGTATATTATCTAGATTTTCAGCAGTTACTTCGTGAAAGTTCATTTTAATACAATAAAATAAAAATTGCTTTGTTTTAATTCACATGAGTTTATTTTTGGACACGACCAGTTTCGGGAGACCTGAAGATGGGAGGTACTGCTTCTCCCGAAACTGGTCGTGTCCAAAAATAAACTCATGTGAATTAAAACAAAGCAATTTTTATTTTATTGTATTAAATCAATGTAGGTTGCATCTTCTAGTTCTAGTCAAAAATTTACACGTCTACCGTTCCTTGACTTATAGGTTGGTATGCGGCTGACCACCCATGCTGTAGAAAATGGTTCACTTTGCCAATGTCATCCCTGTTTCAGGGAAAGTTGGCAGGAGTTGCAGGGTGTATGCCCATTTGAGATTTGGTTCTTATGTTGTAGGTTCACATGCGGCATGCTCAAGCGCGAACTTGTACGTGTCTGCTTGTGAGAATGCATGTAATGTGAATCCCCAAAGTTATATATCTGTGCAACTTAGATTAGATTAGATTATATCGGCTCGAGATCTATTTTTAGAAAGAGCACCACAGTCATGGTGGTTTGCTTCTCCGCTAATTAATAAAAAGGATACAACCGCGCTCGATAGATGTCTGACTACAGCTCGGACCAGGAATCTTTTTACGTAAATCTCATTTTAGGATATTTTTTTGGCCCGCATGTCATTGGTTTACAACAACTTCCATATTATCATCCGTTTTTGAGGAGCGCGATGTGTTCTCGCGTGTAAAATACGTTACTGATATTATTGACTGTAAAAATAAATCATATCCCGCGTAGAAGTTACTGCCGCGGTTGTTTAAAGTGTGCTCACGCGGAAAACGACGCGTAAAAAACGCTACCTTTGTTTTTTTACGCAAGAAAATTCACTGTGAAACTTGAAGGTTATGTTTTTTTATAGAATGAAAGGTAGGTACTGGATACTGTCAATAAAATTAGAATCATCTCGACTTAACATTAATAAGCATTTTTTAATAGTATTTTTATAAAATAAGTACATGATAATACCCGTATTTTTCATGAAATAAATTATCGCGTGTTTTCAGTGGGAAAATTCAGAAAATTGAACTTCAAATTATACTAGGCATTGAAGTAAATATTTAATAAAAACTTGGTTCGCTTTTACCAATACTCTCCCAGTTTCAGGGAAAAGCAGCAGGAGTGGAAAAGCTTATGTTCAAGCGAAGTTTGGTGTATTTTCTATGCACACATGCAGAATGTGAAAGACGTGTCTTCTTGCAGGCATCTATTAAATATAAGCATTAAATGCAAATATATTTTTGCAACATAGGTTATAGACACCTCGAAGGCCATATATCATAACTAGTACCTGCTCAAGGAAAACTCAGTTAAGTTGAGTTTTTTGCTCTGTTGTTGATTTGAACTCAAGACTTTCTGCTAGTAAGTCTAAAGCGTTGACCACTTATCTACGATAAGTCTGACAGCCCACTATCACCAGATGAAAGTGCTTCGGCGTATAGATGTATCAAATGTGGAGGTTTTAAAAGAAGCCGTTTTTAATTGTTCTGATGATTTATTAAATCTTAATCTAGATTATGATTGAAAACACTGAGGGTGTAGGAGTCCCAAATAGATACTAGAGGAATTCGTAACGGAAGATAGTTGAAGGGGCAGATGTTCTAGAGGGCTTGTTCGATAATGAATTTCCATTCAGCGAAGATAATGCCACTGGAAACTCTTCCTCAATTCTTTGTAGAGTACAAACATAATACTCATGATCTTTCTAGTCCAGTAAATAGCTCAGTTGCTAGAGTGCTTGCATTCCATGCCAAAAGCTCGGTTCGAATCCCACCGAGGATACCATATAAATGATTTCCCGCGTCGGTGTTTCTTTCAGATCCAAAATAAAATACGGGCAAGGCTTACAAAAAATGAGTACTAGCACCTTCGGGAGCTGAGAAACCCTCACTTCAACTGAAATGTTTGGCAAAAGGCCGCCCCCCTTATTTATCCAAATAAATTGGTTCCATTCGCTACATTCGACCTCTTCGGGGAAAACGCGGTAACAAGTTACACTAAAAAATGGTGTGCATCTTAGGAGGGTAAGGTAGGGCAGAGTTTTTTTTTAGTTTTGAATCCAAGACTGCCAGCGTGTACTTATAAAGCGGACACTTTGACTATTGAGAAGACTGAAAAGACTTGGAGTACAAAAATAATAGAAAGTAAAATAATATGTATCTACGTATCGCTACAAGTCAGGAATGTCTCGAGCTCTTTTACGTACAGTCTAACATGGAGAATTAAATTGCCTGACTTCTTTTAAATTGACTTGAATGTGGAACAAATCTGGCACACAAGCGTTTGCGAAACAGCCAAAGGCAAAATAAAGTCTCAAAGCAGGAGCGTATGAAAATTTTCGTCTGTACTCAAAGAGATTTAAAATGGGATAATTGCCTCGGAGAAGAAGACGAAGAAAAAGTGTTTTCCCCCGTTCAGTTTATTTTTTTTTTCACCCAGAGTTTTCGAGCAACTTTAATAATAAATATTCCCTTTTAATCTTTGATTCGTTCGCAAACTCGCGAAATGAGGGCCAATAAAAAGTTTTGAACGCCTGCCCGTCAAACCGCTGCTTTCCCCTTTGGGCATTTTCAATAATTTATTATTTGTTTTTATTGCGTAAAAAAAAAATGGAGAAATCCAAAAGATCTCGCCATCTATTGATTTGTTTATATTTTTACATTTTGTCTTGTCTTGTATCCTGCCGCCATTCCTCTAGGGGTGGCCGGTACCTCCACACAAGTGCCTCCACCTAACTCTATCCTTGCATACTTTTTTCATCTCATCTAGTTTCATCACTCTTTTCATGCACGCTCTTCTCTTGTTTCCACTCTCTAAATTTCATTCATTCGCAATCTCACTTATCTGATCAATTCATTTTTCCTAGGTCTTCCCCTTCCACGCTTACCTATTACATTCCCTTTATACACTTTTTTTGTCAGTCGGTCTTCATTAAGTAGTGAAATACTCGAATGTATTTTTAAGTCAATCGAGTATTTATTCATTAATCCGTAGGAAACTATTTAAGAATAAAAAAATACTCCAAATTATCCAAAGAGCAGATTAAGCCTTTTGATTGGCTGTCATCTATAAAGAAATGTAAGCTGTCGAATACACTTTTTCCCCTTATGCCTTTTATTGCTACATCAGTATATTAGAGATCATGGGGGTAGTAAGTTACGCTAGATATTTTATGTATTTATTTGAAAAAAATGTATAATCGGTGATATAAATTTAACGAATAAGGTGCTTACCCTTTTTTTAAGTTGTATAATAATGTTTATTCTTAAAAAAATATTAAAATAAAATCCTGCGCTACCATTGGCTGCTGTGCGCTACGGAGTGAAAGTTAGCGTATGACTTTGTTTACCTTATGCCTCCTCTCTTGGTGTCGTAGTTCAGTTGCCTCCCGGCATGCGTCCACACCACTTGTCCGCTGGGCTGCGGCACTTTGCTGATAACGCAGCGCAGCTCTATGATGGAGCCTTCCTTGTAGAACTTGTCTGATACGGAAACTCCTCGTTCATCGACGATCTCGACCTTCGGCACTGAAAAAAAAGGTAAAGTAATGTGAAAATTGTATTTTGAAGTTTGAACTATTTTAAATAAATAATTTCAACACAAATGAATTGTTTAAAATAATTGTAACTACACAGTTAAAAATTATTTATCGTATATTACACGAACCGTTGTAAGAGAACTTACATTATTTCATTCTCAGTCGTCGTGCAGAGAGGGTGTCTCCTAAAGGCGTTAGCTACGTCCCTAACGAAACGTCGAGAATAATGTAAGTTCTCTTATAACGGTTCGTGTAATATCCGATAAATAAATTTTAATTGTGTAGTTATAATTCTTGTAAATATGTCGAACGACCGTATTTCCAACTTAAACCTAACAAATGAATTGGTTGCAGGATACTGAATCTTGGATTCTCCTCACTCTCGCCTGCCAATCGTTTTTGTTCCCCAGCTACGTGTGTCTGCCTATGCTGCATCTGCGTTGACACCGTTCATCTTTCACATATTTGACCTCCAGTTCTCCTTCAGCCTTGTGTTTCTGAGAGTGTTAGGTGCTTAATATGGTTGGTGTCGTCCATTCTAATTTTGTGACCTGCCTACTACAGGTGATCTACTTTGATGGAACTGATCACATTGAGCTCTCTATACATGAAAGTTACATGTAGTACTCCTGTTCACCTACTACATTTCTATAACTTTTATTCTACAATAAATTATTTTTGTAGACTATATAATATTTTTATCATTTGGTAGCATTTAAATTAGTGAAACATTTCAATAATTAAATCACCTGAATAGAAACACCATTATTTTAGTTATTTATGTGAAACGCGTAATTCCCCGAAGCATCGTTTCTATTGTATAAATCGTTTGTAGGCTTTGTTTGAGTGGTGATACTTCAATACAGCCAACTAACGTGAAAGTTACTAACTTCCAGAGCTTTGTAAAGTTTATTATAGTACATTATGTAAGTTTGACTTATGTTTGTATGAAATTATTGTGTGTAGAAGTCAGACTGCTTCGCTTTATTTGCCTTGTCTTATTTCACATTTTAATGAGCTTACTTTTGAAGCTTTTGTATGGATGAGTTGATTTGATATAAAAAAAATGTTTAAGTAATTATTACTAAGTAGTTTTTTTAAGTTTTCTTCAAATGTTAACATCATTATGAAGAGTTACGGTTATCAACATTGACACATACGTGGTTCGAATCCCTGGTAACTTTAATTAGTAAACAATACTTTTATATTATGTTTAATAGTTTGTGTATTAAGTTGTGTTAGATTTTCAAGTTTCGTATATCTGATGATGGTCTAAGGACCAAATCTTTGTAATTTGCAATCTATAAATAATATTTGAAAAGAAACAGTTTTATTACAAATTATTTTCTTTGACTTAAATATTTGTAAATCAACATTTATGTCTTAGTTCATAGTTCACTTTGAGCTGTAAGGTTCTGTATAATATCAACCCTTCAAAATTGAAGAAGTCTACCGAATGGTTAACAAAAACTGGAAAAATAATAAAAATATGCTAAGCCAACTAAAAGGGCGAATAAAATAAGTGAGGAAATTACTATTAAAAAGTTTGACTTTTCTGCGGCCAAAGTTGGGACCTTTCGGCGCTTTAATCCTTGAAGTGTCGGGATTTTTTTGGCGCCATGCGGTAAACAGCTTTATTTTATTTTTATTTTGAACTTTTAATAGAATAAGTTTCGCTGCTGGTCGGCCCGCGGCCTGGGCCTCTTACATGAAGACTCCACAGACCAGTGCCGGGGAAATTTATAAGCGAAACCTGTGAGATTTGGAGGTAGTTCAAATGTGAGACACCAAACATGATGATGATGATGAGTTGGTGATTTCTTTATAGCGCCGTTTTGTGATGTAGTGCACTCTTAGGGCGCTTACAGGACAAAAGATGGATTAATATTATCTTTTGTATGGAAATAAATAATTAAGTGTGAATTGAGTTAATTGTAGTAGTAAGTGAGTAAGTGAGTAAATTGAATAATTAATATTAATATATTAGACCGGTCGATAGCTCAGTTGGTAGAGTGCTTGCATTCTACCCCGTGAGCTCGGGTTCGAATCCCACCGAGGAGGGTGTCAGAAATGATTTCCAATTTCGGTGTGTATTTCAAACCCCATAATATAAATACCGGCAAGGTTTACTCAGCCTTTACAAGAAATGAGTACCAGCCCCCTCGGGAGCTGGGAAATTCCCACTTCAACTGAAGTGGTTGGCGTAAGGCCGGCCCCCTTACCTGTAAAAATAAATAGGTTCAACTCGCCACATGCGACCCCTTCGGGGATAACGCGGCAAGAAGTTACACTATATGTGTAGCTTAGTTTAGTTGATGTCACTATCGACCCTATCAATACAAATGGTTTGAATTTTTTTTGTGAATTTCATCGTTTGCTTTGGCAAAAATAAACAGTTTTGGATTAAAATTATGAAGGGTCATGACAATTTATTAATTTAAAACTAATAGCTGTGTTCTTTACCCTCTTTCTTTTCTTCCACAAATATACAGTTAGCTCTACAATTTTTTTATTTTGCTGAAACATTAGGTACCTTGAACATTTTTTTTTAATAAACACTTTTTAGTTATTAAAATGTACACATATTCATTGTCTTCTCTTTTGTTGTTGAACATTGTGATTTCTAACTTCTATTCATATGTATTTTGTGATTTGGTATTCATCCTCGTCTCATGTGATAGTTTCATCGATTAAATTAAAAAAAATATATATATATTTCGTTTTTTCTAGGGTCTTAATTGAAGGGGTTTTCATGCCGATCATTTAATTATTAGATTTACGCATCCATCTACATAATAAATGTGGATTGAGTATCTGAGCCGTAATGTGTAGCAAAATAGTGAGAGCCCTTGGGCGCACGCTTCATACAAACGAGTTTTTGCTGTAATCAGTTTCCAGGTAACCGTCATGATTACGTCTCTTTTTGACGTATGATCAATTTTTTATTTCACGTGTTTTACGATGTTTACCTATTATTCTGCGGTCCTATTTTTTCATACCATGAATTTTTTTTTTCAGCTTTCTTTTCCCGAAAATAACTGTTTTTCATACTTTTGAACCGCCCTCTAGCGTTTCAAAATGAGATTTTTATTATCATTTCTTTAAGGTGGTCATAACGCAATATTACACTACAATTAAAAACAACTTTTTGCTTTTACTCTTGTTTGACGTTTTTTCAGCCCCTTTTCTTTGGATTTTTTTTTTGGTAATTTTCTTTATAATTAAAAAAAATACTTTTTACGTATCGCTATTAAACAACACAAAAGAGCTAGGCCTAACCTATTTATTAAGTTAAAAACTCAAGCAAAAACTGAAGAAAAAAAAAGATTTAAAAATTGATGAAAAGAAAAAGTTGAGCTGTTTTTATGTAGCAATTTTTATAATACGGATAAGACGAAAAATTTGTGTTGTATGAACAAGGTTGTTGTCGATCACAAACCTGTTAACACGAAATACTAAAGTTTCCCATAATTCAATAAGCTTTTCCTAATCTCCGGTCGGCCGTACAAAGTTTCCTCACGAACCTAAGCACGATTTGCTACAATCTTGTAATAACTTTTGTACTTCCATCATTACGGGTAATCTATTACGAACATTACTTATTTATTTCGCGTTATCAGAATATTCTCGGAAGAAAACATTTCCCGAACATTTATTTCATTACAATTATGTGAATTGTTTTTGAGAGACTTTTATTATTACTTTGACATTATTTTTGTGAGGGATTAACCTTTGAACTTCAATTAATTTATTTACGAGTTAATTTCTTTCCTTTGGCGCTTTTGGTGTTATCACATTCCTTGACTTATAAGTTGGTATGAGGCTGACCCCCCATACTGTAAAAAAATGTTTCACTTTGCCAATATCCCGTAGTTCAGTAGTCCACTGGTAACACTTCGGACTCGTGAATGGAAGTGTTCGAATCCCAGCGGAGCACTAAAAAAAATACCATTTATATTTTCAAATACGCTCTTCGCTGGGTGAAAAATTTATATTCCTTTACCAAAAACCGGTCACTAAAGGTCCATCCAGCCTTACAGCAACTGGGTCTAACTTGAGTATTGGAGCTTTGTAGCGACGACCAAGCTCGTGAACACCACTGCGGCACTTTAACAAGTGTCGTAGAGTCTCTGAAATCTAGGGAGTTTCCTGCACAGGATTTCTTAAAAAAAATGTCACCCCTGTTTCAGGGAAGGTTGGCAAGAGTTTTGCAGAAGTAATGTTCATTGGAGATTGGGTTTTATATTGTAGGTTCACATGCGGCATGTTTAAGCGCGAACTTATACGTGTCTGCTTGTGGGAATGCATGAGACATAAGCATAAATCTTAAATGTAATATATCTTTGAAACTTCGATTTAAGATTATGGACACCATTATTAGTTGCTCTCTTGATAATGGTGTGATAATACCGAAAGCACTCGAGGGAATAAATCAATTCGTAAAAAAAAAAAATTGTTTGTGTTTATTTTTACATTAGGTATTAATTTAAAATGAATCTTCACAATGTCAATACACAAGCCCTTAATTTTTATTGTTGATGTAGGTACTCCTCTATTTTCCAAGGCTTTAATATGTAAGTTAGTCTGTAATTGACACCCATAGAGACTACCTGATTATTGTATTGTATAGATTTAATGAAGACACCATCCGCCGGCTGATTTACCATATAAATTAAGCAAGTTAGCGTCAGGCTATTCATCTTGCACCCTTCCATACATCAAGTTATATAAGCTAAATACATCGCCGGTCTATTTCAGCTGTCCATGGTTGGTGATGGTGGGATAGGCGTGTTCTGAGGGACTTCGATTGTGGTCGGAAGCGATTCGGAATTTCAATGAGTATTCTTGAGATCTACTTTAGTTCGGGAAACTTCCAAAGTTCTGCGTCATGAAACAGGTATTACACATCACTACAGAGTGGTGAAAAATACTCTTTACTTGGTTTGTATACAAATTCATTAACGACGTAAAGCACCATTGAGGTGATTTTTGACCAAAGGGCGCTTAAAAAAGTACAATAAATAAATAATCTTAGCTTTGACCTCCCGACACTTCATCTACCACTGGATTTTGTAGAGTTCATCCTTTTTATTGTTGACTCAAATCTCTAATCTAAGTTGCAGAGATATGTTACATTAGGGATTCACATAACATGCATTTTTACAAGCAGACACGTAAAAGTGCGTGCTTGCACATGCTGCATGCGAAACTACCACATACAAACCCAAATCGCAAATGAGCATACATCCTGCAACTCTTGCCGACCTTCCGTGACACTGGCAAAGTGAACTATTTTCTACAGCATGGGTGGTTAGCCGCATACCAGACAGTTAAAAATATTAATTAAACTTAATTTTCAGCTAGTCCATCGTACCTATAATCTGTAAGTTGCAAAAATATATTGCCATTTTCATGCCTCTAAACAGGCACATGTGAATTCCCACCCACACATGCTGCATGTAAACTTACAAAATCATGATGAAAATCTATAAAATAACATATTATCAAACCCTTCAGTATTTGCCGATCGTCCCTGAATTAATCAAGTGGCATTGACAAGATGAACTATTTTTGTCAGTATGGGTGGTTACCTCATACCAGCCTGTAAGTTAAGGAAGACAAACAAGGGTAAGAATTTAAAATTAAGGATTCACAATTAAATTAACTGGGGGGTTACTTACTATCCACAGTAAGTAATTCGGAAATCTTACATAAAATATGTAGTGATCATTGCAACGACGTTTGTTTCATACTTACGCGTTATCTGATCATTATTTCGTCGGAGTCGTAAATCATGCGACTTAAAATATTCCAAACACCCGGTTTGTAGCAAAGTGATCTTTGAGGAGGGTGTTGTTTGGACGTAGGACCTTCTTTGGGCGCAGGGACGCACCACAGTGACGCCTGTAAGGCCGCAAGACGAATCCCAAACGCGTATTATACGTCGCTTACAAGTCAAAGCGTCCCAACCATTGACTTATGATATATGTGGACTAGAAATTATTTTAACGAAAATAAACAGTATATATCTGTTTCAACTCACTTACGAAAATGATCCTTAGTAAGAAAGTGAATAAAGAAATTTTAAGTTGCATTTCCATGTGTAAAAAAAACACGGGCGAACGTAAAGACGATTATAGAATAATAATATTAATAATAATATTATGATGCTTTATTTGGTGAGCGCTGTTTTTGTGTGTATCACACTTCAAGAGCCCTTTGCGAGCTTGGTCGTCATTGTAAGGCTGGATAGACCTTGAGTGACCGTTCTTTGGTAAAGTTATAGGAATTTTTCACCCAGCGAAGAACACATTTGAAAATATAAATGGTATTTTTTTGTGCTCCACCGGGATTTGAACGCAAAGCCTTCCATTTACGAGTCAGAAGTGTTAACCACTAGACTACGGACCGTTCAAAAAGGTGGCAACATTGCCGCGTGCGTACTATGCACGAACCAGTCCAAGCATGGTAGGTACGCACGCGTTATAAATCTTGTGATCGCTAAAATTGACGAATTGTAAAGGAAAAAGGCATTATTTTAAGACATGATGGCATGTCAACACACAAAATTGAGAAAGCAAGAAAACATAGAAGTTGCCACGTTGATGTTTCGTAAGATTACCACTGCAACGTTTGACAGGACTGGGACAAATGTGGGCTGTAATATGTTTCAATGCCGTAAGCTAGTATCTGCTCCTTAATTTTATTAGTCAATGGTGCCAACTGCTTGTAATGTATTTGTAGGTAACGCTGGAAAATTTCAGGGCTCGTCTGAAAGTTTTCTGAACGCGAGTTACATAGTAATTAATCACGCCACACATTGTTAATGGCTTTTGTATGGCTGAGCCATTCAATGGGGATATAAAGAGGAACTGTCGTGTTATAGTCGTTGTGTAAGACAACGACGTGACGGGCATACTAAATTATTTTAACATCATGATTGGCATGATGACCCGGAATGACTTTTGGCCTCTTTCATCAAACCTTGCCAACGATGTCTTCTTCTTCTTTTTAATCTTGTTCCACATTGCTGAGGGTTGTTTCCCTTGTGGATACAAGTGTTGAAGCAAGAGTGCGCTACCCGTAAGCTTCAACCGCCGTGTGGCCTACTGCTGTCTTTACTTGGTCGGTCCATCATGTGAGGGATTGCGTCTTAACTCATATACCTAGTAAAACCGTTTTTTAACGTGTAAGAATTTTTTTGCTAATAAACTCCACACATGAATTGACAAGGTAAAAAATTGTGACGTCACAAGGCCGGGTTGCTAAGGAAAAAGAAAAAAAAAATGTTGAAATTGTTTTTTACGGCCACTGTTGGCACTTAGTTTCTTGCTCATTTAATAGCTTTGTAGCGACGACCAAGCTCGTAAAAAGTCCGGTCGATAGCTCCGTTTGGTAGAATGCTTGCACTCCATGCCGAGAGCAAGGGTTCGATCTCCACCGAGGGTGTCAGAAATGATTTCCCGTTTCGGTGTCTATTTCAAACCCAAAATACTCAGCCTTCACAAGAAATGAGAACCAGTCCCCCCGGGAGCTGGGAAAGCCCCCACTGCAACTGAAAGTGATTCGTGTGAGGCCGGCCCCCTTACCTGTAAAAATAAATAGGTCCCGAATCGCCACATGCGAGCCCTTCGGAGATAGCGCAGGTGAGAAGTTACACTATATGAGTAGCTTTTTTGCGTTGCGTTGCGATGTACATTTTGCAATAATTATCAAACTTTGTGTTGAACAAAAAAGAAGAACATACCTTGAAAATATATATTTTTTATTTCAAGTGAGTTTTAACAAATCGTGATATTTGGAAATTTTACTAGGGATCCAGTATACCAAGTACAAAAGCTTATATAAAAGCTCAACCATAGCGTTTAACCAAAAAATGTATAGAAACTAAGAAAGAGCCCACATTGAGCGTTAAAGTTGTCATCATTTTTTGGTGAAACGCAAGGGTTGAGTAAAGTTTTACACTTAAAGTACTGGTTTGTAGTATCATCACGATTTGGACCGCATCCGAAAGCCGCGTAAAAGGGGTTTTGTTATCATCAAATCCTTACTTTGTCGTTCACTTTTTTTCCGACTTGCCAACTTTTTGATTTTTTTTTTCACACAAAATTTTGCGCCCGCCAAATGTTGCCAGTGTGAAAAAGTTTGCCTTCGCCACAAAAAAATAAAAAATATCAAATTAACAGTTTTTTTGAGCCTTTTTTACTCCGTTTATAGGAATTTTATTTTAATTTAAAATTTTCACAATTGTCCCGCATAATTTATAAATACTTTTTACTTTCTCCCTGAAAGGATTTTTATGCATTTCTTTTATTATACAGCTTCCATATATATATTATACATTTTAGAATAAAATTATATTAGTTTTGTTGTTGTTAAAGTAGTACCTTTTATCTTATTAACATCTTATTAAACATAAACAAAATGTACACAATAATTAATATATTCCTGATTTTTATCTATTTAATGATAAAGTTGCAATACTTACAACCTTTGTTTACATTTTGTAACTGAACTTTACTGTTTTGAATTACTTTCCATATATATTTATTTGTAATTTAACTGTTTTTTTTAAAAGTAAAAAAAATACAGCAAAAAACAAGTATAAGCTTACTCACATAATTACCTTAAATACTTATTCTAAAATAGTCAATTCACGTGTTGATATTAATTAATATTACAAAAAAACATTACAAACGTTTTATGAAAACTGTAGTTTTATTTTCACAGTTTATTTGAGTTTCATTGCCTAATCGCTATTGAACTTTACTCGTTCATTTTCAGAGGCATAATTTTTATTATTTTTGTTAAGGCCTCGTTTGTTGACTGACGTCAGCGTGCCGCGGTCTCCATCGCTCCCAATGGAGACGCTTGGCAAGTAGAATTGGAATGGCTCTACCAAACCATCTTACCCAACGCCTCTGTACTTCCATATGTTCCTTGACTTATAGGTTGGTATGCGGCTGACCACCCATGCTGTAAAAATGGTTCACTTTGCCAATGTCACCCCTGTCTCAGGGAAGGACGGCAAGAGTTGCAGGGTGTGTGTCCATTTGAGATTTGGTTTTTATGTTGTAGGTTCACATGAGGCATGTGCAAGCGCGAACTTGTACGTGTCTGGTTGTGAGAATGCATGTAATGTGAATCTCCAATGTAACATATCCTTGCAACTTAGATTAGATTAGATTGTTTAAAAATTGATTAACAAAAGAGCATTTATTTTTTAAGGAAGTTTTTTGGTTAAACTCACAAAAACTGTTATACCCATGTATGTTTGTACGTATTTTTGTATATATTTCTTTATTGAGGGTGAAAATTCCGCGTGTTTCTGACACGTCAGGGATGAGCATATAGCACAACGTAGGAAAACGTATCGGGGGTTGAAAATAAACACAAGTATACAAATATATCAATAGTGAGAGTACTGTACGCCAAGTATAAAAATATACACTTAAACTCCACCGTTGCGTTTCCTAAAAATTGTACGAAATTGAAACAATGACCCAAGTGAGCACTTAAGTTTCCACATACTTTTTGGTAAAACGATAAAATTGAGTTTGAATGTAATGGTACAGAAGATGCGAAGAGATGTTTTATCATAATGTCAATTTTAACAGGGGACTTCACTGGGTGAGATTTGAGACGACGTTATTACAAGGGCGTCGCAGAAAGCTGAGAGATTTAGGGTTTTTTTTATTGTGACTGTAACTCTGTAATCGTTACACTAGAGGTACGCTCAAGCCCTACTCATACCCATCCTGTATGCCTGTGTAAAAAGGATCCACAGCACGCTTACGCTTATGCAAAACTATATATTTTCTCAAGTGGTGGAAGGCCTGTGCAGATATGTGTTAGGGCTACAACTATGACTTGTAACAATTTTGCTAGGCTTTAACTTTTATCAACGAATTTTAATTTTACCACGCCTGAGACGCAGGTTTTCCTAGTTCAGGCACATGCATTATTTTCTTACTTAAGTTAAAAAGCTGCACCCTATAAAAGTCTTATGTAAAACACTTTCTATGAATAAATTATATTTATTATTATTTTATAAGATATTTTACATATTGCTGCCTTACATTAATTTAATATACACATCTATGAATTTACTATTTCCCTACTTTATTACATTTCCTCTAAGCACTTTCGTTGTGACTTTCTAAAGCATTATTTTTTCTGCGTATCTACACAATCTTATGCATTGTTATATTTAATTTTGTAACTCCTACAGCTCGTATTTATTTTTTAATAATTTATTTTCACTACATCATTCAAAATTTTCGTCAATTTAAAATTGTACATGTCTTACTTTCAAACATCAGATTTGTGTGAAAAACATTGCCTCTCTACTTTGGTTTGTTTGAGAATAACCACCATTATTTTACTGAAAGGTGGTAAGAATTCCATAGCGAATTTTCATTTGCTGATATTTTTTCTCATGCACTTACACATATAAATATAAACGTGTCTCCTTGTGTATATTCATGCATATTGTACTTTAAAAAAATGTTTAACGATCAACTGATTCCTGTGAATGATCTGAACACTAAAAACATTTCTAATTTTTGATGTAGTATCAGTTGTAACAGTTGCATGTAGAGATAAACTTGTATTTCTCTTTGAAATTCAACAAAAAGAAGTTGGTTGTATGGCCGAGGGTTCAAGTGGCCGATCTTTCTAGCGTATTTGAAATATAATAACGCTGGTACAATCCGCCTTTGACCATAAATTTGACCCTGGTTCAACAGACGTCATTGGGTAATTATTAATGAATAATTCATTAAAATACACAATAATGAGTTATTAATTGATGATATTGACCGGTCAATAGCTCAGTTGGTAGAGTGCTTGCATTCCATGCCGTGAGCTCGGGTTCGAATCCCACCGAGCGCGAGGGTGTCAGAAATGATTTCCCGTTTCGGTGTTTATTTCAAACCCCAAAATAAAAATACCGGCAAGGTTTACTCAGCCTCCACAAGAAATGAGTACCAGCTCTCTCGGGAGCTGGGGAACCCCCACTTCAACTGAAGTGGTTGGCTTAAGACCGGCCCCCTTACTTGTAAAAATAAATAGGTTCAACTCGCCACATGCGACCCCTTCGGGGATAACGCGGCAAGAAGTTACACTATTCGTGTAGCTTAGTTGCGTATGTAAATACCTGTTTCTGGCCAGGCTTGTATTCATTTTCACGAATCTATTTTTTTTTTAAATACAAAATAAATAAATAAACAATCTTGACTCCAACTAAGATAACAGATAGCATGTTATCTCCTCCAGACTCTCCGTCCCTGATCCGAGGAGCAGTCTCGCAGATAAAGGAAAAGCCTGGAGATATGATTCTAACGACCGGGATTCCATAACAAAAGAGGAGGTGGCTTAACAGTCGGTTATCTCATGTGAATGGCGCTGGTCGCCGTTGTGCCTTACGACTCACTAACAAGGGATCAGCGAGCTGCCCTGGTATTTAGAATAATAAGGCGTCTGGAGGCAATAGAGCCATGCCAGACACACGCAAACAGTTATGAGTAACATTTCTGCATGTGTATTGTTTAGGGATGATTTATTTATATTTTATTTTAATTTTATTTTTATTCATTTATTTTAGAGACACCAAACAGAGCACTGGTAAGTACAAAGCATATAATACAGAAACATAGTTTAAGCAATAACTGACATATTATTATATTTATTTTAGAGACACCAAACAGAGCACTGGTAAGTACAAAGCATATAATACAGAAACATAGTTTAAGCAATAACTGACATATTATTATATTTATTTTAGAGACACCAAACAGAGCACTGGTAAGTACAAAGCATATAATACAGAAACATAGTTTAAGCAATAACTGACATATTATTATATTTATTTTAGAGACACCAAACAGAGCACTGGTAAGTACAAAGCATATAATACAGAAACATAGTTTAAGCAATAACTGACATATTATTATATTTATTTTAGAGACACCAAACAGAGCACTGGTAAGTACAAAGCATATAATACAGAAACATAGTTTAAGCAATAACTGACATATTATTATATTTATTTTAGAGACACCAAACAGAGCACTGGTAAGTACAAAGCATATAATACAGAAACATAGTTTAAGCAATAACTAAGAAATAACATATTATGAGTAATATCATACTTATTACTCCAGCGTTCCAGTGATAGGTATCTACAACATAATATTATATTATAAAATTATTAATGAAGTATACTAAGTACCACAGAATAATAGCCAAGGACTGTACCTACTATGCCGTGTGCAAGGCAATGCAGCAGGCAATGTACAAAATCCCGACATCTTTATTATTTAAGTAATTTGGTGGTTTTGTAAAGCAAAGTATGTACTCGTTTATAAAATAAAGTAAGTTGTATTGAAGTGAAGCAGTATTGGGTCAAAAGAATAATAATAAAAAAGAAATTAAATCATAAAACTACACAGAAGTAAGATAAGTATTATGTGAAACAAGTGGTAGATAGATTAAGCCTGAGTTAGCACAAGAACATAAATTATACACAAGAAAAAAAGAAAAAAAAAAACAATAAACCTATAAAAGTACACAGAAGTAATATAAGTATTATGTGAAACAAGTAGTAGATAGATTAAGCCTGAGTTAGCATAAGAATAGAAATTATACATATAAGAAATCTTATTTGGAGTGTTTGGTGATCATTTTATTTTTTTCCTCAAAATCAAACTTCCTCGTGTTGCTCTGAAACCAAAGATTTTATTTGTTTAAAATAACACTTTACATAAAATAAACTAAAAACAAATAAGCTCTTACAAATCAATTATAAACAAAATTACCTGAAACCAAAGAAACTACAATTAAGTTAATTTTGTTACTATTTTATAAATAAATGAAATTAAAAATTTAACTGTAAAAATTTTAACACTCCAAAAACAAAACATCATGGCCGTCCTTCAACATGGTCGACGTCCACCCAATCACACGAGAATACAGCTTGCTCCAATCAACGCCCTGCGCGGCAAATTCAAAAATGTATCATAATATTCATAATATCTTTACATCTCCCCCCCAAGGAAAGTATTACCAAAAACAATCTTGCTATACTATAATATGTTCGTCCTCCTCAGTTTCCTCTTCTTTATCTTCTAATGATGGAACCGGAATAAGTTTTGTGATATGAAAAAGGTTTGATTCTGTTTTTTTTCGACCAATATCTATTCTATATATTGAATTTGAAATTTTCTCAACAATTTCATATGGTCCAATTTTCAATTCGTCTAATTTGTTCCTGTTCAGTTTGTTTCCATTTTCTACGTATACTCTGTCTCCTACGCTGAATGTGCAATGTTTTCGGCCTATATCGAATAGTGCCTTGTTGTAGTTGTGTGATTTTATTGTATTCTGAAGCGCCATTTTCCTGTCCATGATCCAGTTACTATGCGATTTTTCTTGCTTTAATTCATTGGGTAAAGCCGTGACATCTGTACCATACAAAAGATATCTTGGAGGAAAGCCTGTGACAGAGTGCTTTGTGTCATTATATTTTTTTACACATTCTTGGGCTATATTTGTCCACGCTTTCTTTTTGTTCATTTCATTTGATTTGCATCTTATTTTATTAATTAAAGTTTGATTTAATCTTTCGTTTAAACCATTTGAGAAGGGCGTATTTACTGCCGTAAACACCATACATATTCCTTTGTTATTTACGAATTCCCTGAATTCTTTAGAATTGATTCCTGGGTATTGGTCAGTGAGAAGCATACCGATATCCTCTGTTTCTGTAATTTTTGTAATCAGTCTTACAAAATCATTTGCATTTTGAGTTTTTGATGTTACAGTTTCTCTTTTCTTATTGCGTAATCTAATAAAGATCCCTCTTTATATCTAAATGATAATGCATATGTGACAGGGTTCCACCCCTTTGTAGCAAATGATTCACAAAATTTTATTTTCCACATTGACCATTCTGATTTTATTGTGAATTTTATTAACATTGAGCTGTACCAGTCACCTGCTGCTTTTTCTAAGAATAATCTAAGAATTTCGATTTTATTTTCGTCTGATTGTATTTCAAAACGGCTGCATTCTTTTTCAAATGTATTCATCCATTGTTCTGAATTAGTATTTTTGCTTGTAAACTTTTCAATAATAAATTTCTCTGCAATGTGTTTTGGATTATATTGTTTATTTTCTGCTACCTTCTCCAATGTTTCTTTTTTATTCAAAGCATCCAGATTTGCCTGAGTTCTCTCTTCTAGAAACACATCCTCAAATTGAAAATTGCCGTCTTCATCCATGTACGTTTTTTTTAACTCAGCTGTGATTGGAATCCACACTCGTCTTGTTTTATTATCGTTTATTTAAAGTTTTCTTTATTTTATTGTAAGCCTGTGATTTCATCACTTCCCTGTGTAACGAAATTGCCTGTTGTTCCTCAGGGATGATGAAAGTTGAATCTTCGCTTGTGCCGCAACGCAAAAAAAAACGCAACTAAGCTACACATACAGTGTAGCTTCTTGCCGCGTTATCCCCGAAGGGGTCGCATGTGGCGAGTTGAACCTATTTATTTTTACAGGTAAGGGGGCCGGCCTTACGCCAACCACTTCAGTTGAAGTGGAGGTTTCCCAGCTCCCGAGAGTGCTGGTACTCATTTCTTGTGAAGGCTGAGTAAACCTTGCCGGTATTTTATTTTGAGGTTTGAAATAAACACCGAAACGGGAAATCATTTCTGACACCCTCGGTGGGATTCGAACCCGAGCTTTCGGCATGGAATGCAAGCACTCTACCACCTGAGCTATCGACCGGACCAATTGAGGACCAACAGATGCCGATTGAGGTTATTGATAATATGTTTGATTTGCCATCTTTGGCTGGCAACAACGCGAACTCAAATTTTAATTTGTCCATATCTTTTTTTTCCAAAATTGTAGTTTTATAAGAAATCTTATTTGGAGTGTTTGGTGATCATTTTATTTTTTTCCTCAAAATCAAACTTCCTCGTGTTGCTCTGAAACCAAAGTTTTTATTTGTTTAAAATAACACTTTACATAAAATAAACTAAAAACAAATAAGCTCTTACAAATCAATTATAAACAAAATTACCTGAAACCAAAGAAACTACAATTAAGTTAATTTTGTTACTATTTTATAAATAAATGAAATTAAAAATTTAACTGTAAAAATTTTAACACTCCAAAAACAAAACATCATGGCCGTCCTTCAACATGGTCGACGTCCACCCAATCACACGAGAATACAGCTTGCTCCAATCAACGCCCTGCGCGGCAAATTCAAAAATGTATCATAATATTCATAATATCTTTACATACATAAGAAAAAAAGAAAAGAAAAACAATAATGAAAAATAATAATAAAACCATAAAACTACACAGAAGTATTATAAGTATTATGTGAAACAAGTAGTAGATAGATTAAGCCTGCGTAAGCACAAGAATAGAAATTATACACATGTTTATTTTGGTCCCTTCATTCAATTCCTTGTTAGTTCCATCTCTCCTCCTTGCCGAGCACCCATTTCTCTCTCATTACAATTCATATTATCACATTTTAGTATTCCTATTTATTTATTGCAGGAAACAATCTTATAGAGAATTATAATTAAGAGATTATATAAAGGAGTGATGAATTATCTCATGATAATCGTTACTCCATTTTATCGTACAAGGAAGGAATATTCCTTGACATATAGGTTGGTATGAGGCTGACCATCCATACTGTAAAAAATGGTTCACTTTGCCAATGTCACCGTTGTTTGAGTGAATGCCAGTAAAAGTTGCAGGGTTTATGTAAATTTGAGATTTAGTTTTTAATTTGCAAGAACCTACACATGCGGCACTTGTAAACGCTAACTTAAATGCGTCTATTTGTGCGCATCCAACTTACATTATAGATTTCAGCCTTAGCCGTTATGAAAATCAACTCATTTCAATGTTGTTTTATACAAAATTTAATATGATTTTTGTACAATGATCTTCGCTATTATGTAAATGCAAAAATGACAGCTCTGCATGTTCGTTTGTAGCGGGCAGAACGGTTCACAGGATAAAATGTTCCCTACCGGGCATATTGAATGGGACAAGAGTCCTTTCATCCTCTAATACAAGGAGGTTTAGGAAAAGGAGACGTAATGTAATGAATGACTCCAGAAACTAAATATGCGAGGAGGGTAGTGGATTACAGCAATGTATGGATAAGAAAGTAAAATTAATTGTACACTATTTGTATGAAACTTTGATGAGTTTGTCTCAATAGGGTAAGCTCAATTTTTATTTTATTTCATAAAATGATAGACTAAATTTGCAAAAATGCATTTGCGTTTTTAAAAAAATAATATCTGGGTTAGTTCTCAAATTGCAGCTCTTTAAAATTCGCACATTTTCGATTTCCGCCAAAACAGGACTTTTTTATTTATTTAGGCGGATATGACGTTGATGGATCTTTGGAATGTACCGATGGGTCCAGGTAGTCTGTCGGATCCATATACGTCATTTTGACGCCACAGCGTTCCTTGACTTATAGGTTGGTATGAGGCTGACCACCCATACTGTAAAAAATGGTTCACTTTGCCAATGTCACCCCTGTTTCAGGGAAGGTCGGCAAAAGTTGTGGGGCTTATGTTCATTTGAGGTTTGGATTTTATTTGTAAGTACACATTCAGCATTTGTAAGCGCGAACTACACTTGTTGGTTTGTGGGCATACATCTGAGAGCTTTAAATGAATATATCCTTGCAACTTAGATTATAGATTATAGATAGATTATATAGCGTGGCTAGTCGGACGCGCTGCGTTTTGGCGGTACTCAATTTCTCAGCATTTTATTTTTGAAAATTATCAAAGATATCTTATTTTTACTACTTGAAAAATTTATGGTTGTAATCCTTGAAATGTACTCTACACAACATGGAGAAGATTAGAGGAAGCCTGCGTCCAGGATTGGACTGAGAAAGGCTGCTGTGTTCAGCTATCCTCTGCCTGCAATTCCCTCAATGACGTTTTGGCTACGTCCGTTGGGGTCTGTTCTTTCCCCGCTTGGACATCCTGGGCCGCCAGGGACGAGCCATTTCGGTCACCTCTCATGGTCCTGTCTTGCGACGTGACCTGCCCAGCGCCACTTTATGCAGGCTGTATAATTTCAGTGACACCACTGCGTCTACGGAACTCGTAGTTTTGATAGGCAGAACGCCCCCTTAGTGCTTGTTTGACTTATCTCCAACAGAGACAATTTCACATGAACAATGTTTGTATGTGTAGTGCGTTCTGGACCAACGTGTCTTATGAAGACTGGAAATTGATTTTCAAAATATTCAAAACGAGTCTCGCATTTTCGTGATTTACGGTTTTTTCTTAGCTCAGATTGTGTAGAATGTGATTTTTAAGACAATTTCTCTAAAGGTTATCTTTGAATTAAATGGTAGATAAGCCAAACAAGCACTAGGGGGACGATAAGTTAAGGTTCGAGTTGGGCTGTAGCGCCATTGAAGATGAAAAAACCAACAAAATATCAAGGTAAAGTAAAAATTTAGCGCAAAAAAACAACATAGTTCCGATCCCTGTATAAAATATATTCATTTTTCCTTCGCTGGAGTACATTTTTGTGTATTTTCAGGTCTCAATCCAAACAGTATACAACATTTTCGCTTTCATGTGGATTTTCTGAAGTATATTTATTTTTCCTTTCCCTTTTTTATTGATCTCGTATGATAATGGCGCGCTTCCGTATGCAAAAAAAAACCTTTCCGGAAAATATAAGGAAATCATTGTAAATGAAAATATTCACTATTTACTCACCGCAATATTTATTTTCTTTAATTTTTTATGTTTCCTTAGGAAAGGTATAAGTTTGCTTTTGCGATTAAAAAAATCGGAAACATGAGAAATCTAGGACACCGTAAGTTTTCCCAGTCAACAATATGAAATTTGAATAAATAAGAAATAAATTTGTATAAATAAACCTTTAAAAAAAAATTGTTACTTTTCCGGTTAAAAGAAAGATTATTTAACGGAATAAATAAAACTATTTACGCCTATTATGCCAATTTAAAATAACTCATTTGAAATTGACTGAAGAGCTAACGATGGCTCCAATGGAACTTAAATTTTGAATTTTAAATCTCATTCCTTGACTTATAGGTTGGTATGAGGCTGACCACCCATACTGTAAAAAATGGTTCACTTTGCCAATGTCACCCCTGTTTCAGGGAATGTCGGCAAGTGTTGCAGGGCTTATGTTCAGTGGAGGTTTGGATTTTATTTGTAAGTACACAATCAGCATTTGTAAGCGCGAACTACACGTGTTTGTTTGTGGGCATACATCTGAGAGCTTATATCTGAGAGAATATATCCTTGCAACTTAGATTATAGATAGATAGATTATAGATAGTATAATGTATTAAAAACCAAAAAATAAATTTTAGGAGAATCTATTTGGTAAGAGCCGTTTTTTGTGTAAATCACTCCTTAAGATCTTTCAATAGGTTGCATGAGCATTTCAACCTTTTTATGTAAAATATATTTATTTTCACGGCTAAGGGACAGAATTTCGAAAATCACTTCTTGTATATTTGAGCTTTTTTTTTCCCAATGAAGCAAGTTCAGGTTTATGTGAAGTCTCAAGTTAATGGGTTTTGAAGTTATGGGAAATCATTGCTGACAATGATTAGATTCAAACGAAAAATTCCCACTTAAAAAATGTTAGCTCGACCAGCCGATATTAGAATTGGTAGAAAATTGACGACATGGATGAATTTTCAACCCAGGCTGCCGATCCAGAAAACTTTTGCTCAAGTATTGAGCAATCAATCAATAATAATATATTTTTTATATATAATGAGTATCAGGCTAACATAAAATAAGAAAAGGTATAAACGTTTTCGTGGTAATTCGTCTCACGTAGAAACCAAATTCCTAATGCCCAACTTGTGAGTGAACTTGATCGATAAATGTACCAAAAAGACACATATAAGGAATGTGACCTACAAACATGACGCCCTGATAATTTAATTTGCTAATAAAAGTATCAGGGTGACATGATATACAAGGATATTACGTAGCGTACCTAGTAATTGTGTATCTACTGACGAGAAGTTAGTGCGTCATACGTTCCTTGGCGTCTGATAGATATCGATTTACTTAAGTATCGGGATAAAATGAGATTATGTGAACTACTACGAATTGGTGGTGCAGCTTTTCTAACAAGACGCTAGCGTATAGAATATTGATATTTGATACTGATATTCCTTGACTTATAGGTTGGTATGAGGCTGACCACCTATACTGTAAAAAATGGTTCACTTTGCCAATGTCACCCCTGTTTCAGGGAATGTCGGCAAGAGTTGCAGGGCTTATGTTCATTTGAGGTTTGGATTTTTTTGTGAGTACACAATCAGCATTTGTAAGCGCGAACTACACGTGTTTGTTTGTGGGCATACATCTGAGAGCTTTGAATGAATATACCCTTGCAACTTAGATTATAGATTATATATATGTTCATTGATCCATGGCAGATTCCGATTACTAATAAAAGTATCCAAGCAACATCAAAATTAATCTTCGAAGGTGTGGCCTACTTGGTCGACAAGGTACTCCGTGTGTGTAGGGATATCCAGGACTCAACACCTATGTCAGTGCTCCCCTTAATTGGTGAAAAATGCACACTGACGGACCTGCTTCAAGCAAAAGACAATGCAGTGGCCGCTATAGTCACTGGAGATACTGAACATAGGTGGCTCTGGACGTTTAAACTGTAAAGTAAGTATTTTATTCATCTCGAAGTATAACAGCTATTTCACACAAGACGAATCGGCCCAGTTTATCAATGTTTATTTTTCTATCCGGTGCCGGGTCGGATTTCCATAGTGTATGGAGATGTATAAAACTTTCACATAGTTTGTCCGGTAATCCATAGACAATGTAGGCGAAATGTGTTAACGCGTCTGAATTGGCTCTTACTGTTTAACAAGTTGCATAATAACTCATTAATCTTAGCCATAAGTTATTTTGGTTCTCATTGACATTTGGTAATAAAAGTATCAGGGTAATATGAAGTAAAGTATAAGGAAGTATCTTACCTAGTACTGATAGAGTTACTCTTCTAACGAGAGGTGGATGAGTGGAGACTTGACACTCATACGCTCCTTGATCCCTGGCAGACACTGGCTTCAAGGTCAGCCTCCAGTCCCCTGGAGGAGATGCCTCTAGGGTCCATCGTCCATCGCTGGCCAAGGTTAACCTGCCTGATGATAGGAGAACCAAGTCATCGCCTCGACGTCTTACCCAGGATATCTGAAAGATTGAAAAATAGCTGAAGGATGTATTCTGTATTTGTTATGATAGTCAGGGGATTGTAAATCTTTCATTATTTTCACAAAGGTATTGCCGGTTCTAATTCCATGACTGGTTTGAAAAATTTGAAAGTATAATAATATATTATACATTTAGAAACACATTTTTTTCTGACGTCTTTCCTTTTGCCTTTCAATTTAGCGTCTTGGTTATCTTTATAAATACTTTTTGTCATCGTTAATTATCTTTTTAATTTTTCAAACACTAAAAGATTGTCTTGGGTTAAATAAAAACGTACATTCGTTGAATCCACTTTTCTGAATCTGATCCAATCTTATATATTTTTTATCATATTTTTTAACTTCATATTACTTCCATGATACACTTCCGTACATAAATGTCAGTATGAATATAATGTAGCCATTCATTGTTAGATGCTTGTTTTTGGTAATTTCTAGATAAGTACATAATAATGAAATCTCTAATATAATTTTCCATTGTGTAGCTAATTGTATAGGAAATCTTCGATCAATGGCGGGCGGAAGTGAAGCAAAGCAAGAGCGATGAAAGAAAGGGGGGAAACACAAAAACTTTGGGGGAAATTGGAACAAAACTTTGGGGGGAATTGGAACAAAAATTTTAAGAAAGTGACCTCACCGAGTTGCCGAAGAAAAGTTTAACACAAAAGAGAAAATATTGTAAAGTAATAGAATGTTTCTGAAATTTCAGATTGCGAAGAAACTGAATGAAATTTTATTAATTAAGGGTTGAATATAAATTGGTATGAGGCTGACAGTCCAAAGTGTATTTTTTTCTATTTTTTAAAGCCAACCCTTTTTAAGCTATATAATCTATAATCTAAGTTGCAAGGATATATTGATTCAAAGCTCTCAGATGTATGCCCACAAACAAACACGTGTAGTTCGCGCTTACAAATGCTGTTGTGTACTTACAAATAAAATCCAAACCTCAAATGAACATAAGCCCTGCAACTCTTGCCGACATTCCCTGAAACAGGGGTGACACTGGCAAAGTGACCCATTTTTTACAGTATGGGTGGTCAGCCTCATACCAACCTATAAGTCAAGGAATACAAGTAATAAATAACATTTAAATATAAAAAAACAACAAAACCTTAAAAAGAAATCTATACAAAAAAGTCAAAAATTTCTTATGCAAAAAATGTAGCAAACTAATAAACCAACATTACAAATCAGCATTGCAGATTAGCCGCCACTTCTTCCTGTCCTTGCATACTTCTTTAATTTCATCCAGAGTCATAACCTTTTTCATACAAGCTCTCCTTTTATTAAGCAAAAGGCTGAAAAAAGAGTGAGCTGCATAAAAACAGCCAAGCATTATTTTTCCGGCGTTGTTCTGAAAGAAGTCAGATTTGAAAACTAGAAATTGTTTATTTTATCAGGTAATGGAGCTCACCTTATTAAAGTGTGTATTTCCCACACGAAGCAGGTTTTTATTTTATTTCTTGAGAACGCCGATGAAACCTTGCCTCTACTATAAATCAGGTACAATAAGGAAAGAAAAAATTATGTCTCTTACTCTTGGTGGGAATTAAACTCTGGCCCTTATTTATTTTGAACGCAATTAGTGTTCTTTACAAACTAAACTATTGTTATGATTTATTTTGGGTTCACTGTAATAAAATTGCAGTTGAATTTAATTCATACAATTTATTTTTAACAAATCGATTACGTATGGTTCACACGTTAACTTCTGCACTGGTGGCTTCGCGGCTCGGGTATCAAAGGGTTACTATCTGCTTCGCAGCACCGCAGACCGTATTTATATGTGACCAATGCCTATTCTCGCATTCACTAGACTTAGAATTAGGCTTAATCTGTTGCGTATGTTCATTGACTTATAGGTTGGTATGCGGCTGAACACTCATGCTGTAGAAAATGGTTCACTTTACCAATGTCACCCCTATTTCAACGAAGGTCGGCAAGAGTTGCAGGGTGTATGTGCATTTGAGATTCGGGTTTTTATATTGTAGGTCTACATGCGGCAAGTTTAAGCGCGCAAACTCATACATGTCTGCTTGTGAAAATGCATACAATGTGAATCTTTTATGTTACATATATTTGCTTAGATTAGATTAGATAAGATAAGACTAGACCGAGAATTGTCTCGAACAGAAGTTTCCAGCAAATATAAATATCAAACACTTACGTCTATACACATGTATACAAGCAAATAAACGACACACAATCATAAGTCAGTAAAAAATATATACAACCTTATACATTCGTAACACTTTCAACCGGTTTACATAAAATAAAGCTTCCTGTTTATTTATTTTCGCTTTCTATAGTTCTCTATGGCAACACCTCAAAGACCATCAACTATTTTTGTGTTTGGGTGTAGATAAAAAAAATGATAGATTCCCTTCATATATTATGAAGCACAGTCTCGTTTAGCAGATATTGTGCGCGCTATAATATAGTGATGTATCACTGAGGTTGGACCCGTACATTACGCGGGTCGCATGTATGCTGAAACGTAATTTGTATCTTATCGATTCGATTCTTTCCCTACAGCCACGACACGATCAGAGATATAGTTCCATCTCACTTTATTATATTTCTCTTATCGTCAATGTGAATGAGAGAAAAAACTTGATAAGAAAAAAAAGTATTTTACACACGTTTTGAACTAATCTAATCTAATCTAAATTGCAAAGATAATATGTTACATTGGAGATTCATGCATGCATTACATGCATTCCCACAACCAGACACTTACAAGTTCGCGCTTGCACATGCCTCATGTGAACCTACAACATAAAAACCCAAACTCAAATGGACATACACCCTGCAAATCTTGCCGTCCTTCCCTGAAACAGGGGTGACATTGGCAAAGTGCACCATTTTTACAGCATGGATGGTCAGCCGCATATCAATCTGTAAGTCAAGGAACTACTTTATATAATCTAAATTGCAAAGATATGTAGGCATTTAAAGCTCATATTTAATACATGTCCAGATGCATGCACATTTACGTTCGCGCTTTCACATGCTGCATATGTACATCCAAAATATAATAAACCTCACGTGAAACGTGGCAAAAGTGAACCAAGTTTTTACAGCATGCGGGGTCAGCCCCATATATATCTATATATATATATATCAGGCTTATTTATTTTTAATTGCACATGATAAGAGAGCGCCGTTTTTGTGTGTGTCACACCTCAAGGGCCCTCTCCGATCACGGATAAGACTTTTTGAAAAGGTGCGTCTTGAGAGCTCCACGAAATATGCCCATAGATTTGGAGTTCTTCACTCCGGGTGGCAGTCTGTTCCACTCCACCGGACCCGCAACACAGAAAGCACGGTCTCCAAAATTTGTACGGATCTGACGGTGCGGCTGAACCAAATTGATCGCACCATCGCCCGCAGATCTGAGTGTCTGCCTCCTCACACCCATCTCAACAGGCGAAATCATGTCAGTCAGATAAGGTGGAGCCACGCCATTGATGGCTTTATATACCATCAGACAAACACGGTAGACCACTCTCTCCGGGAAACGAAGCCAGTGTAGTTTTTTTAACAGCGGAGTGATGTGAGCGAATTTGGATATCCCGAATATGAGCATTGCTGCTGAATTTAACACGGATTGAAAGCGGTTGAAATGCTTCTTTGGCTGCTCACTATAAAGCGTTGAGCAATAATCAATCCGAGACATCACAAACGCACTCACCAGGGTCTGTCTTAACCGCATTGGACGGAAGACACTTTCTAATCGCCTTTATTTGGCGCAGTGAAAAAAAGGAGGAAGCTATTGTGGCATCTATTTGCCTTTCCAATGTCAGGTTCCGATCCAGTAAGATTCCTAGAAGTTTCACCGAATCGGAAGGCTGGATCAGCTTACCTCCTATAGAGAGTGCTACCCCATTGACCAATAGATGGTCGCGCCCAACCAACCTAGTAGCCAAGGAATCTATATCTTTAATCTTAATTGCAAAGGTATAGGTATATACATTCAAGGCTTATATTTAATGCATGCCCACATGCAGGCACTTTAGTACGAGCTTACACATGCTGCGTACAAAATATACCAAACTTGCATTGGCAAAAGTGAACCAAGTTTTTACAGTATGGGGGGGGGGGGTCAGCTTTATACCAACCAATTAGTCAGGAACGAACAAGGCGATGTTTCATAATTAAGCAAGAATTTTATTTTCTGTTGATATTTTATTCTTATAAATATTACATATATAGGTGTGTTTTGAAATATATGATATATATTATACATATATTGACATATATACTTATATTTATATTTTATTCTTGTAGCCGATATTTTCATCTTAAGATAAAAAGAGCTTTCTCATGAATAAGTACTTCAATTTCTTAAAAAAATAATACACCCTTTAATAACGGGTTTCCGCAACATTTCAAAGAAGTCTTTCGAAAATGTATTTTATTTCTATTCTGCCTCAATTTCTATATAGCTAACTCAACACAAAATATTGTAAACTTTGAAAAACTAAATTTTAAACTAAAATGATTTTATTATTCTTGGTACCAAAGTAAAAGCTTTTAAAACGTATTTCCTTTGTAAAAAACAAACGGAAAATAAAATCGGAAAATCTCAATTTTAGAAACTCTGCAATTTTATTTCATTGCCTTTTTCCAAAAGTATCAGATTTTGAGTGTTGAAAATGATAATTTTTTGAATACAAAATAGTAAATAAGTACCCCAAATAAAAAACATTGTGCTAACTCCTACCCTCAATTGATAAATAGAAAAAAATGTATGCAAACTAGAGCACTCACTAGGGTTGCTGTTGTATCTTCCATATATTTTTCTATTGACGTGATCAAGAGGAATTTACATAATATTATATTTGTAGTCGGGGTAAAGGTCAAGAAGTTCTCACATTTTTCATTTTGACAAACCGCAAAGGTCAAAATATTGTTACTATTCCGAGAAGTTATGCATGTAAACAAAAACAACGTATTTATAACTTTTTCTTCAGTATATCTATAATCTAAGTTGCAAAGATAAATTACATTTAAGATTCATATTAAATGCATTCCAATAAGCAGACGGTTATAAGTTCGCGCTGACACATGCCGCATGTGGACCTACCATATAAAAAAAAACAAATCTCAAATGAACGTAAACACTGCAACTCATTCCGTACTTCCTAGAAATAGGGGTGAAATTGGCAAAGTGAACCTTTTTTTTACATTATGGGTGGTCAACCTCATGAGTTAGTTTAATTACTCAAGCGTTTTTGGTGGTATCACACCATTCTTAAGAGAACGATGAAATGAAATAAATACTTTAAAATTGTTAGTTAGAGCACAGTTTACACGGCGTATCTTTTTCATCTCTTCCCTCCACCACTATCCGCTCTTTCTTTATCAATCCATCTCCTCTGATTTATGTTATCTTTCACACATTGATTTCCTCTCCTTTCTACTCTTGTTTCGCCCACAACGTTCATTTCACTTAACGATCTCGACCCCGCAAATCTAATAAAGAACTCCACAAATTGTTGCAAGTTTTTCCAAGTTTTTTTTGTTTCCCTGCTTTAACGAAAATATTATTCAGTGCCACTAGTATAAAAAAAACTGCGTAAGTACCTACTCACGTAAATGACTTAAAAAGGAAAATATATTTGTAAGATACAACAGGCAGCGCCTAAATTTTAGTTTAGTTTTAATACATTTTTTTAGTTTAGTTTTCGTTTTGCTTGAGTATTGACGAAATCTTTTATACTTGGAATAAAGAGTCCTTTTTGTTTTTGTTTGAGCTACATAGTAACGCGAAGTTTTTTTGGCAAATCAATACAAGAAATCGTTTTTTGTTGTATGAAAGAAGTATTTATTACCCAGAACGATTTGATGGAAAAAATGTGAAGGGTTTTTATGAGAATTATTGATAAAAAAAACAGTTGACTGAATGAGATATTTAATATGGTGGTACTAAGAAAACATCAATCTTACAAAAAAATTATAAGTACGTCGTGAGTTCATATTTATTGATAAATCAATTATTGGAAAGATAAAGGTAATTTGGTACGTTGTAGACGTTATGGTTGAGTGGACAAGGTGGTGTAAATCGAAATCTGCGTCTGTTTGAGTCTCGTTATGCCCCATGGACGTGCCCCTAGTTCAACAGATGCCATTAGATAATTATTGATTAATTATTCGTTCAAATAACACATTATGAAGTATTAACTTTTTACGGCCAGACAAAATAGGTTGGAAAATTGCATCTCCTTCAAGAATTTTTCATTAAAAAAAAAGAACGGCTTCATGCAGAGTCAGAAAATTAAAACAGAGAGATCGGAATTTTCCTTTTCACGTAAAATAAGAAAAATGTTAATTACACGCACCTAAGTGCAAATATCTGATCTGCAAAAATAATTTATTCATTATAATACTACAAAATTACATCTCTATGATGACATAGTTTTTCTCCGGTTATACCATGTTCTATTTGCAGTAATTTTGTCTGCCGACGTTTCGATCCCTCGAGCGGGGAACATTGTCAAGGCTAACACCAACCATGAAAGTGACTGTGAATGTTTAAACATTATTTTTATATCTCTATGTTTCAACAGTAACTAAAGTAACTTTAATTGAACAAAAAAAGCTTGCAAGGTTCTGAAGTTTGTCCTTTTGTTTTCACTCAAAGCCACTTAGTAATTTTTAAACAATACGGCCCCGGCCCGTGAGATTGTGTCCTGTAGGTATGTAATTATTATGAATAAATATTCTTCAAGCAATTTCCAATTGTTGCTGATATCGTCCACTGTGTACAGATCCATTATGAATTGTTAATCAGGCATCAGCGTCTTGTTAAGTGAACGGCAAACAATAGTGCTGTCGAGTTACGCTCACAATAACGCGCCAACAAGTCCGGACCGGGATTGTGGCAAGACCGGGAAATTTGCCCGACACGGAACACCGGTCTGTCTGTCAATAAAGGCAGTCAATCTGAGGTCAGCCTACCCTAAGATACTGTAGTAAGACAGGAGTAAAGATGGATTTGTATCCGAGTGACCCTAAAATCGATTTTTGTAGCAGTTTATAAGAGGATAGTAAATTAGTGAACGTAAATATAAACTAAAGTAACAAAACATGACTTATTATGTATACACGCTTGTGCCAAAACCGAAAAATTTGCTCAAGATAGAACACGGTATCACTGTCAATAAAATAAGCCTAAGATACTGTAGTAAAACAGGAGTAAAGTTGGATTTGTATCCAAAATAGATCTATATAGTTTATAAGGGGGTAGAAGAAGTGTAAGTTTACTGTAAAATTACAAGAAAATATTATGCTTGAGCTGCTTTTGAGATCCTTCGTGAGTTCTGTTAAAAAACAGTGACAATTAGGGAATGCAATCTCGCGAGATTTTAGACCTAGCCGAGATCTCGCGAGACCGTAAAGCCAGTCTCGCGAGATTACGAGATTTCCGAGATCTCGCCCAATTGGGTATTTTTACTAAAAACATTCGCTAATACTATTAATTCCGTTTATTGATTTTCAATATATAAGATATATATAAGAAAATAAATATAACAAAGATCAGCTTTCTGCAGTGTTAAGAACAAAAAACTCAAAATAAAACAAAAATAACACTTCGAAATATAACAAAAATCATCCTTCTGCAGTATTATGAACCAAAAACTTAAAATAAAAATAAAAAAAAACTTCGAAATATAACACAAAATCAGCCTTCTGCAATCTGCAGTATTATGAAAAACAAACTTAATAATAAATATAAAAATAAAAAAAAACTTCGAAATATAACACTAAATCAGCCTTCTGCAGTATTATGAACAAAAAACTCAAACCAAAACAAAAAAACACTTCGAAATAATTCGAAATGTAACACTTATTCAGCTTTCTGCAGCATTTGTAATTTTTAAGGAAATGTAAGTATTATTAAACAGTGTTATTAAAAGGAGTTATTTTTTAAAGTGGCTTCTCAAAAACACAGCATATCTGATAGACGACTCCTGATTTTACAGGCCAAGTACCCCGCGGCCGAAAATGCTCTTTCTGCCTCTACATTAGTCGGAACCACAGTCGACAAACAGTTGTGTACAAACTGAAGGAGTTCACCTTTAACCCCTCCAGCTTCATACAAATTCATCTCTTTTTTAATGAGTATCTCCAATGAATTTGCAGAATTTGTTGAACGATTGGGCTTTTTCAATGCTGTCAACAGTGTCAACGATTCTTGTAGCCACGAGTAGTGCCTACAGCATGCGCAGAGCAGTTCGCGCGCAACCGCGCTACGATACACACACCGATTTTGCTGCGCCACTCAATCTCGCAATCTCGCGAGATCTCGTACAAAAATTGAACGAGACTCAGTCTCGCAAAATATGGACGAGATCTCGCGAGATCGGGATCTCGCGAGAACAAGATTGCATTCCCTAGTGACAATAAATAAAATCAGTAAATACTTAATGTAATAGTTTGGCTGCTTTAAGTAATTTTTAAAGCTTATTCACAGTTAATAAACAAACAAAACCAAAATTTAGCTATTTTTTTGCATGTAGCTTAACTTATGGCTGAATCGGCTGAGAATTGCGTTTTTGAACGCAAATTCAAAGGCTTTAAATGTTTTTTTTTCAATTTTTCTTTGACATCTTGAGAAAGTGTAGTGTAATGTTTGGCATATTGAATAATAAAAGGATTCCACTGTAATGATCTTTGAAGACTGTAACAAATTCAGATTAATTGTGAAACATAGATTCATTTTTTATACGTATGAAATAAGGATATTTAAAAGATTTTTGAGTCATTATGACACTGCAAAATAATTAACAAATCTCTAATAATTTGCCACTTGTTTTGTGTGAAGCTCTCAAATTTATATATCGACTAATTGTTAGCATGTTTGTAGGGCTGGAGCTTGTTTGCGCCAGCTAGCGACCATTGATACGAACAAACAAACAAACAAACAAAGTGTAGGCCTAGCTCTAGTTTTGCAAATCAAGTTGTGTGAGGCCCGTAGTGATGTGAATGTGAGGACAAACATCAGGTGCGGCATTGTTGGACTAGGGAAAATTAATTTTGATACCGGCTGAAGTGGGATTAATTATTATTGTACACTTGCCTTTGAACTGGCTTTGTGTGAACGGGCTACTAGGCTCACTTTTTATTTATATGCGCTATTTTTTAGCCTGTCGGCTTTTTTGATTAAAATAGACGCGTGTGCGGGAGATAATAAATAAAATATTTTTTTAATAAATTTTAATAAGTTTCATTCTTTCGCAATCTAGTAGAACCATCGCTACTTTATTCTAAACAAACGCTAGGAATACCACAACCATGTTTTTTTGGCAAAATATTCTTTCAGGCTGGAAGTCTCATTATAAGGTTACCTGACTAAAAAGACCTTTCAATTCAAGATGGCCGCAAGTGAACAGTTGATTAGTCTTCATACAAACATTACCGATATTCGGTAGGCAAGGATTACCGTGGTGATGAGACTTCCAGCCTGTCTCTTTTATGCTAAATTACGAGATACTGAAATTGAACTCACCGTTTTATCTCCCAGATCAGTGACAGTACACATGAGCACTGCTCCGCCTCCCAACTGGGCGGTCACATTCCCTTCAGCGCCCTCCGTGAAAGCTGGTTGAGGCTCCAGGACAGGCGGCGCTATTGTGTTCTCCCAGTCCATGGGTGGAACTGGAGCTGGTGGCTCTCCGAAGATGAGGATGTCTGCAGAGCGATCGTCGTCTTCTTCCTGGCCGTAGGACTCGGTGAAGAGCGAGGGGAAGTCGTGCCATATGAGCCCTGTACCGCTCTGGTGGGGGATCGGACCGAAACGGACGTCAGTTGCTGAAAAATACAAATAGTTACTACCACCTGCATTTAATATGAATCTCAAGTATTTTTACATCTTTGCAACTACTTTTCTTGTCTTGTATCCTGCCGCCATTCCTCTAGGGGTGGCCGGTACCTCCACAGAAGTGCCTCCACTTGACTCTGTCCTTGCATACTTCTTTCATCTCATCTAGTTTCATCACTCTTTTCATGCACGGTCTCCTCTTGTTTCCACTCTGTAGATTCCAATCATTCACAATCTCACTTATCTGATCAATCCATTCGTTTCTAGGTCTTCCCCTTCTACGCTTACTTATTAAGACTTCGCAACTACGATTACATATTAAAGATAAAACACAGTTTCTACCTACATGTTCATGGATGTGAACTTTCAATATCGCAACATAAATGAAAGATTCACATTGCTAAAAGATGTGTAAGTTTATGCAATGTTTCATTAAAATGTGAAATTCATGACGTCATACTTTGAAATTCAAGATGGAAACTTTGTACGGCGCCGTCAGAGCTGGCACCAGTTCATGACTTCAATAATTGCAATTTCCTTTTGTGAAAACTCGCTGCAAGAACTATGTATCATCCCTTCTTGGAAAATGAATTTAATTAACAAAATCTCACATTGCGAAAAATTTTAATGTTTTTTTTAACAAGTAATTAATTTTTCAAAGAGTTTTTAGTACGAGCTCAAATTATAATTTTTAAGTCCTCTAAGCGACATGACGTCATAAACTAGTGGATGAAAAAAGGAAAATAAGATCTGAGACGCTCGTTGTTTCAGGAAATTTGCCTAAAGCAATTCTAGTTTGTGATTTCGTCATTCAAATAATATTCACGAAATTCTAATTACAATTAAAATCACATGGAATGGCAAAACGGACGGTTTTTTAAACACTCTTAATATTAAGATATCTCTTTCCAGCCTTATAGGTTGCTATTAGACTGACCACCTTTAATCTAAAAATGGTTCAATAGAAGTTCAAGTAGAATTTTAGACATCAGAAGGAAAGTCACATAGATACAAAGTTGGAAGTACAATTTCACGTTTAAAATCAACCTTAAAATCAATCCAAAAAATGTAAACTAAACAAAACACCGCATATGTTAAACTTTTTAGTTTCCATATAGTTTAAGCTTTTCTATAATAAGAGTACAGTACCCTTAGTACGAGTTACAAAACTTGAGTAAAGTAAAGTTTACGGAATTTATTAAAGAGTGATTTTCCCCAAAATCTGCCGTTTTTGTTTCTTACACATTTATGGCCTTAGCAAAAGAGTTACAGTGATGAAGAAAATCAAGTTCAAACAAACAAAAACGGCAGATTTTAGGGAAAACCACTCTATAATACTTTCCGTAAACTTTACTTTACTCAAATTTTGCAACTGGTACCTACTCAGGGTATTTCATGTTGAAGTGGCAAAAGAGAACATGATAATTTTTTCCTCAAATAATGTTCGTTTTTGTGGGATTTGAAGTCGAGTGTATTGGATTTGCTTGTTCTCAAACGTAAGTGCTTCTGATATTTCTGTTGAAATAAACAACATGTTCCCCGACGGCCTTATTTATGTATCTGTTGAGATTCCCGATGGCCGTTCACTTTCACATTTCAGTTTTCAGCCGAACTGGTTAAGCTCAGTGTTGTATACACTTTTGTATCAGATACAATACTTCCTGTCACAACTTTTGATTATGGGAGAAATATGGTTCAAACATATGATTTTACCGTGTTCAATTAATAAAAAATTTCGGTTATTTATTTGCACACAATTCATTTCAAATGCGGGTCACAGTCAGAGTCGCATTACACCTTCACAATTGCCGCTACAGACAACTTTGGCCCTTTTTTATAGAGATAATAAGGATTATTCTCGAATCACTGAGAATTGGAACATGCGAGACTGTACTAAAACATCGTAACATTCGATCAATTTTGACTCATACAAATACCAAATTATTTAAGTACCTACATCTAGAGGCATCACAGACTCACACAAACACAACACACACATACAAACAAAACACGCAATTACATATTCGTAACAGTATCTTATTTCAAATTTAGCAAAATCAAGATGAAACAATCAGTTATCTTTCTTGTTCACTAAAATTGCATTCAATTGCATTTTTGGAATTCCATTCAAGAAAATTTAAAGGACAACACGTAAATATAGGTATCCTTCGAATCTACATATAAAAAGAGAAGAAAAATAATTGTGTTGTAGTCATAAAACGACACTCTATACTATTCTTGTTATATATTTAAAGTGATCTATTCAATTATTTAATTACTATGAATTCCATTGCATTCCATTTCATTCCTCTACAATACTATTTATCAGATACCTTTTGCGTTCACACGTTTCAGACTCCCTCTCTAGACGGTTCTGTCCCACGTTTGAATGTTTCGCTTGGTTTGTTGGGTCGTTTGATTTATGTGGCCACGTTACCTTTAAAGGATTTGCCAGCACGATGGAATAAATAAAACGGCATCCCCTCCACTCACAGAGGCCAGGTTATCGAGGCCGATAGCGCCGTACCCCAAAACATTACGCTAAAACTCAACCATGGCGTCCAATAAAAGAAATATGGAAGCAAAATAGCACCTCCAGTGAGCGTTTAAGTTAACATAAATTTAAGTTAAAACGTAATGCTTTGTACTTGGGGTACAGGCCTCTGCTGAGGTGCGCAGAAACGGCGTGGAATTCACGTTGCGTTCTAGATTGAAAAAAGATTCCCAGCGCGTTTTTGTATTGTTTTATGGTGAGATAAACAACAACTTGCTTGCGGATGAAAATGTTTTTTTGTGCTTTATGAATTTTATGAAAAATGATGATCCGACGAAAAAAAATTGAATCTCGAAATGGTGAAAAGAATGAACTGGAATTCATTTCCCGTTTTTGTTTTTAAATTTAAAATAAACAAGTGTGTTTGAACATAATGGATTTGATATAACGCTATGTTCTGGAATGAATTAGACCACCTGACAATGCGAAAGATATGTTTGCAAAACCGTTGGAGGGAATTAAACACTCAAAAGTAATTAAAAGCGCCCTTGGGGTGGCTGGTGCCACTAAACGGCGCTTAATAAAAATTGGCCAATTTTTAAAATTATTAATCGAAATTCACATTGATATCTGTACCTTACAGCATAAACAACGGAAGTCCACTTTTTTGCGTTTTTGAGTTAATGATGCAGAAATTATTATAATTAGCTGTTCTATAAGTTATTATATATAAGCTATTCAATATCGATAAAAGAAGATAAACAGTTTTTACAGATCAAAAATATCTCGTCTAATTTAGAAGTTATGATGGTTTAAAAAAGTGCACATTTTCACTAAAACTCGTCTCCTGCACATTTTACTAAATGTGACTATCGTTGTTTATGCTCTAAGGTACAGATATATTTCTTTGGTAATTAAAATACATATTATGCAGAATCACGATTAAGAATAGTAGATACCTTCAAAATAACGAAAACCAATGGAGCAAATTAGAAATACCTACATCTATAATCTATAATCTAAGCTGCAAGGATATGTAAGCATTTAAGGCTCATATGAAATGCATGCCTACAGACAGGCACATGTAGGTTCGCGCCTACACATTCTGTATGTGTGCATACAAATAAAGAAAACCTCACATGGACATAAACCTTGCAACTCCTGCCGCCTTTCCCTGAACCGGGGTGGCATTGGCAAAAGTGAACCGATTTTTACAGCACGGGTGGTCAGCCTCGTACCAACCTATCAGTCAAGGAGCATAATATGCAGATACGAGATTATAGCATGATGTCCGAAGGAAATTTAGGAAGAAAGGGAAGACCAAGAAAAGTATGACTTAATCAGAATGATGAAATCGTAAAAGAATGGAATATGCAACGTGGACGTAAAATGAGGGAATGTATGAAAACGATGATTGATACGAGTATGACTGAATTAAAAGAGACATACGCAGAAAAGGAGAAGTGTAGGCAACTCTTTAGGTTCTGGCCACAGTTAGAGGAACGGTAATGGAGTGATAGATAACAAGGGCAAGTCAAGCATATTCTACATTTTTCTGAGAAGAGAAACTGTATTTCCCCTTGAATTCAGTAAATAAAACCAAGTCATCATAATATGTAGATGGTTTCATTCAATGTATTTCTTTTTTATATGGCTGGTCACGTATTGCACCCTCCGCGTGACCGGGCTGGAATAAAGACTTTATTATTATTATTATTCAAATTTTGAAAATATAGCAGATCAAAAAAACGTTAGTTTGTGTAAAAAAAAATGAATTGAAGTATGGACGGTTTATTTGCTTACTCGATTTTTTTTTCTAAAGAGGAAATTATGCTTAAATACGGAATCAAATATTTGTGAATTATACAATCTTTTAATTGTATTTTTGGGGAAATGACTCAAAAGTAAGGCCTGTGAGGGTGGGGGTGTTTTTACAGGTGGAAATACAAATTCGATTAAGCATTTCGGCTTTTCAGCCGATTACCAAAATGGCGAACGAAATTTATGTCTCTGGCGCTCTCATTATGTGAATTTGGAGGGAAAATTTATTTATAGAATCACTGCAGAGAGATATTTCGTTGGGAATTTATGCTCTCGCGATTCCAATCCTTTCGGATCTCCGGGCATTTCGCAGCGTCTACCTGCACAACTTTCAAAACAACTTGATATCTGTCTTTTGGAGTTCGCAAAAAGCGCCAGAAAAACTTTTGCCGCTCAAAACACCTTTAAAATACGGTTTAGCTGAAATCTAGGTTAATATTGACGTAACCGTAGAAGTGTGAAACTCTTGTTTAGAATGCTATGCCATTACACTTCTAAGAATGGACTCGGAACGTTTTTGAATTTGTTTTTTTTTCTTGACGATCAAACGTCAGTCTTGTAGGTATAGGACTGCCGTCCTTAGCAACAAATAACAAATTATTTCTTTGCCGTTTCCCTAGTAACCCAGCCAGGCGACGACGGTTAGTGGAATTTAATCTTCTTGAATGTTGTAAATCTGTGAAATCTTTTGAAGGATAAATCCTAAATATACTTATTGCATGTTGTAAACACGCCGTTTTAAGGCGAAATACGATAAAACAGCTATTGTTTGAATTGTCTGAATCTGTGAAATAATTCAAAGAATGTAAAATTTTGTTTCGATTAAAAAATACAAAACGATTTTATCATCATTCAAATCATACATTACAGTTTGACGTACGAGTATATACGAGTCAAGATCCCAGTATATTTTAATATTCTAGAAATTCGATTTTGTTTTTCGAAAGTGATTTGACAACAATAAATATTTTTTTCAATTACTGTCAGTATTAATGTGTATTTGCATGTATTTCTCAGTGATATTTTAAGAAAAATAATAAGTTGTTAGAGTCATCTTTGACCCACGAAATGCTGTAAGCTAGAAAAAATGATCTGATTGTAGGGAATTTACTGTGGGTGACGTCACATAGCCAAGGGATGCATTGAATATTCGGACCTCATTTTGTATTATCACTTTTCTTATGTACTTTAAATCATTACTATATACTATGGACATACACAAAAATTCAAGACATAATACTTATTGTTAGATAAAAGTTGCATACATATTATAAAAAGCCGGAGAGAAAAATAACATTTTTTTCAATTTAAAAATTTACTTTTTCTACGTTACATTTTATTGGTTTCCAGTCCATATACTAATTTTTACTTACGCCAATAATGAGAACGCAATACCCTTTATCTTTACGAGGAAACAATCCCGTATAGGTAACTATGGCCACAACCACAGAGCAGAGCGGTGTGAAAATTCAGATTGTTGCAAAAGTTTTCAATGAGTTTAACCTGTTTTTTGTTTTTGTATTTTTGAGAAGCGAATCAGTTTGGTGTTCCGGGAATAAATTCACCTCGCGAACATTCCGCTTTTATTCATTGAAATCGTGATAATAAATCATTGATAAACGTAGATGTATTACACGTCATATTTTTTGCTTCCCGCATTACATCAATTGTCTTTTTACGTACAAATATTGAAAACAATCCTTTTTTCTGTACTGTTATTTCTGTTAATTTAGAAGTGTAACTGGTCTGATAGTTTGGAGTTGCCTCCGTATTGTGATGTTGAATCCCAGTTGTCATTCCATCTTTGGCGTGGTCTTCCGGGAAGACATCTACTGCCAGATGGTTTGTTGTGGGGACATTTTGTCCATGGACATAGTGTCGTTGGGCATTCTGTCAGTGGTCATTTTGTGGTGAAACCGTGCTTGGAACTGTGCATTCTTCCTTTATGCATACCTACGCTTTTATATTTTCATTCTAAGATTCAAATACACTTATTCTGTTTCCTCTGAATCTGGATCGAGCGACGTACAGCTATTCGGGTAGGTGAGCAGATGTCGTTCAATCTTTGCGCGGTTTTCTGGAAGCACATTTTCTTGACTAATAGGTTGGTATGAGACTGACCACCCATACTGTAAAAAATGTTTCACTTTGCCAATATTACCCCTGTTTCAGGGAAGGTTGGCCAAAATTGCAGGGTTTACAATCATTTACGGTTTGGATTTTAATTTGTTAGTACACATTCAGCATTTGTAAGCGCGAACATAAACGTGTCAGCTTTTAACATGAATTTTAAATGTAAACATATCTTTGCAACTTAGATTATAGACATCTACTAGATACGTAGCAATATCTGGAAGTCTTAAGCTGTCCATTCTTTCTACACGCACACACCATATCTTTTCCTTTCACGATAAAAGACGCTTCTTCTTTTATTCGTTTTATTCTAGGTCGTATGGCCTACTCAGTGAAGTGGACTGCTCCTTGATGAAGCCTAGCTATCTTTACAACTTTTCAGGAGTCTTCCTCATAGGCTTTTGTTGTTGGAGATCTATATTTTTACAATTGTCGCAAATTTTGCATCTTCGCGATGATGATGAGTTGATGATTTCTTTACAGCGCCGTTTAGTGATGTAGTCACTCCAAGGGCGCTTAATAGAGCCTTCTGATTCTTCCTCAACAAGCTCCACATATCCTCAACTTTGCATACATACCGTCCTCTTGGTGTTTGTTTGGCTTATGCCTAACAGAGGAAATTTCACATAAGCAATGTTTGTATGTGTATTGGGCCAATGTGTCTCATGTTAGGTATGTGGAAATTGATTTTATAAATATATATTTAAAACAACTCTCACATTATCGTGTGGTAGGTATGTATTTTTCTTAGTTCAGTGTGCAGAATGGGATTCTTAAGACCATTTCTTTGAAAGGTCAGATTTAAATCAAATTTCAGATAAGCCAAACAAGCACTAGTTGGAAGATGTCTTTTCATCTCAATACATTATTACATTACAAACATAATCAAACTCCTATTTCAATTGAATTCATGGCCGCAATGAGTACTGCTACAGCCAAGATCGCCAGTCAAGAAGCAGAAATTAGGCATCTTAAAGAAAGGTTAGCTCATCTTGAAATCACTGGCTCATCGGGCAAGACGGCGGAAGTATGCAACACTTTAGCTGAACTGGCAGAAAGAGATTCACGTTCGAAAAACATTTTAATTTTCAACGTTCCAGAGGTGAGCGCAGATCTTCCTGGACGTGAACAGAATACTGAAGATTTAGATCAGACAAGAAAAATAATCCATGGCATTGAATCTTTGAACAACATACCTATAGCAAGAATACAACGACTTGGTATCAGGCAGAAGGATAAAGCAAGACCTATCAAGATAACTTTAAATGACAGTGAAGACGCAAGAACGATCTTTTTTAGCAGGTTTCGGCTTCCTAAGCATATCCGAGTTAAGCAGGACCTCACACAGATGCAAAGAGCCAACCTTAAAGAGACATGGGATGAGTTGGAGAGCAGAAGAAAAAAGGGAGAAACTGATCTTGTAATCAGGTTTGTTAACGGAACACCAATGATAGCCCGGGACATCAAAAAAAACTAAATAATATCAGCATTTATTCTCAAAATATAAGAGGTGTAAGATCGAAATTAACAACATTACGTCAAAACATACCAGTTTTGAACCATTTATTTATGTATTAACAGAAACATGGCTTGATAGCACAATTGAATCGTCTGAATTGTCCTTCTCTGCATACAATATGTATAGATGCGATCGGAACCAAATCACGAGCAGAAAGGAGAGGGGAGGAGGAGTTTTAATTGCAGTGAAAAAGAATATTTCATCCATATCGATCAGGATCCATAATAATAGCATTGAACAATTGTTTGTCTTAATTAAAGTACATCATTATCAAATCATAATTGGGAACGTTTATATCCTACCAGCATCACCATCAGAATGTTACAAAGTGTATTGTGAAGAGGTAGAGAGAATACAGAGCAAACACCCAACAGCCAGTTTCCTATTGTTTGGAGACTTCAACTTACCCAGAGTCAAATGGTCACCAAATATAGGCACATTTCCAGTTAATGAAGATAATAATGAAGGCGCCAGAGAACTAATAGAATCAACTATTTTTCTGGGATTAACTCAGCGAAACTTTATCTGCAATTCTAGAAATCGCCTTCTCGATCTAGTTTTTTCTAACATTGATAATTTATATGTAGATCTATCCAATGATGAATTAGTACCAGTTGACACTCATCATCCTCCATTACATGTTAATATATTTCTGAAAACTACAAAATGTAACAGTAGGGAAACCTTCTCATTTAACTATAACAAGGGGGACTATGATAGTGCGATTGACTTTCTTTTCAAATGCGACTGGTCATTTCTACAAAATGAGAACATTGAATATGTGATCGCTGTGTTTTATGGCATTCTATACGATACTATAAATAAATTTATACCACATGAGAAATACAGAGCTAGCACATTTCCTATATGGTTCTCACGTGAACTCATTGAGATGATCCAGGAGAAGAAGGCGGCACACAGAACTTACAAAGAATCATCTAATATTAAGCACTACAATGCGTTTAGAAACCTGAGAACCAAGTGCAATACATTAAAGGTGGTATGTTATACCAATTATATAAAAAAAGCAGAGAATACAACGACCGACGCTAAAAGTTTATGGAAATTTAAAAAGTCATTGTCCAATAGTGATAATGATTACCCTGTACAGATGTTTCTAGATCATGAACGTGTAAGTGGAGTAAACAACATTGTTAACAAATTTGCTGATTACTTTAGTAATGTTTATGTAGACAATTTACCTAATGTGACTGATCCCTGTCGTGTTGGTAATAAAATGATCGACCTGTCTCAATGTCATATTCCAATAAAAAAATTAGAAATTAAATTGTTCCAACTTGATGTAAAGAAATCATGCGGCCCCGATAATGTACCACCAATTTTTTTGAGAAGATGTGCCGATGCTCTTATTATCCCTCTTCTGATAATTTTTAACAAATCCTTACAAAACGCAGTTTTTCCATCTGTGTGGAAGATTGGCAATATCACACCAGTTTTCAAGAAAGGTGACAAAACGGATATCTCAAACTACAGACCAATATGCCTTCAATCCTCTATGGCGAAACTATTTGAGTCTCTTGTGCTGGAACAAATTATGCCTTCTATATCTTGTATCATTGAGCCTCAACAACATGGATTTATTTCGGGCAGGTCAACTCTGTCAAATCTAGCTATTTATGAAAATGCTATAGCCGAAAGTCTTGCACATGGATGTCAAATGGACAGCATATATACGGACTTCAGCAAGGCATTCGACAAGGTGCCTCATAGCATCCTTCTTAATAAGCTATCCGTATTAGGATTGACGGGTGCTCTGCTAGAATGGTTTAGAAGCTACTTATCGGAGCGATTGTTGCGAGTTAAGATAAAGGATACCATTTCAAATAGTTTTGAGGCAACAAGCGGCTTGCCGCAAGGGAGCCATCTTGCACCAATACTTTTCCTTGTTTATATTAATGATTTGGCTGGCGAGATGAGGGATGTAGAATGTTTGTTTTTTGCTGATGATCTCAAAATATTCAAAAGAATAGAACATGTAGGTGACTGCTATATACTTCAGAATAATTTAAATGAACTGGGCAGGTGGTGTCACAGAAATAAATTATTCTTAAATGTTGAAAAATGTCAATGTATAACTTTTTCTCGAAACAAAAATCCCATGCACTTCAACTACTGTATCGAAAATGACAAACTGGACAGGGTAACGGAAATAAGAGATCTTGGGATTATCTTTGATGAGAAATTATCTTTTGTGAGCCACATAACAAAAATGACCGGAAAAGCATTGCAAACATTGGGCTTTGTCCTTCGCACTGTTGGTGATTTCACAAATGTAAACGCAATTGCAATACTTTATAAGTCATTAGTCCGTAGTCAGCTGGAGTTCAATTCCCAAATATGGTCTCCCAGTTACAATGTCCATATCAACAATATGGAGCGGATCCAACATAAATTTTTAAGGTTCATAAATTACAAATTGGGTATACCTCGACATGATTTAGATTACGAAAATTTGAAAATAAGATTACACATTGAATCACTTGAGGACAGAAGAATTATTGGGGATTTAAATTTTTTGTTTAAAATTATAAATAATTGTTTTGACAACCCTGATTTGTTGCAGCTCATAAAATTCCGTATACCTACACGATGTACTAGAAATCGCGAGTTGTTCTATATAGACAACCATAATACAAATTATATAAGATCGACAATAATTCCCCGCTTACATCGACTGGGCAATGAATATTTGTCGGATATTGACATATTTAATTTGGATCTCGCTTCATTTAGGACTTTGATAAAAAAAATATTTCCTCCAGCTGCTAGGTCTTAGTTTGTTGTACTTGTTGATTAAATTACTGTTGTCTTGCTTGTAAAAGATATTTCATTTTGTTTATGTTATGTTATAGTTTTTTATTTTATGTCTATGTTTAACATGTTTTTATTTTATTTTATTTTACGAGTCTATGAATGGATTTAATTTTAGCTTTTTTATCGTTTTTTAGTAGTTTTTATAGTTTTCTCCAATTTTAAGATTATATAGAGTTTTTACTTTCACTTTAAGTTTCAAATCTGTTCTATCTTTATATATGCAATGATTTTTTATATGTATTTTTTTGTAACTGTAAAAGGCGAAAGCCGTTAATTGATTTAAATAAATAAATAAATAAATAAATAAATAAATAAATAAACCTATTTCGTATGAGAGGAAGGTAACTTTTTGTACCTCTTTTTGAGCCACATGCTGAAAAACATCGCAAGTCTATTTCGGGAGTTTATCGAAGCATTTAATTTGTTCAGACTCCCTCAATAAACAGCATTTTGGGGACTCGGATCTTCCCAGCTATGAAATTATATTGGTTTGCTTGGCTGACCTGAAGCTTTGATATGTCTAAGAAACCAAAAAGACAATATAGGAACTATCGGACTGTGAGGCTCTAACTAAATACAACCCGAATCTATTGAGTGAAATAATTTGAGTCAAAGTGAAATTAAATGGGTAAATTTAGGAATATTGGTTTCCGTTATATAAAGTTTTAGGATCTCGAAAAAAAATCAAATACATTTTAAAATATTTTAATCTGCTTAAGGATTTCATGAGAATATTAAATAATCTAATATATTTAAAATAATCTAATCCAATGTCACCCCTGTTTCAGGGAAGGTCGGCAAAAGTTGTGGGGCTTATGTTCATTTGAGGTTTGGATTTTATTTGTAAGTACACATTCAGCATTTGTAAGCGCGAACTACACTTGTTGGTTTGTGGGCATACATCTGAGAGCTTTAAATGAATATATCCTTGCAACTTAGATTATAGATTATAGATAGATTATAGATGTTACAAATATATATAACATTTAAGATTCACATTAAATGCAATCTCACAATCCCGTATAAGTTCTCGCTTCTACATGGCGCATGTAAAAACCAATCTCAAATGAACATAAGCCCTGCAACTCTTCCCGACTTTCACTGAAACAGGGGTGACATTGGCAAAGTGAACCATTTTTACAGTACGAGTGGTCAGCCTCATACCAACCTATGACTCAAGGAATTGGTACTTTATTTGCTTCTTTGTTATACATATTTGTTGACCACATTATACGAGCACAAAAATAAATAATTACTTATATATATGTAGTTCCTTGACTGATAGGTTGGTATGCGACTGACCACCCATACTGTAAAAATGGTTCACTTTGCCAATGACACCCCTGCTTCAGGGAAGGTCGGCAAGAGTTGCAGGGCTTATGTTCTTTTGAGATTGGGTTTTTTATATTGTAGGTCCACATGCGGCATGTGTAAGCGCGAAATTATGCATGTCTGCTTGTGGGAATGCATTTAATATGAATTTCAAATGATACATATCTTTGCAGTTTAGATTTAGATTTAGATTTAGACTTATCTTTTTTTTATCTAGCCGCAAAAAATAGCCGCCAGTGAACCTTTTTAATTTTTACAGATAAGCTTAAGCCAGCCACTTCAGTTGAATTGGGGATTTCTCAGTTCTCCAAGGGGCTGGTACTCATTTATCGTAAAGGCTGAGTAAATCTAGCCGGTATTTTATTTTCAGTGTGAAATAAACACCGAAACGGAAAATCATTTCCGACACCCTTGGTGGGATTCGAACTCGAGCTCTCGGCATGAAATGCAAGCACTCTACCAACTGAGCTATCGATCAGACCGTAAAAGTTTTTCTAAAAAAACTGACCTTTCTTGTGCCAAAAAGCCATAAGAAAAAAACCCAAACTGGATATTGTAACTTAAATAATTATACATATTTAAGCCGATAAATTTCAGTTCATAAAGTGGATTCTTTGCAACTCATGTCGCCTCTTTCTGAAACTGGGGTAACATCGGTAAAAGTGAACCAAGATTTTATAGCATAAAGGGTAAGCCTCATACCAACGTATTAGTTAATAAACTGTATTATAGTGTATAAATATATATGTGAAACTTCTACTCGTGGTTATCCGCGTATTTTCGGAAAATAGGAACATAAATCTATTTGCTTCGAAGATTTGACATGGTCATCCATAATGGGATCCGGTGAGCTGGAATGTAAAGAAAATATAAAATAGACTTACCCTGATACAAAATAGACTAACACAGATACAAAATGGACTAATACATTTAGAAGTTAGATTAATACAGATACAAAATGGACTAATACATATACATATAAGTTAGACTAATACAGATACAAAATGGACTAATGCACATACATACTATCTAAAGAACATTATACCAATACACGCAAATAGCTTAATCTCGCCAAAAAGATAAACAGCCTATTGTTGAGGGTAGCACACATAAGATTTAGTAGTCCAGTGGTTAAAGTAACTGATTGTTGATTTAACAGAAAGTAATGTATGTAGGTAGACCTTAGAGTAATTTATCTAAGGTGCATATTCTAGAATAGTAGAGGCTTTTAGTTTTGCGTTTTGGCTATAATTTTTTTTTCAGATGCATTCGATTCTTTGATGAGCTCTTTAGTAGGCATCAGAATCTATTGGGTATGAAACCAAGCCGGATATTTTTTAGTACATCCTCTTTGTTCTCAAATATTACTGTTCTCATCGACAATTCAGAAATAAGTAATATCAGAAAATACTAGGCACATGTTTATGAACATTTTTCAAACCTACTTGTTAGTGCTGTAGAAGCTTGTTAAAAAAAATAATAAAAGGATGATTTATTTGGTGAGCGCGGTTTTTGTGTGAATCATCAAGAGCCCTCCTCGAGCTTGATCGTTGCTATAGAAAGCGCCAATACTCAAGCAAGACCCAGTTGCTATAAGGTTGGATGGACCTTTGGTGAGCGGTCTAAGGTATATGAATTTTTCAACCCAGCGAAGAGCATATTTGAAAGTATAAATGGTACTTTTTGTGTTCCGCCGGGATTCGAGCCTACAACCTTCCATTTGCGAGTCCAAAGCGTTACCACTAGACTACGGACCTTGATGATGATGATGAATTGATGATTTCTCTATAGCGCAGTTTCGTGATGTAGTCACTCCAAGAGAGCTTGGAGAAATTGTTTAAGAAGCCTCACTAAGGCATCTTCAGGATTGTATTCTTTGTTAAGAAAATGGGTGACTTTATAACCGAACAATCGGCAGAAGCTGGCAAGCTTACCAGTAAAAAATAACAGGTTTTAAACACCAGTAGAACGGTAACGGTAACGGTAAGATCATATTAGATTTTTAATTAACTTTGAATATGATAGAGGATGGAAAAACTCATTCCTTAGTGAAAAATATAACTGATACAACAAATGCTCATGCATATTTGCCTCATTATTAAGTCATTTAATAACGATCTTTCTTAGTACAGGGTGTTTGAAGAAAGATGCCAGGGTGTGTGCGGGAGGGAACAAGAGGGGACGGGGTGTGAAATATTTCCTCCTTGCGGCGTATTTTTGTCTCAGTAGCCAACAAGCATTCTGGGCACGTAATCAACACGGTGGCACCGACATGACAAGAACAACGCAATGTGGTGTAACCCAAGGCGACGAGGGGTCTGACTAGAACTAGAAAGGCGATCACCTTTAACTGTAGCTCTGTCATCAACGCACTTCAGGTGGCCAAAGCCCCCACATCCTCCTCCTCCTTTTCTCCTTTTCAGTGAATTAATTTTGTATCAGTAACCAATATGCATTCAAGCAAGTAGTATAATTCTAGACGATAACTAGACTGAATCTAGTAAGGCAATGTTTTGTTTGTACGTCTGTCGCCATCGCACTTCAGGTGACCAAAGCCTCTACATCATACTTCCTTCTTAATGATTTCATTTACGGTGGAAATACAGCATTCGAGAAGCATGACAGGACAAACCCTGAAAGATAGAGCTGGAAATGAATGGGCAAAGAAAATTTTAAGTTGAAAGAGGATGTGAAAGTTAAGGTACAAAAGAATGTGATGTGGTTTGGGCATGTGCAAAGAATGAATGCTGATAGACTGACAATCATTCTGACTGACAGAGGAAGTGTGAAAAGAAAAAAAGGTATGGGACTACCGAGAAAAATATGGAATGATCAAATTGAGGAAATTGTATAAGGATGGAATATACAAAGTGAGCGTAAAAAAAGAAAATGCATGAAAAAGGTGATGGATAAGAATACGAATGTGACCGATGATGATTTCTTGTTTCAGTGATTTTTTATTTGACAGGAGTGGTAAGCTTAACTTTTCTTTTTATATTTTTTCAATGGCTTAACAACCCATTTCGAGCCTTGGATTCCGCTATCTTGACCTTCCATCCGTCTTTGTTCTTGGCCGCCGTCCTCCAGATGGCACCTGCAGTCACCGCGCCGCATCCCCCTCAACTCGTCCTCCTTACCTAACCCTTGGTCTTTCAACCCTTCTCCTTTCTTTGGGGTATCTATTCATGTCGTGTATTATCTTATTTTTGCATTAAAACGACATAAAAACAATATGTTTTTGTTTATTTAATTTTGTGTTGGTGTCAAATTTCTAACCTCCAAATGTAAGAAACGTCAGATTCAAACAGTTTTGTACCTATGGATGAGATTTCACAGATTTTGAACAAATCCAGCGTGATGATGACAAAATTTAGATTCCTGGTTTTTAAAATGCTCGATCCTCATTATAAACATCAGTTACAAGTAAACCACGGGGAATTTAGAGTGTTTTTTCTTTGGAATTATCTTCGTATCCATTCTATCTCCACATTGTTTACGTTGTATTTCGCCTTCGCGTCCAATCACGTCAGCGGGCCGCTCGTCTGACCCGCGATGTGCCCGAAAGCTTCACATTTCCTTTGACAATCAATCATATCCAGACATACATTATGTCCCAAATTTTCCGTGTCGTGTTGTTTTTTAAGGGCTTAATGATTTATTTTTTCACAAAACGAGACATGCCCGTGTTGATTGTCAGCTTTTTGAATAATTGGAGTGGACGCTTTACAGAACAAAAAACAGATTTATTTATGTTTATTTGATGACAGAAAAATTATGATGTTGCTACTACCTATTGGTCGACAGAATGATAGCGAAAGTAAAAAAAAACCGTAAATTTATTTAAAGAGTTACACATTTAAATTAAAAAGTATTTACATTTTAAAACACAAACTCTAAAAAGTGTTGTTTCACATTTAGTTCAAGCATCGAATTTATTTTAAAAACTTACTTTCAATCAGTTAAGTAATTTTTAAACATGTCACTGTCTTGGGAAAACTTTCTACTCTCAAGTAAAATGCTAGCTTTTATACGCGTATTTGTTTTACCAGAAAGGTGTCATCTGTGTGCTTCCAGATATTGGTAGAAACATAAATATATTCTAGTGTACTTAGTGCATTTATCCAATTATTATTTCTACGTGACAACTTATCATTATTTACTTAGGAACTAATAATCATAACATTATATTATGTCCATTTCGCTGGTACTAAATCTTTATTCAGTAAATGATCAAATATTAAAAAAATCCTCACCTGGATTCGAACCCTCGATCTTTGTGGTAAGCATCAAGGCGGCAAACAAGACATGCCTAAAGAAGAGGCACATTACGTCACCATTATTTGCCACTTTTTACTATTTTTATTACTTTTATTTTCACACTTTTACTTTCAGTCAAAAAAAAAGATGATTTTTTTTAAATTCTCCTCAATGTTTTTCTTTTAATTTCATAAGTAAACACTTCATGTGGGAGGTAAATGTAAAAAAAAAAAAAAACATATATTTTTAATTTTTACTGAATTTCTCAATGTTTACACCCAGTAGATGGTTGAAATAATAATAATCATTTTTGTGTATTTACTTTACTTAAACTGTTTCACTTAGATATTTTATTTTGCTCGTAAACATTTATTTTTGGCACAATTATATTTGAATAAACTAGTAAAAACACGAAACTCAACGAGTCATAATTATTATTTTTAATGTTTATTTTCCAAAAAAAAATAGCCTTGGTTTTCCCTTTTTGTATATTTTTATATTATACTCCATACACAGCTTTCAGGGAGTTTTCTTTGATGAAAAACCTTGTTTGTGAATTTTCCCGGCAATTTTGTTTCATTGTTTAACGAACCAAGGCATCGGCGATAAGAGAGAGAAGGCGGCAGTCGGGGGAAAGAGATCAAAAGATAGTTCACGATTTTAATTTGTGGAGTGTGTCGGTTCTGCGGTACTTGATGTGGTGCTCCAAAGAATATCTGAAAAGAAAAGAGACAAGTTTTTGTTAGAAAGTTGTTTAGGAGAAAAACTAATGATGCGCAGATGTATTGTGACAATATGTGGGGGTTTTATTTTTTGTTTTGCTGAAATTCTTATTTGGTACAAAATAAGTAATTGGTTAAACAGAGAAAATAAAATAATGAATGTGGCGAATCAGAAAAAAAAAGTGAATCTTAGGAGTCGTTTGATTGATTTTTTAAGCATATTAATGTAGTTCTTTCACTAGATTAAAAAAATGATACAGATTAAATTCAACAAACTAACTTTTTTCTTTATGCAACTTTTCTAGGGGGCGTTCTTGTGAAAATATACAAAAAAGAATACATACTGAATAATCTTATCATTTTCTGTTGTAGGTACATATTTATTTGATGAATCATTGTATTTCGTCCATAAAAAGTTTACAGGAATGGAATGATGCAAGCAATGCCTTCTAGAATGTTGTGAAAGAAAAAAGTATTCCTTATATGAACAAAGAACACGTATAGGCTGGACATTTTGTAAAAATATTAAAAACAAAAGTGTTACTATGAAGTAAAACCATAAAATCTGAATTTAAAATGTGTGCACATAATTTTGAAATCACCAATCAGGGTTCCTTATCCATTCTGCATTTTGTTTTTGATTGCTAAAGACACTTGTACTTATAAAAACACCCACCGACGGAATTTTGAAATATTCCGACAACATTGTTTTCCTTTTTTTTATTATGCAAAAAAATAATTTCTAAATAAATTCAATAAGTTTATTAAAATAAGTTTTTTAGTTAAACGAAACAGTTAAAACATCTGTGATCATAATTCCACAATACAATTTATTTCCTGAGCAAGAGATTCAGCAACTTTTACATCTTGATAATCACGCCATACATTCCCAAGTACACAGTTTAAACATACGTATTCCGGCGTAGAACTTCCCTGCTTCGGGATGCATGTGGGAGCGTTTAGCACTGTGCTACATGGGGATTTATCGAGCCTTCGCGCAGTTCGTACGGCTTTAATTAGGAGATATGGCGGCTCTTTTAAAGTTTTAAGGAAAGCCGCGCGATTAAGGCATCCGTAGCTGAATATATTACCACACCATTACTAGTGGAGAGCTCCACTATTCGAATGCTTCGGTTAACGTGTGTTTTAGTGATCGACAATTTACAATGGATAATTTATTTCCGGGATCTGTAGTCATGGTCTTTTGGAGCTAGAGTCCAGCAGAAGAAGTACATCGCAGATATGGACAAAACGTCCGTAAGCTCCACCTCCGATAGGCCACGCTAAAAGAAAGAAGGAAAGCAACTCTTTAGTACCAACCACTAGCTGTGAAAACCTTACACTTCAACTTTTATGTACTAGGAAACATGTTTTGTTTCAAATTTAATGTAAACTTATTTTTTAACGAAGTTACACATCAAGCGTAGATTTTTGCCGCGTTGTTCCCGAAGGTGTCGCATGTAGACAGTGAAACCTTTTTATTTTTACAGATAAGGGGGCTGGCATGACGTCAACCACTTCAGTTGTAGGGTTTCTCAGCTTCAAGGGGGCTGTTACTCATCCGGTATTTTATTTTGTTTTAAAATAAAAAAACAAAATGGGAAATTATTTCTGACAATATCGGTGGGATGTGAACTTGGATTCTATGCCCAGAGCTTGGGTTCGAATCCCACCGAGGGTGTCAGAAATGGTTTGCCGTTTCGGTGTTTATTTCAAAACCCAAAATGGGAAAGCTTACTCAGCCTTAACAAGAAATGAGTACCAGTCTTCTCGGGAACTGGGACACCTCCCACTTAATTGAAGTGGTTGGCGTAAGGCCGGCCCCCTTACCTGTAAAATAGATAGACTTGCCGTATGTGAACCCCTTCTGGGATAATGCGGCAAGAGGTTACACTATGTGTGTAGATTTTCTTTTTGTATGCTTAAATATACACGTGGTCTGAGACAACGGTTGTTGAGGTATCATTGTACGCGTAGTATATAAGGCCATTTCGGTTGCTCGGAAAGCTCTCACGCCTGCGTTTTTTCTCCCCCGAGTTCTCGTTTTGCCTCCCTACACATGTAATTGTGTGATTGTCCTACAAATGAATTAACTTTGTTTTAAAAGACTTTGTTGGCCTCTTCTTTCAGCACTAAGAGAGCTATTTAATTTTCTCGCAGCTTTGTTTCACGGACCGTGCCTCTAATTCACTAAGAGTAATCTCTGCTTTTTGTGCAGTTAAAATTTGCTCGAGAATTCGCATCGCATTAAAAAAAACTCTTTTGTTTTTTGTAACACAAAACAAATGTTTCAGAAACACACAAAATTAAATGTACTTATTTTTCTATTTGATTTTATTTTCTGCAGGTTGCCAATCACGATGTTAGGGATTGCTATTTACAAAAAAGGCAATCTGTAGGTCATCTTTAGGTTAAATGTTTTATGAATAAGAGAGTAAATGGGAAGTAGCAAAGAAGCTAAATAAATTCAAATTGTATTGCAGGTAGTATCTCAATTTTTTTTTATCGCATAACGCGTCGATAAACATAAAATTGTGTAGTTTTCGAGTCTTATTTTTGCTTTTTTATCCGAATACATGAATAAGTCTCCATTTGCTGTAACTTTATGTATTTGAAAAGCCATTTTAAAGTCTTTAGATTCCTTACTTAGGGGGATGACAAGAGGATTTTAATTGGGAAACTGTAAATAAATAATTTTTATAAATTTTATCCATCCAACATTTTTTTTTTTTTTTTTTTTTATTTATTTATAATAAACGGCTGAAGCCTTTTACATTTTTAGATTAACAGAGGTAGTACAGAAGTTTGTTGCTTACAAATTGTATAAATATTATGATTATTACAAAATACATATTATGAATATAAAAAGATTAAAAATAAATGTATAAAAATAAGTGAAGTAAGAAAAGAGAAATTAAACATAAATCAAGAAGAATTACATGATAAAACAGACTTTAATGAATTTCTATAAATTCCGATGGACATACCAAAAATATCTATATCATCATTGGTTAGATAATCATTACCGAGTTGATGAAGCCGATATATCATAGAATGCATTATAAATGTTTTTGTTGCAACGTCGCAGTGGAATATATTTCGACTTCTTGTTCGACTCGGTATGTGTAGATTAATGACATTCAATAATTCAGGGCTGTCCTGTACTGTAACTGTAACTGTAACTCTGTCGCCATTCCGCTAGGGGTGGCCAGAGCCTCTGCAGAGTTGCCTCCATTTTTTCCTATCCTTACATACCTCTTTCAATTCATTCATATCCATCACCTTTTTCATGCATTTTCTTCTTTTACGCTCACTTTGTATATCCCATTCTTTCACAATCTCCTCAATCTGATCACTCCATACTTTTCTCGGTCGTCCCTTCCCTCTTTTTCCTTTCACACTTTCTTTGTATACATACTTTGTCAGTCTATCATCGTTCATTCTTTCCACATGCCCAAACCATCTCATCACATTCTTTTGTACCTTAACTTTCACATCCTCTTTCAAATTACATTCTTTTTTTACCCATTCATTCCTAACTCTATCCCTCAGAGTTTTTCCTGTCATGCTTCTCAAATGCTTCATTTCCACCGTACATACTTTACTCATTTCGCTATCATTCACTGTCCATGCTTCACTTCCATACATCAAAGTCGGTAACAATATGCCATTGTGTACCGCCATTCTCAGATCCATCGTCAATCGCTTGTTCTTTGCTATTCTTCCTATTGCACCGACCACTTGCTTGCCCTTACACATCCTATTCTCAAGTTCTCTTGTCATCTTTCCATTCTTCTCAAACATACTTCCCAAGTATCTAAATTCATCCACAATTTCAACTTTCGTACCATTCAACATGAGCGTGCATTCTTCATTTTCATCCATTCTGTCAAAAATCAGTACTTTCGTCTTACTTGCATTAATTTTCAACTTGTTCACACACAGAGCATGGTTCAGACTAGAGAGCATTGCCTGAAGTTCCGCTGCTGAATCAGCAATTAATACTGCGTCATCAGCATAAAGCAGAACTCCGACTTTTCTCTCTCCAATCTGTATGCCATGCCCTTCCAGATTCGCTTGTTTAACACAATGATCCATGATTATATTGAATAACCATGGGCTCATTATGCAACCCTGTCTCACACCCTTGTACACATTAAAATACTCGCTGTATTCTCCATCCACCCTGACACACGCCCTGCTATTAAGATAGATGGCGCGTATCGCGTTCAGAAGTGCTTTGTTCACACCATACCTCTCAAGCACACACCACATCATACTTCTATCCACCGAGTCGAAGGCTTTCTCAAGATCTACGAAAGCCGCGTAGACCTTTTTATTTACGGCTAGCTGTTTTTCGACTATCTGTCGAAGCGCGAATATCTGGTCTACGCAACCTCTTTCCGGCATAAAGCCAGATTGTATATCTGAGACCTTCTCCTGGGTGGATAATCTTACCCTATGGATAAGAATCTTGCATAGCACTTTACCTGGCACACTAAGAAGGCTAATCGGTCTGAAGTTACGGCAGTCTTTTTTGTCACCTTTACCTTTGTAAATTGGCACATTGTCCACCAATGAATTAACAACTTTATACAAAAAAAAAAAATCATGAAATATTCTGCGATTTTGTAAAGTTTCAAGATTCAAAAAATTTAACAAAAAACTATAGTTCAAGTCATCAAAACGAATATTTAATTTAAAATTTACAAATCTTAAAAATCTTTTTTGGATACGCTCTATAGCATCACAATGAAGTTTGTACCCGGGAGACCAAATGTATGAGTTGTATTCAAGTTGGCTGCGTACAAGGGAAATATAAAGCTGTTTGATGGCTAATATGTTCGAGAAATCTTTCACAGTGCGACACACAAAACCCAGGGTCTTAGTGGCCCTATTTGTTATAAATGCAATATGTTGTCGGAACGATAAATGGCAGTCAAAGATTATGCCTAAATCTCGAATTAGTTCAACCGATTCAAGGGAACTATTGTTTAGGCAATAATTATATATTATTTTATCTTTATTTCTACCAAATCTTATAACTTGGCATTTATTGTCATTCATAAACAGTCTATTGTGTGCACACCACATGGACATTCGATTTAAATTATTCTGAACCAACAGACAGTCAGAAACGTCATTTATAGCTTTGTATAGTTTGATGTCATCGGCAAAAAGTAAGAATTCAATGTCAAACAGCACATCTGTGATATCATTAATAAAGATAAGGAACAAAATTGGGCCAAAATGACTTCCTTGCGGAAGACCACTTTTAGCAGGGAAGGGCTTTGATAGGGTTTCCCCCACCTTTACTCTCAAAGAACGCTCGACAAGATAACTCGACAGCCACTGCAAAAGTTGATTTTTTATACCAAACCTTGACAATTTTTGTATTAAAATTGAGTGGCATACCCTGTCAAACGCCTTTGAAAAGTCGGTGTAAACACTGTCCACCTGGTACCCGGCTGCAAGATTATTGGCTAGATAGTTTTGGTAAATTGCCAAATTTGTCCCTGTGGATCTTCCTGGTAAAAAACCATGTTGCTTAGTAGAAATACATTTAGAAATTTCCGGAAAAATCTGGTCCAAAACTAATGATTCGAATAATTTGGCTAAAATTGATTGAATACAAATAGGTCTATAATTTTCAATATTGGACTTATCATCTTTTTTGTGAATGGGTCTAATGTGACCGTTTTTCCAGACATTAGGATAGTGACCTTGGCTGAGCGATTTGTTGAAAATTGTCGTCAAAGGAGAAGCTAGGCCAGAGGCACAATTGATAAGAAATAAGGGAGGGATTTTATCGGGACCAGCGCCTTTTCTTACATCTAAATTGGATATCTTGTTTAGCACAGTGTTGTAAGATAAACTACATTCAGTCAAATTTAATGGTGTTGAGTCTTCTTTTAATGGTGTATCGTTTATCAAGTTCGAGTCCTCAACATACACTTCACTAAAGAATCTAGCAAACAAGTTAGCAATGTCATTGTGATTATCAGCCATCATCTTGTTCAGAAACATTTTATTTGGACATTCTTGATTGTCATTGCTCAGTTTTCTTTTAAACCTCCAGAGCGATTTAGTGTCGACGGTTGTATCTTGTATATTTTGTATAAAGTTAAGGTAATATTTTTTTGATTGCACCTTACAATCATTTCTTAGGGCAGAAAACTTCAAATAATTTAACAATATGTAACAAATTATATCTCAACTGCTGGACTGAAGTTTAAATTTTGTTTACGTTAACAGATTACAAGTAACACATTGTATAATTTCCCTACTATGTCGCAAATAGAAGAAATACTTACATGAATTTTTTTATTAAATCACTAACTATAAGTGGTGTCGTTTCTTTATAGATTTTTTTATTAACGCTAATATTGTGATTATACAAAAAAAATTATACAAGGGGTACTGAAGTATTATATAAGAAGGAACTGGAAAGTATTGAGAACTCTAAAAATGGATTTTCCACGAAAACTAAAGTATCCAAAAATCTCTCTCCCGTAAAAGCACCATCTAATTATCTACACAGGTCCTTCTTAATTGTTCAGTAGCGTACCTACATAAGTCCCTGGCATTATTACTATTCTCTCTAGTGCTTAGGCTCGAAGTGCTTCAGTCTTAAGTCCTTTTTTCGATACCTTATCCTCTGTAGAGACTTTTAATAGGCTGTAATTTATTGTGAGCCACTCTGAGCCGAAAATGTGTTTTCCTTGTTACGTTTTAAGTCCCTAAAGCACGCAGCCTACAGAAAGGAAACGTAAGCGTGAAGTACGTTTTGAATTTTTGCTGTTAAAGTGATTTACTTTTAGTGAACTGTTGTCGTTTTGATTTACAAAAATAAACATGTTTTTCCCTTTGTTCTATCAACAATTTCAATACCCACATTTTTATCATTTTTCAAGATTTTCATAGCTAAACACAGCTGAACTTGATTCTTGCGTGTTAGTTTTGAGAATTGTGTAAGAATATACAACAGTACATACGAGTACAAAAGATAAAAGTCATACACTGTATTTGCGTAGGTTGTTATTTCATTTGTTATTCTATGAAGGATTGTTTATTTTTCCTAAGCTCAAATAAGGCTGTGCGAAAACAAAATGTGCAAAGAAAAAAAGCATTGCAAATTCCTAGATATCTTTTATCTGATCTTATTTTAATAGGTTATTTTAATAGGTTCAACTAGCCACATGCGATCCCTTCGGGGATAACGCGGCAAGAAGTTACACTATATGTGTAGCTTAGTTGCGTTTTATCAGTGAGACTTTTTCGTGCTTATATAAAAAAGCGTCGCAATGCTTTTTTTAATGGGCTTTTCTAATTTATTTTCTTTTGAATTATTTTTATTATTATTTATGATTAAAGTACAATTTTTGTTACTTGAATCAAAGGTTAGTGTGAAATTGACAACCCATACTGTATAAAAATGATTCACTTTGCTATGCTCCCACCCCCTGTTTTAGGGAAGGTAAGCAAGAGTAGCAGGGCTTAAGTCCATTTTAAATTGGGTTTTTACGTTGTGAGTCATATTATGTAAGCGTGAATTTATAGTTTTCCGGTTATGGGAATGCATGTAATATAGCTTTGCAACTTAGATTATATTATATTACATGAAACAAGGACTGCACACGACATATAACTATGAAAAAGTAATATCATCAAAACAAAAAATGTCAATGCACGAACATTCTTTTGAGCACATTTTCTCCTACCCATCAATAAAATGTCTACCTCCTCCTTTTTTTACGTAGCCTGCAAAATACGCGTTGCAACCTACCTTAAATTTTTTGTACACTATTTTTCAACCCTATATAAAAGATCCCTCCTCACAATTTTTTTTTTACAAAGTGTGAAGATTAAATCTGAAATCATCCCCCAAGGTGGAGGTTACTGGAACACGTAATACTTTATATATCTCTCACACTAACCCTTCGGGGAGAGAGTAATCCATCACTTTGACCGTATCAGTCACTTCCGCGTCTTATGATGTGATAATAAAACTAAAATTCGTTCTTCCCTCCGGTCCAGCGGCCATGCTTTCATATTGTTTCAGGAGAAATTTGCTGAGGACTTCCTGATGAAAATATTAAATAATATAATAAAAACACTATGATATAAACAACTAGAAAATAAGTCTTCTAGGAAAAAATACTATACTTTTCTAATCTATTATGTTTGAAAAAATGTAGGATCACATTTATTTGAGTTCGTCTGAAAAAGACGAACAAAAATGTACTTGATATGACTGAAATGAAAAATTATAAAGCTACAAACATTTGAATGGATTGTATTTATTATTTAAAAATTCAATTGGATAAAAACAGAGTTGTAATTCACTTATTGATAAATCAATATTTTTTTGCTCAAACATTTTCACCTAATGAGGCATCTTCAGAAGCAGAGTTGTTACAAATATTTTTATATAAAACTAGCAGACCAAACCGCGCTCTCGCACGGTTGGCTGCTAGGCCCTACGGGCAGTTTGAAGTCCGGCTTCGCCAGCACACTTTACCCCTGCTCTGATTTTTAAAAGATCCATGAGAACTGACCAACAACAACAACAAAAAGTGAACAGTTTTACGGTAGAATCCCAGGCCTGATCGTGCTATTTTCTATTGTTGTGCAGGTGCTGAAGTCTTTATCCTGCTTTTTATTTCTGCTCTTTATTTTTCTGGTGATGGTTTATAATGATGCTCGACACGATCATTATCAATTAAGTGTATAACTTGTCTTTTCTGCTCTTTTTCGTTTTGCTGGTAATAGTACCTATCTTAAGCGTACCTGTGTTGCTTGCAATTGTCTTATAGTGGCATGAAACATGACTGCGTTTGCCATACGGCATTGTTTTGTTGGTACTGGTGCTTTTGTTTTTAGATAGTTCCAGCTGCTCTTATTGTCATGAAATGCCTTCAAACTGCTCGTCCTGCTCTGAATTATCTTTTGACATCTTTAAACTGCTTGTGATACTTTTCACGATATTTTAGTGTCTGATACTGCTTGGTACCTGAAGATACCTTAAAATGCCTAAACTCACAATCTACAAAAAATCTAAGTATGGGAAAACGTTCGACCCATCGACAGAACTCTAAGAAAAAAATGACTTTTGAAAATTAAAAAAAAAAAAACTTTTTAACTTTTTTCATTTTTATATATAAGACACTTTGTATGAAATTTTACTTTTTAAATATTTGTTCAAAGAAATTTGCCGTAGAAAAAAAATTTCTTCCAACACTTATGGGGTTTACTAAAATGCATTTTAAATTCGAGTATGAGGCCTAGACATTCAAAATGGCCGCCTGCAGAGCAATATATTTTTTTAGTTTGTATGACGGGTATGCAAAATATACACTTGGTGTGATTGTCTGATTACATATCTTTACATTTTGAAAAATTAGAATTGTAAATGTATCATCAAAATAGTTGATTTTTTTACTTATAAATTTGACTTTTTGGTGAAAATCAGGTTTTTCAAAATTTTGTTTGAAAAAATTTGTCATTGAAAAAAGTTTTCTTTCAAAAAATGTTAGCATTAGCCAAACAAACTCAATCATTGAGAATGAACTTCCAGAATTTTAAAATGAATGCCAGAAGAGTGTTAAATATTGAAGAAACAAAAAAAAATGTATCGCAGCTACTCTTAATCCTTCATGTATTTTGTTGTTATTTTAAAAATATTTAAGTCTGTTTATGTTTAGATAGCATGCCTAATTTCAATGTTCCAACTTTATGCATGCGCCCGTTGTGCCACCTGAAAGTTATTATTTTTTATTTTTTTCTATGTAGGTATTTACAAATTTAGTTTGAAGAATTTACTTTTTGCGAAAAAGTTTCGTCCAAAAGTTGTTAAAATTACTGAGAGGCATGACCGTTTCGAATATCAAGTCTGTAAATTCAAAATGGCCGCCAGCGGCAAGATTTCAATTTTGAGTCTGTATGGCAGGTATGCGAAATATGCACGTGACGTCATTCGGATCCTGACAGTTGGTTAGCCACTAACACTTTATGGGGGTGTGCAAAATTTCAGCATCGTGCTGCGAACGGTGTGGGCGCCTATAATGGTACAAATATACAAACAAACAAACAAACAAACAAACAAACAAACAAACAAACACCAAAAATTCTGGAACACAGCGTTAGTTCAGTTTGTCAATAGAAACACTTGTTAGAAAAACATTTTTGCAAATTCGAAAAAAACAGACGCAAATACCCTCTCCTTTTTTATATATAAGATAATTTTCAAAACAAAAACAAAAATTCATTGACAAAATTTAACAGAAATATAAGATTCAAAATGTATTATGCTAGGTATAATTAAATTAACTGTATTTGCTTTGAAAAAACCGTAGTATTTTCTTTCTGCCCTTTCAAAGACAATCATCTTTTATAGTATACTAGCAGACCAAACCGCGCTCTCGCACGGTTGGCTGCTAGGCCCTACGGGTAGTTTGAAGTCTGGCTTCGCCAGCACACTTTACCCCTGCACTGATTTTTAAAAGATCCATGAGAACTGACCAACAACAACAACAAAAAGTGGACAGTTTTACGGTAGAATCCCAGGCCTGATCGTGCTATTTTCTATTGTTGTGCAGGTGCTGAAGTCTTTATCCTGCTTTTTATTTCTGCTCTTTATTTTTCAGGTGATGGTTTATAATGATGCTCGACACGATCATTATCAATTAAGTGTATAACTTGTCTTTTCTGCTCTTTTTCGTTTTGCTGGTAATAGTATCTTAAGCGTACCTGTGTTGCTTGCAATTGTCTTATGGTGGCATGAAACATGACTGCGTTTGCCATACGGCATTGTTTTGTTGGTACTGGTGCTTTTGTTTTTAGATAGTTCCAGCTGCTCTTATTGTCATGAAATGCCTTCAAACTGCTCGTCCTGCTCTGAATTATCTTTTGACATCTTTAAACTGCTTGTGATACTTTTCACGATATTTTAGTGTCTGATACTGCTTGGTACCTGAAGATAACTTAAAATGCCTAAACTCACAATGTACAAAAAATCTAAGTATGGGAAAACGTTCGACCCATCGACAGAACTCTAAGAAAAAAATGACTTTTGAAAATTAAAAAAAAAAAAACTTTTTAACTTTTTTCATTTTTATATATAAGACACTTTGTATGAAATTTTACTTTTTAAATATTTGTTCAAAGAAATTTGCCGTAGAAAAAAAGTTTCTTCCAACATTTATGGGGTTTACTAAAATGCATATTTAATTCGAGTATGCAGCCTATACATTCAAAATGGCCGCCTGCAGAGCCATGTATTTTTTTAGTTGCTATCGCGGGTATGAAAAATTTACACTTGGCGTGATTGTTCTATTACATATCTTTACACTTTGCAAAATTAAAGTTGTAAATGTAGCATCAAAATAGTTGATTTTTTTACTTATAAATTTGACTTTTTTGTGAAAATCGGGTTTTTCAAAATTTTGTTCGAAAAAATTTGTCATTAAAAAAAGTTTTCTTTCAAAAAATGTTAGTATTAGCCAAACAAACTCAATCATTGAGAAAAAACCTTCAGACTTTTAAAATGAACGCCAGGAGAATGTTTAATATTGGAGAAACCAAAAAAAACGTATGGCAGCTACTCTTAATCCTTCATGTATTTTTTGTTTTTTTTTGAAAATATGTAAGTCTGTTTATGTTTAGATGGCATGCTTAATTTCACTGTTCCAACTTAATGCATGCGCCCGTTGTGCCACCTGAAAGATATTGTTTTGTATTTTTTTCTATGTAGGTATTTACAAACTTTGTTTGAAGAATTTACTTTTTGCGAAAAAGTTTCTTCCAAAAGTTGTTAAAATTACTAAGAGACATGACTGTTTCGAACATCAAGCCTGTAAATTCAAAATGGCCGCCAGCGGCAAGATTTCAATTTTCAGTCTGTATCGCAGGTATACGAAATATGCACGTGACGTCATCCGGACCCTGACAGTTGTTTAAGTTTGAGCATTTTATGGGGGTATGCAAAATTTCAGCATCGTGCTGCGAACGGTCTGGGCGCCTATAATGGTACAAATATACAAACAAACAAACAAACAATCAGACAAACAAACACCAAAAATTCTGGAACATAGCGTTAGTTCAGTTTGTCAATAGAAACACTTTGTAGAAAAACATTTTTGCAAATTCGAAAAAAACAGACGCAAATACCCTCTCCTTTTTTATATATAAGATTATACATATTTTTTACTTCCATATAGACCTGGCAAAAACAAAAAGATCATACATGGAGGCTGTTTATAACAAGACCTAGTTTGTATAAGGATGACGACATAGGGCGCAATATTTTTTGGCACAAGAAACGGCTCAGATGCTCCATCTATATATTTTATGCTAATCAATGCGTAACACCGTAATTGTAGTACATAATTTGATTACGTCACAATAAAGTAAAGTGTGTTTTGGAGGCAAAAGTTAAAGAGGTATAATTATTCCCAAGGAGTCGCTCATTTAATTATGAACGTGTTTGAAGAAATTCCTACAAAACACGTTAATTTCGCGAGCATGTTTTTGAATGTGGGACAAAAGTTTGGGACATGAGCAATTAAGCGCGGTTCCCGAATAACATGAATATTCCACTAAATAAGTTCATCTTATGGCAGATCCGCCTGAACAAATTATGTCAAATTCTTCTTCCGTTTGTTTGTGACACTTCAACAAAGGAATTTATAAATATATTAGGTTGTAAAATTATATGACTATTTTTGTAAATGCTTTTAATTTGATACTTAGTTTTTATACACAGATAAAAAAATTGTAAATTTACAGATTACAAATGACTTCCAAAAAGGTTGTAAACAAAACATACACATCACGATTTAGTAATTTTTCACCAGTAGGTATGTACGTTAGTAAGTATTCCAACATTCACTTCTTTTGTCGTATATAATTAAAATCGGCGATCTTCTTAAATAAGAAAATTAGTAGAACATCATAAGAAGAACTTTATGATGTTAAGTCTAATGATAAAAGAAAAACAGCTTTGTTTTCGATTACGTGAGCATCCGTTTGCATCGTCAGGTGGATGACGATGCAAACGGATGTTTGCGAAACCGGTTGTGGTATATATAAATAAACACTCACGTAATCGAAAACAAAGCTGTTTTTCTTTTATCATTAATGATGAACGATTACAAAGTTAATGCCTCTACAATCAATAAAAATGTTAAGTCTAACCTCAAAAATATTTTCTTACTCATTCTGTTAATACATACAAATTTAGAAGTGAGTTTTTTTCTTTAATTACTTTGTTTATGTTAATAATCATCATCGTAGGTACTGTAACCTGAGGGGAGTCTTCAACTTCTTCATTCCATTAGGGGTGGCCAGAGCCTCTGCCGAGCTGCCTCCATTTCTTCCTATCCTTGCATACCTCTTTCAATTCATTCATATCCATCACCTTTTTGATACATTTTCTTCTTTTACACTCACTTTGTAAATCCCATTCTTACATAATCTCCTCAATCTGATCACTCCATATTTTTTTCAGTCGTCCCTCACCTCTAACTCCTTTTCTACTACCTCTATATATATACTTTGTTAGTCTATCATCATTCGTGTTATAGAGATACGTGTAACTTCCGCTTGCACAATTAAACCATTTTTGAATTGTATTTTTGTACTGGGCTATATTTTCTAATTACAGTAATAGTACAAGTAATGAAAGCTTAGAATTAATCGTCACTTACGGGGGGAGTGCTCTGCTTTTTTTTTTTTTTTTTTTTTTTTTTATTGTTTAAACAAGAATACAACAGCATTGAATATAATTTTGTATACATATATAAGATATTTTTTACAATTCATGTCGCCTATTACTGTATATTTTTGCGAGGATACTCAAATACGTGTAATAACGTATGCGATAGCCGTGCGGCATGGTATCGTTAATGACCCGGCCACATGGTGCAAATGAGCAAAACTAAAAACGCTCATGGCTTTTAGTCTAATGACGAAATTCGTAAAACTGCTCTAATTAAAGTAGCACTAAGCGATATGAGATGTTTTATGCAAAAATGTGCAGAAACTTTCGCCCAGTACTGCATTTGGGGTTTCTTAATTTTAAAAATCCTCATCTAATCTTACGCCATTTAATTGAAAGATTTTCTCACAAGAGCCATAAAAATCTATAATATAATTTGCTAAGACATATCAACATTTAAAGTTTATATTAAATGCATGCTCTTAAACAGACATGTATAAGTTCGCTCGTACAAATGCTGCATGTGTACTTACAAATTTAAATCCAAACATGAAATGAACATAAGATCTGCAACTTTTGCCGACCTTCGCTAGAACAGGGGTGACAGCTGATCCAGATAAAAAGGTAGACCAGCCTATGAGTTCAGCATTAAACCAACATTTCTTTTTTTTAAATGTTGTAACTTTCTTTCTGCATCTACTGCACAATATCTCGTACATCCGAAAGATTTTTATTTGTTAAATAAATTTATGACGAGGAATGCAATTCACATTCACCAACTTATTTTTCTCGGTTAGAAACAAGTATGCACTAAAATAAAAAAATTAAAAATCATCATTTTTACATTAATGGATTAAAATTAATAAAAAACCAATGACATCTGTCGAAATAGGGTAATAGTTATAATCAATTTGCCTGACTGGAATCAACTGGAAATATTAATATGTGAAAAAAAACCCCTTGACTTCGAATCAAATATATTTTTTATTTCTTAATAAAACAAATATTGAGTTTGACCGGTTATTACCTCTTGATCATCATGAGATGAACAAGTGAAAAAAAAAGTCAAGTGGAATAATTAAATAATTTTTTTTTCCATATTAAGTTTTATTGAAAATAACTTTGCTTTGATACCATATAGGTATCTTTGTTTTTTTTTTTTCACAAAAAACGGCGCTTTTAATAAGACGAAAAAAATAACTACTGAAAACATTTATCAGAACGCAATAAAAGCAGACGTCAATTTCAACATTTTAAAAGAACAGTTCTCAAAGGGCATGTTTTCCTTGTGCGTCACATGTCAAAGAAATATACCGTTTCTTGCAAATAAACCTGTTAAGAAATTATCAAAGTTCAAAGGGAGCCCTTTGATGCACTTTTCTAGAATTCCCTCAAACGTTCTTCGTGGAATGCCATAAACTTTTATGTTAACTGGCGGGTATTACGACGCGCCATTTTCCTCGGTTAGTTTTTGATACCAGCCCTCTCACATTTACTGTACATGTAAATTTGTACTGCGGGTAGATCGTTTGTGGTTAACCATTCTAGTTATACTTTCGACACCTCAAGTATAAAACTTGTATCTCAACAATAGAGTTTTATTAAAAAGGCAGAAACGCTGCATAGAGGTGCTGTTTTAATTGTTATACATATTTTTGGTAAACGCGACGGTTGTGGTTGAGTGTAATATTTGATGCTTGCGGTACAGACCACTTGTATAAAAGAAACACCTTACGATGTAAGAGAGTAAAAGGAGTTGGAAACAAACGAAATCATGGCGGTTTGAAATACAATTAAGGAAATTAGTTTAGTTGTTCTTTTGGATGCCACCACTATAAAAGACCAACGCTCATCATGGTTATTTAAACAAAATATATAAAATATTACATTGAAGTGCATGCCCACAATCAGACACGTGAAAGTTCGCGCTTACAAATGCTGCATGTGCTCTTACAAATTAAAATCCAAACCTCAAATAAGCGAAAACCCTACAAATTTGGCCGACCTTCCCTGAAACAGGGATGACACTGGCAAAGTGAACCATTTTTTTGAGTATGGCTGGTCAACTTTGTACCAACCTATAAATCAGGGAATCCCCCCGTGCTGAAAAATCATGTTTCACTTTTGCCAATACCAATGCAACCCCAGTGTCAGGGAAAGGCGGCAGGAGTTGCAAAGTTTATGTTCATGCGAGGTTTGGTTTCTTTTGTACGTGCAAATGTATCATGTGTTAGCGCGAACTTACAAGTATTTGCTTTAAATAATTATGTCAATACATCTTTGCAACTTAAACTATTGATTTAGTTTTGAAATTGACTCAGCCATTTTGGCTTTTTCAGAAACAGGTATTATCGTTATGGATTAATTAATTTTTTAAACTTGATTCTTGATAAATAATAACTAGGGACTGGAAAATTTCGCGATCGCGATAAAACGAATTTATTCGCGAATTTTGATGTTTTTACGCGAATAACGCGAAATTTAAGGTTTTATGCAAATATCGCGAATTTTCGTACTTTTGGTAGAAATTGAGCGAAAAAGTTGTTATGTGTCGCTTCTGCAACGCAACTATTTTGTGGGAAAGAAAAAATTCCTGTGAAAACTCTTTGCAAGGTGCAAAGCACAGAAAAAATGGTCGGTGTTATAGCCGAGGGGGCCAAGTGGGCTGATCTTTCCACGTTGAAACACGCTAGAACGCTAGACGCGGGGTTCGATCCCCGCCTGGTTCATTTGACCATAAATTTGATCCTGGTTCAACAAATGTAATTGGGTAATTATAAATGCATAATTAATTACAATGAACAATACTCGTAATGAATTTTTCATTAATGATATTAATACCTGTTTCTGGCCAGGCAGAGTAGGTTGGTGAATTGCATTCCTATTCACAAATCTATTTTATTAAAAAAATAAATGATAAGCAGAACTGTCCTGGACATCCAAACAGACTTGAATCGTGACATCAATGAAATAGGAAATACATCAAGGAGTGAAGCTGCTGCTGGATTAGCCAAGAGCACAACTTGAGGCTTTCATAAAAGCCAACATCCCTCGAAAAAATTAGATAACCCTCATCTAGAGAGACTAAATTTAATATTTTAAAAGGATATTGCAGGGTATTCGAAGTGTCATTCAAATATTAATACTTTTTTCAATCAATGGTTTTTTGTAAGTTGTAACTCGTATTGATTCAGATGTTGTTTATTCATTGTTTTTGAAGGTACATATTGTTATTTATATGATAAATTGTAAATATTAGTAAAATCTAGAGTTTTGCAATTACATAAACCTTTATTTCGATCAAATCAACCATAAAAATTACACCGAATCTCCCCGTTTATCATAAAAAAATAACGCGAATTTCCCTGTTTTTGATCAAAAACAACGCGAATTTCCCAAAAAAATAACGCGAATTTCGCAAAAAATAACACCACTTTTTTCCAGTCCCTAATAATAACTAATGCCAACTGTGAGATCTGGGTTAAAGCTTTCATCCAGTAGCTCAATAGGGGGTTGAACCAGCGATGTTATATTGCAAACATGTTCCGAGAATACTCCGCTACCACTCGACTATAATATCATCAACAATGTTTTTTTTTATTATCATCATTTTATAAAAGAAGTATACTTAGATGGTTTGGACATTTGGAGAGAATGAATGAGGAAAGAAATGAAGAAAGTATATGCTGCAAGAATTGATGGATGTCGTGGAAGAGGAAAACCGAGAAAGGTACGGATGGACCAAATTTTCGAAATAGCGAGTGAATGGGATATCCAGAGTCATAATAAAAGGAGAGCTTGTATGAAAAAAGTTATGACTCTGGATGAAATGAAAGAAGTATGCAAGGACAGGAAGAAGTGGCGGCAAATCTGCAATGCTGATTTTTAATGTTGGTTTATTGGCTTGCTACATTTTTTGCATAAGACATTTTTTACTTTTTTTGTATAGATTTATTTTTAAGGTTTTGTTGTTTTCTTATACTTAAATGTTATTTATTACTCGTATTCCTTGACTTATAGGTTGGTATGAGGCTGACCACCCATACTGTAAAAAATGGTTCACTTTGCCAATGTCACCCCTGTTTCAGGGAATGTCGGCAAGAGTTGCAGGGCTTATGTTCATTTGAGGTTTGGATTTTATTTGTAAGTACACAATCAGCATTTGTAACCGCGAACTACACGTGTTTGTTTGTGGGCATACATCTGAGAGCTTTGAATGAATATATCCTTGCAACTTAGATTATAGATTTATAGATCATCTCCTCACCACACACAATAGCTTTAGTCTCTTTTTAGTGTGGTAAAGCGTAGTAACAATTTAATAAATAGTTTATGAAATGTTTCAGCGGAAATTTTGAAAAACTTCATTTTAAAATATACAAACAAACACTGTTTGATTCTACTTAATTTTTACCGGTCAAACTCAATATTTGTTTTTTTAACAATTAAATAAAAAAATAAGTAGAATCAAACAGTGTTTGTTTTCATATTTTAATTTTTTTATTTAACAAACAGTTTAAAAGATTAAAAAAAGTAAACGTATTAGTTCAAATAACAATAACTTTTTTTTTAATTTTAATTTTAAAGAAAAACACTACATAATATTATGTTTATCTTTTGAATATAAATGTCTGTAAAAATGTGACTGGGGCTAAACATGGCATATTAAATTTTAGGATTAAGGATCCAACATAAAATTTAACACTTATTTCATATTTGGGATAACTTTATGGTTTACCTTAACATAATTTTTTATTTATTTGTATTAAACACACTTGCTGGCTCGAGGTTTTCCCATTATCGTTTGGGTTTTCAAAGCTTGTGAAGGGTTCCTGTAAGTATTTTTCTAGAGAAATTCTAGAGCTCAGTTCCTTAGGGGATATATTTAATGTAATACAGTTTATGTTTTTATTTTTTTATATCCAGGAGAGTGTTAACATGGTGTTGCATGTTTAAATGTAATCCCACATATGTACAGCAAAATTGTGGCGTAATTCGGCTGGGTTGCTTGAAAAAAGCTAAGAATAACATTTTAGCAGGAAATTTGTGATTAGTCTATTCTACGACGGTATATTATAAATTTTACATAAATATTGACAAATTATTCCTAGTGAAAAAGGTTGCAATTTTTAGTAAAAAATAAATTCTTGAAGATGAATGCAATAAACTGAATTATTTTCGCCCGGAAAAAAACAAGTGTTAATCAACAAATCAATTATTCAATGTAACGTCGGTAATGTCGGTGTTATGGCCGCGGGGATCAAGTCGGGTTATTTGGAACCGGATAACGTTGTTTCGAATCCCGCAACGATAACTTCGACCCTGGTTCAACAGATGCCGTTGCATGCACACATGCTTCTGTTTTAGCATGAAGACAACTGGCTAGGCAAAACAGGTTGGTGGATTGCATTCCTTTCCACAAATTTATTTTATTAAAAAAAAAAAACGTCAAGAACAATATAAGTTTTCCCAGAACGGTTTATCTAATATCCGAAAAGTTCTAATTATAATTTGTAAATAAGTTAAAATCATATCTAATTAAAAGTTATGACTATTTTTTTTTGGTTTCAGTGTACCCCCAATACTTCTTCAGGGCCGGCTCAGTTGAGTTTTGAGCCATCCTTGACTCCCAGGGCGCCAGTCGTAATTAATGACGATGCAGGACCGCAATAAGTGGCAGAGAAAAGTTTTAACAGGCCCGCCCGAGGCAAAGTGGCGCCCCAGGCCAAACTCCGTGAAATGACGCTTGACTTTATAATGACCTCTAGCTGAGATTCGTGCAGCAATTGAAAATATAATATAAGTTCTAATTCAAATGTTTGATTTATTCAAATATATTAAGCTCCCAATTAGACAGAGGCGAACCTTCTATAGAGGCCAAAGTATTCGACACAGGGTATAAGGGCATTCAATTTTGAAATGAAATGTTTATTGAATATAACATCGTTTTCGAATTTGAATGCAAGATACAAATTTGATTATAATTGTTTCAATTGGTTAAGCCACTGAAATCCTATTAACTATGATTGTAATTTCGTAACTGCATTACAAATTAAAAACATTAATTTATCACTTTATTTTTAAAGATATAAACTTTATTATTTATTTATCATTGTACCTTCTCGTGAATGTGACCTTGCTTTGTGGAATATTTCACATTACAATAAATATCTTCATTAGAAAAATTAGCTCTTTTAACTTTAAAACAATATGTTTTTAAAATCAACCCAACGGTTGATTAAAAAAAGCATTAAGTACCTTAGTGATTTAACTGAAAAAAATGACACACAACGTCCTCATCAAATTGATGTTGACCGTTCGTGTTATTATGTATCTTTTTTAAATCTTCAATATCTAGCGCGCAGTGCTTAAACCAGTTTTTAATAAATAAAATGATTTCTAAGGGATTTAACACCGTATTTCAGTTATTTGCTTTGGCTTATTGACTGCAAACTACGTTTAGAATGAAATATTTTGTCACAAAAAAACCTTAGTTGCAAAGATATATTCCATTTCAGGTATTTTTATTAAATGCATTCCCACAAGCAGACACGTATATGTTCGCGCTTTAACATGCCGCATGTGAACCTACAATATAAAAACCCAATCTCAAATAAACATAAGCCCTGCAACTCTTGCCGACATTCCCTGGATCAAGGGTGACATTGGCAAAGTGAACAATTTTTTTACAGTATGGCTGGTCAGCCTTACATCAATCTATAAGTCAAGAAGCCTTATTCAAATGGACCATTATAAATAAACAAATAAAAGTATTATGTTTCAATTTATAATTTTTGGATGAAATTTTTCAAGCAAAACACTGTTTATTTTCACTATAGACTTTATTTAAAAGATTAAAATCTTTAAAACAAAATTACTAACGTTTTCGACCTAGAAGGTCATCATCAGGTATGATTTGATTACAGAAATTGAAACAAAATGAATTTTCACAGTGTTAATACACAAACAATACAAAATATAAAAGTATTATGTTTATTCCTTGACTTATAGGTTGAGGCTGACCACCCATACTGTAAAAAATGGTTCACTTTGCCAATGTCACCCCTGTTTCAGGGAATGTCGGCAAGAGTTGCAGGGCTTATGTTCATTTGAGTTTGGATTTTATTTGTAAGTACACAATCAGCATTTGTAAGCGCGAACTACACGTGTATGTTTGTGGGCATACATCTGAGAACTTTGAATGAATATATCCTTGCAACTTAGATTATAGATATTTTTATAGATGTGCTTAACTATGAAAATGTAAGGAAGGTGCATTGCCAACTTTAGCAAGCTTACTAGAGCTGTATGTGAACTAACAAAAGACAAAGTAAATGTTAATAATTCTCGTATAAGATATTTGTGTTAATTGATTTCAGCGACATATTTTCATTAAAACAAACTTTTAACAAGATTTAATATTTAAAGAGGAGTCGAGTGCGTTTGCACTATTCTTACTTGCAGTGAAACACCGAGAGAAAATGAGACAGATATATTCTCGGAAGCTCCCGAAGTAAGTTGCCATTAATATCTCGTGAAAACTAACTGGCTGTGAAAACTTAGCCCGTATGTTGCTAGAGATAACAAAGGGTTTTTGAATACCGGAATACCGGTTTCACGTAGTTAAACATACTAGGTATTTGAGGATTTAATTTAAGCTTACACATTTCTAGAACTTATTTATGTTTATCAATAACTGTATTTTCCCAAAAAAATATGTCTCTGAATAACCTCTAAGATCTGACATTTTTTTTCTAATTGGTTAAATTTTTACTGCGTACAAATTAAAAACACAATCGTTTTATAAGAAGATAGTTATAATTTTTTATGCAAATGCCAATTTCTGAAAAACTTGAGCTGTCAATGAGTATAATCAGTAGTTTTATTTTATTTTAGGTTAACATCAGTTATGAATCATTAGGTACACAATCCAATTACATAATTTATTAATTTGTTGCTTATATAATAAATTTAAAAAAAATCAGGTAAGTATAAGGAGTGTTGAAAATTTCTTTATTTTAATATTTAAAAAAGTTTAGTAAAATCTAAATTGAAAATTTACTAAATATTGCCAAGATTGTAAAAAAATCTTCGTTTAGTATACTACTATAAAATACTCAATAGCTTTACATTTGGTAATGATATTTTTATTTTATGGTTAAAGCACTCTCATGTTATTTAGAGAACCGGTATTCCTTGACTTATAGGTTGGTATGAGGCTGACCACCCATACTGTAAAAAATGGTTCACTTTTCGAATGTCATCCCTGTTTCAGGGAAGGTCGGCAAGAGTTGCAGGGCTTATGTTCATTTGAAATTGGGTTTTTATATTGTAGGTCCACATGCGGCATGTGTAAGCGCGAAATTATACATGTCTGCTTGTGGGAATGCGTTTAACATGAATCTTAAATGATATATATGCAGCTTGGATTTAGATTAGATTTAGGTATTCACTTGTAATTAATACCATTCCCACACAATTATACTAAAAGCGGTATTCACACTTTCACAGTTCTCCCATCCCCACCTTGTAACATTAGAGTTTTCTGAGCTGAAAACGAAACGGTGATTTGTCAAAAAACTTATGCCGGAGAAATTAAAATATGCGCGCTAAAAATACATTACCAAAATAAAAGTACACAGCCTGACAAATTGCCGGAACTTATCTTTGTGTGTTTTCCTCATAGTTTCACAGTTTCTATTTAATTAATAAAATTTCATGCTTCGCGAGACTGGCTAATGAATACGAGGCTATTTTAATGTTTCTTTTTTCAGTTTTGCTTAAGTTGGAAACACTTTAAAATGCATTAACACGGATTTAAAATGTATTGTTTTTTTGGGTTGATAAATTTGTAAAGAGGAGCGCTGTTAACGAAAGTAGTTCTGTTTGCTGTAAGTAATAAAAAGATCTCATTGCACTTGAAGATTTTAGTACCGCAGTTTTCGTACAATTTGTTTCTGTAACTCGAAACAGCGATGAGCTTGTTAAGATGACTTATTTGATAAGCGCTGTTATTGTGTGAATCACACCTCAAGAGCCCTCTGATAATTTTACGGTGGTTCCTTGACTTATAGGTTGGTATGAGGCTGACCACCCATACTGTAAAAAATGGTTCACTTTGCCAATGTCACCCCTGTTTCAGGGAAGGTCGGCAAAAGTTGTGGGGCTTATGTTCATTTGAGGTTTGGATTTTATTTGTAAGTACACATTCAGCATTTGTAAGCGCGAACTACACTTGTTGGTTTGTGGGCTTACATCTGAGAGCTTTAAATGAATATATCCTTGCAACTTAGATTATAGATTATAGATTATAGATCGCATACATAGCTAAATAAACTGCTTTATCATTGTAATTTTGTTTCCTTCTTTCTTTTGCTTTTAAATGTTTATTTTTATAAATGGGGTTATGGAAAAGTCCAGGAGCTTAGAAGTTTTGTCAACCAAATGAATTATAGCATGTTCCTATTTATAAATGCTGTCTTTAATCTATGATATATGGTAAATATTATTATAGACATGTAAGTTACAAAAGAAATGTATTATTTTAATTGCAAAGCCGTCTAATGAGACAAACGCCCTAATGGCAACGAACCTGCTGCACTTATTAAAATTTAATGTCTCCGCGGAGCTTTTTCCCAAAGCGCCGCTGCAACTGTCTCTCGTGAATCAGAGCTCTCGGGGGCTTTACTCTCCACCAAAGTAAAAAGCACAAACAAAACACCTGCACTTTAATTATTTATATATTCCCACTGCAGTGTAAGTGCAATAAACATACCGCATTTAATTAGGTTAGTCTGTGCTGCATGTGATATATCAGGCACACAAAAAGCTTGCGTACTCGTATTTGAAAAATTATAGCGTTACGAATGTGTAGGTTCATGCGTGTTTAGGCTTGTTTACTTGTTGTGTATGTGTGTGTGTAGACGTGAGCGTTGAGAGTGACACTTTGAACTGTTGGTTTCTACTACTTTCTAGAAATATACATTCTAGAGGTGTCTCTGGTCAGAAACAGGCGAGAATAGGCCTTGGTCATATATAAATATAGGCTGCGGTCCTGTGAAGCGGCAGTGGTCCATTAACGCCCAAGCCGTGAAACCGGCAAATTACAGCATAAACCATTTTATGTAATTGATTTGTTAAAAAAAATACTGTGAAATAAATTCAACTGCCATTTTATTAGAATTCAACCTGAGATAAATCATAGAAATAGGTAAAGTGATTAGTTCTAAGTGCTTTAATCATATTACTCAGATATGTATCCCCGTATATAAAATTTTAGTGGTTTAAAAACCCACTTAAATAAACTTTAATAAAAATGTTTTATCTAAGTTGCAAAGATATGTAACATTTTAAATTCACATTACAAGTATATCCACAAGCAGACATGTATAAGTTCGCGCTGACACAAGATTACTAACAAATTAAAAACTAAACCGCAAATGAACATAAACCATGCAACTTTTGCCCACCTTCCCTTGAACAGTATCGGTGGTCAGCGTCATACCAACCTAAAAGTCAAGGAATTGCTGGTTCAAATTCCTTGGCTGGCTTCAATATGTGCGGCTACAATTTGGGAATCTTTAAAATGTGAGTAAAGTTATTTTTGAAATGACAAAAAATATATATAAAAATCTGTCGTGAAAAGTGAACTAAAGTTTATTCACAACTAAAGTAATGTGGATATAAAAAAGTTTTGTTATGAGAAGTCAATTGTTTGACTGGAGGGATCACCAAAGATCAAAAGCAGAGGCTAATAGATTTTTTTCACAATTTCGTTCAGCTTCAATACACTTTGGATTTGCATTAATTATTCAGCTTGCAAAAAATTAAGTGCATTCCTCTCCTGGTGCGCTCCGCAGAAAAACGATAAATATTTCCTTCATGAAAGCGCGAGAATTCCATCGTCACACCCGATACAGACGGTCAATCATGAGTTCTATTTTAGCATTCAGTCACAAGTCAGGTTCCATAGGTCGCATGGAAAGAAAATACCATGCGATCTTAAAAATAAAGCAGATCTGAGGAGAAATGAAAGATATTTCATCAGAAAAGATGGTATCTCTTGAAAAGTCATGAAAATATGCTTAAGTTTCACACAAATTTGTAATGTTTAAATTAGGTGAAAAATAACCAGACTGTCAAATTGTCCAGTGTTTTGTACGAATTGCCTAAAATTTTTTTTCAGGTGATTTAAAAAAACATCCAACCCCAGCTAATAAACATTATTTGCATAATTGTTGTAATATTTAAAATTATTTTTACGTAGGCAAGAGATTTTTAATTGCCTTTGAGATGAAAAAGGCTCACAACGAGGTTCTAGGAAAATTATTGGCTGAACACCCAAACTGTAAAAAATATTTTATCCACGATTTCCCAAAAACAATAAATCAGTACTTATTCAGTGTAATCTTCAAGGTGGCAATTCATCCGAAATCTAAAGAAAGTTAAACTGTCGGCTGTCTAAGAAATATCAGAAGAAAATAAACATTAAGTCCTTTTTTCGATTGCACTATTTTTAAGTTCTGCACCGCTATAAGGGCACTACTGACCAAACAGTACAGACACAAAAATGGCACGTTTGAATGCCACACATAAATGGCCGTCTGCAGCTGCCGCAAGACGCGCCCCATTCATTTTAATTTCCCGTTTTTTCTCCATTCAGATATTATCATGGTAATCCATTCAGGCGCATAAATATTTATAAAGGAAACTCGCGCCGCGGATTGCAACTGAAGCTTGCGAACTTTCAGCGAGCAATGATGAAGTACCTACCGCGCGGGAGCTTTTTGCGTGCTTTTTTCGCATCAATTCAATTGGAATGCATTCCGAAGCTTACAACGCCTGAAAGAGCTTTTTGTATTCCCCTTTAAGAATCTACCTTCAGTTACAAAATTCAAATGTGTGAAGTAAGAAATATCAAAAAAAATATATTTTTTATTTAACTTGTAAGTTTTGTGAAAAGTTGCATTGGTAATTTTTTTTGAATGAATAAAAAAAAAAATACATGTATTTATTATACACAAATTGAGATGCTTATGTAGTTTTTTTAAAGGTTTCTTAATATGTTTTTATTTTAATTCTACTTAAATAAAACGACTATTTACAAGCTTTCAAGAACATTCTTTTTGATGTTTCTGTTCGTTATTTTTTGTGTAAATATAAAATAATAAAATAAAGAAAGTTCTCGATGTGGCAAATATTATCAGAGACATATAAATGTGCAAGTGAATTCAACTTGAGAAGATTATAACACATCCTGTGATCTCTTAACAAATTCCTGTAGAGTATTAAAAAAACCTTAAATTCCATGGATTTTTTTAGTATCCAAGGAAAAAATGTAAGAAGTTTTTTTGTCCTTTCTTTTACCTGAACTACCATTCTTGAACATTCTTCGTCCTTCTGTCACCAGGACATCTGGTGACGTGCGCTACCCAGATCCTTTTCAGGCACCTGACCTCTCAACGCATCGGTTACTTTCCTTTTTCCCTTATTCACTGGGTCGTTTATTTTTTTCTTGAAACAAATTTTCATCCTGCAAGTTTGACTTTCTTAAAACAGTTTCAAATTTTTCTAAAAAACAAAGCATGTCATTAACAGAGTAAATTGTTACCTTCTTATTTTATATAGGAAGAAATGAAACAAACTTTGCATTGAATTTGTATTGAGTAAAATTTTATATTTGTACCGGTAACGTAAATTTACCGTTTGCATCGTCAGCCAGTTAAGTAGTATCATTTTTTCTAATTTTATTTTTATTTTATGGATGCCCAGCCCCAGCAATCTTGACATATTAACAAATAAAAATTGATAGAACATGGCCACACGTGACAAGCTGATCAGTTTGTCAAATGATCTCCATAAAACTATGTTTGTAAAGTATGTACAGTTCATTAATTGACAATGTGATCAGGTGTTCACGTGCAGCCATGTTTAATCTCTTTTTATCGATCGATGTAACTGATAGATAAGTCGAGATTTCTCACGAAAAATGAAGTCATGTAACTGATGTTAAAATAAGTGCCCTTATGGTTCATAAGTATTTGACAACATTTAATTCTGTGGCATTCCATTAAATACGGGTTAAACGGAGCTAAACGTTCTTCTAAACAAAACAACGATAAATATGAGTTATTTCGGAGATGTTCCTGGCACAGCATTATGACACCTATGCCCCATGTACCCAGGCACGAAGATGCCGGAGCTGTGCCTTTGTTTGCCGAGGGAAATCTTACACTCCAGCCTTCATAAATCACATTTAAATTCAGGCTACGAACAGAACTGAATCCATGCCTGACTCGTTCACGACTTAGAGATGACAATCCTCACGTTTTCGGCTTTTAGCGCTTTTTTGTTGTTGTAAGAATAAACTAACAGTACATGTTATAAGGATAAGAATATACAAACAAGGCTACGCGTAAAGTGGGAAATATATTTTTAAACGGAAATTTTGCGCTCAAAAGTTTTACGTGTGCTACAAGTGTACCGCAAGATAAAACATTGCATAAATTTCCTAACGCAAAACGTAATTAAGCTGCACATATTGTGCAACATTTTATCGCTTTGTCTCCGAAGGTTTTGCATGTAGCACATTAAACGTATTAACATGCACAGTACCCTGAGTACGAGTTGCAAAACTTGAGTAAAGTAAAGTTTAGAAAAAGTATTAAAGAGTGGTTTTCCCCAAAATCTACCGTTTTTGTTAGTTTGAAGTTGATTTTCTTCATCACTGTAACTGTTTTGCTAAGACCATAAAGTGTAAAAAATAAAAACGGCAGATTTTAGGGAAAATCACTCTTTAATACTTTCCGTAAACTTTGCTTTACTTAAGTTTTGCAACTCATACTATGGGTACGTACTGTACGGAAAGCGTTCTCGACAGATTTATTATTTGCGTCCGTACACAGTAAGTAGAAAAAAAACAATCGCGTGACACAGACATAACAGAACAATTTTTTTTTGTAACTCCTGTCGCAATATCTTGAAACCGTGGTGGCATTGGAAAAAATGAATCAAGTTTTTACTGCATAGGGGTCAGCCTCATTCCAAGCTATTACTCAACAAACATAATACACAGTATTTTGAATTTAGATGGAAATCTGACGCTCGGGAATGTTTATAATGCCAGCCCTTGAACATCACACCGTGTTCAGGTGAATTCTATCCCTTGCTATCGTACTATAGCTCACCACAAGTAAGTACAACTCGACACCCGGTAGGTACTTGGCGAAGGTCCAGCGTCGTGTGATGCGACAAACCTTGCCGCGAGTATAAAACTTTAAGATTAACTCAACCGTAGCGTTGACCAAAAATTAATCCACACTCTGAAAAAGCTTATTGTTACCGACTTTGATGTATGGAAGTGAAGCATGGACAGTGAATGATAGCGAAATGAGTAAAGTATGTACGGGGGAAATGAAACATTTGAGAAGCATGACAGGAAGTAAAACTCTGAGGGATAGAGTTAAGAACGAATGGGTAAAAAAAAATGTAATTTGAAAGAGGATGTAAAAGTTATGGTATAAAAGAATGTGCATGAATGGGCATGTGGAAAGAATGAATGATGATAGACTGACAAAGTTTATATTGTTATGTAAATATGAAATATAAATATTTAAAATAAGTAGGTATTAGTTATAGGAATTCTGTATTGTATTGTGTGGGTAGGAATCATTGAATGAAATACGTGCAGCATCGAGAAATAATAATTACTATGCCTTTCTGGAACTGTCTAGCAAATATAGGTCTAGATTGAACTGTTTTAAAGAGTATAAGAAGGGTGCCAGTGGCTTGCAGGGCCAGTTGTATCATACGAGACTTACAAACACATAGAACTAACTTGATCAGTGAACAGAAACCAAGTGGTCGAGAAAGCTTTGTGAAAATAAATTATTTAAAAGTGTAAAAAAAACAACGGTATAAGAAGACCTGTGTATTTTAATTTGAAAGACTTTTGAACCCTAATTTCGTAAAAATATACAAAAAAAGTGTGAAACGAAAAAGAGGGAAGGGACGACCAAGAAAAGTATGGAGTGATCAGATTGAGGAGATTGTGAAAGAATGGGATATACAAAGTGAGCGTAAAAGAAGAAAATGCATGAAAAAGGTGATGGATATGAATGAATTGAAAGAGGAAAAAATGGATGCAGCTCTTCAGAGGCTCTGGCCACACCTAACGGAATGGTGACAGAGTTACAGTTACAGTTACTGACAAAGCTCCTAGTTAGCGTTTTGCTTTGCATATATTTCTGGTGAAACGCAACGTTAAGTTTTATAGTTTGGTGTACCTGACTTGGCGGCTGTGCGTTATATGAGAACAACAGACCTCTAGCGGTCGTAAACAGAACTTGAGCAACTTGTGGACTATGCATGAGAACATGCTTTAAATGTTGAGCTGTACCCTGTAATTTAAACTAAGTTGACACAATCATTTTATTCGGGCTATGTAGCCGTGGTCTGGTTAATTCTTCCCGGACAGTTTCGCTTATCTTTCTGTAATCTATGTATAATCTAAGTTGCAAATATACATGTTACATTTAAGACTCATATTGAATTCTGTGCCAAAAGCAGACACGTATATATAAAATTTAATTAATACACAATGAAATATACTGTGTAAACCACCAAACCCATAAAAATATTAAAGACACGTATAATTTTTTTTTTTAATAGATTTGTGAAAAGGAATGCAATTCACCAGCCTATTCTGCCTGGCCAGAAACAGGTATTAATAGCATCAATTAATAATTCATTATTGTTTATTTTAATGAGTTATTAATTAATAGTTACCCAATAACATCTGTGGTCAATAGCAAAGTTATGGTCAAATGACCCAGGTGGGGATCAAACCAACGTTTTTCTATTCCAAACACTTAAAAAAGATCAGCCCACTTGGCCCCCTCGGTCATAACACCGACAAATTTACGCGTACACATGCTGCATGTGATATACAACAGCATACAACATAAAAATACATACTCAATTGAAGATAAACCCTGCAACTCTTGCGGACCTTTACTGAAACAGGGGTGACATTGACAAAGTGAACCATTTTTTACAGTATGCGTGGTCAGCATCAAGTTGCAGGGCTTATGCTAATTTGAGGTTTGGATTTTAATTTGTAGGTACACATAACGAGAATTTACACGTGTCTGTTTGTGGTCCAGCATTTATCTCAGATTATAGATTTAAATTTGTCATTAATTCATTGAAATGTACTCTTGCATGACATTTTACCTTGATCCTTTGCAGGTTCAATTTGAAGTTTCTTGTTTTACACTTCATCAGGCACATTCCAGGAAAAGGTTCCGTGTGCCGCTTTGTGATGAGCCGAGGGATGAAAGGAGAGGGGGCGGCTGGAATTTTTGAGCCGTCAGGTGGAATCCCCTCGAGGAGCAAGTTGGAAAATTTCCAGAAAGTCGGTTGGAAACTTTGCGCCATGTTCGTGGTAAATCAAAAACTTTGTAGTCAAGCACATCGCGTCTTATGTACAAACTATGAAGGGAACATTTTTTAGACGTGAAAAAGTTGTTTAGCATATCCGCACACCAGAAAGGAAACGTATGAAATGTAGGGAATATTTATTTTTACATGTAAAGTGTAAAATATTGCAGCATACATCTTTTAAATGGATTTTTTTCTTAAGATTTTTTCTTAAGACAACTTTTTGCAATATTAAAAGGTTTTTTTTGACTCCAATGAAACATTAAGGAATTTGTCTTGATCATAAAAATGTTTCACAACATTTTTGTTTTAAATTTAGTACACATTTAAACATAACAATTTTTCTTTTCACCATTTTTTTACAAATAAAAAGTAGTTAAACCCTGTTCTGACAAGTCATTAAATACACTTACGATATCTAGCGCTGTTGCCGTTCTATAAGGGGTTGTCATGTAGCTTCCACACGCTTGCCAACCCATCACAAGTCAAGCGCACAGTGTGTCGTCTAGAACATGCTAGCTGGACAAAATTTTGTCTAATGGACTAATTTTGTCCTGCTAGCATGTTCTAGACGACACACTGTGCGCTTGACTTGTGATGGGTTGGCAAGCGTGTGGAAGCCCCATCAGAATCTTTGCAGAGTCTCCTTCACTTATTCCTCTTGTAATGTATATTGTTATAATTTTACCGGGTTCAATTTAATAAAAAGTGCGGTTATTTATTTTGTACAATTTAATTCAGATACGGATTGCATCCAGTTTGTACATGGAGCTGCTTTCGAACTGTATAGCTCTACCGCTTAAATAATAGTCAGGCTACAGAGCATATCGGTCTCTATTTATATGTGAGAATAAGGGTTATTCTCGAAACATTGAGAGCTGGCACATGCAAGGTTTCGGCAGAATATCCTACTTAGAATATTCGAGTAAACACTCATAAAATCTCGAACAAATAGAAATACAATTATTTAAGTACCTACATATAGAGACTTCACAGACTCACACCAACTTACACAGACACACAATTACACACTCGTAACAAAATTATCTAGAATCTACTGATTGATACCTTGTGAGGGTTTTTCCTCTGTCCTGCTGATTGACACAATTAATAATGTAACAGCCACTTTAATATGTTTACTTTTATTCCTTTCACAATGTATACACAATAAACCACAGCACAATAATATTAATTATTCTTAATTACACATGCTTGTGGCTCTCACGCCAGGCAAGCTTCTTCCCTCTTTCTGCATTCTTTTGTTTTCCTTTTTCCATTCAAATTTAAATACAATGTTCCATTCTACCAAACAAACAAACTCATCTCGTTACAATACACCTCCTTCCTCTCATAAAAAAAAAACATTCCCAATTTTTTTTTTTTTTTTTTCTTTTACAATGAGTAAATAATGTATCATAATGCTCAGCCGGCGCCACATATTTTGTTTTATTTTAAGGATAAATTTCAAAAATATGAAAATAAAAAAAAAAACCTGTTTCTGATACATTATTCAGTCATTAATACCTTTTTTTAACAATACCAATTATTAATAACAATACAACATTCACCAGTTTATTAATCAATTCATTAAAATAACTTTTTTTTTTTTAAACATGTATCACATCTTTCCCAATATTTAAATTTATTTCAAATTTATTTTTCATTAATAAATTTATCAGTCCATCAATTTTTTTTTAAAAACTTTACCTTCATATGTAATACTTTGTTTAATTTATGTTTCATACCTTCATTCATGCAATATTTCATAATTCATTCTTTCACTGATCACTTTTATATCAACTTTCACCGTATCATTCATCACCTCAAATTTTTCATACACATGAAAATATGTTTTTTTTTTTTTTTGTTAATCTAATTTGATTATGTCCTTGATGTGATATTTATTTATAACATTTGTGTCTATATCTTTTAATACATAGACTATCTTGCTAACTTTCTTTTCTATTCTGGCTTTGACAAATTTTGGAGCCAACTTTGTACAGAAGTATTTCCCTGCATTTGATTGTATGAAATTTTTACGCCATACAATATCCCCTTGATCATAGACACGATTTGATCTACCTTTATTATAATAATTTGCATTTTTATTATATGCATCCCATAAATTTTCTGTTACAATTTTGTATAATGTGTTTAATTCCTTCATTTTATCTTTATGCATATCTCTATATTTATCTAATTCTTCCTTTGATTCTATTTCATCATTTACTATTTCACCATGAATTTCACCATTTAGTACAATCTCCCTACCTCTTGCTAATACATTAGGTGTGTATCCTGTTGCTAAATTGACTGTATTATTTATTATGCTTTGTACTGAATCTAAAAAAGTATCCCATTTTCTTTGTTCATTTTCAACAAAAATAGCTAATGTGTATCCTATTGTTCTATTATATGTCTCTACATTATTGCACATGGGAGTATATAAAGTTGTATAAAATATTTTCTGTACTCCATATGAGTACATAAAATCTTTAAATGCATTAGACTTTAAATTCTTTCCATTATCTGTTATTATCGTTTGCGGTACTCCTTCTGTTAAAAATATTTTATTTTCTATTAATTTTACTATTTCTTCTGTAGTAGCTCTTCTTAAAGGAAATAACCAACAATATTTGGTAAAAACATCTATTATTAATAATATATGTATATAGCCCGTACTTGATTTTGGTAATGGTCCTATCAAATCAATACTCTGCATTTTTAACGGTCTATCCACTCTTTTTCTATTTTCCATTTTTCCTGCTGGAGGTAAATTATTCGGCTTATACATTTTACATTTTTGACATTTATTTATAAAACTTTTTATATCTGCATACATATTTTTCCAATAGTAACATCTTGATATGTATTTATAAGTTTTAAAAATACCTACATGTCCATTATCATGATGATTCTTTATTATAGTTAATCTATTGTCTATAATAGGTATCTCTTTCCAATTATATTCCTCTGTGAAAGGATTATCATCATTTATTAGTTTAAATAATTTATTATCTACCATTTTGAATTTTTTGTATTTGTATGGTGTTTTTGTACATCCTTCTGCGATATTATTATACCAAGGATCTGCAATATTTGAATTTATTACTTCCATTTCTTTAGTACCAGGAATCCTAGATAATACATCTGGCACTGTATGTTCTTTCCCTTTTCTATGCTCAATCTCAAATTCATACTGTGAAAGTCTCATGGCCCATCTTGCTAATCTACCTGTTGGATTTGATATTTTATTCAAGAATTTTAATGCCATATGATCAGTTATTACCTTGAATTTCATCCCATCTAGATAAGATCGAAAATGTTCAATTGACTCTACAATGGCAAGAAGCTCACGTTCTGATGTCGAATAGTTTTGTTCTCTAACTGTCAAACTTCTTGAAAAATATGCTATTGGCTTTTCGGACCCATTGATATTTTGGTTTAATACTGAAGCTACTTGATTTTTACTGACATCAGTGTGTAAAAAAAAAATCTTTTGTGAAATCCGGACATATTAATACAGGGGCTGTGCTTAAGGCTAATTTTAAATTATTAAATGCATCCTCAGATTCTTTTGACCAATTAAAATTGTTCTGACCTTTTTTACCTCTCAATAATTTATTTAGTGGATATGATATCTCACTGCAGTTTCGTATAACTTTTCTATAAAATCCTACCAAACCTAAAAACATTCGTAGTTGTTTTACATTTTTCGGTGAAGGATATTCCTCTATAATCTTGACTTTATTTGAATCTGGCCTTAATCCATTTTCATCAATAATGTATCCCAAATATTTTAAACTATCTTTGCAAAATTCACATTATGAAAATTTTACCGTTAACCCTGCTTCTTGTAATATATTTTTAACTTGTTTTAATAAATTTAAATGTGAATTGAAATCTTCGTTAATAATAATTAAGTCATCGATATAACAAAATATGTTAGTATCAAATTTAGGTCCAAATAATTTGTCTAATAAACGCTGTGTTTCAGAACTTGAATTTTTTAAACCGAACGGCATTTTTGTGAACTGAAACAACCCTCTATTTGGTACGACGAAGGCAGTTTTTTCTTTGGACGATTCTTCTAGTGGAATTTGCCAAAACGCCTTGCTTAAATCTATTGAAGAGATATATTTGGCATTTCGTAAATTTGCTAAAACTTGATTTAAATTTGGAATGGGATAGTTATCTCGTTTTGTTACTTCATTGAGTCTTCTAGAGTCCAAACAAAATCTAGGCGTTCCATCCTTTTTAATTACAATCACAACAGGACTGGACCACGAAGATTTGGATTGTTCAACTATACCTTCTTTTAACATTTTGTCTAACTCTGTGTTAACCTGTCTCTGTCTTGCTGGACTGAGTGGATAATACTTTTGTTTTATTGGAGGACCTTCTGTCTGAATTCTGTGTTCAATGAGGTTTGTGCATCCTAAGCCTATTTTTTCATAAGAGATGTCCTTGAAATCATTTTCTATTGTTTTTAATTGCTGTAATTGGTTATCTGTTAATTTAGTTCTATTTGTAATTTTACCTAATTCACTAATATTTTTGCTATTTGAATATGTAATTTTACTTATTAAACTCGGTTCTAATTCAAATTTTATCCAAAAATCTATTCCAAAAATTAAGTCTTGTTGTAAACCTTGTAAAACATAAAAATCTACATGTTTTATTTGATTGTCACATTTTACCTCTAAATTTATTTTACCAAGTATTTTTATATTTTTACCATTTGCTAACGAGATATTATCATGGGTTTTTATAATTTTGTAATTTCTTTGTAAAAAATAATCAAATGTTTTTTCATTGATTGCAGAAATAGATGCACCTGAATCTAGTAAACCTGTAAAATTTTTGTTCTCAATATTTACTGTTAAAAATGGTCTTTTATCAAATTGTTTAGCAAAAATGAGTGGTGCAATTTGATAATTTTTATTAAAAATTTGAATGAAATTAAGCCAGCTCTTCATTTCTGATTTTTGTGTTTGTACTGAAGGCCGACTATCTACAAGTTTTTTGAATTACTATTGTATGTCGTATTTGTTCTGTTTTGTATATTTATATTTCTGTTCATTTTTGTTTTGTCTGTATAATCACTTTTTTTATTTTTAACAAAACAATCTTTTTGTACATGTCCTGTACGCTTACATGAGTAACAGATTACTGTGTGTTTTTTAAAATTTCCATTTTTTATAAAACAATTTCTTTCCACATGTTCTCTTTTATTACAAAAGTGGCATACTATATTATTTGTGAAACTTCTACATTTATTCTGTATGTAATCTAATTTTCTATTTTTAGTCCAACAATCTATTTCATCATGTCCTAATTTATTACAAAAATTGCATTTTTGCATTACATTTTTCTCTTCTGTGTCATTCATTACATTTAAATTTTTACATTCATTAAATTTTATAAATGATTCAAACTTGCTACATATTGTAGATAATTCCTCTGTATTTTTAATTTCAGATGTTGTCAGTAAAGTTGCATATTTTTCTGACAATCCATGAATTATTATGTCCATAAGTTCTTTATCATGCATTCTTTAATTTAATAAATTATTTTTTGATTTTACCTTTAAAATATAAACAGATGCATTATCATGACCTTGTACCATATTTAAAATTTCTAACTTAAGATTCCTTTGAAAGGTTTTTTTTTTGTTGTTTGGTTTGGTTCGTTACAACCTCAATGTCAACCATATCAAAACTTTATTTGAAATCTTTATTTTAATAATCATGGCAACTTGGTCTACAGAATGGCCTGAAAAAATTCACGTGTTTTCAATATAATATTTATGAGATTAAAAGTTGAAGGTTTTTATTTTCGCTTGGTAAAAGTTAAAATAACAACAACAAAACCTTTGAACCGAACAAAATAAAAACGTTTTTTCCGAGAATACACCTTCATTTAAATTATCGAACAAAATCTGACACTTTGACTGACTTTTAATACTCAAACACGTATTGAAAAATGAACCGAGGGGCTTAATGCTATGCAAATGGGATTCAAAAGTGAAAAAAGGCTTTCGGTCGTAAACAACCAACTCTGTTCGGAGCACAAAAGAGTAGCGGGGATTTTCCCTGCTCACCTAAAGATATGGAAGGTGCGTGAAAGCCTTTCAGTCTTAAATTAACTTAAGTAGTTTTTTAAGGTTCTCATTTAATTCAGTGTTCGCGCCTTTTAAATGAAGCTGAACTAATTTATGGTTGTTTTCGGGCGTACTTTGCGTAATTTGTAATCTGCTCTTCTTTGGGCTTACAAAATGACCTCCTTAGACTTCTTGTTTCCTGTTAAAAAGTACTTAACGTGTCGGATATACGCGCCAATTTACTTTTCGTAACTTAATTAGAGTAAAAATTCTTTCAGGGGAAAATGCGCTATTATGTTCGCTTCCCGAAAAAAATGGAAAGTACTCGCGTAATCATTATGTTATTTTAAGACCAATTTTGTTCTTTACTTTTCTTCTGAATGAAACTTCACTGTAAGATTATTTAATTACGATTATTTCATTCTTTCCTTCAATTCTTTTCTTACGACGGAGGATCAATTCGTTTTTTTTTATTTTTATTGATCTATAATATAAGTTAGAAATTTACATAGGTACATTTCTACATTAAATACACTTCTTACACATATGCTAATGACTAAAAAAACTCAAACTGTATTTGCATTAACAAAAATCAAAATAATCCTAATAAAATAGGGGTAACGTTTTTAACTATATTATCAAAATGTATTACTTTATTGTCCTTTGGTATACAAAGGTTTTGACAGTTGAAAAAAATGAAAAGTATTTCGAATTAATATTTTATTTTTTTTCGTATTAAATCAGACAAACAAAATCATTCTATTTTTAAGACCAAAAATTCACGCATGTCCATTCCTGATTTCCTCCTATATTTCCGAAATTTCCACAGATTAGTATTGTATTAGTTCGACCTCTTGTATCAGGATGCAAGAACAGTCAAAGAGATAAATATATTTCATAGGTGGGCGCATGTTATTCCGCCTCTAGTGCGGCCGCCGCGAATGCCCTGAATCCAAATGATCTGCTTTGCAGCCAATTACGGATTCATGGCGACGAGGTATCAGGAGCACAGAATCTGTACGGGGTTACCAAGTATACAACTCAACGTGTAAACTCAACCATAACGTTTACAAAGAAAAGTATGGAAACTCAAGCAGTGCCTCTTGTGAGCGTTTCAGATTCTTTATATTTTTAGAAGACTGCTATGTTTGAGTTTGAATATGAAGCTTTATACTTGGCGCACTGGCTAGGCTGCTACAGGCGCGCTAGAGCAAGAGGACTATGTCACTACGCAACACCCTGTTTTCGTTATGTGCTCCTAATACACGGAGAGATTTAATTACATTTGTGGGGAAATTTCGAGGTGTGTTTTAATTTAAAATGATGGCTGGATGAAGTAGTGCTTTATTTTAGTCCATATTACGATCAACTCACATTATGTTTGCGTAAATATTCCTCATACTAAATTTGCCGATGAAAAACAACTTTTGCCGAATGGCAAATATGAGGTGGAAATAAATACTCAATTTGTGAAAATAAAACTCTGTGTTTTTTATAATTTTTTATAATTTTTTATAAAAATGAATTTTCACTGTGTGAATACACAAACTTTAAAAAGTCTAATAGTGCTTTATGGTGGATTAATACAGTAAGGATAAAGGATGAATGAAAAGATTTCGTTTTTACTTTAGTTTGTTTGTGAGTGAGGATATGATAGTGAGTGAGGAAAATATAGAATATTTATTTCAGATTGTCTGCAGAGAAATAAAAATACCATTTTAGAATTAATCATCCACTTAATTGCGATTTATTTTATTTTCATGAGATATTTCTCAAAATACCACAGATGTCAAAAATAACAAGTGAGATTCTAACTAGGATTAGAAGGTATATTTAGTTGTCATTTTGGACTCGTGAGATAATTTTTGAAAAACCACAGATGTCAAAATATAAAAATCAAATCTAATTGAGAAAAAGGAAAATTTAGTTGCTGGGTGAAATAAAAAGAAAATACTTTTTAAGAGGGTCAAAGTGTAATGTAAATAATAAATATAGGTAAACATTTAAAGAAATTTCCACATTACAAATGACAACAAAATTTCAGACGAACGACATTGATATCATCATTTCAATGTATAGAGTTTCTGACATTGTTGTATGTGTTAGTGTTGTAATGGATTCGATTTGTATTTTTTCCGCTTTCCCTGTTCTCGTTGAATCTTTATAAAAATCTTGTTTTGGCAAACAAATAAATAAATACGATGAATTGATCAAAACGTGGCAAAGTTGACCCATCAAGTCTTTAAAAAAAGTGCAAAAAAGGAAGAAAGGTTTCTTTTAAGACATATAAATAGTTATTGACTCATGAAAACATTTTTTTTTTAATTTTTGTCCAGCGTAGAGGTTTGATGTTCAGAGCTTGGCAGTCAAGAGTTCCAGATCCCGTGGCCAGAAGGAAAACGAGATAAATTGATAATAAAACGAAATGACGAAAAACCCACTTACGTCGTGAATGAGAAATTATATATTTTAATGACCCACTCTGGCGGAGAGATAATGACCTGGAAGCGTTTCATACTTATCACCAGGGCTGCAGAAATACACAAATGTGAGAATATCAGCTAAATGTGAATACCGGTTATAGCTTACTCAGATGATGTGTATCTATGATTTCAGAACGAGATATTTTTAAACAGGTTTGCTTGATTACAATGCACCTTTATATACACCATAAACATGCTAAGAGAAACTGTTAATTTGTAAAAAATATTTTAAACTAAGTCTCTCTTTTTCTCATTCAGAAAATAAGTTTCTGCAAGATTTTGTGTGAATGTGAGTGTTTCTTTATATTTCAAAATATTATTTCAGTGTAATTTTTTTACGATGAGTGTTGCTTAAGCTCTCTAAAGGTCTTCAAAATGATGCAGGGAAGCCATAACAAAAACATCTCAAAATGAAATCGTCTAGAAGAAGATTAATAATAAGAAATAGTGGCTTAGACGAGACAAAAAAATTGATGACATATGTACAATTAATTTTATATCTAAAAATCTACAAAAAAGAGTTCAAATTAATGAGTTGAAAATGAAACTAATCACACCTAGGATATTTTTTTTAAATTATATCCATGGAGAGGATTGTAGAGTGATTTCGATTTGTACTTACGCATTTTTGAGTCACGTCGCTTTTCTTTCCTGTATAGAAATGTCAAAAAAGTAATCTTAGATCACGAATGCTATTATTGTATTAAAAAAAATATGTCAAAAACTTCACAAGTACTGTAATTCCGGCTTTGGTAAAACCGGTATTGTCATTTGCAAATATATCTACTCAACCCTGATTTTTGGTTCGAGGTAAGAGTGGGTGGATAAAAATAATTCCCATCTAATTCTTTTACCATCAACTTTGTAACTAGATTAGTTGGAGCGGTATTGAAGACTTTGATGGGAATAAACTAAATTACCCTTTACGGATTAAAATCCTAATATAATTAATCAATTATTATTGACGTCACCTCACCGCGCTGGGCGTCTGAGGCTGTCAATTCCGATAATCCGAGAGCTGCGTACAAGCTCGATAAAACCAAGACTACGACGGACGCATAAAATAAACTAGTTTAAAAGATGCTTGACTGTGGTGCATATTCTTGTTGTTACTTTACATTGATTAAAGGTCGCTTAAAAACATTTATTTCATTACCTCAAAAAATGCACTATGATCTGTACATACCTATATACACAGAAGGTCGCTTTTGGCGTATAAGCTAAACGCATTACTAAATGTTATCGGTGCGTAGGTTAGTGGTTACGCTTCTGAATCGCAATTGGAACGTTGTGGGTTCGAATCACAGCGGAGCATAAAAATAAACCGTTTACATTTTCAAATTTGCACTTTGATGGGTTGAAAAAATCATACACCTTTACCAAAGACCGGTCATCAAAGTTCCATCCAGTCTTTCAGCAACTGGGTCTTGCTTAAAAATTGGCGCTTTCTATATAGATGACCAAGCTTGGAGATATCTAGGAAGCTATAAGAAGGAAAAGTAAAAAATATAGAAGCAGCTGGAATAAGGAAGCCCGCAATAGAGTACAAAATTAAATAGGAAAAAATCATAACAGTGGTTTGGTCGATAGTTCAGTTGGTAGAGTACTTGTATTCTATGCCGAGAGCTCGGTTTCGAATCCCGCCGAGGGTGTCAGAAAGGATTTCCCGTTTCAATGTTTATTTCAAACCTTAAATAAAAAAAACCGACAAGGCTTACTTAGTTACTTAGCCTTCACAAGAAATGAGTACCAGCCTCCTCGGGAGCTGGGAAACCCCACACTTCACTAAAGTGTTTGGCATAAGACCGGCCCCCTTACCTGTAAAAATAAATAGGTTCACTCGCCATATTCGACCCCTTCGGGGATAGCGCGGCAACAAGTTACGCTATATGTGTAGCTTAGTTGCGTTGCGTTTTTCATCAACATCATATCACATCATCTTTACGCTAAAGTAGCCAAAATGTTCCCCTATAAATCTGACAAGGCAACAGAGCCTCTGATATAAGCAAATTAAATACACACTCACGTGTCGTGGTGAAATATCGGAGTAAAATCAGGTGAGGATAAAAAAATACAGATCCCGGAAAGAAACTCACCGATGTCAACCGCTGGCCGTGTAAGCCTAAAACTCCCATGGAAAAAAGGGCGACGAAAAATTTTCCGTCACTTTCTAAACTTAAATTGGAATATCTTGCTTAATCCAAATCCACAAAGGCTCCATTATTACAGTCGCAGAATAATTCTGTGGAATAAAGTTTTCGATACAAACTTGAAGGGACGCGTAATAACAGACAGTTCTTCTGTCTAAACTTCCCTAGTCTGTCTTTCGCGCGTCTCCACGGATTGAATAATTCCCTTCGTTAATAAATGGAGGGATTCCGACGAATATTAATGAAATATCTCAACATTTAATTAGAACGAGACATGCCCGACCAAATCCGGAACGATTTTTGCATTTTACAATAACTCTGGAGGCGCCTCTGGTAATTTAATCAAATGAATAATATAGCAAGCAGGGACGGGGGAAACGCACATGCAGAGAACAAGTGCCATCTTTCAAGTGATTAAACAAACGTTCTATAAAAAAAGCATGTCACATATGGATAAGAAAACTTCATCTCTTATCTAGGCATTATTTAAAGACGATAGAATTTTTCATAGTTAAAATAAGGGTGCCTTGTTTATTAGTATAATCATTCGTTGTGCATTATATTCTCTACGACAAAAAATATTATTGTCCGATTGATAGCTCAGTTGGTAGAGAATTTGCTTTCAAAGCCAGAGTGGTATAGATTGATCCCTAGCAAGATTGTCAGAAATGATTTCCGATTTCGATATGTATATCAAACCCAAAAATTATGAAACCTTTTAAGTTTACACAGCTTTAAAACAAAAATGAGAATCTACCCCGTCGGAAGCAGGGAAACATCCACTTAAATGGAATTCGTTGACGTAAGGACAATCTGTTAAAATAAATAGGTCTCACTCGCCACATGCGATACCTTCGGGGACAACAAGATGAAAAGTTTCACTATATGTGTAACACAGTTTGCTTTTTGAATCACTGATGCCACCTTTCGATGAGTATCTAACAAATATATAATTAAGAATATATTTCACGAAATCAATGATGTGATATCATTGTAAGGCTTAAGCTGGAATTATCGTCGTTTGACAGATTTCCAATTATAATTATCCAACTGTGATGTGAAGTAATTATAATTGTAAAGATTATACCATAGATTGTTGAGGCATTCAATTTGTTATCTTTCATCTTACAAGATATTTATAAAAATGTTGTAGATTACTTTGAGAATATTATGTTACACTGCGATGAGTTCGGATAAAAAAGTAAAAAAAAAATCTCTAATTTGTAGTCAAGTTATTCTCGAAAAAAATGGCTTTCTTTTTGAGGCCTGCGTATTTTGTTTGCACTCAGCCGCCGCTGGTTGTGAGGAAACCTTGTCAGTGAAATTTAATATCTACGAGTATATTCCTCGTTGTTAATCGAACTGGAATATTGCACAGCGAGCTGATTTTGATGACTTGCAGTTTTTCTTGATATATTGACTACCGTTGCAAAGGTCATTAGGAAAAGTCATGGGTTTATATATACCTACATTCATCAATTCAAATATTATGTAAAATAATGTTTTATCATTCGATTATTCGATAGTCGATTGTTCCAAAACTTCCTTTGTCAACATTAATCAAATACATAGAAAATAAAATATGACTATCGAAATGATTTCACAAAAGATAAAAAAAAGAATGAAAGGACAAATTTCTTATTATTCTAAAAACTTTTCAAATTCGAATTTGGAACAATAACATTCGAACCCCGAAGACAACCATCTGTCAAATTATTTGACAGCCAACGGGTTTCTCCGTGTATAATATCCCAAGAACCAATTTTCCCTGGCAGAATTTGTAATCCGATGTGAAATTTGTGGGAGTTGGATATCTTCTTGCTATGCAACTTTCGTCTTTGAGCATATTTATTATGGCATTAAAAATGGCTACCCATAATATTCCGACTGAGACATCTTTCGCAAATTATTTGAGCTTAATTACAGAACGAAAGTTTGTATTGTAGAATGAAAGTTTGACAAATAATGTGGAATGACTTATCGTGTTATTTTCGGCGAATGTTCGCAACTTTCAAGTTTGCGTAAAACGCGAATTTGAAAGTAGAAGTTGCGCTGAATGAATACGCAGGTTTCTTTCTTGTTTGATTATTATTGTTGAATGTTGTTTTAATTGTGTTTTAACGAAGTTTCGAGTATTAAATGATAATTAGCACAAAACATCACAGCTTTAAACACAAAACTAGTGAATAGAATTCGCTGTTGCTGTTTTGACTTTAAATAATTATTTGTTAATTTGAATGGTATTTTTAAAAGCGTCGTTTTTTTAGGTGAGACACACATCAAGGAATGTTTGTGTTAATCTTTATACTTTGTACTGAACATTTAATTTTTTTGTTCAATCTAAAAGGAGTTATCTTCTGTTGCGTAGGTGTTTGCTATTTTTTTAAATTTTATTTTATTTATTAATATTCCTCTTCAAAAATACAGATAATTAAACACATTTTCAAAAAAACTTAAAAGAGAAACCCACATAGGCATAGCCTGTGCGTGGGTATACGTGGGGATCCGATTTTTTTTATTATTTGTACCTATTTCTTGACATACAGGTTGGTTGGATTTTAATTTGTAAGTATACATGTAGCATTTGTAAGCGCGAACTTATATTTGGATAAAAGTATGCAAAAAAAAACATTGAATTTGTTTGAAAACAAAATATTTGCTGATAATAGTGCATTGTAACTCAAATCATCCATTGCAGAGTTTTTACATTCAAAACAATTATAAAAATATATTATATTTAAAAGAAAATCCATCCATCAAAAATCGAAGGGCGTAAAAATGCTGGGCTTAAACAGAAATTTTAATTCGAATAAAATGCGAAAAAGCTCAATTATTGTTCCATTTGTCTCTTTTTTATCAAGCCCAATCTATCCCTGAAAACCTTGACGTAAAACAGATAAAAAAAATCACCTTGTAAAATCCATCCCCTACCCCCATTGTGGTGTCGTCTCTCTCACCCTCATCAAATTCCAATTCATTTTACATGACAAAGAGCGGGACAAACTGACACTGCACTAAACGGTCGTCAATTTGAACAATGGAAATAATTTGACCGACAAAATTTGAAAAAAAAAGGTCATAATTTTTAGCAGAATTTTACCTGAAAATCACTGATGGAACATCGTTTTATATCTTTCTTGACTGCTATATATGCCAGTTTGTATTATAACAATATTTCGATACTTTTTGACAGTTGAAAAAATATTTATTTGCAGATTGATGGCTCACTGGATCCTAAGGTATTTGAAAATTTTCCTTGACCAAGTAAACATTTAAAAATCCAATAAGTCTATAGTTTAGTAAACTTTTTTAATAGTCTCGATATAGTTATTCAAAATGATTTTTTCTTATTGATCTAAAAGCACAAATATACTTGAAGATTGATTAAAAATTGAATCGCGTATATTCTGAATAAACGTTAGAGTTTTTTTAACTCTAGATTATGGACTCATTTTCAAATGTAGGTGAATGGAATTATTTTGAAAATACCTGCATTTATTTTTGAAAATGTTTAAAAACACAATTCGTCCATTCAATTTCTTTTGTAACAATAACAAGTTTTTGTAACAATAAAGAAAATAAATAAAAATACTCTCGACAAAAGTACGCTGGAATTTGAATTCTCTCAATCTACAAAAATATAAAATGCCAAAATCCTTCAAGCAATTTTCAATCATTTATCAAAGGATTTTCAAATGTCAAAATGTATCATTAGGTAATTTATCAAAATGTTATAACAAGATGTTGAAAATAACTATTAAATATTAATTTATTATAAGAATCTGTTTTGCCATCAACTATTTTCGAATAGAAATAGCTTTGCTAGGAATACACGAGAATTTTTCTTTTGAAATGTCGGAAATACGAATACTCCTGTATGATTTTGCCGCAGTAAGTAAATTGGGAATATTTTATTTTGCCATCTGAGGGAAATTCCGTTGTGGGCAAATTGAGGATATTTTATTCTTGTGGAATTTCGGCAAAGACAAATACATCTGCCGCATAACACTGCCATGCAAGCTTTATGGTTACAGCCATAGTCTCCTATTGTATCCAAACCCAACATTCAAGCTCAACTAGCAACGTTGTGTATAGAATTTTTGTAAAAAAAATATTTGACACATTATCACTTGGTATCTGCTTGTGGGCATATTAAATATGAATCTTTAATATTTTTATACTTTTGCAAAATAGATTTCCTTGACGTATAGGTTGGTATGAGGCTGACTATCCATGCTGTAAAAAAGGGTTCACTTTGCCAATGTTACTTCCGTTTTAGGGAAGGACGGAAAAAAATGCTGGGCTTATGTTATTATGAGGTTTGGTTTTTGAATTGCAAGGACACATGTAGCATTTTGAATGCAAAAAATTATACGTGTCTGTTTGTGGCATGCATTCAATATAAATCATAAATGTGTATAAGTCTCTTTGCAACTTAGATTAAAGATTAAAATATATATATAGATGCTACGTTTTATTTTGAGAACCATACCATAGAGGATGGCTAATGATAGACCGAGCCCGAGCCGAGCTTTGGCCGTAGCAAGATCAACTAAAATTTCATATATTTTGTCACGTATATTTTATTTTACATTAACTTTGTTGTGTTATTTCGCAAAATCAATTCAATAACAAAAACATTGAAAACTCATTACAAATAACAAAATAATAAGAATTGATTGTTTTTTTTCACTGTTGCCAATTCGTACTTTACAGCCTTTCACAATAGGCGGCTTCGATTCAGGTGAATGTAGAGCAAAGCAGAAGCAAACTGCGTAAAGTTAACATATTCTGATATGTGAATATTACAGAAGCTAGTATGACTTACGTTCTGAACCCGAACTAGTAAGTTTTACCAAAAGTGAACGCAAACTTGGACGCCCAACAGAGGTGATGTTTTATTTTCGTTTGGTTAACGCTATGGTTGCGTTAAAACGTTAGATTTTTTGCTTGGAGTACTGAGATAAGTTGTGTTATGTGTGCATAAAGAAACAGCAAGAAAGTCTACTAGAACGACTTCTCATATTCATAAAACGTAATGAACGAGCGGTTAAATTTTATGGCCAACAGTGAAAATTCGATGAAAATTTGTTGTGCACCTACATTTTCCGCTATAAACGTTGGCTTAGGACTTTTATCTCGTGATCTTAAATTTTCCAAAAAAAAAAAATCATACATCTTACATAACTTTTTTGGTGTAATAGTAACATAAAAGATAAAGAATGTTGTAAAAAAAATGTGAATAAAATTTTAAAGAACGCTTGAAAAATATATATTGATTAAATTCAAGATTAAAAATTGCATCTCCAGGATGTAGATTTTGTAGAATAACAAATTTTGTAGAAAAATCGTTTTGAAAAAAATAAATAAAACATGAAACAAAACACTGTTTTATTCTACTGATATAATAATTTGTTGATTTAACAAATAATGAGTATTCACCGGTTTCAGCCACTTGGCCAGCCAGAATAAAACAGTTTTTTTTATTTTTCATATACATATTTTTTGAAATGGAGTTCTTACAATGTTTCCGCTGAAACCTTTCATAAAATAACAATTTAATTTGCATAATACTTTTTGTTTGACTTTTTTTATCCCGATGTTGTTGTAAAATATTTGGATCGCTCTTTTTTTGAAAAGCGGAAGACACATAAAATTGACTTGACATTTTTAGGCTTGTTAAAATGTATATTATGTAGTATATAAATGAAGTCTAATAAGCGTGTATCGTTTGATAATATTAACTCATATTTTAGAATTTTAGTAAATGGCTAAATGTGTATGAACAAATGAAAAACCTAAATCGAAAATGAACGTTAATCCTGCTACTGCTGACATCCTTTCCTAAAATAGGGGTGACATGCAAAAAAGTGATTGTTTTTACAGAATGGGTTCAGACCAAGCATATAGTCAACGAATTTGTTATTGCCATAAAACAGCATACTTTTGTGAGTGTTTTTATATTTTCGCACGTCAAAACATATAAGTAGCAGTTATACTGAAATTATTACTTATTTAAACAATTTAAATGGAAAAAAAGTTTAATTCACTTTTTTATTTTTTGTGCTCGAACATTTTCGCCTAATGAGGCATCTTCAGGAGCAGATTGGTTACAAAATTTATTGGTTATTCTATTAAAAAAATATTACTGTTAACATCCATAATGACATCAAGTAAAAGCTGTGGATAATATCATCATGTGAACCGAGATCACATAAATTCAGAAAAATATGAGGTATTAGTGAAAGTTCCACTACGTATGGCACTCGACGAGCAGAGGGTTCCATCTCTTCAACAGAAGGGGACATTAACGACATCGCTATCTCACAACAAAAGGAGGAATGTGATAAATTTGCGGCGCTTTAAAGTTGGCCGAGTTATTACGGGGCGAGTCGATCAGATAACGGGAATATTTTTGTGAAATGTGGAGCTAGAACGCTATGGCGGGGGATGAATCAGAACATTAAAGTGGTTATTACAGATTTAAGTACTTACAGATGTTATATGCTTTGTGATGTGGCAGGGTCCGGACCTGGAAATTCAGAAAAAACGTGTGTTTTGAAATGAATTATATTTGTGTATATATATGAGGATGATTTATTTAGGCCCGGTATTTTGAAGTATCGTAAAGTTAACTAAAATGCAATTTTAGTTAAATCATCATAATATTTCACTCACCGAATTTCGACAGTAAGTATTTAGTAACTTTAACTTTCGATTTTCAAGATGGCGGCGCTTCACTGACAGCAGCTGTTCTTTTTAAATGAAAGGATACATCAAAATTGTTGTAAACTGAACATTTTTTGTCTCGTTTTCTAGCTTAATGAAGGTAAGGGATATGATTTTTATGAATAGTTGTTTGTTTTAAAGCTTTTGAATGGCATTTTAATTATTTCCAAGATTTGGGGGCGTGGCTTCATTCTTCGGCAATGTTCGGTTTTAATTAACTCGAGATTGCGTATTTTGAATAAAAGTTTAAGTAATAGTAAACTAAAATATTACTACAGTTCAATATACCGGGCCTTAGTTTTACTTCTTACATGATAAAAAAGCACCGTTTTTATAAATGTCACACGTCAAGGGGCCTCCCAATTCCCTTCCATTATTAAATAATGTGTGATTTTCTCAAAAAATACTGTGCGAACTTGGTATTAGGTATTTTCGTAATTATTTTAATAGCTAGTTTATGGTTAGTAAGACTGTGCTCTTTGCAACAAAAGTAGATTGGTATCAGACTGACTACTCATTTTGTAACAATCGGTTCATTTTGCCAATATCACCCATGTTTCATTTATGCTTTCAGGCATGCATTTTACTGTGAATTTTAAATGTTCCTATATCTTCGGATCTAAGATTATTGATTTTAGACACATGCTACATGTGTAAGCGAGCTTCTTATATGTATTTCTTTTGTATATGAATGAAGAGTAAATATAAAATATACACAAATATTTTCGTGCAACTTAAATTGCTTTTCGGATGTACTTTGCTTTTAATTTCAATTTAATTACATGTGCAATTTTATTACATGTGCTACTCCGGTCGATAGCTCAGGTGGTAGAGTGCTTGCATTCCATGCCGAAAGCTCGGGTTCGAATCCCACCGAGGGTGTCAGAAATGATTTCCCGTTTCGGTGTTTATTTCAAACCCCAAAATAAAATACCGCAAGGTTTACTCAGCCTTCACAAGAAATGAGTACCAGTACTCTCGGGAGCTGGGAAACCTCCACTTCAACTGAAGTGGTTGGCGTAAGACCGGCCCCCTTACCTGAAAAATAAATAGGTTCAACTCGCCACATGCGACCCCTTCGGGGATAACGCGGCAAGAAGTTACACTATATGTGTAGCTTAGTTGCGTTTTTTTTTGCGTTTGCGTTGCTATTTTGTTTTTTGTACAAATAATAAATTCAACCCATTTTATTTGGTTTTGAAATAAGAAAAAATAAAACAAAATATTAACATCACAAAGCGTAGCAGGTAAGTAGTTTAAAAAACTACCGTAGAAATCCTCTACGCCGTATAAAGGTAGATGGATTTTACCAGGACTACGGTCTGTGTACTCCTTTACCGCAAAGCTAGCCTTTCCGGTGTATTAAACCCGGAAATTTACCGTAAAAGAAGTCATAGTTTGCTACGCTGAAAGAATTTATTGTGTCCACAGTCTACGTAGCTTTACCTCTACGGCGCTTGCCGTAGCATGAACGTAGAACTACAAGGTGAGACCCACAAATAAAAGGAACAAAAAATCATTGGATTTTGTGCTTTTGGAATAATCTCCTGCTCAGATTCTTACTAAGAAAAATAATGAGGAACAGCAAAACATTTACACAACGCAACTAAGCTGCACATATAGCGTAGCAACTTACCGTGTTGTACCATACGGGGACCTTACTCAAACTACTTCATTTAAGGTTTGCTATCATTTATTGTGAAGGCTGGGCAAAATTTGTTGCCATGTAAATTTTTGGGATTTAATGAACACAAAATGGAAAATTGCTGTCGAATTAGCTTGGAATATTTTTACCTCCCTCCAAAGACACAATTTTTTTAGAGTCTGCAAAAGTAGCTTTGCATTAGATAGAAAATCCTATGAAAGTTGATGAAGTACAAAGGGTTTTCAAAGCGTTGAAAAATGAATCTCACCAAGAGGAAATTTTCTTTGATTATTTTTGTAAATTCTTAAATACTTATTTAAAAAAATAAAGGAAAACTTCGGAGCAGACGCACCCGTACTTTTGGGTCCCTCTCTTCACGTTATAATATAAAATACTTGCTTACACTTTATTGGTCTTCGTAGTTTTATTTATGAATTAAAATCGTCTCTGCAATGTGCTCTGAGCTTAATTAATGACTGCGCGAAAAATGTGCGCCACATTTTTGGTTGGAAAATTATAAAGTTTATTACAAAAAACGCTTTTGCTCATCTATAATCTATAATAATCTATAATCTAAGTTTATAGATTATAGATGAGCAAAAGCGTTTTTTGTAATAAACTTTATAATTTTCCAACCAAAAATGTGGCGCACATTTTTCGCGCAGTCATTAATTAAGCTCAGAGCACGTTGCAGAGACGATTTTAATTCATAAATAAAACTACGTGCTCATAAGGTGTGAAAATTCAATAAATTCCTTTAAATCGATCGTGGCGTTTTTTTTTATCGTGGTTTGCAAACTTCTTTTCATAATTTTTACACATAATGATGAAAGCATCGCGAAACACAGCAAATAAAAAGGAAATCTATTTATTTACTCAGGCTAGGAGTGACCTTAAATTATGGGTTGACCTCCTTTTACTGTGAAGATTTGGTTCACCTTTTCCAAATATTATTTTGTTTAAGGGAAAGCAACAGGAGTTACAGAGTTTATGTTATTTTGTAGGCACACATGCAGCATGCGTTAATGTGAACTTACGCGTGCTTGCTTGTGAGCATGGACAAAACATGATTTTTTGACCAGTACCCGTTTAAAAAAGTTTCGAGACTTGTTTCGCCAGAGGTGCTTTTCAAGTTCACATACATTTTTCTCGAATACTTAATACTTCGAGTATTAAAAAACTCGTACTACGGGTACAGGGGTCGCGGCAGAACAAACATTGCGAGCAATGGACAAACGGTTGGAGGAATTAGAACGGTCGCTCCAGAACCTTCTTACTGAACTTCCAGGGACTAAACATGAATCTCACATGAAAATAAAATCTTTGCAACTAAGATAAACAGTCTGATAGAAGACACCATCCTTATGACAAACAAATTTTCCCTGTTTTCAAAAAAAGGGTTCATTGTAGTTGATGTACAACAAACAAAAAATTTGCTCAAACCAAAAAATATCCTCAAAGATTATCTTAGGTCCAAAAAAAGATACAAGGGAGTTCACGATTCTTAGTAATGAGGCAATCGACCGAAAAATAAAGCAATAAAAAAATGTGAACCGAAAAGAGTACATTATCATTTATTCTTGTGCATATTTTTTCACAGTAAGTAACTTAATCTTTTTCAGAGTGATAAAAAAATTAAATACAAAGATTAAATTGTCTGTTAATAATAAGTTAAGGAATAAAGAAAAACGCATAAAACATTAAGCAAATCTAAATTAAAATTAATATTATATACATCTTTATTTAGCGAGTGAAATAAATTTAATTACACGTCTTCAAACAAACGTAAAGGGCAAATATGTACATAGACAAAAAAACAGCCATTTCAGATGGAAAAATACGACAGATGGAAATGAGAGGACAAAAGAGGAAAATAAAGAAAGTAGGTGACAAGAGAGGAATCTTTTTCCTGCTTTGAATAAATTATAAAGGTTTGGACTTTCGGTGAAAAACAAGAATTATCTGAATGTTATCGAACTAACCTACTCGTAAATTCGTTCGCGGATCCTTGTAAGGATACGATTGAAGATTGAAAGTAACATTGATTAATTCTGAAAAATTGGATGTACATACAAGACCGTAAGACCTTTTTTTTTGAGTAATAGGTTGGTATAAGGCTGACTACCCATACTGTACACACTTGGTTCACTTTTGCAAATGCCAACCTGGTTTCAGAGAAAGATGGTGGAAGTTGCAGTTGTGAACGCAACGCAACTAAGCTACACATATAGTGTAACTACTTGCCTGCGTTTCCTCGAACGGGTCACATGTGGCGCTTTGGGATCTATTTATTTTTACAGGTAAGGGGGCCGGCCTCACACCAACCACTTTCAGTTATAATAATAATAATATTAGGATGATTTATTTGGTGAGCGCTGTTTTTGTGTGTATCACATCTCAAGAGCCCTCTGCGAGCTTGGTCGTCGCTGTAGAAAGCGCCAATTCTCAAGCAAGACCCAGTTGTTGTAGGGTTGGATGGACCTATCAGTGACCGGTCTTTGGTAAAGGTTTATGAATTTTTCAACCCAGCGAAGTGCACATTCGAAATATAAATGGTATTGTTATGTAAATATCTTTCTATTATATAAAAATCTAGGGGGTATTTGCGTCTGTTTTTTTCGAATTTGCAAAAATGTTTTTCCAACAAGTGTTTCTATTGACGGACTGGACTAAACCTCATATCCAGAATTTTTGGTGTTTGTTTGTTTGTTTGTCCGTTTGTTTGTCCGTTTGTTTGTCCGTTTGTTTGTCCGTTTGTTTGTATATTTGTACCAGTATAGGCGCCCAGACCGTTTGCAGCACGATGCTGAAATTTTGCACACCCCCATAAAGTGTTAGTGGCTAAACAACTGTTAGAGTCCGAATGACGTCACGTGCATATTTTGCATACCTGCCATACAGACTGATAATTGAAATCTTGCCGCTGGCGGCCATTTTTAATTTACAGACTTCATATTCGAAACTATCATATCTTATAGTAATTTTAACAACTTTTGGAAGAAACTTTTTCGCAAAAAGTAAATTCTTCAAACAAAATTTGTAAATACCTACATAGAAAAAAATTAAAAATAATAACTTTCAGGTGGCACAACTGGCGTATGCATAAAGTTGGAACATTGAAATTAAACATGCCACCTAAGTATAAACAGACTTGAATATTTTCAAAATTTAAACAAAATCCATCAAGGATTAAGAGTAGCTGCGATACATTTTTTTTAGTTTCTTCAATATTTAACATTCTCCTGCCGTTTATTTTATAATTCTGAAGGTTTATTCTCGATGATTAAGTTTTTTTTGCTAATGTTAGTATTTTTTGAAAGAAAACTTTCTTCAATGACAAATTTTTTCGAACAAAATTTTGAAAAACCTGATTTTCACAAAAAAGTCAAATTTATAAGTAAAAAAATAAACTATTTTGATGCAACATTTACAATTCTAATTTTGTATAAAGTATAAAGTATAAAGATATGTAATGGGACAATTATGCCAAGTGTATATTTTGCATACTTGCTTTACCAAATAAAAAAATACATTGCTCTGTAGGCGGCCATTTTAAATTTATAGGCCTCATACTCAAATTTAAAATGCATTTTAGTACACCCCATAAATGTTGGAAGAAACTTTTTTTCTACGACAAATTTCTTTGAACAAATATTTAAAAAGTAAAATTTCATACAAAGTGTCTTATATATAAAAGAATAAAAAAAACTGAATCTTTTTTTTTTAATTTTCAAAAGTCATTTTTTTCTAAGAGTTCTGTCGATGGGTCGAACGTTTTCCCATACTTAGATTTTGTGTAGATTGTGAGTTTAGGCATTTTAATGTATCTTCATGTACCAAGCAGTATCAGACACTAAAATATCGTGAAAAGTAACACAAGCAGTTTTAAGATATCAAAAGATAATTCAGAGCAGGACGAGCAGTTTAAAGACATTTCATGACAATAAGAGCAGCTGGAACTATCTAAAAACAAAAGCACCAGTACCAACAAAACAATGTCGTACAGCAAACGAGTCATGTTTCATGCCACTATAAGACAATTGCAAGCAACACAGGTACGCTTAAGATACCATTACTAGCAAAACGAAAAAGAGCAAAAAAGACAAGTTATACACTTAAATGATAATGAACGGGTCGAGCATCATTATAAACCATCACCAGAAAAAAAAGAGCAGAAATAAAAAGCAGGATAAAGACTTCAGCACCTGAACAACAATAGGAAGTAGCACGATCAGGCCTGGGATTCTACCATAAAATTGTCCACTTTTTGTTGTTGTTGTTGGTCAGTTCTCATGGATCTTTTAAAAATCAGAGCAGGGGTAAAGTGTGCTGGTGAAGCCGGACTTCAAACTAAAATGCCGTAATCGTGCGCAGCACGAGTAGACAGGCTATTTAACTTAAATTCGTCTTTCGTGGATTAAAGATATTCGGAACATGAAAAGAATTCAATTACCTTTTTATCACAAAATTTATTAAATTATATCTTAAAGCATTCAATGAAATAAAGAACATATGGGCAAAAAATTATGGCGAAGCCAGACTAAAACCTACCCGGAGGGCCTAGCAGCCAACCGTGCGAGAGCGCGGTTTGGTCTGCTAGTTAAATATAAATATTGAAATAAGTATGGGTAGTTATAGTTATAAGAATCCTCATAAGTATTGGTGGGTAGGATCGATAATTGTGTATAAGTGTAGAATTCTCTAGGCTAAGTAGGTATTTGTTATAATTATAAGAATCCTGTATTGTATTGGTAGGTCGGATTGATGGTTGTGGAGAAGACTCTAGGTATTACGTGAAGCATCGAGAAATAATAATTACTATGCCTTTCTGGAACTGGCTAGCAACTATAGGTCCAGATTGTACTGCTCTAAAGAGTATAAAGGGTGCAAGTGGCCTGCAGGGCCAGCAGTATCATACGAGATTTACAAACACATAGAACTAACTTGATCAGTGAACAGAAACCAAGTGGAATAGTCGAGAAAGCTTTGTGAAAATAAATATGTAAAAGTGTAAAATAAACAACTAGATAAAAAAGACCTGTGTATTTTAATTTGAAAGACTTTTGAACCCTATTCCGTAACAGTATATTTTTGTGCTCCGCCGGGATCCGATCCACAACCTTCCATTTACGAGTCCAAAGTGCTGCCACTACGGACTATAGACCGGTCCAGGTTGAAGTGGGAGTTTCCCAGCTCCCGGGTGGGCTGGTTCTCATTTCTTGTTAAGGCTGAGTAAGCCTTGGAGATCGAACCCTTGCTCTCGGCATGGAATGCAAGCATTCTACCAATTGAGCTATCGACCTTTTTACGAGCTTGATCGTCGTCGCTACAAAGCGACAATTCTCAAGCAAGACCTTCGGTGACCGTTCATTAGTAAAGGTTTTTATGAATTTGTCAACACAGCGAAGAGCAATTTTGAAAATATAAACGGTATATATTTTTTGTGCTCCGCCGGGAATACAACCCACAACCTTCCCATTCAGAGTCCGAAGTGTTACCACTGAACTACGGACCGGTCAGTGAGGTTTGGTTTATTTTGTATGCACACATACAGCATGCGTAAGCGCGAACTCACATGCGCCTGATTGTGAGCATGTATTCAATATGACCCTTAAATGTCAATACAATACTAGGGGTACAAAGCATGTCTTCTGCAGTGGAAAAAAACCAATGATAAATAAATATGTAAAAAAACAATGAAAAATATTAAAAAATAAATGGTTATTGGCATCAAATAAGAAATACAAGAAACGAATGATTGCAATAGTGAAAGAGCTGAAACATATCTCTGAAGTCTGAGGTATTTAATTATACAGCGAATAAAAACGGTAGCTCAAGTATAAAACTAAACGTTTAACGAGTTTTACTAAAAGGATGAAGACTAAAAAGCTCACCCTGTTTCAGTTTCCATACATTTTAAGGTTAACATTTTGGTTCAGTTTATACGTTAAATTTTTAACTTACTTGGTACACGCCTGAAAGAGCGCTATTTTTTGCACCATTTATTTGTTATTCACCGATATTGGAAAATAAATTTTATAGCGCTCCTGTGTTTTCGAGCACTCGAAGTATTCATAGTTTTTTTAAATTGAATTTTTGTTTTAAATTGGAAGTATTTGAGACTTATTTAGATTTATTGAAGGAAATTAAAATGATTTTTTTTAACTACGTAATCCCAAGTAACACAGTTTTATACATTATATAGGAAGAATAAAACTGAAACCAAGAACCAACCTAAAGAGTGTTTGAATCTGAAATCTACCGAAATTTCGACAAAATTCAAATGGTCAAATGGTTAACACTCCGGACTCGTAATTAAAAGGTAGCGGCTTCGGATCCCAGTGAAGCACAAAAAAGTATATCCTTTTCGCGGGAAACAAAAAAAATATCTAACGTTCTTAAATAATCAAGGTTCATTTAATTTTCAGCAAACTGAATCTTTCTAGAAAAAAAATCCGTTGATTAGAAACGGGAATGTGTGTAGAGAGCTCTTGATGTGTGATTTATATAAAAAGAGCGCTCACCAAACACACACACACACACACTCATTTTCTTATTGAGTAATTTAAAATCTAAAACAATACGCAACAAAAAATTAACAATATATCTCTGCACATTTTTTAATGCTTAAATTGAATAATGGATTCTCATTAGTTTTATTTTCCACAATACATTAATGGCTATAATAATCATTACCCTTTTATTTCAGGATAAAAATTGGATTTACCAGATTTAGCACCGTCCTTATCTTTTGGCTAAACTCGCTTAATCCATAACTGGACTGGGTTATCACGTATTTTTTGCTATCATAGCCCTGCGTACAATGTGTTATATCTTTTTTCATTCCACTGCTGTGCTTTGGCCTCCCTCGGCTCACATAAAAACGTGTATTGTTCCGGCGTAGGAAAGTGAGGCTTATAAATGAATTATTGCAGGTTATAATCACGCTAAGGATGGGGTTATTTAATTGCATTTAAAACGAAAATTAATTCTCAATAATGAAGGTAAATTGTAAAGGTTTTGATGTTTGTATGGAAAAGGCTATAAATCTGTATGATATGAAAAAATATGCAAGGACGGAAAGAATGGCGGTTGATCAGCAATATTAGCCGCTAAGGCTTTTAAATATTAAATGTTGATTTTGTTTGTTTATTTTTTTATTTGTTATTTAATCATTTAAGTACATTATTTTTCATTTTCTTGACTTGGCATGCATAAAATATGAATGTGATGTAGACTTTGCCAAGTACATCACAAATTATATCATTTTTTTATGTGTACCTACCAGTTAAAATCTCAGCTAAAAACCTAATTATATTTTTTTAAACGAGAGGACATTCGCACGTGTATTTAAAGACCAGCCACAAAGGTTCATCTAGCTTTTAAGAACTGGGTCTTGCTTGTAAGTTTACAGAGGATTTTGAAGTGTGATTGGCACTGAATTAATCAGCTTTATTGTTATTTGAATTACTTCATAATTTACAGAAAAACGTAAAATCACACAGTTTTGACCGGTCCATAGTCTAGTGGTTAACACTTTGGAATCGTGGAAGTTAGAGGGTTAGAATCCCATATCCCAATCAAATAGGAGCACGATAAATATTTCATTTTTTAAATTTGTTCTTCACTAGGTTAAAAAATTAATCTGCCTTTACCTAAGACTCGTCACCATAGGTCCATCCAGCCTTACACCAACTGGTTCTTGCTTGAGAATTTGCGGTTTCTACAGCGTCGGCCAATGTCGCAGAGGGCTCTTGAAGTGTGATTCACACAAAAAATAGCGCTCACCAAATAAATCAACCTTTTATTATTATGAATAATAATTGATCTGTTAATCTATGAAAATACAGGCTCCTGGTACATCCAGTATCTGATACAATCGCAGGTAATGAATACGTTATGAGTGTGGGGTGATAAATTGAAGCCGCCGACATTGCGTATCATATAATATCTTATTTATAGTTCCCAAGATTGTACGGGGGAGACGCCTCCTTTAACGATTGCCTCAGTAATAATGGCCTGTTACTGCCCGATGCGAGAAAAACATACGATTTATCATGTTTCTACAAATATAAGAATTTTTATGATATTTATTTTATTTCTTATACTCACCTCACTAGCAGTATTTCTTCAAATGTAAGAATCAAAAGACTTGTGAAAGGAAAGTACTGTACTGTACTGTATCCTGCCGCCGTTCCACTAGGGGTGGCCGGTACCTCCGCAGATGCGCCTCCACTTTTTTCTGTCCTTACAAACCACTTTCATTTCCTCAATATTCATCACCTTTTTCATACATACTCTTCTCTTATTTTCACTCTGCAGGTTCCATTCTTTCGCAATCTCACCTATTTGGTCTAACCATTCTTTCCTCGGCCTTCCCCTTCCGCGCTTTCCTCTGACATTTCCTTTGTACACTTTCTTCGTTAGTCGTTCATCATCCATTCTTTCGAGATGTCCGAACCATCTCATCGTACTTTTTTGTACTTTCATTCTCATATTCTCTTTTATACCACACTCGTTCACCACCCAATCATTACGTACTCTATCATTCAGTGTTTTTCCAGCCATTGCTCTCAGGTAAGCCATTTCAACCGTACATACTTTACTCAGCTCACATTCATTAACTGTCCACGCCTCACTTCCTGTTTCAATTCTTCATTTCATTTTATAAATCAACCTTCATCTGCTTTGCACTTGAAAAAAACACACTAATCTAAGTTGCAAAGGTATGTAACATTGGGGATTCACAGTATATGCATTCTCACAAGCAGACACGTACAAGTTCAAGTTTTCACATGCCGCATGTAAGCCTACAACATAAAAACCCAAAAGCAAAAAATAAAATAAAAGTGAAGTAAAGCTTTGTTTTTCCAATTGTTTTTTTTTTAAATTCAATGGACTTTCACTGTTTGAACAGATATACACTTAAAAATATAAAAACCCAAATCTCAACTTGACATAATCCCTGCAACTCTTGCCGCCCTCCCCTGAAACAGGGGTGACATTGGCAAAGTGAACCATTTTGTACAGCATGGGTGGTCAGCCGCATACCAACCTACATATAAGTCAAGGAACATACACAGCAAGTTATATTTTTGAAATAATATGTATAAACATGAAAAAGAATTACAAAATTCTTATTAAACATTAAAAAAAAAAAACCCTAGCCCTAGTCGCCGACATTATAGACACAATTCTTGATAGTCAAAAGTCTACGCACTCGGTTTGACAAATGGTTCGTCGGGGTTATAGCCGCGGGGGCCAAGAGGGCTGATCTTTCTAGCGTGTTTCGAATGGAACAGCGTTGGTTCGATCCCCGCTTGGGTCACTTGACTTTAACTTTGACCCTGGTTCAACAGATGTTATTGGGTAATTATTATTTAATAATTCATTAATAATAAACAATAATGAATTATTAAAACCTGTTTCTGGCCAGGCAGAATAGGTTGGTGAATTGCATTCCTCTTCACAAATCTATTTAAAAAAAAAAAAAAACCTTTCCATTTAATAAAAACCTTACACTAATCTGACATATTACGTAATATAAAACTGGAATAAAAAAACAAACGTATATTTTCGTAGGATTTCATCGTTTATGCATTCAAAATCCAGCCAACAACCATTCGTTAAGTCATAACATAATTGTCGTGGAAATTTCTTCACATTTTTCTTTACGTAATTCACTTTAAATATATGTGATTTAGTATCGGAAGAAAAACGTTTTTATTGCTCCGTTTAAAAAAATATTTCCTACGTAAAATGTAGGTTAGAAAATAAAATACCGCGGAGTGCGTTGTTTCACTGCTACCTTATGTATTTTTTTTTAAGGAATCCTGTGCGGGAGACTGCCTAGATTTAAGAGAATCTAGGTGTCTATGAAATGCCGCAGAGTTGTTGGAGATGTGACGGTTGATGTCTTGATACTTTGTAACAGGGCGGTTAGCTTCGTAGTGTTGTGTTGGATGTTGCGTGTTGTGTTGGCTTTGTTTTGAGGCACTAAAACGAAGTGGCGATTGATAGTGACTATAAACAGGAGAAAAAAAATTCAAGATTAAATTCGTACTTTTTATTCAGTATGAAGTTGCTTAGATATTTCTGAAACAGCATATCTTTTGATTTATTATTTCAATATTAAAGTCTTGAACAACAACATCATTTCCATATTAAGTAAATTAATATCTTTAAGCTTTAAAAATACATATGTAGTTATTTTAAGTTAATTTCAATTTCTCTTCATTTTGATTTTTCATATTTTTTTCATCATAAAATCTTCTTTTAAAAATAAATGTCAAGATTGTATGCGTTATTTTATTAAAATTCATATTTTGTATTGGAACATTAGTTCTTATTTATTTTTAAATGGCAGTTTCGATACGATATGAGCGAAAAATAATTTTATGTATTTTTTTCATTTAGTATTAAAAGATTAAGAGATAATAAAAATTTGACAAAACTTTTAAAAATAGAAGTAGGTACAAAAAAAAGTTATGGACAGATTACACAATATGTTTCTTTTCTCAGCGGGAAAACGTCACATGTCTATGCGACTAAAGCTATCAGAAAGTATAAAAAAACGTATGTTTTTGCCTAGCAGGCTGGTCCTGTAACAATAATGTTATACATAGAATTTGTGCCAAGTCCACTATACGTACACGAGCAATAAAGTAGAAATATTTGAAAAGCCACAAAAATATATTATGTTTAAATTAGAGAACCTCCCATTTCTTCTACCGCATTTGTTTTCATTTGAAAATAAGAGCTTTTTGTACCCTTTTAAAACAGGGTGGGTATATTTACTAAAGGTTGGAGTTTTTTTCCCTGAAGGCCATTTCGACTGAAACAGTTTTTTTTTCTTTGCAAAGAGATCTTATATTCTAGCCTGTAATGGCAAATAAATGAAATAGGAGACTCTACAAAAATATGTGGTCTAGTGAGAATTTTGTTTTTGACGTAGGACAATCTTTTAAGTGGTTTAATTTTTAGAATGCCAAATTTTTTGTTTGTTTTAATATCTTTTAGAACCAAAAAGTAATATTTTACTTTTAAAATACTCTTCATTTAATTTTTTGAAAAAACTAATATAAATTAAAGGAAGTATTTTTTATCATTTTACCCTTAAACCTTGTTTATAGACATCAAAGCCATGTATCGTCCAAAAAAAACTATATTATTTTATTTAAAAATCTTGATCATTGCATTATGTATGGGTAAATGATATTTTCAATATCGTTTTGAGTTGTTTTTTTTTAAATAAAAGTGAAATCTTAAAATTTTCGGGTTGCTCAGTTAAGTGAATTCAGAAAACCAGATTTTTTTTAAGTACAAAGTATTCGTAAATGGACAAAAAAAAATTGTTGAGGAAACTGGGGCGGCCATTTAATTTTGTTACACATTTATTAAGAAAAATATGGGTATTGTCAAAGGAACCATTTAATTGCCGTTTTGAGTATTATAAACATTACACCAAACAAAAAGAACACACAAAAAAACAAACTAACGACCTATTTTGGTCCCATCGGCACAAGAGTGCGGCCAAAAATTCAAATGCCGCTCCAGAGTTTCCCAAAGTATAATCTTTAGTTCTCCCATTTTCTGACGCAAGTCTTTGTAGTATATGAATGCTAAAAATTGTAAAAATTTGCTAAAAAAGGCTGTTTCAACCTCAGTTTCGAAAATATCAATATAATTTTGCTTGCGCTAGTGAATCTTGACACTTAAATAAAATGGCCAACAATACAATCGTTTTGTTTCAGGGGAGGCTGGCAAAGGTTGTACAGCTCACGTTTAGCTGGAATTTCTGTTTTTATTTTGTAAGTGCACATGCAGAATGTGTAAATGTGAACTAAAACGTGTCTCCTTGTGGAAATTCATTAAAAATGAATCTTATTTGTTTACATTTTATTGTAAGTGAAATTATATGAAAATAGATTAGTAATAAAAGCAACATAAATAGAACAATATTTAACATACAAAGTGAGTGTGTAAAAGAAGAAAATGTATGAAAAAGTGATGGATATGAATTAATTGAAAGAGGAATGTAAGGATAGGAAGAAATGGAGGCCGCTCTGCAGAGGCTCTGGCTCGCCCTAACGGAATGGCTACAGAGTTGCAGTTACAGTTACAGATGATATTTTCGCGATCGAGGAAAATTTAGATAAATAAAAAATAATTGTTAATCAGGGAAGGACGGCAAGAGTTGCAGGGCTTATGTTCATTTGAGATTGGGTTTTTATTTTGTAGATCCACATGCGGCATGTGTTAGCGCGAATGTCTGCTTGTGGGAATGCATTTACTATAAATCTTAAAGGATATATATCATTGCAGCTTAGATTAGATTGGATTAGATTAGGTGGCTGAACTAGGTAAATTAAATTGAAAACTGGTTTCAAAGTAAAGATAATCCGAGTGTGTTGCTGGTTTAAGATGCGATGGTTTGCTCCATAAAGCATTTCTGTTTGACAGTAATTCCACCGGCCAATTGTCCTCCCAGGCAGTACCGCACCGTAGCTCTGTTTCTCCCTGTGCCGCAGCCCGCCCGGCCCATTCACATGTAACGAGCAGTACACAGAATATACTTCAGCTACTGGATAATATAATACACGACTGTAAAACAGTAGAGGTCAACTGTTCCTGTAAAGCGTAGAGCATCACTGCTACGCCAAAGTCTACGGATCACTACAGAATAGTATTCATGGAAGTTGTACTAGAATTCTACACACATTAACTAGATACTGTAACTGTTACTCTGTAGCCATTCCGCTAGGGGTGGCCAGAGCCTCTACAGAGCTGCCTTTATTTTTTCCTATCCTTACATACCTCTTTCAATTCATTCATATCCATCACCTTTTTCATGCATTTTCTTCTTTTACACTCACTTTGTATATCCCATTCTTTCACAATCTCCTCAATCTGATCACTCCATCCTTTTCTCGGTCGTCCCTTCCCTATTTTTCCTTTGACACTTTCTTTGTATACAAACTAGATAAGTGAAGTTTATCGTTTTTTTATAATTTTGACATTGGTTTTGATTGATAGAGATGTATATGACTTAAACTGAACAAGTTGTCACTGGGTTCAAATAATAAATAATATGAAATAGTCGCTGGAATGGTCGAGGGGCTAAGGCGTTGGCACTCGAATTTGCGATATATACACTAACGGTGGTTCGAGCCCTGCCTTGTCCGGTTGACTATAACATTAATCCTGGTTCAACAGATGTCATTGCATGCAAACAATGGAAAAATCTCATTTATAGTTTCTTTTTTAATTCAATTGGATTTATTTTTATTTTTTTATTTGTACATTTTATTTTTAATTCATTTTTTATTTTATTTTTTGCTCAAACGTTTTCGCCTAATAAGGCATCTTCAGGAGTATAATTGTTACAAATATTTTTATTAAACATTTTTTTGTAAAACAAAATTCATAGAGAAAGTCATAATATAAGATTCAAAAGGTATAATGGTTAGGTATAATTTAATTAACATTTTTGATAAAATAAATAGGCAAAATTACAATTGAAAACACAAAACGTGACATTTGTTTTTTTCAACTGAATTTTACAATACAATAGATTTTCACTGTGTAAACAGATTTACACTTAAAAATTTAATCATTTATAGCTTTTTAACAGATATGTGTACTTCTAATATGTGTTCAAGATAAAACAATTGTTGGTTGTACCCACGGTTGTACCCTTCCATGTCACATTTTGGTATTCCAGTATTGTTTAACCTTCACTTTGTCTGAGGATCCAAAAATTTTTAATACGACGTATTTTTAGTAAATCGTGTTAAATTTAAAAGGTTCACCATGAACGTTTCACGTACTATATACTTATCATATAGCAACTTTCGGATAGGGTTGGCCGACGTGAATCCTTGCCTTTAGAATATATTTGACAACGCTAAGAGTACATGGTGGAAAAAACAGTAGGAAAAACAACACCACTGAGATAACGGATGGCCGAAATAGTTTAGCAAATTTAACGTGCTCTTTAGAAGGAAAATGATCGCATATTTTTATTTTTATGTTTAAGAAAATATCGCTTTTTGTGTTATTTTTTAAATACTAACGTGATACGTGTTTTTTTTTGCCTAATAAGACCACATGAAGTGGATCATTGAGGTTCACACTTCACCCATTTGGGAACACGGCTGAGTAAGACTGACTAATATTTTGTTAGTGGTAGATTAGGATCTTAGTTGACCGGTCCGTACTATAGTGGTAACGCTTCGGACTCGTAAATTGAATATCTTGGGCCTGAATCCCTGCGTAACATAAAAAAATACCATTTACATTTTCAAATTTCGCTGGGTTGAAAAATGCATATACCTTGACCAAAGACCGGTTATTAAAGGTCCATCCAACCTTACAGAAACTGAGTATTGGCGCTTTCTATAGTGACGATCAAGCTTGCAGAGGGCTCTTAGGGGGTATGATTCACACAAATACAGCGCTCACAAAATAAATCATCCTAATATCATTATTAGTTGCATAGGCATACGGTGTTTGATCGCTGAGAAAAGAATTGATTTGAAACATCTGTGTCAATACGACCCGATTCTATTAAAAAAAGATATCGGCGATAAAATGGAGGCACAACAAAAACCCGCGGGAAAAAATGTGATGACACCTTGCCGAGGTTTCTCAGAATACTGTCTTCTTGACCTGTGATGACACACTTCCGGAGGAAATTGAAAATGTTCCGTCTTCGTTGCTTAATTCATAATTGGTAGATGTTAAAAACCACTTCTTATCAACCAATTGAAATAAGATAAAATGTAACTCATTCAGTTTCTTACTCATTGGTTTATCATACTTCTCTTAACACATACTCCTAGCTTCAAACATTTTCAAATTTTCCTCCATTAACTTTTTTCTTTATACTCAACAGACAGTACAGAGTTTTGAAAGCTTCGAATATAATAGAGATCTCTGGAGGTTTTTTTTGCACCCTTGTTACAACAGCGACCTGGTAATTTAAAGTGGTAGAAAGCCTGAATAAATTGTTGGAAGGCTTTTCTTTCACGCGCGGCACGCAGTGGCCTGAAAGGTGACGGTGTTTATGTAAAAAAAAACCCTTTAATCCTGATGATCTGCGACAATTTTAAAAGAAATTCCAAATTACAGTCCCAGGAAGTAAGCTATGAAATTGTGTAAGTTGTTTTTTAAATTGTTTTTCTTGAACACTGGAATTCTGTGACAAATTGATCCAATTCATTCAAAAGGAAAAGTGTCTACAGAATTTTTCTTGTTCACAAATTACATTTTGACAGTAAAAGTTGAAGAAAGGTTGTATTCTTGTGATTATAGACTCAGAATACTAATCAAAAGGTTCATGGTTGGATCACCATTGAAGCTCAAAAGTTTTTCGTGAGTTATGAAAAAGATTGTTTATAGTTCAGTAGGTACATTTTTTTTTAATAGATTTGTGAAGAGGAATGCAATTCACCAACTTTTTCTGCCTGGCCAGAAACATGTATTAATATCATGAATTAATAATTCATTAGATTAAAATAAAAAACTTCTTTGTTACAATTCACATGAGCTTTTATTATTTTTTAAACACTGTTTGTGTTTAAAAAATAATAAAAGCTCATGTGAATTGTAACAAAGAAGTTTTTTATTTTAATCTATTAAAATGAACTTTCACGAAGTAACTGCCAAAAACCTAGATAATATAATAATTCATTATTGTTTATTTTAATGAATTATTAATTATTAATTACCCAATAACATCTGTTGAAACAGGGTCAAAGTTATGGTCAAATGACCCAGGCGGGGATCGAACCAACGTTATTCTTTTCCAAATACGCTAGTTAGATCAGCCCATTTGGCCCCCTCGGCCATAACACCGACGATTTCAAGATTATTTCAACATCAAGGAATCCGGAGTTGTAGAACTTTTCAGTAACGATTGAAATTACTCATGCAGAGTTTTAAATGACAATTTTTCTATCCGAATATGGAAAAGACCTACATATATAACTTGTTAACGAAGAAAAAAAAATGTAGCTGTAATCTGTAAATCAGAACTCAGATTTATTTTACTTTACTTTTCAATGAGAAGTTCTTATTAATAATCACTTTTATACCAAGTTCAGTTTGTCTAATTATGGCAAATAGTAAATATTTACAATAAAATAATGTATTGAGTTACATATTTGTTGGGTATTATTGTATAAGCTTAAACACAAATCGTACATATCGCTGAAATTTGTACGATTTATGTCCGATTTCCATCGATATATGAACCCATACAGTTGTTAATCGTTCATAATAATTTATATCGTACATAAAATCGTACAGAAGCGATTCATTAAAGGCAGGCCGCGGCGTGATTTTCAGTTCGACTGCTATCGGACGGATGTACAAAGAACCTCAGTATTAGAATGCTTTGATATACGAACACTCTATATTACTTAAAGGTTCCGCAAGATATAAAATGATTCATAATCAATGTATTTTCATGCTAGAAGCTCAAAGTAGTCATAGTGTCTTAGCCTGTTGCTCTGAAAAGATTTAGAGAATAACTTGAAAGAACCATTATCAGTCAATAAATACACTTTTTTTTTAAATATGTTGATTTGATTCGGTTACTTTGAGCGAAATTTAAACGATCATTCAAAGGTAAGGTAAAAACCCATTAAACTAGTGGTGATAATACAACGCAGCTTATATATTGTATAAGAAATTTGTATTTTTTTGTTTTTCTCAGGATGATGCGTGAGTTTTTAAAGAGAAATTATAACAGAAAACCCAGTGCTTCGTTTAGAAATCCTTTGTTGGTTTTGTACATTTTACGGAATCTCTCAGGGCTGGAAGTCTCATCACCACGGTAATTCTTCCTACCGGATATCGGTAATATTTGTCTCAAGACTAATCAACTGTTCACTTGTGGCCATCTTGGATTGACAGGTCTTCATACAAATATTACAAAAATTCGGTAGGTAAGAATTACTGTGGTGATGAGACTTCCAGCCCACGTAAATATAGTATTCAGCATACTTAAGCATATTTCACTTTCAAAAAAATACAAAATGTTTGCTTCACGAGTTTATTGACATTCGAATAAAAATGTAAAACGAATTTATTTGCTGAGTTGAGGTACCTCAATAATTTATTGGTATCACAGGAAATGAAGTCCGTTTAATAAATCAAACGAAATGGTAAGGCACCGACACAACATACGCCATGTGAAATATCTGATGGGTTTATTTATTGGGTTTTCCTATGCAGTTCAACCATGTGTTGAGATCTTTATTGGCTTTCAGCGTGCCTGAAAAATATGTATGAAGGAAACTGTTGATCTCAAATAAATTCGCTATTACCTTAACATACCATTTTTTTAAGCATTTAGAGTATTTTTAAGGCATAAAATGTGTATTTTTTATTTATCTGTTTCAATCCTAAGATTGGCTTGCAGCAGTGCTTATCAACCTTTTTCACCAATCTTCCCTATCTACGGCAATCTTTTTGAGGTCATCATAAGAGAAACAGCACATTGTTTATAATGTTGTTATCATCTTACTTGGGGTTTTTTTTTATTAAACTACGATTTACTTTAAAATAAAATATTTTTTTCAAAACGTAGTTTTATTTTCACAATAATTTTATCTACCTCAAGCACTTTCGACCTGCAACATTTGGGTCATTATCAAGAATTTCTGCGATTTATTTATTTCAACAATATTTATTTTGCGCAATATTGGTAAGGCAGTACTCTCAATCTTCTCACTTTAGCTTATAAGGACTTCGCGGCACAATGTTCAAAGAGACTCTCTAGCTCTCACATAACCGCCGCCTCTATTTAGAAGGCTTATACCGTTGGTTCTCGAGTATTCGAGAATATGCCACATACTTCTATAATGGATTTTTCGAAACATTTCGAGATTGTTTGACACACACCAGCGTGCTTAGGCGCACGTACTACTAATCCATGGTTCGTAACAATATATTATTTTTGTACAATAATTGACGCTTTACTATCTTTTACATATCTTTTAACATTGTGCATTAAAAAATGTGAACTGTGTCATCAGAACGAGTTTTTACCCAGTAGGATAGTAAAAGACTGAGTATTTCAAATTTGATAAGTAAGATTGCAGATGCACTTTCCGATTTTGATACTAAAAACTCTTTTCTAAGGATGAAGTTGTATGGCATGTACAACAGAATATGGCATGATATATAAGATGGCGTACTAGAAACTGACTTACGACGATGAAGCACTGTACGAGACACAGTTGTCAACCTGTCCTGTCAAATACAAAAGTGGTCTATGTTTGCAACAATTTTAAAATTGTGTCATAAAATTCTTGACAAAGCTTATTGCTTTTTTTTATGGAATTATGTATTCCTAACTAAGGATGATTTATGGGAGTTCAAATTAAAATTGTAGTATCTTTTTGCGCTTAAACAATTTTTAGTATACTTTGTCCGGTCGATAGCTCAGTTGGTAGAGTGCTTGCATTCTACCCCGTGAGCTCGGGTTCGAATCCCACCGAGGAGGGTGTCAGAAATGATTTCCTATTTCGGTGTGTATTTCAAACCCCATAATATAAATACCGGCGAGGTTTACTCAGCCTTCACAATAAATGAGTACCAGACCCCTCGGGAGCTGGGAAATTCCCACTTCAACTGAAGTGGTTGGCGTAAGGCCGGCCCCCTTACCTGTAAAAATAAATAGGTTCAACTCGCCACATGCGACCCCTTCGGGGATAACGCGGCAAGAAGTTACACTATATGTGTAGCTTAGTTGCGTTTTTTTTTTTTTTTGTATATCATATTTCAATGGCATAGCCCAAAACAAATAACCATGAGCTCAAAATTAACATCTCAGAATATTTTTTATTTCGTTTTTTCCTTCAAATTTTTCACAAGATACATTTTTAACTGAAGTTCCTTTGAATAACTGAAGATTGCAATTTTTCCTTGAAGATTTTTAAGGTTTATTTTTTATCGGAAAATACTTTCAATCATCCACAGTTTATCCATTTTCATATTTTTTCAATTATTTTTTACAGCTGGAAGATTAAAAGGGAGCCAATCTTAGACGTTGCAATGTAAGAGAATCTCTTCCTGATTTCCAAGCGCCAATAAAATCGACATGAAAAGTAAGAAAAAAAAATGTAAATAGTTGATGCGGAGTTGAGATATTTTCAGGAGGGAAACTTGCCTGTCTTTTTTCTTGCTTTGAGAGTTTCATGAATAAGTTTCATGGTATGTTAGCAATCGACGGATCTAGTCTACCAGATTCTCTAGCGTCAGTTACAGTGCCGGAAGATTTGCTGAAAAGAAGGAAAAATGCATTGGGCTCCAGAATTTGTTATTTATGTTATTTGTTAACAATTTTATTTCATTTTTATTTCAATTTTGTTAATTATGTTATTTTTTAACAATTAAGTACTCTTATTTGTTAACAATTTACATAAAGGTGTATCGGGAAAAGTAATTACCAAGGTTTGTAATTTTTCACTTTCATTCAATTGTTACATTTATTGTTATATAAAAATCGAACACTTTTTACATGTTATAGAATGAAAAAAAAACGGATTTCATTGACCGCGCAAAAGAGAAAAACGATTTCTCTACGTTTAAAATCCGTTTTTTTTTCATTCTATAAAATGTCTAACGACCGTAATCATAATTTAAAATCTTTAATCACTTTTTACATGATCTCGGCATAAGCGACAACAACTAAATTGTTCAGAAGGGCAGTTTAATGTTTGATATTGCAAAAAAAGGAATAACCTTTTTATCATATCGTTAAAATCAAAACCGCTCTAAAATTTAAAAAAATTAAAGCATTTATTGGCATTCCTATTAATGTGGTCGTACGATGTTGTACGATTTTTTTTTATGTCACAAGCGCCTTTTGGACAAAAAAGTCCAAAATCTTGTCAGTTACACTAAAACCATACTTCAAAAACGCAGTTGTTTGCTTGGACATAAATAACAAAAAACATATATTGTAGAGTTATGGGAGTTAGCGCATTAGAAAGTGCGGAAAATTTTAAGTAAGATAGCATTCATAACTCATCTTTGACCAAAACGTCGCTTACTCCCTACTTCCTTTTAACCGACGATATAGACTTATAACATCAACTTAATTATGCATTATATTTAAGCTTTAAACGTTTGGGCGCCACTTTCCTAAAAATGTCCCTTTCCTCCCTGTAAGCACAAGTCTTCAATGCAAATCCTCTATCAAGCAGAAGCCATCTTTGACCAGAGATATCTTTATACATCTGCGCTTACTTCATCCCTACCACGGTAATAACCACTTTCTTAGAAGTAATTTTATACAAAGTTATTAGGATTTTTTCATAACCTCTGACGTCATCGTGTCAGGCGGAGGGATTACGGAGATGTAGCTCAAGAATAAAACATTGCGTGTAAACTCGACCATCGCGTATTCACAAAATTGTATGAAAACTAAAGCTCTCACTAGAAATTCTGTTTCAAGGTAGATATTTTTTTAACAAACGCTGTGATGGAGTTTATAAGTAAGCTTTTATACTCGGAAGCTAGATTTGAATTTGAATTTTCCATTACGCCCTAGCTGAGCCCAAGCAATTAGCCTTAACTTTCATTCTCAAAGACAAAATAAGGGCAAGAAAAAACGGAATAATAATTTTAATCTAAGAAACAATTTTTTTGAGAAAATTTAAGATGGTCTCTACATTATTAGTAAGATGAAAAGAGCGATCTTCGGATTATGAAAATAAATACGGCTAAATCAATTTGGAAAACTTGTACAAGAATGGTAGGTAGTATATAATTATAGGTAGTTTACCAACTTGTATTTGTACTTGCATCCAGTTGCCTTCCATTAGTGGTAGCCAGTAAATTCGCAGATGTGTCACCAAATTTGTTCTCTCTTTTCAAACTTATTTCATCCCTTCTACATTTATCATGCTTTTCAGAGGAGAAGAGAAGACTCTTTATCTTATTCTGCAGCCTTATGCAATCTCATTAATTGATGAGGCATTCACTTTGTAACCTTTCATTTAAAAAAATAAAAAACAAATTGTATTAGGTTACGGGGCGAGTAAAATTAAATAATGTACGACCGGTTTCGGAAACAATGTTTCCATCGTCAGGTATGTACCTCAGGTATGTTTGTTATATTTGTAACATAAACATAAACGTTCCTTGACTTATAGGTTGGTATGCGGCTGACCACCCATACTGTGAAAAAAATGGTTCACTTTGCCAATGTCACCCCTGTCTCAGGGAAGGACGGCAAGAGTTGCAGGGCTTATGTTCATTTGAGATGGGTTATTATAATGTAGGTCCACATGCGGCATGTGTTAGCGCGAAATTATACATGTCTGCTTGTGGGAATGCATTTGATATAAATCTTAAATGGTATATATCCTTGCAGCTTAGATTAGATTAGATTAGATTAGACATAGCTCAGTTGGTAGAGTGCTTGCATTCTACCTCGTGAGCTCGGGTTCGAATCCCACCGAGGAGGGTGTCAGAAATGATTTCCTATTTCGGTGTTTATTTCAAACCCCATAATAAAAATACCGGCAAGGTTTACTCAGCCTTTACAAGAAATGAGTACCAGCCCCCTCGGGAGCTGGTAAACCCCCACTTCAACTGAAGTGGTTGGCGTAAGGCCGGCCCCCTTACCTGTAAAAATAAATAGGTTCAAATCGCCACATGCGACCCCTTCGGGGATAACGCGGCAAGAAGTTACACTATATGTGTAGCTTAGTTGCGTTGCGTTGCGTAACATAACATTTTTAATTGTATTAAAATATTATTACGTAAGGTAAACCAAACACATATTTTACTTAAATTTACAATCATAATTTCGTATATCACATGTTTCCCTTTGTGTTTTTTCATTTAATTTTGCAACTAATTAACCTTTCGCTACGTGGGAAGGCACTATGAGCAGTAGACCAAGTACAAAACCTTACCTCCATACTCAGCAATAGTGTTGAACAAAAAATATATGGAATCTTAGAAAGTGCCTTCTAGGAAGCGTTTTGGTTTATATCGTTTTTGATAAAACGCTATGGTTTAGTTGAAACCTTAAATTACTCAGGATACAGGTCGGTGTGGTAGAAATGAAGGTGTCGAGACATACATTAACAGAAAAACAAAGAAAACTCGCCCGGTAGGAAACGGTAGGGGATATAATTAAATATTATATTATTTCATAATATTATTTTGTAATTTAATATAGTTTAAGGGTTGGATTAACAAAGGCGAATTTGTAACTTTATAGCCTCGGAAGCTCTAAAAAAATGTTGGTTCTGTTTTAAAGCAAAATATTTGAGTGTACAAACGAATGGGAATTTTTTTGGAAATGCTTTATTTTTGCTCGGTTTGAATTCAAATTTAAACAATGTGTACATAGACTTATTTATTTTAAATTTTCAAACGATAAGAGAGCGCTATTTTCGTATGTCACACCTTAGGACCCTCTACAATCACGGATTATACTTTAAAAAAAGTGTTCCACTTTGTTCATTTGAGATTTGTATTTTTATTATTTGTTAGAACACATGCATCACTTGTAAGCGCGAATTTAAATGTGTTTGCTTGTGACCATGCATTTAATGTTTTTTTTTCAATTTGAAATAAAGTGGTCATACATTTTTTTTTTAAATCTATTACATTGTTGATTAAATTGTTACACTATACCTCACCAAAAAAAGACTGAGCGCTTGTGTGTGGTGAAGGTGAATTACATATTACATATTAATAAATTATAGATAGACATTGAAAATATTTACAAAAGAAGTTCCCCATGTTTACACGATGCTCGCGGTAAATCTGGCTTTGGTCAAATAAGCGCTATACCTTTTCGTAATAACGTTAACCTATGAAAACTAATATTTTCCATATTATATTATGCTCTGTTCGCGTGGTTACCGCCAGTACTACGAGTAAATACTAATTTAATACGAATGCGGGACTTATTCGTGGCTGGGGCCCACGCCTTCCTAAAGTTGATTTTGTATGAGAACGGGAGCTAATAATGTTCCAAGGAATTTTACTCACTGAGCCTTTTTGCGAGATTCATATAGTAACAACGGTTTTGGTAGTTCTTGCACGAAGCTCTAAAGCATTACTTGTGATTTTTTGTACTAAAATGTTGTCAGTAGGTATTATTTATTGCATAATGCTGTATGAAGTTAGTTGGTATGAGGCTGATCACCCATACTGTAAAAAATGGTTCACTTTGCCAATGTCACCCCTGTTTCAGGGAATGTCGGCAAGAGTTGCAGGGCTTATGTTCATTTGAGGTTTGGATTTTATTTGTAAGTACACAATCAGCATTTGTGAGCGCGAACTACACGTGTTTGTTTGTAGGCATACATCTGAGAGCTTTGAATGAATATATCTTTGCAACTTAGATTATAGATTATAGAAGTTAACCTTCTATCTATAATAGCATAAGGTATACTTATTACATTTAAGATTCATATAAAATGCATTCCCTTATGGGAACTTGTACGGATAAGTTCGCGCTTACACATGCCGCATGTGGACTTAGAACATAAAAACCTGATCTCAAAAAACATCCAGTCCAGGTCCATTGGCGGCCCAGGATGTCCAAGCGGGGAGTGGGGAGACTCCAACCGAGGTGGCTGGACGACATCAAGAGAACTGAAGGCAGAGAATGGCTGAACACAGCAGCCGATAGACAAACATGGAGAGGATTGGAGGAGTGGACTGAGAAAGGCTGAGGAAAGAAGGCAGGAATATTTTTAAAGGGTTCATTTTACAGTCTGTAAGATCACATATAAAATTTGTGTGATATTTTACAATCACACTCGTTTTCTCACCAAAATTACCCAATCGCCATATTGCTGTCGATATCCGCGCACAGTGGCGTACACTCGATTACTGGCCGGACATAAATAACCGCTCATGCTCACGTGGACAGGCCGCACACATTTTTTTTTTCATTTTTTGTTGCCTGTTTTTTTTTATTTATTGCCGAGGACCCGATCGCGCCCAGCGGCGTACGTAGTGACCGTATTTCACACGTAAACAAGGATTTTTTTTGTAAATATTTTTTAGTTGATGCGATGTATCAAGTGTAGGTGAATTGTGGCCGAATAAAATCGGTATAAGTGAGAGTTGTGTGATAAATAAATTTGTACGATTTGATAGATGACAAAAGTTGTGGAATTACAAAAAAAAAATGGCAAGGGTTTGATTGATTGTGCCATGGAAAACGTCTCTTTGAAATTTCTTTTTAACTTGATTTATAAAATTGAAAAACAATTCAGTAATCCTCGCTACCCGGTCGGGTTGTTAGGGAAAAGGCATACAAATATTTTGTACGGCAGTCCCATAAAACACTGACGTATGCTCGCCGAGAAAAAAGCTTCGCAACTAAAAAAACGCAACAAACCTATTTATTTTTACGGGTTAGAGGGCCGGCTTCACACCAACCACTTTCAGTTAAAGTGGGGGTTTCCCAGCTCCCGGAGGGGCTGGCTCTCATTTCTTGTGGAGGCTGAGTAAACCTTGAGATCGGACCCTTGCTTTCGGCATGGAATGCGAGCATTCTACCTATTGAGCTATCGACCTTTTTACGAGCTCGGTCGTCGTCACTACAAAGCGCCAATTCTCAAGCAAGACCCAGTTGCTGTAAGGCTGGAGGGACCTTTGGTGACCGGTCATTGGTAAAGGTTTATGAAATTTTCAACCCAGCGAAGAGCAAATTTGAAAATACGAGTATAAATAATATTTTATTTCGTGCTCCGCCGGGATTAGAACCCACAACCTTCCATTCAGAGTCTGAAGTGTTACCACTGAACTACGGACCGGTCTAATCAATGGAAAAAAATGTTCGAACCTCGTTACCCGATGTACCTACTGATGTCAATGAATTTTTAAGCAAGATATTTTCAGTTAACTAGAATTCACGTGGCAATTTAGAAAATGAATTTAAAAACAACTTTTTGCACTGTGGAAAAAAATATTATAAAAAAAAAAAATCAAAAGAAAGAGAAAATTCATGAAAAAGTACAGGGTATAATTAACGAGGACATGTGAGATTTGGATATGAAAAAAAACTCATCTACCTCGGTGTCTTGGTCCTGAAGGGTATTAGTCGTTGACTGATTTATTCTGTACCGCAAGTACAAAAAGAAAAACGTGTGCACCCAACCCAAAACAATAAATGAAACCTTTAATGCTCAATAGACGTGTCGTTTTTGTTTCCGTATATTTTTAGTGAAACGTTGTGGTTGAGTTGCAACTTCACGCTTTATACTTGGGCACTGGCCGCACAAGAGAATAAATTCGCGGCCCGTTTTGCGAAATGACAAGTTGCCCTTTTGACGTCCTTTACGAAGGGAAATTTCATCTCCAGACCGCTCCTTCCGAAATATCCTGCCGTGGTAATGGAAAATATCTGAAATTTCGCGAATACCTCCGAGGACAATGAGCACGAACACGAGACACAGAGTGAATTGAATTGATCTGCGTAAGAAAGAGGATGTGATATTCCCGAATACAAATATATGTGATGCAACTTCAGGGAAAGAAGGCTATTCTGGTGGTTCTTCGAGAATATCATGGAAGACAGAATAATCACTATCTTATCTATGAAAAGACTGATGGCTGGAATTCTAAACAGTACTACATAACCTGAAGCTATACGTAAATTGACAATGTTTGGATAAAAGCTTTAGGCGATTCTGATGAAACTAATTACAATGTTTAACATTGATAAAATCAGATTTTCACCACATTGAGTTAATGCATTTGAAATAATTACCAAAATAACAAAGCTTATATTTTTTGTCTATTTAGGTTTACACCAAAAAACTCAGATTTCTAATCTAAAAATGTTCTTTTAAATTGTATGAAAACCTCTCTTAGATTGGTCGTATCTACCCTCCTTACAACTTCAACTGAAATCTAGTGCTATTACTGCGATGCCATAAAATACTCATTTTTCCGAGGATTAAGAAAAATTACATTCAAAATACCGACATATTTTTAAAACAAATTGTGGGAAAAAAGTAAAATCTTATTCGGAAGGGAAAAAAACGGAAAGAAAATGTGAATCTTTTCCATTATAAATGAAGAATTGCAAATGGAAGTCAAAAAAGCGCGAAGATTTAGAAATTTATACTTATTGCAGTAATGCAAACGTCTTTATATCACAGTGTACACGTACACTGCATGACCAAATATGAATTTATCTAATACAACATCAAATAAAAATGATTTATCCTTCGGCCTGGATTCGCAATAGAGGCGGCGGCCGCGGGGGGGTGGAGATATTTATCGGCAATAAACTTCAACGATACCCCACTGTGAATATTACACTTGCGTAGGTACATCTATTGCGACGCTCATACAAAGCTTTATTTCATCTTATTAGGGTTGAATGAAATTTTTTGATTTTGACAAGCCAAGGCATGAAGTTTTTGTTAGTTTAAAAAGACCTCCGGAAATGCTCCAAAACATGGTTCACTTTTGCCAATGCCCCCCGGTTTCAGGTAAGGGCCGCAAAGGTACATACGTAGGTTTATGTTCATGTGTCGTTTGGTTTTTGCATATGTAAGCGCGAACTTACGCGTGTGCGACTGAGAACGTACTTTGGATATAAGCTTTACATGTCAAAATATCTCTGGAACTTAGATAATGAATTATAGATATAGAAGTACGAGTAAATACAGTTTTTGTCAGCTTACAATAAATCAACTTGTGGAAGAAGGCAAATATTGGCAGTAAAAAACATTTACTTATCTATAATCTAAGTTGCATAGATACACTTTTTCACATTTAACACCTGTAAGTTCACGCTTACTCATGATACCTACATGAGTACTAATAATAAATACCAGAGTTACCATGAGCATAAGCTCTTCTGCCACACGTGCCGCCTTTTTTTGAAACAGTGAGGAATAACATTGGCAATAGATATCTTAATTTTTGCAGTATGAGTGGTCAGCCTTTTACCAACTCTACTTACACAGTTTAAGTTCACTTTTAAAATAAATTTTTTGTTCAAATATTTTCGCCTTAAATGGCATCTTCAGGAGTAGTGATATTTGTGAAGATACCTTTTAAGGCGAATATACTTGAGCAAAATATATAATAATAGAGAGAACTAAAACTGTGAATAAATACAATAGACTTTCACTTTGTGAACCCCCAAACCCTAACAACTACAAGGAACTTTGTCTGTAGTCTATCAGACCTCAATAGCAAATAAATATAAAACGCGTATGTTTTACAGGAACAACATTAAAATAGATTAAAAGAAAAGTGGGTGGTAAAATTGTAAGGTACGAAAAGTTATTTTACAGAATTATAAATAAAAACAAGGATAAGACTGACAGTTTTTTTTATGGTTTCTCTCCTTCGAGAAGAGATAAATATTTAAGTACTAAACAAAGTGGATTAAAAAACTTTCCGGACGCATTGCTTCGGTGATCTCTTTTATAGATGTTTGTCGCAATTTTTAATCAAAACTTAGTCTAATCTTTTTAATTTAAAAATTCATAGAAAACTGGATATATAAAAATGATCTTACCTTTTTTTTTCAAAGAATTTAGTTACCACTTACATTACCTGAAATACATTTTTTATACTGTAGATACACTTTAAAATTTAAATTACTTTCAAGTTTCAAGCCTTTGTATTTTTTACCAATGTTTTTTTAGTCAAATTTTTAATTATGTTCTGGAAAAGCGTACAAACCAGTGGCGAAGGGTGCCCTACAAGCCGATTTCTATCGGCTTCCCTTTTAAAATGATGTAACAAAGTAGTTAAAAAATATAGGCACAAAGTAAAAAAATACATTTAAAACCAAAGAAACAATACGTATTTTTTCCCCATTGAAACCATGCAGTCTTCTTTATTATCATTTCTGCCTCATTTTAAACAGGAAACCGATGGGAGCCAACTTGTATGGCACCCTTCGCCACTGGTACAAACAATCATTAAATATCATAGCAATTTTTAATTTATGTAATTTTTGGAATTTTTCATTCCAAAAAATGTCTAACGACCGTAATCATACTTTAAAATCTTTAATTATGTAGTTTAAAGTGTTTTTCATTATAAAAACTAAGACAGTTTTCTTTGAGTAATTAAAACACGTATTAACGTACGAAAATAAAAATACGATTTATTTAAAATGCTGCTTTTTTGGTAAGAGGGTTAGCGCTCGATCCCCGTCAAGAAGGTCAGCAATGATTTTCCGTTTCTGTGATGATTTTAAACTCAGAAATCATAGAACCGGAAAAATTTACTCAGCAGAAATATAAACTATCCTGGAAGCATGAAAACATCAATTTAAATTAAATTGGTTGGTGTGATGCTGCTGCCTCACCTATGAAGATAAATAGGATCAACTAGTTAAGTGCGAGTCTTTTGGAGACAGCGCAAAATAAATTGCACTATATGTGCTGTTAAGTTGCATGTGGTGCCGTTTCGTAGCTGCTGTTGAATCGTTCGAAAGACCCAAACACATCGTAGCTTATAAGATGCCAATAGGTGAACACCCAGCTGGAAGACCATTTTAGAAGTAGAAAGAGACTTGGACGTTCTCATCTTAAGATTCATGACCCGACAGAAGTTTTTTTTAATCACAGATCGATAGCTCTAAATCGAGAAAAAAATAAAACATTCTTGTACAAAGTTTTCAAAAAACGAAACCCGTTTCTAATATATAAATTGTTTTGTTTGTTTTTTCAGTGAAAGTTTGTCTGGAAACGTCAAGAGACATTTTCGCGAATAATATGATTTTCGGCGACATAAAAATAAAGTGTCACTTCTGTATTGGGTTTCCCTGCCAACAGTTTTGACTTCTGAGCCCAAAGTATAAAACAATCCGTGAATATTCAACCATTGCTTAAATAGAAAAAAATGTATTGAAGATATAACACCACCACCTCTAGTGAGAGTTTTAGCTTGAATGAATTTTCCCCGTTTACGCTGTGGTTAAGTATTCACGCAATGTTTTGACTGGACTAATAATGTATGAAAAGTGTACCGCATATGAGACGATACGGTTGTCAGAATAAACATGTATGTGAAATGTGTCGTGTAGAACCAAAGGGGGCAATCTAGGATTTATTTCAAAATTTAGATAAATGTATGAAAACACAGGAAATGGCATTCTCAGAGTCTCCATATATTTATCAACTTTCCAGAAAAAAGCCTAGTTTACCGTATTTGATTCTATACAACTCGTATTAAAGAAATATAACGTTGACATGATGTTCAAAATGTTTTTTTTTGTAATTTTTGTACAAAATAAATGAAAAAATATTTATAAGCTTGAAAACATATCGACGGTAAAAAGCCTATTTGACTTAAGCGACAAAAAGTCAATTTTACAGGAGAGCCAAAAAACTGTTTTTTTTTTTTATTATCTGCCATAACATTTTTGTTCGTGGATTAAATAAAAAAAAATGTAACGAGGCAATGCTTATTTTTTTATTTGCTTTTTTTTAACATAAGTGGATTGAAGATAAACATACACATAATTGAGATACTGTCGTTTAAGCAATTTGGCATTCATAATTATTTGAGGATAAATGACTGATGCGCCATTTTACTTTCTGTCATAAATGTATGAAAATGCCTTAAGTACCGACTCAACATTTTTTATTTCGAGGTTAAAAGACTTAAATCAGTATTTTCCTTTTGTTTAAATAGGCCTATTTAATGCATACGCCACATAACGTTTATACCTTGAGAAGTAAAATGACTTATCAGTAAAAACAATGCCTATTCGTAAAGGGTATATTTGACTTAAAGACAAGGCTGTATTATTTTTCGATACGAAAGAACTGTAGTAGGAATAAATAATAGAAGTATACTTTCCTAAAAATCTTTTTAATTGAGCCAAAAAATGAAATAATAATTAGTAGATAAATGCAAAAAATAGCAGTTAACTAAAAAAGGTAATTTGAGACCACAAATTATTGATAACACATAATTAAGAACAAGCAAAATAAAAGCAATAAAGAATTGAAACATTACCATAAAAGTAAAAATTGCAATAGCTTTTAATAAAATTATTAATTGAACAAATACCTACCTGAGTTAAAAAACTACGAACACAATTTTTGTTTATTTCTTTACAATAAATGGTTAAGTTTATAAAAAACATGTAACATGAATTTAATACTTTTGATGTTTTGATATTTTTGAAAAATATACTTACAAGAAAATAAAATAATAAGTAATGACTCCACACAGAGAGTGGCAAATTAAAATAACTATGAAGACACAAAATTCAAAGTACGGAAGTAAAATTAAATTAAGAAAAATATCATGCAATTAAATGTAATAGCACAGGTTCCACATGAATAGGTATTATAAATAAGGACGTATTTTAAGTAGTTATTTCGATATCCTCAACATCAGAGTCCAAGAGCACCTCAACTGTTTCATTACCGTGAGGAATATCTGTATACTCTGCCTAATAGCTTTGTGGTATGACGAATGTTTTACACAATTTTACCAAATCATCATACTTCTTCTGTGGTAAAGCCAGACGTCTTTTATAAATATTTTCTGCAGGTTTTCCTTTGGTGCCACACACTAGGATGTCCTCGCTTGTGGCATCCATCGTGTATTTTACCACGATTTTGTTGGGCATCTGCTTTTTAAATGTAGCTATTCTGATTCGGTTTATTTTGCTTTGTAAATTTCCTTTGAAATATTTATCGGAAATTCCACTTCACCCAACAAAATCAGTAGGTATGGATCAGAGTTTCGACATGATAAGGCTTGGGTGATTTCCTAGCTAGCTCAAATACTGTGCTCCATGGTGATGGAGCCCAAATAATATTTTTTGACACACTGCCTTCTATCACGGAGTGCATAGAATCAACAGGCATGTATGTGTGACCCGGAAGAAGGTAGTTGAGTTGAATGGTGCTGATGTTTTTACATACATTATGCAATGTATAGTGGATTGTGGCAAAAACAGTGCGGTTCTTATTCTGCCCCGGGCAAGAATCACTGTATAGTAATAAAGTTTTAACTGTGCCCCTCTGGTCAACATTTGGGATATATTTGGTTAATATAGTTGACACCTCTGTAGCTCCTCTTTACCCATCTGCTTCACCCCAGCAAAAACAAAATCCTTCTCTTGTTCCAGATTCGTAAAACGTTATATTATACATCCCGTATTTCCTGGAATAGTACAACAGCATGCTTTCCCCGTATGGTGTATTTAAGACCTTTTGAAGGTCAAATGATGTGCTCAATACATTATTGCTTAAAAAATGGATCTGCTTGTGAAGTTTGAATCTCTGGTCTGAATGTTTCCCTTCCTTAAGATGCTCAATTTTCATTTCAGCTAGTTCGGCGCTTGTATTGTTCTCAAAACGCAGGCATTTCGCACATTTATCTTTCTTAGGAATGTGGAAACCTATATTGAAATCGTTTTTGAACGTATTTTTGAATACCTGTTCCCCTACCACATCCATCCCTTTAGTGGTTAAATCCAGTTTATAGAGGGTGTACAAATAGCTCAATTTTTTTTCAAGGATTGCGGAAGGTAAAGCTTACTGGAGTCGCACCTACAGTAATGTGAGGGAACTGCTGGTAAATTCTTAATACAGGATTGTAGTACTTGCATAATTACCTCTTTGGTTTTATTCGGTCGTATGATTTTCCATCTGGAATCTTCTTTGGCGAAGCCTCGAATGGCAATAAATACTGTAAAGTGAAGATTTTTTTGTGATGTGTCAAGGGTGTTTAACAAAAAAATTTGGCACACCTGTTTTCTCTTTTCACCTTCATTTATGAAATATAAAAATGTATAATGATGTTTGTCGGAGTCTTTCGATCTTTTTCTCTTATTTTTTCCCTTTTTGTCGTTGCCACTAGCCACTCTTTCGTGGCTTAATTTTCAATCTTCCAATAATGTGGAAATAAACTTCGTCTTCTGTTATTTCTCACATTTATTGGTGCACGTCTTTGTACTCGCATCATTACCACTATATCTTTGTTTTTGGGAACAACTACTCCTTTTCTATCAATGTGTTTTTTTTTCACTGGAATATTTCACTGGCTTAATAAAATTTAACTAAAATTTAAGTAAGCAGTATTGCAGCAGACTGACCGGTCAATAGCTCAGGTGGTAGAGTGCTTGCATTCCATGCCGAAAGCTCGGGTTCGAATCCCACCGAGGGTGTCAGAAATGATTTCCCGTTTCGGTGTTTATTTCAAACCCTAAAATAAAATACCGGCAAGGTTTACTCAGCCTTCACAAGAAATGAGTACCAGCACTCTCGGGAGCTGGAAAACCTCCACTTCAACTGAAGTGGTTGGCGTAAGGCCGGCCCCCTTACCTGTAAAAATAAATAGGTTCAACTCGCCACATGCGACCCCTTTGGGGATAACGCGGCAAGAAGTTGCACTATATGTTTAGCTTAGTTGCGTTACGTTTAGTATCGTATGTAATTATATATAATATAATTATGTAAACATAGATACTCATTTTGTGAACATCCACTTGTCAATAGTAATAAAATATGGAAATATTTTTCATTGACAACAAACAATAACTTCCCGTAGATACATCGATTCCGAGTGTTGACTGAGATCCTGGCGTTGCAGAGCATCAACCAACCGATAGCACGCTTAAAATACTACTGAAGCGACATCTTCAATGCATTTCTATTCACACAAGACTACATTAAACGACAACCCATGTTTATTTGGTGCAGCTTAAACGCCAACGACCATTCCAAAATCATTTGTTTGAATAGATTCAAATGCCAATAATCATTCCATTGATCTTGAAGATAAATAGCTTATGCGCCAGTTCTATTATAAAAATTTGGAAGGACACTTTGCTCAAGCGACATCACCAGTGATGTATTGCAAGAGCGCTTAATGCTGAACCGACAGTCATTTAGTAAATAAAAGGAGGGTATATGATTTAAGCACCATTTGTGATAGATCCACTATGAGTCTTATTAATTTATACGACAAAGTAATATTTTTTATGGTAAAGTGAAATTACTTATGCGACTTTGAATATTGTATACACAGCATGCCTATCTAACTTAACTACCTCGTCCACTCTCAAGTCGTCAAGTACATTTAGGATATGCACCACCAACAACTTGTAAGAGTATACTTTAACGACATTTCGTTAAAAAGTGTCATAAATCGTGGGACATCAGTCCATGAAATTTATAAACGCCATACAAGGTGCTTTATGACTTAAGCGACAAAAAAGTTATCTGATCGCGCCAAAAGTTAGACCATTCGACGCAGCTTGAAAAACCGAGAAAAACGATGTATATAACTCAAAATCGCCCATGATGTCGCTTAAGTCAAATAGGCTTTTTACCGTCGATATGTACAAACAATGCGATTGCAATATGTGTGGAAGATACGAGTATACCTAAGCAGATTACAATAGTACAAATACTTATTAAACAATTACATTAATTGTTTTTGAAACGCACTGTCGAGAGCCTTTGTCACACGATTGTTCTTGTTTTTACAAACTGTGTACGGACGCAAATAATAAATCTGTCGAAAACGCTTTAGTACGACAATCAAGTTCAAACAAACGAAAACGGCAGATTTTGGGGAAAACCACTATTTAATACTTTCCGTAAACTTTACTTTACTCAATTTTTGCAATTCGTACCTACTCATGGTACTAGTATCTGATATTGAAATTGCACGCTTGATTTGCATATTTTATACAGAAACTGAAAATTTCGTCAGGCAATTTTAACCAACTTTACGGCAATTATTTTGTTGAAGAAGAAAGATGTTAGGTTAATTTAGGTAATGTATTATAGGCAAGGTTGATATACCTGAATGTACAAAGACTTGAGTGTCCACAAAAGATGATTATTGTAACACACACACTCACACAAAACATAACTACGCAACACATATAGTGCAACTTATTGCTGATTTGTCCCTCAAGGGGTCACATGTGGCGAGTCGAACCTATTTATTTTACAGGACAGAGGGCCGTCCTTACGGCAACCACCTCAGTTGAAGTGGAGAAAGAAGTTGAAGTGGAATGGGATTTTTTTTCGAGATGCAAACGTTACACGAGAATATTATTAAACGTCAAACGCTTTGAAATTAAAATTGAAGGACAAACAACATTTATTGCAAATATTATCATAAATCATTTTTTCTTTTCAGGCTTTTTCTAAGAAAATTAATTTCATCTTGAAGTAAAACAGAAATAATAAATGAAGTAAAAATGAGGTCGGAAATAAAATACAAATGAATTGAATCTTGGAACCCTCTGCGCCGCAAGCGACGCTTCCATAACTGTTATATTTTCCTTCAGTCTCACTTCACATTTCTCTTTACGAGTCTTTTTTTTTATCTTATTGCCTGTGTGGAATATGCTCCCAACTCACATTTTACTAAAGTGCCAACGAAAGTGTGTTAAAAACTTGTAACAAAGTTTTGAAAAGGTCGTTATATTTTTCACCTAAAATTTTGGGTGGTCAATTTTATTTTTAACATACTTAACAACAAAAAGTCCTTGAATTGGAAAATTGTATAATGTTGGAATTTTTGGGAACGCCAACAGTTCATAAAAGTATTTTATATTTATACACATCAAGTTATCGCATAATTAAAATTAACATCCAAATCTCAAATGAGCACAAGCCTTGCAACTTTTGCCGACATTCCTGAAACAGGACATTGGCAAAGTGAACCAGTGTCAGTCTCATACTAATTCAAAAGCCAAGGAATCAATTAAATTAAGATTAAGTAAATATTGTAGGTTACTGTAGTATATTTTGATCTTGTTCAATATAATATTATGTTCAATATGAAAAGCACCTCGACCTTTTTTAAAAAATACTTTGCGTACACATAATTTAAATAGTATTTTCTTTGAGACCGTATCCAAAGAAAAACGACGAAAATTCCATTAAAAAGTTCAACATAATCCAAACAAGACCATCTTAACATAAGCACTTCGCAAATTTTCAATATTCAAGCATCCTTCAGACCTTGATATTTAATAAGAGGTATTCTATATTTATTGCGTTTACAAAAATATTTTTATCAGTGCAGCAATATGAATTTTCAATTGACCTTGTGGAAACGCAAAGGCGAGCAAAATAAAAATTGAAAAATGAAAATAAAGTCAATATTAAAGATTTTAAATTATGATTACGGTCGTTAGACATTTTTTGGAATGAAAAAAACGGATGTAACTATGAAATGGATGTGTGTTAAGAGAAGAACGATTTTCACGTCTCCTGAAGACGTCGAATATGACTCCGACGAAACGTAGAGAAAATCGTTCTTCTCTTTACACACGGTCAGTAACATCCGTTTTTTTCATTCCAAAAAAAAAGTCAACATTATCAACAGAAAATAATAATAATAAATTTGTGAATATTTTTGTATTGTATTTCAGTATTAATAAGCAGTGATTTTTTTACAAACTTGCAGAGTTCAAATATTGTTTTGGCGAGAAAAAAACACCATCTCTACGAAGCCAACGTCCAGAAATGGACTGAGAAAGACTAAGGAAAGAAGGAAGGATTTAAATAACTCCTAAAAATAGGTGAACAATTAATGATAAAACCATGAAAAGTGTGTGAAATAAGCTTTACAGTTTCATTGATGTTACAAATGTGTGATTGTATATCTGTGTATGTTTACTTGTGATTGTATGTCTGTTTGTTTTTACTTACTTGTGTGAGTGTGTCTTTAGATGAAGGTATTTGGATGTTTGTACTAGTGTCCGCTCGAAGCTTCTAATACAGAATATTTAAAAATGGTCTGGCATATGCTAGAGTAACCCTCATACAGCTATAAATAGAGATTGCGAGACTTGTATATTTTATACAAGTCTCCTTCAAAGCATCGGAATCTCTATTTATAGGTGTATAATGTGTACTCTAGCATATGCCAGATCATGCTTAAGTATTCTTAATTAGAAGCTTCGAGTGGACACTAGTACACCATACATCTAGAGACGAACTGACCAGTGCAAAAGTTAACTGTGAGCCAAATGTAACATCATAAAATATTATTGTCCTTTAGATTTTGTAGGGTTTGTGTTTTCTTAACTACGTTTTAGAAAAAAAAAAATATTTTAAATATTATTGTCCTTATCAAAAGATTATTTTTAGTTTGAATTGTTTTTCTTCAGGACATAATATTTCATTTTCAACATGATATTAAAATTAAAATAAAAACATTACGAGAAATTTATTATGCAAAGGTTGTCTTGCTTTGAGGGGAAAATAAAATTGAAAATTTTCGTTCGGCTGAAAAATATATTAATTTAAAATTCACCCCGGCTGTTTTTTTTTGCGCCTTCACGACATTTCAGTGTCGCGGTAATCAAGTATCGACGTTGACACTTTAAGACGTTCCTGTTTCTCTTTTTTTGTGTCTGCCAGAAGAAATAAGAAAGGAGAAGAAAAAAATGACATGGAAAAACAATAAAGATGAAATGGCGAAATGAAAAGAACGGTATTACCGTTAGCCTGTCGCTTCATGATGAAAATGTGGTGTTAATAAAAAAAAACGTTGTTAAATTTTTCTTTGAACTTGTATGAGATGGAGTGATGTGAAACGTAGAGTATAATTATAGATTGCTATTGTTGACTTCTATTTGGATTATTCACAACACATTTAACATTTAGTTGATCCATGGATCAAACGATTTTTAGGATAGAACATTCACTATAGGCTGCAGATGAGCCATTGCTTTGCTGTTTGAGAGTAACATCGTTTGAATAATGTTTTTTTCGTCTTAATATTTCTCTTGAAAAATACAATAAAAATATACATTTTCAAAAAAATTAAAAGAGAAACCCACATAGGCATACCCTCTGCGTGGGTATACAAGTATAATAAAAGTAAAAATAAAAATGGAAAATAAAGAGGAGACTTAAAAATAAACCTTTTGAGAGAGTAACATTACAAAGATTAACGGACTAAACAAAATATCTAGACCATAATAGGAAAAATAAATACACAGAAAGTGTAAAAAAATCCATGTGGAAAAATTAAACGCATACGTAAAGAGAAGGTAAATGAAGAAGTGCAGGTCCTAAAGTCGATGATTCTTCAATATCTGGAGAAAAAGGAGAAACAAGAGATGGTGGTCTAATCGTATTGCTAAAATATAGTTTGTAAGCTAGGCTTGTAAATCTTACCCCACTTACCCCATTTCAAATCTAATCTAATCTAATCTAATCTAATCTAAGTTGCAAGGATATGTTACATTGAAGATTCACATTACATGCATTCTCACAACCAGACACGTACAAGTTCGCGCTTGCACATGCCTCATGTGAACCTACAACATAAAAATCAAATCTCAAATGGACATACACCCTGCAACTCTTGCCGTCCTTCCCTGAGACAGGGGTGACATTGGCAAAGTGAACCATTTTTACAGCATGGGTGGTCAGCCGCATACCAACCTATAAGTCAAGGAACACACACACACGACAAATTACATTTTATACATCATTAAATAATAATATTCAAATACATTTCCAAACCATTTCAACAATTTTCCAAACCATTTCAAATCAACTGAGTTTATCCTAGCTCACCTCGCAACGAAGGTGTCTCCTGCAGACATTGGTTAATAACAAAGGAAAGGTTGAGAATAAATTAAATTGTCCAGTAATCTTATACCGGCCTTTTACCTTAATTTCTTATTCAAGTAAATTTGAACAAAATACTAGTTATTTGAAATACGAGGTATTTTTGACAAATTAAAAAAAAAAAGGTCAACGAGCATGATTATTATCAATTATATCAACCATTGAACTATTTATCAGACTTTTCTATTACGTCATTATAAGGTAAATGAATATTTTCTTAAAAAATTAAAATTACTTTTTTTACTCCTTAAGTTGTGAATCATTTCAGTGTTAAACTTTTACGAGAATCGCCCGAAAATAAAATTATAAAAGCGCTCAGATGTTGAATAAAAACTGATCCCGGTACATAAAAACAGTAAAAGCAATAAGATTACATTTTTTATGAGACCTCTAAGTACCAAGACGCAAGCAATCCTTTTTATTTTTATTCGTTATCAAATATCATCCGTTTTTTTTATATTTTCTGTACATCTTTTTTTTTTTTTTTTTTTAAGGAATCCTGTGCGGGAGGCTCCCCAATTCTTGTGAGTCTTGGGGGTCTATATCACCCTGGAAGGGTGCCGCAGAGGTGTTGCTTGAGTTCTTGGTTCTGTCGTGAGGCGCTGCAAGGAAGTGGTGATTGATGTTGGTTTTGAATAAAACCGGATTAAATTGGGAAGGGAACACAGATACTGGTAGACCATTCCATAAACGGGCAGTTTGGCAAAGGAATGAGTCATGAAAACGCCAAGTTCTCATAGTTTTGAGATCGACTGCAAAGGGATGAATGAGAGTCGTACTACGAGTTTCCCTTTCTGAAAAGCGAGGGGGAGGGATTAATGAATGGAGCTCATTAGAACAAGCTCCGTGGTAATATCGATAAAAAAGACTGAGCATTCCAACTTTTCTTCTGTGCTGGAGCGGCTGCAGATCGGATGTCAGAGAAGGATCATTGATCAACCTCACTGCCTTCTTTTGCACAGAATCAAGTTGGTCACTCAACTTCTTGGACATACCACACCAGAGATGGCTGCCATACTCGATAATGGGGCGGATTTGGGATTTATACAGAGTCAATAACTGGGCTGAAGTAAAAAACCTACGGGCTCTGTATAATATGCCGAGTCGCCGGAAAGCGGAAGTTGTGCGAGACTCAATAGCATCATGGTATTTTAACTCTGATGACAGAGAAACACCAAGAAGATTTAAGTGTTCACGGTTAGAGAGGGAGACATTGTCGAAAGTTGGGAAATAGTTGTTTGGAATCCTCTTTAAGGATATCAGACATGCTTGAGTCTTTTTGACGTTGAACTCTACAAGGTTGTCAGTGCCCCAACGGCTGACAGCCTGTTTATTATCTGTTTATTAATATGTCGTAATATAATGTAGATTCTATAAGTTCTTGTGAAAATGCTTTTACTTTATAGCAGTTCGAAAGTACTGTTATATTATATACAAGTTTTCGTCCTCGGTGAGTTATTTCAGAACGCCATTTTGTGGAAACGCCTATGAATCTATTATAATACATTGAACATCAAATTTTTGTTTACCTTCCGGTTTTGGTGACACGGGATATCGCTTTAGTGCAGAGGTATTCAGAGTCCACCGCACGCTAAGCATTTACTTAGTTTTTACCGATATTGTCTAAAAAATATGTCGACGAAAAAAATGGCGGTTTATCTGTAATGTTGATCTATAATGCTGGAGGCTTCTTTTTTTCTTGATTTTTCATTTTATGCAATTGATATGTCCACTGATTTTTTTAAAATATAGATTTCTTCAAAACAATACATGGTTTGTTGTTTTTGTATTATTTTTAAAAATAGATTTGTGAAGAGGAATGCAATTCACCAACCTATTCTGCTTGACCAGGAACAGGTATTAATATCATCAATTAATAATTCATTATTGTTTATATTAATGAATTATTAATTAATAATTACCCAATAACATTTGTTGAACCAGGGTCAAAGTTATGGTCAAGTGACTCAAGCGAGGATCGAACCAACGTTATTCTAATCCAAATACGCTAGAAAGATCGGCCACTTTGCCCCTCGTGTAGTTTATACTTTGTGTAGTTAAATTTTATTTATTGTTTGTATTCCTTGACTTATAGGTTGGTATAAGGCCGACCACCCATACTTTAACAAATGGTTCACTTTGTCAATGACACCTCTGTTTTAGGAAAGATAAAAAGTGGCAGGGTTTTTGTTAATTTGAGAGTTGAATTTTAATTTGTTTGTGCACACGCGGCAACCATCTTAAAGCTATGATAGTTCAGTTGCGAGTTGACTCTGAATACAACACCCTAGTTCCCTAGTTGGTAAGTTTGTCCCGGGCGCTCTACCTTCATAAGTTTCGTCTTGCATGTCACCCTATATCATCCAAAACAAACACGGCACAAACTTTAAGATTGTGTGCGCATAGGAGGACTTTCGGGTTGCCATGCCAGTCCGAGATACGGTAGACGAAATTTATATGCGGCATAAACAAAATGTACAACACCCTGAGTGTAAAACGTCCCGTCAAACTTTACCAAACGTCTTACAAAAAAAAGCTTTAAAACTAAAACGCTTTATAGAGGTGTTGTCTTAGTTTTCATACTCATACATCCCCTATGGTTACGGGAAAAATTTATACTTGGAGTACAAGTCATATCAAAATGTATTATTACTAGCTTATACACGTCGTTTATCAACGGTTGGTTTCACGTTTACTAGCCATTTTTTGAGAGGTGTAAAATATGTGTCGAAGACTTGATTTCACGAAGGTAGGTACGAACAAGATGAACCCCATCGTTTTTACCAATTGCGTTTTTTATCAGGCCGTTAGTTACAATTTGATTTAAAATCTTTTTTTAGTTCGCGTGTTAGTTTAACATGTTTGTAAAACTGTGCCCGCAGTATAATAAAATGGTACCTACGTTCACATGTCGTGGGGAATAAAAAAATGTATTCAAGTTTACGTTTCCATTTACGCTTAGGAGACGATGTTGATTCTTTATACTCGTATGAAAGATTTAAAAGCGCTTCTAGTGAGCAATAATATCAACTCGAGTGTTACACTGCGGGTGCTGGTCTCTACAACTTCGATTAGACAGAAAAGCACAGTCTACGGGCCTGTTGCACAAAACCTCAAATCAATATTTGATTGACACATCAAATTTCAAATAAAATATGATGTAAATCAGCTGACTTACAACCATTTTTTTTTATTTGAAAGGAAGAAATCAAAATAATTTTAATTGTTGTCTTATTGGAGTTTGATGCAACAGGCCCTAAATTATTCAATCTTTGAATATTTTCTTGTTCTTTCTCTGCCTCGTTCGTATTTAATTATACCGCAGACTATTCCCCATAGTTTTCAGATATGAAAATGAATGGGATCCGAGTTGTAGCGTTCTTGTACCAGAGTATCGATGATGAGGCTCCCAAAGGAACGCTCCAGCATCAATTCAGTATTTACTTGAAGTCTAGCACATTTTGATGCAGTACGCCATTGATGAACAACATTTTTTTAAATAATCTTAGAAATCGCTACAAAAAATACTACATATAGTTTACATTCTGGTCACATTTTCCTCGTACGGATCACATGTGGGGGGTGGAACCTATATATTTTTTAAGGTGAGGAGGCTGACCTTACACCATCTACTTCAATTTAATAAGAGTTTCCCAGCTCGCGAGGGGGCTGGTACTCATTTTTTATGAAAGCTGAGTAATCCTTGTTTGAAATAATGTAATGGGAAATCATTTCTGACACCCTCGGTGGGATTCGAACCCGAGCTCTTGGCTTGGAATGCAAGCACTCTTCATCTGAGCCATCAACCGGACTTATAAATTAATATTTTTATTTTCTGTACATTCTTTGTAGTAAAACGCTAGTAAGCTACACACATTACAACCTCTTGCCGTATTCTCTACGAAGGGTTCGAGTTTTGCGCGTGGAAACTATTTATTTTTACAGGCAGGAAATAACTATTTATTTTTACTTTTACTGTCAATCCACGCACATTTCTTTAGTTTGGCAAATCAATAAAATGTTGTCTATGACTTTAAAGCATTTGGCTTACCTATCTTTATTTACCCAGACGGCTGTTTAATGTTAATGAAGCTCGAATTGTATTGACAACGCAACGTTCATGCATACGAACAATTCGCCAACGTTAGAATATAAAGGGCATTGTTGGAACGTCCACTTAAAATTGTTCTTGAGATCGGAACATTGAAAAGGGCGCAAAAATAAACCCCGTCATTCGGCTGGATTGCTTACAAATCTGGCGCTAGTCTCTCATCCATACAAATCTTTTTTATCTGTCAAATCTTTTGATGGTAAAATCCTAAACACACTTATTGCATGTTGCGAACACTTTGTTTGAATGAAAAATAAGATAATACACATACTAAATTGGTTGAATCTGCAAAGTGATTCAAAGAGTTTACAATTTTTTATGGTAAATATTAGAGATATATTATTAAAGAACAAATATGATTTCTAGCAATACCCCGAACGCAATCTGATATTTTTGTCAAAAAATTAAAGTAAGTTTATGAAATTAAGGATTTAAATAATATGTTAAAAATAGGTATATTGTATTATGTATGAAATTAACGATTTAAATATTATTGTAATATTGTAAAAGAATATGCTTTTTTTAGAAAAAAAATAAAAAAAATAATTGATTTGTGTTTTTTAACAAAACTAATTTTTGATTACAACATTGTTTTATTTTCCCACACGATTTTGACTTAATTTGAATTGAGATTTAATAACGTTTGTAAACTATAATTCAAATAAAATCCATATCGCGTGGGGAAATAAAACAATGCCTTAATTAAAAATTAGTTTTTTTTAAAAACTTAAATCAATCAACATGAATTTTTACAGTGGTAATACACAAACCATTAAAATTTAATAGACAAAAAAATTAAACAAAAATATGTTTTTTGAATACGAGTACAACCATTTTTTTTTATTCTCTTAAAAATGATGAAAATTTGGTTGAGAATGCTTTTAAAAGACGTACATGTAAATGAATGTTATTATTTTTTTTCTTTTCTCTTGCTATTTTCAACGATTAAATTTTCGTCTGGAGTCTAGACAACAAAATGTTATTTTCATTGTTTTTTCTTAATTTATTTTGATTCATTTTATTTTTCGAGTTGTTTATAAATTGACGTGTTTAAGAAAAAATAATCTGAATCAAATGAATTCTGAATGAAATGAAAGAAGTATGCAAGGACAGGAAGAAGTGGCAGCTAATCTGCAATGCTGATTTGTAATGTTGGTTTATTAGTTTGCTACATTTTTTGTGGGGCTTCCACACGCTTGCCAACCCATCACAAGTCAAGCGCACAGTGTGTCGTCTAGAACATGCTAGCTGGACAAAATGAGTCCATTAGACAAAATTTTGTCCAGCTAGCATGTTCTAGACGACACACTGTGCGCTTGACTTGTGATGGGTTGGCAAGCGTGTGGAAGCCCCATTGCATAATAAATTTTTGACTTTTTTTGTATAGATTTATTTATTTTTAAGATTTTGTTGTTTTTTTTTATACTTAAATGTTATTTATTACTCGTATTCCTTGACTTATAGATTGGTATGAGGCTGACCACCCATACTGTAAAAGATGGTTCACTTTGCCAATGTCACCCCAGTTTCAGGGAATGTCGGCAAGAGTTGCAGGGCTTATGTTCATTTGAGGTTTGGATTTTATTTGTTAGTACACAATCAGCATTTGTAAGCGCAAACTACACGTGTTTGTTTGTGGGCATACATCTGAGAGCTTTGAATGAATATATCCTTGCAACTTAGATTATAGATTATAGATCACATGAAAAAAATTGAAAAATTAAAATGAAACCAAGTTTTAAAAGTTTAAATATTGCGAAATGAAATGTTTCACAAATATACCACAGAATTTTAAGGCAATTTGTTTATTGCCGCTTCTTTATTTATTTATTTTTTTATTTGTAAAGACATCAACAGAACATTAAAAAGAATTTATACAAGACAACACATGATGCAAAAACATAAAATCTCCAATGCTCCTAAATCTAAATCTAAGCTGCAAAGATATGTATCATTTGAGATTCATATTAAATGCATTCCCACAAGCAGACACGCATAATTTCACGCTTACACATGCCGCATGTGGACCTATAATATAAAAAAAAACAATCTCAAATGAACATAAGCCCTGCAACTTTGCCGACTTTCCCTGAAGCAGCATACCAACCTATCAGTCAAGGAATACAAGCAATTAATACACTCCAATGGTAGATTTATATCACATAGTTACAATAGCTTTGACAAAGCACTGTTTACAATAAAATTATATTTTATTTCTTTAAAATTCAGAAACTGATGTTTACAAACACTCACAATAGCACACTGGCACTGAGTGGTCGGATACCTTTAAGTACCCAATCAGCGTAAGTTCGCGATATTATGCTATTCAAATTATAAATGATGTACAATAAGTAACTTTAAAAAACTACTAAGATATCAAGTTTAAAATTAAAATCAAATGCCCTAGCCGTCAGCATTGCCAATCAACCGCCTATGTTAGGTATAATCTATAATAATATAATAATCTATAATCTATGTTGCAAGGATATATTCATTTAAAGCTCTCCGATGTATGCCCACAAACCAACAAGTGTGGTTCGCGCTAACAAATGCTGAATGTATACTTACAAATAAAATCCAAACCTCAAATGAACATAGGCCCCACAACTTTTGGCGACTTTCCCTGACACAGGAGTGACATTGGCAAAGTGAACCATTTTTTACAGTATGGGTGGTCAGCCTCATACCAACCTATAAGTCAAGGAATATGAATAATAAATAACATTTAAATATAAAAAAAACAAACCTTAAAAACAAATCTATACAAAAAAAGTCAAAAATTTATTAGGTAAAAAATGTAGCATATTAATACACCAACATTTCAAATCAACATTGCAGATTAGCCGCTACTTCTTCCTGTCCTTGCATACTTCTTTCATTTCATCCAGAGTCATAACCTTTTTCATACTCCTTTTATTATGACTCTGGATATCCCATTCATTCGCTATTTCAGAGATTTGATCCTTCCATACTTTTCTCGGTCTTCCTCTACCACGACATCCATCTATTCTAGCAACATATACTTTCTTCGTCAATCTTTCATCACCCATTCTCTCCATATGTCACAATAAATTCCATATAGAACTGACCGTGTGTTTAATAAAACTTTCGATCGCATTTTTATTTCTTTGTATTCCACAAATGAAGAAGTTGTAAGTAGGTTATTATTGAGTATTTTCTGTGAATATTTCTGTTTATTTTAAGCAAAACAATTAACCCAGATAAACATACATTTTTCGAAAAAAGTTTTTGAGTTCACATCATTACATGAATACTAAGAATTTACCCCTTAAAATATTAATGAGTGGGCTTTGTTTATTTTCAACTTTCAGAGTAATAATTGTTGGAGAGATGATTTTTTTTTTTGAGAAAAATCTTTCGAGAACCACTTGTTGTCGCTCTCGGAAAAGTTACAGCTGCTTCAAAGAAGTTAAGTAAAATATTTTTAAAGTAATAAATATATTGTTCAGCTCCATTTTTTATGTACTTTTCAATATAAATGGAAGCCAATGAATTTATTTTCAAAATCTTCATCAGAAATATTGTAAGACTGTTTAATGTATTTTTCTTAGGATCTTATAATATGATTAAGTACTATTATCTAATCTAAATCTAAATTGTAAGGATACATTTTTCATTTGAGATTCATATTAAATGCATTCCCACAAGCAGACACGTATAAGTTCGCACTAACACATGCCGCATGTGGACCTACAATATAAAAACCCAATCTCAAAGGAACATAAGCCCTGCAACTTTTGCCGACCTTCCCTGAAACAGGAGTGACGTTGGCAAAGTGAACCATTATTACAGTATGGGTGGTCAGCCTCATGCCAACCTATAACTATAAGTCAAGGAATTAGATACCTAAAAAAATGTTTTTATTCTATTCTGATTCTTTAACGGTTCGTTGGAGTCGAGTTCGACACTTATAAGGAGATGTGTCCGTTTCACACCAAAGAATATTGAATTCGTGCAATTTTTTGATGACGTCGGATAAAACTTTGACGTTAACGGCCCACCTCGGTTCGCAAAATCCTTTCTTTCTTCTCCAAAAAATTGTTAAACCAAAATTCCATTGGAGGCCGTCCATAAATTACGTCATCGATTTTGGCCGATTTTCGACCCCCCCCCCTTACAATCATCCTATTGTCATTTTCTAATGACCCCCTCTCCTTCTTTCTGTAATAATGGATGAGCTTAATAATTAATAATGTTATATTACTTACATAATATTTTGTGTATTTTGTAGAAATTGGTATTTACAAGAACGACGTCACTTTTGGTACTCGTACATCATTTGCCATCATCCGCAGACCAGACTCCCCCCCCCCCTTAAAGCGAATGACGTAATATATGGACAGCCCCTTCTCCGAAAATATTTTTGTACCGTGTTCTTAAGAAAATTAAAAAAAAATTGTTTCTTGCAAAATACCAATAATAGTTTATACAATATTTTCGTTTGAATTATTAAATAATATATTTTAAGAAATTATCAACGATATATTATCTAGGGTAAGTCCTTCGAGTACCACAAATTCTTCGTTTAATATTTCTCACCAGAGTCTCGGTTCAAGTTTTCAGTGATCTATTGGCAAGTGGTCGCGGTTAATGGCTCGGCATTCCACTGATCTGGGTTCGATTCCCAGCTCGTACAACTACGGACGCCTTCCCACTAAGCGACGCGCCGTCGCGACGCCTTTCTCACTTGGCGTAGAATTTCTAATTTTGAAATACTTTGAGAACAGGTTGAATATCTTTGAGTTGACTACTTTAATTGCTAATATCATTAAAGGTTCACACTTTGTCTCTGAATAAAGTAAATAATTCATGAATCTTTAGTGATTCTGACGCCTGATTACACCTCTATAATCTTTAATCTAAGTGGAAAGGATGTATGGATATTTAAGGCTAATATTTAATGCATGCTCACAAGCAGGCACATGAAAGTTCACGCTAACATATGCTGCATGTGTAAATATAAAATAAACTTAACCTCAAATGGACATAAACTTTTCAACTCCTGCTACCTATACCTGAAATCGGGGTGGAGTTGGCAAAAGTTAACCAAGTTTTTGCAGCATGGGAGGCTAGCCTCATACCAATCCATTCCTCAAGGAACACAAAACCCATGCTAATTTTTTTATTACAAAAATCGAAAAATGGACCACAGTTTAAGGGCATTTTAAAACAGGTTTCATAGTTCTCCAAAAATCGTTTTGAATACAGGTAAAAATTACAAAAAATGATGTTTCCAAAAAAAAGTTATTAACTAATAAATGTGTATGTATTTACTGTAGTTGATATAATTTTTCATAGCAAATGTCTAACTTTTTTTTACCTTTTTTTTTATTTTCAAGAGCATACCAATTTTCTTCAAATACTATGTACCTACTTTTCAAAAAAAAAATTGAGCGAACACATCAAATTTTGCAGACAGGAGCTTTGCGGTGGCCGGGCCGGTTGCCTGGAACAATTTGCCCGTCGGTGTTCGCACGAACCAGCCTACCACCACCTTCAGGAAGGGACTGAAGACACTGCTTTTCTCCAGAAGCCATGGCGCCCTTGAGATGGTCCTGGACCATCAAATGGCGCCACAGGAAAGAAATCATCCATCATCATCATCATCATACTAGCAAAATTTCATAAGACTTTGAAAATACCTGTGTGTGTCGTGATCTGTTTTTCCTTTGAATCTAAATCATAGCATCGCTCGCATTACTAGTCCATCACTTTAGACACGTCAACTGCCAATAACATATCATTATAACAATATTCTCAGCAACAAAATTCTCGTGAAAATTTTCGCGATATGAAGACGATACAGCGGTAGAGATGCCTCTAGAGTCATCATGCGTAAATGTATGCTGGATAAGTCATACTCGTATTACGAGTATGCGTCGACAAAGATTGGTCCATCTTTGGAACTCGTTTTCTCCCTTTACCTCATGGTATTCACAGTATTGTTGAGTCTTAATACTCCAATAACGACAGAATGAAAAAAAAGTTGATTCGTAAGCAATTTAAAATCCCCCCACCTCAAATAAAAAGGTTGGCGTTAGGCTGGCCCCCTTCCTTGTAAAAATAAAAAGGTTTCACTCACGACCCCTTCGAAAAACACGCGGCAAGACGTTACACCATTTGTACAGAGACCGCTTTTGTAATGATTACTTGAAATAATTTCCTTGACTTATAGGTTGGTATGAGGCTGACCACCCATACCTACTGCCAATGTCACCCCTGTGTCAGGGAAAGGCGGCAAAAGTTGTAGGGCTTATGTTCATTTGCGGTTTGGATTTTATTTGTAAGTACATATTCAACATTTGTACACGACACAACATTTATAAACTACACGTGTTTGTTTGTGGGCATGCATTTGAGAGCCTAACATGTTAAAATATCTCTGCAGCTTAGATTAAAGATTATTATAGACTTGTGAAGAGACCATGATACGTTATGTACACGAAAATCAAGCTGACACAATACGTCTTCACCTTCACACAAACAACAAAAACTTATTTTTTGTACTGGCACAAAATACGTCGATTACTGAGGGGAGATAGACTCTCACACGCCCGTTCTTTCAAATTGATGATATGTCAATAACTCAAATGTTGAGATTCTCTCCTACACCTTATTATGATTGGGACGTCACTCAAAATTTATCGCACTTTTGCTCCGGCCCTCGCCGAAACAAGTCTTTGATGTGAACCCCAATCATACGTTTTTATTATTATTATTACTGCGACAGGGATGTCGAAAACTCACAGCTGGAGTCAGTATCTGATCCCGACTGAGAATCAAATTTGATTTAGATATATATTGTATGAAAATGCTATAATTGGGTCCTATAATCAGTAATAATAATAACCTAAGTTGTAAAGATATATATAAGTTGTAAAGATATATGTCGCGATAACACATGCCGCATGTTGACTTCCAACATAAAAACCCAATCTCAAATGAACATTAGCTCAAATGAACATAAGACGAACATTCCTTGACTTATAGGTTGGTATGAGGCTAACCAGTGACCACCCATACTCTAAAAAAATTGTTCACTTTGCCAACGTCACCCCATTTCAGGGAAAGTCGGCAAGAGTTGCCCTGATCAATGATAGACTAAAATCTTTGATGAATTAAAGTTTCTGAAATATGTTGTATATCAAATAATTAACAAAAAAGCCAATGCATGAAAAGGAAGTTATAATCGTGTTTCATACACTGAATTGGAATAAACAAAATCATACACTTGTATAAAAAAAAATATTTCTATCGAAATAACTGTTGACACCAAGACATATGTAGATTAAATTTTCTCTGCTAACAAGGAAAAAGGTTCTTAACTCTGGCACAAGCTTTGAAAAATAACTGAGGCTAAAAAAATACGTAAAAATCATGTCTGACAGTTTGAGACTATTTTTTTGCGCTTCAAACTCAAAAGATCTACCAACTGAGCTATCAACCGGACTAAATGAAATGATTGAATTTTCCAATTAATCTAAAAGGTCATTTTTAAAAGACAGATATTTCAAATTCACACACCATATTTGGAGTTAAAAACAAATCATCTTGATGAAGAGACGTTGTCTTGGCTATGTGACAGCCCTGATTATTATTTGGTACGAATGTTTGAATATCATTATTCGTATGCCGCAGAGGAATTCCTCATAAGTCACGTGTGATGTGACTGAAATATCGTATTTTTATACAAAGAAATTCCTCCCTTGTTTTTTATTATGTACGACTCTAGTTTTTTTTATGCGCAGAGAAACTTTCATGAATACAATTCTCGTACAAAGAAATCAGAAAGCATTCTTTAGATTTCATATTTATATTTATTATTAATCTTTCAGCTTTTCACAGAATTCTTAAACGGCGGATTATAGAAATTTACATGAAATGGCATAGACAAGATTGTAACGTTATCCGGCCTTTCTAGAGAAAAGGCAAACTTTTTTTGGCTTTAATTGCTAAGGACGATAGTGCCATATAAGACTGACGTGAACTCGCCAATAAAAAAGTTCCAAATTCATAAATGTTCTTAGGCTGTTTATTTCAAAGAAATAAGTTATTGCTTACAAATCACGCTATTAAAAAATTACCAAAGTTCAGATATGAATGGAAGCTTACGAAGTTAACAAAAAAAGAGGTTGCTTTTTAGCCTAGGACAACAATAAATGTAATATGAATGCTATGGATTCCCAGTATCTGATTTTTTCAATCACAATTATCATAGATTAGCAACAAAGTCATAAACAGTACAGAGATAATTTGCCTGAGCTAGAAATCTCATCCCCACGGTAAATATTACCTACCGAATATCGATAATATTTGTATGAAGACTAAACAGCTGTTCATTTGCGGTCATCTTGGATTGACAGGTCTTTATACAAATATTACCGATATTCCGTAGGTAAGACTTACCATGATGATGAGACTTCCAGCCGCAGCTTTAAATCGTGGGCACGCCTCTGACAATTAGTGTTATTCTGGTTTGATATCCCGTTATTTTGGTAAAGTTCATGTTGAGAAGGGTTTCAGGCACTTTGAAATAATAATTAGCCTAGTGTGTGCGTCTTACGAAGTACTTGAGTAATTATGAGATATATGTTAATATATTATGTATGTGAAATTGTTGTGATTTCAGAGCAAGTAAGCAAAGTTAAACTACTCTTTAATAATATTAATATCCAACTTAATAATATAAAATACAAATAGACCATCCAATACAAAGAGACTCAAAAAGAAACAAAAAAATAATGAAAGAGTAAATAGACAATAATATAAAGGTATGTAAAAATTATAAAATGAAAAACATACAACATCAATTTAATGAAAATAAGGAAATAACAATGTTATAAAAAGTATATTTTTCTACTCCCATTTGGTAATTTACTAATTACAAAACGGCTAACGCAATCACAATGCCATACATTTCTACACCCGTTGCATAATGTTACATTATGCAACCGGTAACCGTGTTAAAATGAACATGTGCGCATGCGCATTGTCAGAGTTGGAACCATTTTTTAATTTCAAATGTCAACCTTGTATGGGGGTATGAAGACCTGTCAATCCAAGATGGCCGCAAGCGATCAGCTGATTAGGCTTCATACAATATTAGTGATATTCGGTAGGTAGGAATTACCGTGGTGATGAGACTTTCAGCCCTGTTCAGATGAAAATAAATAAGTATATTTTATGTGTAGAGTCAAATAAAAATTGTTAATAGTGCTAAAATTTATCGAATTTATTTATCGGATTGCTCCAAATAAAGCTTTCCTTTTTTCAATGGAAAATAAAAGGCTTGAAAGGAAAACAATACAAAAAATTTCACCGCAAAAAATAAACAAACTCAAAAAGTTACTTGGTTAATAGGTGAGTATGAGGTTGATCACCTATGCTGTACAAATTTGGTTCACCTGCCAATACAACTGCAGGGCATATGTTTATTTGAGTTTTGGGTTTGAATGTTTAAGCTTATATGCAGGATGTAAAAGCGCGACCTTATACATATGTGTCGGCTTGTGGGCATGAATTCAATATGAAACCTAAATATAATTTATTTTTACAACTTAGGTTAGATTAGATAATCGAGGGGAATGATAAATCACACGTTTTGACAAAGGTAAGGTTTTAATTACTTCAAATGGACGAGTACATTATAATGACTATTATTCACTATTTTGTTAATTCTCTCATGGTCGTAGAAAAAGTATTGTATGCCACTGCACGTAATTAGTCTTTGTAACACTCGTGCTTTCTATTGTGCCATTCGGCTGCGCCTCATGGCACAAACTAGCACTCGTGTTAAAAAGACTATCATTACTTGGCAGTGGCATAAATAACTAATTTGTTGAGCGCTGTTTTCATGTGAATCGCACCTTCCGAGCCCTTTATTCTTTTTATATTGTTTCCGGTTAACATGAATGCTGACCGACATTGGCAAAGTGAACCATTTCTTACAGTTTGGGTGGTCAGCCTCATACCAACCTATAAGTCAAGAAAAAATAATAAAATATCAAAAAAGAATACAACAATTTTCGCAAAAATGATCATTTATTATACATCTATTCAATTAGGCTCAACAGCAAATATATAAAATGTCGGACATGAGTAATCCCATTGTTGAGCATTGGGTTATCCATAGGTTTTTTCTGTCCCAGATATTAGTGAGCACCATCCATAATATGCCTCGTACAATATTAAAACGCGGTTATTGTGGGTATAATGGAATTGTCGTAGACACATGAGACCACTTACATATTATATTCTGTCGTCGTGGTCCGCCATTGTCCAATTTTATTTGGGAAAAAGTAAACCCTGTCACAGATGGGCATTCATGTTTCACATTTTTAAATGAAGTTTGTGTGCCAGAAAACACCTATAATATATCTATTCTAAACCAGTTTCATACCAACCTGTGGGTCAAGGAATTTATCATTTATATCAAAACGAAATGTTGTTCGTTGGTAACCGTATCAATCAAAAGTGACTCAACTGTTTTGATACTTTCTTATCCACTTTTAAAGTTTGTAATCTGGGTAAAGATTAGGGGATACAAAAAAAAAATGCTAAAATATCACGAAAAGCACGAAATGCTCTTGAGATGTTGACAAAATGCGTAGATTGCTTTTGAAATGGATGATGTGAAGCCTTATGGCTATCAGATAACAAAAAATTTAGGCTTCCATTTTTCCCCTTATAAATTGTTTTTTTTTTATAAAAAAACATCACACATTAGGCACTATCAAATTGATTGCAGCTTGACAGTACAACGTCTCTCAGGTCATCTTGTATAGAAATAAAAATTAAAAAAAACTAAATAACCATTAATTTACGATCATTGATTCCAAAAATTTGTTCTTGAATACTGTCTCGTGCCTGAAGTTATATCTACTGTACATACTGTAAAAATGATTTATTTTACCAATGTCACCCCTATTTCAGGGCAGGTTGACTATAATTGCGGCGCTTATGTTTATCTGAGATTCGGTTTTTTAATTTTTAAAGTACACATGCTCCATTTGAAAGCGCGAATTTACACGTGTTTTTAGACATGCATTTAAAATGAATTTGAAATGTTGATATATCTTTGCAACTTGTATTGGAGAGATTAATTTTGATCTCGTCAGAATGCTGATTTTTAGAAATTTATTTCTACTGGAATCTCATGCAGAAGTGTCCCTACTGAATGACTGTTTGTGGTGGATATAAGAAATAAATTTTGTCCCTACAACATACAGCCTACACAATACAATAGGGAACCGCGTAGAAGGTATATTTAATAGAGTGGACTGTATTATTAGAGATAATTATACGAGAAATTGTTGTGAGAGAAAAGGGTAAGTGCAACCTACGCAGAATTCAAATGGAAAAGTTGGCTCCAACAAATCTAATAATATGACAAAAATAAAAACTCGAATCTCGTTACGATTTTTTATCCGGTACTACCATGGAAGGGGCTTATATAAAACTACGTATTTGTCAATTTAGTTTATAAGGCTAATTGGTTGGTGTGAGATTGGCCACTTATAATTGGGATATTGGTACACTTTACCAGTGCTATTTATAAAAAATAATAATATTAGGATGATTTATTTGGTGAGCGCTGTTTTTGTGTGTATCACACCTCAGAGCCCTCTGTGAGCTTAGTCGTCGCTGTAGAAAGCGCCAATTCTCAAGCAAGACCCAGTTGTTGTAAGGTTAGATGGACCTTTCAGTGACCGGTCTTTGGTAAAGGTTTATGAATTTTTCAACTCAGTGAAGAGCACATTCGAAATATAAATGGTATATTTTGTGCTCCGCCGGGATCCGAATCCACAACTTTCCATTTACGAGTCCGAAGTGTTGCCACTGGACTACGGACCGGTCCAAGATGCCAACGACACGCGATGTACCTGAGCGGTAACCCATCCAAGTACTATCCGCGCCCAATGTTGCTTAACTTCGGTGATCTATGGGAACCGGTGCTTTCAACATGGTAACGTCGTTGACTTATGTTTCATAAGAAAATTTAGCTTGATAGCTTATGTACATTTGAAGCTCAAATTTTTTACTTTAACTTTTTTTACTTTTGACTTTAAAAGTGCTGAAAAAAATGAAATAAAAAGGGATTCAAACATTTTTAATTTTGAACTTTTTTCTCGTCAAGCAAACTTCAGTCTTGTCATAGAGTTAATATGTCAATGAGTCTTGTATAAGATTTCTGTCCTTAGCAACCGATATCAAAATATTTATATGCTTTTTCCCTAGAAATCCGGCAGGGTGACGACACAACATTGCCTATCACAATTCATGCGCGGATCTCATTATTTAAAACGATTAATATTTGGGACCATTGAAGCTCATTAAGATTGAATATTTTGGAATTTCTTAAGCGTCAGAGTTTATAATAAATTGAATAAAAAAAATAAAATAAAAATTGAGGTTTGTTCTGTTAAGGCATGTTCCTGTGGTCCATCGGAGCTAGACCTACTAAACGTTTCACCTAGGTCTTCAATGAGGTTCTTCATCAATGTATTGATGGTGCTTTTATTTATTGAAGACATGAACAAAACATTCTGACGCTCCAGTTCCAATAAACCATGGCAACAGAACCCGGAAAACCACCGACTGTGAATACTTAAAAGTACAGGAATGTTATATTTCTTGATTTTTCAATCCAATGTAAGTATGGAATAATTCAAAGAAATAGGCAAGGGCTTAATAATTTTCTCACACATGTAGAAGCGATAAATTTCACACGATAAGTGTATTCTAACCCTACAAGTGTGCTCAGTATAATTTCTGCCCGAGAAATGCTGCGCGAAATTAAGTGGACCCTTTTCATACTTCAGGGGTCCAATCTCTTGTTTTATGGGCCCCTTTAAATACTTTACTTTTGATATAAATTACCCGCTGAAGGCGGGGGCGCCTAGCAGAGGAGTGACACGGTTAAAAGTTGCAAACTAAAGTTAGTTGGAGATTAAGCTTAATATGGTTACAGTCGCGAGAGAGCGCTTTATATTAATTATCCTGCAATTGCAGCTTAATTGTGATGATTGAAATTATGAGACTTGATTGTTTGTAAGAAATCACTTACCTACAGTTAAAGTTACGGTAGTTTAGTAAGGTGGTAAATTAGTCAGATAGTGGAATAAGAAAGTACAAAAATGATTTAAAAACACAGGTAAAAAGAAAAACAACTTTGTTTTCGATCACTATGTTATATTATAGTAATTATATATTCATAGTAATCGAAAACAAAGTTGTTTTTCTCTTTATCTTTTAAGATGAACGATTACAAAGTTTATGTCTCTACAATCAATAAAAACACAGGGTTTTATTTTAACAAGTTGAGCATTTATTTTTCCTCAAGTACTTTCGACTTGCTTAAATGTCATTTTCAAGAGGACACGTGAAAGATTTTTTTAATACATTTAAAAGTAACATAATTTTCAAGAAAATACCGTTGTGGGTCATGTGACTCAAAGCAGTTTTTTAGAGTTCATGATATCCCACTAGTGCATGCAACTTTACTGTAACTTTTGCTACGGCTGGAAAGAACTTTGGTAGAGTTGCCTCCATTTCAATTGTATTAAACAATAATAAGATTTGAATAGTATTTTTATCGGCTAGCAGTTAAAAGCACATTTCCTGAAATTCTAGCCACAGATCCAACCAATTACCTTTGAGTCGTACTAATGGCAATGGGTGATCTTCATGAAATCCATACCCCATTAGGTCTACGCGTGATTATCCCTGCTGACGTCATAGAATCGTAGACCCGCTACGGCAGACGACTATTCGAGGAAGCATTATTGAGCCTCTACGCCAGAAAGTTCAAACCTTTTTCTATTAAGAGAGTTTTATATCCTAAACCTATCGTTTTCGTTTCTTAAACTTTATGGTCTTAGTAAAAATTGACAGTTATGAAAAAAATCGCTTACTGCTTTTTTTTAAACTAAAAATAAACACATAACTTAAAAATTGTCACCATAAAAAGGATTTAAAAAAACACGTTTTTTCACATATTTATCGTTTTTTTGTATGTGCTATATTTCGTATTTTTTTATTACAGAATTATACATTTTTTACTACCATATCAATCCAATTTTTTTTTAATGTCGATAGTTTTTGAGTAAATATAGAAAAACTGTTTTCAGGAAATTTAATTAATTAAGAAGTTTTAGTTTTTCCATGTTTTCTCAAAAACTATTGATTTAAGAATCAACCAATTTTATTTAAAAGCGTTAATAGAACTGTATGCCATAGTAAAATAAAAGCTCTATCCAAAACATTTTTTACAATTAGCCATAAGGGAGGAAGGCGTAGAGTTAAAATACCAGACTGAAATGAAGGAACGAAGTACACTGGAATTCTGCCCAGCTTCTGCGGACACTTTTTTTTAAAACGGCGTGAGAGTACAGGAAGAGTTGAAGCTAGAAGCTAAAGAAGGCCAAAGATCAACTTGGGTTGAAGGGACATTGAAGAAAAAGAGCATTTATTTTAATAACTTACACTCTTAACTACAATATATCCAAATTATAATGATCAACATAAATACAAGAGCTGTATTTACCAATCATTTTACTTAAGCAATTCACCAATCAATGAGTTTTTGAATCCTCTTCTAATCTGATATTACTCTTCAATGGAAATTATTGTTATGTTATTTTAAAATAACATATAAAAAAAACAATCCCGAAGTGTGCAGTGTGTGTTTGTGGGCCGAACGGTCACGGAATCGGCCGAACTGCACCGTGTGAACTAATCAGGCCGTCGTTCGTTAGTTCCCGGCAAGATGTCAACCGACTAAGACGTCAGCGACCAAGCACCAAGCGGTGCAAGAGGGGGCACTACAATGGAGCTCCCTCCCCCCCATCTACTTGGATTTCCTGCCAGCAAGGCACCCGCCTTGTGGACCAGAGGCATAGGAGCGCCCACCCAGGGGCTCCCACGTGTGGAGGCGTCCGCCTTGTGAGCCGCCGCTAGCCTGGGGCGCTGGCCCAGGCCTTCCGTTCGGAACACCAGGCAACAGAATAGGGAGTGTTCTAGGGACAACCTGCAGGTCGTGCCAATCCCTAAGTTCCCCTTTTTCCCCATATTAGTAGATTAAAGAAACCCTTATTTGTTCATGTTAAACTTATCTTTTAATTATACAACCTTCCCAAGATATAAGTAAGCAATACCAAAGGAAGAACCCCACGCCCTGAGAGTGATGCTGATGAGAGCTAGCCGGATGTAAGTATCCTGAAGATACCTTTCAATCTAAACATAACATTATCCTAAAGTTCTTTAATAAGTAAGTTTGAGGCTGACCCACCATGTTGTACAACTGAGTTCACTTTTTCTGATGCCACCTTGATTTCAGGGAAAGGCGGCAGTTCTGCAAAGTATAAGATGTTCACGTGAGATTTGTTTTATATTGTATGAACAAATGCTGCATGTGTAAGCGCGAACTTACATGTGCCTGCTTGTAAGCATGCATTCAATATGAGCCTTAAATGTGTATATATCTTTGCAACTTACATTATAGATTAATGTTTTCAGGAGCGTGATCCACCGGTTGGTAGCCCACGCACTGAGCTAACCTCTACGAGCCTCTACGATCCACCGCATGCCTGAGCATTTATTGCTCAGCGTAGAGAGATATTATAATTTTAATCAATGAATATGTAAACCGTTTTATAAATATTTATCAGCAATGAATAAACACACAGTTATGATAATTATTTTAATGAAATTTGATTAAAATAATTATAAAGGATAATAAGCAATTCCGGGTAACCATTTGAGGAAATTAACTAATAAAATTCAAATGGAAGAAACCATTTTAATATATTTCTCTTAATTTTTTTTTTTTACATTTTCATGAGTTTTGCTATACTTTGTTTGTAAGTATAGAACTACTGTGATTTCACCCTTTGATTGCCTACCTATCACCTCCCAATCGCCTTTTTGGAAATTATCGCCCCTCTAAGAATCAAAATCGGATTGCGTAAGGAAGCTTAGAAAAAAGATCATTGCAGAGAATCAACATGAACCTAGAAGGAAAGTGTCGATCCTAAGTGAATAAGCAAATTACCCATTAAGTATTATGGTTAGTATGAATCTAATAAAAATCCAGGTTGTAAAAAAACAATAATGTATGAGAAAACATATGTGCTACTACTTGTGTGGATTAATTTGTATTAGCAACTTTGGATTTTTACAAAAATCAAAAACGATTCGATTACTTAGTAGCGGAATGTGTACTTACAAGTGCTAATAATTTTCTCACATAATGATAAAAATGTGATGACATAAGATCATAGATTGATAAATACCTGTGACCTAGTCTTGTATTAATTAGAAACAAAATTCTTTCATGCTTTTTTATTTACCGCTCGAAGTATGAAGAAGATTAAAGTAGGTCTTTGTCCAAGAGTGAACTACAATTGGATGAGAAATTAGAAAAAGATGAAAAAAACAAGAACATGATTTGTATCCATACTCAGAGCATATTTCCTCATGATGGTATGGAAATCATATTCGTTATGTAACAAAAAAATCCAATAGCATTTTCAGTAGCTAGTTTTTGTTTCCGAATAATTGTTCCAATAGTCAATAGATAACTCGCAAATTGAATAATATATCATTTGAATACAGAGGGCCCCGTGAAAAGAATCCAAACAACATAAAAACCTTGTTAAAATCAAACAAAAATTTCAATTAGTCTGGTTCAAAGCGTGATTGAGCAAATCCTAATGAGAAAAAAAACGTTATATTAACCTTTTCCCCAAAATAAACCAGATTCAATTATTTCTTCATTGATTGATTTTTAATTATTTCAATCTTCATTAATTGAAAATGTAAGGCTCGATTGATTATAAAACATCGATGTATTTTAAGATAGCGCTGTTATGTGTGAATCACAGCTTAAAGAGCTTGAAAAGCTTACAAGTTTCCGTTAGGTTGGTTGGATCTTATGTTTATACGTGTGCCCTGAGTAGGTATACAATATTGTGATAAACTCGCCTCGATAGCGTAAATCAAAAATGTATGTAACGATGGCACTCTTAGGGGGTGATTAAGTATCCATACTTTTTTCAATTCACGGAATCAAGGTGAGTTTTACTCGTTGTTTTATACTAAGGGCAAAGTAGATGATTAAAATTATTATAAAAAAAATGAAATACCGCTCGTTGGTGACTGCACCACGCGAAAGAAGCTGAAGCAATTCGGCTGTTTTTCTTCTTAAAATGACGTTTCTAATTTAGGAAAGATAAAAGCATGAAAAAAGATTTCGAAAGATGGTCATATTAGGGGAAAACTGAAAATCCTATTTGAATGCGTTCTTTTCATTTGAACCATTTTCTCACGGATTTTTCTTAAAAAAAAATTAACAAACAAAATAAAAAACATAAAACTGTGAGATTATTTTATGAGCCAGGAGGCCGATCTTACTAGCGTATTTGGAATAGAATAACGTTGGTTCGATCCCCGCTTGGGTCACTTGACCAAAACTTTGACCCTGGTTCAACAGATGTTATTGGGTAATTATTAATTAATAATTCATTAATATAAACAATAATGAATTATTAATTGATGATATTAATACCTGTTTCTGGCCAGGCAGAATAGGTTGGTGAATTGCACTCCTCTTCACCAATTTCTAGTCTAAGCTAATTTGCAGACATTGTACGCACGCAACTAATTCAAGTACGCTACATACATAGTGCAATTTCATGAATTGTTATTCCCGAAGGATTTCGCATGTGGCGAGTTGAATCTATTTATTTTTAAAGGCAAGGGGGCTGGCTTTACTTCAACCATTTCAGTTGAAGGAGGGGTTCCTCAGCTCCCAAGGGGGCTGGTGATCTTTTCTTATGAAGGCTGAGTAAACCTTGCCGGTATTATATTTTTGGGTTTGAAATAAACACCGAAGAATGAAATCATTTCTGACACCCTCGCTGAAATTCTAACCCGAGCTCACGGTATGGAATGCAAGCACTCTACCATCTCAGCTATCGACCGAAGATTTTTTTTTTAAATGTCTAAACAGGAACACTATACAATAAACAGGACTTTTAAATGTAGTCGCTGTCAAAACAATTGCTCCCGACAGAGTATGCGTTGTTTTGTCATGAAATGTTTCGCAATCTCGCTGCTATTCTCAAAATTTGATAACATTTCTCGGCATATCAACATTGAATGTGGCATCATATTACAAAATGGGGTTTCGCTGCTCGAAATAACGCCCATATTAAGTAGGTACGTGCGTCTGCCCGCGGCAAGTTAGCCCGAAATTCACCACTATCGGCCCCGCATTGTGCTGTAAACGACTCAATACATTTTCCCCATTGAGTGATCAAAATGCCGTTTATTGGAATATCTGGGGGCAAGATCGCTCTCTATGTAACTCGAGAGCACATCCAAAGGAGCACATTTGTATGAGGTTGTTATCGAAATAAGAGAGTAAATAATACGATATGGTCTCAGAAATAAAAGATTCTTGTTCGAATACATATTGGTAAGAAATTATGTCGTAACAGATATTTTCATGATTTCATATTTGAACGAATAGGTATATAACACGCTGCAAAGCAATGTAGAATTCTATGAAGATATATTCAAGGAAAATCTCTCAGACGATTTTCATACTCAATAAGGTCCGAACATTCCAATTACTATCCCTTAGCTGTGTGACGTCACCCATAGTAAATTTCCGATATTCAGGGAATGTTTGCTAGCTTACAGCATTTAGTCAGTAAAAGAAAACAATATTTATTTCTTCATAATACATCTAAATCTAAATCTAAATCTAAGCTGCAAAGATATGTATCATTTGAGATTCATATTAAATGCATTCCCACAAGCAGACATGCATAATTTCGCGCTTACACATGCCGCATGTGGACCTACAATATAAAAAACCCAATCTCAAATGAACATAAGCCCTGCAACTCTTGCCGACCTTCCCTGAAGCAGGGGTGACATTGGCAAAGTGAACCATTTTTTACAGTATGTGTATACATCATTGAGAAATTCTTTTACTTTACTAATATTGATACTAAATAAGTAATTTGAACTAAATAGATGCATTCATATGCATCTCAGGAAATGAAATGCGACTAACCTTAGATACGCATATTGTGAAACTTCTTGCCGCGTTTTCCCCGAGGGGTGAATGTGGCGAGTGGAACCTATTTACTTTGGCAGTTATGGGGGTTGGTCTTACGCCAACCACTTCAGTTAAAGTGCGGGTTTTCACAGCTCCCGTGCGGGCTGATTTTCATTTATTGTGAAGGCTGAGTAAGCCTTGCTGGAATTTTTATTTTGGATTTGAAATAAACACCGAAACGGGAAATCATTTGTGACACCTTTGCATCGGTGGAATTCGAATCCGAGCTCTCGGCATGGAGCGCAAGCACTCTACTAACTGAGCTATCGACCGGAGAGAAAATTGAAAATATTTTATTCTCATCTAATTATTTAACAATAATAATGATAATAGGCTTATTTTATACAGCCAAATGTATGCATATATTTAGTGGCACTAGCCTCTCCAAGGGCGCTTTATTCTTTTAAATAAATTATGTTATCTAAAATTCCCTTTACATTATTTTCCTTACAAAATTCTTTGAAGATTATACAACATTGAAGTTCATTGCATTATTACCATGATAAAGGAAAACATCACGTTGAAACTCAATTACAGTGTTTTATTTAAGAAATTAAAATGATGACACTACAAGCGTCATATTAGTTTTAACGCTTATTTTTGGTTAACGCTATGGTTGAGTTTAAATCAGAAATATTATACTAGTTTCGTTCTACAATATGTAGTTTGTAATAATACTATTACGGTGAGATTTTTGTATGGGAACGACCTTTTCATAAAATGACGAAACTTGGAAATATTCCAAATTCTTTTTATTCCAAATCTGGATTATGGCATAAGTCTGATGCTTAGCCAATTATTGCTTTCATAATTTCTCTCATTTAAATTATAAATAGAAGGTAACAAGTTCGGTTGATAGTTTAGTAGATGGAAGCTTTCTTTCAATACTAGATGGCTAGGATTTCATCGCCACCAATCTAATCTAATCTAAGTTGCAAATATATGTTACATTGGGGATTCACATTATATGCATTCTCACAAGCAGACACGTACAAGTTTGCGCTTGCACATGCCTCATGTGAACCTACAACAAAAAATTCCAAACCTCACATGGACATACACCCTGCAACTCTTGCCTTCCTTCCCTGAAACAGGGGTGACATTGGCAAAGTGAACCATTTTTTACAGCATGGGTGGTCAGCCGCATACCAAGCTATAAGTCAAGGGCCTATAAGTCAGAAATGATTTCCCGTTTTGGTGTTTATTTCAACCCAAAATATATGTTACCGGCAAGCAGGGGCGTACATTCCATACAGCCAAATGTAGGCAAATTTTGATAAAATGTGCATTAAACCTTGAAGTGAAGATTTAAAAAAATGGTTTCATTTGAGTTATTGTAAGCAAGTAAATTTATAACATATACGTGTTATGTATTTGCCTCTACGCTATGCACGCGCCTACCGGAAAGTCACTCAGCTTTCACAAGAAATAAGAACCTGCACCTTTGAAAGAAGGAATACCTCCCCTTGATAAAATTGGCGCAAACCTGGGTTTTTATCTGTAAAAATTAATACTTCCACACCCCACATGCAACAAACGCCTTTGCTTGCAAAACGCAAACGCTTTGTAATGCGGCAATAATTTGTACAATATGTACAGCTAAGTTGCATTTTTTTACATCACCATCATAATCCTAACTTGTCCACCGGTAAACCTACCTAAGTATTCACTAACCCTAATCCCACTACCCTTAGGTTTCAGCAGCGCTTAGAATGGTTTTTATTTGAACGAATGGTGAATGAATAAAACTGATTCTAATCGCTGATTAGGCCTCAACGCAGTGTTAGTAGGATTCTTGAATACGAAAGATGGATTTAACCATATTCACTCTTTAGTGTTTGGATATTAATGAAAAATGTAACGTTACTTTTGTTCACCCGTTTAATGGACTCAACACGTGAATTGATGTAGACAAAATTGTGACGTCACACGGTCGAGTTGCTAGGTAAAAATGCATACAAATATTCAGATATTGATTGTTAAGGACGACAGTCCCATGAAAGTGTTACGTTTGGCCGCCGAGGAAAAGTTCTAGATTCATAATTAAGCTGAGTCCATTATAAATTAACACTAACTTTCTATACACAGGCAATTTTGTCATAAAAAAATGATCGTGATTTTGAATGTAAATTCAATATTAAATGCAATAAAAATATATTTCAGCATATTAAATTTACGGGTAATTTTAATAGATGTAACTCAGACACTCTAGAATGCTTCCAATATGGGCCTTAAGTGGATTTTCATGGCATTTAATATTACTCGGTTCTGATAGATTATTCTTTAATATTTTTAATATATTTTCACCAGACACTTGCCAAAAAAACTATTTTAAAATTTCATTTCAGACATGTCGAATGATCCTAAGTAAGAAACCTATATCTTGGTAATACATAATATGTTCATATAAGTATGTCACATTCACACGCTACACAGATATACAAGCAAGTAAATATAATTTTATGCTCTGCGTCCAGTTTTAAAATCTGTAAAATCAAATAAAATCTGTAACTTTTGCTTTCCATCATGGATGAAATTTACAAGTAATGAGCCATTTTTTACGGTGTGGATTGCCAATTTTATACCAAACTATTTATAAGTTAAATAAAAATATTCGTAAGCTAATCATGAATTCTTTAGTTCAACAGAAAAGGATGTTGTGAAAAAAAGTAGAGAATCATTTTCAAAAGTAACTGAATTTAAAAAAATATATATATGAAACAAACACCGTTTATATCTTCTTATTTTTTTTTTGTTGTTTAAAAAACAAACAGTGAGCTTGACCGGTTTCAGCTTCTTGGCCATCTAACATCTGAAAGAAGTGCGAGGCCATATAAAGCAAAATGAAGTACGGAAGGGTGCAAAATTTACCAAGAATAGCTGATAAAACATTTGAAAATTTTAATTATTATTTTGAAAAAAGTTAGACAACTTTCATGTTCAAGTTATTTACATTTAAAATGACAAATAAAACATGATATTTTAAACAAAATTCTGCCAATAAAGCACGTTTTAAAGGAGATAACATCTCGATCGTATGAAGAGGAGGCTGAACTTAACAAGCCGGGTTAAACCTAATGACGAACGATTTATTTAATTTCCGCAATTTCGGGATAATATTCTGCTGAATGGCAATGCGGGATATTATCTGCTCCTGGAAAATCCCGCATGTGCTGGCTCATCTCTACGTATTTTTATTTATTTATTATTATATTGCCAATGGATAGGGATGTGCTGATGGGAATTCCTGGAATTGAACTAAATCAAGCTGAGCATACATTACGCAGATGTACTTAAAGTTTTCTAGATAATAGTGAAACGATTTTGTTAGATCATACACCAAAGATCCATCCATCCTTATAGCAAATGGGTCTTGCTTAAGTATTGATGCTTTGTGGCGACGACCAAGCTCGAAAAAATTTCGGTCGACAGCTCAAAAGGTAGAATGCTAGCATTCCTTGCCGAGAGCAAAGGTTCGATCCCCACCGAGGATGTGATTCGGTGTCTATTTCAAAAACCCAAAATAAATACCTGCAAGGTGTACTCAGCCTTCACAAGAAATGAGAGCTGGAAAGCCCCCACTTCAGGTGAGGTGTATTCTCTGTGAGGCCGGCCTCTTTACCCGTAAAAATAAATAGGTCCCAAACCGCCACATGCGATCCCTTAGGGAATATCGTAGACAAGAAGTTAAACTGTATGTGAAGCTTGGTTGCGTTTACGTTGCTTACTCATCCTTCACCATGAATGAGTACCAGCTTCTCGGGAACTATAAAGCCCTCACTTCAATTGAAATGTTTGGCGTAAGACAGCCTTAATTGGAAAAATAAATAGGTTCACTCGTCAGATGTGAGCCCTTCGGGAAGAACGCGATAAGAAGTTAAACTATATGTGAAGCTTAATTGTGTTTTTGCGGCTTACGAAGAAATAAAGATACAAAAGAATTTTCGATGGAATAATGATGAATCTTGGGAATCGAATCCTTCCCTTGATTGTGCGTCACTATCTGCGGAGGCCTCCGTATTAGGGCATGTAAGCTTTTCGGGAATCTCTAAGGGAGAGCTAAGTGGTCCCAAAGAGGATTGCGAAATGTAAGGATAAAGAGCATAAAAAGATACATATTACTGCCAGGCCGCAATGAATATAGCCAAATAATTATCCCAACATCATAAAGGTACTTGAAGTTCTTTTGGGATTACGTGAAAAAATATAATTTAATATATCTTGTAAGGAAATTTTGTCGTTTCTGAAATTGCGTTATAAACCAATTTTTCATGAAATTATGGTATAATTTTATTTTACCATTTTTTTTTTGTAAATTCTCTTTCTGTATTTTAGTATCTCAAATACGATTAGGTAAGTGAGGTAATGCAATAATATATTATCATGAATTGGTATAAATAAGAAATTAAGAGTTAAACTTTTTAACCAGGAGGCCGAAAATGGACTTGTGAAAATGGAAGGGTGGAAGTCTCGACAGCCGCCAGTAGATCTTACCGTACCTACATACTTGAAGATAGAGCGGAATAAAACATGATGATGCCTGAACAACTGACCGTTGTTCCTTGTAAAATGGAAAAGCAGTTTTTTTTTTTTTAAATAGCTTTGTGAAGAGGAATGCAATTCACCGATCTATTTTGCCTGTCCAGTTGCCTTTATACGAAAGCAGAAGCACGTGTGCATGCAATGTGGCATCTGTTGAACCAGGGTCAAAGGGCCAGGAGTGATTCGAACCAAAGTTATTCTGTTCCAAATACGCTAGTCAAGAACAGCGACTTGACTTCCTTGACCATAACACCAACACACTACCATGTTTTATTTCGTCCTATCTTCAAATACGGTTAGATATATCGACGGTCGTCGAGACTTCCACCCCAATCTAAATCTAAGCTGCAAAGATATGTATCATTTGAGATTCATATTAAATGCATTCCCACAAGCAGACACGCATAATTTCACGCTCACACATGCCGCATGTGGACCTACAATATAATAACCCAATCTCAAATGAACATAAGCCCTGCAACTCTTGCCGACCATCCCTGAAACAGGGGTGACATTGTCAAATTGAACCATTTTTTACAGTATGGGTGGTCAACCTTATACCAACCTATCAGTCAAGGAATACAAGAAATTAAATACATTCAATAAGCTTAAAAATGTCATATATTTGCATTTGACAGTGTTAATATAGATGCAACTATGTAAGACATACGTAGTTTGAGAGCAAAGGCAATGGACAGGTGAAAGTGGAAGGAATCCTGGATTCAGCCAAGGCCCACCTAGGGTTGTCGAAATCATGGTAATGATAATGAGGAGACTGACAACCCATTCTGTAAAAATGACGGCAATAATTGCAGAGTTCGCATTAATTTGAGGTGTACATAGGTCTTATCTTGCAAGTACAAATGCAGCAATATGAATTTTAAATGTTTATTTATTCCTTCAAAATAGATAATATTCTCGTAAAATAAAAGGTTTCCGCGTAAATTTGATAATTGGATTTGTAAACAAATTATATTTAAAATACACGTATAATTTGCTACATGATGAATTCATAAACTTTTTTCGTGAATTTTTCAAAAAGCCAAATGATTGATACGTCAAATAATCGCAAACAAACAAAAAGTTTTCATCATCGTGAAAATGATAAGGGGCCGGAAAAAAAATGGATGAAAAAACGCTTACAAATTCAATTAATTTGAAACAAGTTTAAATTGAGTTTGCAACTTTGAAAAACACGAAGGAATTTTGCAACAATAATAATTATAACGCGGGATCGGGTTTCACGCCCGCGCTATAAAAGAAAGTGCCAAAAAATACTTTTCGTGTGCAAAATTTAGAAACCTAATGGCATGCGGTCTACGGATAATTCCCTTACAAAGCCCATGGAGTAACGCTAGATTAAAGATGTTAATTCAATTATTTATTCGGCTTTTATTATTATTGCTGGGATGGCTTTCGTCCTTTTTTCTGTTTTTATATTCGTCACATCTTTTTGTACGTCTCGTCATCCGTATGTTTCTATAATAAAATTGTGAAGAGGTACGCAATTCACCAAACATTTTTTTCCTGACCGGAAACAAGTATTTACAATTATAATAACTACAGAGTTAGTTATTTACAATAATTATAAATACAGAGTTAAAATTTATCAATCGGATATTACACGAACCGTTATAAGAGAACTTACATTATTCACGACGTTTCGTTAGCGACGTAGCTAACATCTTGCACGTCCACTGAGGACGAACTGTTTTTTTCTTCTATACAATTATCACAAATCACGGAATACCTGTGATAAATCATAGCAGACCTTGGTGTATTTTGAGCAGACCTCAAGGTCTACAAATATAGGACAAATTGGCCCCTAAACACAATATGGCATTTAGAGAAAATAAAGCAATTCGTGCAAATAAACGGTGTTTTAATTTTTACATTATTTTCCTTCAGTTATAGGTTGGTATGAGGCTGACCACCTAAACTGTAAAAAATGGCTCACTTTGCCAATCTCACTCCTGTGTCAGAGAAGGTCGGCAAAAGTTGTAGGGTAAATGTTCATTTGAGGTTTGGATTTTATTTGTAAGTACACATTCAGCATTTGTAAGCGCGAACTACACGTATTTGTTTGTGGGCATGCACTTGATATGTGCCATAAATGTTAATATATATTTGCAACTTAGATTATAGATAGATAGATTTAAAATAAATCTTCACAAGGACAATATACAAACTCTTATCCTTAAGTTACTTTGGATTGTTCTATATTTCTGCTTTCATCATTTCCATTTTTGTAGATGCATTCCCAGATAGGTACATAAAATATTATTCATGAAAGAATCTTATCAATTCTACTTCAAGGAAGCAAGATCATCCACAAAGAAATGAATGCACCGTACGGGGAAATTCATAGAAATGCCGCACGGGACAGAGAAGGAAATGAAAAGGTCAAAGAAAATGTACAGGTATTTTTCTCAAGGAATTTCAAGGTATTCATCCATTCTAGTATTAATTTATTATGAAATACCTTGAGTTTATTCTTGTATTATTGTAAAAGAGATATCCACATTTATTTATTTCTCCATAATGTACTCTTATATTTCACAGAACAGTTTAGGTCTACAAATCGGTTCAGTCCAATAAAAAGTTACTGTCAATTCTTTCAAAACATGGTGGAACTAATTCTACTTCTTGGTTAAGACCTGTTAATTGTTTCTTCTAAATTCCCTATCTCTTTTGATTGTTAGGCTTAAGTTGTGCAGAGAGAGTGTCTCCTGAAGACGTTAGCTACGTCGCTAACAAAACGTCGAGAATAATGTAAGTCTTCTTATAACGGTTCGTCTAATATTCGAGTATTTTTTTATCTGTGTTATTATAATTATTGTAAATATCTCTTTCGCGGTCGATTCCAAGCTATCTTTTCATACTTTGAATGATGTTCTGAGAGGAAGTCTGTCTGATGGTTTTGGGTTCGAATCTCGGGGAAGCACAAAAATTATACGTCATTTATATTTTCAACTATATTCTTCGCTGGGTTGAAAAAGTCATATACCTTTACCAAAGACCGGTCACCAAAGGCCCATCCAGCCTTACAGCAACTGAGTCTTGCTCGAAAATTAGCACTTTCTATATCGCAGAGGGCTCTTGAGGTGCGGTTCAGAGAAAACAGCGCTCACCAAATAAATCATCCCAATATTACTACTATTATTATTATATTTTGTATTGTTTGTGTATTAACACTGTGAAAATTCATATTGTTTAATTTATAATTTTTTGAATGAATTCAAACCAAAACACTGTTTATTTTCACAATTAAATTTATTTAAAAAGATTAAAATCTTTAAAACAAATTTAATTTCATTTAAATCATTCAAAAAATTATAAATTAAACTATTATTATTTATGTTATTACTACGGACGAGTTCATATCAGTGAATTGTAGGAGTGTGTGACTCATAGAGTTATAAAGGTATAGAAATGAAGTCCAGACCAAAATAATGTCGCCTATTTTTTGGACTGAAGCGCTGAACCTCGATCCGCGTGAAATTGTAATGCTCGGTTTTGCCCTCATTACTTCGTCAGCGCTCGGATCGTTAACATCTCAATAAAAATGGTTTTCTGAGTGAAAGGATGCAAAAATAGGTCCAAAAAAAATTAAAAAGTGGATGGAATCACATTTCACAAGTAATTTTATGTTTTTTATATGCTAATTAACGTTTTATTCATATTTTGAACGAATTATTAACAGTCGCGTGCTAGAGGACCGCGTTCACTAGATAGATAGTGTTCCAGCGTGTGTAAGAAAGGGACAACAGCGCCCAGGGTTGTACTCAAAATAATGACATGACTAAATAATGACAATGGACATGCTGTCGGTGGACATTATGTCGGGGAACATTTTGTCCATGGACATTGTATCGGTGGACATTATGTCGGTGGGACATATGTCGGTGGGCATTCTTTCCGTGGACATTCTGTCGGTGGACATTCTGTCGGTTGACATTCTGCCGGTGGACATTATGTCGGGTGAACATTTTGTCCATGGACATTGTATCGTTGGACATTATGTCGGTGGGACATATGTCGGTGGGCATTCTTTCCGTGGACATTCTGTCGGTGGACATTCTGTCGGTTGACATTCTGCCGGTGGACATTTTGTCGGGGAACATGTTTGTCCGTGGACATTGTATCGGTGGACATTGTGTCGATGGACATTCTATCGGAGGACATTATGTCGGTGGACATTTTGTCGCGTGGACATTGTATCGGTGGACATTATGTCGGTGGACATTTTGTCGGGTGAACATTCTGTCGGGTGAACATTTTGTCCGTGGACATTGTATCAGTGGACATTATGTCGGTGGGACATATGTCAGTGGACATTCTTTCCGTGGACATTTTGTGGGTGGACATTTTGTCGCGTGGACATTATGTCGGTGGGACATTATGTCAGTGGACATTCTTTCCGTGAATATTCTGTCGATAGACATTCTGTCGGTTGACATTCTGCCGGTGGACATTTTGTCGGGGGCCATGTTTGTCCGTGGACATTGTATCGGTGGACATTGTGTTGGTGGACATTCTGTCGGGTGGACATTTATTCCGTGGACATTGTATCGGTGGACATTATGTCGGTGGACATTTTGTCGGGTGGACATTCTGTCGGGTGAACATTTTGTCCGTGGACATTGTATCGGTGGACATTATGTCGGTGAGACATATGTCAGTGGACATTCTTTCCGTGGACATTTTGTGGGTGGACATTTTGTCGGAGGACATGTTTGTCCGTGGATATTGTATCGGTGGACATTGTGTCGGTGGACATTCTGTCGGGTGGACATTTTGTCCGTGGACATTGTATCGGTGGACATTATGTCGGTGGACATTTTATCGGGTGGACATTCTGTCGGGTGAACATTTTGTCCGTGGACATTGTATCGGTGGACATTATGTCGGTGAGACATATGTCAGTGGACATTCTTTCCGTGGACATTTTGTGGGTGGACATTTTGTCGGAGGACATGTTTGTCCGTGGATATTGTATCGGTGGACATTGTGTCGGTGGACATTCTGTCGGGTGGACATTTTGTCCGTGGACATTGTATTTGTTTGGTATTTTGTATTTGCATTGGTGGGCATTATGTCGGTGGACATTTTGTCGCGGGGACATTGTATCGGTGGACATTATGTCGGTGGACATTTTGTCGGGTGGACATTCTGTCGGGTGAACATTTTGTCCGTGGGCATTGTATTTGTTTGGTATTTTGTATTTGCATTGGTGGGCATTATGTCGGTGGACATTTTGTCGCGGGGACATTGTATCGGTGGACATTATGTCGGTGGACATTTTGTCGGGTGGACATTCTGTCGGGTGAACATTTTGTCCGTGGGCATTGTATCGGTGCACATTATGTCGGTGGACATTTTGTTGCGTGGACATTTTGTCGCGTGGACATTTTTTCACGTGGAAATTTTGTCCGTGGACATTGTGACGATGCACATTCTGTTGGTGGACATTCTGTCGGGGGACATTTTGTCGGTGGACATTTTGTCGGGTGGAAATTTTATCAGGGGGACATTTTGTCCGTGTACATTATGACGGTGGACATTTTGTCGCGTGGACATTTCGTCGCGTGGACATTTTGTCACGTGGACATTTCGTCCGTGAACATTGTGTCGATGGACATTCTGTTGGTGGACATTCTGTCGGTGGACATTTTGTCGGTGGACATTTGGTCGGGTGGAAATTTTGTCGGGGGGACATTTTGTCCGTGTACATTATGTCGGTGGACATTCTATCAATGTACATTTTGTCGTCGCACCGATTAATTTTACTCGTCCCGTAACCATATACAAGTTATATTTTGATTTTAAATAATTAAATATGAAAATCTTTTTTGTTTTTATTATTTATTCGTACCCTGAATCGGCTCTGGCAATATTTTTTTGCCAGGGCGATCTGTGACCGTTTTGATCGTAAAAGTTCTGTACACAAATGGATTTTGGTGTCATTGGTTTGAACTAATCATATAACATCGCGTAAAAACCATATATGTGTGTACAGAACTTTATTCCCATTCGTTTTATAGCACCCATTGGTACATCGTGTCGGCAGAGCAAGACAAAGATATACTGTCTTCGCATACAATGTAAAAAACATCTGTCAGATGGACAATAAAGTATTCAACACAAACGTGCCCGGCTCAAGATGCAAAAAATGATTTTTTTGTGTACTACATGTGTAGACACTGTGTGACCAATATTTGAATTTGTCATTTGACCCTTCTAGAGTTGGCTCCATATTTCGTCATTTCTTTTGTATGGAACACGTAGTCTATTTATTAATATGTCAATGGTGTAACTGGAAAAAAGTCGTTCGAGAGACAGCGTTGGCTATTGTTGATTGGGAAGGTCATAGCCCCCCTTCTTTTCGGTCCAGTAATGATGATGCTGACTATAAAACAGAAGTATTAAACTATGCGAGCATTTCAATTCAAAAAGTTAGTGTTCAGTCGCATTAATTGGTGTTTTCGAAAAGTTGAAATCATTTCGACGAAACTAAAGCAGATTTATGCTAATCGCGTTTTTCAATCAGCGCTCCACACGGCTCACTGAAACAGTCAACAAACATTCAGTGTGTTATATTCATCGCGATAATGTTGCCTCAATGTGCGTGCATGCAATTAACTGTGTATGCTCATTTGCAAATAGCTTACTTGTTTCCCTTGTTAATTCTATATTCCGACGCAAACTTTCACGTTGGCAAACTCCTGATGCATTAACAACCTACCGCACTCACACATGCACAAACATTCACATATGTACACACGCTCCTACAAACAAACAACTTCTTAAGAGATTACATTGTTAGCTTTTTGAGGAGCTTATTTTACGTTAAAGTACCTACATTACGGCATAAGGTAATATATTATAATAATAGTATTAGGATGATTTATTTGGTGAGCGCTGTTTTTGTATAAATCACTCTTCAGAGGAGGCACTTGTGTGGAGGTACCGGCCACCCCTAGAGGAATGGCGGTAGGATACAAGACAAGACAAGACAAGAGCCCTCTGCGAGCTAGGTCGTTGCTGTAGAAAGCGCCAATTTTCATGCAAGATCCAATTACTGTAAGGCTGGATGAACCTTTAGTGACGGGTCTTTGGTATAGGTATATGATTTTTTGACCCAGCGAAGAGCATATTTGAAAATATCAATGGTTTTTTTTTGTGCTCCTCCAGGATTCGAATCCACAACCTTCCATTTACGAGTCAGAAGTGTTAACCACTAGACTACGGACCGTTCATGTAACATATATTTTGTATTTTGTTCAGCCGCTATTTTGCTAGGGGTGGCCGGCACCTTTGCAAATTTTTCTCCACCTGGTTCTTTCTGTCTTGGCACACTTCACACGTTCGTATTCAAAACTACTACTGTAAGATTCATTTTAAAAAAAACATGTAGGTAGCTCTGGATTTAGTGATTCCTTTCGCAAAAAAAATAATGTAAAAATCTGTAAAAACAACTAACTATACGAGTCTCGAGAAAATATTTGTAAAAATCGATCCATAAAAAATGTGAATTATTTTATGAAAGATGTAAAAAGCCTAGGAAAATGTAAGTAAAGTGAAAAATACAAAAGCCAACTAAATATAATAGTTTTTATTTTAAGCACCCGTCCTGATTACATAATATTTAAAGGAAAAAATATGCAAAAAAGATTTTTTATTAATAAAATTTCATCAAATAAACAAGGCTCGCGGTTTTGGTACCAGCCATGCGTTTCACTGCAGCCTATTTTGTACTATCACACAAATGAAGGATTAAATTTTGAATTAATTTTATTAAATAACTGGTCAAAATGAAAGTAATTAATGAATATCGAATAAAACTTTAGTCATTCGATTTTTGTACAGCTTTAATTGTAATTAAAATTTGTATTATTACGATTATTGTTTGACAGGATTACGATAAGTCAAAACAATGCATGGCTGGTTTAGCAATTTCGTGTTTTCATTTAATCTAACAAAGTTAAAATTTGCATAATTCAATTCAAAGGATTGATTTGTGAAATGAAATGTCAGTCATGTAATTGTTGTTGTGAGAATTGTTTTCACTTAATTTTATTCATACATTTACGAATGTGCAAATCAAAATTGAGAATTAATTTTCATGTTTATACAAACTGATTGTTAAATCTTTAAAAATATGAAAAGTAAATAAATCCCTACGTTTCGCATTTTGTCGTATTCGTGTCTCAATGAGTCGTATTTTGTCTAAGAAAAAAAATGGGTTCTCAATATGTTGGACAAGATTTATTTCTCTTCTATTTATTATATGTGAAGAGATTGGCATGAGGCTGATACCATTCTGTACAAATAGGTACATGTGTTTTCAATGCCGCCCCTTTTTTAAGGAAAAGCAACGAAGTATGGCAGTTTTTGGTTCATCTTAGAATTGTGATGTTTTTCATTTAGGCGTGCATGAAATGTAAATCTGAAAGTTTAATGCATTTTATTTAGCTAATTTTCCTTGACTTATAGGTTGGTATGAGTATGACTAACCATACTGTAAACAATGGCTCACTTTGTTAATTTTATCCCTGTTTCTGGGAAGGTCGGTAAAAGTTGTAGGGCTTATGCTCACTTCAGATTTGGGTCTTTATTGTGAGAGCAGCCTATGTAAACATATCTGTTTGCGGGCATACATTTTATTTGTATATTAAATGGTCATATATCTTTGCAACTTAGATTAAAGTTTGCAATCTAGATTATATAGGATGATGTGTTTTCTCGTTCCTTTTTTTTCCTGTCCGTGGATATAATTTGTGTAACCTATGGATATGCAATTTTCAGGTATAAGTGGGGACAGCATAAATCAAACTTCAAGAGCCCTCGAAAAGCTTGGTCGTCATTAACCAACGCCCGTAAATCAATTGAGTATTGCTGAATCGATCTTGAACTCGGCATGCCTTTATGAATGGCTCTGTTTATCTATAATCTAAGTTGCAAAGATATGTGTACATTTCAGATTCAGATTTAATGTAGCCGATAAGCAAACACATGTTATTTACAAGCTGCATGTCTACTTTAATATTACTCTAAGTATACACCGAATCGGAAATTAACAAACTGAATAAGAAGTAAAGTGTATTTATGTTGTATTTCCCAGGAATATAAAGAGAAATACCTACATACATCTAATTTTTTTTTTTTTTTTCTAAAACGCAGTTTTATTTTCACAATAATATTTTCTACCTCAAGCACTTTCGACCTTCAATACTCAGATCATTATCAAGAGTATTGAAGGTCGATAGTGCTTGAGGTAGAAAATATTATTGTGAAAATAAAACTGCGTTTTAGAAAAAAAAAAATTTTTTAAATAAAATGAATTTTTACTGTGTGAATACACTAACCCTACAAAACCTATGTACATTATGTACATCGTAGATTTTATCACAATTATATAGAAAAATCCCAAATATGGACTATATTTTAAAGTAACATATAAAAACAGATTCTAGCTAGCTACCTCTTACTTATTTACCATGGAATATACTTCTTTACCACGAATAAAGGCTTTTCGAAAAAAAAAAATTTTTCTCCTTAAGACAGATTTTAAAGAAAGAAAAAATATTCAGAAACATTATTTTCATAAAAAATAATGTTATAAAAAACAGAGTTTCCAATGTCTTTTAGCAACATAGAATCAAAGGCGGTTATATAGATTTTTTCTCTTGAAATAACATGTACTTGTAGCAAGGAAATTTGGGTTTTCTCATACGTTTGTCTCATTTTTTAAAAACAATTTGATTTTTGTACAAATAAAAATTAAATTTAAAATAAGTAAACACATCAAATATTTGACGATCTGTAGTGAAAGACCTTACCGACTTTAAAAAAGACAAATCTTGCCATCGTAGCCAACATCTTCAGGAGACATCCTTGTTCGGCAATCAAGGAGGAACCACGTTTAAGTACGTAAATGAAAGACCGAGAATAAAGTACAGTTTTTCATACATCCGAGAGTTTTTTTGTTGGTTTATCACACAACCCTAGCTCCTGTTTAAATTAAATGTACTAATAAAAACCTTAAGATTTATAGGCACTATTATTTTAATTTATAATTTTTTTGAATGAATTCAAACAAAATACTGTTTATTTTCACAATAAAATTTTGAAAATAAACAGTGTTTTGTTTGAATTCATTCAAAAAATTATAAATTAAACAATATGAATTTTCACAGTGTTAATACACAAACAATACAAAATACTATTATTTTAAACCGTAATCTATCGATTACCGCTTTGAACTCGTATAGAAAGGTTGCGGGTTCGAATCCCAGCGGAGCACAAAAAAAATACAATTTATATTTTCAAATATCCTTCGCTGGGTTGAAATTTCATATACTTGTACCAAACATCGGTCACCAATGGTCTAACCATCTTTACAGCAACTGGGATTTCCTTGAGAATTGCCACTTTCCATAACGACGACAAAGCTCCCACAGGCTTCTTGAGGTGTGGATTCACACAAAAACAGTGCTCACCAAAGAAATCATCATATTATTTTTATAAGTATCATATTTCCATTCCACAAATTGTAAGTAACTTTGCTTTTGGGTTGAATATGTGAAATGAATAAGGCCAATGCGTTTTATTTTTATTTTCAAGTATCTTATGTCAAAAAATACGTACTACAACATTTTGAAAAATTAAACCAATTTTGTGTAAAGAGTTAGCCGAGCACAAATGCGAAATGAGTTTCCGTCAGTTACGTGTTGTAATACATGAATATTTTATAAAATCTGATGATTGATGAAGAGAAAACAGACGGGAAGAAGGGGGAGGACCCCCACTGGGCGTGGAACCAACGACTTTTATTAATTTCATGAAAAAAATCTCAAATTTGTGGCCACGATCGCCGGATGAACAATAATCATTTTGGGTTTTTTTTTTAATTATCTTAAATTTTTCATTACCTCTACACCATATTTTTTTCTGTTTTAATCATTTTGATTGCTCAAAAGAGTGACGGTGAATAAAAATAAGACATTATTATACATCCTTCACTTAATTTAATACATAATATAAAGCATTCCAACAATTGAATAATTCATAAACATTCCATAATAATTTTTAGTCTTAACATATACTTTAATTATTGATATAAGTAATTATAAAAAATTATAAAAAACACAGAGTTTTATTTTCACAAATTGAGTTTTTATTTCCACCTCAAGTACTTTCGACTTATTCACGTCATTATCAAGAGGATACTAAATTACAAAAATTGACAAGACAAATACCATAGAGAAATAAAATAAAAATAATGATTTAGGTACGACAAATAGGTAATTAGGTTAATTATTGATTTAAAAACATACATAAGAATAAAAAATAAAAATTAACATAAAAAAGTAATTATGAAATAACAGTATTTAATGATTTATCTTACCAATTTTTCCAATCATCACCACGTCATCACAACTTTTTGCAATGCACAAAAATGTTAAATTTATTTATCTCAAATGACACTTGTATTTATATTCAATGTTCACTCAACTTTTTCAACTTTTCTTTAAAATTGTTCTGACAACTTCTTCAGTTTACAACCTTTTTGTAATTTGTTAAATATATCATCATAATTAACTCTTCACATTTGAAAGCTTCTCTCGTACGTGCGAGCAGATTTTATACCCTCTACGAGATTGGCGTAGACCGTAGCGCTCTGTATGAAGTTTGGGTAACTACTGAGGCTAGGAAAGGCGTCCGCGTAGTACTGGCGACGCCGCGACGCCCCTCGACGCATCTTAGCGCTACGAAGCTCAGTCGTAGACCTATCAAGCACCCTTGGAACAATGACCATCGGATATGGCTGCTTTTGAAGGGTTTTAAATGAAGTAAATTAAAAGTTTGTAGACTGGAATTCAGAATGATGCTTAGAAATAAAATTTAATGATAAATGATAAGGTTCTCAAAGAGGTTTTGTGTTGTTGTATAATATCGATATAAATAATGGCGTTTTAAAAATGTAAAGATTTTTCTATAAATAAAACAATCCAAAAAAAAATCTTATGCCTAAATCTAAATCTAAGCTGCAAAGATACATATGTATCATTTGAGATTCATATTTAATGCATTCCCACAAGCAGACACGCATAATTTCGCGCTTACTTTATGCCGCATGTGGACCTACAATATAAAAAACCCAATCTCAAATGAACATAAGCCCTGCAACTCTTGCCGACCTTCCCTGAAGCAGGGGTGACATTGGCAAAGTGAACCATTTGTTACAGTATGGATGGTTAGCCGCATACCAACCTTTCAGTCAAAGATACGTGGCAATAATTAGATTTCAGTTTTTTTTGGCCTTTTAAAATAATCTGTTAACTTATATAATATAAGTGATGTGGGCGGCTACAACCAGGCGTGATCATCTTTTGACAACTCGAGTACCACTCTCCATTGGGGGAGAGCTGATTCAGCCCTCCGACTCAGTCAGACTTCTAGGAGTCACACTGGATCGGAACCTCACAATGGGAGAGCAATTGAACTTGACTGTATCTTCCTCATTTTTTGAACTTCGCCAGATAAAGGCGATCAGGAGATGTTTACCGTCGGGAGCAGTCAAGACCCTGGTTAATGCCTTTGTGATGTCACGAGTTGACTATTGCTCAACGCTGTACATAGGTCAGCCGAAAAAGCAGTTCAACCGTCTTCAGTCTGTGCTGAATTCAGCGGCAAGACTCATATTCGGGATGTCTAAATTTACTCGCATTACTCCATTGTTAGGGAAACTGCATTGGCTTCGTTTTCCGGAGAGGGTGGTCTACCGTGTTTGTCTGATGGTGTATAAGGCTGTAAATGGTACAGCTCCTTCATATTTGGCTGACATGTTTACACCCGTTGAGAGGGATTTGAGGCGCCAAACGCTCAGATCTGCAGGGGATGGCGTGGTGGACTTGGTTCAGCCACACCGTCAGACACGCACTAATTTTGGGGACCGTGCTTTCCGGTTTGCGGGACCAATGGAGTGGAACAGACTGCCACCTAATGTGAGGAAGGCAAAGACTGTTGGTGTCTTTAAAGGAGCACTAAAGACACATCTTTACAAGAAATCTTATCCGTGATTTGAGAGGGCCCTTGAGGTGTGACACACACAAAAACGGCGCTCTTTAATTATGTGTACATTAAAATAAATTATCCTTATATATATATATATATATATTTTTGTTATTTTATATTTAAAGCTTGCGTCTTCGTTTTTTGCAAAATACATTTTTTTGTGTAATTAAAATTTTATCTCGATGAACAGTATGAAAAACCATTTCGAAGCTTTGAATTTTTTTTCATCTGAATATTAATTATAATTAAATGAATATAATTAAACGAGTGCCACAAAAATTCTATGGCATACGAATAATTTATATTGTTTTATAAGCCTTACACTTAGACCTTAGAGGGCTCGTAAGGTTTGATCTACACAAAAACAGCGCTTACCAAAGAAATCATCCTAATATTATAATTATTATTATTGCAGATTGAAGAAAATATCAAATATGATTTTTAAAATGTTAAAGTTTAATATCGAATAAACGGGTGATTCGCTTGGAATCAAAACCAAATACACACCGAAATTCACAATTCAAAGAGAATGGAATACATTGTAAAGGTTTTTGGTCTAGCGCTGATGCTTTTATGGTATTATGAACAATTGTGAATCAACCATTCAATGAGACCATACCACAAAAGCTTAAATTATGAATAAGTGAATATCATAATGGCTGAAAAGTAAACCACAAAAAATAATAGCAAAAAACCATGGTGAAAATTTACTTAAATTTAAATGAATGAATCTATTGACCAATTAATTATTTTCCATAAGGTGATCACTTTAGACTCACATGTTAATTTATTCAAAAATATAATTTAATCATTGAATAAAAAAATTATACGCATAAGACCCGTTACGAGAAACTTTTTTTTTTTTTTTTCAATTTTTAGTTCATTTTGTTTTTACTTTACTTTACTTCATCATTTATCTTCATCCTAAAAAGGAAAGTATTCAATGCCTGTGTCCTGCCAGTGTTCACTTATGGTATTGAGAGAGTCACAATGTCACAAAAAAGTGCCCACAAGCTTAGAGTCACACAAAAAGCGATGGAGAGAGCCATGTTGGGTGTCAGTTTGCGGAACAGACTCAGAAATGAGGACATAAGAGTCAGGAAAAAGGTTTCCGATGTCATCAAGATGGCCGCAACCCTCAAATGGCGATGGGCGGGACATGTCGCTCGCGATCCTGATGAAAAGTGGACAAGGCGACTGCTGTGCTGGTGCCCAAGGACGGCAAAGCGTGGAGCTGGGCGCCCACAGTTGCGTTGGCGCGACGATGTTCGGAGAAGTGCGGGAAGTGCCTGGATGCGGATCAATCAGGATAGAAATGAATAGAAAATGCGAGAGGAGGCCTACGTCCAGGAGTGGACGGTCAATACAGGCTGAAGAAGAAGAAGAAAAAGACTTCATCGTGTAATGTAGAAAAAATATAAGGACTAAAAGACACCTAAGGAGCTGTAGAAATTATGTCAATAGTTTAACTAATGTACCTTATCAATTCTTATAAAACAGTACATGCTCAAAGAGACCACACTAATAAAAATAAGCCACGTCGTAACAGATATCCTAAGTAAAGACGAGACTTTTTTTATGGTGGATCTTTTATTAAACTATGAAGGTCTCTTTTTTGTAAATTATCTTCTAAAGGCAGTTCCTTGTTGTGCCAGCCATCTGTCTCTGTTGGTTACCATCCTCTTGAGCTGCAAATTGGAGGACATTCATGAGCCGCTTCAACTTTAGCAAGTGAGTAGTTTTTTGACGACCTCTTATTCGTCCTTTCAAGAGTTTTCCTTCAAAAATCTTGCTAAGAAAGATGTTATGTCTAATAAAGTTTCATTTCAATGAACAGCTTTGTTCACAAAGGATCATATTTTATATCTTCAATAACTCTTCTCGATGTTTTCAATTGCAGCAGGTGACGCGTTAAAAGCTATTTATCTAAGTGTATAGAAAACTGCATAATGAGCCACACATACATATTATAATAACCCATTTTCCGCCATAGCCGCCCAATTATTCAAGCCCTACGAATTATAATATTTGCATTCTCTCAGCCGGCGACAAACTGCTCCCGGCTTACATACAATGGTAGACTATGAAACTGTCGTACAGCTGTGCGTACTTACTCTCCCACTTGCATGCAACTTGTATACTTGCTTGTAGGAGCGAGTGTTGAAGGGATTTGCATACCGGAAAACATGTCAAAGTGAATGGCTGTGCACACGAAATTAGTATAATTAGCCAGTGCGGAAACTCAACAAGCCACGACTGTTCGAAAATTGCAAAATAATTTCGGCAATCTTAATGCGGCAATGGACTTGGAAAAAATGATCAAATTTTGTTTTTTTTTTCGACGGGCAAACGTCACACGTTTATATAGGTAGGTCCTTAGCATCTAACGCAACTCTTTTTTTTACAGGTAAAAGGGTCAGTTTTACGTCAACCACTTCACTTGAAGTTGGTGTTTCCCAACTTCCAAGGGGCCTGGTTGTCATTTCTTATGTTTCTAATGAAGACTAAACAGTAAACCAGTCAAAAGAGTAAAAAATTTCGGTAATTTCATGTTGGGGTTGAAATATTCACCAAAACGGGAACAAATATGTTTTTTTTTATTTACCTATGAATTGATATCTAGGTATGTGTTTGTATTACACTTTTAACATTTCTTTGTGCAACTTAGATTAGATTAAACACGATGTGGAGCTGAAATTCTTGTGACTCATAAATGGCATTTCTATCCGCCATCCTAATATTGTTCACTTTACAGGTATGTCGGAAAACTAGGACTGCGGACGAGCATTGTGAGCAAAAAAGGGGAAAAAATAAATACCTGCATTCCGGTGAGCCGAGCTACGAACCTTTAGCGGAGAAACGAACCAGTGGCCGACTGCAGCGCCATCTGTGGAATAATTGGAATAATTTATCTCCCTAGGGGGTGCGAGGCTAAACTCTGAGGGGAAAATATAGAGCACTCGTATATAGACTCTGCTCGGCGAGACAGAAACTAAAAACATTTTGTGATAATAATATAAACATATCCTGCTGAATTTTAACTGATTAAAATGAAAGTTGGAACAGACGGGAAGTGAAAAAAAGTGCTCATCCGAAGAATAATTCTAAAAATACTAAATAAAGTATGGAAAATTATGAAAATATAGTTTTTTCCCTAAAGTTTTATAAATTACTCCTGTTTTTTATGCATGTTAATTTAGCCCAGCGTCAATTTTTGTGTAAAATAAATTTGTGAAGAGGAATGCAATTCACCAAACTATTTTGCCTGGCCAGTTGTCTTCATGCAAAAGCAGAAACTTGTGTGCATGCAACGACATCTGAACCAGGGTCAATGTTATGGTCAAAGGAGCCAGCCGTGGCTCGAACCAACGTTATCTGAACCAAACACGCTAGCTGAACAAGCGTCTTGACCGCCGCACCGTGGCCATAGCACCGACGTAAAAAAGAACACATTCAACGTCTCCTTTATTTGGAAGATTTATTCACTATTGCAACATTTTAATGAAATAATTTTGTGCTCATTAAAGATTTTTTTAAATTAAAATTGATAACTTTGATTGTTAATTGTTTTTTTAGTTATATCTTTCATCTAAGTTGCAAAGATATAATAAATTTAAGATCAGACGCGTGTAAGTCCGCGATTACACATTTCGCATGTGGACTGGGATCTCAATTGATATATTATATCTTTGTAACTTAGATTAAGATTTAAATTTAGACATCAACCGTCTTCCATCACTGTTATATTATTGCACTCGGTCTGCGTATTCAATTTGGGATTCTGCACAGGTCTTATCAATAATTGCCGTAACTATCGGTCCGCTATTGACTCAAAACAAAATTAAGGTAATGATGGAGCACCAAAGTGAGCCGCGTTGACTGTAATTACAAAGATAATAATTATTAGCGACATCAATGAGATTCTCGGTTGATTTTTCTCGGAAAATCAATCGAGAAAAGCTAATTTTGCTTTGCAGAAGCCGCTCAACCAGTTATTTTCAAAAATATAACGATGGGGACATCTAGATTACGCAATTTGAATGTCTTTTATCATTATTTTAATAATTGTCTTTGTTCCTATTTTTATTAAGGAGTTTGAATAAAAGACTTAAAAATATTTATTTCGTGAAACCATGTAACTTGATTTTGGTGCTGTTTTCAACATTTAACAGATTACGTTTTATCAAAGAAAAAAAGGCGTTTTACAGATGAGGGGTGTAGAAACAACGTCGGAAGTAGTTTTTTAATTAAGAATGGTTTTTACCCGGAATCTACCGTTTTCTACGGAATTCGAGCTCGAGCTCACGGAATGGAATACAATTACTTTACAAACTGAGATATCGATCGGACTTAAACCCAAAGTTCAAAAAAATAATGACAAAGTTCCTTTATATATTCAAAATTTATACAAAGGAACATTCACAAAGTTACTGCTGAAAATATAGATACAAGAAAAGAAACCTTAACTCAATTTTTTGAAGGGTGAAATAATGACCTCATGTACCTTTTTTCCTTTTTTTGAACAACGTTTTTTTGTAGGATACCCTGAGATTAGCTCCATCATGTCGTGTCTGTAATAATGGGCAATTAATACGAGTTGCTGGATTACAGAATAAATCGGGATATTAGGCGTCCAGATTAGATCCGTGTAGAAAACAATGACTAAACATTCCAATTCTAATGTCGGTCCCACATATTCTTCGTCTTTTGGAGACTTCTTGTCACAAATATTTTTTTTCTGTAATATTTGTTTCATCCCGATATCATCAGTTCTCATTTAGAATTTATTCGTTAAGGTATTGGTAAAAGATAACACTCATAGGTGTAACATTTCGATAGGATGGGCTTGCACATGCAACAAGAGAAGGGGTCAAAAAATATTAATTAAAAAGTGCCATCTGCTGAAAAATATAACGAACTTCCGGAAAATGCAATACGAGGCGCAACTTGATTAAAAATACCTGGATTTTTTTTTAATTCCGTCACCCAAAACCTACCGATGCAAAATTAACAAGGTTTTTTCTGGATTTTTGGTTTTTTGCATACATCAAGTTTTTTAAATAATTTTCCGGGAACGACATTTTGATTGGCTTTAATTAGGTTTTTTAATTACCAAGACCCGATGCAGATTTAAAAATATCACAATGTTTTACGCACAGAGCCACGTTTCAAATTAATATATGGTGAAAGCAGATGAACTATTTTTTTTGTAAAATTATGGAAAACTATTTTTAATCATAATCTTCTTCTTCTTGTTTTAGATCAGTAATCTGTTATCAATCGGGAATCGCCTTTTTGGAAAGTATCCCTCATATCTCCAGCGGTCATCATTTAACGCAGCCACCTGAGGGATTTTCCAACTGTCGATTCTATCCAAGTGGTCCCTTTAGAACCCGCTCCCGATCTTCTATCTAATAGATCTCTCTTGTTAAAAAGTTTCTGATCCTGTCGCTGATAGTCTTCTCTGACAACTTTTGTTTTAATGATTTACTTTAAAATACCCTAAAAAAGGGGCTAGAAAAAGAAAATACTTGAAAATAATTTATCTAATTTCCTCTCTATAGAATTCTTGCCCCAGTCTATATATTAAGTAATACACATCTATAATATATAAATTGATTGAATTCAAACAGCTAGAAATAAAATTCTCCAAGTATTTTGAATGAAATACTTGTCTACGTGTATGAAAAGCGAGTAAAACCCAGAATTGAATGAAGATCGTATCGGACTTCACACATCAAAGTTTTAATCCCGAGTATGCTCTACTCCGGGCTTCAGACGCGTGAAGCGTGATGCATGCCACGAACGAACATGCATGCTTTTCATTTTAGCGTGTTTCTACATGAACATGAAAAGCCTTCAGAGGTTAAAAAACTACATATATTTGAGCTGGCGTTCTTTGTACTCTCCTTAAGACTCTCTGAATCCAAGTTGTTATCTGAAAAGTAATCCTAAACATTATAATGCTAATCAAAAACATGCTAGTTTTGTTGAAAGCTCAATTGATAGAACTACCGCTCAACTTACTATGCGGTTGATGTGGTCTGATGAATAAAAGTCAGCAGACTGCATTGGCTTAGTCACATCCAGCGAATGGATCATTGGAGTCGTGTAAAGATGGTTGTGATTAAGGACCCAAAGGGGCGCAGGACAGTGAGAAGACCCGGATTAAGGTAGCTGGACGGAATGGTGGTGGACTTCCGGGAGGAGGAAGGCGAGGTCAAAATCCACTCCAGGTTGTCATGCCATTGATCATAATGATTGTGAAACTTAAAGTTATCAAAGGCTTGAAAAAAAAAATATTTTAAAGATAAAAATACAAGTTTGCAAACCCAGTCTTCCACCGTGCGGCAGTCTGATACCACTTCCTCGAAACACCTTAATTTGGGTCTCTCTACTGTCCTGCGCTTTGGTTCCATCACCACAACCATCTTTTCTAAGCTGCGATGGTCCATTCACTGGATGTGAGCCCGCCAATGCAGTGTGTTGACTTTTTTCGACTTGACCAAATCACCGTCTTTGGAAGGTTGTATTCATAATCTTCAAAGTTGTGTTTTCTTTCCCCCATTTTCCCGTCCTTAATCGGGCCGTGAATACGGTGAATAATTTCTCTATCAAACTTTACTGGTATGTATCCAATGTAGATAAATGCAAACATGTCACGTTTGAATGACCACATGTTTCGAGTGTACTGCGCCGTAAGCGCTGTTTGCGTCTACGATTATTTCAGGACACAATGGACGTTGGCGCGTGAAGCGTATGAATAAAAGTAAGAACGCAGAAGTAATTCGATTAGCCCAGATCTCGCCGCTGATACAGCTGCGAGTGTGAGGCATGCTCACATGTGTTAACTATTGGCACTTCAATGACACCCTCATTGATTAAAAAGTAAATAAAAACGTATATTTTTTGGACATTTTCAATATCTCAAAGGCCCCTTATTTCATATTGAAGTTTATTCAAATTTTACAACTACTCGTAGGGAGATTAATTTGTTACTCCTTTCAGTTTTATCTAGCTAGCTCTGTATCTTTATTTAAAGCCTTTTTTATCAATATATATTTTAAATAAGCAAGTTTTCTGCTGCCAGCCATTCAAATCAATGAATATATTGTTTACTTTTTCACTGACTTGAAGAGGTAGATTCTTATTTATTTTAATTATTCAGTGAGCTTTTCGGTGAGGTTGTTCCAAATTTATCTTAGCAACTTTATACGTAATGAAAAATACAAACAAATTCAGTGCACATTTTGAGCTGTAAGTCAAAAAAACTAACTTGAAAACAACCCACCATTTGACGAAAAAACCTGTTAAAGAAGTCTTCACGCGTTTAAAGTGAACCCCCTTTCAATGGATCTATGACCTACATTTTTGTTCAACTTGCACTTTTTATTTTCAAACTAATTTATTCTCTGTATTGCTTTATTTCTCCGTCGGCTATAAAGTCCCTTATATATCTCCAGCAAACGACAGAGACACAGTGGAATACATTTCTAACCGCAGCAGCGCTCCCCTTTTCGCATACATCTGCTCCCCACTTAGTTGACTGGCAGCTTAAACTGTACTGTCTACTAACCACGGTTAGTAGCTGCCTTCGATGGAAAAAAATAACTATTAAAAAAAATAGATACGATGTTTTTATGGAAAAAAATTGGTTGATTTCTGTGAAGTGAATTTAATTATTGGTTGCAATAGTGTTTTACTTTAATAAATTTATAATTGTTTTTTTTTTTAATAATTGATTACAGCAAAAATACTAGCACACATTTTTCCAGTATAGATCGGACACCAGATTTTATAAAAAATAATGTTTATTTTCTTGTTTGCAAGGCTGCTAGTCAGAAATCTATTACTGGAAAGAGCACCCAGGTCATTGTGGTTGTTGTCTCAGCTAAATGATGAAAATGTTACCACCGCGGTTGTAGTATGCATAAGCGCGAATTGATTTGTTATTGCTGCTTTTGAACATGTATTTAATATGATTGTTAAATGTGAAAACATGTAGGTAGGTATCTTTGCTCCTTAGAATTTTTTTTTTTTTTTTATTTATTTTTTATTGATCAAATTACATATTACATGTACATATATTTTTAACAATGTTTTTTTTTTTTTTTTTGCTTACCCTCATGCAGAAAGCAGAATGCTTGTGCGCATGCAGGGCGGGATACTAGTTACATATTATTATCTTTATATGAATAAACTTTTACAAAAAGTTAAACAATATTCAAAAAAAATAATAAACAACAAATCAAAAAGACAGAAATTGAGAAAAAGAAAAATTAAAAATTAATTACACCGAAAAAAAAACTTATAGATTGTAGATTATAGAAATTATAGAAATTAAAGAATTATAGAAACTTATAGAAATTATAGATTGATTGATTGAAAGATGGGTCTCAGCCTATCAGCCATACCAAAATTAGAATGAGAAAAATACTAGGCACACAACTGACGTAATGAATATTATTGTAATGAAGATGAACTGACGTACATGTCAAAAGGTGTCTGCAATGCTTTCTTTGTTTAAAAATTCATTTATCCACAGCGACGGGAAGCTTTTTAGAGTTTTATTCATTTACAGGATTTTACAGAAATATAATTAAAAATAGACACACACTGTGTTATTCACACACATCAAATCCACGGATCAATCGCCACCTAACGTGAATTTTCCGTACAAAAAAATGATCCTTGGATCAGTTATGGATCAAATGGGTTGTGAATAACCCAGATTATTTTTTAGGTCCCTTAAGACCATCTGCGAGATAGATATGGAGGCGTGAAATTCTAAGCCTGGAGACCAGATACAACAAATTATTGAATAGGTACATTTTCGTACATGTTTACAATTTACCCTCCAAATCTCAGTTCTCTTCATTTCGCCCTTCTCTTCCCGCGAGCTCCCGTTTATACCGAAAATCTTGATATTTCCAGACAGGCAGAAATTGAATTTTCACAACAGGTTATACTCGAGGGAAAAGAGAATTTTTACCAACCCCACCCCCGTCAGCTTTGTAATGTATTGTTGTGTATATACAATCCGTATCGTATTATATACGTAAGACATATCGTCTCCTTCGTGCCTGTTTGTCTTATTTCCATCGGTGGTTATTTCACATGAACAATGTTTGTATTTGTATTGGACAAATGTGTCTTATGAAAACTAGAAATTGTTTTTTTTTATATTTAAAACAACTCACACATTATTGTGTTTAATGTTTTTTTTTCTTAGCTCAGATTATGTAGAATGTGATTCTTTTAAGATAATTTAATTGAAAGTTCATCTTTGAATCAAATAGTAGAGAAGCCAAACGAGCACTGGGGGGATGATGTAGGTTCGTGCTCGGTAACTCAAGTATGAAAATTGCGTTTAAATTAAACCATGGCAAATGCATTGAAACAAAAACGCTCACTAGAGACGCTATTTAGTTTTCATACATTTTTTGTATCTTTGGTTCAAATGGAAAAACTTTAGCCCAGTATACAAAATTGCGTTAAACCTAACCATAGCAACTGTATGCAAAGCGAAACGCTCGTTAGAGACGCAGTTTTTGTTTTCATATATATTTTTGGTATGGATTATGGTTGAGCTTAAACGTAAAGTGTCATACTTGGTGTACCTACAAGCCTTCACCTACGTAATAATGTCTGTTGTGTTTTCAACATACTTTATTGTTTAAAGTTGAAGGAGATTTCATAAACGCATACTGTTAAGAAATTTTGTTTTTGGCCAAAACTGTCTTCTTAGCTTTGCCAAGGTAGGGATGGTTCAAATCCTTTGACTGGAAAGTCAAAATAATTAATGCGTTAAACCCGAGTATTTTCAAGTTTATATTTAAGTACACTATTTTTTTTATAACTATTATTAAAAATACTCCACTTTGAGTTCACTAAAACTGTAAAAAACTTAAGTAACAAGCATCGCCCGAAATGCTTACGATTTAAAATGCCATTTAAAAACTTTAAAACAAATAAAAATTGAATGTTTAACCTTCATTAAGCTGGAAAACGACTCAAAAATGTTGAGTTTGTGGCAATTTTTATGTTTGTTTACATTTAAAAAAAAACAGCTGGTGTCAGTGAAGACAAAGCCATCTTGAGAATCGTTAGTTAACTAACTAAATATTAACTAGCGAAATTCGGTTAGTTAAATATTTTGAAAATGAAACTAAAATTGCATTTCAGTTAACTTTACTGCAATTGAAAATACCGGGCCTTAGTTTTTCACATCAATTAGAGTTGGTTTTGGGTACAGGGCCCGAAGCGGTAACGGGACCTTGAACTTCTAAAATTAATTGTATCGGATTTACAAGGACTGAATAAAATATTCTGTATTTCACCAGTCTATTTCCACTATAATACTGACCTTTAATGGATTCAAATATTATTTTCCTTGATAAATATTTCCTTGACTTATACGTTTTCCAATTTCCAGGTTAACAATTTCACCCCTGTTTCAGGGCAGGTCGGCAAAAGTTACAGGGTGTATGTTCATTTGAGGTGTGGATTTTAATTTGTAATTACACATGCAGCATTTATAAGCGCGAAATTATACGTGTCTGCTTGTCTGTGGGCATGTATTCAATATGAATTTTAAATGTTACAATATATTTTTAACTTATATTACAGATTATAGACCAAAACATAATCATTAAAATATATTTGCACCAACCAAAACTTAAATATTTTTTAAATACTCAGGTTACTGTTGAGCACGAATTTGATGCAACTCCATAGATATGAAGTCCTCGCCACTCTCTCGGGCAAATATTTACTATCTCTGGGCCGCCCGCAGATAACTTCCAATATCTGTTGTGTACAGCATGCAGAACCTGCAGAGCCTGCTGCATCCAGGAGCTGGAGAAGAACGCCACCTCCCACTGCTCCACATTACCAAGAATAAGTCATAAAACATGTCGGAGCAGAGACGGTGTCAGATAAACCACTTAAGAGGCTTAAATATCAGTATTCCACTAAAAATACCTATTTATTTATGGTCAAGTTTATCATTGATGTCAAATCAGCCTCATCAGCTGGCAGTGTGAGCAAGAATAAGTAAAAAAAGGAGTTTTAGATATCCTTATTTTACTTATTCTTCTATGGTTTGTGAGGGTTTTTCCTCTGTCCTGCTAATTGACACAATTAATAATGTAAAAGCCACTTTAATATGTTTACTTTTATTCCTTTCACAATGTATACACAATAAACCACAGCACAATAATATTAATTATTCTTAATTACACATGCTTGTGGCTCTCACGCCAGGCAAGCTTCTTCCCTCTTTCTGCATTCTTTTGTTTTCCTTTTTCCATTCAAATTTAAATACAATGTTCCATTCTACCAAACAAACAAACTCATCTCGTTACAATACACCTCCTTCCTCTCATAAAAAAAAAACATTCCCAATTTTTTTTTTTTTTTTTTACAATGAGTAAATAATGTATCATAATGCTCAGCCGGCGCCACATATTTTGTTTTATATTAAGGATAAATTTCAAAAATATGAAAATAAAAAAAAACCTGTTTCTGATACATTATTCAGTCATTAATACCTTTTTTAACAATACCAATTATTTTCATACTAAAATTAATATATATTTTTTTTAACACAAATTTCATATTCAATATTATAAACAAATATTTGTTTTTTTTTTTTTAAATACTTAATTCAACAATTCAAAATAATCAAATAACAATACATAATAAACATTCACCAGTTAATTAATCAATTCATTAAAATAACTTTTTTTTTTTTTTAAACATGTATCACATCTTTCCCAATATTTAAATTTATTTCAAATTTATTTTTCATTAATAAATTTATCAGTCCATCAATTTTTTTTAAAAACTTTACCTTCATATGTAATACTTTGTTTAATTTATGTTTCATACCTTCATTCATGCAATGTTTCATAATTCATTCTTTCACTGATCACTTTTATATCAACTTTCACCGTATCATGCATCACCTCAAATTTTTCATACACATGAAAATATGTTTTTTTTTTTTTTTTTTAATCTAATTTGATTATGTCCTTGATGTGATATTTATTTATAACATTTGTGTCTATATCTTTTAATACATAGACTATCTTGCTAACTTTCTTTTCTATTCTGGCTTTGACAAATTTTGGAGCCAACTTTGTACAGAAGTATTTCCCTGCATTTGATTGTATGAAATTATTACGCCATACAATATCCCCTTGATCATAGACACGATTTGATCTACCTTTATTATAATAATTTGCATTTTTATTATATGCATCCCATAAATTTTCTGTTACAATTTTGTATAATGTGTTTAATTCCTTCATTTTATCTTTATGCATATCTCTATATTTATCTAATTCTTCCTTTGATTCTATTTCATCATTTACTATTTCACCATGAATTTCACCATTTAGTACAATCTCCCTACCTCTTGCTAATACATTAGGTGTGTATCCTGTTGCTAAATTGACTGTATTGTTATGTAAATATAAATATTGAAATAAGTATGGGTAGTTATAGTTATAAGAATCCTCAAAAGTATTGGTAGGTAAGATCGATAATTATGTATAAGTGTAGAATTCTCTAGGCTAAGTAGGTATCTGTTATAATTATAGGAATTCTGTATTACATTTGTAGGTAGGATTTTGGTTGTGTCTAGGTAGTACGTGAAACATCGAGAAGTAATAATTACTCTGGAACCGTCTGGCGACTTAAGTTCTGGATCATACTGCTCTGAAGAGTATAAAGGTGCGAATGGCCTGCAGAGCGGGCCAGTATCATAGCGACTAACAAACACATCGAAGCCATCTGATCAGTGAACCGAAACCAATGGAATAATCGAGAAAGTAGTGTGAAAATAAATTTTGTAACAGTGTAAAATAAATAACTATTGAAGAAGACCTGTGTATTTTTAATTTGAAGACAATTGAACCCTAATTTCGTAACAATTGGCGTCAGGTGCGGAATTGTCAAGAAAAATTAAGATCTTCTGTCTAAAAATAAATAAAATAAATTAAATAGTGTTAAAATGAACTTTATTCAAATTGAACTTTGTGTGAACTGACTTTTGTGAAAACAAGTGTTTAAATAAATTTTTGTTAAAAGAAAAGACGCAAAAGCAAGTTGCTTATAAATTCTGGAACATCATATGGAACATAATTCTGGACATAATTCTGGACATAACATAATGACTATTTTACCGCATTGAGAAAGTCATCAAATTGGACCATAGTTTTTTTATTATTGTGTGTGATTAAAAAAATAAAAAAATAAAAAAAAAATCTTGAAAAATATTACAAAAGAACGTTCCAGATTCATCGAGAAAAAGTTTTTGAATAACTATCCTTTGTTTACAAGTGTGTGAATGTACATTAAGTACCTACCTGTGTGTTTGAAAGACTTGAGACGAAATAAATAATTATGTACTATCAGACATTATTATGTTAAAAATATTGGTGAATTAAAAATAAATATTAAAAGACAGTACCTACCTACCAATCAGTGTAATCAGACAAATTATTATTTTTGCTAAAGTACGTATTCAAAACAGCTATATATATAAAACTCAAAACTTGTATTAAATAAATTTGAAAATATTTTTGTTTTGACGTAAATTTTGAAAAAAAAATGGCAACTAAAGTGAACGTCAAGGACCTCAAAGTCACTGAGCTTAAAAATGAGCTTCTGGAGAGGGACCTGGAGACCTCAGGAGGAAAGGCAGCCTTACAAGCACGCCTCATAGAGGCCTTGGAACAGTCAGGCGAAGACCCGGCATATTTTGTCATGGCGTCTGGAGGGCACCGCGCCTTGGACGAGCTAAATATCAGCATCAACAGTAACCTGACAGGACTGAAGACTGAGATGGCTGACAACGCCAAGACCCTGGAGGAGAAGATGGCTGACAACGCCAAGACCCTGGAGGAGAAGATGACCACCAACCTGAAGGAAGTGGTGACCGACCTGAAGGTGGAAATGGCTGACAACGCCAGGAATCTGGAGGAAAAGGTGTCCCGAAATCTCACAACCCTGAAAGGAGAAATGGAAGAGAAGATGACAGCCCTGAAGGGGGAAATGGAGACTCGTATATCAAGCCTGGAGGACCGTCTGCGTGCCGAGCTGGCTGACAAGTGCCAGATGGAGTCCACCAGAATATCCCCCAAAGACGGCCTTCACGACGAGACCGACCAGGGATGCTCAACTCCAACCAGGGTCACTAGAGGGGATGACGACCCTTCGCTGTCGAAGCACAACCTTCCGACCTTCGACGGGAAGACGTCGTGGGAGGAGTATTTGACCCTCTTTGAGACGGCTGCCATGATGGGAGCCTGGAGCCAGCAGAAGAAGGCTTCGGTTCTCAGCCTGTCGCTCCGAGGAGACGCTCTCAGGGTTCTGCAGGCCATACCCCTGGACAACCGTGGTGACTTTGGGCAGCTGAAGCAGCGCTTGGATATGCGCTATGGCCACAAGTGCCTGGAGCAGCTGTACAAGTCGCAGCTGAACACAAGGGTGCAGAAGCCCAACGAGAGCCTCCAGGAGTTTGAAATGGACATCGCCCGCCTGGTACGAGACGCTTACCCGACGTTCCCTGATGACATCTGCGAGAACTTGGCAGTGGACAAGTTTCTGAACGGGTTGCGAGAATGGGAGACGCAGCAAGCAGTGAAACTGGCTCTTCCGAAGACATTGAACGAGGCACTGACCAAAGCGATGGAGTTTGAGGCTGTCAAACAATCGATAAGAAGCCACGTCAGAGTATGCGCGATGAAAGTGCAAGAAACCAAGCCACTGACGACGGAGGAAATAATAGAAAAAGTGTTGCAGCAACTTGAGCCAACGAGACAGGGGGCGCACTGCTGGACGTGTGGCCAGCAAGGACACCTGAGCGCTAGGTGCCCAAAGTCTCAAGGACCGGAGAAATTGGAAGACGACCGCAAGGATGTAGAGACCACCATGAAGATGAACAAACGGCTGAGGAAACTGCAAGTTCAGCTCCAGGATGCCGAGAGAAAGGTCAAAGTCATGGAGACGGAGAACAGGCAGCTGACGAAGAACTTGGCCAGCAGTGAAAGGGTCCGGCGAACAGCGGAGGCCGAGAGGGACGAGTTGCACGAGACTGTGATGAGCCTGGAGAGACAGAACAAGGGGCTTAGGACTAAGCTCCAGCAGCTGGAGACTGGGCAGGTGCCCAGGGCAAAGGACACCATTGCCAACCTGGAGTCCAAGATCAGCAACAACAATGAGGCGGGTGCTCGCATGAAGGATAACCACCGGCCAACTCAAAGAGCAAAGTGGTCAAACAATGACCAGCCCGCCCAGAGAGTACAAAAATGCGTCGCATCCAAAGAAGCGCCCCTGTTTGAGACGTTCTGGAGCAAGGTGCAAGAGGGACAGAAGATTCGCCATGGAGTGACCACAGAAGTCCACAAGGACTTATTTGAGGTCACTGGGGACCACACACTGGCATGCAGTGTACCGGAAGATCTAGATATGTCTAGAGGAATTGCACGGGTCTTCCGATACAAATTCGGAGAACCGCAACCCTCGAGCAGCCCGCAAGGAAGAGCTCTGAGACTACCGAAGGGGCGTCAACAAGCATACTGCCTGGTTGTCCCGGATTCCAGCAACCTGGAAGAGGACTACAAGGCATTGTGGGACGGCCTTGTTGAGCTGCGTGACTACATGTTGGAGGATCAGCAGGCGCGTCTGGCAATACCGAAGATGGGTGGCGGCCGCGCTAATCGAGACTGGCGGATAATCCGGAGTATGATTGAAGCAGTGTTCTCGGGAGTCGGCATCAGCGTCATGGTGTGCTGCGAGCAAGCGCAGCCGAGAGCCAGTGGGGAGAAATCCGTGGACTGCCACTTCTTCCTGACCACAGGGTGTCGACGTGGATCAGCATGCCCCTACCTACACAGAGTCAAGACTGTTCCGGGACGAAACAGTCTAGGTGGGGGGTAGTGTTATGTAAATATAAATATTGAAATAAGTATGGGTAGTTATAGTTATAAGAATCCTCAAAAGTATTGGTAGGTAAGATCGATAATTATGTATAAGTGTAGAATTCTCTAGGCTACGTAGGTATCTGTTATAATTATAGGAATTCTGTATTACATTTGTAGGTAGGATTTTGGTTGTGTCTAGGTAGTACGTGAAACATCGAGAAGTAATAATTACTCTGGAACCGTCTGGCGACTTTAGTTCTGGATCATACTGCTCTGAAGAGTATAAAGGTGCGAATGGCCTGCAGAGCGGGCCAGTATCATAGCGACTAACAAACACATCGAAGCCATCTGATCAGTGAACCGAAACCAATGGAATAATCGAGAAAGTAGTGTGAAAATAAATTTTGTAACAGTGTAAAATAAATAACTATTGAAGAAGACCTGTGTATTTTTAATTTGAAGACAATTGAACCCTAATTTCGTAACAGTATTATTTATTATGCTTTGTACTGAATCTAAAAAAGTATCCCATTTTCTTTGTTCATTTTCAACAAAAATAGCTAATGTGTATCCTATTGTTCTATTATATGTCTCTACATTATTGCACATGGGAGTATATAAAGTTGTATAAAATATTTTCTGTACTCCATATGAGTACATAAAATCTTTAAATGCATTTGACTTTAAATTCTTTCCATTATCTGTTATTATCGTTTGCGGTACTCCTTCTGTTAAAAATATTTTATTTTCTATTAATTTTACTATTTCTTCTGTAGTAGCTCTTCTTAAAGGAAATAACCAACAATATTTGGTAAAAACATCTATTATTGATAATATATGTATATAGCCCGTACTTGATTTTGGTAATGGTCCTATCAAATCAATACTCAGCATTTTTAACGGTCTATCCACTCTTTTTCTATTTTCCATTTTTCCTGCTGGAGGTAAATTATTCGGCTTATACATTTTACATTTTTGACATTTATTTATAAAACTTTTTATATCTGCATACATATTTTTCCAATAGTAACATCTTGATATGTATTTATAAGTTTTAAAAATACCTACATGTCCATTATCATGATGATTCTTTATTATAGTTAATCTATTGTCTATAATAGGTATCTCTTTCCAATTATATTCCTCTGTGAAAGGATTATCATCATTTATTAGTTTAAATAATTTATTATCTACCATTTTGAATTTTTTGTATTTGTGTGGTGTTTTTGTACATCCTTCTGCGATATTATTATACCAAGGATCTGCAATATTTGAATTTATTACTTCCATTTCTTTAGTACCAGGAATCCTTGATAATACATCTGGCACTGTATGTTCTTTCCCTTTTCTATGCTCAATCTCGAATTCATACTGTGAAAGTCTCATGGCCCATCTTGCTAATCTACCTGTTGGATTTGATATTTTATTCAAGAATTTTAATGCCATATGATCAGTTATTACCTTGAATTTCATCCCCTCTAGATAAGATCGAAATGTTCTATTGAATCTACAATGGCAAGAAGCTCACGTTCTGACGTCGAATAGTTTTGTTCTCTAACTGTCAAACTTCTTGAAAAATATGCTATTGGCTTTTCGGACCCATTGATATTTTGGTTTAATACTGAAGCTACTTGATTTTTACTGGCATCAGTGTGTAAAAAAAAATCTTTTGTGAAATCCGGACATATTAATACAGGGGCTGTGCTTAAGGCTAATTTTAAATTATTAAATGCATCCTCAGATTCTTTTGACCAATTAAAATTGTTCTGACCTTTTTTACCTCTCAATAATTTATTTAGTGGATATGATATCTCACTGCAGTTTCGTATAACTTTTCTATAAAATCCTACCAAACCTAAAAACATTCGTAGTTGTTTTAAATTTTTCGGTGAAGGATATTCCTCTATAATCTTGACTTTATTTGAATCTGGCCTTAATCCATTTTCATCAATAATATATCCCAAATATTTTAAACTATCTTTGCAAAATTCACATTTTGAAAATTTTACCGTTAACCCTGCTTCTTGTAATATATTTTTAACTTGTTTTAATAAATTTAAATGTGAATTGAAATCTTCGTTAATAATAATTAAGTCATCGATATAACAAAATATGTTAGTATCAAATTTAGGTCCAAATAACTTGTCTAATAAACGCTGTGTTTCAGAACTTGAATTTTTTAAACCGAACGGCATTTTTGTGAATTGAAACAACCCTCTATTTGGTACGACGAAGGCAGTTTTTTCTTTGGACGATTCTTCTAGTGGAATTTGCCAAAACGCCTTGCTTAAATCTATTGAAGAGATATATTTGGCATTTCGTAAATTTGCTAAAACTTGATTTAAATTTGGAATGGGATAGTTATCTCGTTTTGTTACTTCATTGAGTCTTCTAGAGTCCAAACAAAATCTAGGCGTTCCATCCTTTTTAATTACAATCACAACAGGACTGGACCACGAAGATTTGGATTGTTCAACTATACCTTCTTTTAACATTTTATCTAACTCTGTGTTAACCTGTCTCTGTCTTGCTGGACTGAGTGGATAATACTTTTGTTTTATTGGAGGACCTTCTGTCTGAATTCTGTGTTCAATGAGGTTTGTGCATCCTAAGCCTATTTTTTCATAAGAGATGTCCTTGAAATCATTTTCTATTGTTTTTAATTGCTGTAATTGGTTATCTGTTAATTTAGTTCTATTTGTAATTTTACCTAATTCACTAATATTTTTTCTATTTGAATATGTAATTTTACTTATTAAACTCGGTTCTAATTCAAATTTTATCCAAAAATCTATTCCAAAAATTAAGTCTTGTTGTAAACCTTGTAAAACATAAAAATCTACATGTTTTATTTGATTGTCACATTTTACCTCTAAATTTATTTTACCAAGTATTTTTATATTTTTACCATTTGCCAACGAGATATTTTCATGGGTTTTTATAAAAACCTGTAAAATTTTTATTCTCAATATTTATAGTTAAAAATGGTCTTTTATCAAATTGTTTAGCAAAAATGAGTGGTGCAATTTGATAATTTTTATTAAAAATTTGAATGAAATTAAGCCAGCTCTTCATTTCTGATTTTTGTGTTTGTATTGAAGGCCGACTATCTACAAGTTTTTTTGAATTACTATTGTATGTCGTATTTGTTCTGTTTTGTATATTTATATTTCTGTTCATTTTTGTTTTGTCTGTATAATCACTTTTTTTGTTTTTAACAAAACAATCTTTTTGTACATGCCCTGTACGCTTACATGAGTAACAGATTACTGTGTGTTTTTTAAAATTTCCATTTTTTATAAAACAATTTCTTTCCACATGTCCTCTTTTATTACAAAAGTGGCATACTATATTATTTGTGAAACTTCTATATTTATTCTGTATGTAATCGAATTTTCTATTTTTAGTCCAACAATGTATTTCATCATGTCCTAATTTATTACAAAAATTGCATTTTTGCATTACATTTTTCTCTTCTGTGTCATTCATTACATTTAAATTTTTACATTCATTAAATTTTATAAATGATTCAAACTTGCTACATATTGTAGATAATTCCTCTGTATTTTTAATTTGAGATGTTGTCAGTAAAGTTGCATATTTTTCTGACAATCCATGAATTATTATGTCCATAAGTTCTTTATCATGCATTCTTTTATTTAATAAATTATTTTTTGATTTTACCTTTAAAATATAAACAGATGCATTATCATGACCTTGTACCATATTTAAAATTTCTAACTTAAGATTCCTTTGAAAGTCATATTTTTCAAATTGTTGTAAGAATTTGGTTTTAAAAATTTTCCAATCAAATTCACAGTTAATTGCTCTGTACCAAGTTAACGGAAAATCTGTTAAAAATATAGGCATACACTCTACCAAATAATCTAATTTTAATTTGTAGACTTTGGCTAATTCTTCTAACCTTATTATAAATTCATTTGGTTCACTTTCACCATTAAAATATATTTTTAATTTGAGAGGATCAAAATTTATGGACTCCATTGTGTTACTTTCTAAATCCTTTTTATTATTTATTTTTTTAGATTTCGTCATTTGCTGTATATTTTCAATTTATGCAATTAAAAAAATCATTTCATTGAAAAAAAATATTTTCATACAAATTAAATATAACACCATCTATATATATTTATCTAAACTGATTTGAAACAAACTGGTTCATGTACATTCTTTTTTCTTCTGGGACGTTCGATTTTTAAATCTTCATTTCTTCTGAACGTAGTGTAGGTAATTTGAATTCTCTCACCTTCAATATTTTCAAAACCGCCTTTGAAATCTTGCAATTTCTTGTTATAAATTGTATAAGTTGAGTTTTTTAAAACATTTTAAACGTGTTGATGCTTTCACAACCATAAATCTGTCCAATTTTAATTATTTCATATATTGTATTGTTTTCAATGTCATTTGTTGAAATCGACTGTCATTTGTTTTTGTTTGTGAAAAATTTTCTTCATAGGAATTTCATTTACAGATTTTTTCTTTTACGTTGGGCGCCAAAATGTGAGGGTTTTTCCTCTGTCCTGCTGATTGACACAATTAATAATGTAACAGCCACTTTAATATGTTTACTTTTATTCCTTTCACAATGTATACACAATAAACCACAGCACAATAATATTAATTATTCTTAATTACACATGCTTGTGGCTCTCACGCCAGGCAAGCTTCTTCCCTCTTTCTGCATTCTTTTGTTTTCCTTTTTCCATTCAAATTTAAATACAATGTTCCATTCTACCAAACAAACAAACTCATCTCGTTACAGGTTCTTTATCTCACATAAATGAGAGAGTTGTTTTAAATATTTTAAAAATCAATTTTCAGTTTTCATAAGACATATTGGTACAGTACACATACAAACGTTGGTCGTGTGAAATTACGTCTGAAGCACTAATGGAACGAACCGGATTGTGTGAAAATAAAATAAAATTCTTTGAACTGCTTTTCTATCGAAATACAAGCCTAAAATTTTGTAACCATGTGGAATTATTTTATTTTGTTTTAGAGAATGAAGGCTTATACGTGAATACAATCGCTGCAGGGTAAAATCGTGGGATTACATTTTTTTGGATGATTAAATCTCTAACGAGAAAGTTCTGCATACCAGATATGCTAGCTACGTAAAAAGGTCATATACCAAGGGAACGAAAAATATCGCGTACTTCGTCCTATCGTACTGAAAAATCGATCCAAGCATTCGAAAACTGACGCTTAATACCAGCGTCCCAAGCGGATGGAGAAAACAAGAAAGAGACAGAGGTGGGAGGACGAAGTTGAAGGGGATACAGCGCAGCTTCTCCGGGAGGCAAGTTGGAAATCGGCCGCTGATGACAGGAGGAACTAGCGACGAATGTTATATGAGGCCAAAGCACGATATGGGATGTAGCACCATTGAAGAAAAATTGAAAAACAAAACAAAGTTTTTTTTTACTACTCGAACTATGTTTCAAGTTTTTTTATTTTGACCTCAAATCGTATAAAACCTTAGAAATAGGAGTAGATACTCGTATAGTGTATATCATAAGCTCACAAAACACAATAGCAAACTTTCTGGCTGAATGGAACTTTTTATACAAAATTTAGAAACATATTTTCGACGCAAATTTATTCCTTCTTTGTTGAACGAAAATTCGCCCAGGGAAAAAATTTGAGACCCTTTGACAAATTTATCAAATTACCAATTTTATTCAGTTAAACAACAACGACAAAAAAAGAAACACATTTTCGCCGCTATAAATATAATGCGGAAAAGAACGGCTAAAAATATACGGAATACCTGATGTACCAGGATGTTTGTGTCAGAGGTCCCACAGCACATAGACGCTCATGCAAGGCTATATTTTTTGAGTGGAAAAAGACTTTCACGCCAGGTTAAAAGCAACGATACAACAAAACTAAAACCTCTAGGTTAGAAGCGTGCACATGACTCTAAAATTTAGATGGTTCGGAGTTACTGAAATTTATAGCCTCGGTTGGTACTCAAAATAATATTTAGATTATTTATTTTGTGGGCACTGTTCTTATGTGTAATTACACCTTAAGAGCCGTCTGCAAGCATGGTCGACATTTCAGAGCTCTTACTTGTTGCTGGGCTGGATCAATCATGTGACCGGTCATTGATGCAGATAGATAAAATTTTCTACCCACCAAAGAGTATTATTTTATGTACATTGATTTGTATTACATTATCCGCTTCCGAGAATCAAATTCACCACCTTCCAATTATGAGTTTGAAGTGTTAACTACAAAATTAAAATACTTTACTTCTAATTTCAAATAGATAAAAATACAGGCTTGAAACATAACAAAAGAGTGATTTAAAATGTACTGATAAACGGCTTCAATCAGATAAAATACGACGATTTTCAATACAAAAAATAACGGTTATAATAAAAATACGTTCTAGGAAATCACGGTTTAAATATTACATGAAAGGAACGGTTCACAATACTAAGAATGAAGGGCTTAAAATATAATCTCTTGCGTGGAAAATTGTAAAAAAGAACTCAGCACAAGGCGTGTTGTGGATAGGAATCAATCATGCGAGAGTTTCATTATGTTAGGTTGGTAGTGGCTTGTGTTCAGTACAGAGTCATTCATGCTAAGACTGAATGGACCCGCTTGTTAGCTTTTGAAAGATATTGATTGCGAACGATACACAGAATATTATTATTTTTTTGCATGAAAATAATCAGGCTATCCTGTGCAAAATATTTAAAAATATAAAAACATATGTTTTCCAAACAACGTTTTTTTTAGTTTAAAAGATCTATAGCTTCCGTACGTTTTGTTATTGTCTACGACGGGCTTCTTCAGCGTGATGTGCTGTTTTGGAATGCTGTAGAAAATAGTTGCTGGAATTAAGCATTTTTAAAAGAAACCTGATCAAACAATGTTTTCTTAGAATGCTCAATTCTAACAGTGACTGTCGTGTTCAATAGAAAAATACAGTCACACTCATCCTCACTTTAGAATCTGCCAGAATATTATGGAACTTTATACTCCATTATCTTAATTCACTAAAATTATTCAACATTAAAGGTTGGTATGAGATTAATCACCCGTACTGTTAAACTTGGTTCGGTTTGCTAATGTTATCACTGGTTCAGGGAAGATCTGGGATTGTGTTCATTTGAGATTGGGGGCTTAATTCGTGTAAACGCAAACTTTCACGCTTCTGCGTCTACATGAATTATGAATCTTAATTGTTCATGTATCATTGTAACTTATATAATATACTGTAACGTCCAGACACATATTCAACTATTTAAACAACAACATAGTGCAACAGAGAAAAATATATGTAGGATGAAATCGTTTTAGATATTCTCATGGTGGACAGTCTGCCATGGGGTGTTATTTATTTTTTGTATTTTCCTTACAATTTGCTTGTGTACAGCGCACGTCCTCCCGCCTCGCTATGAGCTCGCATAGTAATGATTGTGAATAACATCGATGCGTGCCTTTGAAGAGTTCAGTTCACAAATGATATGTTCCACACAATATAATATATTACGCGTCTGAAGTATTGAAAGTTTTCTAAGTTTTTAGCACAAGAACTTCAAAGAACTATTATACATCTGAGGATAAAGAAAAAAGTGAAGGCTTGAAAGAGTTTATTGATTTTTGTACTGAATCTTTCAGAATATTTTTTTGGCTATGAATTTGAATTGAAATATTTTATCTTTTGAGTATATATACTGTTAAAGAAACTTCTAGAAAAATGTACAATCCTTTGTTATGTACATTGTAGTATTCTGTTGATGCTCGTTACATTTAAGCATTCAATTTCTCTTGATAGTCTATAATTTTTAATCTAAGTTGCAAAGATACATTAACATTTAAAATACATCCATGTCCACAAGCCGACACGTGTTAGTTTGCGCATAGCGTACTGCTTGTGTAGGTACAAATAAAATAAAAACCCAAATCTCACAAGAACTCTTGCCGCAAATCTTTGAAACAGGGGTGACTTTGGCAAAGTGAACCATAAGCATGTGTAACATATGAAATAATCTGTGAAAGAAGCAAAACAGATCAATGTTGGATATTTCCTTACATATTTATGTATGTATTGTATTCATGGTATCTTTAATCTTATAATCTATGATCCAAAGATATGTTAACACTTGAAATTCATACTAAATGCATGCCTAAAAACCGACACGTGTAAACTCACGCATACAAATTCTGCATGTGTACTTACAAATTAAAATCCAAACCTCAAATAAACACAAGACTTGCAACTTTTGCCGACCTTCCCTGAAACAGGAGTGACATTGTCAAAGTGAACCACTTATTTACAGTATGGGTGGTCAGCCTCATACCAGCCTATTAGTCAATGATAAATTTTTCTTAATTTTCATGTCATTTACACTTTTTGGATATTAGACGAACCGTTATTGTAGAACTTAAATAACTCAGAGGCACCCTCGGAGGAAGAATTATTGTCGTATAATAATTCGTTTAAGACTCTTACGGTGCTATTCTTAGATACTTTAGTCGTCCGTTGAGCCCACGCTTTGACAAACTAATGGTGCATTTGTATGAAGACCTGTTAATCCAAGATGGTCGCAAGTGGACAGCTGATTTGTCTTCATACAAATATTACAATATTCGTAGGTAAAAATGACCGTGCTGATGAAACTTTCAGCTCAGGCACCATTACTAAGTGTATCCAAAAAGTGGCATTAACATTGAAATTAATTATGATCTGTAAATGTGTCAAACGACTATCGGGGCAATTTTTAGACATTTTAGTCGTCGGTTGAGCCCACGCTTTGACAAACCTATGATGAATTTATATGAAGACCTGTAAATCCAAGATGACCGCAAATGAACAGCTGATTTGTCTTCATACAAATATTACAATACTTGGTAGGTAAGAATGACCGTGGTGATAAAACTTCCAGACCGGCCACCATTTGTTTGTCAAAGCGTGGGCTCAACCGACGACTAAAATGTCTAAGAATAGCCGCGTTAGTGTAAGCGGAAAGTTTAATTAACATTGAAATAAATTATGATTTGTAAATATGTCAAACGATTATAACTCTAGCTTAAATTTAATTATGTTATATTGAACAAAATTTTCAAAATAACAAACGAAAACAATAAACACAGCTCCGTCGTAAGACTTCATTCTGGCGCACATACTCGTACAGCTTATATCGTCTCACATCCTGATGTCTTACATGTGAATTAATCTCCGACGAGAAACCCAGTACACGATTAATTTATTTAACGACCTAATGAAAATTAATTAACTAGTTTTAGCATTCAATAAAATGTGTGCCAGAAAAGCGATGGAATTTCGGGCGTATTCACAAATCAACACCAGTCAAAATTTAAGCGTTAATTACGCAGAATCTTAATACTCTGTTGTATTTAGTGTCTTGTTTAAGGGTTGATTTAATTGTTTTTGGGTGTACACGTTTGTTTATTATCTCTTAGACACAGGCGCCTTCCGATTACAATAAATCAATTAGAATACCATTGAAGCGAAGTTAAATTTCAGGCCTGGATAAATTGATACGATTTTGGTTGTAAAACCCATTTTATCGAGCAAGCCTTATTGCTTTTTGATAAAATTCTATTCTTCACCTGGAATTCATTAACAATAGATTCGGGACCAATTTTAAGATGTATTTGTTCATGGTGGGCAAACGTCGCAGCTCTTTGAGATTAAGGTCATTAACAAGGATTAATAAAATATTAGTTTGCCTTTTCCTGAATAACCCGGTCTGGTGACGTCACAATTTTTCTCTTTGGGATTTGTGCCGAGTCGATTTCATCATTCTGTTCAATAGCTCAGTAGGTAGAACGCTTGAGTTAAATACTGAAAAGCCTTCAGAACTGAGGGTTAGGATGCAAGCCTTATGACGGGTATATAACATAATTTTCCATTTAGGTGTTCCCCACATCAACTGAAGTGGTTGGTTTGAGGCCAGCTCCCGTACCCATAAAAATAAATAGGTCCCAAATCGCCACATGCGACCCTTTCGGGGATAGCACAGTCAAGAAGTTACACTATATGTGTATCTTAGTTGCATTGCGTGTTAGATTATTGTTCAAATAATATTACCGGCAAGGTTTACTCAACCTTGACAAGAAACGACACCGTTCCCCCTCCTAAGTACACTACCATCAACTGCAAATGAAGCAATTAGTGCATGCCCTGCCTGTCACTGGAGAAAGTGAATAGTTTAGTACGAATTTTGTCAATCTGGCAAGGATCTTGTAAAAAATATTGCTGTTATTAGATTAAAACACTCTCTTGGTTATTATTTAGTTTTAGTTTTACAGCTCTGCGGCACTACAACAAGTGTTAGAGTCTCTTAAATCTAGGGAATCTCACATACAGGATTTCTTAAAAAAAACTTCCTTATGGTAAATAATATTGGTGTTATGGCCGACGGAGTTAAGTGGCTTATCATTCAAGCGTATTTGGAATAAAATAACGCTGGTTTCATCCCCGCTTGGGTCATTTGACCATAATTTTGATCCAGGTTCAACAGATGTCACTGAGTCATTATAAATTTAAAATTTATTATAATAAATAAAAGTGAGTTAATAAATATGGATTAACAAATAATGAATGATTTATAGTTCATGAGAATATATAATAATTAATTATTATTTAATGATATAAATACCTGTTTCTGGCCAGGCAGAATAGATCGGTGAGTTGCACATCTCTTCACAAATCTATTTAAAAAAAAATTACACGTATAATCAACTTTTACTTTTTCAATATATTCTAGAAATAGGGAAGAGCGAAGTCCAGATTTAATCATCGGGTGTACGAGGACGCGCTACCTCCATACTTCTGCTAACAAGGCTGCGAGGGTTTGTCTGTCTTCATAGTAAAACCTTCCGGACTCCCTTATTTTCGAAATGTACTTTTGCTGAATGGTGTAGCACTACATAGTAAACACGGCTACTTTATTTTTGATATTTCATTTTAAAATTGTATTGCAAATGCACGACTCGAAAACAGCGTAGATGGACGATTGGACGTGTGTTTCTTTTTTAGTTTTTCATAAGATTTTAATTTACCAAACTTCACTTGGCTCACTTTGCACAGTGTTACCCATGTTTCAGGGAAGGTCGACAAAAGTTGCAGGGGTTACATTCATTTGAGTTTTGGAGTTTAATTTGTCAGTAAACATTCAGCATTTGGAAGCGCGAAGTTACACGTGTCGGTTTGTTGGAATGCATTTGATATGAGTTTTGAATGTTAATATATCTTGCAACTTAGATTATATAAACAGTTATATAGATAGCTCAGTTGGTAGAGTGCTTGCATTCCATGTCGAGAGTCCGGGCTCAAATCCCACTGACGGTGTCAGAAATAATTTCCCGTTTTGGTGTTTATTTTAACACCAAAATAAAATACCGGTAAGGTTTACTCAGCTTTTACAAGAAGTGAACAACATCCTTCCCCGAAAGCTGGGCAACCCCCACTTTATCTGAAGCGGTTGGCATAAGGCTAGCTCCCTAAGCTGTAAAAATAAAAGGTTCTACTCTTCACATGTGACCCCCTCAGAGAAAACGCGGCAATAAGTTGCGCTATATGTGTAGCTTAGAAGGTTTTTTTCCCAAGCACTTAAGCTGTGTAAAATGCTGTTTTAAGATACGTGTAGATTTCGTTATCATTTTCCTCTCAAAATGGGAAAATTGCAAACTTAGAGACGATTTACCATTCAAAGAACTTTTTAGTGGTCGTTTGCAAATCTAGTCATAAAACTCAATCTGGTTTATTCTTAACAAGTTTGATCCGTAGCTGATCCATGTATTATCGCTTTGTTTCTATGGAAAATAAACAGTAGGCGGCAGTTGAGTCATGGATTTGCTGTGTTTGAATAACACGAATAAAAACATTTTTTATAGCAAATGGTACTTTACCGATTAATTTTGGTAAGTGAAAGAAAAGTGTATTAAAAAAAAAGATAATTTTTCGCCAGAATCAAACCTTCATGTTACTTTTTCAGGGTTGCCCTTTTGTATCACAAACAAAACGATGAAATTTTTTGCTGAGTATTTCAATTTCCCATTTTCCTAAAAGTTTGACTCGCCAAGCCACGTTTGTCGTTGTCCACAGTATGAAGGTTTTGAGCCATTGCCTAAACGAGGCGTCCTGTTGTATTAGACGTAGCATGTAGCAGCGGCCTTTCTTCATTTCGCCAGGATACTTCTGCCGTTCTATATAATTTTATTCGTCTATTTAAATCACAGGGCTGGAAAAAAACACTATTTTATTCGTTAAAAAATGTAGAAAATTTTGCTACTGTTTACTATGTGTATACAGTCTTCTTCTTCTTCTTAAACAGCCATCTTTATCCACTGCTGGACATTAGCCTCCCCCATATCTCTCCATCCATCTCTGTCTTGCGCTTTTTTAATCCAGTCTCCAGCAAGCATTCTTATATCATCCGACCATCTCGTGGGAAGTCTCCCTCTGCTTCTCTTATCTTCCCGAGGTCTCCACTCTACCAATGTCTTCGTCCATCTCTGGTCGGTGGTTCTAGCAACATGTCCCGCAAAGGACCATTTTAGCTTTGCCACTTTCTCTATGACATCAGTTACGTTTATACAGTAATGAATATTAAATGTGGTCAAATTCTATGAATATTGAAGAAATGCATCAAGAATCCAGAACAATTCAGCAGGGGCTCCACTCCGGCCTTTCCCAATGGATCGGTGACTCTAATGATTTTCAGATCTCCTTGATGAGAACCCGGTCCCTAAGATTGATTTCAAGCATCTTTTGAAGTAATCAAATTTAGAAAAAGACTATTTTAAATTTTGCAGGTCACACATAAAAAAACTTTGCTATATCACGCATATTTTTTTATTAAGATGCGTCTTTAGTGCTTCTTGAAAGACAGAAAGAGTTTTTTCTTCATAACAGAACATGGCAGCCTGTTTTACCTGTGCCTGTTCCTCTTGTTTTCTTCCACGTTTTACCCTTTAAAATTTTACTCAAGTTGCAAAGATGCCTAAAAATTTAAGATTCATAATATCAAACCCGCAAATCAAAAAGGACGTTACCCAAAATTAGTGCGTGTCTGACGGTGCAGTTGGACCAAATTGACTACACCAATCTTCGCACATTTTAACATTTACCATACCATCAGATATAAGCACATATTTAAGTTACCCTAAAGAAATATTTGTTATTTTCAGTTTGGTTCTGTTAGAAGGCTTGCTTGCACGTAGGCCGTCGTCCCTCATTTCCTCTCCCTGTATAATTAATCCCTTATGTAAAGGCGGGCCCCTCTGTATGGAGAGTTCACAGTCAATGGAATAGCTCAGCCTGCAAACTTTCCTTCAACACAACAAACATATGAGCAAGCAAACATCTTCAGCATTATGTGCTGCTAATTAATCAATTAATAAGGCGCGTGTTTGGTTACTTATTAATAAAGTTAACAGATAACAATAAAATAAAATTATTTTTACTCTTCTTCTTTGCTGACTAAAAAACAAGAGAAATGTTTCCTGTTCTTTGAAAATTATTATTATTCAGCCAAATTACCGGCAGGAAAATCCAAAGACATGTCTTTGATAAACGTTTATAGAAGATCTAACCCGCAGAAAAATATTTTGTACAATCTAATGCGTTTTTGTGCTTTCCTGAAAATAGACTACAAAATTTTTGATTACGAGTATGAAACGTTAATCAGTAGACTTTCACTTATAAAAGATAAGTTTAATGATTATTTTCGTAATTTTTTTCTTTATTTTATTGTATTGTTGTGTCCAAAATTAAATTTAATTTTAGATTGAGATATTTAATATGGTTCAGAGCAACGTTGTTTTTTTGTGCAAAAAAATCTGCATAAATTTTAGATTTAATGAAATTTTCAAGTAATTTTTTGTAGCAATTCTTTCGTGGTATTAAAAAAGTCAAATACAAAAAAAGAGCGTCATTATTTTCCATTCATTGCACGTTAAATAAGAATGTAATCAGAGAAAAAGAAAAGACGGATCTTGGAATAAAATTGAAATGCTCTAAAGAAAAGACGTTTGTCGGGAGCGGGGAAAAATATATCTGAAAATTATTTATCGCTTCGTCTGGGTAATGGATAATTTCAGGAGGGAGCTTGATTTTCCAAAACGCTTCATAAAAATGTCGCATTACTTGTAATTTGCTATATACGATAATAAAGATAGATAAATGAAAAAGAAAACGGATAATGTAATAAAAATATATAGTTATTTGTTATTTGGTGAGCTCTGTTTTTTGTGTGGTTCACACCTCATGAGAAAAAATGTGTTAAGAATAAGGGAAAAGGTCTTCGCATACAAATTTCATTTTTTTTATAAGAAATTCTGCTGATAGTAAGTAAACCTTGGTAAAAACATAGCTCTGTATGTTTTTCGGTGAATTTTTAACCCAAAAATTAAACTTTGAAATTGATCTTTGAATTGAAAAAGAGACTCTAACAAGCGTTTTTCGAACCACATGTTGACTTCCTTTCAGACAGTTGCAAAGTGCACTGAGTATAAGGAAATTAAATATCCACCACAAGACCCCTACTGAGGTGGCTGGACGACATCGAGGGAACTCCGGGCAGAGGATAGCTGAACACAGCAGCCGGTAGACAAACATGGAGAAGATTGGAGGAGGCCTATGTCCAAGGTGGACTGAGGTAGAAGAATACAAAAATCTTTAAATTAGTTTTATGTCTTAAAAACAGAATTAAACTCAGAGTTCAATTTGCAAATCATAATTTTAAGTAAAAATACTTGTTAACATAACACTTCGTCCTGCTTATTTATGGTTTTAAATAATGCAGTTTAAAGCAATTGAACTACCGACAGAATTTAAAACTAAAGCACACAATCTAAACTTAAAAAAATCGCATTCGACATTTGTCACAGCTTTTAAAAATTCACCCTCGCTTCGTGAAACATTTCAATTACGATTTGTGGTATATTCTGCAACCCGGCGCGATTCTCCAGTATCTGTATGGTCTGTTGGGTGGCTTGTCCCAGAAGGGACTGTCCCCAGCGCCAGAACATGATTGTTTTTGTCATTTCTACTTGTGCGTGATATGTCATCGACTGCGAGGAGAGATTGAGAACAGGGCTTACATCAAAATAAAATTGAAACCCTGAAAATACCGAACCCTAAAATGCTATTTTATATATATATATTTTGTTTTAGTATACTCACAATGCTTAAAAAGTTCAAGACTGAGCAAAAAAACCGTCAGATAAACAACACTGGAAGAGGTTAATTATTAAGAATGCCACGTAGGCACTTAGTCGTAGTTGAGTAGTGGTCATCATATCAGACAAATAATCAAGAAGTGCATGATTCCAATCCCCGCTGAATTTAAAAAAAAATAGATAATTATATTTTGATTTAATCTTTGTGAACTCTTTCTTTGCCTTTTCGCACTTTAGGTATAAGATTAATTTTATGACTAAATACAAGTACATAATCATTGAGAATATGTTTTTACAGTGTACGAGTAGCAAATACCTTTAAAGGTATCTATTATCTATAATCTAAGTTGCAAGGATATATTCACTTAAAGCTCTCAAATGCATGCCCACAAACAAACACGAGTAGATCGCGCTTACAAATGCTTAATGTGCTCTTACAAATAAAATCCAAACCTCAAATGAACATAAGCCCTACAACTTTTGCCGACCTTCCCTGACACAGGGGTGACATTGGCAAAGTGAGCCATTTTTTACAGTATGGGTGGTCAGCCTCATACCAACCTATAAGTCAAGGAATTCAAATAATAAATAACATTTGAGTATAAAAATGAACAAACCTTAAAAGTACATATAAGAAGATAATTATGGACTTATATGATGCGTTTAAACGTATATACATATATAGGTATATAATACATGCATAAATACTACGTTTCATAATGATTCAATTTGTAATTATTATTTTTCAATTTATTTCGCTAAGTAGGTATTTTAACTCGAATAAATTATTTTATGGAAGATAAAATACAAATTTTAGATAACAGCCCACAATAAAAGAAAGAAGAAGTTTGAAACGTCATTTTTATTCGCAAAAGGTAATCCAATATTTGTAGAGTTTTATCTTTTCTAATTAAAAGTGAATAAAAGTGAGTAAATATGGAAGGAGAATTAGAGAAACTTCTGATTGAGGAGGATTATTATACTTTTCTGAATATTCCAAAAACAGCAACCAGTGAAGAAATTACCAGCGCTTATAGAAGATTGTCTTTGATGTATCATCCTGACAAACATGCAAGCGTAGATTTGAAAAGCAAGGCAGAAGTCATTTTCAACAAAACAAAACGAGCTTACGAAGTGCTATCCGACCCACACAAAAGAGCAATTTATGACAATTTGGGAATCAAAGGTCTAGAAACGGAAGGTTGGGAGGTGATACAAAGAACAAAAACACCAGCAGAGATAAGAGAAGAATATGAAAAGTTGGCAAGGGAAAGAGAAGAACAGCGTTTGCTAAAATGCACCAATCCTCACGGAACTACAACCATAAGCATCAATGCAACAGAGCTGTTCAACAGATACACGGAATACGACTATGACTTGGGATTGTCTCTGATTGAAGTCACTGGAATCAGTATGATCCACTCAATTGAAGCTCCGATCAATTCCAAAGATACCGTGACCTTGATGAGTAACATTTCTACTAAAAATGGGAGAGGATCTGGTTCAGTGAATGTGTCTTGTCGTCGTATAACATCAGATAAAGGTTGGGCAGACCTTGAAATGGGGATGGGTGACGGTCCGACTATATCTCTTACAGGCTTTCGCACAATTGCAAGGACCTTTTTTGTAACAGGGTCAGGTATACTTCAGTTTTCCCCCCACGGATTCCATCCCGGTTTTACATCAACTGTAGGAACTCAATTTGGTAGCAACACAGTCGGTTATTTGATTTATAGAGGTGGTGCAAATTCGTCCATGACCACAATGATAGTTCACGAATCAGAAAACTTTAGAGCAAATGTTTCTCTACAATTTGGTATTCCACATTCATTCATTTTAGCCAGCTATTCCTATAAAATGCTTAAAGGAGAGATGAATGTAATGTCATCACTGAAAATTGGAACTTTTGGCTTTGTTGCTGAATATGGAGCAGAAAAAAGAATCTCCCAACATAGTGCTCTTTCTGCAAGTGTGATGTTTGGAAACCTTACTGGAGTTACACTTAAAATAAGATTGACTCGCGGTTCACAGAGTTTTGTTGTACCAATTAACCTTTGTGAAGAGATTTTAATGGCACCAATATTTTATGCAACCTTTTTACCAATTGTTTCATGGCTGACTGTCAAAAAACTGATAATTGAACCAATCTCCCAAGAAAAAGAAAAGAAAGAAAAGAGCAAAAATCTGGAAAGTAATAAATTGAAGATTCAAGAAATGAGACGTCAAGCCCTTTGGTCTGTGGATTTGATGCAACAGATGTATAGGAGGATCAAAAACGAAGAAGAACTCTGTAACGGGCTTTTGATTGTTCGAGCAATGTACGGACAGTTACCAAGTGGAATGGACCAGCATATTTTCTCTGTTGAAGATTTTGATGACCCTTCTTTTTCCAATGTTATGGATGTAACGATTGCTGTCCAATGCTTGGTGAAAAACTCGAAGCTGAATCTTCAGGAATCGTCCAAATCGCAGTTACCAGGATTTTATGACGTATGCATTGGTGAACAAAAACATTTGACCATCCATTACAGCTTTCAAGGGAAACTTTACATTTGTACTCTCAGCGATGACGAAGCTGTTTCTTTGCCTTAATCACCTTCCTTTTGCTTGCTTTCTATTTTTTTTTTTCATTATGTTTTTTTATACTTACAACTTGATTTGTCATTAGTTAGATAGATAGTAGGAGAAAATTCATTACACGTGGGAACATACATGTTTTTTTAATTGAATAATTTTAAAAATATCATTTGGTTTTACGGCTTCAGTTATACAGCTTTTTTAGAATACATTCATATTATGAATTTCATTTTTATATATACTTTCAATAAATCATCCTCTTTTATAAATTATTTTCCAAATAAATGACATCTATAAAAAATATAAAAAACATAGATTTTATTTCTTCACAATTAAGTATTTTTTTATTACTTCCAGTAATTTTGACTAACATCATTGCCAAGAGGACACTGTTACAAAATTTGATAAGACAAAACCTTAATTACCAATTAACAGCATGTAAACCTTTTAACTAACAAATTTTATGTTCCCAGAAAAAAACATTCCTTTATAATAAAACATCTCTTAAAAAACACTTCTTGTTAATTTACACACACAACATTATTTTCAACACAGAATTCATTGTTAAACATTCAAATACAGGGTTCCAAAAACGTATTTTTATTTACATAGAAAAAACAAACATCTGTAATATTTGAAAATAAAACAAGAGGAGGCTATTCCGACCCCAGTGCGTATGAACGTACAACACATTTTCTCGTATGGTAGCACGGATCCTTTATTTAAATGCGAGGGGCATAAATCAACTGCCGCGGCTGCGTTTGACCCCGTTCCCTTTTCCGAGGGGTATTTTTCTGCTTCCCTAGGTTGTTTTCAAACAGGACCTTGCCTTTCTATCTCTCTACTCCCTCTCTCTCTATGTGTGTACTTTATATTTGTGTCTTTGCTTAGAGAGCTGCGGCTTGTACGCAACTTTGAGACTAGGACATTTAGAGGTAATTGAAGTACAAGTATTTTTTTTGTGGCTTACCTTTAAAATACGAAAAAAATTAAGATGGTGTGCGTGCATGAAATTCCCACGACTCTTAATTTAAAATGTAAACTTTTTAGGTTTTAATTACAACGACCGCTGATATTAAATATCAATGATTTAAGGCAACATCAACAAAATTTCATGAGGATATTATTGTACGAAGCTCAATATGGTCGAAAAGGTTGTTTTGAAATGTTAATTAAAATTAACTTCTTTATGAAACACATTATTGTATTTTCAGTTTATTTGATGTTAATTGCCTTAGCGCTACTGGACTTATAACTGCGAAAATAAAAATGCGTTTCATAAAAAGTTAGTAGGTATTATGAATATTTAAAAATGAATTTTTACTCCCTAATTGTACATTATTAATTCATTAAAATATTAAAGAATGCATTATTAATGATGATGAATTCCTTGAATTAAATGTTGGTATGAGGCTGAGAACCCATACTGTAAAAAAAGTTCACTTTGCTTATGTCACCCCTGTTTCAGGAAAGGTCGGCAAAAGTTGCAGTGTTTATGCACATTTGAGGGTTGGATTTTAATTTCCACACATGCAACATTTATAATCGCGAAGTTACACGGGTCTGTTTGTGGGCATACATTTAATATGAATTTTAAATGTCGTATATCTTTGGAACTTAGATTATAGATTGATGATGTTAAAACCTGTTTCTGACCAGGCTAAATAGGTTCACAAATCTATTCTACGTATATACACAAACTCTTACAAGATTAAAATAATACTAACCATAACAATAAGGAATGTGTGATTTTACTATTATAGATTCAAAATACCTAATGTTATACCAGCACCCGTAAATAGGCTTCCTATTTTTCCCCGTTTGTCCCAAACGGCCCACGCTAACCCATTGGACCGTTTCCGTGTCCCACCGTTTCCCGGACTGTCCCCAAAGTGGGTTCTTGTGTCAACCATAAACGGGACAATTGTAACAACATCGATTTTAGATCAGGCCGAAACAAACTGCTGTCACCTCCCCCACTGTCATTGCTCACTCTCCTAGATGCTACTGAAGACAAGTGGCAAGTTGTAAACGGTAAGTATATTTAATATATAATCTTAGTTGCAAAGATCTATTATATTTAAGATTCATTCCCACAAGCAGGCAAGTGGAAGTTCGCGTGCCGCATTTGGACTTAACAATCTAATCTAATCTAAATCTAAGCTGCAAAGATATGTATCATTTGAAATTCATATTAAATGCATTCCCACAAGCAGACATGCATAATTTCGCGCTTACACATGCCGCATGTAGACCTACAATATAAAAAACCCAATCTCAAATGAACATAAGCCCTGCAACTCTTGCCGACCTTCCCTGAAGCAGGGGTGACATTTTTTTTTTTTTTTTTTTTTTTTTATTGTTTAAACAAGAATACAACAGCATTGAATATAATTTTGTATACATATATAAGATATTTTTTACAATTCATGTCGCCTATTACTGTATTCTACAAATTAATATTTTAAATTACAAATCATGCCAGGTAAATAAATAAAAAGTAAAGAAAAACAAAAAGAAGCAGCATCCAAAACCAAAAAAAAAAGAAATACACAAATCAAAACAGAATAAAAATAAAAATAAAAAATAAATCTCGTCCTCATGATGGGATAAGGAAAGAAAGGTCAGGAGAAAGGAAAGGGAGTAGAAAAACAATGCGCACACCAAACACGTCAATGATGATTAATAAGCAATAAAAACAAAATAGGAATTGAGAATGATTAAAGAAATTAGAAATGAGATTCAAAAATGAAATTCAAATCCTGCTTTGGCAAAGTGAACCATTTTTTACAGTATAAGTGGTCAGCCGCATACCAACCTATCAGTCAAGGAACAACGTTAATAAAAACCCCATTTCAACTGAACATAAGCTTTGCAACTATTGCAGACCTTCCTTAAAACAGGAGTGACATTGGCAAAGTGAAACTTTTTTACGGTATGGGTGATCAGCTTCATACCAAGTGGTATTGGAAAGTGGAATGTGATGATAGATAAACGCAAACCCAACTAAGGTACACATATTGCGTAACCTCATGCCACGTTCAGAGTGGAACCTATCTACATATTTTCACAGGTAAGTACCTACATACATTTAATTAATTTGCAAGGCTCTATCTTTGTAAAATGTATACAGATTAACGCAAACGCAACTAAGCTACACATATAGCGTTACCTCTTGACACGTTCAGCTCGAAGGGGTCGCATGTGACAACCTATTTATTTCACAGGTAAAGTACTTACCTACTTTTAACCATTTTGCAAGGCACTGTCTGTAAAATGTTGATATATAAACGAATAACGCAACTAAGCTACACATACAGTTTTACTTTTTGCCTCGTTCTCTCCCTAAGGGTCGCATGCGGCGAGTGAAGCCTTTTTTTCACAGGTAAGGAGGATGGCCTGACGCAAGCCACTTCATTTGAAATACGTGTTTCCTATTGAGTATTTAATTTTTTCACATGAAAAGTAAGTAATTCCTGCGGTTAATGTATTGACAGGACACTAAAATAAATACTGTCCTTGAGGACTATCCTGAAGTGAGCTATGTTTTACTTGGGAGTGACTCCCAGCAGTGTGGTTTACGAGACAGAAAATGTCACAATCGTAAAACAACAATCCCGATTCCCCCCGTCTTATTTGCAGACCATGATTACACATCTATTTTTTATTTACGTCGAGGCCTTTTTAAATTGTCAAAGAATCGTCTCAAATGGTTTTGAAGAGAATGTGCGTTAGTGAAAGAGAGAGAAGTAAAAAAGTAAAATGGAACGACAGGGTGGGGATGAGAGACTGTTTTTTTTATTACTCTTATATTAACTGAAAAGACTCTACATTTCTTTAAGCATTTTATATTTATTTCAGTTTCATTTTAAAAATAACCTTATTTTTTTGATTAATCAAATAACTATGTTTGTTAAATAAATGATGAATTTGAATTAATGACTCTCACAACACGAGTTCAAAATTTATACACAATATTAACAAGTATATTTTTGAAAGCAATTTAGTGAAGAATTTCTTTTGGAAAAGTTAAAAAAATATATATTAATACCTACATAATTAATACCGTATTTATGTGTGACTAAAGGCTATGTCTTTCTACGACATTTAAATTGCATATTCTAGAACCAATTTTCTTGTCCTACTAACGAAATAAGCCAGCTGGAAAATGCGTCAGATTTCGTGTGACACTATTTTGTATTATTAATAATCTTCCATCCATTATTCCCGACCCTGACCTACAGAACTAGTGTAGTGAAAGAAAGGAAATTGACCTCGGCTGTACTAACGATAAGTATACTCATTATTCCCCCAAAAAAAATATTAACAGAATATTGTGGTTAATAGATATGCTTTATCTCTTTTAGCTTTTTTTTTGTAAATTGAAAAACGTCTTCACTTCTTCATTTTTATTGAATATCTATGAACCTGTTATAAAACATTAGGTTTGATCAATCGGTGCTCTGTTAGTAAGATGCTAATGTTGAAATCCAGAGGGCTAGGGTTCGATTCTCAAGATGGTCGTTCCTTTAATAATAGGTTGGTATGAAGCTGACCCCCATGCTGTACAAACTTAGTTCACTTTTGCCAATGCAACTTTGGTTTCAGGGAAAGGCGGCATGAGTTGCAAATTTATATTCATGTGACATTTGGTCTACTTTTTATCTACACTTGCGGCATGACTAAACTTACATGTGCCTGCTTGTGGGCCCGCATTAAGTATGAGCCTTAAATGTCAATATATCAAAATTGTGGTATGTGGATATATGTGTGTATTCTTTTTTATATTTAAATGTAATTTATTATTCATTCATATTCCTTGACTTATAGGTTGGTATGAGGCTGACCACCCATACTGTAAAAAATGGTTCACTTTGCCAATGTCACCCCTGTTTCAGGGAAGGTCGGCAAAAGTTGTGGGGCTTATGTTCATTTGAGGTTTGGATTTTATTTGTAAGTACACATTCAGCATTTGTAAGCGCGAACTACACTTGTTGGTTTGTGGGCATACATCTGAGAGCTTTAAATGAATATATCCTTGCAACTTAGATTATAGATTATAGATTATAGTGGCATAAGAAATGATTCTAATCTCGGTGTTTATTTCAAATCAGAAAAACAAAGGACCAACTCAAGCTCATAACTCAGCCATCAACTAGATTGTAATTAATATTTTGTGAATTGCATTCCTCATAACAAATATATTTCTACAAAAAAAACAACAAACGAGCAAGTATTCAAAGCCTTCTAGATTTTGTTACAATGAAGTTAGATATACAAGGAGGTTTACTGTTTTTCATTTGAGAAAAAAAAGACGGGGAGTTTTTTTGTGAAAAAAATACAAAAAGAAAATTATACATTTGTTAACAAAAGATTTTTTACAAGACGCAAGAAAATATTCCTTATGACATTTTTTTATAAATCCGAGACATTATTTTTTTTGGCAATTGAGACAAAAATCTTTGTGTTGTGGCCTTTGAAATATTATTGTGAAAATAATTAGGTATTTTGACAATGGACATAATCACAAACATTGCGTTTTTTTTTTTTTTTTTTAACAATGTAAATAGTTAATACCACACCTGGAAAAAAGAGGTTCATAACCTAGTGTTTAACGCTTATAACTATCTATTAGAAGGTAGAGAGTTCGGGCATAGTATAAAAAATCACTTCCTAACTTCAACATAGTTTGGTTTAACTGAAGATGGCCAAGTGGCCGAAACCGGTCTGAACTTATTATTTATTAAATCCAAAAATAAACATACCAATGGAATAAAACTGTTTTGTTTTCATGTTTAATTTTTTTTTAAATGAAGTTCTGCAAAGTTTCCACTGAAACATTTAATAAATTGTTACAAATATATGTTTTTAATTTTCCAATAAAATTGTGTTGGAAAACAAAAATAAATTTAGAGTTTTTGCAATTATTCGCGTGTACTTGTTTTGTTTCCTCTCAAATAAAATGTGCAACCTTTTTGCAAGATAATAAACAATGATAAAAGTTCAATAAAAGAGTACACATAACAGCGATTTTTTTTCTTACAATAATACTTTGTCTGGATTCAAAAAAATCATATGTCTCACAAAAGACTTATAGATTTGAATATCTGTCTTACTAAATACATAAATAAAATAACATAAATACCATCGATACCTATTTATATAAATCGATGATAAATATAGAAAAAATAATTTTCAGTAGGCAATTGTTTATCTGTATATATTAAATCTCAGTTGCAAAAATATTTTAACATAAATATTCATATTACATGAATTCTCATAAGCAAACACGAGTTCACGTTTACACATTCCGCATGTGGACTAAGAACATAGAATCAATGGACTAAGAACATTCAATCACAAATGAACATAATCCCTGAATCTCTTGCCAACCTTTAATGAGGCAGGGGTGGCATTCGTTCAGTGAACCATTTTTTCTGGATAGGTAGTCACCCTCGTACCAAAAAATTAAACTTTGAATTTGTATTTTTAAATTAGTTAAAAGTATGTTCATGAGTATGAAATATATCCACAAGATATTTTTATTTTTATTTTGTTTTTTTTATTTATTTCAAAAAAATGTTTTCATCCCTTCCAAGAATTTTGTGATATATAATTTTTTCAGTCCAACACAGGGCATTGTGGTGACCTGAAATTATGAAAATCCCTTTGTAACTTCTGGCTTAGTATGCATGACACTGCCTCGCAGGGTTTTCCTTACTTCTTGGTTCGTGTCGTCTCAACTTAGAGCATCCGTGCAAATAATAAATGAGTCGTGTAGAATCAAAAGCGGCAATCTAGTTTTTTTTTAAATTGAGATAAGTATATCGACGGTAAAAAGGCAGTGGGGCATAAGCGACATTAACTAAATAGTTCAGGAGAGCAGTTTAATGTTTGAGATTGCAGTAAAATGTCCTGACTTTTTTATTTTTTATCATATCGTTAAAATCAAAACAGCTCTAAAATTAAAAAAATAAAGGCATTTATTGGCATTCATCTTAATGTGGTTGAACAATGTTATACGATTTTTTCTGTCACAAGCGCCTTTAGGACAAAAAAAAGGCCAAAATCTTATCGGTTACACCAAAACCATACTTCGAAAACGCAGTAAACTTTTCACAAATTTTCTTCTTTTATATTTACTTTGTATATCCCATTATTTCACAATCTGCTCACTTCACACTTTTCTCGATCGTCCCTTACCTGTTTTTCTTTTCACACTTCCCCTTTATATTGTACCTACAGTGTCAGAAATGATTTCCCGATTTGTTGTTTATTTCACACCCAAAACCAAACATGTGTAGCGCGAATTATCACATGTTACATTAAACATAAAACGCAACTAAGCTGCAAATATAGTGTAGCTTCTTGCCTGCGTTAAAGCCAAAGGGGTTGCATGTTCGCATTCGGGACCTATGTATTTATTTTTACGAGTAAGGGGGCCGGCCTCACGCCAACCACTACGGTTGAAGTTGGATGTGATGAACATAAATCTGAATAAAAAAAAAATAGCAACTAAGATGAAATATAGTTTGATGCTTAAGAGCGTCCATTTTGTCAGTTCTTCACAATCGAATGAGAACCTAATTCAACAGTATTTTTTTTTTGATTGGTCGAAAATATTTTTTTTATTTCCAAAGCACCAGGTGCAATAATGAAATTGCAAAAGGGGTACCACGCGAAAATAACAATAAAAAATACCCTTCTACAAAATAATCTGAATAAATAAACATGATAATATTGCCTCAGTGCGGCCCTGTGACAGCTACGATATATTGTTTTCCTTCAACTGGCTCTGAAGGTGCTTCAGACGGGAAAGTGTTAAGTCATAAATAATAAGTGACAAGTCTAATCTAATTAAATATAAGTTGCAGTGATATTTAACATTGGGTATTCACAATATTATATGCATTCTCACCAGCAGACACGTACAAGCTCGCGTTTGCACATGCCGTATGTGAACCTACAACATTAAAAGCCAAATTACGAATGCACATACACCATACAAATCTTTCCGTCCTTCCCCGAAACAGGGGTGACATTGACAAAGTGAACCTTTTTGTACAGCATGGGTGATCAGCCGCATACCAACCTAAAAGTCAAGGAACACACACAACAAATTACTAGTAAGTGATAAATTTAAGACCACAGGCAAGTATACGTCATTAAACGTTTAACCTATGCGAAGTGTATTCAGTTTAACGAAACGCTATAAAATGATATTAAAATACAATGAAACAGAATAGTTCGACATGTGTGTCTACCGAAAATATGCGTTTAAGATCTCTTGGCATGATCGCATCACCAATGAGAAAGTCCTCCGACGTATGCATACCATAAATGAACTTCTGCCAACCATTACGCAGAGAAAGCTTATTATCTGCGGTCACGTTATGAGAAATAAGAAATACTGCCCTCTCCATCTTATCTAACAGGGATAAAAGATTGAGGGGAAAAGAACTCAGGGACGCCGAAGGACATCGTGGCTGAAAAACCTGCGACAATGAAGCACTATTTCCCTGTTCGAACCGGTCAAATTAACAAAAATCTTTACTTGGAACATATGTGTTTCATTTTTTGACGGGCAAACATTACACCAGTTGCAGCCCGATCAATAGCTCAGTTGACAGAGTGCTTGCAGTCCATGCCGCGAGCTAGGGCTCGTTCCCCACCCAGTGTGTCAAAATTTTTCACTATTCGGTACTTATGTACTTCAAACCCAAAATAAAATACTGGCAAACATTACAAGCCACTATCCCTGTTCAACTTATAAAATTAAAAATTAAATTAGGATGATTTATTTGGTGAGCGCTGTTTTTGTGTGTATCACACCTCAAGAGCCCTCTGCGAGCATAGTCGTCACTGTAGAAAGCGCCAATTTGCAAGCAAGACCCAATTGCTGTAAGGCTGGATGGATCTTTTGATGACCGGTCTTTGGTAAAGGTTTATGAATTTTTCAACCCAGCGAAGAGCAAATTTGAAAATATAAGTGGTATATTGTTTGTGCTCCGCCGGGATTCGATCCCACAACCTTCCATTAACGAGTCCGAAGTGCTACCACTGGACTTCGGACCGGTCCAATATACTATTATAATTATTATTATACTATTCTTTTTCAACTACTGTCCCTGTATGAACTGCGTCCTACCTGTTTCCTACATATTTTTACTGCCAGGGCCGGATCAACCTTTCTCAATTCGCTCTGATTGATGCCGGCCCTGATTTCATAAACAATATTTAAATTTATTTATAAATTATTAATCACAGAGAAGGGCTACAAGTTAAAAAGGTGAAATACAATTTAGAAAATTCGAATTGAATTTCGCATTGTTGTTGGAAAAATTCGAATCTTTTGAAATTCATGAAAAGATACACGAATGATAATGTTAACATCATATTTTTTTAACAGAAATTCAAATCATCAATGTAATTTTATTGTTTTTGTTGAAGAAATGTATTTTAATTTAATGTTCACTCTTCATGCACATATGCGTTCACCATTATTTGCATGTGAACTGACACAATGAAATCGTAAATGCGGATTCATCCAATCACTGCAATTTTTTCCACCTTTCCCTAAAAAAAGGGTTGGAATTGTGAAGTTTCATAAAAAAAATTGCATTGGGAAATAATTCAAGATCCAATTTCTAAAAAAAAACTTTATTCATCTCAGAGGATTGTTGAGAATCCAATAATATTTTTAAGGTCTTGTGTCCTGCACCGTTTGATTGAAAATCTAAAACCTGAACCTCTCGGCTTAAATTTTTCATATTGTTACGAACTATGTTTTCGTAGTACGTGCGCCTAGGCACGGTGGTATAGAGTCATGCATAAGTGTGTTTGCCTCTAACAAAATCCATTATGGAAGTATGTGGAATATTCTCGAATACACGAGAACCAACGATATGAGCCGTATAAATAGAAGCGGTGGTTGTGTGAGAGACAGGTCGCTTTAAGCATTGTAACGCGAAGACTGTAGGCAGAGAATGAAAAGTGAACACTTCAATGTTGTAATTCATAATATGAAAAATATATCTAATGAAGTAAATTTAAATCTCAATTTAATTAAAAGAACCCCAAAAAATCACAACAATATACTTCATATCACTTTTAATATTATTCTTGAATTTCAATGCACCGATATTCGATTTTTTTATTCGAATAATCTGCTTTGGTTTACGTGCATTAGGTAAACACTAGGTTTCTCTTCAACATTGTTTCAGCGAGCTCTCAGCGAAGCCTTTGTGCTTTATCCAGCAGAGAGGGATAGAGCGCCTTCGCAGTGGGAAGGAGAAAAATGAATTTTCCACTCAATGTACTCTGCTTTCATTGGCCAACATTTACATGAGATATTTTCGCCGTATTTGCCTTAAACGGAATCTGTTTGGCCAATGTGCGCCACTTTGCGATTCGTGTAAATAAAATTTACATTTATAAAATATTTATGCTCTTTCAAAACACACCGACGCGAGATTAATGTTTATAAATAGAATGTGACCTTAATATTCGAACGCTGTGTAATAAAAACTAAAATAATTGTGGTTTACGAGTGAAATGCTTTAAGCTTGATTTAAGACTTTAAACAGATTAGTTTTTAACTCACTGTAAATGTGGTTCATGATTCTTTTTTTAAGCGTTCATACAAAAAATACTTCGTTTTTTATTTTGTTTTTTTTTATAAGATGAATAGATGATTATGATAGCAATGCATCCATAGCGCTGTTTTGTGGTAAGACATCTCTCCTAGGATGATTCGTCGAGCTGTTGTCTACTAAAACCATAAATTTAAGGCGTTCTATAATTACAGAATCTTTTGAGATAGTTAATTAGCTTCTTATTTCATTTCAAAACTTAGTTGTTTCCAATAATCAATAAAAAATGTTGGCAAACGTATGTAGCTTTAGAAATTAATGATATTGTTACTAATATGCAGAATATTGTGTAGTTGTGTTTGGTTTGTCTAAGTTAGTGTAATAATAAGTCTCTCAGAAGAAAGTCTTATGAAATAAATAGACGCTTAGGTACCTGATCTAAATCTAAATCTAAGATGCAAAGATATGTATCATTTGAGATTCATATTAAATGCATTCCCACAAGCAGACATGCATAATTTCGCGCTTACACATGCCGCATGTAGACCTACAATAAAAAAAAACCCAATCTCAAATGAACATAAGCCCTGCAACTCTTGCCGACCTTCCCTGAAGCAGGGGTGACATTGGCAAAGTGAACCATTTTTTACAGTATGGGTGGTCAGCCGCATACCAACCTATCAGTCAAGGAATACAAGCAATTAATACATTCAAATATATAAAACAAATCAACTCTAAACAATTAAACAGTAAAACAGTAAAAAATTAAAAAACTACAAAACATATTAAAAAAAAAAAAAAATTAAAAGCCTCAGCTTTAACTGCCAGCATTACAGATCAACCGCCATTTCTTTCGATCCTTGCATACTTCTTTCATTTCATCCAGAGCCATAACCTTTTTCAAACAAGCTCTTCTCATACTATGACTCATGTTTTGAAAATGATCATTATTTTTAGTACTAATTAAAGACCGAAATTTCCTTCAATCAATCAACCGTCGAACTGTACTGTGCAAATGTTACTCTGAACCGAAAGTGATACAATAGATTACGTAAAATAAATAAACCGCAGTTTTAATGGTATAGAACCCCCTTAAAAACAAAACAATATGGTTGTGAAAGACGAGCCATTTGAAACACGAATATTTTAATGAAAGAGTTCTAGGAAACACTAATTTTAGTAAGATCACAAATAACTTCTTGTTTCATTATATTTGATGACGTTATCTAACGATAAATTACAATCTAAAATAATATTACTTTTCCTTACAACAAAAATAACTCATTTTCAGTTTTTGAATACATTAAATATATTTAATTTTTAATTAATTCAAGTTAATTTAATAACTAGAAGTGTATAGCGATATAAAAAAAGGCAATCGTGAAATTGTAGCATATCATCATAATCACCTTGTTAGCTTGAACATCGAATATTCTCCTTGCCCTCCTTTTGATCAACTGCTGCCAGCGGTGTCTATTTAAAACCTTTCTTTACCTGTCTCATTTTCTACCGCACACTTTTCCATCCAGCATTCTTACTCTGGCTTATAAAAAATCATAAAAAGAATTTTGCAGAAAAAATGGCGGTACACAGTGGCATACTTTTACCCACCTTGATGTATGGAAGCGAAGCCTGGACGGTGAATGAAAGTTAAATTAGTAAAGTCCATACTGTTGAAATGGACTTTCTAAGAAGTATGATTGGGAAAAAACGGAGTGACAGGGTGAGGAATGATTTTGTAAGAGAAGAATGTGGGGCTAGAGAAAGTGAAGATTAAAAGAAGTTTGTTAAGATGGTTTGGGCATATGGAGATAATGAATGAGGAAAGACTGACGAAGAAAGTATATGTTGGTAGAATATATGGATGTCGTGGTAGAGGAAGACCGAGAAAGGCATGGGTGGACCAAATATCCGAAATTGCGAATGAATGGAATATCCAGAGTCATAATAAAAGAAGAGCCTGTATGAAGAAGGTTATGACTCTGAAGGAAATTAAAGAAGTATGTAAGGACAGTAAGAAATGGCGGTTGATCTGTAATGTGGGCGGCAAGGGTTTATTAAATTGGAATTTGTTTTCTGTTTGTTGTCCATAGATATTATTATTTAGTGATGTATAAAATGTAATTTGTCGTGTATGTTCCTTGACTTATAGGTTGGTATGCGGCTGACCACCATTTACACTTTCAACAATATAGTTTTATCCTTCAATACCAAAAATCATCGCAGTATCAGTTATGATAGTACAACCGAAAAGCTTTTATCTTAAAGCAAGCCAAACGAAAGGATTGTTCTCAGTTCACATAGCTTAATTTTAATCAAATTATTGTTAGAGATAATAATAGTACATGTTCGTACGTGTACTGGCGTCGTAGCTACATTTGTTCTGCGCCAAAAATCACGTAGAAGGAAAGTTAGAACGTCTACGATATTCGCGTAGACCTGCTACGACAAGAATTTAGAGTTCATTTTCACATGAACTCCCTAATAAAACTAAGCCCTTTTTTTGGTTATTTTATACGTACAAAATATTTTTTCCATTTGTTTTGTTTTTATTACTTTTATATATCATATTATATTGTTTAATAAGCCTATATGGGATAGTTCCAACATTTTGGAAATAACCCTTCTTCTTCATTCAGATCAATGATCTGTCATTAAACGGGGATCTTCCTCTTAGGAAGAAGATACCTAGTTATACCTTAATCTCTTCAGCGGTCTTCCTTGCAGGCGATGTCCTATATGTATACTGTGGGCAGCCACATGGGAGATTCTCCATCTGTCCATCCTATCCCCGTGGTCCCTCCAGTACCACTGCCTTTCTTGCCCAGTCTCACGATGTTCTCTATCAGATAGGTCTCTCTTATTTCAGAGTATCTGATCCTGTCGCTAAGAGTCTTCCCTCCTATAGTCCGCAGTACTTTCATCTCAGATGTTCAGAAAAGTTTAAAGGTGTTGCAGGCTTAAAATAATTTAAAAAATCATCGAATCTTTACACTGAAATACGAGTAGATAGAATTTTTTAACTCTGCTAGAGAAAACAGCAGATTTTTGTATGTTTTGTTGGAGTCTTATCCGACATTATTAGCAGGCAGGGATGCTCTGAGAAATACATAAACAAATCGGTGGGTTAAGAATAGCGCTTACAAAAACAAAATAAATCTGCTTTTTTCAAATAAAAATTAGTTGTTGACGAATATAAAATATAGAAAACTTTACAAAAAGGGTTTTTATTTATTTTCATGCCTTAAATACGTCTTACCTTTATTGATATTTTATACAGCTTTGCAAGTACAAATTTTCTTACTTTTAATCATATAATATTATCGGAAAAGCCTCGTTAAAAAATGCCATTTTTAAATGTACTCTCTGATAAAAGGGTAAAAATTTCGAAATTAATAACAAGAATGAAAAGAAAATGATATTGAATTTTTTCGTAAATATTTGAGAGGGTCTAAAAAATACTTGGCATTTTTACGGGCTCATTTTTTCTCAAGGAAATTGATTTTCTCTTTGGGTTGGAAATTCTTAATTTTCTCTTTTAATTACTTTAAATCTTTGATCGTGGAAAACAAATTAGAAAAGGCATAAATATCAGCAAAGAAAAAATCGTATTAAAGTGATAATAATCCATCATGGTCCAGTTTTACTTAAGCAGTTGTTTTAGATTTAAATACTGATGAAAAGATTTATAGTTATGCTACTTTGCAGAGCTCATACATTTGTTTTATACGTTTGCTTTTTGTGTTAAAGATACATAATATTATGTGAGCGCTGAATTTTTAAGTATGAAAAAGACACGATCAAAGAAGAAACTCTAGGTCACAGAAGTGCCCATGTGATATTTTGAGTTCTCCTTTTGACACTATTCCAAATCATTGTTTTGGTGTGCATATTTGGTCGATGCTTCTCGTTCTAAGTCTGTCATCAGAAAGTCTATTTAAATGTACATATGATATTACTTTGAACTATCCAGGATTTTTGGACTTCTTAGAAATAATAGTTGAAGAGAAGAATAGTTTTTATTGATATTTGAAGAGTGAAACATTGAAGTCTCAATAAAACAAGTTTTTTTTAATAACATTAAATAAAAAATTGAGTGAAAGCCTCTCATGAATTTGTTAACCATTTTCGCAAATTGGACCGTGCAAATTTTCAGTCACTAAGCTTATATCTTCTATAATAGACACACCCAAATCGTAAGGTATAAACGACTTCTAATCTGACTTCAAATCTAGGGACCATAGTTAATACAGATCTTGAATTTTAGGGGCAATTAGGGTCGAATAAAACTAATCTGATAATTTCAGGAGCTGAATAGCGATGATAAAGCTAAAATAGAATCCTTTGGTTGAAATTTGCATTAAAACTTAATTTAATAAATGAATCAGTTGATGTCATTCCTGAATACAACATTTCTTAATTTTGAACCTACAGGTTTACAATTCAAATCTCATGTTCCATTTTACCTAACAAACAAATCCATCTCGTTACACATCTTATGTATGTTGTAAAAAATGTATACAAAATTACATACTTGTGCTGATGGCAATAAAATATAAAGGCGTTTCGTGTATATTTGAGGTTCAAAATTTTTTTTGTACGTTTTTAAATGTACAATTTTCTACGCGCCTGTTAGAGTGTGCATGAAGTACAAACCTCAAATTTGCAATGAAAGTATCATGGATTATAAGTTAATTAAAAAGATATATGGACGTGTCAATAGCATTTTGTTTTAAGTCAACACACTTCTAGCACATTGTTTTCTTCTTTTTCGTATAGATTTTAATTCACTTTTGTCTTTAACTTCTCTCAGAACTTGCAATTTCCGAAAATTTAGCGTTCGATACAAAGCAACATAAATGTTTTCCAATTTCTCCAATCAAAAGTTACGTTCATGATAATGCTCATTTGGAATATTCGCAATCAAATATAAGGAAATTTGATATTGTTCCACAAAGGGAAGTCATTTGGAGAGGAAGTTAGGATCGCCAACAGAAAGGAAAATTCTCCAAAAACACAACAGAGTCTCAGAATTAATTGAAAACTTTGTAAACGTTTACAATACAAAATTATTTGCGCAACCTGCTGTTTTATTTATTTATATTATTAAAAAACAGATTATTTTTGCCTTGAAAGCTTTCAGTAGAGAGACGTTTGAAGTTAACTAAATAGAAATTCACTGTTTTTAAAAACTTAAAACAAAAATCAATTCGCTTATGGGCCATAACTCAATTAATTATTTGTTTTTTTTAAAAACCCTTGTGAAGTTTCTATAACAATATGCGCATATAAATCTTATAATGTATTTACTTTTAAAAAATGTACGAATAAGTGTGTATATATACTTTCACGAATATGGTTTTCACTTTCATGTTATGACGTACATTTTCTCTGGCTAGACTGCGAACTTTCATAATCTCTCTCGTGATTTCCCAGATGTCAGACTTACCACAACGATGATTCTGCCCCTTGCGCTCATCTTATAGCACTGCTTCATTTTACTCCCATGGTTTAACTCATTCCTGCGACTCGGGGCTCAACTTATTTCAAATGGTTCGGCTTATCCCTATGGTTCAATTTATCTTACTGCTTCATTTTACTACCATGGCTTAACCTATTTCTTTGACTCGTGGTTCAACTTATTTCTAATGATTCAGCTTATCCCTATGGTTCAACTTATCCCACTGCTTCATTTTACTTCCATGGCTTAACTTATTCCGATGACTCGTGGTTCAACTTATTTCTCATGTTTTGACTTATTTATCTTACTGGTCAAATGTATTTCACATGGTTGAACTTTCTTTTGTGGTTCAACTTATTTCTACGGTTCAATTTTTCAACTCATTCGTCTCTTCCATGGTTAAACCTATTCCTACCTAACCTAAATCTACACGGTGGTTTAACTTATTTTTCATGGTCCAATTTAACTCTCTAGTTCCTGGTTCAACCCTGACTTATGGTTTGACCTATTCCTCTGATTCATGGTTCAACATCTTCTTCAAAGTTGTAGTTCAATTGTACGTATAGTTCAACTTGCTCCTTAGACCATGGTTCGACATTTAACTTTGGATAAAACTCATTCCTGCCTTATGGTTCAACTTATCGTCCCCATAGGGCTTGTTTGTCTTATGTCCATCAGAAGTAATTTCACATAAGCAATATTTGTATGTGTACTGTACCTGTCTTATTAAAACCGGAGATTAATCGTTATAAAGTATAAAAGTATAAAAAGTTATAATTTTAGCATTAAGAAAAAACGACTTTAAAATGATAAAAAAATAAAGATAACAAAAAAATAACTACAAGAAAATAAAAATGAAGACCTCTTCTTTTCGGATAAAAAAAGATAAAATTAAAACAACAATTTTTATTTTTATTTTTAGCTACTCAACATAAATTAAGAAGAATAATAATTTCAGTGGAAAAAAAACACCCACCTACGCAACGTAGAATAAGTTACTTTATTTTTATTTCTACGAATATGTATACCCACACGAATTGAATCACATTAAATATTATATGTTTACCCATTTTTTTTGTTTTTGTATGAATTTCATTTTCACAATTTTTATTTATTCTACGCAAAGAAAAAGCGTATTAAAAATTGATCACATTCTGAAAGGTGTAGGCCTGACGGGGAGCTGCTTAGTTTATATTCGTGTCACGGAATTCGATATTTATTTAATCTGGCGGTCCATGACCAGACACGGCCCACAAAATTACATGGACCCATAGCGGAGGACAATTATACCTCCGTAACTGTTACTCTCACAGCGAATCATTTCAATACTGAAGCATATGGCGATGCATTTTCTCTTCTTCATTAATGTATCTTAACATGTTACAATAGCTGTGTGTTTCTACATTTACTTTTACAAGTCCAACATTGCAACAAACTGATTTTACAGTAACTGTAACTGTAACTGTAACTCTGTCGTCATTCCGCTAGGGGTGGCCAGAGCCTCTGCAGAGTTGCCTCCATTTTTTCCTATCCTGACATACCTCTTTCAATTCCTTCATATCCATCACCTTTTTCATGCATTTTCTTCTTTTACGCTCACTTTGTATATCCCATTCTTTCACAATCTCCTCAATCTGATCACTCCATACTTTTCTCGGTCGTCCCTTCCCTCTTTTTCCTTACAGTAATAGGCAAAAGACAAAAAAAAAAAATGCCTTTCTTGAACACAGCAGCCGATAGACATGAATGGAGAGGATTGGAAGAGGTCTACGTCCAAGAGTGGGCTGAGACAGGCTGAGGAAGAAGAAGAAGAAGGCTTGCCTTTCTTTATAGTCATTTTTAATATATTTAAAAAGGTGTAAATATTATACTCCACAGTTAGATTTTACCAGTATTTGATTTTTCGTCAGAAGGGTACAAAAGATAATGAATCGTATGGTAAATATAAAAACAAAAAGTTTTCAACTTTTGCTTGCTTACATAAAGCAACAAGAAGCAAATCATCGATTTATTATTTTTGTGATAGGTAAGCCATTTACTATTATAAAATTTTAAAAATACGATTATCTAATCTAATCTAATCTAATCTAAGTTGCAGAGATATATGTTACATTGGGGACTCCCATTGTATGCATTCCCACAAGCAGACGCGGACAAGTTCGCGCATGCACATGCCGCATGTGAACCTGCAACATAAAAACCCAAATCTCAAATGGATATACACCCTGCAACTCTTGCCGTCCTTCCCTGAAACAGGGGGGACATTGGCAAAGTAAACCATTTTTACAGCATGGGTGGTCAGCCGCATACCAACCTATGAGTCAAGGAACAATACTTTTTAATTATTTTTTCTAGAGACTTTTACCAAAAAAAAACGACTTATGTTTACGAATATCAAGGTAAAAATGTGCATGCCATATTCGTACCGAAGTAATAATTAATCTTCTTCTGCCAAAGGCGTACCCAGGAAAACATGGTGAGAGGGAGGGGGGAGGGGGGGGGGGGTTCGCGGTCACACAAGTACTACAAAATGAAGTCACAAAGTGAGTTGTATGTAATTTCCAGAGTAGGGAAATTTTGTAGGACCCGTTCCGTATGTGTTTTCTACTGAATGCGTTCATGGCTTTGATGAAAAGGAATTTCGTCTCTATTATTCAATAGATATAGGAAATATACATGTATGGAAGTATGGAACAATAGATGTATGGAAGTGAAGCATGGACAGTGAATGATAGCGAAATGAGTAAAGTATGTACGGTGGAAATGAAGCATTTGAGAAGCATGACAGGAAAAACTCTGAGGGATAGAGTTAGGAATGAATGGGTAAAAAAAGAATGTAATTTGAAAGAGGATGTGAAAGTTAAGGTACAAAAGAATGTGATGAGATGGTTTGGGCATGTGGAAAGAATGAACGATGATAGACTGACAAAGTATGTATACAAAGAAAGTGTGAAAGGAAAAAGAGGGAAGGGACGACCGAGAAAAGTATGGAGTGATCAGATTGAGGAGATTGTGAAAGAATGGGATATACAAAGTGAGCGTAAAAGAAGAAAATGCATGAAAAAGGTGATGGATATGAATGAATTGAAAGAGGTATGTAAGGATAGGAAAAAATGGAGGCAACTCTGCAGAGGCTCTGGCCACCCCTAGCGGAATGGCGACAGAGTTACAGTTACAGTTACATACCAAGCCAAAAAAAGAGTTAAAACATACATCTTTGTTTGAAAATCTTCTTATGCAGCTTACTTACTGTCCCCAAAAAAGTTGTGTTTGATGAGATATCGCTCCCCCAGTTCTTGTTTGCCGTATACGCCAATCTTGTCAAATATGAATTTTTCATGCAGTTGTCTTATGAATCGAATTCTACACAATCTGAGCTAAGAAAAACCGTAATACTCGATAATGTGAGAGTTATTTTAAATATTTTTTAAATAAATTTCTTGTTTTCATAAGACACATTGGTCCAGTACACATGCAAACATTGCTCATGTAAAGTTTTCTCAATGGCGTATACGGCAAACAAGAACTAAGGCAGCGATATATTCATTGAATTTTACATGAAAACGGGCCAGCCTTACGCCATCCATGAAGACAAGGTTTCTTTGTATTAGGTCCTCATTTCCTTAATTGGGTTTTTGTATGTAAGTACTCGTAAACGGTCGTTTGACATATTTGTTGATTATCTTTTTCGAATATTGGACAAACCGTTTTGTAAGAACTTACATTATTCTCGAAGTATCATTGGCAACGTAGCCAACATCTTCATGAGGCACCTTTTCTGCATGACAATTGAAGATGAATTGAGCTCATTGATAATTATTATCAAAGATTCTAGATAATACTTAATTTGATAGCGGGTCTCGAGATTTAAAGTGTACTTAATGTTTCACCACAAATTAAAAATATATCTAATACTGTAAGCAATGTTGTAACTTCCATCTTGATTTTCTCATTTCTTTTGTTGTTAAATAGATTTGTTAAGAGGAATGCAAAACAATTTATAGTTTATTATTTTTTAAGGGTATTTCTGTTTATTATTAGGCGAAAACGTTTGAGAAAAAAATTAATAAAAGTGAATAACATCTTAAAAAAAAAAAAAAATATCATAATAATTAATTATTAAATATTATAATGAATTTGTAATTAATACTTACTCGATGGCATCTGTTGAACCAGGGTTAAAGCTATTGTCGATGGGAAACGGCGGAGGCGGTGTTCGCACTTCGCCTAATCCACTCCACCATACCAGCGACGACGTGTTCTTCGTCACTGAAGGTAATGAACCTTTCTAGGTAATTTTAATAGCATGTAAAATAATCCATATGTAGCGAACATGCATATGAAGACATTAGGAATGTCTTCGGAAAATCACCCATAAGGCATAGGTACTTTTATAGAAGTGTATTATCGCCGTAAGGTTTTTAATCCGCAGTTTGGGGTTAGTATTGTTTTTGGCAAAACACCAAAATTTCTTGTCATTTGAAAAGTAGAGTGCCGGAACTAGCCTTAAAAGTCTCTTTAAAACGGCACGCACTTGAAAAATATAGTGGGAGCTTTAAAATACACGTGTGAAATATTTATGCAAAAATATAATTAACATTGAAAATTTAAATTCAATACACGGCCACAGACAAACACGCGTAAGTTATAAACAAACATAATATGTAACATTGGGGATTCACATTATATTCATTCTCACAAGCAGACACATATAAGTTTGCGCTTGCACATGCCCCTATGTGAACCTACTGAAACTGAAATCTTATATGAACAAACACCTTGCCGATCTTTTCTGAAACGGGGGTAGTACATTGGCAAAGTGAACCATTTCCAAACCCCTTCAAAATAAAAACTTACAAAACTCATTTGAGGTTTACTTGAATGCAAGTTAAATTTTCATAGAAAGCTTATGGTAGAAATCTTTAGAAAAATAATAACATTAGTGTATCAAGAATTTTCTAAAATAACACACACACACACACGAGTATTATACAAAGTAAACATATTTTTCGAACTAAATTCGCAACATAAGCAAGCAGTACCGCGTATTTAACATTATTTGCACCCATTATTTTGAACATACACATCCTAAAAACAAACAAGAGATATGCTGGTAATATGAGAGGCTTGTGCAAAATTTACTTTTGGAAATTCGATATGAAAAGTTCGCACGGCTCAAGCAATGAATTCGCAGAAATCCAAGGTTCAAAAATATTCCAGATATGTATAAAAAATGTTACAAATATCTTTGCATTTTAATGACTGAAGATGTGCTGTTTTTGCCTAATGGGTTTGAATAAAGTTGACTTAAAATACAGTATAAAATATTGATGTGCACATTTAACCTTGAACTTACTCGTACCTGTTCGTTAATGTGCATGGAATGTGAATAAATGCAACTTTATATTAAATTCTCATGATTTTTAGCAACGCAATTTGTGTCCGGTCGAAAGCTTAGTTGATAGAGGGATTGCATTCCATACAGAGAGCTCAGGTTCGAATCCCAGAGGGTGTCAGAAACTATTTCCCTTTTCGGTATTTATTTCAAACCATAATTAAGTTTACCGGCTAAGTTTACTCAGCCTTCACAAAAAATGAGTACCCCCCTGGGGAGCTGGGAAACCCCCACTTCAACTGAAGTGGTTGGCGTAAGGCCAACCCCCTTACCTGTAAAAATAGATAGGTTCACTCGCCACATGCGACCACTTCGAGGAGAACGCAGCAAGAAGTTACACTATATGTGTAGCTTAGTTGCGCTGCGAAATGTTTTATACATTAATTTTTCACTATGTTTTGTTGATGTAGTAACCAACGGCCTCAAGAGACACCCTTTTTTATGCAACGATCAAGGATGAATATCAAGGATCTGAAGTGTACTTTTTTACATGTCAGTGTTATGGCCGAGGGAATCAAGTCGCTGTTCTTGACTGGCGCATTTGAAACAGAATAACGATGGTTCGAATCACGGCATGCCCTATGACCATAACTTCGACGCTGGTTCAACAAATGCCATTGCATAAACCCAATCTTCTGCTTTCGCATCAAGACAAGTGGCCAGGCAAAATAGGTTGGTGAATTACATTCCTCTTTTCAAATCTATACAAAAAAAATGACAAATAACCGTGGTTTATAGTTTGTTATCATTTAGTTCAACCATTGTCATTTCAAAAAAATAATAAGACGTAAACGTGCAAAATTTCGTTAAAAATTGTAGTGCAGTGTGTATGATATAAATTTTGAGTAGAAGAGCAGTTATTTGCATGCGCCGACGTTAAGGGCCCGCTAACCATGATTTAATATCCTCAGAGTAACACGAAATAGATTACAAAATTTAATTTTAAATTTATCACATGCACCCAACACTACTCTAGTTTCTTGTGCCTTGCTCACACCGCGGTTATGAATACAGCTAGTCCGTAAGTGAGTAAAAAAAAAAAATCAGTTCTTGAATTATTTGGCAAGAGTTGCATGGTTTATATTCTTGTGTGATTCGGGTTTTGCTTTTAAAAGTATACATGTGGCATGCGTAATTTGAACTTACAAGTGTTTACTTAAAATTCACTTTGGTCAGCACAAAATCCATGGATAAGTGTATATGTATGTATAATACAGCAAAAAAAATGCATCTAAGCTGTAATTTTAGCTAAGGGAACCTATTTACATTTACAGATTGTGAGACAAGCTTTACGCCCATAACTTTATTTGAAGTATGGATTTTCCTCGTCTTCAAGGAGAAGTTCTCATTTTGATGAAGATTGAGTAATCTGAACTGCGTAATGATTTTGGGTTAAAATAAAACATTGAAACATAAACCAAGTATGAAAATTGCGGCACAGTTCAAACCCTCGTCCTCTGCTTTTAAATACAAGCGTTCAACTAATTGGGAGACAAGCAACTAAAATGATTGCGAAAAAAATGATTACAACAATAAAAATAACAATGGGCTGAGAATGGAACCCTGATGTACCCCTCTTCGATATGTATTCTATTTGATGTTCCATGTTTTAAAGACCAACTTTCTGTTTTTGAAAGTCCATGTAAGTGAAGCAGCGGCTGCGTCGTGTAAGAGTTTCTCATTAAAAATAGCTTTATGTGAGTTGCGGCTCTTGCTCTATCTGCGCACGGAGCTCTCTTCTTACTCTGTTGATGTTTCTCTTCCAACTCATACCACTCCATGAGATTGTACCACTATAAAACCATTACATTACACTCCTATAGGACTGTGCTATATAATCCATCTACCATGTGCACTATGCTTCAGATTCTGTGTTACCAAAATAAAGCAATAATAAATTAATTTGCTCAATTTGCCAAAGACCCATTGAAAGGAAGATGCTGGGAATCAGCCTCAGAGACAGGGTTCTAAACCAGGAGATTCGTAGATTCACTGGTGTCACTGATTTCATACGGCAAGGGGCCTACTTAAAGCAGCGCTGGGTTGATAACGTCACAAGGCAGGATCCTGATAGGTGGCCGAAAAGGATCGTCCAGGATATCTTATCGGTAAACAAAGAGACCTAAACTGAGGTGGCTGGATCACGTCAAGGGAAATGCAGGCAGAGGATAGTTGAACATAGCAACCGATAGACAAACATGGAGAGGATTGGAGAAGGCCTACGTCCAGGGGTGGATTCAGAAAGGCTTAGGAAGAAGAAGAAGGTTTTTTTAAACTTAATCTATGAGCAATCCGTAGTCTAATGGTAATCCCTTCGGACTCGTTATTGGAAGGTCGTAGGTTTGCTTCTCGAAGGAGTACTAAAAAATGTGTCATCTACTGGGTTGAAAAAAGTATGTGTCATTACCTAAGACCGGTCACCAAAGGTTCATTCAGCCTTACTGGGGCGTTTGTCTCGAAACTTTTTAACACCTCAAACGGCTCTGATGCTTTATCTATTTCTTTTATGTTAATCGATACTTCAGATGGTAGAAATAAGAATTTGATACGCATTTTTTTCACAACATCTCTAGAAAAATGTATTATTATATTTGTACAACTGAAGAAAAATACGGAAAAGTTTATTAAAATATTTTAATAAAGGACTCTAAGCGACTTTTATTTCTTTTTTTATTATAATGATCATATCTTTTAATATAAATAAAACGATGTAACGCGTCGTCATCGTAAAAAAAACGAGCAAGAGAATTTGACAAAAATTCCATGTGTTTTTATACTCCGTAATGTCCATTGTCGGTTGCCTCTCCCTTGCGACTTATGTAAATGTTCTCATTAATATGGTAATGAAAATTGTAAGGGAAAAGGGCGGGCCGCGTACGTGATGAAAATCATCTCGAATATTTGAATTCATTTCTTCGAATACATGTTTTCGGATTTCAAATCTAATTTATTCGAATATTATTGGGTCGAAAGAATTTCATTTCAGACTAGGTACATGTACTAAATTTTACTTGGCACTAAAATTTTAGTACTTCAAGTTATATTTAAAAAGTTAGAAGGGAAAATTTTGCAAGAATTTAATTAAAATCATTTTAAAAAAATTGACGTGCGGTCATTAAAAAAATGTATGTATTTCGAAAAAATTAACAAAAATAAGTAATTGCTCTCTCACCAACTAAATAAAAAGTCTTGTGATTTTTAAGAATAGACTACATTTTAAAATAGTATTTCTAATTGTTGACAGTGGCGTGTCTACGGTTTCTGCCATGCGCATGATGGATAATTAAAGTTGCACGAAATCACAAATAATAAATCTTACCCCTTTGTTTCTTTCCTCAGTGTTTCTTAATCTCTTCAGACCTCGATTTTAGATTAATTAATAAATCTTTACATACTTAAGATCCTTACTAAGTACAACTATATTCGATTATCTTACATTGAATATTCGAAATTGCCATAATTTAACTACCCAGTTATATTGCTTGTGTGTAATTCCTTTATTAGAACTAAACCTTTGAATATGCTAAAATTACTGAATACGTGAGATTAAAAGGGGCCAGAAACCGGTGAGCTGTATTGTGTCGATTGCCGAAAAGGATTAAAACCTGTAAAAGGTTTCATTACATTTTCTAAATATTGGACATCCCTATTGATGAAGTGCTTTGTTAAAACAGTTTCGGTAGAATAAATAAATCTCGAAGGTCAATTGACACATCGCAGTCTAATAATAATCAACGCCTTGTACTACTTATCAAAAAATATGTATTAGTAGTTAAATATGTAGTTCCTTGACTTATAGGTTGGTATGCGGCTGACCACCCATACTGTAAAAAATGGTTCACTTTGCCAATGTCACCCCTGTTTCAGGGAAGGACGGCAAGAGTTGCAGAGCTTATGTTCATTTGAGATTGGATTTTTATATTGTAGGTCCACATGCGGTATGTGTTAGCGCAAAATTATACATGTCTGCTTGTGGGAATGCATTTAATATAAATCTTAAATGATATATATCTTTGCAGCTTAGATTAGATTAGATTAGATTAGATTAGTACATGGTTCGATTCCCGCAATAAAAATAAACGCTCTAGGGCAAAGAACTGTGAATTATAAACGTGAATATTTTTGTATAATTATTATCTCCATCCCAGGGTTTGCAGTGATTTGTGACACAGAATAACTTTTTTTAAGCAGCTCACATGCTCAAACTGTCATATTTAAGAGTCTTTTTAAAATTTCCAAAAAACTATCTCTAAGTCTAAGTCTAAGTTGCAAAGATATGCATCATTTGAGATTCATATTATAGCATTCCCACAAGCAAACACGCATAATTTCGCGCTCACACATGCCGCCTGTGGACCTACAATATAAAAAAACCCAATCTCAAATGAACATAAGCCCTGCAACTCTTGCCGACCTTCCCTGAAGCAGGGGTGACATTGGCAAAGTTAACCATTTTTTACAGTATGAGTGGTCAGCCGTATACCAACCTATCAGTCAAGGAATAGGCTTCTTTAACAATTATATTCTGCCAATAAGTGACGTCTTACATCAATCATAAAAAAATCTATCTCCAGGATCCAAACCGTGTACTTTCTACCAAAAAATCGAGAGAATAAACATTAGCTCAAAGTATTTGGTCAAAGCTCAAAGTATTGGGTTAAAGCTCAAAACTTCAAACATAAATCAAATTTGAATACAAAAAAACATCAGTCCAAAAAACAGTAAAAAAGATGTTAAGTCGCAGTTGCTAGAGCACACTTTGCTAATTCTAAGTTAAGCATACTTTAACACAAAGAGATTCACCCGGAACCTTCTCAATTCTTCAGCTTTTTCTTTGCATAAATTACCCTTGTATCGGACAAGCTCCAATGCTTGGAACCTTGACTTTTTTCCTGAGGTTTTTTCCAGGAGTTTTTAAGACTAGCCGACAGGGCGTGGTGTCTTATCACCTTAAGCCTGGCTTAAGAAAGTCCCTGCGAATAATGTATTCTACTCTGGGAAGAAATATCCGTACAAGGATAATGTATGTAGGTGTGAAAAAAGTTCGGTAGCTTTTTTTAGATCTTTTAACCATGAAACATAAGTGCGATTTTTTTTTTTGGTTTATTGTAATGTATATGATACCTTAGACCTGTTGCACCAACATCCAATCAATATTTGATTGACACTTCAAATTTGATTGCTTAATGCTGAAGAAGAAAGACTGACGAAGAAAGTATATGTTGCAAGAATAGATGGATGTCGTGGTAGAGGAAGACCGAGAAAGGTGTGGATAGACCAAATTTCCGAAATCGCGAATGAATGGAATACGAGTATCTAGAGTCATAATAAAATGAGAGTCTGTATGAAGAAGGTTATGACTCTGGAGGAAATGAAAAAAGTGTGTCTTCAACTGAAGTGGTTGGCGTAAGGCCGGCCCCCTTATCTGTAAAAATAAATAGGTTCAACTCGCCACATGCGACCCCTTCGGGGATAACGCGGCAAGAAGTTACACTATATGTGTAGCTTAGTTGCGTTTGCGTTGCGTGTAAGGACAGAAAGTCTCATTACTCGCAAGTACTCATTCTGAAATCACATTCAAAGGTTTTTAAATTATTTTTAAAAACACAGTGTTTCTAAGTGAATGCGTCTTGAATTTTTTTTCCATTTATATACAAGCATTTGTTCTATAAATCCAAAAATACTAATCTATTTTTATACAGTAGGTACGTAAATAATCTCCCAAAACAGACTCATATTTTTCTACCATCTTCGGCCAAGTTGAAAGGGAAATAGCAAACTGATATTTTGTTATTAGTTGCTAAGGATGGCAGTCCTATGCAAGATTGACGTTTGCTCGCCGAAGTTCCAAATTGTAAAATGCTCAGCGTCCATTGTGTCGGGAGAAGGGTTATTATTGTACAGTGGGTAGAATCAGATGTACACCGGATAATTTGGCGTATGCCACTAAAACCGTCAGTCTTGATTAATTACGTTATAATCGAATAAAGCAGCTACGCATTTAGCTGAGGGCTGTCTACGTGCTACAACAAACCATAGGGTTATATGTCTAGGACATACTATGTCTACGATGAACTACGTTCTATGTCTACGGGGGTATATGTCTACGGTATTTTATGTTTGCAGTGGTATTTTTCCACGGTGATCTATATTTATGGTGGTTTATGTCTACAGTGGTAGATGTCTGCAGTGATCTTTTTCTACGCTGGTCTATGTCTACGGTGATCAACGGTGGTTTAGGTTTACGGTGGTCTATATCTTCGGTGGTCTATTCGACGGTGGACTAAGTCTATGGCGGTCTATGTCTACTGTGATCTATGTATATCTTTAGTGGTCTATGTCTACGGTGGTCTAGATTTATGGTAGTCTATATCTACGGTGTCTATGTCTACGTTGGTCTAGATCTTTGGCAGTCTATATCTACGGTGATCTATGTTTATCAGGTTTATGTCTACAGTGCTCTATGTCTACAGTGGTTTATGTCTACGGTGGTTTATGTCTACGGTGGTCTTTTTCTTCCATGGTCTATGTCTACGGTGAGCTATGTCTATGTTGGTCTATGTCTACTTCTTCTTGTGCCACTTCTAACGAAGATCGGCGATCATCATAGCTATTTTGATTTTTGATCTACAGTGATCAATGAATATTTTCGATGGTTTATGTCTTCGGTGAACCATGTATATCTTCGGTTGTCTATGTCTACGTTCGGCTATGTCTACGGTGGGTTATGTCTATGGTGGTCTATGCTTATCTTCGGTTGTCTATTTCTACAGTGATCTATCGGTCTTTGTCTTTGTCTACTACGGTGTATGCTTTCAACCGTATTTGTCAATTTTTAGTCTAAGACAGTTTATTCTTCCGAGATACATCCTCAGCGGATTCACAGTAATCCTGTACATTGTGGTATTATTTATAATTTGTCTTTCTGTGGGACACGCACACACAAGATGGGTATGAAGAGGGTCTGAGCATACTATGGTCTATGATTTTAACGTTCGATGTCTACGACACTCTTACGTCAATGCCGATGACGAGCTTTGCATACAATTAGCCATATAAACGACGGTCTATAATCTATATTAACAAAATTGAAGTCTATGACGGTCTATGTTATGAGTGGTTACAATCTTTGCCTACTACAGTCTAAAAGTTTTGTCTACGATGATCTATGGCTATGTTGTTATGGGTCAAACCCTTCACTTTGCAATGTACAGACAAGAACCCTTAGCATTCCATGCTGTGTAAGGTACACACCGCCTTATGATCTATTCATAAAGCAGAACGAATACAACTGAGTAATATATTTTGCATTTCCGGTTTTTGTTTCGAAATTGAAATCAAGCTATTGTTTATTCCTTCATGATTTTATTATTTTTAAATTTATATAATATCAAATTGACTTAAATCCTGTCGAACCCTTAATAATGTACCAAAACTTAATAACAATAAGAAACAAACAAAATAATCTCACTTTCAGATCAGCATGAATTTTCTTTTTTACTTGACCCTAATGGGGCTTCCACACGCTTGCCAACCCATCACAAGTCAAGCGCACAGTGTGTCGTCTAGAACATGCTAGCTGGACAAAATTTTGTCTAATGGACTAATTTTGTCCAGCTAGCATGTTCATGTGCGCTTGGCTACAAGCCAAGTGTGCAGTGTGTCGTCTAGAACATGCTAGCTGGACAAAATTAGTCCATTAGACAAAATTTTGTCCAGCTAGCATGTTCTAGACGACACACTGTGCGCTTGACTTGTGATGGGTTGGCAAGCGTGTGGAAGCCCCATAAAGGGTTATTCCTTCATCATAACAAACTGTTCGTTGTTTCTGTAAATCTTAACATTGTAAAAATAACTATACAAAAGTATTGCAAAATCCTTAAACAACTTAATTTTAACTACATGTATTTAATGAAAATGATCTGCAATAAATGAAACTTAAGTATATTTTTTAATACTTTTAACGCAAAATGAACCAATAGAAATAGGTCTTTGTAGTCTTGTGTACATAGTATATAGAGCCTTGTTCACAAGACCAAATATATTATATTTGAGTGAGTCTATCTTACTTCTGGGTGAGCTGTTCCGACCGCGATGACCAAGCTAACACTTATTTATGACTCGAGAGGCCGTGATGACCAATACCTCAAGTAAACATCCTTACATTTAAACTCAACCAAAACGCTTACCAAAAAATATACAGAAACTAAAACAGAGAAGATGGTGAGCGTATAAGTTTGCATACATTTTTTGGCTAAGCAGTATGGCTGAGTTTAAGGGCACAGGTCGAATAAACACAAACAAACCGACTACCCTCTCTGATGTTTTCCTGGGAGATCAGCCATAAAGAAGGAGGATCAGGAGAGGAAAGGAAGGGTGTTGGAGGAATTATGCACGAAAATCACGTTATCTAATCTTTGGTCTAGTGATCATCACTACTGATATCTGTTTTGCGTACAATGTACCTGAATATGATCGAGAGATCAAAAATTTCGTATTTTTAAATTAAAATAAAATCAATAATAGAGTGAAAATAAAACTGTATTTATTTTTTGGTCCAATAAAGTTTAGTAGAAATCAATTGTAATTTTATTTGTTCGATAATGTGTGAGTATTTGCTCGAATATTCTGAATGAAATATTCTGGCAAGGGCTTGCATGCGCCAGAATAACTCTCATAAACCTACAAATAGAGACCGAGATAATGATGATGATGAGTTGATGATTTCTTTATAGCGCCGTTTTGTGATCTTAGTCACTCCAAGGGCGATTGTTCAAATTATGCCATAAATTTCCTTGCCTTCAGTGCATTCCGGAACTTTCCATGGTCCTCTAGCTCTCTCACGTGACGTGGCAGGGGGTTCCAGGCCAGAGGATCAGCAGAGGATCTACAGAGGACATGTATCTGAGCCGTCAAGCTAAGCAGTTGAAAAGCCACTATGTGTACGTACCGTATCTTGAAAATAAATAAACACAATTTACATGAAATTAAATATTGAACCCCAGTAAAATCATAACAATATAATAAAGAATGAATGAAGAAAAAACAAAATTACTTACCTGAAATTTTTGTGTGCTATTTTATTATGACAACTTTTGCTTTTATACCTGAGGGTCGCATAAGTTGGGCGCATAAAATTTTACTGTATCATCGTGCTTTTTACAGCGGAGCTCAAGTGTTTTTCGGTCACAAAGTTCGCCCCGCCAATAAGGTTCACCCAGATTTGGGGGCGGGTGATGTTAAAGTGCGGCATATCAGACATTCAGATCAAATTTCATAAAAGACTTTACGACAAGCCTGTAAAAAACACGTGCAAATCAATGAAAAGTGTGTTTGCTTGTAATGAATCAAAGGAAAAATGAAAGTCTTTCATATAAAGCTTAATAAAAAATAAATTATTGTACAATTTTTTTTACTTTTAATGGGTAGGTATTAATTTTATATTTTAAGGAAATTTAAAATGCTTTCAACTTTAGAAGAATTGAACATTAAAAATGGTGAGAAAATAAACCTCATTGTTCGGCCGGATTACTATTGCCGGTGCTATTGTCTTCAAGGTAGTCTGAAGCAAAAATGAGGTCGGAAGATTAAAAAGGGTGCGAAAATCAACCTCTTCATTCGGCCGGATTATTTCCAAATCTGACTTCCAGAAGCGCTAGTCTATCATTCACACATAAACCTTTTTCACCGGTCTAATCTTTTGGAGTTTACATTTTAAACTGTCTTTGCACGTCGTAAGTTCGTTGGGAAATAGAAAAGTTTTCTTTTTCATTTGTCGCAAAGGACAGTAGTTCCACATGCATATATGTGACATTTGCCCTCTGAGGAAAAGTTCTCATTTCAAATTTACGTTCGGTCCATTTTAACGTAAACAGCATTTCAAAAAACTAAAATATATTTTGGATTTCCCAATTATTAAAAATATGTGCGTGCTCTAATGTTTACTTGTTTATTATCTTTTAGAAGCTTTTTTAGGAGTACTCCTTATTTTTAATCTTTTAGTTTCTGAAAATGGCGCTGTATAAGAAGCGCACACTAATCATCTTGCACAGTTGTGTGACAGGACTTGCATGCAAACTAAGTGAACCTCCCATATCGCTGCAACACCGAAAAATATAAAACAAGATCCCAAATAGAATCCATTTACATAAACTCCCCACGATCGCATAAATTAAATGTATGGAAAATACGAGAGCACTTCTGGTGAGTGATTTAGTTACCCTCTACTATTTTGATTTTCGCAATTTCCGTGACTTATAGGTTGGTATGAGGCTGACCACCCATACTGAAACAAATGGTTCACTTTGCCAATGTCACCCCTGTGTCTGGGAAGGTCGGGAAAAGTTGTAGGGCTTATGTTCATTTGAGATTTGGATTTTATTTGTAAGTACACATTCAACATTTGTAAGCGCGAACTACACGCGTTTGTTTGTGGGCATGCATTTGAGAACTTTAAATGAATATATCCTTGTAACTTAGAATATAGATTATAGAGTGAAATCGTTGAAATGTTGGATACTTGGAGAGTTGAAGACCAGATTCCAGGCTGCTGATACAAAATATAACAATGCTTTTCTTTCAAAAAATTTTATACATAAAATACATAACAATCCAGGGATATGTGAAATTCAATATTTATTTTTGTGGGGATTTTATTCTCACATTACTGCGCTCGTTGACAGCATCGAGCGGCGTGTGTGGGGTCCTCAAGAACAGGCGCGTTCACTTTCTCACGCCCGCGCCGTGCGTATTCCATTTGCATATTTAAATTGATAATTCGAGGCAAATGTGCTGTGCGAACGAGCCGAGCCACAAAACCCCCAAATGTGAGGAAAATCCGATCAGTTATCAGAGACAAATGCAGGGCAGGGTAAAGGTGGAAGATAAAAAAGAAAGCATCAATGTTAGTCAAACAAACTCGAGTGTAAAGATTTAATATAAGCGCAGTAGTTCTGAGTGAACTTATGCAAAATAAATTTATAAATTTAATGTAGGTAGGTTTTTTTTCAATTTTTTCAACTAAGCTACACATATAGTGTAACTTCTTGCCGCGTTATCCCCGAAGGGGTCGCATGTGGCGAGTTGAACCTATTTATTTTTACAGGTAAGGGGGCCGGCCTTACGCCAACCACTTCAGTTGAAGTGGGGGTTTCCCAGCTCCCGAGAGAGCTGGTACTCATTTCTTGTGAAGGCTGAGTAAACCTTGCCGGTATTATTATACGGTAGGTAATTAAATAATCCGGTCGATAGTTATTATTATTAAAAATAATACAAAAATTATATGGTGTCACTGCAAAGGCGCTTAAATCTGCGATTAAGAAGTTGACGTAAGGCTACCCCTTTGAAAATAAATGTGTTACTCTCGCGAAATGTGATTCTGCCGGGAACAATGCGACAAGAAGTTGAATGTTCAATGTATTGCGTTTTTGACATTATTGTTGAAAGTGTGAAAATAAGTATTTGAGATGCATTCGCTTTCAGTCACTTCACATTACAAAATATAAAAATTCAACAAAGTGAAAGTACACAATCTATATCTTCCTAAAAGATAAAGGATAAGACAAATAAGAAAGAATAGAAGAACAAGATTAACAATGTGAATGCTTCTACAATCAATACAAAAGAACTACTTATGCTACTTAAAATCAACCTACAACATCTTTTATTTATTTCTCTCACTTACACATTTTCTTATATCCTCAAATAACAAACACATAATATTTTGCCGATTATTTTGTAGGTCAAAAAAGCCAGCTGACCGAGTTCGGCCATGTCTGACCCGCCTTTACGGTGAGACAATCATTCGCCCAGGGCGGATCATCTCCTCGATGCGTATCTCTCTATCCGCGCGGGGAGCACGTCGCGAGCGAAAAAGAAAGAAAAGAATGAAAGGGAAAGAAAAAGATTCAAAACGTGTACGCGGATAATTTACGACGGACTGCACAGCGAAAAGTTCTCACGCGTGATGAACAAAAGCTGCGAGAAAAAGACGAAAAGGTTCTGTGTAAGTACTTTTATGTTTGTAAAAGATTCAGTCTTTTAATAAAATCGTTGACATCTGCAGAGAGCCCGATGTGATCAGTGGCATCAAAGTACGGCGCCTGCGATGGGCTGGTCACAAAATTAGGATAGATGACGAAAATCTCATTGAGCACCTAACACTCTCACCACCATAAGGCCATTAGAGACCATAGCGTTGCAATTGAATCGTTAATTGTAGAAGATATTTGTAAGCAAATAAAGAAGAAAAAACAACAAACTCAAATAAATTATTTTTCGTAGAAAAAATTGACCAAATCATTTTAATTGTGTAATTTATTTCTGTTTACATATTTTTTTCCAAAAAAAAACACACTAATAGAAAATTACAAACAGTGCTATTCACAGTCACTCGTTTACTTAAGACGTTTTTATTCATTTGAATTTTTTGATTTAAAACTTTATTCAGAAAGATAGTAATGAATAAAATTGCATGACAAACATCTTAGTCATATACCTCATAAACTAATCTAATTTTTCAGTGTAATTGTGAGCTTAGCAAACATGAAAACACGTATTTATCTTACATCTGACTGAATACCATTAACAAAGTATAGACGGAACAAATCACGAGTTGAACTGTTGCTGCGTAAGTAGAAAAAGTAAAAAGGTTTTTTCCGCAGCCAGGGCGAGGAGTTGAATGAAGATTAAATAGAGTTTCTCACAGAAGAGATCCGCCTGAAATGTTGGTGGCCTGATTGAAGTCTCAGAGACGCTTACTGGTCGTGGCAAAAAGACGGAAAAGATTTTGACGAGAAAACTTCGGGCACGTTAATTGAATACATTAAGTCTTTTTGAGGAAATCTTCACGCATTTCAAAAGGGTTCAATTGAGCGTTGAATCATTTTTGTTGTGAGAAGAAAAATGTTTGTTCAAATTGTTGATTGATAGATTTGTATGAAAAAATAATCCTTAAAAAACCGATTTTTTTTTTTTATTATTAGACAAACAAACAGTTATACATGTAATATATGGGATAAACAACATAGTTATACAATTTCAAAAACCAGCAAAGTTTCATTTTAGTGTTTAAAACTTTAAGCCACACTTAAATTTAAAAATATATATACCGTTAAAATGGATTCAAATTTTGGAAATTCGACTAAGATCTTGTAATAAATTACGCTGGTTTCAGATTCAAACACTCTTGGTTATTTTTTTTATATTTGTTAGGGTTTGGTGGTTCACACTGTGAAAGTCCATTGTTTTTATTTTAAAAAAACACACAGTTTTAATTCACTATTTTATTTCTTTTATAGTTTTATTTTAATATTTCAAGCTCGAATACTTTCGCCTTAAAATGCATCATCAGGAGCAGTGACTCACAACTCTCTTGGTTAGTTACAAAGCACTTATATATATGACCCAATTACGTATACATCATAAATATTTGTTAAACACACCAAGAATGAATGACATTATGTTGTTTACACACCATAAATTATTCTAACAGCCCGAGCGGCATAAACATGCAAATTTTCGGTATTGAACATAAATACAAATCAATAAATAGTCAAGTTGAGATTTGCTTTTATCAAAAAATTATATACTTATATTTTTTTCATATCAGAGAGGTGCGTCTCATGAAGGCAAAGGTTATGCAGAGATGATCGTGTAATATACTGCCATATTTTTCTAATATTGAGAAAATAAACGTCTGTGTATGAATGTGAGGGCGCTCGTCATCAGTGGCTAAAGCGCATGTTTCAACAAACATCGCTAGTTCGATCACTAGGTTAGCTGGACTATAACTTCTCGTATAATCCGTAAGACTTAAGATCAAATTACGCTCAAATCTTTTTTCTAGCTGGAAGAAACAAGTTGGTGAACTGCATTCACTTTTTTTTTTTTTTAAATTTCGGGATCTCAGCACCGGCAAAGTTAAATGAGCCTCAACGAAAAATGCAACACATTAAGGGAAGGTCCCCAACACAATAAAATTATTTGCATTCCTTTCTGTATAAATAAATTGGTTTCACACGCTAATATCTATTTAATGATACAGCGCACACACTGGTATTTCCGCGATCTAGGCGGCCATAAGTCCCATAATCGATTTTGCGAAATGAATGAAAAAAAGGATGAGAATAGAAAGCTCACATTCCTACGCACTTAATCTGAAAGTTTCTTTTTTCTCCCTAAACACCTCGCTCTGATTTGTGAGTTTGAAATCGATGTTCTTGCGTTGCATTCGTCTTCGTTCCAATTTGCATTTTACAAACATAAGTTTTTAGAATGAATATTTTTTTGTGTTTTTCATTTTGAGATTTGATAGGGATGGATTCTAATACCTCAAGTAAGCTTCTTCAAAACAGCATATAAGGAATGCTATTTTATTCATTTATTATAACAAAAAAATCATGTTCTTTAAAACTGGTTTTTGTTGTATATTTTTATTTTATATATTTTTTTTGGTGGAGTATTTGTAATATGGCCCGGCAAGACCCGGCTAAAATTTAGTTTGTTACATAAAATGAATATATTTTTGCACTCAAAAACCAAAAAATCAAGTGCGAATAATTGCGGATAAGCATGGTTTTGGCTTTTTGAAAATATTTAGTACTCTCATCTGTAAACAAGTTTTTTATCAGGCGTGTGATTTGAATTTTATTATCTTTTTTTTTAAATTAGGTATATCTTTGGGAAGCAAGTTAGTTACTCATAAATACTTGTTAGACCTAATGAACGTTGATATTTTGCCAAATCTTGAAGAAAAACTTGAAAACTTAAGGGTCCCATTGTCATCGTCTGACTTTAATGAAGACCAAGTTGCGAACTTTAAAAAAAGCTTTGCCCGTTTCAAATTGGAAATGAAGCAAAGGTTGATTCAAGCGAAAAAAAAAGAAAATGTGTTGACTAAAATATAACAAGTCTTTGCTTGAGGATATGTTCGAGATTCCTGTGGTTGGACGTGCCCAAAAACGAGCAGGCTGACCTAATAAACCTTTTGAGCAATTAAGCAATTTCCTTGACTTTTAGATTGGTGTAAGGCTGACCATCCATGCTGTAAAAAATGATTCACATTTCCAATGTCACCCTTGTTACAGGGAAGGTCGGCAAAAGTTGCAGGATGTAGGTTCATTTGAGGCTTGGATTTTAATTTGTAAGTCCACATTCAGCGTTTGTAAGGGCAGACTTACACGTGTCTGTTTGTGAGCATGCATTTGGTATGAGCTCTAAATGTTAATATATCTTTGCTACTTACATAAATATAGAGTGAGCGCAGTAAAAGAGGAACGATTGAAGAGTTAAATTCGTGTTTTGAAAAAGATTTATTTCTGTATGTTGCGCAGGTGGAACTAGGAAAAAGCGGTAAAATAAATGCTTCCAAATTATTTATAATATCGTTTAAGAAAAATATATTACAAATATTCCAATACAGACAACAAAGTAAAAAAGGGTGTTTTTTTTACAAAACATAACAAAGAGCGATCATCTCTCAAACAAGTTCGTATCCTTGGCACCCCATGACTCCCACAATGCACAAAGTGTATGTTTATAGCACAGTAATTTTATCAACAGCCCTGCTACCCATTGGACAACTGAGTGAGGAAGCAGGAGAGGCCCTTGATAACCATTTTAGAACTTATCGTCAAGACTTCATAAGAAATTTTTCACTTGAGTTGTCACGCATTATTTTAATCAAGTCACACTGAATAGACTCTTGCTAGGTTCCGATCCCTTCCTTAGTGGCAGAAGGACTATTAAAAAACAAAATAAGTACATTTTTATCTAAAACCATTGAAATGTTGTTGCCTTTAGAGGCATACAATAGAAAAAGTTCGGGTGAAAAAGATTTCGAAAATGTTACTCTAGCACAGAATATTTTTACACTTACTATTCAACTGTTTTTTCTATAATTTTCAATTATTGGTTTTCAAATGTGTATATAAGATGTTTATGTAATATAATATGTCAAATACTGATTTGTATAATAAATTTATGGCTTTTTATAACTTAGAATATGCTTATATCAGTACTCGTAAAGTATAATCCAATATTACTTTTTTTGTTTTTTGTTTTAAAGGTAGTAAATAATGTTTTATATGCTAAATTTATGTTATTTTATTTGATTGCATTAGTTTCGACCTATTTAAGCACAAAAATAATTTTGGCCGCCCAGATCGCGGAAATACCAGTATGTGCAGCGGCTATACCTACATATTACCATGTTTTTTTAAATAAATTTGTGAAGAGGAATGCAATTGTGTAATTCTCATTTCGATTGCGTAAATGTATCGAATATACGACGGTGCTCCTAGAGGCGGATTTAGTTTTCATACATTTATTCGATTTACGCAAAGGAGATGAGTTCACGCAATGTCTTATAATCAGGGTACGGTTCAAGACTTCACAAGTCAATCATCTATTATATTTTAAGAGTAGAGCGTGGGTGTAAAGGGCATGCGAAAACTCAGTCGGTGTTATCCTCAAACAACAAAGCCATAGCTCATCTGCAGCCTACATTTAATTTTCCATACAAAAATCGATAATCTGTAGATCAGTTATGGATCGACTGTTTTTTTAATAGCACTGTTACAATCAACATTCAAGTAAATTACTTTACAAATATTGATTGAACGTAATCTATTTGACTTTTCGTATTTTTAGACATTTCCTCTTCACAGTACATTTTCAGATAGTTATTTGCTAAAAATTTGCATTTTTATTGGAAAACCACCCGCCATTTTTTTCTTTTTTAAAAAAAAAGCTGTAATGGGTTTTAGTTCAATCACTTGGCTTTTTTAAGTCATGCAATTGTAATGTGTTTTTTTTTGCTTTCAAATAAATAGATACGAGTTTCTTCAATGAACTAAAGTACTTTAAAAGCTAAATTCAAAGGAAACATTTTATCTATAGCTGATCTACAGATCATCGATTTTTTGTAATGAAAATTTACCGTAGGCTGCGGATGAGGCATAGACTTTGAGAATAACACCGTTAGATTACAGTTCTTGATTTATAATTCAAATCCCCCATACTCAGTTATGAGAAAGCTTTTTTCTACTCCCATTTGGTAATTTACTAATTACAAAACGGCTAACGCAATCACAATGCCATACATTTCTACACCCGTTGCATAATGTTACATTATGCAACCGGTAACCGTGTTAAAATGAACATGTGCGCATGCGCATTGTCAGAATTGGAACCATTTTTTAATTTCAAATGTCAACCTTGTATGGGGTATGAAGACCTGTCAATCCAAGATGGCCGCAAGCGATCAGCTGATTAGGCTTCATACAATATTAGTGATATTCGGTAGGTAGGAATTACCGTGGTGATGAGACTTTCAGCCCTGTTCAGATGAAAATAAATAAGTATATTTTATGTGTAGAGTCAAATAAAAATTGTTAATAGTGCTAAAAGTTATCGAATTTATTTATCGGATTGCTCCAAATAAAGCTTTCCTTTTTTCAATGGAAAATAAAAGGCTTGAAAGGAAAACAATACAAAAAATTTCACCGCAAAAAATAAACAAACTCAAAAAGTTACTTGGTTAATAGGTGAGTATGAGGTTGATCACCTATGCTGTTCAAATTTGGTTCACCTGCCAATACAACTGCAGGGCATATGTTATTTGAGTTTTGGGTTTGAATGTTTAAGCTTATATGCAGGATGTAAAAGCGCGACCTTATACATATGTGTCGGCTTGTGGGCATGAATTCAATATGAAACCTAAATATAATTTATTTTTACAACTTAGTTTAGATTAGATAATCGAAGGGAATGATAAATCACACGTTTTGACAAAGGTAAGGTTTTAATTACTTCAAATGGACGAGTAAATTATAATGACTATTATTCACTATTTTGTTAATTCTCTCATGGTCGTAGAAAAAGTATTGTATGCCACTGCACGTAATTAGTCTTTGTAACACTCGTGCTTTCTATTGTGCCATGAGGCTGCGCCTCATGGCACAAACTAGCACTCGTGTTAAAAAGACTATCATTACTTGGCAGTGGCATAAATAACTATAATAGTTCTATTCAAGTATTCACATTTACTATAATTTTTATCGAAAGCACAGATATATTCAGTAACTTGGTGACAAGATTGACTGTCACTTATCATATATCAAATCATATCTTGGACCGGTCCGTCCGTAGTCCAGTGGCAACACTTCGGACTCGTAAATGGAAGGTTGTGGATTCGAATCCCGGCGGAGCACAAAAATATATCATTTATATTTCCAAATGTGCTCTTTGCTGGGTTGAAAAATTCATAAACCTTTACCAAAGACCGGTCACTGAAAGGTCCATCCAACCTTACAACAACTGAATTGAGAATTGGCGCTTTCTACAGCGACGACCAAGCTCGCAGAGGGCTCTTGAAGTGTGATACACACACAAAACAGCGCTCACCAAATAAATCATCCTAGTTTTATGATACTTAACTTAGAATTAACTTTACGGTCGCTTGACATTTTTTTATTTCAGAATATTTAATTCTCCTGTAAGTAGGAGAAATCGTTAAGAAAGAAGGTCTGGTCTAATTCAAAAACACCTGTATTTTTTATTGTAAGCTGAAAAAATCTTGAGACGTCAGACTTAAAGGAAATCATAAATTTTCTTCATGTTTAAATTCATGTTAAAATAGGTTCAACTCGCCACATGCGACCCCTTCGGGGATAACGCGGCAAGAAGTTACACTATATGTGTAGCTTAGCTGCGTTTAAATACTTGCACAAGTAGTATAAAGACATGTTTTCAGTCTTACTTCGACTCTGGATCCGTCCGGTCGGTAGCTCAGCTTGTAAAGTGCATGCATCCCGAGCCAAGAGCTCGAGTTCGAATCCTACCGAGGGTGTCAGAAATGATTTCCCGTTTTGGTGTGTATTTCAACCCAAAAATAAAATACCGGCAAGGTTCACTCAGTTTTCACAAGAAATAAGTACAACTCCCATCGGCATCTGGGAAACCTCCATTTCAACTGTGGTGGTTAGCGTAAGGCCAGCCTCCTTACCTGTAAAAATAAAAAGGTTCCATTTGCCATATGCAATACTTAACTTCGTGTATCTTAGTAGCGATTTTTTTTTTAAGTTTTGCCGTTGCAAACAAATAAAATACGTGAAAAAAGCCTTGAAGCTTTTGCACTGACAAAAATACATTTTTAATTTTAGTACACGCATAATCTATTTCAAAAAGCAATTCCAGTTTTCCCTAACAGCTTTTTCGTAGAAAAAAATATTGAAAATATAGCTTGCTATTTTTTGTTCCGAAAAATCAATCGACTTGCTTGAGAATAGGGTAAATTATTTTAATGATGGAAGCGTCTCCGATCACCTGAATATTTCCTCCTATCACCTGAATATTTCCTCCTATCACCTGAATATTTCCTCCTATCACCTGGATATATCCACCAATCACCGACTCTCCGAGATGGCTGTCTAAGGTGAAGGATGACGTCGTTACGATTCAAATCTCAGGCCCTCTTAATAAAACTTCTCCGGTCTTATTACTTCACACAATTCACAACTTTTTTCTCCGATATCCAAAAATAACGGTGATTATTTTTTTCTCGTCGGAGATGAAATTGAAAAAAGATCCCCGAAAGGTCAGGCGGAAATCAATATCCCATAATATGGGCAATAATTTGTCGTACTTTTAGCAAATTTATTTTTGTTATAAACTTACGTACATATATTTTAATCCTAATAAAATGTTAATCCTTCAGATAATAAATATATTTATTCTTTTGATTTTTTTTCTATGATTTCACTTGGGTTCTTTGAATCAAATTGCGATTTATTTATTTAACAAGATTTATTTTGTACAATATCGCTTTTCAATACATTGATTACTTTTCTTGCTCTGTTTATGTCAACTTCGCGTCACAATGTTTGAAGCGACTCTGACTCTCCACACAATTTCGGTTCATATTTATACAGTTCATATGGACGTTTCTCGTGTATTCCAGATTCTAGTGGGTTTTTCCACACGCACACCACCCAGCGTACTTAGGTCCACGTACTAATACTCCTACATATAATGGATTATACCAGAGCAGTCTACTACCATCCATTTTATCATCATACTAGCTGTTTGACACTATTCCAATTACGCACACCAGCAAGCTACGTGCCTAGGTACATGTACACAGAAGCATATAGTTCGTAACAACACCTTAGTTTCAGAGACACGCTCTGATTATTATTTTTTATCGCGAAGATCTTTTTGGGTTTATTTTGCACCTCATACGATCTTCCACCATCAGTTTCTGTATCCACTTGTGAAGCTCTTACAACGGAGAGGCCCATGATCATGTACATCTATTCATTTTTTAGTGTTGATCTGTTAACACAGTGAAAGTCCATTTTTATAAATATTTAAAAATATAAATGGTAAAACATTGTTTTAATTCACTTTATTTTATTTGTTTATGCTCGAATATTTTCGAGCATAGAATGGTTACAAATATATTTTTTATAAAAATATATTTGTAACCATTCTGCTCTTGAAGATGCCTCATTAGGCGAAAATATTCGAACATAAACAAATAAAATAAAGTGAATTAAAACAATGTTTTACCATTTATATTTTTAAATATTTATACATCTATTCAGTCTATCAAGAGGAAAATTTCTCGTTTCTAAGATAATTCTGGTCTCCACAGTCAAAGCTTGGAGGATTTGTTATAGGCTCAAGGTCGACAGACGATCATATTCTCCAATTGCTAGAAGATTCATATATTGGTCTTTTTAAAGGTCCATACAAAATTATTATGAAAAAAAAAATCCTGAAGAAGAAATAGATGAAGAACAATATAAAAGAAGTTATTCTTTCATTATAACTTTAACGATTACTAACGGATAACAGAATACTCTTATTAAAGCAATAAATACAATTTTTCTCAGCACGACACTTCATATGACACTATACAACATTTTTGCTTCTGCGAATAAGTGCCCTTGGATCTGGAAGAATGCCGTATTTTTATGGTTATGGATCATAACCTTTCAAGAGTCCTTACTAATTATATTAAAAATAACTTTTTATGTATGCTGTCGGGTCCCCTAACGTTGGTGATCACCTTGGCGTACATATACCTGTCCTAAGCCGCTGGGAGCAGCTCCTCCACACATCGGATGGCAGTACACTACCTTATATTTATGAGCCAAAACGTCTGTCGTCTGTCTCCTACTCGACCTTCATCTTACCTCAATTTTCACCACATTAATTGTTTAAACACGTAGTTAATAAAATGTACTCATGATGTGTGGATGTATGGAGGTGTGCATGTGTGCCTGTATGTTGATATTTTTATTTATGTAAGTGTCAATTGCTTTTTGAAGATTCAATGATTTTGTTATTGTTATTACTTATTACTATTATTAATATTATTGTTGTTAACGGAAAATGTAGAGACAATTTTTTCAATTATTTATTAATCTGCTGATGTTATTGTAATTATCCGAAGAAATTTGTTGTTTTTTTCCTGAATAAAATAAAATAAATTGAAATAAGAGTTACTTAAGTAATAGAAAGGGTGGTCTTTTGAAAGTTAAAAGAAGACTTAAAACGACGCGGAGGGTTTTGACTAGAAACTGAAAATTATCAGATTAATGTTGGTCAGTGATCACGTATGGACATTTAATGTCAAAAACAGAAAACTCTTTAGATGGAAAAAGGAATGGAGGAGTTGCGCAGTTTTTTTTTTATTATTCCCGGAATGTATTTTTTAAGCTAATGGCAGCTTATTTACATACGTCTTGTGCAAACATAAAAACCGTAATTTGAATCCTGACAAAGGCCATAAAAAAGGAAGATCCCGATATGGATGAGAGGACCAAATAAATACACATTTTTACGCGAACATAAAGTTGATAGTAAAGAATGGTGATTGCCGGAAATCTGCGCATTTCCTGGTTCACTCGCGAAAACGATATGTTTACTTTAATGCTTTTTATGTTAATATACTCGTGAAACGGCCTTGGTTCAGTGGTTATTGCCTTGGACTTCGTATAAAAAGAGGCGGGATTAAACAGTCAGCTACAAAAGTGCACCGAACAATATAGACATAGCGTCCTTTAGAAATTAACTACATGATTTTTTTCTTCGCCCAGTAAATTACTAAGCGCCCTTGGAGTGACATTGAGTTACGAAACGGCGCTGATAAGGAAATCATCATAATCATCATCATCATTATGAGGTAATAAAAACTCCAAAAAGAACTACGCATATTTTTACGTCGGTGTTTTTGAAGTTGTTGCATCTAGTGTGCGAAATATATTTATTTTAACAGGTAAGGAGTACGGCCTTAAAGCCAACCACTTCACTTGAACTGGAGGATTACCAGCTCCTGAGGGGGCTGGTTCTCATTTATTGTAATGGTTGAAGAAGCCTTACCGTTACTTTTAAAATAAACACCAAAACGGTCAACCATACACGTTTTCTCAAAGATCAAACCCTAGCCGTTTGGCATGAGACGCAGGCATTCTACCAACTGAATTTTTAACCGGACGGACAAAGCAAAATATTATTTGTAATGATTTGTATGTTAACACTGGGAAAATTGATTGTTTTTTTACCACAAAATTATATAAAAATCATTTTGTGCACAACTGTTAATTATTACTATTTCAAACTAGTAAAATTTTTTTTTTTAAAAGGAACAATGTTGTTCCTATCTGTAAAAAAATGGACCCAAAAAAAGTTGAAAAGCAAAAGAAAAGAGAGGAGAACGAAAAAGGGAGCTCTCAATATTTTTTCGGAATGTCATTTGAAATTGTAAGAAGATTTTCTCTGTTGGTCTGTGCGAGTAGGTGTGTATTGTTTGCGTGATGTATTTGCAGCGACATTTCAGCAACAATACGTCTCTCGCGAAATAAAGAATAACGACCCTCCGTCTTGAGCATTATGAGACATCTCTTCATCTCTTGTACCATAAAACGTGAACTTGGAGTAATTCTCACTTTGGCCTCTTTGTAACGAGATAGAGACGGTCCAAGGAAATATTGACGCCCTGAGTTTTTGACATTATTATTTCGGATTTGATTAGAAACTCTATACTATGTAGCTAAACCAGTGATGGGCAAAGTACGGCCCGCGAAAACATTTAATCTGGCTCGCCGACGGTTCTTCGACATGAAGTATATGGCCCGTGACAAATATATTTTGACGGTCCAGAAGTATAAAGTAGCATTTTTACTATATTTCTGGCCTTCTCCTGAAATTTCTTAAGCTTTCTGGCCCCCCATTAAGAAAATTGGCCCACTACTGAGCTTTTCAATCTTAAAACGCTAATAATTTTTTTTGTAAACAGCACTTGTCAGACTTTGAGATATCTGTGATTGTAAAAATGTTATTTATTTTGTATGTTCCATAACTTACAAGTTATAGGTTTATGTGTGGCTGACCACCCAAGCTGCGGAAAATGGTTCATTTTCATTTGAGATTTTGGTTTTTATGTTGTAGGTTCACATGCGGCATGTGCAAGCGCGAACTTATACGTGTCTGCTTGTGAAAATGCATAGAATGTGAATCCCCAATGTTACATATCTTTGCAACTTAGATTAGATTTGATTTGATGAGCTGATTTGGTTCGATCTTTGATAGAAGTATTACTGTATTGGCGCGTCAAGAAGTCGCCCTAAGCTTGTAAGACTAGAACCATCCCTGTCTGCGTAGATCTTCCCTCCCCACCGCGTTTGCCGCTCTCCGGATTGAGCGCTCTGTAATTTACTCACTTTATGTTTCTGAAGGCGCTCTGAGCATAAAGGCGGACACCAAAAACCACTCGGCGAATTCAAATATTTAACGTAACAATATGCGCCTAGTCCCGCCAACGGGAAGCTCAAGTGCTTTCGAATAAGGCTCCCTGCAGATGGACGGTTAACGTTCAACATTTTTGCTCGTTTACATGTTAACACCTACGCGTCGATAGCATTCAAAGGGAAATCGATTGATTATAACTGCAATAAGACGTCCATACTTATTTTTCAAAATACTGCACCTGGAGTTGGATATTTGCATAAAGAAAAACATCAATCTTCATCAGTCTTTCCTAGTTAACTGTTGAACACAGGACTCCTTCAACAACCTGTCATATCTTGTGTGCTTAACCATGTTCTATTATGCCTTTCCGGCAGTATGAAGTGCTTTCAAAAAGGTGAGTTTCGAGCAAGAGAAGACAGGCTTTTCTTGCTCCAATTCTTGGCTGTCACACACATGGCCGTCCTGCATCTCTTTTTTCCCTCACACCCTCACACGACACTCACAACGATTAATTCCGGATCTGAACCATTTACTATTTATTTAGCCACCTGTACCCTGAGTACGAGTTGCAAAACTGGAGTAAAGTAAAGTTTACGGAAAAAAAAAGAGTGGTTTTCCCCAAAATCTGCCGTTTTATTTGTTTGAACTTGATTTTCTTAATCTTTAACTCTTTTGCTAAAACTATAAAGTGTAAGAAACAAAAACGGAAGATTTTGGGGAAAATCACTCTTTTATACTTTCCGTAAACTTTACTTTACTCAAGTTTTGCAATTCGTACCTACTAAGGATCCTGACGATGTGAACGAATTGTTCGCAAAACTGGTCGTGGAATTATAATATGCTCGCCGTAATTGATTACAAAATTATTTATATTAGAAAACAAAGTTTTAATTCACTTATTTATTTCTTTTTAGTGCTCGAACATTTTCGCCTAATGAGGCATCTTCAGGAGCAGATTGGTTATTGATTGATTACAAAATTGTTTTTATTTTATCTATTAAAAAGAACGATTACAAAGTAAATGCCTCTACACTCAATACAATCTGGACCATCTTTCCATAAAATTCGTGGCACATCTCCCATCTTCCCTTCTGCAGATAATTACTACCCAGCACCATTTAATTTTGCTTATTTTATAGCCTGAAGAAAAAATATGTTTATAATATAACTAGTTCTGTAAGAAAAACATTGGCATGTGACCACCCATGCTTTAAAATACGGCAACACTTTTTCAATCTCTTTCTTAAATAAATAAAAATGACAGCTAGAGTGGCAGAATCTTTTTTTATTTGCGGTTCAGGTTTTCTATTAAGTTCGTTAAACGAGTTTGCACGTTTTTATTTATATTAGAATGTCAAACATCAATACATATTTGCATACAAGTTTATATACCCTGATAAACTTGTTCATCATAAACAAACGCATGATAGTTCATAAGTAAAGACATATCAGTAGTAGCTGATTTATTCAGCTCAAGTTCAGAATGACAAGTACAAAATTAATATGAGTATGACAGCCCATAAACATATCACGCAAAAATGTTGAATGCAGAGCCATCGTCTGCACGAAGAATTTGACAACTTGAGAAAATTCGCGAAAGCTCATCTCTACATGGCGGGACTTTACAAACTCTTTATAAATAATTGTTTATCTCATTCCATTTGCAGAAAAGAAACTCGAGAAGTCAGACGTGTGACCGACTTTACACCATTTAGTCATTTCCTTATAATGAAGGAGCAGACTAAACAACAAAACATTTGGCTCAAGAACGAAACAACCTTGGCACCATTTTGTAAAAAAAACGAAAAATTACGTCTTCTTGCGTGTGTGTGTTTTTTTTTTTTTTCATTAAGCTCACTGATAGACCACATATTTGACCAAGATAAAAATTCAAAAAGAAAGAAAAAAAGAAGATTTGTGAAGAGGAATGCAATTCACCAACCGTCATTTGTCTTCATGCGAAAGTAAAAGCTTGTGTGCATGCAATGACATCTGTTGAACTAGGGTCAAATTCACGGTCAAATGGGCTAGGCATGATTAAAACCAGCGTCATTCTGTTCCAAATACGCTAGTCAAAAATAGCGACTTGACTCCTCGGCCAAAACACAGACAACTCTGTCAATGTGGATTTTTTGGATAGATTGGTATAGGTCACATACTAATAACTTAATTGATGAATCTTTCAATTTTCAATAAAAAAAATCTGTAGTTCGGATCCAATGAACAAGTTACAATCGTACAAACCCTCAAAGTGACGTCACCCATAGTAAAAAAAATGTGAATGATTGATTGACATGATTGATTGGTATGAGACTGACCACCCATACTCCAAAAATTGATCGCTTTACCATTGTCAACCCAATTTCAGGGACAAGCGGTAAGATTTTCTGGGCTGACATTTTTTTTTTTTGAGATTTGGAATTTGATTTTGTTTGTACTGTGATTTGTACTTTGTTTGTCTGCTTGTGATGCATTCAATATGATTTTGAAATTGAAATGTACGTTTGCAACTTAAATTATAGATTATACTACAAGAATTTCTAGTAAATATTCATAACATTGATCTGTCTAATGGTAGATATCTTTCGACAAAGCAGAAATTAATATTTCTTGAAAATCAAGGACAAAGGAAGTGAATTAAAAATATTGGTGGCGCTGATAGGTAAGAAAAAATGTACTGAAAAAAATGAAATGCCACGAAGCGTCGCCTCGGGAATTTTAATTATCACAGTCAGGAAGCAATAAAGTAACAGACTCCGTCCCCCTCACACCTTTGTTCTTGTATCAAATATTAAAGAGAACAATTCTTAACGATGCAACAGAGTCAGAGAATTGTTTTCAGCACCCATCTCAAGTACAAAACTTCACACAACTAAAGCGCTTATTAAAAAAAAAAAAAAAAAAAAAAAAAAAAAAAAACAGCGCCTCTAGTGAGCGTTTTATCTTCTACACACTTTTGATAAAATGCTTTATTCTTGAAGCTCAAAACTCATTTTGTCATCTTGCAGCAGCTTAGAATCGTTGACTTATTGTGGTCAAGGTGTGAACGATTCAGATTTTATAACACAAAGTTCTTAGTTTGAATCCGTAGCAGAGATATCTATATCTTTAATCTAAGTTTCAAACATCTATTACACTCGAGATTCATATTAAATGCATTCTCACTAGCAGACACGTATAAGTTCGCGATTAAACATGCCGCATGTGGACTTACAATATAAAACCCGAATCTCAAAATATGAACATAAGCCCTGCAACTCTTGCCTACCTTCCCATTGTAAGCGCGAACTTACACGTGTTTGTGGGCATTTGATGCATTCAATATTAATATTAATTAATGTAATATATCTTTGCAACTTAGATTATATATTATTATAGTAACTCAAAGTTGACTAAACTAACTAATTGCCCCTTGTAATGAGAAAACGTCTGTAGAACATAATATTCTTTCGTTTGTACAACCAAATTTTCTGTTCTGCAGTTTCTTGAAAATTTAATGATATATTTTGAACGGAATAAATTCATACCCCCACCCGTTATTATTATTTTCTCGAACTTTCTGCACTGTGTTATTCCATTAGTATTTTGATTTGCGCCTTCATCCACAGACGCGTCTACCCCACCCCCTCCCCCCCCCCTTTCATCCCTCTGGCGAATCACAAACAAAATAATTATAACAATAATGACGGGGGGGGGGGGGTGAAATAAAGGAAAATTCAGCCTTAAGGGCACAACTCATTATACGACCCTCTGGGGACGGGCGTTCAACTTCATTATAGTAAAAAGAAAAATTAAAACAGTAGGTATATTTTTTCGCAAAAAATGTATTCTGCATTGAGCACAGCACAAATTTGGATTTATTTTTTCCCTCGCCGGGCAAACGCCAAACTTGTATGGAACTACGGTCCTAAGCAACAAAATAATAATAAAAAATGTTTAACTTTTTCCTTAGCAACCATGTGACGGAACAATTTTGTCTGCCATATGACAAAACAACTTAGAAAATTATATTGTTCCCTTTTATTTGAAAATAAATTCCCCCACACATTCCAGATGGCTTTTACATAAATTAATCAATACTGTCTGCATTCACTTACTTATAAAAAAAACTTTAAAAAAAATAATGTATACCAAAGGCTGTTGAAAAATATATTAAACCACCAATCAATATTTACTACCTAGATTTTCAGCAGTAACTTTGTGAAAGTTCATTTTATACATTGAAGTAAAATAATCAATTAGAACTTCGTCCCCTTGCTTGTTTGTCTTATGTACATCAGAAATAATTTTATATGAGCAGTGTTAGCATGACTGGGCCAATGTGTCTTATGAAAACTGGAAATTGATTGTGAAAATAGTACAAATATCTCGTACATTTACATACATATTTGACGTGATTTTCTTAGACCAGGTTGTGTAGAGTGCGATTTTTAGAGTAAATGCATTGAAAGGTAACTTTTGAAAAAAATGGTAAATCAGCCAAAAAAACACTGGAGGGACGACCTGTAGATGAGAGAGACTGCTTCTCCCGAAACTAGTAGTGCATTAAGTAAATTTATATCAAAAAAATGAATTAGAACAAAGTTAATTTTTTACTTAAATTTATAATCTATATATTTCTTTTAGTGCATTTACTTTTCTATTAGTTTTCCACGCTCAGTAGACTTGCACCTCGACTTAAACTTCTGCAGAAGCAACTTCTTTGATTTGGGCAAAGTCAACACGGAGCTTAGAGTAATTGGCAATCGCTTTGAAGGTTTTCAAAGCCTCCCGCCCAATAAGTGCCCTAAACTTTATCCACGCGAAAAGGTGTGTTTACCGATTTTATCACTTCAGTAATTCATTTTCAAAAGCGTTTGTTTGTTTGACTTTTTTGCAACATAATCTGTGTTATTTATCTTATCTTTGCTGTGCTGCCATTCTATTCTACGAGTGTATATTTGTATCTATAATGTAAGTTTCAAAGATAAATTAACATTTTAAGATTCACATTACATACACTAACGTCTTCTCTGCTCTACTTACAAAAAAGGTTCTTTTTTTAATGTTGTTTTTTTTTAAATATTTGTATTCCTTGACTTATATGGTTGGCATGAGGCTGACCTGAAAATGGGTCACTTTGTCAATATCACCCCTGTTTCAGGGAAGGTCGGCAAAAGTTGCAGGGTTTATGTTCATTAGAGGTTTTTTTTTTTTTTTAAGAAATCCTGTGCGGGAGACTCCCTAGATCCTAGAGACTCTAGGGGTCTATGACACTTGTTGTAGTGCCGGAGAGGTGTACGAGCTTGGTCGTCGCTACAAAGCGCCAATACTCAAGCAGACCCAGTTGCTGTAAGGCTGGATGGACCTTTTGGTGACCGGTCATTGGTAAAGGTTTTATGAATTTTTCAACCCAGCGAAGAGCAAATTTGAAAATATAAATCGTATATTTTTTGTGCTCCGCCGGGATTCGAACCCACAACCTTCCCATTCAGAGTCCGCAGTGCTACCACTGAGCTACGGACCGGTCAAATTTGGTTTATATTACAAAATGGTTTGTTTTTAATTTGTAATTACACATTAAGAGTTTGTAAGCGTGAACTTACACGTGTCTGTTTGTGGGCATGCATTTGATATGACTTTTGAATGTTAATATATCTTTGCAACTTAGATAATAAATATAAAGTGCCAAGTCTATTATCTGCTTTATAAATATCAATATTATACTATTAACTTATTAGAATCTGTTCGCGTGATTTCTAAAAAGTTCTTTCAGTTCAGATACGAATAAGAATAATAAAATGATATTGCTGAGCAAAACATTAAATTCCCTTGCCTGTATTATCTCAAGCAACTCGAGTATAAAACATTTCATTCAACTCACCTCGATTGCGGAATTCTAAAGTGTATGTAATATAACACTGCACGCCTAGTGAGTGAAATAGTTCATACATTTTATTTGAGTTTAGTAATACCTTATTCTCGGCGTGGAGAACTCTTTTATTTTTAAAATCTATTTAAAATTTCGAACACACGAATGTCTGGTTAAAATTTGAAAACATGAGAAATCCATTGAGTATTTTCAAAAATAGTTTTGAAAAATTGGGAACGTTTCAAAGTTTCTAATATTTTAAGTAAAGATGGCTGGTTCTCCAAGTGTCGCGTGTATTTTAATTTATTGCCACAGATATATATATCTTCTTTTGTGACAAAGAGCGCCCAGTCTTTTTCCGTTTACAATTTTCCAATAAGCCGAGCCCCGAGTGTAATTTTTTACGTCTAAACTCAAACATAGCGCTTACCAAAAAATATACTAAACCCAAAACAGAGCCTCCAGTGATCGTTTTACTTTTCATATAGTTTTTGGTAAAACGCTATGACAGAGTAGAGACTTGAGGTACTGAAAGAGTAGGGGCTTCAACCCTTTTCGTGGGGATTATTTTGTACTATAGGTAAATTATGTGTTTGAATAAAATATTATCTTAATTTTGAATGTTTGAACAGAGCTGGACTTTTGAACTTTGTATTGTCTCTGCAATCCAATTTATTATCTTCTATTTATATTGTATTGTTTGTCGTATTTGCCGAACACAATGTGTGGACTTTTGACATTCTAAATAAGTGTATGAACATTCGAAACACTACAGTACGCGTAGTACGAGTTTTTTCACAATACTCGAAGTATTGAGTACACTAAAAAATGTATGTGAACTTGAAAAGCACCTCTGGCGAAACAAGTTTCGAAACTTTTTTTGCCAGACGTGCTTTTAAAATTCACATATATTTTTCTTGAATACTCAATACTTTGAGTATTGTGAAAAAACTCGTACTACGGGTACGGGTAGAATGCTTACTTTAAAAAAAATACTATTGGTTGGATTCAGCCTGTTTCAGGCTAACCAACTTCAGTCTAAACAAAATGTTCACTTTTGCTAATTCCAGCCCTTGTGCCAGAACAATCGCAAGAGTTTCTGCACATGCAACATGTGTTGGCGCGAACTTGTACGTATTTGCTCGTGAGCGTGCTTTAAATATGAATCTTAAATAATGACAAACCTACGCAACATAAGTATAAATACCCACATGATTATGGAAGGATATAATAAGGTATTAAAAAGGATTATTTTTAAGGTTTCTATGAGGATGGCATAATAAAGGTGGCGGTGAAACCATAGTCCTTTGGACCAATACATTAAAAATCTAAAGGAGTTTTAGTGTCGCATGGCGGGCTCAATCCCCGATGTCCTAAGAAATCAGTGAGTTTTGTCACAATCACTTCCCAGGCAACCGTCACCGAGCCCGTTGCTAATGATATTGCTAATGTGAATGCACCTTAAATTGCTTACTTAATATGATACTTAATATGTTTGAAGTATTGCTGTTTTTTTTATGAATCCTGTCTTGTGGTCTATGTCACTGTTTTGCTGTTATATTTGCTGTCTTTAGGGTCTATGTCACAATTTTTGCTGTTATATTTTTATTTATTTGCTGTATACCTATTTCGTTCCGTTGCACATACATTACTGTCGAACACCACTATATATTTTTCCCATTGATTGATGATAAAAACTCGATCATTTTTTTTAACCTATCAAAAAATGGGACTTCACGCAGCCAGGTTGCTAGGGAAAAGGCAAACTATAATTTTGTTTTCGGCTATTTATGACTCTAATGAACAAAGACAAAAGTGTAATTTCGTATTATTACATAACTAATGAAATATTAGATTGGTTCTTATATCACTTTGCTTGGCTGTGAATAGGTGAAAGGATCTAAATGAAATATGCCGCGCAGTGGAGATGTAGCTCAGTAAGTAATATGAATTTGCTGGCCTGCCCGGTCGTTAATTGTAATTAGCATCTAATATTTTGGCATTCATAAGTCATCGTTAAGACGAAGGCTGTCGCAAAACTAAGGTTGTATGAACGGTGAACGGGTGAAGTGATACATCTAACAAAAATTTGAATTACAAGTTTCTTTGATTTGATTTACAGTTTTTTTAGTAATTGCATAATGTATAGTGAAGCCAGTAAAACATATCGACGGTTAAAAGGCAATAGGGCATAAACGACAAAAACTAAATTGTTCAGGAGAGCAGTTAAAAGTTTGAGATTGCAGAAAAACGGCATAACTTTTTTATTTTTTATCATATCGTTAAAATCAAAACGGCTGTAAAATTAAAAAAATATAGGCATTTATTGTGGTTTTATGATGTTGTACGACTTTTTTTATGTCACAAGCGCCTTTAGGACAAAAAAGGCCAAAATCGTGTCGGTTACACCACAACCACACTTCGAAAACGCAGTTGTTTGCTTGGGTATAAACAACAATAAAATCGAAATATTTTTTCCTAAACTTTTTTGAAAAAAAAAATTCATTTTAAATTAAAAATGAATTTTCACTGTGTGAATACACAAACCCTAAAAAGTTTAACAAAAAATCATCGTAGAGCTATGGGAGTTTTAAATTTAGATAGGATAGCATTCATAACTCCTTTTTGATCAAAAAGTTGCTTATACCTCCTTTTAAAACCGTTGATATTTCGGAAATATTTTCAATGCACATAATTTCTGTTGAGTCAGATTTTGCAGTAAACTGGCCAAATGACAACATTAGGATTCTCGGTTTTCTAAATGTTTGGGACTTATTTGAGCATACATTTTTTTCACTACAAATGCCACCTTTTATAAACTATGCACTTCGTTGTTGCGTTTTAACTTAGTTATGTACTTCACAAAATGATTTTTTCTCTCCATAAAAAATGACACTTGTGCATATTATTGTACAACATTTCTTTGACATCATCATGGTTATAGTTTGTTATGAGACTGGCTATCTTTGCTGTAAAAACTAAAAATTAATTCACCAATATTGCCCCTGTTTTACGGAAAGACGGCAAGAATTGCCGGTCGTGTGTTTAGATGACGTTGGGGCTTTGCTTTAGTAATTAGATACACATGCAGCATGTAGTGTAAGCACCAACTTACATGTGTTTGGCTTGTGGGTGTGCATTATATATGAGTGTAAGTATGTTTTTGCAACCATAACCAAGATTTGTTCATAATTGGTATCTAAATGTATTTAAGTTGCACAAAGTATTTAATTTCTATCTGGGTTATTCACAACACATTTGATTCATAGCTGATCTATGGATCATCGTTTTTTTGTATGGAAAATTCACGTTAGGTGGCCGTTGAGCCATGGATTAACAGTCATAACACCCTAACAGTCTTGTCGTCAAAGATATAGAATTGGCTTCTGGAGCCTCTTTGTTTTACAGGTAATGCTGTAAATAGAAGGTTGCATTTTTTGTCAAAGCCAAGTAAAGTGACTTTTATCTCGAGCATGGAGAATATAATTGAATGAAGAAAAAAAAACAAAAATCAATTTTCAAGCATAAGTTTTTTTTTTATTATTTGTTACTTAACAAATAACAATCAATATAAAAATAACAATTAAGTAAACAACAAAATGTTAACAATTATATACAAAACAATAAAAATAATCAACAATGACTTTATACATAAAAAAAGTTTCGTAAAATCTATACATCACAGTGTAAAATATTTTCTTGAATTTTTCTCACAATTTTATTCGTCAAATCCAAAAAGTTATTATTTTTCCAAAAAGGCTCCAATTTTCTAAACATATTGTTTTATACTCAAATTTGTGAGTTACTGCCATCTTGCAATATTAACTCAAAGCTATTTACAAGGTTGCAAACAAAAGTGGAAAAAAGCCTTTCACTTAGAGGGGTTTTCCACTAAAGTACCATTTAGCTACCTGCGTTGGTTCGCGTCAAAAATAATTATTTCGATGTTAACTCTATAGAGTGAAAGGTGTGCACCAAATTACATTTTGTGTAGCAAATTAAAAGCAAAATTATTATGTTTAGAGCCGTAACCGACGCTGGGTGCCTTTCATAAAATGGTATTTTTTTGCCTTCATTTCTGAGATTGAAGGAAAGTTGGCAAAGACGCTGTATGAGATTTAAAAGTAAAGGAAAGGCAGACTACCTTTCTAATGCAAGTGATTCTTAATTGCAATTGTAACAATGACTGCGGGAACTTACAAGAATTTTCTTTCAAAAAATGTAACAATACAAATGTATCTATTGTTCTTTGATTGTCACAAAAAATTGACAGCCTAGGTTAAAAAAGGTATGTAGTTTTAAAAACTGTTGAAAATTTTGGTTCAATTTTGCCAATACCACCCCGGTTTCAGGGATATGCGGCAGAAGTTGCAAAGTTTATGGATATCTGTGATTTGGTTTATTTTGTATGTAGGTACACATGCAGCATGTGTAAGCGCGAACTTACATGTGTTTGTTTGTTAGCATGCATTAAATATGAGCCTTAAATGTCAAAATATCTTTGCAACTTTGATTATGGGTTAAAGATTGATTATAGATCAAGGTGTTTCAAGCAGGCAAGTCACCAATAAAAAAAAATTTACGTATAGCAAAAATTGTTGCTACTTTTACGATACAATTCATGTAAGTAAGTAAGTAAGTATGTACCTTATTTACCTGTATTGTATTGTAGGACTATTTGAGCAGGGTTGGCGATTATCAGATGGCGGTGTAGAATTACAAGCCATATCAAGTAGCATATCAAATGTGTAGTACCACAATTAAGTGATAGGAACCGGAGATAGTCAATAGAAAATTACCGCATTCTAGAGATTTCAAGAAATTAAAATCCAGAACAGAGCCCTTTACAATTCGATTCAATCAATCATATTTACATGGTAAGGAATTGTGGAAGCTTAATGCCATCCGTGACCATGTCCACCGCCACCTCCATGGCCTCCCTTGGCCTCATGGATGATGGTCTTGACCACAGGAACTTTGACGGGGTAAGGATGTGGCACATGAACATGCACGTGCTTCTCCACGCGGTATGGAACATGCTTCACCACTGGATATGGCACCTTCTTCACAACAGGGTAGGGCACCACTTTCTCAATAGGAATACTGATTTCCTGGACAACAGGAACAGCAACTGGTTTGTTCACTGGAACATGGATAGCGTAAGGCTGAGGGAAGGGAACCAAAATTGGATGAGGGATATTGATGTGAACAGGTTTAGGGATTGCTACAGTGACGTGTTTGTAGACAGGTACAGCTACTGGTTTGGAAACTTCAATGTGTTGACTAATTGGGATTGCTTCTTGGTGTGATACTCCACCTTGAATTGCTGAGTATCCACCTTGTCCTCCGAAATCCCCTCCATGTCCTCCTCCATAGCTTGAAGGCTCAAATCCACCCTGACTGTAACTTGAACCCAAATCACCTCCACCATAGCTTGAACCACCAAATCCGTGTCCACCTTGGGAATACCCAGAATCCCCTCCTCCATAAGAATACCCTCCAGATCCACCCAGATCTCCTCCACTTGATCCAGAATAGCCTCCTACATCTCCTCCACTGTGTCCAATTGATCCACCATACCCTCCTTGATCTCCTCCTCCATAAGAATAGCCACCAGACCCTCCTAGACCTCCACCTTGTCCTCCAGAATATCCTCCCAAATCCTGTCCACCTCCACCATGTCCTCCAGAATATCCTCCCAAATCCTGTCCACCTCCACCATGTCCTCCAGAATAACCTCCAATATCATTTGATCCTCCGTAACTGGAATACTCTTGTCCTGAGGCTGCAGCGCTATGGTCGCCTGTTACTTCAGTATGGGAAGCAGATCCTTGGGAATCGTAGACGGGTTTTGCGTAGCTGTTGTAAGCAAGTCCTCCGTAGACACCTTGGTTTGCTGCTGCGGAGCTTTGTTGTTGGAGAGCTTGGGTGTAAGCTGCGAAGGTGGCAGAAGGCTGAGACTCGCTGGCCGCAGCATAGGAGTCCATGTGCCTGGCCATAAGGGAGAGCTGCTGGCCTTGGGGATACCTGTTTATGGTGCCTGGGTAGATGGCTGTGTGGTATTGGGTGTTGCTTTTCATGGCGTTGGTTCGCTCCAACACCAGAAAGGCTGCGAAGATCAGACACGCCTGCGGATAAAAAATATTTTGAGTTAACTTAAAAAAACGCTTGCTTTCATTTTTATGAAGACAACTTGTAGACGTCTTTCGTCGTATATATAACGTCTTTCAATCTTTTTTCGACCAGCGACCATTTCCATGGTTTTATTATCATCTAATCTAATCTTATCTTATCTAATCTAAGTTACAAAGATATGCAACGTTGGGGATTCACATTATAAGCATTCTCACAAGCAGACGCGTATAAGTTCGCGCTTGCACATGCCGCATGTGAACTTACAGCAAAAAAACCCAAATTTCAAATGAACATACACCCTGCAACTCTTGCCGACCTTCCAATTGCAACTCGCAACTAAACTGCACGTAGAGATAGTTCAACTTCTAACTGTGCTGTTCCCGAAGGGGTCCCATGCGGCGAGTAGAATTGTTAATTTGTAGAGGTAATTGTTACATGTAAACAGAGAGCTAGCCTTACGCCAACAACTTCCCTTGAAGCGGGGGCTTTGAGCTTTCGAGGAGGCTGGTTCTCACTTCTTGTGAAGGCTGAGTATACTATAATTTAACTAGTTGCAAAGATATATTCAAATTTTAAACTCGTATAAAATGCATCCCTACAAACAGACACGTGTAAGTCCGCGCTTACAAATGCTGCATGTGTACAAATAAAAAAAAACTTTAAATTAACATACATCCTGCTACTTTTGCCATCCTTCCCTCAAACAGGGGTGACATTGGCAAAGGGAACCATTCTTTGACAGCATTTGCAGGTTTTTTTTTATAAATAAACAAAAATCATTTCTTATAGCCTCGGTGGGAATCGAGCCTTGGCTTCTTGGAATGAAATGCAAGTATCCTACCACCCGAGCTATCTACCGGACCTGACGACTCCGTGAGCCACTGCCGAGGTTCTCACGGACCACTGGTTGAGAACCAATGTAGTAAATTTTGTTGCATGTAGAAACAGTATATGAATAAAGTGATGCATGACAGTTAACATGTTTAATTTCACAGATATAATGACGTTACAATAAATGATAATATTAGGATGACTTATTTGGTGAGCGCTGTTTTTGTGTGAATCCCGCTTCAAGAGCCCTATGCTAGTTTGGACGTTGCTATATTAATATTACTTATTCTCAAGACCAGCTCGCAAAGGGCTCTTGAGAGCCCTTTACGAGCTTCGTCGTCGATATAGAAAGCACCAGTATTGAGGCAAGACCCAGTTGCTGGCTGGATGGACCTTTTATGGCTGGTTTTTGTTAAGGTATATGAATGTTTCAACTCAGCAAAGAGCATATTTGAAAATATAAATGGTATATTTTTTTATACCCGCCGGGGATTCGAACCCACAACCTTCCATTTAAGAGTCCAACGCGATATCCACTGGACCACGGACTGGTCAGTTCTATCAATGTTGTACACCAACCAATTAAAAATATATAGAAAAGAGAAGATCCTCATTTTTGCTAAAGCTGGGAACACCTTGTCGAGAGCAGGTACTTGAACCACTAGCCTATCAAGCAATCGCTCTAACCATTGAAGCAATTAAAATGTCATACTTGGTATGTTTACGTACATTATTTTTTCAACGTTTTGATTGAAATACTTTTTTGCGTGGCTATCCATCAAAAAAAAATTTAATCCTCAAAAAAATCCCTCTTCTATAAAAGTTCTTGATAAAAAAATAAGAAAACTCCAGAAGATTACACACTTTTAAAAATTAATAAATACATACGTTTAACTTCATATTTCACAGCTTGTAATTGGGCAACCAAATTGAAGAGAAAAACAATAAAATCCACTAATTAGAACTGATGTTTTTAATTGCAGATGTGGACATGCGTTGTCCACGGATGTCGGAAGACTTGTGATGCTTCGGAAGCGCCGTCTTTTCCTTATATACCGCTCTCTGGTATGGACAATGTTCCGGTCTCCGTCTCGTGAAAGGACCTTCCTATACAACGCGCTGTCCGGAGAACGGGGCTGAAATCCGAGGCACTTAACCCTAGAGTGGTGGGTGAGATTACGCACTAGTAAAAGGTGAACCATATTATGTAATGACATTTCTTTTTTATCATAACAATACCACTTTTTTTAATTTTCCGCTCGATATCTCACTTGTTAGAGTGCTTGCACACAATGCCGAGAGCTCAGGTTCGAATCCCACCGAGGGTGTCAGAAATAATTTTTCGTTTCGGTGTTTATTTCAAAAACCTAAAATAAAATACCGTTAAGGTTTATTCAGGCTTCACAAGAAATGAGTACCAGCTCCCTCAGGACCTGGGAGAGACCCACTTCAACTGAAGTGGTTGATGTAAGGCCGGTCCGCTTACCTGTAAAAATAAAGAGGTTCCACTAGCCACATGCGAAACGCTTTAGGGATAACGCGGCAAAAAGTTACACTATATTAGTTGCGTTGTTTGATATTAGAATTCTTAGAGTTCATATTCTATTAGTATCTTATACGTTTTCAAACTAGTTTAATCAAAAAAAAAATCTTCTTCTTCGTTCTCAAGCTTTCATCCTAGGCCGCTACTGTACGATCTTTTCCGGCCACTTGTCGTAGGCATGTCTTTCGACGTTACACGCTCAGTGCCACTTTAAGCAAGCCAAAAGCTGTGCAAAACCAGTGACACCATTGTGTCTGCGAATCTCCTGCTTCAGAACCCTGTCTCTGAGGCGGATTCTCAGAATTCTTCTTCCAATGGCTCTTTGGCAAGTCCACAATCTGTTGACGCCGTGCTGAGTCAGTTCTTTTGTTTCTAGGCCAAAGATGGATTCTGAAAGCCCGCATAGCTCATATACCCTACATTTCATGTTTGTAGGGATCCTCGTGTCGTTAAAAATGTAGCCTAGATTCGCGAAGGCCGCCCTACGTCAGTCTCAGCCTCCTGGTTATTTCGCTAGCTAGATTTTCTCCCTTCTTTCACATTGTCTCCAAAGTAAGTATAGTGGTCCACGACTTCCAATACACATGTATATTATCTAAATAAAGTTTATCCAGATGAAAATATACTGGATGCATTTTGACAATTAATTAATTTTAAAACTAAACAAATTTCAAAACTTAATTTAACTCGGATATTTCACGAACCGTTTAGAGAGAACTTACATCATTCTCGACGTTTTGTGTGAGGATGAACTGAGTTTGAAAACAATATTGTGTACGACGTACGTCGCTGACGAAACGTCGAGAATGATGAAAGTTCTCTCTAAACGGTTCGTGAAATATCCGAGTTAAATTAAGTTTTGAAATTTGTTTAGTTTTAAAATTAATATAATTGTCAAAATGTCAAACGACCGTAATTCTAACTTAAACCTAAATATTGGATGCAACTGTGCAGAGCCTTTTGCTAACCTCACACAAAGCATATTGTTACAAACGCATGGGTTCGTGCGTGAGCCTAAGCACGCTGGTGTATTTCGATCAATTTGGTAAAGTATCGAACAACCCCATTGGAAGTATCTACCATGTTCAAGAACATGCAAGAAACGTCTCTGCCACCCATATATATAGGAGCAAAGATTATGTGGGAGAGACAGAGCCGCTTAAATCATTGTAACGCGAACACCACTGTAAGCAGAGCGTGACGAGTATACAATATATTGTAAACGATCAGAAAGGATCATGGCGCAAGCACTTCATGAGGCTAGGGAAGGCATTGTTGTCAACGGGCAGCTGGTAAACAACCTGCGGTATGCCGATGACACAGTCCTACTCGCTGACACTCAGGCGGATCTGCAAACATTGTTGACCAGAATAAATGTCGCTAGCAAAGAAGCTGGCATTAACATTAACTTTAAGAAGACCAAGGTCATGGTTATCAGCAGAAACACAAACGCCTCCGTACATGTAGAACTAGATGGCGAAAGCATTGAAAGATGCACTAGTTACAGGTACCTGGGATGTGTGGTCAACGAAAAGTGGGACATGTGTCAAGAAGTCAGAAGCAGACTAGAGCAAGCCCGAAATGTCTTCGCTAAAATGAGCAAATTACTGTTGTGCCGAAATTTAAGCCTTGAACTCCGGAAGCGCATAGTGAGGTGCTACGTTTTCCCAATCGCTCTGTATGGTATGGAGGGATGGACTCTCACGCAGGCACTGGAGAGACGTATTGAAGCATTCGAGATGTGTTTATACCGAAAAATGCTTCGGATCTCTTGGCGTGATCGAGTCACCAATGAAGAAGTCCTTCAACGAATGCGCACTACAAAGGAGCTCCTGCCTACCATTAAGCAGAGAAAGCTAATGTACTTCGGTCACATTATGAGAAATGAGAAGTACCGTCTCCTTCATCTTATCATTCAGGGTAAGATTGAGGGGAGAAGATCTCAGGGACGCCGAAGGACATCGTGGCTGAAGAACCTGCGACAGTGGTTCGGCAGAAGCACCAAGTCCCTATTTCGAGCCGCAGCATCAAAACTCAAAATAGCTATGATGATCGCCGATCTTCGTTAGAAGTGGCACAAGAAGAAGAAGAAGTAAACGATTTTGTGAAAAATAAATCTGGTAAAATAAAATTAAATCGCAATATAATTAAAAGAACCCCAAGTAAAATCATCCAACAACAACAACAAAAATGGGTTTTATTTATTAGATTAAAAATATAATTGCGTCGTTTTAGGGTTGATCGAGTAAAGTAAGAGATGTGATTGTAATGCCAGTAAGTGGATTGCTGTTAGTCACAGTCATACGTTAATACTTACTTATACTCCTAACATAACTGTATCTAATACTAGTTAGTCTATACTAGTTCCCGTCATAACATAATAGCTGCATTCAAGTATAAAACTTCACACATATACTCCACCAAAAATGTATGACAACTTACACGCTCACTACAAGCGTTGTTTTAGTTTACGTACATTTTTTAAATCTTACGTTTTGAACTTGAAGTATTGCAGACTGAGTGATGGATTAGTAGTAAACCAAGATATGTACGCCCACAAAAATGAATGTAACAATTTCATTCAAGATATGCATTTACATAAATGAGATATTCTGGTAAGCTATCAGATTTGAAAATTGAAAAAAATCATTTTTCCATTTCCTATGTAGAAACGAGCACAATGGACAGACTTGACTGTAAACTGCAAAGATAAAGATAATGCCTAATGATGATTTCTGCTTCGGATTTTTTTTTTGTGTAAAAATAGATTTGCGAAGAGGAATTCACCATATATATTAAATCATCAATTAATAATTCAAGAATTTATATTTTACTGAATTATTAATTAATAATTACCCGCTAACATATGTTGAAACAGGGTCGAAGATATGGTCGAAGGGCCTGGTGTGATTTGAACCGGTGTTATTCTGTTCCAAACATGATAATTATAAAATAGCGACTTGACAATTGTCGGTGTTATGGCCGAGGGGGCCAAGTGGCCGATCTTTCTAGCGTATTTGAAATAGAATAACGTTGGTTCGATCCCAGATTGGGTCACTTGACCATAACTTTGACCCTGCTGGTTCAACAGATGTTATTGGGTTTATTATTAATTAATAATTCATTGATATAAACAATAATTAATTATTATTGATGCTATTAATACCCGTTTCTGGCCAGGCCGAATAGGTTGGTGAATTGCATTCCTCTTCACATTTTTTTTTTTTTAATTAATTTAAATATATAGATTAAATTTTATTCATACCTCGGCCATAACACCGAAATGCATGTAATATGAATCTTAAATGTAATACTAAACCTTTGAAACTCAGATTGAAGATAGATATTCAATTCCTTTCATAAATAACATGAAACGAAACAATGAATCTTGCGTAGAACATGATCTGCAAGCAATATTGCGTAAGCAGATTGATTTTTTTTTTCATCAAAAGTGCAAAAATAAATTATCGATTGTATAAAATAATAAAGTGATTAAACTTTCACTAGCCGGGCTGTAATCTGTACATAATGAAAGGGAACACCTTGTGATGCAGACTAACAATTGAGTCGTATAGAACCAAAAACGGCAATCTAGGATTGCTATGAAAACCAGATAAATATGTAGAAATTGTAAGGCTTAAGTTGGAATTACGGTCATTTCACATATTTACAATTATAGTACTCGTATCTACAATTTTTTTTAATGAACTCAGTTCATCCACGGTCGTCGTGCAAAGAGGGTGTCTCATGAAGACGTTGGCTACGTTGCTAACGACACGTCGAGAATAATGTAAGTTCTCTTATAACGGTTAGTCTAATATCCGAATAAAAAAATAACTGTGTAGATATTATAAATGTAAATCGACCAGGGATGGGCCGAGATTCGTTTCACATTCGGTTTAACCAAATTTCGGCAGCTTGAACCGAACTTCGGAATTCGGTTCAAACGCCGAATATTCGGTGTAAGAATAAGTAAAATAAAATACCGGCTGGCACCATTTTGACTGTTGTAATTTGATATCATAGTATTTTTTAAAACCGTAAAATAAAAATTCGGTCTTTATCTATTCATTCATGGTCATTTATCTTAGTAGGAACAAGTGAACATTAACATACAATTTGATAAAAATTAAACCTTCTTGTACTCCGTAGTACTCCGTACACAGTAACTAGAAACTATAATAATAATAATCTATAATCTAAGTTGCAAGGATATATTCATTTAAAGCTCTCAGATGTATGCCCACAAACCAACAAGTGTAGTTCGCGCTTACAAATGCTGAATGTGTACTTACAAATAAAATCCAAGCCTCAAATGAACATAAGCCCACAACTTTTGCCGACCTTCCCTGAAACAGGGGTGACATTGGCAAAGTGAACCATTTTTTACAGTATGGGTGGTCAGCCTCATACCAACCTATAAGTCAAGGAATATGAATGATAAATTAGATTTAAATATAAAAAAGAACAAAACCTTATAAAGAAATATATACAAAAAAAAGTCAAAAATTTCCTATGCAAAAAATGTAGCAAATGAACACACCAACATAAGAAATCAACATTGCAGATTAGCCGCCACTTCTTCCTATCCTTGCATACTTCTTTCATTTCATCCAGAGTCATAACCTTTTTCATACAAGTCCTCCTTTTATTATGACTCTGGATATCCCATTCATTCGCTATTTCAGAGATTTGATCCTTCCATACTTTTCTCGGTCTTCCTCTACCACGACATCCATCTGCGTAATTTTTTTACCATTTTTACCGAACCGAAGTTCGGCCGAACTTTGGCCGATTTTTTTATTTTAACCGAATGTTCAGCCGAAGTTCATATTCGGCTCCAACCACATTCAGCCAATCCCTTAAATAGACAGAAACACAGAAAATGACATTATTTTTGTTTCTGTGTATTTATCTCGTTTGAGAAAAAAGTCTTAGATTGTCGCTTTGATTCTTGACTTGAATTTGACGTCAATCCTCGGTCCAGTTATCGAAAAATTCGCATCAATTTAAATACACATAATGGTAGAATTTCGCCGTCATTCTGCGAAGCCCGACTGACGCCGAATCACCTGGCCGAATGGTAATTTAAGTTGCAACGAAAGTGTTTATTACGTCTTGATAGACGGAGGAATTCTATGAATCATTCTCATCAATCTGATATGTATATACAATCAAGCTTATCAAGCAATTCCACGAATCATTTTCATCCATCTGATACATATACAATCAAGCTTTCCATTATTTTTGCAATTATTATACATCGCCAATCGTTCCTTGACAAATAGGCTGACCACCCATACGTACTGTTAAAATTGGTTCACTTTGCCAATGTCACTCCTGTTTCAGGGAAGGTCGGCAAGAGTTGCAGGGCTTATGTTCATTTGAGATTGGGTTTTTTTATTGTAGGTCCACATGCGGCATGTGTGAGCGCGAAATTATCGTGTCTGCTTGTGGGAATGCATTTAATACGAATCTCAAATGATACATATATTTGCAACTTAGATTTAGATTTAGATTTAGACATGAATACGAGTAATAATAATAGATTTAAATGAATTTCATGTCATTCCGTTGTCTACGATAACATTGGCGGTAGCTCAACCGACTCCTTTCTCACATTTCCGATACATAATAGGGATGTCCATTAAAACTGGAAAAACTCGTCTCTCTGTGAAGTAAAGCATATTCTTTAATCCAACGATAAAATTCGCTCTCAGCCGACAAAAAAAAGGCAACAGCGAAAAAAAGATACCTGTCTCATTTTGTTATCCTTTTTTTTATCTTTAAAGTTACTCCACCGGTTTTTAAGTCATGTTATGTGTTAAAATTAGACATGGAATCTCATGTTTATCTACCGCTGATTGACGGCATCTAGAGAAATTCGAGATCTTGTTTTGTTTATTTGAAAATTACTTACCTGTATATTTTTTCTACTTCACCTTGATTCTTGTTTGCAAAGTGTATCGGGGCTATTCATAGACATTTTAGTCGTCGGTTGAGCCTACGTTTTGACAAACAAATCGCCCCCACAGTTCTTGTTTACCGTATACCTACGCCAATCTTGTCAAATATGACTTTTTCAAGCAGTTGTCTTATGAATCAAATTCTACACAATCTGAGCCAAGAAAACCCGTAAAACTCGATAATGTGAGAGTTCTTTTAAATGTTTTTTAAATAAATTTCTTGTTTTTATCAGACACATTGGTCCAGTACACATGCAAACATTGCTCATGTAAAATTTTCTCAATGGCGTATACGGTAAACAAGAACTAAGGCAGCGAAATGGTGCCTGGGCTGGAAGTTTCATCAGCACGGTAATTCTTACCTACCGAATTTTGTAATATTTATATGAAGACAAATCAGCTGTTCACTTGCGGCCATCTTGGATTGACAGGTCTTCATCCAAATGCATCATTAGTTTGTTAAAGCGTGGGCTCAACAGACGACTAAAATGTTTAAGAATAACACGATCTCCTCTTAGGGTGTCAGAAAAAAATCCAATTTCGGTGTTTATTTCAAGCCCGAATTCAAAATGCCGGCAAGGCTTACTCAGCATTCTCAAGAAATTAGAAACAGCCCCTTCAAGAACTGGAAAACTCTGACTTCTAGTGAAGTGGCTGACGTAAAGCCGGCACTCTATGCTGTGAAAGTAAATAGGCTCCACCGCCACATGTGACTCCTTCGAGGACAATGCGGTAAGAAGTTCCGCTGTATGTTCAACTTTGTTGTATTTTTGCGTGCGTATGCATGCAAACTTTAAATAATGAAATAAATATGTGTGAGCTTAATTCTAGTGATAAAAAAAATCCAGTAGGTAGTACTTAAAAACTATAAGCATTCTACATTTTATCAATAGTTTTTTTATCTTTTAAAATACGAGATCCAAACAATATCTTCTTACGAATATTCTAATTGTCCAAAATTCATATAAGTAATTGCATCATTAATAATAATCATTTAATATACCCAAGTACTATTTCTTGTACAAATATGTTTATGCAATACTGTATGAATAAAAGCGCGATTGGGTTTTTTAGCTCGGCAAATTAATGTAAGTAAATACACAGTGCAGTGATAGGAGAAAAAAAAAACTGAACTTTTTTAGAATGTCCAATGTTCATGTCGTACGAAATGAGCGGCAGAATTCACTTCGCCCAAAGTGAATGCGATAAAGATCTCGTGGGTGAGACAAAAAATGGAGCAAGCAGGTGGAGAGACGGAGAAAGGTGAGGCGTTACGTCAAAATAATGCACGACTGTCAAATTTCATTAATTTATGTCATGATTGTATTAACAAGCGAGGAATTTGTGTTTTTTCTCACATTTTTTTGAATGACTGTTAAATTTAAATTCATTTACTCCACTTACATGAATTTTGCATTTTATAAATGTAAATCATCTTCTCGAAAAACCTTCAAATGATCATAAATTTTACTGAGAAAAGTAGAAGAGTGTTTTGTTACGATGAAATCTAAAATTACAAAAATCTCATTCCTCAAATTTTTTCATGGTCCTTACATCAAATAAGGACCGTGTTACGTTAAAGTAAGTGATTGGTGTAAGACTGCCCCTTTTACTTGTAAAAATAGATAGGCTCCACAAATTTAAGCAACCTGTCCGAGGAGAGCGTGACAAGTTAATGCACTGCATGTACAGCTTAGTGGCGTTTTTGCAATTGATTTTATCGATCAAAAGCACGAGTACATGAGTGCATACTAGATATAATGATTGTAGAATAGGACGTAATCTTTTTCTACCGTATTCGGAAAAATAGACTGGATATAAAACTATGAAAAAATATCTGAATTTCAGATCCTGTTTTTTTTTGTACGTTCATTATAAACCAACCAAAAACTGCATAAAAAACAGTAATAACCCCTTTTCAATTTTGAGACCGATAATTATTCAAATAACATCTCATTTCTCAAAAGATTTTTATTTTCTTTTCCTTGCACAAATTTAAATAATAAATAAATACATACAACGCCTTCCAGCCCCGCACGCAATATTTTACTCGCAATGAACGGTTCTTAGCGTAATGAATGGTTCGCGTCGCATGTCGTGAACTATTAAAAAAAAGTCCTGCGGCGTACGAACAAAACGCACCTTTATGTTATTTATAAGAAGAAATTATACTTGAAATACGTGTGAACATGACTTTTAACAGTAATATTTAAACCTTTTTTTTATTTCCAATTCTACCCTTTTGTGTTTAAAAAATCCCGTTTAATTGTTTATTTTTTTTATTTTTTGGCCATAGCAACTAAATGGCACATTAAAAGTAATGTAGGTATTACCGTGTTATTTCTGAAGGAATCGTAAATGGCAAATATAGCCTATTTGTTTTCACAAGTAATAGGACAGTCCAACGCCTACCCTTTCATTTGAAGTGAGAGTTTTTCTGCTCTCGAGAGCGCTAGTTGCCGTTTCCAGTGAAGGCTGAGTAAACCTTACCGATATTTTATCTTGGGTTTCGAAATCAACACCGAAACAGTAAATCTTTTCCGACAACCTCAGTGGTTATCGAAGCCTAGCTCTCAGCGTGGAATGCGAGCATTCAACCACAATTCTACTACCTCGGGTTTGAATCCCACCGAGACGAGGATATCAAAAATGATTTCTTGTTATGTTGTTTACTTCAAACCCAAGATAAAATACCCGAAACGTTTATTCAGCCTTCACAAGAAATGAGTACCAGTCCCCTCAGGAGCTGGAAAACCCCCTCTTCAACTGAATTGGTTGGAGCAAAGCCGGCCCGGCCTCCTTACCTTTGAAAAGAAAAAGGTTCCACTCGCCACATGTGAAACCCTTTGGAGAGAACGCAGCAAGAAGTTACGCTTTATGTGTAGCTTGTTTAAAATTTGATTCTTTCTAAAAAAATAAAAAGAAAATAAAAAAATAGAGTTTGGAAGTAAAATATGCGCTATTTATATAATTATATGCATACAATTGTATTCAATTATCTTTTCAATGATATCATTTACTAGTTTTGGCAGTTTTAAATATCTCGTAGCCAGGCGCGTGCATAGGGTATAGGCAAATACATTTCAGGATAAATATTTTCTCCCATTCGTTTAAAATAACTCATTTGAAATTGACTGAAGTGCTAACGATGGCTCCAATCGAACAAAAAGATTAAATTTTCAATCTGAATATCAAGCTTAAATGTTTTTTTACCATAGATTGCCTACCTATTAGGCGCAGGTGCCTGTATGGGATGCACGCCCCCGCTCGTAGCCTTGGTGCCTAATCATACTCATTATGTCCAATTACTTTCCTTTTGCTCTGGCTTGCGAGAAATGTGAATTTTATTGGTGGGTGGCACGTTTGGAATCTGCAAATAAATATGCCTTATTTACCTAAGTGCATACAATATGGCTTTTAAGATAATATTTATCATTCATTGAAAGTATATTTTATTTTGTTGTTCGGAATCGACGAAAGTAAAAATAAACCGGCTCGGTAGTCCAATGCCTCCAGTACGAACTTAAACTCACTTTTACTAAGTAAGGCATAAAGTAAGTATTCCAAATTTTGTGTGAAAATAGGATAGAAGACGTCAAGGAGAAACTAAAACATAATTTAATAACTTTGGAACTAAACATTATCTTTGGTACAGAAATTTGGTTCTTTAGTTAATAGTCTCTAGTAATATTGGCATGCATATAGCTTCCATAATATATTAAACGCCAATTTGAAAGTAGGAATGATTTCTTCTTGTTGATGTAATCTTTTAAGGTTTTTTTCACACAAAAAATGGTCTAAATTCCTACAACATCTGCTTTCGTCTGAAAAAATGCTAGTTCAACTGTCAGTTACAAATATACTTTTGTACATAAATTCTTTAAGAGGAATGCAATTCCCTTCTTATTTCGCCTGGCCAGAAACAGGTATTGACATTATCAATTTTTATCAAGTGTGTTAATTATTTCAATTTCCGTAATTTCTGTGTTGGTATGAGGCTGAACCCCCATGCTGTAAACTTGGTTCACTTTTGCCGATGTCACACTGGTGCTAGGAAAAGGCGGCAGGAGTTGCAAAGTTTATGTTTATGTGAGTTTTGATTTATTTTGAATGTACACATGCAGCATGTGTAAGCGCGAACTCACTAGTGTCTGCTTGAGGACATGCATTAAATATGAGCATGAAATGTCAACTAATCTTTATAGCTTAGATTATAGATTATAGGTTCAATTCGACTCATATAATATAGTAAAAATCGAACAACAACAATAAGTTTTCAGTGGTAACGCTGCGGACTCTGAATGGGAAGGTTGTGGGTTCAAATTCCGGTGGAGCACAAAAAATATGCCATTTATATTTTCAAAATTTGCTCTTCGCTGGGTGAAAAAATCATAAACCTTTACCAATGACCGGTTACCAAAGGTTCATCCAGCCTTACAGCAACTGGGTCTTGCTTGAGTATTGACGCTTTGTAGCGACGACCAAGCTCGTACACCTCTGCGGCACTACAGCAAGTGTCATAGACCCCTAGAGTCTCTAGAATCTAGGAAGTCTCCCGCACAGGATTTCTTAAAAAAAAAAGTATGAAAAATGGCTCACAATTGATGAGTGTTCATAAGAAAAACAATTAAACTGTCTTGCGGTGACAAGGAAGTATTTTTTAATATCGGACTTTCAGAATTGAGTATTCCAGTTGAGTAAATCTTAACGTAATATCCTGCGTATGTGATAATGTTACTCTGCGTCCCGGGTGAAGTGACCGTAAGTGGACATTTTAATGAGACACTCGTAATCAAGTGAAATATATTGCATGCGAAAAATACTATAAAAGTGATGCTCTACTCAAAGCTATTAACTTCATTTTTGTCATATATATATTTTTTATTATTTCGTATCCAGCCGCAATTCCACTAGGGGTAGCCAGAACCTCCACATATTTGTCTCCACTTTGTTTTATCCTTGTGCACTTCTTACATCTACTTGACATTTATCACTCTCTTCTTTTTATCTCACTCGTTAGGTTCCAGCCATTTGCAATTTCGTTAATTAAATCAATTCATTATTTCTTTTGTCTTCCCCTTCCACACTTACCTTTGACATTTTTTCGGTCCAAATTTTTTGTGAGTAGTTGATTGTCCCTTCTTTCTAGGTTCCCAAAATATATCATTGTACTTCTTTGTATATTTCACTCTTATATTCTCGTTTATACCGCGCTCATTCATAACCCAGCCCCATACCATTCACAACATTTACCATACCATTCAGAGCCTTACCAGTCATTCCTCTTAAATTAGCCATTTCTACAGTAAATACATGTGCTTTTTACTTAATTGGTTTTCATTCACCGTCAATGTCTCACTTCCATACACCAGCGTCGGTAAAAATATCACATTGTGTGCTGCTAGTCTCATATTCTTGGAGAGCCTTTCATTCCTAGTATTCCTTCCAATCTCTATAATCTATCAAAAATATAAAATCGAACGGACGTATGTTTGTCCTGTATGGACTATGTTTGTCCTGTATGGACTCCTAAACTACTAAACAGATAGCGATGGAACTTACACGAGTAATTCTTTACATGCACACTTACGGGGCTATTCTTAGACATTTTAGTCGTCGGTTGATCCCACGCTTTGACAAACTAATAGTGCCTGAGCTGGAAGTTTCATCAGATGTTCATTGTTACCTACCAAATTTTGTAACATTTGTATGAAGACAAATCAGCTGTTCACTTGCAGTCATCTTGGATTGACAGGTCTTCATACAAATGCATCATTAGTTTGTCAAAGCGTGGGCTCAACCGACGACTAAAAGTCTTTTGTCTAAAAATAATGGAGCAATAAAGGAAATAAGAGCTGAAAAAAACTTTATCTACTTTCACCTCATGACAGGGGTTTTTTTAGAATAAAAGCAAACCGACAACACAGTGGAGATATATCTGCAAAGATACTGGCCACCGCTACCAGAATTACAACATGATACAATAACAGTAACCAGACGAGCCACCACAAAGGGTGGCAGGATACAGCAAGTTTATTAATAAAACAAAATTATAATAATAATAATAATAAATGTTTATTCCAGCTTATGTAGTCATGTGGAGGATGCAATACATTACCAGCCATAAAAAAATACAGCAATAGAAAAGTACATGGAAAAAAAATACAAAAATGAAAAATAAATAAAATAAGAAATTGGAGTTAGCTTATTGCTGTGGCAAGCTGACGGACAATTTTACTCCAAAGTGCGGTTATTGGGTATTGCAGTGTTTACGTTTGGTCCAGCGAGGAGTTATATTATATACTCATAACATTAAAGTATGCTTGTCGGAAGTGCAAAATAAACCAGTCTGGTGACTTTTTTGTTGTTGGGAGCAAAATTGAATCGAATGCCCGGCTCGTCGCAAATGAACCGAATTTAATGATGGCATCGCAGATTGAGAATTCTGATTAAATACAATGTCGCAAAATGTAAGCAAAAACCTTGAAGATTATTTATTTTTATGCAATTTGTACCTTAACAGTGCTATTAACTAAGCATTTAATCCATTGATTTCCCCCGATAATCATGTAGTATTTACTTTAGGAGGCGGATGAGTTCAGGTTTTGCTATGTGTGAATAACGTATCTAATTTTTAATTTAACATATGAGTGATTCCTTGACTTATAGGTTGGTATGAGGCTGACCACCCATACTGTAAAAAATGGTTCACTTTGCCAATGTCACCCCTGTTTCAGGGAATGTCGGCAAGAGTTGCAGAGCTTATGTTCATTTGAGGTTTGGATTTTATTTGTAAGTACACAATCAGCATTTGTAAGCGCGAACTACACGTGTTTGTTTGTGGGCATACATCTGAGAGCTTTGAATGAATATATCCTTGCAACTTAGATTATAGATTATAGATATATAGTGATAATAGTCCGAGATCGGTCCATGTGGTATGTTATCTTTGGACGTTTCGCTTACGTTTTTAATTAGCTTCTTTTTACGATTATGTATGCACTGTTCAAGCAAATTATAACTTTACTATGTTTACCAATCCACGCGGGCTTTCCTTTTTTTGAGGAAGCACGTTCTCCCTACTCTTGGCAGCTGGATAAGAAGTCTCGACTTTTCTAGTGATCGTATTCCTTGACTTATAGGTTGGTATGAGGCTGACCACCCATACTGTAAAAAATGGTTCACTTTGCCAATGTCACCCCTGTTTCAGGGAAGGTCGGCAAAAGTTGTGGGGCTTATGTTCATTTGAGGTTTGGATTTTATTTGTAAGTACACATTCAGCATTTGTAAGCGCGAACTACACTTGTTGGTTTGTGGGCATACATCTGAGAGCTTTAAATGAATATATCCTTGCAACTTAGATTATAGATTATAGATTATTATAGTATCAATAGGAAGGAAGCAATTAAACATGGCCGAATGCTTAATAGCAGATCGACGATCAACTGATCTTCATACAAAATATAGTTAAATCTTCTAAGGACATTAAGAACCACAGACATTTTCATACCTATAAGATGCCATCTCTGGACTGAATATTTTTGTTAGATTAAGCGTACCACCACCAAAATGATCAATCAACTCAAGTCTCCTGACGATTTTCCTCAAACCCAGATGAGATAGTTTGGGAATCTAGAAAGAATGAACAATGAACTACTGACAAAAAGAGTGTTCTGAAAAAATGTCAAAGGTAAGTGTGGAAGGGGAAGACAAAGTAAAGAATGCATTGATTAAATAAGCGAGATGTTTTCCTCTGTACGGAAAAAAACTTCTTTTTTTTAATATTTTTTTTATAAATTTCCGATATCTGTCCGCGAGTTGCAGTACTGTGCTTTCGTTTTCTTTCGACTCTATTAACGATGTTTGGTATCAACACGGCAATTTAAAAAATCACCATAAAAACTTCGTTAATTTTTAATTATAATTTCTTTTCAGCGTACGAGTTCCCGTAATCAAAATTTATCTCATCCTTTTAAATTTTTACAACTTTAACATGATACTCGTATCATACCTGAAAGGTCCTTTCATTTTTAGTGATTGTTATGTAATCAAATTGATAAAATCTATAAACAATGGCTCCCGATACCAAAGCAAAAACGTTACAATGTAACAATGGTGAAAGGACCTATTTATTTGAACCATTAGTGTGCAAAAAAAAATGCAAAAAAATAGGTTTGATGGTCGTAGACGAATATATATGAATTCTAAAACGTAAGCAATGAAAATAAAGAAGAAACTCTACGCTACTAAAACGCTTCTAAGCTACACATAAAGTGTAACTTCTTGCCGTGTTGTCCCCGAGGGTCGCATGTGGCGAGTTGAATCTATTTATTTTTACAGGTAAGGGGGCGGTTTTACGCCAACCACTTCAGTTGAAGTGGGGGTTTCCCAGCTCCCGAGAGGGCTGGTACTCATTTCTTGTGAAGGCTGAGTAAACCTTGCCGGTATTTTTTTTATTTTGGGGTTTGAAATAAACACCGAAACGGGAACTCATTTCTGACACCCTCGGCGGAATGCGAACCCGAGCTCACGGCATGGAATGCAAGCACTCTACCAACTGAGCTATCGACCGGCAAGGCTTAAATTCATTGGTTTTATGGTGTAAGTCCGCACGCGGCACGTGTAAGCGTGAACTTTTACGTGTCTGCCTGTGGGCATGCATTTAATATGAATCTTAAATGTAGTATATCTTTGCAACTTAGATCATTGCGTAAGTGTAAATATAAGCCTAAATAGTGCAACGTCACTGGTCAAGATTTTTTGTAATTACACTTTACCTAGAGTGGCGGTCACTCTTACTCTCCGTTCACCTTCACTCCCGTGTCCCGTCTCTCTCACGCTCGCACAATTCCCTTAAGAGATGCAGGAAAGAGATAGCCTGGGCAATGACCTCGAGGCATTCTCCGGTCCAGTATTGTATTTTTCTTCTTTTTGGCTCCTTTTTTAAGCCTCTTTTTGGTTCGGCTACGCCTTTTCTTCCGACCGCTTGTGCATTGAGAGGTTTTTTAATTAAACTATTACGCGTTACAACATTTTACTGAAGTTGATTTTGCAATACTAAATAATAAAAAAATGTAAAAACTCATGCCAAGAAAAAAAATACATGCATTCATTAGAATTTTTACTAAATTTGCATTTCTCTTTATTTTCCACTGTTCAGCTATATAGTTTATAATCTGCATTAATATATCTACATTCAAGGCTCATATTAAATGCATGCCCACACGCAGGCACATATATGTAAGTTCACGCTTACACATGCTGTATGTGTAGGTACATACAAAATAAACAAAACCTCACGTGAACATAAACTTTGATACTCCTTCCACCTTTTACCTGAAACCGGAGTGGCGTTGGCAAACGTGAACCAAGTTTATACGGCATGGGGGGTCAGTCTCATACCAACCTATTAGTCAAGGAACTAAGTCAAGGCTATTATAATTGAAAAAAAAGGCTTAATGTATTTTTATCCATATTGAAAGAATTGATATCAAAGAAAATTTGGTTTACATCTGTGGTTCACATTCTAAATGTTACACCAATAAATATTACGTCAAAAAAATTCAAACAAAATATATGCAGTCGGCTTATTTTTTTTAAATATTTTAATTATTCCATTTTATAAGTATTAATTTATTCAAAAAAAGTAACGCCAAATAAATAATAAGTCATTTCGTGCATTCTAAAAAATGAATGTCATTTTATACAGTCCGAAAGGCAATCACCGCTGCATTCTTTATATCTGAAAAAAAACGCGATTTCTGCATAAAAAATCTGCATGCCTAGACGGAGAAAAATAATCCATATTTCAAATTTCCGACAATGGCCGAAAGTGAAGGTAAACCGTGTAGCGTTATGACTGGATATTTATCAAAATGTAATTTGTTTTTTTACTTCTTTTTTTTATTGTTTTTTAAATATTACTTTTAAGCCAACATTGCGTATAATCCATGTCGTCTATAATCTAAGTTGCAAAGATATATCAACATTTAAGATTCCGTGTAAGTTCGCGTTTACAATAATTAATGCTACATGACTTGTAGTACTCATAGAGTTGCGTACTAATAAAAATTAAAAACCAAACCTCAAAATTGCCATAAACCCTGCAACTTTTGCCGACTTTCTCTGAAACGGGGGTATAGAGCCTATAATCTTAGTTGCAAATATATATAAACATTTCATATTCATTTAATTTTATAATTTTTTGATGAATTAAAAACACTGTTTATTTTCACGGATAAATTTATTCAAAAAGATTAAAATCCTTAAACAAATTACGAACGTTTTCGACCTAGTAGGTCATCTTCAGGTATGATTACAGTAAAAGTCGTTAATACACAAACAATACAAAATATAATTTCATATTCATATTAAATGCATGTCCACAAACAGACGCGTGTAAGTTTGCGCTTACAAATGCATGTGTACCTACTTACAAATTAAAAAACAAACCTCGAATGAACATAAACCAAGGGATATAAATCCTGTTCTAAATAGCTATTTATAAGTATTCTATAACCAAAACACTGTTTTGTTTTTCGCTTGACTCGATTGCTGTATGGCCAATATTGAGTATTTTGAAAATAAGATGATATTTTTACATTCTCTGAAGACTTGACCCCTTCGGACAGCAAGTTTCAGCACCATATTTCACTTTTGTCGTATTGTAAACTAAATGTAGAGCTGTGAAAAGGGGTGAAAGAAATGGTTAGACTTTTAACTTCTCTCATACAAAAACAATAAACCTTGAGCCATGAAGAAGTACAAGAATTATTAATAATAATATTATTAAAAGGATTCATTTGGTGAGCGCTGTTTTCATGTGAATCACGCTTCAAGAGCCCTATATGAGCTTGTCCGTCGCTGTAGAAATCGCCAATTCTCAAGCAACACCCATTTGCTGTATTATTGTTATAATCGAAAATAATTTCTGGAAATTTCAAATTACTTCATTATAAACTATAAAAACCAAATTGAAATCATTTATTCGAAATGTGGAAAAGATGTTTTGTATAAATTATAGCTCAGAGACATCAGAAACCAATGCATGAAACTTTTCGCTACCATAGCGTTTGCCACAAAATGGATAAAAACAAAGGCGCCGTTACAGTTTCCATACGTGTTTTAGTAAACGCTTTGCTTGAGTTTAGACGCAGTGTTTTACGTTTCGAATACTGAATGTGTTGGATAATGATTCATCAGATAGACGCGACGGTTTGTAATTGCCGTCGCTACATTGTTGAGGCGGTATGAGAACTAGTTTGAAGGTAGGAATGGTGATTGTGAGTCGAGCGAAGAAAATGGATGCATTTAAATTCGAAGCTTACTAGTGTCCACTCTAAGCAGCTATGCGCAACTTTTTCCATCCACAAATATATTTAAATTATTTTGTTATTTTTAAAACTGACAACATTTTGTTACTTGTACTATTATCACACAGAAACGGCTAAAAATTTCAGCTCAAGTTTATTGATCATCAAAATATGGCGAATTGTTTATTTGATAAAATTAAATGTAATTATTTCTTTGTATTCCTTGACTTATAGTTTGGTATGAGGCTGACCACCCATACTGTTAAAAAATGGTTCACTTTGCCAATGTCTCCCTGTTCCAGGAAAGTTACAGGGTTTTCAAGAGATACAGGGCTTATACACATTTGAGATTGAGTTTTTGTGTTGTAAGTCCACACGCGGTATGTGTAAGTGCGAACTTATACGCGTTTCATTATAAGATTGCATTTAATATGGGTCTTGAATTAAATATATATTTGCAACTTAGATTATAGACTTTTAACTTGATAATTTATAAAACATGCATAATCTTTACGATTGTAGTTAGATAAACAGTCATTAGAGGTGCAATGAGTATTTATTCATTTTTGGTATGCATTTCTCGACAATAAAGGAAGTTGAGTTACAAAGCAACACAAATAAATATAATATGCCACATTGTTAGATTGGTGACTGTCTCAAAATCACTGCTACTCAAAACTATCAAACGTTAATAATTTTTCATATGCGTATACTTTTCAGGCAATATTCATGATAGTAATTTTCTTGAGATGTATTTTTTACATAGGGGGCTTAGATATATACTTACTAAAAACATGGGTCTTACAAATGAAAGGTATTGAGGTAAAGTGTTTCTAGTAAAAGTACAAGTTATAATAATTTATTCATTTTACTTGAGTGAGCGAAACAAAGGCAAAGTACTCGTATGTAAGTAATATCTATGTAGTATGTACTAAAACTAAAATCTAACACCTTTTTATGTACCGTAGCGAAATTTATATCTAATCTAATGTAATCTAATCTAAGTTGCATAATATATGTAACATTACAGATTCACATTATATGCACTTTCACAAACAGACATGCACAAGTTCGCGCTTAAACATGCCGCATGTGGTCCTACAATACAAAAACCCGAATCTCACATGGATATACCCTGCAACTCTTGCCGACCTTCCCTGAAACAGGGGGGACATTGGCAAAGTAAACCATTCTACAGCATGGGTGGTCAGCCGCATAACAACCTATAAGTCAAGGAATATACACAACAAATTACATTTTTAAAACACCGTAGTGAAAAAAATTATCAAACTCAATTTTACATACAATGGTAAATAAATTCCTTGCCACAAAAGTCTCGCGCGCCACAAATTCCACTCAGCTGAAAATTTTAGAACGTGCGTATTGATTGACGTTAAAACAAATCAGTTTGTAATTATTCCTCTGCATTGAAAATAATATTTAATTGCAACCGGAAATGGTTGTCACTATTTAATACAACTTCCGCTACCGAAAACAATACATAACAATAATTTCCTCTCAATGTTATTAACATATCAATCGGAGACCAAATTTAACTCCAACGTAATAATATGAAGTTTTATTTTGTTAAAAGCAAACATGGTGAAATTTTATGAACGAAAGAAGCCCCCAACAATTTTCATGAGTTTGCATATAAGCATTTAAATTTATAGTTATTAAGATCTCTACACCTTTATGAGTTGTAAATATATTATATCGACATAAGAGGTTCATACTAGATGCACTTACGAGTATACACAAGAGGAAGTATTCGTTGAGATGTTATGATGTGTGTGTCTGCATCTCTTACCAACTTTTTTCAAATATGATTGGCATCGGCAAAAGTTGCATATTTTTATATTCCAATCTAATCAGTCAATGACAGAAAAGGATTTTCTTAAACTGAATTAATTTTGTATTAATCATATTATTACTGGTTACATACAATATAGTATGAGGCTGGCTCTCACTGCCACCTTGGCTTCAGGGAAAGGCGGCAGAATTTTCAAAGTTTCTGTTCATGTGAGATTTGGTTTATTTTGTATGTACACATGCAGCATGTGTAAGAGCGAACTTACGTGTGCTTGCTTGTGGGCATGCATTAAATATGAATCTTAAATATCAACATATCTTTGCAGCTAAGATTATATAATAGATCGCCATTTGAAAAAATGCTTCTGCTCCTCTAAAAACATGAAATAGCTGTATGGAATTTGAAGTTGAAAAAAATATTTGAGATTAAACAATAGAATATTAACCATACAAATAAGATATCATCATTGTGGTTTGATAAGTTGGTTTGCATTTTTTTGTACTAAAAATGTTGTTAGCTTTAAAAACTCTGCGGTCAGTCTATTCAATTGAAAAGCACTATTCTCCAACCAGTGCAAACCACTTGGTTAATTTTGTTCAGATTTTTTTACCGATGTTTAGTTTCACTCTCAATGCAAAATACTTATTAATTCAATCTGCTTATGGTAAAACCAATGTGTAGAACTTGAATCGGAAAGTCCTCCTTACATTGATCTTGCCTTTACATAAATATTGATTTAATTTTGTAAATACAATAACCTTCTTGTCAATGAAAAAGAAAACTTTCATTTGTTTTGTGCTCTTCCCACGAAAGTCAAAAAAAGTCTTCTATAGGGCCAAAGTTTGTATAATTCAATAGATAACGTAAAGGTTAGTTCTTTTTTTTAACTCAAAGAATGTCTCACAATATGTACAAGTATTACGTGTTTTGTAGAAGTAGTAAGTACACTTTCAAGATAAATAAAAGTCAATAGTGAAAGATTTGTTACTATTTAAAGTTCAAACGAATTGTATTATTAAAATAAAACCTCAATATCAGCACGAACTTACAATATTTTACCTCAACTGTCGTTTGTTTTGATTCTAGAACTTCTTCCTTTTCTAGAAACGTATTCGTCAATTTGGTTTTGGTTTTTCTGTGGCTATGAAATGGAATGATTAATTCAAGCTTAAATGGGTGGAAATCATTGAAAATAATATACATTGCATTTCTTAAATTTTGCAGATTTCACCCCCAATTATCAAAAAAAACATAAGGAAATAAATTTTAAGTGATCATAAAAACCTATTTAACTACCAATTAGAACGACATAATTTCATAATGGATGGCTGACCCACAAATTATGGTAAAAGATCTCTTTCACTCACGTTAAGGAGCAAGGTGATAAAAAATACATTAACTTTCATACAATGCATTTCATTTTCAAACTAGCATGTTACAACAACTCTTGATTTGTATATACGACCAAATGATTCATTCTTTCTTTTGATCAATTTTTCAAAACAGCTCCTTCTTGCCATTATTAGTCATCGATCTGTAATATTCTTGGCCATCTAGGTGTCAGTCCATTCAGAGGATGATTTATTTATTGTATTTTTATTTGATAAAAGAGCGCCGTCTATAATCTATAATCTATAATCTAAGCTGCAAGGATATGTTAACATTTAAGGCTCATATGAAATGCATGCCTACAGACAGGCACATGTAGGTTAGCGACTACACATTCTGCATGTGTGCAAACAAATAAAGAAAACCTCACATGGACATAAACCTTGCAACTCCTGCCGCCGTTCCCTGAACCGGGTTGGCATTGGCAAAAGTGAAGCGATTTTTACAGCACGGGTGGTCAGCCTCGTACCAACCTATCAGTCAAGGAGCACAAAAAAATATAAATGATTTACAGAAATTTATAATGAGACACATTACAAATTAAAATTAAAATAAAGTAAAATTAAAATGAAACTGAATATTAAACTTAGAATTAATGCCCTAGCCGCCATTGTTGCAAATCAACCGCCATTCCTCGTTATCCGTCCATCGTTATTGTATATATTTCTACGTTTTTTTCATTGATTAGTGCAAAGATGGTTTGTCTTTCTAATCTTATCTAATCTAAGTTGCAGATATATGTAGCATTTAAGATTCACATTATATGCATTTTCACAAGCAGACACGTATAAGTTCACGCTTAAACATGCCGCATGTGGACCTACAATATAAAAATCCGAATCTCAAATGAACATGTACCCTGCAACTCTTGCCGACCTTCCCTGAAACAGGGGTGGCATTGGCAAAGTAAACCATTTTCTACAGCATGGGTGGTCAGCCGCATCTTTCATTTGTATAAATAAACTGATCAAAACACGATTTGCAAAGTTTATCTTGAGATTCAAATTTTCTCATAATAGCCTATAAGTAATTTGACACACAATTATTTTTGAATATTAATATATTTGTGAATGCATGATGAGTTTTTAATAATCGCATTCACAACTTAAATTTTTTAATTAGAAACCTCTACATTGCATCGGATTTGTGAACAAAAATGATTATCAACAATTTTTTGAGTTATGTTTCGATCTACGATTTATTTTCCGGAACGAATTACTTATGATACGGTTACTGAGGTTGCTCTTGATGTAGTGAAAGGCTTTCCTTGTGGAATAACAACTTTTACCCATTATAATAAATACTATGGCGCTATGACGCAACTTGCGTTACAGGCGATCCATCTGTTACACCAATTCTATAATAGCCAAACTATTAACATGTAATGTGTATCACCAGAGAGGAATCTAGGTAAAGAGGCCTTGGGCAAATTTCCATTTTAAGGTGTAAAAAAGAAAGTGGTATGTTAGTATCGAAAACTATATAGTACCTATGTACACTGTTTTTTTATAATAAACATTTCATTTATTGATGTGTATACTGATACTTAAAGATTAAACTTAATAAGTGACATATATGTCATATTTGACTAGAATAGGTTTCTCAAATAATTGCACATTTTTCTCTATTTTCTGCGAGACAAAACACAAAAAATAAATTGCACAGAATCTGCACTCGACTTTTTTATAGCCTTCAGCTATAGCAAGAAAGTAAAAATGGAAAAGTTTTGTAATTTAGAAGTTTGTTATGAGCACTTTTTTATAATTAGTTCACTTAGTATGAGAAGTTACATCCAATGAAATGTTTTATCTACGATTTCTCAAATTAGTGAATCAGCACATATTTAGTCTAACCTTTAAATTGGCAATATAGGGTGTCGTATTATAACTTACTTTCGTCATGCTTGGTTTTAGTATCCTGGAGGCAAGACAGATTGATCTTTCGATAGTTCATTTAGATTTCTTGATACATGACGAGATTGGCAATCCTGCTATTCTGGAAGCAGTTAGTCTGTAGGTTCCAGGTTATTATTGTAGACAACGTGAGCTTAGACTATTGTAACTCGAAGGATGCAGACCTAATCTACATAAGGTTATGACTGTGTGGAGGGCAATGGCTATGCTCAATGAGATCCCCTCCTCGGTTGATATCTTCCACCTGAGTGAGAATCAACCTAAGCACAGACGTTTCTGCTAAGCTGATTTCTGTTATTTATTTATTTATTTTTTAAATTGTAATACGTAGGCTTTACCTGTAGTGTGTAATATTTTATTTTCATAAATACAAGATAATAGATATTGCCTTGATGCCTCTGGCATTACCTTTGTACCATAAATACTAAATCCGTACCTGTCTATCGGATAAAGATGAAAAAACTACGACAAATTTGTAATTTATTGCTTTAGTATAATATTTGTATGGACCTTATATATTATCAATCAATTTCAATTTGCATGTATAATGACTGACCGAATGATTCAAATAACTGTAATTACAGGCAGTTTTTTTTATCTTTGTTTGGCTATTGAATAATCGCATGCAATTTTTGTTGTTGTCTCACGCTTACATAATCGAATGTGTGTCATATGAAATCATAAAGAAAGCATTTTTTTTTTTTTTAAGAAATCCTGTGCGGGAGACTCCCTAGATTCTAAGGACTCTAGGGGTCTATGACACTTGTTGTAGTGCCGCAGAGGTTTACGAGCTTGGTCGTCGCTACAAAGCGCCAATACTCAAGCAAGACCCAATTGCTGTAAGGCTGGATGGACCTTTGGTGACCGGTCATTGGTAAAGGTGTATGAATTTTTCAACCCAGCGAAGAGCACATTCGAAATATGAATGGTATATTTTTGTGCTCCGCCAGGATTAGAATCCACAACCTTCCATTTACGAGTCCGAAGTGTTGCCACTACGGACTACGGACCGGTCCAATTGCTTGTTATGTATTTATTTCATCTATTTAAAATCCATTCTTTTATTATCATTATTATTACTTGTACTGTTTACGTTATGACAAAATCATATCAGGAACTTCCGGATAATAATCTTGAATCTGAGTTGCAAATATTGCCAACTTGAAGATAAAACTGAATAAGTGTTGATTCACTGATTTGAGAAATCGCGGATAAACCATTTTCTTAGGAAATACTTCTTAGTGTAAGTGAACTAATTATAGGAAAGTGCTTATGAGGAATTCGAAACTTCAGGATTGTCACACTTTTTAAATGTTTTCTCTCGTAGAAAATAGGGAAAAGGGTGCATTGATCTGAGAAACTCGTTAAAGCCTCATATGTCCATAATTCTAAGCCCTTGCCTCATACATACTCTTATAGAAACATGTAGGTACCTACGTTTGTTAGTTTTCATACTTATAGTGAACTTGCAGGAAAAATCCTAAAGGAAAGAAACACATTTCCAGTAATAGTTACGCCTTTTACCGACACACGGGTGACTTAACAAAAGTGAACCAATTTATACAGCAGTGAGATCAGCCTAATAACAATTTTTTCCTTCTTTTTCTGCTTCCTCTGGTAGTAGATAGTTCTTTGTTTTTTTTTATTGGGATGATTTATTTGGTGAGCGCTTATTTTGTGTAAATCACACCTCAAGAGCCCTCTGCGAGCTTGATAGTCTCTGTAGAAACGCCAATTCTTAAGCAAGACCCAGTTGCTGTAAGGCTGTATGGACCTTTAGTGACCGGTCTTTGGTAAAGGTATTTTATTTTTTCAATCCAGCGAAGAGCACATTTGAAAATATAAATGGTATATCTTTTTGAGCTCCGCTGGGATTTGATCCCACAACCTTCAATTTACGAGTCAGAAGTGTTAACCACTATATTACGGACCAGTCAACTGTTGCTTTTAAAGCACTTCCTTCTTTTTTGTCTGTGGACAAATTATCCTTCGTCTTTTTGGAGGTCTTCCTCATGAGCAAGGAAGCTAGTACATAAATAGGTATATCTTTTGCGTGGACAACCCTGTTGTCACTTGCCAACCATTCTGTGGTCTACATCAGTGTTCCGCAAAGCGTGCGCCGCGGCACACTGGTGTACCGTGGTCATCAGTTGGTGTGCCGCAGATAATACACCTCAAAATAGCTGAGAGCTATAAGAGCAGGCGCTTTGTTGGGCGAGGGGCGGGACAGCCTCCCAAAAAGTGTGAAAAATGAGTATCCACTGCTTTCAAAGCGTGCTGTTACAATTCTATTACCATTTGCCACAACCTACTTATGCGAATTGGGATTTTCAACTCTCACTACTATTAAATCGAAAAAAAGAGAGCGCCTGAGGACGATCAATGAAGAGATTAGAGCAGCCTTATCAACGATTGCTCCAAATTTTGATCGCCTGTGCTCATTTAATCAGGCTCACATTTCTCACTAAACATTTTTTCATAAGGTATATTGATTTTAGTAATTAATAAATATTAAATAGTCATTGCTTTTTTCTTTGGTGTACCTCTAATTTTTTTTGATTTGATAGCTGTACCTTGAACACAAAAAAGATTGCGGAACACTGGTCTACATGGTCCTCTTAATGGTTTCTCCAGAATGTTTTCTTCCCACTCCATCTTACCATGTTCTGCCGTGTCGCAATATAATCTTTATGTAAGAATAACTAATGAAAACAGCAAAACAATTTGTTTGTTTGCATGTAAAATGTTTTTTTGTTGGGCTTCCTCAAATTGTAAGAACTCCTTTTTCATCATTTACCCTCGCTTTCATAAACAAGTATTTATGGCGGGATTAGGGGTTATGAAATTTCACCCCTATCCCAGAATTCCAGGGGAAAAGGCTTATAGAATATAATATAAACAGTGTGTTATGAATTCATTTTTGCATCTATTTGTGACAAAAATGTTGGCTAAGGATGTATTTTTCATACTAAGACTAAATTTTGAATACGTATTGATTAAAGTTTTCACCAATGCACTACACTGATCAAAGAACAAGGTTCTATAATCTAAGTCGCAAAGATGTTTTAACATTTAAAATTCATATTAAATGCACGCCCACCAGTACACACGTGAAAGTTCGCGCTTACAAATGCTGCATGTGTACTTACAAATTAAAATCCAAAAATGAACATATGCCATGCATGACGTACCCTGAAACAGGTGTGGCATTGGCAAAGAGAACCATTTTTGGTTCAGGTATGGTGGGTCAGCCTCATACCAACCTAAACTTGTGGGCATGCATTAAATATGAGCCTTAATGTCAATACATATTTGCAACATAGATTAAAGATTATAGAATAGTATAGATATTAGATACACAATGTTTTTGAGCAGCCTTACACATTTTTTTGTTTCAGTTATATCTAGAGGTGGCCGTTTAAACGAAAAGCAGTTTAAAATAGCTGCTTTTTATTTTAAGCAACTAAGCGCGCTTACAATTTAAACGAAAAGTCGTTTTGAAAAATAAGCGTATAAGCGTTTGAAAAATAAGCGTATAAGGCGTGTTATAAATAAAACGAAACTTAATTAAACGAAAGTTGCTTATGCTTATTTTATACGCTTATTTTTCAAACGCTTATGGCGTGTTATAAAGCTAAATCTGCCGTTTTTGTTTCTTACACTTTATGGTCTTAGCAAAATAGTTACAGTAATGAAAAAATCAAGCATGTTTATTAATTTTTTTATCTTAATTACAAAGCTTAAACAAAATATATAACTTAAGAATTGCCACCACAAAAATATATTTAAAAAAACGCGTTTTTTTTTACATTTTTAGCTTTTTTTTCGTGTGTGCTGTATTTTGGATTTTTTTTTGCTTTTTACTTACAGAACTATACATTGTTTAGGTTCAATACTCAACATTTTTTCAATAATGTCAATAGTTTTTGAGTAAATATGGAAAAACTGAAACTACTAAATCAATTAAATTTTAATTAAATCAAAGAACACAGTATTTTAAAAAGCGTAAGCGTTTTTTTGTTTTTTTTACTAAGCCGTTTTTTCCATCTCTAGTTATATCAGCCCTTTTAGAGGAAGAGTATTGTGACTTTTCATTGTTAATTTGAATTATATTCAAGTAATAAAAGGTATTTTAGAAAAGTAACAAAATTTAATTAATCACAAAAAATCAAAACAATAATAAACAACAAGAATTAACAATCTTATAACAAGAAAAACAATACAATATGTACAAAACAATAAAGAAAAATACAACACAAAAATACAATAAACAGTGGTAAGAGTACAAAATTATAATTTCATGAAAGATATTAAAAATGTAATTTAAATATATCAATGTTAAAATATATATTTAATGCTTTGGCAAGAGATTTAAAATAGCATGAAGTAATATTATAAACATTTCGAAGCCTTTAGTTAACACTGATATTTAAAAAAAGGTGAACTTCATACTCAGGAATATTTATGATATTGTCCTTGTGTATATAAGTAGGTATAAAATTTGAATAAAAAATGTTTCAGTACAGTTTGGGTAGGTAAGTATTATAGTGAACCCCTTGATTAAAAAAACAACCCTAACATTCAAATACGCAACAATTATGTTAAGGTCACCGCTTAGGGTCCATTACAATCCTTTATGGTTTTATAAACATCCCTACGTGTCAACTAACAAAAAACGTAAGTAATAAATATTCAGTAAATTCTTGAACTTGAGGTTTAGGTTGCTGCTTAGGCATGCTTAAAATTTACTCCTTTTGCATTTAAAATGTAACTAAAATAACGTTTATGACAATAATTATGATATTATAAACACTTATAAGAATCAAATCAGCACGGCTTAACGATCCTAGCATTCAAATGAAGATTTTTTTAATGTTCGGGTCATCTTATCATTAGGGTTTTCTATAATACTGACCCTATGGCATATTTCAAATTCAAGACCATCCATGGCTATGTCCATGACCCTTAGCTGAATGATAAATAACCTTGATGTAGGGAATCTTCACTGGATACGGTTTATCTACATGAACAGTCACGTGCTTTTCAACAGTATACGGAACTCTCTTCTCTACAGGATACGGTACCTTCTTTTCAACGGGATACGGCACAATCTTTTCAATCGGGATTGTAATCTCCTTAATAACCGGTACGGCAACTGGCTTATTCACCGGAACTTGAATGGGGTACGGATGCTGGACTGGCACCAGAATAGGATGAGGGATATGGATGTTGAACGGCTTGTGAATCGGGATCTGAGTGATTTTGTACACTGGGATGATTTCTGGTCTTGAGACGTCTACGTGTTCTGTGATGGGCCATGATTCTTGACCGTGGGCATCTCCTCCAGATCCTGAGAAGCCATAGCTCGTAGGGTATTCGTATCCTCCTCCAGTGTGACCTTCGTAGAATGACGCTTGCGTCTGCTGGTCTGCTGCATGGTTTCCTTGTTCATATCCTGAGGGTTGATTGGAAGCGTACGCTTGTGATGATGGCTGCCATTGCGTCGCTTGGCTCTGTTCTTGGCCAGATGGTCTTCCAGAAGCCATTTGGATGAAGAGATACAGTAAGGATGATACCTTTAAACAAGAAAAAATGTTGAAAGGTTTTTCACCACCGGCGTCATTATGATGAAGGTTCAACTTTTAAACATTTTTTGTTGTGGTATAAGAATAATTCCTTCAATTATCTTTTAAATAAGACTAGCGTTTCACCGCTAGCTACGTGAGGAAGCTTCATAGTGGTAAGTAGCGTCAGTCTTAGGGACTTGAGAATAAAAAAATAATAAGAAGAATACGCATAGCTACTTTTTCTTTAATATTTGAGATAATGATTCAAATCGTAAAGTATGTTTATTTTACTAAAATGACTATACTACAGAGATCTTTTAATACGAAACTTCTTGTTTTCTTGATATTTAAGTTTAGTTTTAAGCTTCCTGCTTTACGCAATGATTCCCCTTGTTTCTTAAAAACTGCATTTTCCCTAAAAGCTGATGGTGTAAGAGCTTACAGGTGGACCATTTCATCTTCCATTAGCTTTTATATTTTTACTTTTTTCAGTCCGAGTATTTCACATTTAATTGAAAAAAAATGAGCTACGTAATGGAAAAAAATGCAATCAGAATTTTATAGATGACAAATCTAAGAGCCGTTCAAAAAACAAGATACTGATTTACAAAAATCACGATTGAAGAAGTTATCAGTTGTGAGAAGAAAGAAGACAAAGAACAAGGAAGGTCATTTTCGAAGGCACAATTTGTACAAGTTTATTCATACAGGATTCCACAAGTACTGCGATGGGAGGCTCGTGGATCTACTCCAAAACAATGGAATCAACTTCGAAGGATAAGGGTAGAGGTTTTTTTACACAAAAGAGCTAATTTTGACTTCAAAAAGAAAAATAAAACATTCGAGGAACTATTATAACCATTGGTTTTCGAAAACCCTTAAAAAATATTATCACGGATGTATATTACTTTTAATTATAGATTCTTCACTTACAATGATTTTATTTTTCATTTTGTAAGTAAAAAGTTAAACTATTTAAAAAGGACTCTCCAAAGATTTCACTGGTTTGTTTATTTTCACAAAGAAGTGTTACTACTCGCTGTTGCAGCGCACAGATCCTTTATTGGTCTCAGATGACACTTGCTACTTGACTGATGTCTCTTTAGACATTCCGCCAGCTTTTATAGTATCATAGACAAATTACATTCAGAGTATCTTTCACCGTGGTAAATAATGTGCCACCACTTGTTGTACAATTTTATTGGTACGAGCTACTCAGGAGCGAACTCTTGCAAATATTTAATTTCACATGATGTCTTTAATTCTCTCCCACTCGGGCTTTAGTCAAGAAAAGTAGAGAAAACATTTAGTAAATAATATTGTACCCATACAGTCGTAAAGAAGTAAGATTTTTCAAAAGGAAAGAAATACAGAAAATGGCATTCTCTTTGTTTCCGTATATCATTTCTTAATAAATCCTAAATTACCACCACTGAATGATACAACTTTAATGTGACTGAATTGTTTCCTGTATTTTTTCAACTCTATTTTCTGCTACGGCTGTTGAAGATAAGAATAGCACACAGAAAAACCTACGGATATCGATCGGTATGAGACAACTGTGACAATCTTTGGGCTGTAACAATAAACATTGAAGAACTTCTGCATTCCTGTAAGGTACAAATGTTGCGGAAAGGATGGTAATTTGGAATACTGATGGTAATTTGGAATACCTCAGTTAAAAACTAACTAGGTGCGATATCTATGAAATAACACAAGAAACAAGTTGTCTATGGCACAGAGAGTGCACGATGTTGAGGACCGATCCGCCATGTTGGTAGTTTTGCTTTGACTGTCAGCAACGAAAAACTGTCGTCGGTAAACATTTTTAGGTAAGTGGTTTAATCCAGTGTAATCACTGTAAATTTTAATATAAATCAATTTGTTTTGGTGTTTTTCTGATCATTAAGGTATTAGCAAGGTGTAATGATGTATAGTTCTGTGCTATTTAGATTGAATTTTTTTGGTTTGGTGATTTTTTGATATAACGCCCATGTTGTTAATTTTGAATAGTCGGGTTGTTACGTGTGGGAATCTTGTAAACAGATAGAAACCATCCATACTGGGCAAGGTGAATATAATTCGGAATACCCCTATTCCAAATTATATTCACCTTGCCTAAGCCAGCCCTTTTTTTCATTTTCTGGTTAAAACAAAATTTGAAGATGTTACAATTTAATTTCACTAGTGAATATATTTTTAGTAAAAATAAATATGTTTTTTTAACAGTTTGCGTGCTTTTTAATCTCTTGTACTTATAAGTTAATAAAATTATGTTTTTTTTTAAAACTGGTATTCCAAATTTGCATCACTTCCTCTACAAATCTCACGCAAGATCCAACTGCAACTAAGGATGGGAATAAATGTTTCTGGGTTTGATAAAGGAACACAAAAGAGTTACAAAATATATGTGAAAAACAAATGTCAAAAAAAATGTTTCCAGTGACAATCACGGAAAAGCAAATAAGTTGTCTTCCGATTTGAAATTTCAAACGATAATTACTGTAAGGAGAGGTGCTTCAATATACCTGCAACCTTTATTTCTGTTTAATTTATAACTGATTTAGATCCATATAAATAAATTTGTGCTTCAGTCCGGCACTGTTGGTTGTGCGACAATGCCGGCATGTAAAATAAGGAAAAAAATGAATATTCGTCAAAATAACTGCTTTACAATCACCGGCGACCAAAAAATCCGATTCGACTCATTTTTAATGCTCTCATAATGGCAGGTATTCCCAACGCGTTCACATCAAGTAGTGCAACGTCTTTGCGAGAATACATACTTATTTTACAATTAAAACCATAAATAGGTTAAAAAATATATTCCTAAGCCGCAACTGGCTTATGTTTTCTTTAAAATAAACTATTATTATTAGGATTAGGTATAGTGTCAGCGTGGAGCTCCGATTTTTTATGATACCTTCAGGTCATGTGGATTTTAAAAGCTTTCTCTTTTATTTTCGTTTGTGCCGAAGATCGGTAATCTATATAGCATTTTTTTTGCTGCAGCTCTAAATAGAAAATTGGTACTTTTGTGAAACCATGTCACCAAGTCTTCAGTATTTATAGGTAGAACCAAAGGCGGCAATCGAGATGTTTTTTGAAAATGAAATAAATGGAAACAAAGATAAGGTAAATTTCTGTTCTACTTACAATTATAAAATGAAATCAAACAAAAATCCATCTTCTTTGTTTAATCCTTGGTCTATTCAAGAATTTGATGAGTTTGACTGAAAAAATACAGTAAGTTGTAAGTCCCTGAATTCAATCATCATTTTAGAATGTATGGAGGCGAACCAACTGTTCCTTTTTCTGAATAACGTCAAACAGAATGAATTCGCTTTTTTGCGCTCAATATTGACCATTCGATAAAATAATAATTTAAGCATCCGAGAAAAACATCGAAATACCTGTTGGTTTTTATAAGTAATCATGATTTCAAAGATCAATGTTACGTTTACAGGTTTACGTCATAAGTTTTTATGGAGTCGAAACTGGAGAAAACAATAGAAAGAACCTTTGGTAATATTTACTGATCTTACATGATATATATATGACAAACGTGTCAATATAATCAATCAATATTTCATTATTGTTTTGTGTTTCAATTAATTATCAAGTAATAATAACTAGGGTCAAAGTTATGGTCAAGGGGCTCGGTGGGAATCAAACCAGTGCTCTCTTATTTCAAACATGCTTGTCGAAATTACCATTTTGACCCTCTTGGAAATAACGCTGAGCTTACAATATAAAGAGGGCATAGTAATATGGATTCTCCACGAGCCCTTGGGTCCAGAGGGGAAAAAATTGGCGATGTAGCTGAAAGTATCTTCATTCAACTTCCTCCAAATGAACAAAAACTGGCGATTTTTCATAAGCTGGAATTGAGTGCATGGAGGTCCCTTAAATGGGCTGCGAGTAGGAGTTGTCAGGACATGGGACAACCAGCACCGTTGGGGTCTACTGAATCAGAGGAAAAAATACTTGTGACTGTGTTTTACCAAAAGCCACCCAATACCTTAACTACCGCCCTGCCTGGCCATCATTCTGTACCAACGAAAACATTTTGGCTGCATTTGACAGAGCAGTGTTAGCGTCGCCATGTTTTGAGGGAAACCAAGTGTTGCCAACGATAACCCTTTTGTGAACGCTTCTTGTTCTGATACATGTCTTATTCATACTTGCTGACTATCAATACATCCTTCCCTTTTCTTCGGAATATCAAATTACTGAAATCGCACACATGCAGAATGTGTAGGCGCGAACCTACATGTGCCTGTCTGTGGGCATGCATTTCATATGAGCCTTAAGTGCTTACATATCCTTGCAGCTTAGATTATAGATTATAGATTATAGCCCCTGAACCATAGCAGTCAGGCTTAAGTACCTGTTTCAAAAAAACTAATTCTCAGCATAGTTTTGTGAAATTTCTGGATGATTCCTTGACTGATAGGTTGGTATGCGGCTGACCACCCATACTGTAAAAAATGGTTCACTTTGTCAATGTCACCCCTGCTTCAGGGAAGGTCGGCAAGAGTTGCAGGGCTTATGTTCATTTGAGAGTTGGGTTTTTTTATATTGTAGGTCCACATGCGGCATGTGTAAGCGCGAAATTATGCATGTCTGCTTGTGAGAATGCATTTAATATTAATCTCAAATGATACACATCTTTGCAGCTTAGATTTAGATTTAGAGTTAGATTCAGTTTTTTAAAGACCTTCTGCGAACCAGCTCAAATAGTACACAATACCTTTTTATTTCAGTTCCAGAACGCAAGCCGTTAGTGACTAGACCCATCTAAAATATTGAAGTTATGGAAGGTGTATGTTCATTTGTGGTTTGGGTTTTTATGTTGTAGGTTCACATGCGGCATGTACAAGCGCGAACTTGTACGTGTTTGCTTGTGAGAATGAATATAATGTGAATTTCCAATGTGACATATATTTGCAACTTAGATTAGATTAGATTAGAAGTCTCTCAAGTTTACTCGCTACCTACGGAACAAGTTCTTTAAGGATTTGCTCATTTCCTTGATATTTTTTAGAGCAATTTATTTTTTTAGATATGATCTGACTTCGTCTACACCTGTTGCAATTACATAAGCAAACAGAGCGTCATGCAGTAATACATTTACATTATCATACATATTCACTTTCGCAGATGTCTGTGTTAGATAATTGCAGTAATTCTGCGGTTTTTAATAATGGAATTATTGTCCGGAAATGTAAACCAACCAAGACACTTGTGTGTTTGTCTGCTAACTTGTGAAATATATTTATATTTGTAATTTAGTATCCGAATATTCTGTAATAGAAATAATGTATTGTATTTTGTATGGTTTGTGTCTATAAAATTTAGAAGAACTTAATAATCTATTGTAACTATCACTCAAAACCATAATCTTGTAGGTAACATACTCTTGTAACATACGGGGCTATTCTTAGACATTTTAGTCGTCGGTTGAGCCTACGCTTTGACAAACCAATGATGCCTGAGCTGTAAGTCTCAACACCACGGTCATTCTTACCTACCGAATTTTGGTAATATTTGTATAAAGACTAATCAGCTGTTCACTTGCGGCCATCTTCATACAAATGCATCATTAGTTTGTCAAAGCGTGGGCTCAACGCACGACTAAAATGTCTAAGAATAGCACCAGACTATAAAAGTGCCAAAATCTTGGAGTATTGAATCGATGTGGAAGAAAAATAAAAATACGAATTGAGCAATCGAACCAAATCGATATCCATATTTTACAGAAAAGAAAAAATAATGTTTGACTGACGACTTTTATGTCAAATTGTGAGGTAAGAAGAGTGTGAAGAAAAGACAAAGAAATTGCAGGATAGCGGTCGAAGTTCAAAAACACCTATGTGATTATACGCCTGACCACAGGAATGCGATATCTCAAATGAGATCTTGTTAAATTGGATGAAGGAAGAAATTCACATTATGTGAAAGGTATCGTAAATGTAAAATTACTTAATGAATGTAGCAGCCTTTTAGAGTTCAGCTACAACATAAATATATTTTAGATGTGAAAAAAAGGTTTGCGTATTTACATTGGGAATTTTAAATCAATAAAGCAAAAATAACATGGGAAAGAATTTTCCTTTTAAACATGGTGAGAGATTTTCAACGTCAAGTTTTGAATTCAGAGTTCGTTTTTATGAGCATCTTGTGGCTGGACATGTGGAAACAACTTAAGCTTTGCTGAAAATTTTGCACATCTGTATCGAGTTTAATTTGACATGCCATAAACAAACAGAGATAAGAGCTTACAAAAGCTACTGTCGGTGATAATCGATAATGAAGTATATCTGTACTTTATGAACTAAAACACATCAAAACAATGGATTCTTTGTACCTTTTTTCATTAATGATTATTTTCCCATCGCCTCCAAAACCTTTGATGGGATGGTCGAGGGGAGAGGGCGTCGGCACTCGAATTTACGTTATTGAAACAATCTCAAGTTCGAACCCCGCCTGCCCTGTGTCCTATTAACAATAACTTTGACCCTGTTGCAACAGATGTAATTAGGTCATTGTTTATAAATAGTTCATGAAAATATTGAATGGATAAATTATTAACTCATAATGTTTCTGGTCGGGCCAAATAGGTTGATGAATTGCATTCCTCTTCAGAAATCTTGTAAATATCTTGAATAATGCTTTAGGTGGCTCGTGCGTATTATAATTAAATCTATAATCTAAATTACAAAGATACCTAAACATTTACGATTCATATCGTATGTATGCTCATAATGAATCACAAAATAAGACCCAAACCTCAAATGAGCAGAAACCCAGCCACTTCCCCTACAAACAAATTAGGAACCAGAAACAGGGGTGACATTGGCAAAAGTGAACAAATTTGTGCAGTATGGGTGGTTAGCCTAATGGCCTCCTATATAAGTCAATGAGCATGCATTAATCGAAATCTTGAAACAAGTGTGCCATATTTCGAAAACCAATAACATTTGAGATGCTTTGTAATATTCACAATAATTAATATATTATAACGTTACTGTCATGTCGAGAATGTGGTTATTGTGATTGATTACTGTACTTGACAGCAACTTGATGAAATGTCTAAATCCGGGGCTTCACGTCTACATACCTAATGACGCCAAACAAACAAAAGCTTGGGTTGAAAATTGGTTGCTTTGAAGAGGTTATGTTGATTAAAAAAAACATTCAATACCGATTTTGAAAATAGGTCGCTTTGAATTGGTAATGTAAAGTCTGACTGGTCCGTAGTCTAGCGGTAACGCTTCGAACTCGTAAATCAAAGTTTGTGGGCTCGAATCCCGGCGGAACACAATAAATATAGCATTTTTATATTTAAAAAAATGTATGTTCCGCTGGGTTAAAAAAATCAAATACCTTCACCAAAGTTAAAGTTACTTATTATAACTTAAATGGAAGGTTGTGGGTTCGAATCTCGGCGGGCACAAACAAATATACCATTTATATTTTCAAATATGCTCTTCGCTGGGTTGAAAAATTCAAATACCTTTACCAAAGACCGGCCACCAATATAGAAACTGGGTGTTGCTAGGGAATTGGCGCTTCCTATGGCGACGATCAAGCTCGCAGAGGGCTCTTGAGGTGTGATTCATACAAAAAAAGCGCTCACCAAATAAATCATCCTAATATTATTCTTACTATAAAGTCAATTATTTTTTCCAGGACGTTTTTACTTTTACAATTGCGTGTACACATTTACCATGTGTAAGCGCGAACTTACATGTGCCTACTTGTGAGTATGCGTTAAATATGAGCATCCAATATAATCCATCTAAGTTGCAAAGATAATATGTTACATTTGGGATTCACATGAAATGCATTCTCACAAGCAGACACGTACAAGTTCGCGCTTGCACATGCCGCATGTGAACCTACAACATAAAAACCCAAATCTCAAATGGACATACACCCTGCAATTTTAAATGTCAATATACCTTTGCAGCTTAGATTATATATGATAGAGAGAACGAAAACGAGGCTTCCAGCTCGATTCAATTCAATTCCAAAAATCGTATTTTTGTTTATATTTTGTTGACAAATAAACAATTTGTTCGTTTTAAACCACTGATTACTGATAACATAAGAACACAAATATATACTTTTTATTAATTTCAATACAAAAAGCAAATATGAAAGCATCCCACACAAAATACAGCAGATCAAATGAAAAACTTCTCGTTACCTACACGAGCAGGCATTATTTTTGCTTACATAAGAATTTTTCAAAGAAACAAACATGATTTGGATTTGAAATCAAATGCGTAGGTTTTTCTATGCAAACAAACAAACAGGCTTTTGAATGAAATCTTTTTGATGTAACAAAAATACTTGAAACCTTTAAAGTTTAAAGTGTTAAAAAAAATCATATTGTATTTTTTCGCAACTAAGCTACACATATAGTGCAACTTCTTGCATGCGTTATCCCCGAAGAAGTCGCATGTGGCGATTCAGGACCTTTGTATTTTACAGGTAAGGGGGCCGGCCTTACGCCAACTATAAATATAATATATATGTACTTTAAGTACAATTTTTTTATGAATGCAAATCTCGAATTGATTATTTATTTATTTTTATACCTACCATATTGATATTTAATAATGAATATATTAACATTTAAAATTCGATTAAAAGCATCCCCACTAACAGACACGTGTAAGTTTGCGCTTACGAATTCTGAATGTGTACTTATAAATTGAAATTCAAACCTCAAATTAACATACGCATCTTTGGCCAACCTTCCTTAAAACAGGGGTGATATTGGCAAAGTGAACTATTTTTTACAGCATGGGGGCTCAGCCTCATACCAACCTATTAGTAAAGGAAAAATAAAGTTCATCCAAGTAACCACCGTTGAGGGATGTATGTATGTAACCCGATCTGAGATATTTTTAATGGTATAATATTTCTCACATCCCGAGGGGGTTAACTCGAGGGTGTTTTATTTTACGAGCAACAAGTACCTACAGAACGAGACATTTAATCTGTAATCTAAGTTGCAAGATAGATTCGTGTTATACATGCTTTGTTTATCTTTTCATTAGGAAACTGCATCTATAATCTAAGTTGCAAATATTTATTGACATTTAAGGCTCATAGTCAATGCACTCACAAGCACAATTACTGATAGGTAACATAGATATAATTACATATTAAATAAATCATATTATTACATATTTATTTACTGATAAAATACAATATGTAAGTTCACGCTTACACATGCTGCATGTGTACCTAAAAAATAAACAAAATCTCACATGAACATTTGCAACTCCTGTCGTCTTTCCCTGAACTGTAGTGGCATTGGAAAAAGAGAACAACGTTTATACAGCATGGGCAGTCAGCCTCATACCAGACTATTAGTTAAGGAACCACAATGAATATAAGCTCTGAAACTGGTGCCGCATTAAAAAAAACAGGTGAATTGGCGAAATTATGACTCGGAATAAAATTGATATAATACTTCATAATTTCGTTAACTAATAGGCTGGTATGATGTTGACCATTCATACTGTAAAACTTCGTTCAGCTTTTTTACTGTTACCCCTTTTTCATGGAAATTCGAAAAGAGTTGTTGGGTTTATGTTCATTTGAGGATTCGATCTCATTTGGTAAGGAAACGTGAAATAAAATCAAACATAATAAATCTTAAACGTGCACAAATATTTTTAACGTGTATGAAAAGATAAAAATTAGAGATGTTTTAATACTCAGTGAGAAAAATTTGGATCTATATATATAAATTTTAAAACACCTGTAAACCTATATGCTATGTCAAAATATTTCATCTGAATAATCTTCACAAAACGATAATCAAAAATATTGAAAAATGTAAATGAGTACCTATATAGCGGTTGGGGTTCTTAGATAAATGCACAATTCACTTAGTATGAGAAGTTACACCCAATAAAAGGTTTTATCCACGATTTTCAAATCAGTGAATTACACAAATTTAATTTTAACTTTAAGATGGCGATATCTACAACATAGCTATGAACAAAATTATGAACCCAGAAATGGTAATGAATTTTACCTTTTTATTTTACAAAAATTAATAATCAAGGACCTTCACCAACGCAACGTAAGGTTTCTTATAAAAATATTTTTATTATTTAAAATCAGGCCTAAATAAAGACCGCTGGGGCCTGGAGCGGGAAGCTTTAAACTTTCATGTGTTTTTTGACATTTATAAAAAGTCCTTCAGGGACACTTACCTAGTCCCGTAAGGTCCTAAAGCTGTCGCTCAATGACGTCTTTTATCCAGCCCTATTAAAGTCCTTCTTAATAAGCTATATTCTTCCTTAAGATATGCTTCTATCGAAGATCGACTATTTTGACTTATTGTGTTGTATCGTTTTTGTTTAAATATTGTAGTAGATTTTTCGACCACGATGTTCCTTGACTTATTGCTTGATGTGAGGCTGACCACCCTTGCTGTAAAAAATGGTTCATTTTGCCAGTGTCACCCGTGTTTCAGGGAAGGTCGGTAAAAGTTGCAGGGTGATTGTTCATTTGAGGTTTGGATTTTAATTTGTAATTACACATGCAGCATTCGTAAGCGCGAACTTACACGTATCTGTTTGTGGGAATGCATTTTATGTGAATTTTAATTGTTAATATATCTTTAGAACTTAGATTATAGATGCGCTTCGGCGTCTGTGAGTCCATCTTCCTTCAAGTATTCCTTCCTTGTATTATAAAATCGCTCCTTGTTTTATAAAAAATCTTCCTTGTATTATAAAATCGAATCTCTTGGTATTTTTCGTTCCCCACAACGTATCCAAGGTACATTATCTTTCCATTCAAAATTAGGTGGAAATTTGACTTCAAGATGGAATTTATATTTAAACGATCGGAAACAAACACAGGCCACTCCATGATTTTGCAAAATTGTTCAAACGATTCAGTTCACGGTGAGATTACTTAAATAACATGACATTTTGGAAACGAGAATCCGTCAGAGTGGAATGAGCGGGGCGGCCATTTGGGAAATTGTTTTTTGGAGGGAAAACGATGTATTTAAATAATTCCTGGCGTAGGTAGATAAAGAGGCCGGATTCTCACAGCGCCGAATAATTGCAATTTCATCCACCACTACATTTCTTTGTGCTTTGTTTTTCAAGATTTCAAAATTTTCGACATTTTTGGTATGGTAACGTTCACCGAACAAACTGTGCTAATTCTGTATAAATCCTCATAATATATGTAGGTACCTACCTACACGGGAAAAACCTTTCGACCGCGTACGAAAAAATCATTGTCGTTCTGATGCACAATCTACAAGAGGCTTAGAGTAACTCCCTGAACGTCAGAAAAGAAATGCTAGTTTTAGCTGCAGTCAGTGTCACAAGAAGTGCCGAAAGGAAATAAATTGAACTACAGGGTGTAAAGGCACTTGTGAGCTCTGGGTGTGAGCGATTGGCGATGAGATGTGATCGAGAGTGAAAAGGTGAAGGTAACTCTTCGAGGAGGCCAAAACCAGCACTGGCTTGTAACGCCAATGATGATGGAAAAATACTGATGCTGACTGGTATGGATCTGAGTCAGCTCATGGATTTCACCTCATTTGATATCTCAAGAGGATGGCAACCAGGTACCTACACATAATCCAACAAGAACAAGATGAAGATGATAATAATTTAACAGGATCGTCCACCATCAAACCAGTATGTCTAAGCGGGAAGTGGCAAGACCACAACTGAAATAGCTGAGTGATGTTTAAATGGATGAACAAACCATCCAACCTTTTTTATGCACGATAGGTTACACGCACACAACTTGTTGGGATAAACTCTTTCATCAAATCTTTAAAAGTATTTGTAATTTTGTATCAAAGTGAAATACATCTAGGTCAGCGGAGTTTACTCAGAGTTAGGGCATGGTGTGGCATTACATCAGTACTGGAGAGAGGTAGGTACCTACTTAAAATATTTAGTCATCCCGCATATGAAACTGAAAACTCTCCAAAAGAGTGGTATTATCAATGAGGGCCCTAATAATAAACACGGAGTCTTCAAGATGATTGGAATACATCTACATTCAGGAGTAGACAAAGCCAGACTGAGAAAGAAAAAGAAGAGGATAATGATAATGAATTGTTATATTACATGTAGTTTGGATGTTGAAGCTCATTAGTTTGATCTGTGCAGATCTGATTTGCGGTCAATTATGGCAAATGAGAGTAATCCTGGATACAGCGCGGCGCAGTAAACAGGCTCGTGGTAATCCAGCTAATGACTGCTGGGGCACGGGAGGTATTTAAGGTTTTGCACAGATTTACGTGCAGCGTGATGAAAGAGAGTACAGAGAGATCCAGATAACACATGCAAATTGGGCTTCAGAATCGGATTGAAATCCTGCATCAAAATTTTTCAATTCATCGATAAGTCTATGACACCTATCTACAACTGTGAAACTGTTACTTAACATAGGTATTGAGTGTATTTGTTGGTCGATAGTTCAATTAGTAGAACACTTTTTTTTTTTTTTTTTTTAAGAGATCCTGTGCGGGAGACTCCCTAGATTCTAAAGACTCTAGGGGTCTATGACACTTGTTGTAGTGCCGCAGAGGTGTACGAGCTTGGTCGTCGCTACAAAGCGCCAATACTCAAGCAAGACCCAGTTGCTGTAAGGCTGGATGGACCTTTGGTGACCGGTCATTGGTAAAGGTTTATGAATTTTTCAACCCAGCGAAGAGCACATTCGAAATATAAATGGTATATTTTTGTGCTCCGCCGGGATCCGAATCATCAACCTTCCATTTACGAGTCCGAAGTGTTGCCACTACGGACTACGGACCGGTCCAAGATGCCAACGACACGCGGTGTACCTGAGCGGTTACCCATCCAAGCACTGACCACGCCCAATGTTGCTTAACTTCGGTGATCTATGGGAACCGGTGCTTTCAACATGGCTAACGTCGTTGACAAAAAAGGCATTCAAAAGGCAGGCAGTTGACAAAACTGGCGTTCAAAATTAAATAATTAGGTTTTGACTATCCCCATCAACGGCGTTGGACTTAATTTCACAGTTCGATGTTTATTTCAAAACGAAAAAAACTGTTCCCACGCGAGCAGGGAAACCCTCATTTCAGTTGAAATTGATGTGGTAAGTCTTGTCTCTTTACATGTGAATATAAATAGATGTCACTCACCATGACCTTCTCCTTTGGAGGCAATGCTGTAAGATTTTTTTGCGTTTGCGTTTGAGTGACTTGGATAAGAGTCCTAGAATCTCAGGCATGATCTTTTCTTTCAGTAAGGATAAAAGAAAAACAGCTTTGTTTTCGATCAAGTTCTTTTATCCTTAATGATGAACGATTACAACGTTAATACCTCTACAATCAATAAATTTTTCATTCAGTGTTTACTTGCTACTTCTCTCTCATCACTATGATCATTGAGGTTCGTATTGCATGTTTTATATAATATTACAGTGTAATATTAACTCGTAAGTAAGTTCTTCTTTGGATTCAATTAAGTTGTACTTTATGACGTCTTAAACTTGCACGAGTAACACTTGACATATCGATTAACTGGATTAAGTGCTCAACTAAATAATAAACATATTTACGACTTTATTTTATAGATCATAATTGATGGAACAAAAACGCGGGGTGGGTCTATGTGGGTCTCCCTAAACGCTGTTGTTCGACGCCATATTGGCCAGTTCCAAAACTTCAAGTAAAATTGGATTGACAATGCACTTAAATAAAAATAAACCTCTTGTAGAGTTATTATCATCTTATTCTCGTAACTATTATTTGAATAAAATTTCACAGCATGATCATTAAAAGATCGCATTTGCAGTAATCACCTACGATAGGTACCTACTTACCTAAGCTTGTGAAATAGATGATATACTTATGTACTAGTACGATGGAGCAGATCCAGGAGACGATTTTGGAGAGACCATGTCTCCAGAATGAGTCATGAAAGACTCGCACACATTGTGGCTTATGAGATGTTATATACTAAGTATAGATGTTAAAATGTGGAAAGATAGCTATGTAGATGTCCCCATCTCAGGATCCTATTTAGGAATCACAGATCGAAAGATCTAAATCAAGGAAAACAAGAGGAATAGATTACTTCAATAAATTATACCTACATATATTTTGTGAGACCTTCCAATTAAATGATTTGAATAAAATATAAATAAGTAAATAAATAAAGATTCGTTTGAATTAACAATGTAAAAATAAAGCGCAAAGTTTTTCTCACGAGTTGTTTTATTTCCTCGAGCGCTTTCGATGTTACATATAACACCATTATCAGAAAGACAAGTATTGTAGATCTGTTAATTGTTATCTTGATAATGATGTGACGACATCGAAAGTTCTCTAGGAAATAAATCAACTCGTGAAGAAAAACTACGTAGTTATTTTTTACCTTTGAATCGTCTGTTATTTTTATTATTCAAACGAGTAGATTATCTGTAAAATTTGTATGAAAAATATTATTGTTAATGAAATGGATGTAGCATCAAACCCTCGTTTGAGAAATAAATGTATGGCATGTCCTTTGCCTCTCAGTGAAATAAAGGAACTTTGTTTTCATTGTGGATTATAAAGTAATTCCCCAATAGATAACTTTGACAAAGCGGTTACTTTGTGTATTAATGTGAAAAATTGAAACCGCAATAAATCAGCCCGGCTCTCATTAGCAGCCACCTTTGCTTTCTCCCTAATCAACCGTTGTGTTTAATCCCTGATATGGAGCACCAGTGGCCAGCTCTGACTGAAGCAGTATGCAAGCTCTTTAGTGAAGCTGATTAGTTGACAACACATTCCAAAAAAAAAAATAACTAGGACTAAATTATTTTCAGTACAATGAGACGTGTTACAGACGAAGGTGATGAGTAGGAATTCTGTACGAATGTTGAATGAATATTCAAGGAGTTTAAAACTGTTGATAAAAGGTAAGATGTCTAAAATATGTAATAAGTGAGTTCAGTTAACATCATACCCACAAGAAAATAAATTAAATGACAGTAAAGGCCTTTATCTCCTTTTTTGCAATGACAAAAGTAGGTACGTATTAAAATGTGTTATTGAATTTCAGTTTTCATCAATTGATGCGGTAGATCTCTTGGCGGGACAACGTCAGTTTTGTATGGCCGTCCTTAGCAACTAATAACAGAATATTTGTAAACATTTTCCCTTACAACCCAGCAGGGGGACAACACAATTTTGTCCATACCAATTCACGTGCGGGTCTCATTACGCGTAGAATCACAACGGTGTTAAATGGCTTTCGAACTTGTTTTTTTTTTTTTTTACAAAATAGTTGCAGCTCCTCGTCGCTGGCGTTTGATGTTTTGTAGCAAACCTTACTAATGGTTCCTATTATATTACTTATTCGCAGTTCTTTGAGAGATTTTTTTACGTTTTAAATTCTACCTTTGTATTCCACATACATTTAACTATTTTTCTTCACTCCTGCTTTTGAAAAGGATGAAGTTCTCGCAAAGGTACTCTGGAACAAACACACTCATCCACTATCCTCGGTTCACTATCCCAGTCTGTGTGTCCTCTAAGTACGAGGTTGTTGTTCCCATGAGATGCGTGGGTGGCTGCGAGGGCGTCCTGGCCTATATAAGGGAGCACACACCCCAGCCTCCCTCACTCCTAGCCCAGCAACCCTCCAGTGCACGTCTGCAGAAGAACAGCCTCTCAAACAGTGAAACCATTCCACTTATTGTTTACGTAATGGATAAGAAAGTATTATGTGAGTGATTCAAATACCACTTTTTCTGTAATTTCAACTTTGTGATTTTTTTTTCATTGGCATAAATCCTGAAAGAAAAACTTTTGTGATGTGCTTCCCGTGTTTGTTTTTGATTTATACATAAGTACCTTAAAAATAAAAAATATGTTGTATGTTAAAATTGATTTACAATTTATACTCTAAAAATTACACCTTATCACACCAAAAAGTTCCCTAAAAGCTGTAGGCTTTTTATCAAGAACCCCTAAAGCTGCAGGATTTCCATCAGGTACCCTGAAAATTGGAGGATGTAAACATCAAGAACCAGATTTTTTTTCAAGAATCCAGTTTCATGTTTTTATGAAAAGCCCTAAAAGTTGCAGGATTTTTTCAGGTACTCTGAAAGGTACAGGATGTTTTTCAAGTACCTTGAAAGTTACAGGATTTTTATGAAGGACCGGAAAAGCTGTAGGATTTTTATCAAATACCCTGAAATCTGTAGGAATTTTATGAATTATCAATTTTTATTTAACACCATGAATATAAAACAAAAAATACTCTGAAAGATTAGAATATCCTCTGTAAAATACAAAGTTCATTATTCATATCCTGAAAGCTGCATAATTTTGAATTGAAAATTTCTAATCTAATCTAAGTTGCAAAATATAAGTGACATTAGAGATTGACATTATACCTATGCATTCTCACAAAACAGACATGTTTAAGTTCGAGCTTAAACATGCCGCATGTAGTCCTACAATATAAAAACCTGAATCTCAAATGAACATACACCCTGCAACTCCTGCCGACCTTCCCTGAAACAGGGGTGACATTGGCAAAGTGAACCATTTTCTACAGCATGGGTGGTCAGCCGCATACCAACCTACATATAAGTCAAGGAACATACACAACAAATTACATTTTTAAAATCAACAAATTATAACATGTATGGACATCAAAAACTGACAAAAAACAAATTTCAATTTAAAAAACCCTAGCCGCTTACATCACAGATTATCCGCCATTTCTTTCTGTCCTTATACACACTTCTTTCATTTCCTCCAGAGTCATAACCTTCTTCATACAGACTCTCCTTTCATTATGACTCTGGATATTCCATTAATTCGCATTCGAAAATTTAAATGAAAAATATCGAAAACTACAGTGGTTTTAACTCAAGCCCTGAAAACCTTTTTTTATACATCCTATGAACAATTTTTCATCGTGCATCATAAAAACAGGTTTTTGATTTACCAACTATTTAAACTGCAGGACATGTGCAGAAAAAATTAAACCTTACAAAATAGATTTTAGATTTATTCAACAATTTGTGTACATACTGAGGTCATTCACAAAATATGTCACTTTGGTTTATTTCTGAAACTTATTCTTTTGGTGGCCCTGATATATAATATAAGGTTCATATTTCTTAGTGTACGGTTGTATATATTCTTTATACTACATATACATACATTATTCCACCATAGAATTGTATCCAAGTAAGATGATAAGCAGAGTGGCATCAAAGTTGAATGCATTTTGTTGTACATGTGCAGGTTCTGTGATGGTGATGCTGGTGGTGAGCAGTTTGCTGGTGGATGGGTACGTCATTTCATCTCCTCTTGATGATGTGGACAAGTGCATCTACACCTGTGATTATTGCTTCAAAGTGAGTCACATTCCTTCACCTAGAATCCAACTTTCGCTCTCCGATGCCGCTACAGCCCAAAAGCTGCACCTTCAAGGCCTCCTGTCCACTGCAGCCATCTTGTCTTGCCATCTAGAGAATCTGTGTGGCATCTCTCCTCACTTCATGCTCCCACCAGAGCCTGGGCCTCCCCACCTCTCGGACATCCATCAGGAAGTTTTTTTTTAATGTTTGCCCAGGCAATTCAAACTAACCTAAAACTTGAATACCTCCAACAGCACTATTCAGTTTTTTGTTTGAATATTACCTACTCGTTAAGAGAGAAAACAAATTAAGGATTCTACTTAGATACAAGTCCATCATGCAACCTATTAACTTCATACAATATTTTTCTCTCAATAAATTTTAGTGCTTTATCGATTCTCAAAAATATAATGGGCACTGATGTGGCTAATTAGGATGTCTATATTAGAAACATTTTTGTTTTTTTTTTTTTATAGATTTGTGAAGAGGAATGCAATTCACCAACCTATTCTGCCTGGCCAGAAACAGGTATTAATATCATCAATTAGTAATTCATTATTGTTTATTTTAATGAATTATTAATTAATAATTACGCAATAACATATGTTGAACCAGGGTCAAAGTTATGGTCAAATCACGCAGGGATCGAACCAACGTTGTTCTTTTCCAAACACGCTAGAAAGATCCGCCCACTTAGCCCCCTCGGCCATAACACCGACGAGTTAAGTAACTAATATTATATTATAATGTTTATATAACCTAGAATACAATGAACACTTAAGGAGAAGTCAAACTGGTATTTCAGCAGACAATCTTTGATGAAGTCCGACTAGTGTCAGCCTAATTTTTTTTTTTTTTTATGGTTCTTTTAAACCTAGATTGAAATACAGACAAGGTTTATTCAGTTGTTTTAAGAATTTAGTACATGCTACTTGAGAGAAAGGGATAACCAGTTTCTTCCAGGAGTGGTCGTTGTAGGGCTGGACACCTTAATTGTTAAAAAAAATATTTTATAACCGTATATGCAAGTGTTCTTACAAGCTGCCAATTTTCTAACTGTATTTTTTTTAATTTAGTCTCGTGTTTCACCAAGCTGTTTCACTGCTGCGGATCTAAATTTTTGCTGTTGTTGGCATCCAGCCTAGCTTTATCATTACTGTGAGGGTGCACTGTTGTAAGGGAAAGCTGAAGCCTTACAGATCCTCCTATAAATGGCTTATAATGTTTTATTTTCACAGGAAAGAACTGTCGTCAAATGCGCTAACGAATGTCTCATGACTGACGGTAAGATGCTGCCATTCTGGGTGAAGATTTGTCCGGAGTTCGCCATGCCTCTGTACTTCTCTCAGGACCTCAATGTGGCAGAAAACAACATCAACAGCCATGGACTTCTCGACAACAAACTACACTAATTCATATTCTTATTTTACCATTTCTGTTTCAAGGCAAAAACAGGAAGTAAAAGAAGTAGCGGGGCTCTGCGTATACAGAAAAGACGCCATTGCTCTTTTATACAAATACCATCTTAGAAGGACATCTTCTTACTTACCAATTGTCTAAAGGGCCTATTACTGAATGTTAAAATTGATTTGATATACTTTATATGAGGGTTTTGTTCTGATGTTGAATTTGCAATATTTACTGTGTGTATGATTTGGTTGAATAATAAATAAATGAGGGCATTATGTTACTTGATTTTTTAATCACATTTCCTTCTGCAAAAAATAATCAATCTGTCAAACTGTTTAAGTATATTGACAAATTCACAAAACTGACAAACATATTTTTTTTCTTTTGTCAAAAATTCAATCACATAATGATGAACAGAACCATGAAATGTAACTTTGCACCTTCAGAATTTCAGAAGAAATTTAATCAGTTTAGTAGTGCCATTTTTTTCAGGATTGTGGTCCATATTATCCGGGAATGCGTACGGCATTAGCCAATAATATCAACAGTGTTTCCATATGATCCATGAATTTGAAACTTCTGTTTGTATTCTTTTATTTTTAAATCATTGTTCAGAAAAGTTTTATTTGTAAAATTCCAGTTAAAAATGTGCTGTCGCTCTGTCAATTTCTGTTAAATCTGCAAAAATCTCTTCCACTTTTGTACCAATCTTTTTTGCAATCTGAAAAAAAAAATAGCACATTGTTATACAACACAGAAACTTTGAAAAGCAAAAACTAAGCTGTAGCATTCCAAAGATGACAGTAATTGGCAAAAATAATTGTCAAAGAAATATTGTTACCTCGATCCTTTCACAATTTGGCAGATGTAAAAATTGGCTGACCAAGTCTCCATCTAAAATACCTCTAGCAGGTCCACCTTGAATTTTCCTTGCAGATTTGTAAGTCCTACAATCAAAACCATTCACATTTTTCAAATCAAGTACACAGATGAACAACCTTCGACTTAGAATTTAATCAATTGAAGTCAGAACATTACAAATGTTCCTCAAAGGGGTGATGTCACAGGACTAGGGTTCATAGCAACAAAAAAGAAAATGAAGAAAGGATATTGGATAAGCAAACCTACTCAGCTCCTTTGTAGCATTCAAGTGTATAGGATTATCATGGCCTATATTTTTCTGTCTATAGTTTACAATTTAGATGACTAGATGTAGCAACAGATTCATTTATCCAAGAGTTATAATAGAAGTAATTGGACAATTTGTATACAGCGCCGTTTAGTGGCACTAGCCACCCCAAGGGCGCTTAGATATATATATGGATGGTTTGATTCTGGTCAAAATCATTACATAAAAGATTCTTCATTTATTCAGACATGTTACACAAAAAAAAAGGATAACTTGGAATGACTGGTTGTGATCAATGACTTGAAAGGAAAGTAAGATTCCCTACATGATGATGACTAATTACAACGCAGCTTTGTAAGAAATTGTCCCTCCAAGGGCACTAGCGGTGTTTTCGCAGCGAAGCGGTGGGTCTTGAGAAGTTTCTTGGAGGTTTCCCTAAATTGACAGTCTGAGACTTCCGGTGGCAGCTGGTTCCACGAAAAGCAACCCGCTACAGCAAACACACAATTGCCAATGGTGAACCAATCAAACAAAGACATCAGCCAGATTCAATCATTAAAGCGCTGTATACTCGTACAACGCAGTCAATGGAGAACTGAAGAAAAATTATCGCAGCTCCACAAGAGTTACAACCTTTAGTAAAACAAACTTGGTACAAGAAGAAGAAATGTAAACAATTATTACCTGTGTGCCTTTGGGTTGAGTCCAGCTAGATGGCAGCAGTAATTGTTCATGACATTTTGCAACATAAGTAGTCTCCTATAAACCTTTTCCGAGACAGGTAAAATATATCCCATACCACCGTCCAGTGTTCCTGCAAAAATAATGGATTGTTTACAAAAGTTGGGCATCTAGTACTTACAATTCTTACAGCTTAATGCATGGTTAGGAAGATCCTGTACATTTAAAAAATCAGTGGATGCAAACTACATTGGAATACCTTGCCGAGCTCACCAAAACTTCTTCTTTAAAAATTAATGTACAAACGCTGTGTTCAAAAAATTTTGGGATGAACACATTGATAGGTTAATTATTCTTCCAGAAAAAGGGTATTTGGAGACCCTACTTTTATCTGGAAATGTTATTTGGAATAGTTTTTATAAGTAAGCTTTATATCAAAACTGGATTAAACATGGTATCCATCTCAAATAGCCAAAATTCAAAGTATGATACTAGCCTATTATAAAATGTATGGTTTTACTTCAAACCATGTAATAATAAAATTGAAAACACCCAAATATCTCGCTGATTTAATCAAACCAGTCACCCTCGGCAAAAAAAGCATAACACTGCGCTCGGCTGAAACTGGAGCCAAATCAAAGATTGAAGAACCGATAAGAAGAGTTAACACAATTTTTGGAGAGCGTGCATTTGCAGTTGTTGGTCCTCTGGCCTGGAACCACCTGCAGCATCATGTGAGAGAGCTAGAGGACCATGGAAAGTTCAAAAAGAGGAATGCACTGAAGACAAGCAAATTTCTGGCATCATTTACACAAGCGCCCTTGGAGTGACTACATCAGGAAACGGCGCTATAAAGAAATCATCAACTCATCATCATCATCATCATCGATGAAAATGAGGTATATATAGGGTTTTCCAATAAGAGGTGCTATTTTGAATAGCCCGCTATTTCGGTAGTTGTCACTTTTGAAGCTGTGATTTTTTGACATTTGACAAGTAGAAACTACGCCATTACTAAAAATGGAACAATACACGCTGCAACAACGCATTGAAATTATTAAAATTCACTACAAAAATTCCATCGAAAAATCATCATGACTGATGAGGCCCATTTCCACCTCGGTGGCTATGTCAACAAGCAAAATTGTCGCATCTGGGGCTCGGAAAACCCAAGAGTTATTGTTGAGAAGCCTCTCCATCCTCAACGTGTGACTGTGCGGTTTATGGTCCGGCGGGGTCATTGGACCTAACTTTTTCGAAAATGAGGTTGGATCAACAGTTACGTTGAATGAATTGCGCTATTGAGAGATGATTAATGATTTTTTATAGCCGGAGTTGGATGGTATTGATCTGGACAACGTTTACTTTCAACAAGATGGCGATACGTGCCACTCAAGCAACGAAACCATTGATCTTTTACGGGAAAAGTTTCCGGACCGTGCTATCTCTTGAAGAGGTGATCACAATTGGCCACCGAGATCTTGTGATTTAACACCTTGCGACTTCTTCCTTTGGGGCCACGTGAAAGATAAGGTCTACGCCAAAAGCCCAGCGTTGATTCAAGACCTCAAAGATGGAATTCGTGAGGCTATCGAGGACATAGGGCAGCCACTTTGCGATTTGGTTATGGAAAATTTCCTGAAAAGGATATGGTCCTGTAAGCGTGGTCGTGGTGGCCATTTGGCTGATGTTGTTTTTCATTATTAATGGCATACCTTCCTCTTTATTATGAAATAAACATGAGATCATTTATCTCAAAAAATGGCATTTTTCTTTGAATATCAAAATAACACCTCTTATTGGAAAACCCTTTACTTACCAAACATTGTACAATGTCGTTTTTCAAGATTACTCTGGGCATTATCCACAACTTCCAAAGGCCGACATGCTATCCTAAACATACAGTTCACTTTTTGACCCAAATGATAATCTGCCTTTCTTATCAGCCTTTGCCCTGAAAATAAAACAATTGTTATAATTCATATGTATAAGATGGTTCGGGCACATGGAGAGAATGAGTGATGAAAGATTGACGAAGAAAGTATATGTTGCTAGAATAGATGGATGTCGTGGAAGAGGAAGACCGAGAAAGGTATGGATGGACCAAATTTTCGAAATAGCGAGTGAATGGAATATCCAGAGTCATAATAAAAGGAGAGCTTGTATGAAAAAGGTTATGACTCTGGATGAAATGAAAGAAGTATGCAAGGACAGGAAGAAGTGGCGGCTAATCTGCAATGCTGATTTGTAATGTTGGTTTATTAGTTTGCTACATTTTTTGCATAAGAAATTTTTGACTTTTTTTGTATAGATTTATTTTTAAGGTTTTGTTGTTTTTTTGTAAACTTAAATGTCATTTATTACTCGTATTCCTTGACTTATAGGTTGGTATGAGGCTGACCACCCATACTGTAAAAAATGGTTCACTTTGCCAATGTCACCCCTGTTTCAGGGAATGTCGGCAGGAGTTGCAGGGCTTATGTTCATTTGAGTTTGGATTTTATTTGTAAGTACACATTCAGCATTTGTAAGCGCGAACTACACGTGTTTGTTTGTGGGCATACATCTGAGAGCTTTAAATGAATATATGCTTGCAACTTAGATTATAGATTATAGATATCCATCAGCCTATAATATATGGCAAAATAAGAAAGATTACAAAATGTAGAGATTCAAGGCAAAAATAAGTTTTCTGGAAGCAAGAAATTATAAGCTCTCATTGGCTGAAAAAAGCCATACAGAATTTGAATATTTAACTATTGATGAAATAATTCCATTTGAAAGTTATATTTAAAATTTATGGTTAACATAATGCATTCACCTCCTAAGCTCTCTCTTGCTTGTGGTTGGTACATGAAGAGAACAAAGTTGCCCTCTGCTTCAGAGACTATAAAACCAAGGCTGGTGTTGTCAACTAAAAATTCTATATCATACACCTGAAAATAGATGAACCATAAATATTATTTGCTGCGCTTATCGAGTACAAGACTTAACAAACTGCAAAAAAAATTGTTTACTCAAAAACAAAGAAAGGGCTCAAGTTATAAGTGGTTTTTTTAATCATGAAATGTTAAAATAAATGTAAAACCTTAAATCATCTATATAAATAATATTTTATTTATATTGATGCCTTCAATAAGTATAAGAGTTCTTAAAAAAGCTAATCATGCTTTCTTTCCTACTGTAACTTTTTCAAATAAATTTGTGAAGAGGAATGCTATTTTCAAACACCCATTTAACAAACACCCTACCCAATAGCATCCGTTGAACCAGTGCCAAAGTTGTCGTCAAGGGACTAGAACCTGCATTGTTTTTATTTCAAACGTGTCTGTCAAAGTTGCCGTCTTGACGCTCTCACAAATAGAACCTTTGCATTATCTTGCATAGTCCAAAGGTGCATAGAGCTTTATTTAGGAAATACTAAATCAAGGACAGCTCTGGAATTGATTTTGAAACTAACGGTCCAACATGTTGGTTCATACTAGCCGTAGCGTCGCATTGCTACTAATGGGAATATTAGTCATAATACCGAGGTGAGACGTCATATTTTATGTTGGCATACCTGAGCAGTGCGCATATCTCTCGCTGCTAAAGACAAAGTCCTGTGGTTCTCTTGGAAGCACATGAGAGCCATAGAGCGATACACATCGGCCGCCAACAGCATGCTCTTCACGGCCAACACCCTGTGCACATATATCTGGGTGTCTATGAACGCATCATCACTGAAGAAGCCCATCATAGACATGGGTGAAATAACCGGAAGCTTCAGCTCCGATAGAGCACGGCAAAAGATTACGGAAAACAATTCTCTAATGTCAACTTATCTTATTTTTGAACTGTGTATTGAAAAAGGCAGTGTACTAAAACGAGTCTCGTAAATTGTCTAGTTTTTGGACAATTTTGTTACCAATCTTTCTCTAAATATTATTGAATGAAAGATTGGCAGTAAATAAGGCCACAAATTATACAATTTAGGAGACTAATAAAGATGGTTTAGTAGATATCAAACAGACATATTTTAAAAGAAAATTGGAAAATGAACGCTTTCGTTTTCCTTCTTGTGACATCTAGAACACATAAATAAAGGATTTCATTGAGACTCACATCCTCTGAAAAAAAAACTGAATTATTCACCGATATGACAGACATATGCGCAGAACCAAGAAATCATTCTTTTATTTTCACAAAAAGGCAATCAAAAGCTTCCTAGTTGAATACATGATATACCGGTCCGTAGTCTAATGGTAACGCTTCAATGAATGGAAGGTTGTGGGTTCGACAACCAAACACGCAGGGGCGTTTGAGGTGTGATTCACAGAAAGACAGCGCTCAACAAATAAATCATCCTAATATTATTACTACAGCTCATGAACGAGCCAGTCATATGAAATAGTAGGCACTCCTTTTATCATTCTTTTACCTTTTGTCCAACAGCTGACACAAGGAAACCTTTCACTTGAGTAATGGCTGTCACGGGTCCCTTCTGTTCCTTTGCGTATATTTCTTTAAAACGATTCTTTGTCAAAGGCTGACCAGGTTCCGGAACTACCTCAATGATGTCGTAAATCAATATCTAAAAAGAATAAACATAAATCAACATAAATTTTAATTACATTTGTCTTTGGCCATACATACAAATAAAATATGATAATCCAGAGGAACGCAAATATAATTAATCACGGCTTACCCCCACTTCAACTGAAGTGGTTGGTGTAAGGCCAGCCCCCTTACTTGTAAAAATGAAAAGGTTCCACTCGCCACATGCGAAACCCTTCGGGGATAACGCGGCAAAAAGTTACACTATATATCGTCGCCTTACTTTCTCAACCTCGAATCTCAAAAAAATCTTTTTTTTTTTTTTTACTTCTATCTACTTATTTGTTTTTCGATATTACATAACTACTTCATACTCGTTTATTGGTATAAAGTGAAGTTGTCGATGTATGGGTTATGCAGTTACCTTGTACGAGTATGTAGTAATGTAATATCGAAAAACAAATAGAAAGAAGTATAAAAAAAAAAAAAAAATTGAAATACGAGGTTGAGAAAGGCGACGATATGTAGATTAGTTGCGTTTGCATTTAGCTCATAGATTGGTATGAGGCTGACCACACATACATACTATCTAAATTGGTACCCTTGTACAAATACCTGCCTGTTTCAGAGAAAGGTGGCAACAGTCGCAGAGCTTGTGTTCAATTGAGGTTTTATTTAAGTTTAGATGCAGAATGTGTAAACATGAACTTACACAAGTTTGCTGAGTGCATGAAGTTTGAATTGTAAATGTTATTTTATGTTTGCCATTTAGATTATAGTTTACATGAACATACCCTTCCTCTAGATGTGATGTCTTCACTGTAGTTGTAATTCGTACCTAGTGCGATGTAGCCTTTCAATCCAGATCTGAAAATAGATTCACGTTTCAATAACAACTATTCAGTAATGATAATAATGATGAAAACAGTCTCAATTTCCAGCTTCTTTAAACATTCGTAAGTTAGGCTTGGCGGTTGACACTGTAGAGTTGCTTTTGGTCATTTGTTGGCTGATTTTTTCAGAGCTGGAGCTTCCAAACGTTTCACCCAATTCTCTAGTGGGTTTGTTCAGCGTAATGATAATGTGAAGTGATAATGCCCCACAGTATCATAAGGATGGTTCATAGATGTCACTGCTCTTCCATATAACTTGCATGTAAACTGCCTGGATTGTTATTCTTATATCCCAAGTAACCTTCTAATTTTAATAACCGTTTCATCAACATCACTTAAAATCATTATCACGCTGAAAAAGCACATCGCAGACATGAGCACAAAAGTCCACACCACATTAACAGACTATGAATGGTAAAAATGGTAGAAAGCAAGTCTCCGATATTTCAATATGTTGTATGTATTTACCTGGTGCCCTCATAAGCCAGGCTGACATTTTTCAAGCACGTCACATGCTCCCATTCCTCCAGTTCTATCTTGGTGTTGGGAATAATTTCCCATGAAACAGGGGAAAACAGCATCATTGAAAATCTGTCTTGTAAGGGATATGAAAACCTGGAAAACAATATAAATGAAAAACTCAAATGAATGAAGAGGTTAACAGTGAAATAAACACAATTGAGTACTTTCGGCAGGTGATAGAAGTCCCCACGCAACTTACCTACACATGTAGTGTGACCTCTCACCACATTGTCAAAGGGATTGCATGTGGAAGGTGGAACCTAATTTTTTTTTTTTTTTATAAAAAAAATAGATTTGTGAAGAGGAATGCAATTCACCAACCTAATCTGCCTGGCCAGAAACAGGTATTAATATCATCATTTAATAATTCATTATTGTTTATTATTAATGAATTATTAAATAATAATTACCCAATAACATCTGTTGAACCAGGGTCAAAGTTAAAGTCAAGTGACCCAAGCGGGGATCGAACCAACGTTGTTCCATTCGAAACACGCTAGAAAGATCAGCCCTCTTGGCCCCCGCGGCTATAACCCCAGCCCCCCCTTGAAAGGTAAGGGGGCCAGTCTTATGCCAACTAACATAAAGTGGAACTATCCCTGTTCCCGACGGGCAGGTTCTTTTGGAAAAAAAATACAAAAATATACAAAAATGCATGGGATCCACAGAATTGAAACAGCATCTGGTGGAATTACCAATTTCTATTAAAAAACATTTATACCTATTACTGTGTTACAAAACAATAGAAAATTATCTATTCCATGTCAGCAAATCATATTTACCTGTCCCCTTTAGCTGCCTCATCAGACAATTCCTTGTCTTCTCCATTGAATTTATAATATGTCTTGGAAGGTGTGGCCTGTGACGTGACAATGCAGTAAGTCTTAGACTCCATGTGGTATGTGACGAAGTGAGGCGTGGTCCTCAACGGGACCTTCCTGACGGGCCACGGTGCGTCATATGAAAGATGAGTGAGTAATAGACAAATGCGGAGTTCAGACTGGAACAAGAAAAAATAGTTGACTTTAAAATTTTACATGGGAAGATAGAGCCTTACCATTCATAGTCTAGCTGTTATCAACAAATAATATTGATCAAAAATCATGTGATCTGTCAAGACAAGAGTTTATTCTTGGTCCTCTGATGCAGCAATCAAACTTTCTCTACATCTCTTTGGTAGCCAACAAGCATCTGGAATTTTATTCATGAAGTTTTGGATTTTTTCCAGATCCATTCCAGATCCAATGTTTTTATTTTTTTGAACTGATATAAGAATACTGTCCGTCTTTCAATTATGCAAAATGGTAAGCCTTAGCAAGTAGATTGTCTTATCCGATGCCTCATTCATGATGATGATGAATGATTTATTTCCTGTGGCGCCATTTAATGGTCCAGGATCATCTCAAGAGTGCCATGGCTTCTAGAAAAAAGCAGTGTCCTCAGTCCCTTTTTGAAGGTGATGGTAGGCTGGTTCGCGGGAACACCGATGGGCAAATTTTTCCAGGCAACCAGCCCAGCCAACAGAAAGCTCTTTAAACTTTATATACCGAGGTTAACATGTAACCACAATCAATATTACCGTGGTCTTGGCATCAGAAGATAGAATGCTTTTAAGGAGGAACATATTTTCATTTGAACTATTTTGATAAGCTGTATTTTGAAAAAAAAAATGTTGAAATTAACGCTATCTACAAAATTGACTTAGCTTTTAAGATACATAATAATTAATGTCAGGTCTTTTAGAAATGAATGCATTTTCTAGTCTTCATTGCTTTCTTTTACCTACCTTATATTTGTATGGAGTGCTCACACCTGGTATACACTTTTTTAATTCATTTGGCTTGGTACACAATGGCATATTGTTACCGACTTTGATGTATGGAAGTGAAGCATGGACAGTGAATGATAGCAAAATGAGTAAAATATGTACGGTGGAAATGAAGCATTTGAGAAGTATGACAGGAAAAACTATGAGGGATAGAGTTAGGAATGAATGGGTAAAAAAAGAATGTAATTTGAAAGAGGATGTGAAAGTTAAAGTACAAAAGAATGTGATGAGATGGTTTGGGCATGTGGAAAGAATGAATGATGATAGACTGACAAAATATGTATACAAAGAAAGTGTGAAAGGAAAAAGAGGGAAGGGACGACCGAGAAAAGTATGGAGTGATCAGATTGTGGAGATTGTGAAAGAATGGGATATACAAAGTGAGCGCCAAAGAAGAAAATGCATGAAAAAGGTGATGGATATGAAGGAATTGAAAGAGGTATGTCAGGATAGGAAAAATGGAGGCAACTCTGCAGAGGCTCTGGCCACCCCTAGCGGAAAGGCGACAGAGTTACAGTTACAGGCTTGGCAGCAACAGGGTTTTGCATGAGTTGAAACTCTCTGTAGACAACTAGCAGTGCTTGCTAAGGTATGTTGATGTTTAGTTGCCGATACCTTCATATTGTAATACAGGAATCCCTGCGGGCAGTTGACATTGTTGAAGGGAGCGAAGGTGGCTACATGAGGTCTGGTGTCCTCCTGCGCTGTGGCGTGCGGGTGGCATCTCAGCTCGCCTCGAGGAGTCAGCAGGATCCAGTAGCCGGGGCAGCCACACACAAACACACCGTTATAGCCCGCTATGTTGCCTGGAAGGTCATACAACAATCTGATAAAATTAAGTGTCAAAAACTAGTCTTAGACTAACCTGTGGCTGAAGTTTTGGTCGGTGTTATGGCCAAGGGGTTCCAGGTGGCTGGCCTTTCTAGCGTATTTGGAATAGAATAATGCTGGTTCGATCCCCGCCTGGGTCATTTGAACATAACTTTGACCCTGGTTCAACAGATGTCATTGGGTAATTTTAATTAATAAGTCATTACAATGAACAATAATGAATTATTAATTGATGATATTAATAACTGTTTCTGGCTAGGCAGAATAGGTTGGTGAACTGCATTCCTCTTCACAAATCTATTTAAAAAAAAGTCTCAACGGGTGTTACCGTATCTATTTGAAAATAGAATGCAATATAACATGGTGGTGTATTAACAGCTGATTGTTGTACCACACAAAATGTATCAGCTGTTCACACACCACCATGTTTATTTTACTTTCTATCTTGAAATACATACAGTAAGATCTACCAAAATCTGTTGAGACTGCAGACCCTGCTATTGTAACCTGGAATGTTATATTTTTATATTCCACACTTGAAAGCTTAAACACAGAAATAATACAAACCTTCTTGAGTTTTTGGCATTTAGTAAAAAATTAAGAGTTTCCATAAGGCAGACCAACCTTACTTGCAATCGTGAATAATTTCCGCACACCAATACTACCTGTTCAGGAATTAAACAAGACATTTTTTACCCCACTCTTGAATAAGTAATCACGGAATCCTCTTATAAATTTAGTGATGTAAAATAAATCATTCTTCTCATATTATTACTTACAATAACATCTTGCTTTCACATTGGCACAAGTATTCCATATTTAGCATGTTAATTGATTTATTTGTTGCAGTCATTATAAATTAAGTTAATAAATGATTATAAAATTTGAACATACCAAAGTATCGTAATTTCTTGACATTATTCTTATGAGAGACAGTCTTATCTTCGTCTTGAGGGTCATCTACCAGATCCGGAGATCTGACCAAGCCGATGGGCAGCCTTCTGAAGCGCATCTTCAAATTGCCTTTGGCATACTGGAACACCTGATGACACAAAAACTTACTTTTATTTTTCCTTTTCAAATTGTTTTGGTGAAACATTGTGGAATTCCATTTTAAATATTTGATTCAAAAAATATTAATAAATAATTTTTAGAACACTTCAATGAAAAAACTTTGATGGAGATGGAGATGGAGAATGATCTCCGAAAACGTTTTTTCATAAAATAAATACTCATAGTGGATTAAAACAAAGTTTTTTCATTGAAGTGTTCTAAAAATTATTTATTAATATTTTTTGAATCAAATATTTATTTTTCCATTTATATTTTGCACAAAAATTTATAGCCTATAATTTTTACACCCTACGATTTTGGTAATTTCCAGGGAATTAAAACACTTTCAATACAGAGTTCAATGTATAATTCAATAAAAACACTTCTTATTATTTTGGTCGGTAAATATTCTTTAAGTAGATACTCTCAATTGATTTATTTATTGTCAATAATATTTAATAAACAAATTAAGTTAAAACATTTTTTGGAGTCAAAATCCAATCCAATCCAATGGACTTCAATAAAGTCTTCCATTCAAATAACTTCCATAGACTTGAAACAGCTCACACCAATGGTTCAGCAAACATTACAATCAATTCAAAATTGATTCATACCTGATAGATCATAAGTTCATTATCGGTCCGCAGAAACAGCAACGGCCTGGATCCCTTGTTTCCAAGGCCAACCATCAGGATTTCCAGGAGACGGGAGTCTGGAGTTTCTTGAGGAAGATCATCGTGTAGACCTCCTATCAGCTCTTCATTACTTCCAATGCCAGATAAAAATGGAACCGATTCAAGACTGTCAGTTAGAACCTAAAATCAGTACAGTTAAAATATGTTTTAATAAAATATAACATCTAAGTCAGCAAGCTACATTGGCAGAGGCACATTTGGCAAATAGTCTAAGAGAATAATTGGATTGAGGAGCGAGGACTGAAGGCAAAGGGAAGATCCAAAGGAAGGTGGCTAGATGGATTGATAGTGAGTTGTAACAAAGTAGGAGTGCATGACTGGAGAAGAAAGTTTATTTAGATGGACAGTGTTGGAAAGAGTTGGTGAGGATGTGGAGTCTATTACAATGATAATAACAATAAAAACACACATTTTGTTATTTGATCACAATCAAAAGAGTTTACCTGCAAAATAAGCAGTTCTACAGTTTCCCATTGCTGAACGAAAGGTACAAGGTTTGATTCCTGACAGAGCACAATATCTCTACTGAATTTTTCAAAAAGCCCGAAGTGAATTTTGTGCACTAATGTTGTAAATGGTCTAAAGCTTCACCTAGCCTTACTGCAATACATTCTCATCGTTGGACTGACAACAGTTTAAATGCAGTCTCTTCTTTTACGAGCACATTTGAAAGTAATTTCAAGCCGTTGTATTTTGCATTCAAGATAACTATAGTGGATGCTCGATGAAGTAGCCTTATAAGCAGGGAATTTCCACATTTTCGGAGGAAATTAATTATTTTTCCCTATTTTTAGGGAATATTTACAATCCATAAATATACAATGTCCTACCTTCGCTCCTGATACCACATTCCTCACAAGGAAGCTGAGCTTCATGTCGGGTAACGAGTACATCTCCATATTCCCGTTGTCCCGCACAAGCAGCAGCCAGTATGTGGGTTTGTGCTCGATGAAGTGCCTCCTCCACCAATCCCGACGGGTTTGGGTTTGGCCCGTAGCCATATCCCGACGGCCCCGTTCAACCTGCATTAGCTGTCAAACAAAAAAATAAAAAACATTAATGTAATTAAATGGATGCTTTAATTGGACAATGTGGAAAATCAAAAGGGAACTGTTTTTCAGGAATGGACAAAAAGCCCATGAAGAAATGAAGAAATCTTGCTGTAAATCTGCAAAAATGAAGAGGATTATAACTTACCCTTCCCTAATTTAATAGACTAGGGGCTACGCCCCTGGCTGCTACGCAGCCCAACCCCTTAACATTTGGAGAATCTGTATATTGCGCATAGTTTACTCATGTTAAAATTCGTAATATTAAAAAAAACATGTAAAATAAAAACATGCAGTTTTTGTAAAAGAAAATTTAAATTTTGTAGGCTTTGATAAAATAAAATTTACGGAAGCTTACAATTCAAAAATTAAAAGACACAGGGATTATCCCGCATTGTAAACGGTTGTACATACTGTTATAGATACATTAATAGTGTATGCAAATCTTGATTTAATATCAATATTTCTATATTCTCATTTGCCCACCCTATGATCTGTCATTCATCGGGATTATCATGCACCGAAAATGGTTATAGATTTTATCAGAATAAGTTAATCGACACTGTTAGAAAATATCGATTCGATATAGGAAGGCACATCGATATATGAATGCCATTAAAAATATATCGGAAATCTGATAGATTGGTATGAAACTGAACCCCATGCTGTATACACCTAGTTCACTTTTGCCAATGCCACCCTGGCTTCCGGGAAGGGCGTAGGGCGGTTCGTGTGAGGTTTGTTTTTTGTGTACATGCAGCAAGTGTAAACACGATCGTGCTTGCTTGTAGGACTGCATGTAATATGAATCTTAAATGTACAATACCTTTGGAACTTTCGTTGAATCATATGTTGGCATGAGGCTGACCACCCTGTAAACAATGATTCACTTCTCGAATTTCACCCCTGTGTCAGGGAAGGTCGCCAAGAGTTGCAGGTCTTATGTTCATAAAAGATTGGGTTTCTATGTTGTTAGTCCACATCTAGCATTTGCAGGCGTGAACTTATAGGAACGGGTCTGCTTGTGGGAATGCATTTAATATGAATCTCAATTTAATATATCTTTGCAACTTAAATTATATAGACCTAAACTAAATAATTTCCTTGACTTATAGGTTAGTATGCGGTTGACCACCCATACTGTAAAAAATGGTTCACTTTGCAAATTTCACCTATTTTTGAGGGAAGTTCGGCAAGAGTTGCAGGGCGAATGTTAATTTGATAAAATAATTACTGACAATTTTGTTGAAAAATTATATGCAAAATCTTCTTCTGCCATGATCTGTATTTCTAAAAACTGGTTTGCGTCCCCGCTCGAATTTTTAAATATTTATTAGAGAACGTAAAATAGATCGATGAATTGCATTCCTTTCAAATTTATTAAAAAAAAGAGACAAAGAAAAAAAAAAAAAAAAAAAAAAAACAAAAACAAACATTTCATCTCCAGGCCCGAACCCGGGTCCTTCTGCATCACAGGCGCGGACGTTACCGCTAGCCCACGACGCCCTTGCGGGGTAGTGAGAAAATTGTTGTACATATTCAGAAGGTTTTTCCAGGCATATTTATTATCGTTTACTGTTATTTTCGCGAACTACATAATGTTTACATCGACAGTGTTTAAAAATATCGATTTAAAATAGAGATATCGATCCATTAATGCAATCAAAAATATATCGGAAATACTACTGTTTTTTAGTGCACATACAGCATATGTTGTAAGTTCGCATGCGTTAAATTTCATGAATCTCATTTTTCAGAATCAGAATTTCATTCATCAGTTTTTTTTTGTCAAAAATTATATTTGTTATGAATTGAGTTAATGTTTAGCGCCTCTATGTTCTAATTTATGTACATAGTTTTGTATGTAAAAAATATTTGTTTAAAAATAGGATAGCGCCTCTATATAATTACAATTTCTATACATAAAATATGAGGTTTGTATCGCTTAAATACATTTTATTTTCGCACACTGCCGAGCAGGCAGTTTAGCGTAATCGGCTAAACCACCGGTTCTTTCGGCGGCCCCGCCCGGGAGACGCGGGTTCGATCCTCGCGGCGAGACATTTTGAAAATTGAAAATTTGAAAGTCCAAACGAAAGACGACGACGAAGGAGAATATAATAAAGGATTTATATGTGACTCCTTACTACCCTACACTTAGCCAATACCAAACATGTTTCAAGGAAAGGAGGTGGGAAACCTTCTTCCACTGAAATGGTTAATGTAAGGCTGGCCCCCTTACCTGTAAAAATAAATAGGTTCCAATCGCCACATGCAAAGCTTTTCGGGGATAACGCGGCAAGAAGTTACACTTTATGTGTAGCTTAGTTGCATTTGCATTGTTCAAGTTCCAGAGCTTATGGTAATTTGAAGGTGAGGTTTTTTTTGCTAAAGTACACTTGCAGCATATGTATACACAAACATATAAACATGTGCCTGCTTCTGCATGTGCATGGAGAGTAACCATTCAAAAATATTACCCTTTCCTGTTATACATTTTTAATTGAGGTTTGATTATTTTATATACACATAAGCATTCTACTCAAAAAATATTTGCAACTAAAATTAAATTAGTAACTTACAGAAACCATGGAAGCAGGTGTTTGATCACCGCCATACAAGAGATCATCTTCATCATTCAACTCGTGGATAACATTAGGGTCATCACCAAAACCTTCCTTCTTCACATTCTTGTTCTTTTTTAGGCCTTTCTTGACAATATTTTCACCCTTGATCTGAAACATAAATTAGTATTGACATATGAAATGAGTTCACCTGAAATACCAACGGCATGTTCCAGGGGCATATGCACAAAAAATATGACTCGAAAAATAATGTACCTACTCAATTGTTTAATACTTGGAGTAAGGCTTTATTTTTGTAAAAAAATTTGCGGGTTGCAATTTAAATGTTTGATAAAAACAATTGTTATGTTTCGATTGAAAGGTATCTTCAGGATACTTACATCCGGCTAGCTCTCATCAGCATCACTCTCAGGGCGTGGGGTTCTTTCTTTGGTATTGCTTACTTATATCTTGGGAAGGGTTTTATAATGAAAAGATAAAGTTAACATGAACAAATAAGGGTTTATTACTGTACTAATATGGGGGGGGGAAAGGGGAAATAAGGGATTGGCCAGACCTACAGGTTGTCACTAGAACACTCCCTATTCCGTTGGCTGGAGTTCTAAACGGAAGGCCTGGGGCAGCGCCCCAGGCTAGCGGCGGTTCACAAGGCGGGCGCCTCCACACGTGGGAGCCCCTGGGTGGGCGCTCCTATGCCTCTGGTCCACAAGGCGGGTGCCTTGCTGGCAGGAAATCCAAGTAGATGGGGGGGGAGCTCCATTGTAGTGCCCCCTCTTGCACCGCTTGGTGCTTGGTCGCTAACGTCTTAATCGCTTGGCATCTTGCCGGGAACTGCTGACCGACGGCCCGATCACATCACGCGGCGCAGTTCGGCCGCTTCCGTGACCATTCGGCTCCGTTTGGCCCACAAACATACACTGCACACTTCGGGATTGTTTTTTTATAATATGTTATTTAAAATAACATAACACAATCTCTTGGTTGGTTTCCAATTATACTTTCATTCTTCCTTGTAGTTTAGGGCAATGAAAGAGCCCAGAGCCCACAAACCACTTGTATTTATAGCCCCCTTAGACCTACCGTAATAAATATATTCAACAATATCACAAATAATTGCTAAACACACATCAAGAATGACATTTTGTTTGTATACATTTGTACACACCAGAATTTATCATTCAAAAATAAATATAATCAATAAATAAATAATTAAGTTGAGATTTGTCTTTATAAAAAATATAAACAATTATTGTACAAGTATTTTGATGTTGTTGTAAGTAGCTTCTTTCCCTCCAATGATGCAAGGATAACGCCTAAAAACTTTGAAACCAAATACTCATAAATTGGGCTTCTTCATAAATATACATTATAAAACATACTTATTCACGGGTTTCAATTTGAAACACTGAAAATTATTTTCTCAACATTTCCATGTATTTATCTCATTCTAGAAAAAATAACCTAGATTGTCATCAGAACAATAAACACATCCTGAGCAAGATTTAGCACAATGATACAATATTCTTTTATTGGGAAAATGAATCCATACCAGAAGTGTGTCATCAGTGACAGCTGCGGAAGAGAACAGCCCACTGAGATCCCGGTACACGGTGCTGCGTGCCACAGCAGGCATGGCGGGGGGAGAGTGGCGCAGGGCAGCCAGCCTGGCCGACCCTCGGGGACCATCTCTCAGGGCCAGCACAATCACCCGCCCGCTGCTCAGCTGGACGCAGATGTAGGGGTCCGCGGAGTACGCCTCTGTGGCTGTGTCATCCAAGTGGATGTGCTGGATCTGTTGGCTACCTGACATTGAAAACAAATATTTAACCTCCCCAATAGATAATAATAATATTATGATGATTTATTTGGTGAGCGCTGTTTTCATGTGAATCACACCTCAAGAGCCCTCTGCGAGCTTGGTTGTCGCTGTAGAATGCGCCAATTTTCAAGCAAGACCCAGTTGGATGGACCTTTGGTGACCAGTCTTTAGTAAAGGTTAATGAATTTTTCAACGCAGCAAAAAGCATATTTGAAAATATAAATGGGATATTTTTGTGCTCCACCGGGACCCAAACCCACAACCTTCCATTTACAAGTCCGAAACGTTACCACTAGACTATGGATGATGCTGTTTTAGTTAGCAGACTTCCCAGGTCAGCATGCCAATGAAAAGGATGAATGATTTTGATGAAGATAATGTAATGTGGACAACTACTAAAACAATTTTGTGTAAAAATTGGGGAAAATTTTGCTGAAGACTTTTAAGATCTCTGCATTTCCTCTTGCAATAAAAACTGTAAGAGCCCCATTATGAGGAGCTGGACTATTGAACTACATGAAACAACAGGTCTTCTTTTAATTATTTTTTTTAAAGAAAAGTCATAAATTCTAACCTTTGATTAGTTTAACAGCTTCAGTGGTAACTTGCACAATATACTTATTGTTGCCCAGGTTTCCTGCGTAAATTGTCGTGGCCTGCGTCATGAACCCTGAGTTATCCACTTCGTTGATCTCCTGTCCAGTTTGTAGAATCTGGAGACAAACATAAATGTTGCAGCACAAATATCCGGTATATTGTCCTTTTCAAGTCCGTGTTCTTAAATTTGAAAATGAAAAACCATGGTAAGTAGTCTCTTCATCGCCATGTGGCGTCACAATTTAAGTTTTTTCAGTTTGTGGAGTAAAGAAACGTTGGGTAAGATGGTCTGGTAGAGCTATTCCAAGTCTTTGCTAAGGATATCCGTTGGAAACGAGACTATGGCATTCTGACGTTAGTCCACAAATATTCTGTCTATAGAACTTGTGCCAAGTCCCTTAAAAGAACATATTAGTACTTACCATGGTGGAATCTTCTTGTGATAAAAGCATGTAGGAATGAGATCCTTCTGTCTCCAAGTTGATTGTAGTATCAGAACTTGTGTTGGGCAGATCACCTATCACAGTCCACATATCTATGCAATCTATGGAAATAGAAAAACAAATGTTTATTACAAGTTCCTGAAATATGTGAGACATTTATTGATAATTATAACAATCAAGGTCTACAAAAAATTGGTGTCTCTTTCTGGGATGTGTTGCTGTGGTCTATCGGAGCTGGAGCTTCTGGATGTTTTGGCTTTGCTGCGATGGGCTTCTTTAGTATGATGATGAAATGGTATGATGTGTTGATCCAACTATTTTCTTTTAATTTAACATCTTCACGAAAAACCTACAGAACATAATTTTAAGATAAATTCAAAATTTACATAGATGGGAAAATGGAGGGATGACAGGTACCGGACTCTGGTTAAAGAACCTGAGGCAGTGATTTGGAAGAAGCACAAGATCGTTCTTTCGGAGTATCAGGCAGTATCACAAATACAAATTGGCATGGTGATTATCGATACTAATACTTTTTTTTTTGCGTAGAATCACTGCAAGGCACTGCAATCCCATAGCGCCTCCTTAAACGGCACAAGAAGAAAGCATAATAAACTTCTAGAATATTCTTACCAGGCAGCTCAAATGTAGTGACCAGTTGTGGCCGTACACTTCTCCTCAGCACACAAAGCGCCCCGTTCTTCCCAAAGCCAGAAGTGGTGACCAGCTCTACCCCACTTGCTGTGGCAGCCAACGACTCTTGGAAAGCTGGCTCTCCCATGGACACATCGCCAATGGGACCAATGTTCAACAGACTGTCACATACCTGGACAAACAAATACACCAATTATTTAACATACTTAAGACTGACATTGTATACAACCCTTAGGAGTAGAATAAGTACCCCGAGTATATAACATTACGTGAATTCCTTACGACTGTGTAAATCAAAGAAATTTAAGGAAGATAAAACAGCATGTAAATGCACGAGTACAACCACAAATTACCACACGGTCGGTATTATGATGGAGTTACATTACGACAGCTTAAATATTTTTCATAGAAAAATTTCTCTCATCAACGATAATGTAACTCCAAATAATAAAACAACTTTTTTGACAGTTCTCTCTCACGCATAGGTCTATATTATATTCTCACTGTATTTTGGCAGAGAGAGACAATTTTATAAGTAAAAAATAACACATGCTTGTTTATTTCCATTGTTACATAATATATCTTTGTAAAAAGTATATTTATCACCATTTTCTATGGGTGTATTCTCTTTTTGTCTATAAATGCATAATGCAAGCAGCAAAAAACTTATAAAAACACATTTGTGATACTTCTTCTTCTTCCTCAGCCATTCTCAGTCCACTCTTGGACGTAGGCCTCCTTCAATTCTCTCCATTACTGTCTATCGGCTGCTGTGTTCAGCCATCCTCTGCGTACCCTTGATGTTGTCCAGATTTGCATTTCAATAATCATCAATAAATCAACCTCAAACATATAAGTGGTGAGTTCAGTGGAAGTCCTTCTATCAGAGCCGTACACCTCCAGCTCATCCTTGTCTCTGATATCTTGAACGTCGGTGGCCATACAATCACTGAGAGATTCCAATCTACGCTTCTTAGCTGCTGTTGTACTTTCTGAAATAGAAACAAGGATCCTTTTTATAGAAATCATTAACAAAGATTGAATGGGATATTCAGAGTCATAACAAAAGGAGAGAGTGCATGAAAAAGATTATCCCCCGTATTCATGAATCCTACTAGCACTTACCATAGGGCGCGCTAGCTGTCAGATTGGCGAAATTCGTTTCAGAAACAATACTTAGGGTAAAAGCAGCGCTAGGGCTCTCTAAATACTAGCGCTTGGGTAAGTAAGGTCGGCAGGTATATTAACCAACGCTTAAGCGCTGTCAAAATATTCCTTCGTATTTAATTGTTTTCACATTTTTTGTTTGATTGTGAATTAACATGAAAAAATGAATTCTTACAATGAAGACAATTTTTTAGAGTGTATTAACATCGTTTTGACGAGTATATTAACATTGTTTGACCATCAGAATCGGGTTTGTTCTCCAGTATGGTCTAGGACCATACTGCAATGAGATGAACTGTCAAAATATTCCGTCGCATTTCGTCAGCAAAGTTTTTGTTTGGTTGTGAATTATTTACATAAAATATTGAATTCTTACATGAAGATGATTTTAACGAGTATAAAAACATTGTTTTGACCAAAAATAGTGTCCCAAGAAAATATATCAGAAACTGTAAAGACCCATTTACGATTACGACGAGGAAGAATTTAGAAGGCGTTTTAGATTGAAAAAATGCATCGTTCTGTATACAGTCTTTCCGTTGCTCATTGAGGGTTTAACAAGCCCAAAAATTCTTTGATTGTCAAGTTTTATGCACAGCTCAAAATATGACATTGACATTTCTTCGATTTGTCAAGTTCAACAGCTCAAATGTCATTGAAATTTGAAAGAAGTGGCAATGATAAGAATGAAGTACGCCGAATATTGGTCGGAAGCTATTGACCAATTACAGAGCTGGGTTTTTTCGAGAGCCAATGACTGGCCGTACATCTCCACTAAGTTGGGCACTAGGCTGATTAAAGATTTAGTGTTCTTTGTGAAACAAAACGCTCCAGAATGTCGACCCTTGAGTAAGTGTAGCGCTTGACTTAGGTAAGTATTGTTACTTGAGGCAGTTTGGTCATGAATACGGGGGTCTGAATGAAATGAAAGAAGTATGTAAGGACCGAAAGGAATGGCGGTTGATTTGCAACAATGGCGGCTAGGGCATTAATTCCAAGTGTAATATTAAGTTTAATTTTAATTTTAATTTGTAATGTGTCTCATTATGAATTTTTGTAGATCATTTATAATTTTTTGTGCTCCTTGACTGATAGGTTGGTACGAGGCTGGCCACCCGTGCTGTAAAAATCGGTTCACTTTTGCCAATGCCACCCCGGTTCAGGGAACGGCGGCAGGAGTTGCAAGGTTTATGTCCATGTGAGGTTTTCTTTATTTGTATGCACACATGCAGAATGTGTAGGCGCGAACCTACATGTGCCTGTCTGTAGGCATGCATTTCATATGAGCTTTAAATGCTTACATATCCTTGCAGCTTAGATTATAGATAGATAGATATTACAAATGCTATCACCTTTGAGATATTTATGCACTTAGAATGAATTATACAATTGCTGGTTAATAATAATACAAACCAGGGTAAGAAGTCTCCACTGTTTTAGAGGTTTATCCGAATTACAATTTTTATGAACAAAAAAAGTTATGGTAATCGATTTCTGCATGATAAGAAGATAATATAAGTGAGCAATAATTCTTCATAGGCGGCCGCTAGACCTACAATAACATTGTAGCATACTTTTTATTGTACAATAAGATTGAAAGGCGCTCTGAATCCAAACAAGCAATTGTATTGCACAATAAAGAAACAAGCGAAGGATGGGCGCCCTTGGGTTGGCTGGAGCCACTAAACCAATGATACTCAACCTTTTTTGTCTTCGGGCCACATATATATATTTGAAAATCTATATTTTTCCGCATTTAGCCGCATCACTATACTGGTATGACCAAAATATATCGTCGACGGGGGGGTAGGGACACAATTTCCAAAAGTTTATTTTGTCCGTAAAAAAATCTGTCGACAGGGGGGCTAGGCACACGCACACGGCACATTTCAAAAGTTGCCTCCCTAGAAAAAAAAAAATTCTCGCCTCCCTTTCAACGTCCTACGAAATATAGAATTCCAGATTTTGTAAAGTCCGTCCGCGGGCCGCACGAAAAAGCTTGCCGGGCTGCATGCGGCCCACAGGTTGAGTATGGCTGCACTAAACGGTGCCCAAAAGAAAAAAAAAATTCCAACTATATAATAATACGAACTGCACAATATTTTTGTGTTCAGTCGGAGAATTATGACCCTACACGATGCAACGGAAAATATGGTGTAATAAAAATGAAATTCGCTTAAGCTTTCGGCCAATCATTGCGCAATCTTCAATATTAACCCTAAATGGTCAATAATATTGCACAATTCGCAATATAATTGGCAATTTAGAGGCCGCCTTAAACATACATATATTTATTGATACCTTCTGTAGTCAGATCTATAGTGGCTGTGGGTCTCTCTACTTGCAAGAACGTGTGGGTTTCCTTCTCCAGGAATCTGAGCAGCAAAGAGTTGCCAAGACGAGAGCCAAGAAACATGAAGTTATCTTCACAGATGGACATCTGGAATTTCAAAAATATGTATATGCATAAAATATATTCAACCAACAAACCAGTAGCATTCCAGAAACCTTGTTTTTAATCATTGATACTGTACATTGAAGATCTTTACTTTTGAAAGTCAAAAAATACCTACAGGTTCATAGCTCGTCTCACTTTTACAGCCTACCTGAACAATCTGAATATTACTCAAGATTCCTGCCTGTTTTCTGAAGCTTTAAGAATCGACATACATACATATTGTTAACAATAACAGGTTTTTATATTTAAAAAAAATCAACTTTACATTTTAACATACTAAAAATGGAATACATACAGTACCCCGAGTAAAAAGCAATCTGTAAATCTCATTTTGATTGTGTAAATCAAGAATATATACGACAGCGCTTCTTGACTGTAAATGACAATAAAGTAACACTTACCGTCAAATAGGTGTGAACACAATATCTACAGAATAAAAAATACAATTCTTGTAAACAAATTGAAAGGTTGTTACACATGTTGTCAGCACACTAGCTGCAGCCTTATCGAGATGGAACGCTCGTATGCTTCGAACAGAATCAGCCATGAGTGTCAGCAGATAGAGTTGACCACTGCGGAGGGACAATGCGAGCTTCTGCGGACCCAATGTAGCGACACATACACCCTCCAACGACAGGCAAACTCCTTCTTGTATCTCTGCAATAGATTATTCAAAAAGCTACAGACACACTGTCTCAAAATCAGTCAAAGTAAGAGCCTTGTAGGATAAATATTTGAAAATTTGTGTAAGGAGACATTGTATACAAACCATAAATCGATAACTTACTGGTAAGAGCCCTGAGAGAGCTAAATTTAATAAAATGAAGTGTGCCAAGCCATAATGTTCTAAATATGTTTTATTGCAGTGAAGCGTCGTATATCCAAATATATAAAACTTTACTGCTATAAAATGTAATTTATTTTATGTGGCACTTACAACGTTACGGTTTGACAGCTCTCTAATTTTATAAAACAGCATCATAGAGAAAAATCATTAACATAAACTTGGAAAGAAATATACTGATTGCAAAGATATGCTTGAGATTAAACATGAACACATAAATTTTCAAGACACTCCTGCAAGGCGCCTCCTTTGTCGTCCATTGCTTTTCCAGTTTGGATTTCCACACTGAAGACAAAGCATAGCAAAATAATATACACAAGGAGTCCACGATTCTCCTCAAGAATTTCTAGGTGATCTTTTAGATCGAGCTCAATTTTTTTTTTATGAACAAAAACATAACAATAACTTACTCAATGGGAAACTGGTAGAATTATTTGCAATAGAATTGACCGATACACCATAAGGAGGAATAGACTGGTTCAGATAGATGATGGAGTTCACAGAAAGGATCAAACAGCCACCTGTAATGCAAAAAATATGTTTAACATCAACAACAACAATGAGACATTTCATAATGACATGACATTCTTCAAAAGTCAACCAATGTTGATACATTCAGACTTATTTAAATCTTCAATCGACTTTCCTGAATTTTTTTGGTAAATGGCGTATCCTAAGCATCTTGCCAGCTTTATGGTACCTTCCTTCTTTGATTCTTTGAGAACCTTGTCATTTGTTGTTATTTGTGTCTTATTGCAGTTAATTCGTACATCAATACAGGTTACAAGATTCTTAATGAAATAATATGTAGGTAAAAGCTCACCCAAAGGTCTTTGAATGGCAACGGCACACACACAATCAAACGGCAAACTGGAAACGGCCCAAATGGAAGGATGGACCCTTGCCTGAAGATTAAGGCTTACTCCCAGCATGGCGCAAGTATCCATCCTGACAGCCGTGCGACTAAAACCATCAACAAGACAAACAAATCAACAAAAATTCACCATAAAGTTTGTATTCAAGGAAGTCTTTTAGCTGGAAATGAAAAACATTCACATTGATGGACAGAAATTGATTTGTTTTGATTTTAAGATGTAAAAAATTCTCTATTATGTTGTCAAAAATAGAGAAAACAACTAAATAGGTGAGTACAGGTTTTAGAGCTTCCATGGCTGCTTTCAGATGCTTCTCTTCTCAAAATGCAACAAACCTTTCACCGATAACTGTGTGCAGTATCATCAGAGTTGTAGGCAGAGCTGAATGGTACAGATTTGACAGAATAATATACAACCTGACGTTGCCATAACAAATGGTATAAGAACATAATGAATTTATTCACTACAAATTTATATTTTTATTGAATTAAAACCGTGTTATTTTTTAAAATAAATACAATGGATTTTCACTGCGTGAACCACCAAACCCTAACAAATACATAATGAAGTATTTATACAATTCCATATTTAAAGCATTGATAAAAATTCAACATGTGAGATTCCTACATTCAATGATACAGTCGATAGCTCAGTTTGTAGAATGCTTGCATTCCATGCCGAGAGCTTGGGTTCAAATTAAACCGAGGGTGTCTGAAATGATTTCATGTTTCGGTGTTTATTTCTAACCCAAAATAAAATACCAGCAAGGTTTACTTAGTCTTCGTAAGAAATGAGTACTGGCCCCCTCGGGAGCAGGGAAACCCCCACTTCAACTGAAGTGGTTGGCGTAAAGGCGGCCCTCTTACCTGTAAAAATAAAAAGGATCCACTTGCCACATGTGACCTCTTAGAGAAAAACGCGACAAGAAGTTTCACTATGTGTATAGCTTAGTAGCGCTTCAGAGTATTGTTTTTAATATTAAAAATTAATGTGAATACAAATATAAACGTACCCTGGAAAAGTTCTGACCGGTTCGTAGAGCAGAAGTAATGTTGGCTCATAATATCCGTGCAGGAACTGTATGTCTATGATGTTGTCTATCTTCTCATCCAAGTCCTTCAGCACAATAACGTAGGACGCCATCACTGGAGCTTTGGCGGACACAGCTTGCGGCTGAAATACAATTCAACAACACATTGTGACAATTAAGTCGTAAGCCAGCCCAAGAGCACTCATGATTCATTTTGTCCTGAAATATGTGCATCTAGATAGGTCTTTGAATGCTTTTCTACTGGTCTCTTTGATGATGATGATATGATTTCTTCAACGAAAAAACTTCAAGAACATAGAAAAAAGCTTTCACCCAAAGAATAGACCGGCTGCGAAAGCAAGGGCGTAGAAAGCAGAAGTAAATAGCAACATTGTCAGCAGTTGGAAACAAATCATGAAAGTGAAAATTGACCTCCTGCAATTGGCAAACAGTTCTTACAAATTTGGTGTCCAGAGGTTTGGATTCCAGAGGGTCTCCATCTTCTGCATTAGTTTCCCTTCGCAGTGGAAGAACAGCCAGTTTCCTCCCATACAGCAACATCACAAAGCACCGGTTTTCAGGGTCGACGCGAATCCATGGAATGTGGTTGTGGTGTGTCCAGCCTCCCTGTAAAATGATATAATTTATTTACTACGGGTCATATATTTCTTTAGATTGACTAACGTGCTTCAGTTTATATGAAGCCATAACATGACCGGTCCGTAGCTCAGTGGTAACACTGCGGACTCTGAATGGGAAGGTTGTGAGTTCGAATCCCGGTGGAGCACAAAAAATATACCATTTATATTTTCAAATTTGCTCTTCGTTGGGTTGAAAAATTCATAAACCTTTACCGATGACCGGTCACCAAAAGCCCATCCAGCCTTACAGCAACTGGGTCTTGCTTGAAAATTGGCGCTTTCTACAGCGACGACCAAGCTCGCATAGGGCTCTTGAGGTGTGATACACACAAAAACAGCGCTCACCAAATAAATCAGCCTATGTAATATGATTATTATTATTATAACTATTCTGAGCACTATAAACGGTTGCGATTTCAGCAATAATTTATCTTGATTGAATTTTATTTCACTTTAAGTATAGTACTATTGAAAATTCTTATAAAACAGTGTTCTATAAAGTTTAATAGAATTCAATCAATATGAATTTCACAGTGTTAATACGCAAACCATACAAAATATAATAATTTATCTTTTTAAAATCAAGTAGTTTTTTTTCAGATTTACACTGAAAGCACAACATTGCACATGGAGCATAAATATCAGGTTGGATAATACAAAATTGATGTTATGGCTAAGCGGAAGAAAATGCCTTACCTAGCATGTGAGGTTGTGACCCTAGAATGGTTGGATGACAACTAGAATCCAGTGGTGAAACGTCAATAAATCTGTGGTCGCACTTAATTCAGAACAAAATGGATTCATTTACAACTTATCCAAAATGCATCTTACCTTCAAAAGTTTGTCAAATGCAAGGTAAATAGATTATTTTGAACAAAAATCTTTTTTACAATAAATTAAAATCTTCTCTTCCGGAAATTGGTCAATTTTCATAATGCTGCCTTTAAGAATTTTCAAAATGTTGTACACTTCCATGTTATAGTCCATATGTGTTGAAATGTAATAAGACTCTCCATCTGTTCATAAGCAGGCAGAAGTAGATACGTGAATAGAATTCCTCTGCACAAATTGGCATCCTTAACCCTTTGGCTGCGGCTGGCATGCATAGATGTCATGACGTAACTTGCATACAATGCGGCTGGCATCTATCCATGTCATCAAAGTTTAAAGCTTTCCCTGACAACGGTGTTCAAATTTTTCAAACTTTTTTGTTGCTTACATTATAGGTACCTACACTAATAAAATCTCATATTATACATATTTTGAAAATATTCTGTGGTGTCAGTGAGCTTCAGAGAAACACCCACAGATGGCGCTTTGAAACAACTAAACTCATACGCAAAATCCAACAAGCATTCTTCATAAGGAATGGGATTTGAGACATCAGGCAGATATTCTATTGATTATCTCAAGGCATGGTTCTTGGCCTCCCAAATCCGGCTCCGCTGGATAACAAGAAACAAGGTGGTCTCAACCTTTCTTTGTAGAGCTAGTTTCTCGGATAAAGAGTACCAACTGGGTCGATTCCACCCGAAGCCTTGCCTATGTGTGGAGCAGTGCAAATTGCCCCGTAGGTACTGGTAATGAATCAGTGGCTTGCACTAAGCCGGAAGTAAAGTGAAGACGTTGAGCCATGGCTCCTCTGAACTAAACTCTCCGCCTGCACCACACATACACACACACGTGTGTTACCTCCCTATATCTCCGTGCACACATACATACGCAATCGGAAGGACTCGTGCGGATGCTTTTGACCTTCCAAACGTAACCCTCCATCTGCGCTCACATACATACAGCCGGGAATAATTGTTGGGCAATTTAAGATTCCGACGTTGCTACCCGCGTTACACACACATCGTGGAAGCTGGAACGAGGGACATCTTTATTTACTTGTTTTTATATAAAACAACAAGTGAAAACATGTGTTGAAAGTTTGTGATTTGTGTTCCTGGATAACTAATGAATATACAAATATAATAAGTTTCATCAAGTAATTAAGGTAGGAAATCAATTTATGTGTAAAAAAAATAACCTCAAAAAAGTATTCCGTTCTGGCGTATGTAGCAAATAAATTCAGAATCGAAAAGGTTAAAATAAGGTTATGAGCAATCTGTAAACAGAAGATCAAGGAACTAAAAGCACTAGGATCATATTCATAGATGATCAAGAAGGAAGTAGCACCCAATACAAAATAATACACAACCTTAGAAGAACCAATGATAGCTCTATTCTATAATCTAAGTTGCAAGGATAATTATATTCATTTAAAGCTCTCAGATGCATGCCCATAAACAAACACCTGTAGTTCGCGCTTACAAATGCTGAATGTGTACTTACAAATAAAACCCAAACCTCAAATGAACATAAGCCCTACAACTTTTGCCGACATTCCCTAACACAGGGGTGACATTGGCAAAGTGAACCATTTTTAACAGTATGGGTGGTCAGCCTCATACCAACCTATAAGTCAAGCTCAAGCTCAATTAGGTAATAAGTGATAGTACAATGGAGAAAAAGAGAGCTGTACAAAAGAAATATATTCCAGAAAACAGATCAGAAGATACTATCAAAACAAATTGTAATATTTGTGACATACCTTCATGTCATCCTCTTCAAAATAATGTAAGCTCAGTGTCGCCAGGCTGTGAGTGGCGGGATCATACTGCAGTACAGCCAGTTTAGCTTCCTTGAAGGACACGAGCAGCAGGTCGCGGCCCGTGCCGTGGACTTTAACCGTCTGCAAGTCCATGATGGAGCCCCACAGGGTGTAGTTGGCAAGGCACTCCAACTTCATCTTGGGCGGGTTGTTGTCTGAAATTGTTGACAATTTTACTTTTTGGTTGCAATACGAGTACACAACCTTATAAAATGATAATAAAGTAAGAAACACAAGAATAAACAATACAAAATATAATTACTATCACATAAATAAAAGGAGTAAAAGAAATATCAGCTTGATATGTAGTTCACATGATAAAACATATTGGAATCTAGGTCCGAGGAACGGAACTAGATTCCAATTCAAAGGTGTTCTTGTTTCTGATTTTCACAATAGCAATATTAACTCGGCTTTCACAAGAAATTCAAACCAGCTTTGTTTGATACAATAGAAAACTACCATCCACATAAAAATTAATGGCGTAAGACTGTTAAATTTTACTCTGTGAAAATATGTTCATAAACAATGTCACATTATTGAATAAAATATCTTCTACTTCAACGGCGCTACAACCCAATACTAGCCTTGGCCTCCTTCAACCTCTGCCTCCAACTCCACCTGTCCTCCAACGCCGCTTTCCAGTTCACAACTTGTAGAAGCTGATCCGCATCCTCCCCCACTTCATCCCTCCATCTCAGTCTGGGACTTCTCACTCTTCTCCTTCCTCCCGGGTCTAGTGTACTCCTTTTTATTTTTTAGACCATGTCTACGGCTGCTCAGACATGCAAAATAGTGTGCGATAAATTTCAAGTTATTTTGCAAAACATACCAGTAAGTTTTTCCTTGCTGTCGACATCGGGAATCAGCCGGAAGACTTTGATGATGTTCGCCCCGGCCGTGACGAGGCACTTCTCGTCTGAATTAAAGAAGCAGCAGCTCACAGAGTGCTCGATGCCCGTGGCTGGGTGAGTTTGACGACAAATAGAAAACATTGTGGTGAACAAAAAACAAAAAATAACCTCAAAACACTTTCACACTGTTTTCATACGAAAAACATCCTCTCAAACACAAATGACTGTTAAAACAAGACAGAATATTTATTAATTCAACTCGCAACGCGATTTCGTAAACTTCAAATGTAGCAGAATATGCGAAAATTAGTTTTAAAATGTACGCGCCGGTTCCGCCATAGCTGTCACTTTGACGCTTCGGCACAGCAACGGAATATCATAGAGAATGCTGTGAACGTGAAATGTAAATTCCTCACTTTTTGGAAATAGAGTCATCTAGCGTTCGGTAGATGTGCTATTAAGTAAAAGCATGATGATACACAGCGGGATACTTTGATTTTTTAAATGTCAAAAATATTTTTTGATTTTTTCTTTCTTATATCCAAGCAAAAAGTCTAATAATCCTCATTTAACCTGTTTTAACCATAGGTTTTAACAGATGGTGAACATAATTGATAGGAACTTACCCTTCAGTTACTTGTCAATTGATGCCGATCCGTAGAATATTTTAGAGGCTGCTTTTATTTTAATAGTACCTAAGTAGTTAACAAAGGTGAAAAATAAGTTTCAAAAGTTTTTTCTTTCAGTATATTTTTAAACATCAAATTTGAATATGTAAAATTATTCAACAACAGTCTTACGCTGTAATATAGTAATGAGAGATATTATTTTTGTGGAAATACTGCTTTCCAGTGTAGGTACCTAAAGGATAAAAATAATCAACGAAAGAATTATGTAAGTAGCTGAAAATGCATTAAATTTTAAATTAAAGTGTTGTTTTTCTCATAAAAGTGATAAGGAAGTAGGAAAATATTCATTTTGATATTTTATTTGAATTAGAAGCGCGTTAAATCATAAAATGAAATAGTAAGCAAGATAATCTTTAATTATTTAGTATAAAATTACTTGTTCTATGGAAAACAACAAAAGGTAGCAAAGGGTTAATATGTAAATATGAATATGGAATAAGGAAATGAAAATAAGCGTATGAAAAATAAATAAAAATTAAAACAATATATTAAGCCTTATTTTTTAAATATATATTTAGAACAAGAAAATGTATAATTACAACCATTGAGGATATTTAATATCGATAATTAGGATAAACTATTGTTCAAATTGAAGTTGTGACAATCTATAAAAGAAAACAGCCACTCCCGTATTTTCAATTACTTAATGATATTATTATTTTTATTTTTAGTTAGGAAAACTGTCAAACTAACAGTGACTGAATAACACTTCTATCCATTTTTTTCCGAAAACACAGCACTCGATTATATGTGCATACAAGAAATTGGCGCAATCTTTTGGAAAATGCGTACAAATGCACGTAAGTATCCGTGAAAAATCTAAGTAAAAAACTCACATTCATTTAAATCGAGGAAGAACAATTTCATATAAAACGTTGGTGTCTCATCTTTATATGTATATTTTATTCTATCTTTCAATTTTTAAGTTTCACTCTTACAAAATTATTAATATTGTGGTTTGATTTACAGAAGACGGGCGTTTATATGTATTTTTTACATTGTGCATATTTTTTTTGAGACTTGGACTGATTCATTAATTTGCATATCCGACTTTAGTAAAGTCATAAGCAAAAGGGCTTCTATCTATTTGGGTTAACTCACTTATGAAGTAATAGTACATCAGGTCACAGGTAACTGACAAGTTTTTATAAAATGTTACTCCCTCCACGGAATTTTAACATTTTGAATAAGCTCAGTAATTATTTTTGTATCAAACTTTTACTCAAAGAAGAATGAGAATGACACTTTTTGTTTTCAAAAATGATGTGAGTAGCAAGTAAGTATACAGTTTTTGTTCAACTTTCAATTTTTCATTATATAAATTCATCTTCTCTAATTCTACAATATTGCGTCGTTAAAATATTTAACATTGTTTAGGCATGTAGGTATAAACATTCAAATTCAACTCTCTAATCTGATTGATTTAAAGATATGCTTATTCTATGGAATGGTATGGAATAGACTAGTTTTTTCACACTTCTTTGGATACAAGTTTCGTTGAGTTTTCATTATTATATGAGATCAATTATTATTACACAAACATTCAAAGGTTCGACCTGTGGGTTCGACAAATGCATATATTTGTGTATTGTACCGTCAAAGCCCTGAGTATTAAAACATATTTGTAATACTCACAGAGGAACACCTGGCCAATGCATTAAGTAATTTATCCAATTTTAACAATAACGTTTACTAAGGGATTTAACACCACAGATTTATTAGTATCAGAATGTCTAGAATAATACTTACAGACCGTTTAACAATTTTAGCTTTTATATATATTTTTCATATATGGAGTAATACTTTTCATCACATGATTTTAAAACAGTCTTACCAGCAAATTGTTACACAACTTTAGTGGGTGATGTCAAAGGAACACATTAGTTATCAATAAGTCTTCGATTGCATTAATTTGAAAGTCTGATACTGCCACATGCATGGAACTAATATGCAATAAATGGAATGTATGAAATTGATAAGAAGCAAATATATCTCTCTTACGACTGACATTTACCAATCTAGACATTCTTCATCTTATGTCGATTGAAAATCTAAAATCATCAAGCAAAATCTTTTGAGAGTTATACATTTTTGGAAACCATTTACATGATCTTTACTATAATGTTTTATTTTGAAAATATATGTCACTAAAATCATTGTTACTTTTTACAAAAACTGCACAATGAAAAATTAGTAAGCAGCATGTTTGTTTCAAAATATGATCTTTTACATTTTACATAAAATGTCACGCCAAGTTTTAAACAGTTTGTTAATACCATTGACGTGTTACTTTGAGCCATGTTTGAGCAATTATAGAGGCAGATATATTTACGTATTTTTCTATGGAAGATTCGAATGATATAGGTAAGTTTTCCATGATTCAATGCTAAAATGCACCATATGAAAGATGAACTCGCTTTTGTACATATTTAAATAGAGTGATATATCTATTATGTTTGCAGTTCCATCAGCACCTGTAACTTTACATTATTGTTTAGTAATATATTCATTTATTATATGAAAATTATTTCTTCCGTTCCTAAGTTTTAACACCTGCTAATGTGCAAAACAGTAGAGTGCATTGCTTTTATACATGTACGAAAAACTGACTCTTTGTTTCAATTGAATGCATTCCTATGGACACATTTTAAATCAGTTTCAATGTTTATATGCTGAGCTTTTACTTTCAGACTTATTGATTTCCTCTACTCTTTCAGTGACAATGAAGAGTGAGCTCCCTTTTTTGGGTGAAAGGAATAATTATTTTGAAACTGACTTCAAATAGACCTTTAGCCTCATATACTAATAATCAAATTTTGATGCACCTTGACGTAACAGTAGATAATATACTTTTTGAAGAATTTAATGTCAACATATTTGTTTAAGTAGTTGGAAGTTTTGATTAATATTTAGTTAATGCTTACTTTTTCAACTGATTCACCATCATGCATCAATATATTTGTATAAGTAAACCAGACTTCATATAGATGGACGTATTGCATTATAATCGTAATTAATCAATTGTTGAGATGGATTACTTAACAGTTATTGGCCATAACTTTTGTACGTGGTTTTTAATATGCGATCTCCTTTTAGCTAGTGTCACAGCCCAATTTTAAGCCTACGAAGATTCTTTTGATGAGTATTTATTAATCCCTTCTTTAATTCATTCCTCTCTCGCCAGATTGTTGTCAGCACAGTTCTGATGATAGAGCGTTTATTTATTTCCAATATCATTTCATTTTAACGTTACTTTACCCAACGTTATTTCAAACTCATCACAACTCAAGCTATGTCTTACCTCAAATATACTTTATTTACACTATCACAGTATTGCCAAATCGATTCAATTCATTTTGCTAAAAAGCAGTACCATAAATTTCAACCATCTTTATAAACATTCCAAAAATATTTCATCGCGATGGTAACATTACATTTGTCAGAGATATTCACCCAAAACCTTCTGATTATAATATCAAACTATACTTCCATATAACAATATGCAGACAACTTGAAAAATTAAAATAATTACTTATCTAGTTGAAGTGAAAAGAAATGCAAATCCTTATTGCTCTTTGTGTAAGCTTCACTGCATATTGTGATATAAAGTTATATTTCAACTCATATTCGATACAAATAAACGCAATATCTTATACAATAAACACATCCTAAAAAACGTAAGACCTTGATTAATTGTTGAATTCGATATTTTGTTCTCACCATGTCCATTAGATATATTTAATTATTAATCAGCTGAAATAATTGAGATTTTTTTATTTCTTACAACAATTAATCAAGGTTTTACTAATAGCTTTCCATTCCTTTCAAATCAGAGATTAAGGGCTAAGTTTCGTTTATTGCACATTTTGTATTTCTTTATTTAAGTTCTCCCTTTTTCATTTCAGAAGTAATAATCCTTACAAGGTACTATATTAATTATTTATATGTTTAATATAATAAAATCGCAAACGTCCGAAGCGACCAATCCGATTCATTTAACAATGACTTGAATACTATAACCAAGATTTCACAAATGAATTGGAGTAAACGTCGTTAATTTGGTGTACATTTCAGTACCTACACACATATTTTACTATTCTTTTTTTTTGTTATTTGCGTTTGGTAAAAAAATGACACAAATGAAATTTTAATTTTGGCCACATGTTATGGTCATAGTCACCATAGTGCGAGTTTTCCCACACTTCTGTTTTTACAAAAGTCAAACTCGTAAAATGACGTTAAAAATGTATTACTCAATGTGCATTCTTTCTTATGCAGTTTTCAATATAGTTTCTCAAAATTGTGCTTCATTTTTCTAATGGTTAACAGTAATTTAAATCAAGTTCATTGCACAAGTATCGTTAAAATACCTTCCTCTAAAGGCTAAAATATAATATTACCAATATAATACTACCAATACAATAACCATACACAGATAATACATTTATTATGATGAAGGAAAGACAAAAAGCTATAGGCAACAATGAAACATTAATTAGTAATAATATATGCATAAAGATTAAATTTGAGTGAGTATTTAAAATGTCGCTTCGAACGTCGCTGTCCTTCAATAGGCCATGGAATCACGGTTTTACATTATAATAACATCAATTATTGGTTAAAAAACATTTATGTAAGTATCAAGCAGATTATCGCGGCTAACTATTTATATTCTCAAATAAAGCATACCGCCTAATTCCTTATTCGCCATTTTTTTCCCGAATCTCATATTTGCTTGCTGGTACGAGAATAATCTTCCAAAAACCTGGTAGATATTTGTATCATCGCTATTATTTTTTAGTAGGCACCTATATATTTTTTTATAAATCGCAGTTCTGGAATGGGATCCGAACATTTTTTTTAAATTTGGTACTTTAAGCAACCAATAAAAAAATATTTGTTTGCCATTTCCCTAGTAGACGACAAAAAAAATTCTATCTCAATTCACATGCAAACCTCATGGCCTGAAAACGAATTTCTGAGTTTTAAATATTAAACAACAAAATAGTAAGGTACCTTGTTTTGTAAGTAGGTACATTTTTTTTTTTTAAGAAATCCTGTGCGGGAGACTCCCTAGATTCTAGAGACTCTAGGGGTCTATGACACTTGTTGTAGTGCCGCAGAGGTGTACGAGCTTGGGCGTCGCTACAAAGCGCCAATACTCAAGCAAGACCCAGTTGCTGTTAGGCTGGATGGACCTTTGGTGACCGGTCATTGGTAAAGGTGTATGAATTTTTCAACCCAGCGAAGAGCAAATTTGAAAATATAAATGGTATATTTTTTGTGCTCCGCCGGGATTCGAACCCACAACCTTCCCATTCAGAGTCCGCAGTGTTACCACTGAGCTACAGACCGGTCAAAAAACATTTTGTTATTTAATTAGGATATTTTCCTTTTGCTATGGAATCTATGCATTGATTTCGTTATTTAATACAACATTGCGTCAAGAGGATTCCTGTTTGGAAATTTTGGCTGTATATATTATGCCAATGCACCTATGTGCTCTCACCACCTACTTGTGTACCTACTTACATGCAATTTATTGACACATGCGCACTTGTACACTCTTCCCCAGATTTTCCGGGCTCGTTGAGATGGGGGTGTAATTTGAATGTCATTATTATCAGGAAGTTTGCAAATTTATAGAAATTCGGTTGTATGCAATACTTGAGAACATTTTGCGACACAATGTGGCCTAAAACTTGAAATCGAAATCGTAATAATTAATTAATAAATATATAATGAAATACAAGTAAGTACGACAAAGAGCTGATTATGATAGTCAATTATAGGAGAATATAAGATATAACATGGACAGCTAATTCATCGATAATAAGTAAGTAACTGTAATTTGGCTAAATTTGATAATTATTCAAACAGGAATAGGTCGACGATGCATTATGGTAACCATTTAATTAGAAGATCGGTAGCAAATCTTATTCATCGCCACCGATTAAACATTTAAATACTTTACTGATCCATAAAAAGGTTAAGTATTACTGGTATAACAACATTCATTTCTAACTTCTATATAAAGCGAACTCAGGGGAGAAATGCCATCTGAACCTTAAAATTAAAACATCGATAATAAATAAGTTAAATAAATAAGTTCTATGTGAAGATCATGTCGGCGAGCTGACATCGTAGCTGCTGCCGGTCGCTATGACAGTAATTTAGTATGTTACAGTAATAATTAGGATCTCGCAAAGACACAAGGGATATTGTGCGACATCATCAAGAAGGTGGTTTTAGAATAAACCTGAGAAATAATATGGTGGAATCAGTGTCGAAGGGAATCTCACATGATGGTCTCGAGCAAGATTACCTCCTCCGGTCTACATGCCTTTCATCTTGTTGGTCTTGAAGCTCACCTGCAGAACCCGGTTACCGAGGGTATAGCCGTTCAAAGACTGGATAGCGACGACAGCTTCATCGTAGTTGGTCATGGTGATGAACCCGTAGCCCTTGCATTTGTTGGTTTGGAGATCCCTGATGACTTTGACGCTTTGCACTGCTCCGAACGGTCCAAAAAGTTGCCACAGAACATTCTCTTCTGTTTCAGGAGCCAAGTTGTAAACAAAGATGCACCATTCTGAACCAGGAAGTGGCAGCACAGCTCCAGCTAGGAGATCTCCAGCCAGAGGAGAATAACGCTGGAGCCCTTTGTTGATGGCAAGGAGAGACTTCCCGGGAGCTATACGCGGGATAGGTGTGGGCAGGCGCAAGTGGGGCAAGTAAGCTGCAAGGGGAGCCAGAGCTTTTCCTCCACTGCTTGGATTATTTGCAAACTTCACTGTTATTGGCTCGTTTGCTCCCTTTGGCACAGATCCATTCAATTCCTGAATCGCTCGTTCAGCTTCCGCTCTTTGATCAAACCGTATGAATCCAACACCTTTGCTCATTCCCGCATCTCCACCAAAAGGTCGTAGAGCTGAATTGTCGCAGAGAATTCTAGATGTTATTATCCTTCCGTAAGAGCTGAACATAGTTTCCAATTCAGGCTGCCCCATGCTCTTTGGCAGACCGGAAACATACAAGTTGGCTCCCTTAATGGCTTCACTAGAAGGCCTTGCAAATGAAACTTTGATGGTTTTATTTTGCAGTCTTAGCCCATTCAGAGTTGCGATAGCTTTCTCTGCATCTTCAGCGCGCTGGTAGTTAACAAAGGCATAGCCCAGGCTCTGCCCGCCTTGCAGCGCGTGGTTGAGCGCATCAGGGAAAGCGGCTCCTTTATTCCGAATCAGCTTGCAGCTCTCCACTTCCCCGATGCTGGAGAACAGGGATCTTATCTCTTCCTGGGTCATCGCCTGCGGAAGGTAATTGATGATGAGGTTCGTCTTGCTCTCCTCCCCCACTCCCCCATTTTGCTGGTCGGCTTCTATCACTTTGGACATCATGCCGACTGGCTTCGTTACTTTCTCGCCTTTCGCCGTTTTGACTGTCGTAGATCCCTCCTAAAGAATAAACACCGGTCCGTGCCGCGCCTCCCCCAACTTAACTATATATCCGTATATATTTATACGCGCGGGCCGATTGACATTCGTTGTCGTTCTATTCGATTATTTGATTAGAAGAGACGAGTTTAATTTTTCCTTTTTTTACAGAGTTGATTGCTTCTGTGATGATTTCGGGAAATCATAAAAAGAAACGCGAAATAAAAGGAAATGGAAATAAAAACGTAGTAAACAAAAACACGCACGACCTAGTCGGACCGACTCTAACCTCACTATGAGCGGATGACGTGCCGACGGTATTGATCGCACCCCTTCCCTGCACCCCTCACCCCGCCCTCCGCCCCTACAGCTCGGGGCGCTTCCCGGACCGAGTGCACCCTCCGTCCTCCCGGACACAGAGCCACGAAACCGGAACCTTGCACATTGACGAGTTTACTATTGTCAAACTTGATTTACTGATCTGTCTTGCAGTTAAAAATCAAAGGGTCAAAATCTATATTCAATGATGTACTAATCTAATCTAATCTAATCTAAGCTGCAAAGATATATATCATTTAAGATTTATACTAAATGCATTCCCACAAGCAGATATGTATAATTTCGCGCTAACACATGCCGCATGTGGACCTACAATATAAAAACCCAATCTCAAATGAACATAAGCCTTGCAACTCTTGCCGTCCTTCCCTGAAACAGGGGTGACATTGGCAAAGTGAACCAATTTTTATATTATGGGTGGTCAGCCGCATAACAACCTATAAGTCAAGGAACATACATGACAAATTACATTTTTTAAAATCAAAGAATAAAAATAACAATATATACATGGACATAAAAAACTAAATCATAAAACCAAATTCACTTTAACAAACCCTAGCCGCCAACATCACAGATCAACCGCCATTTCTTTCTATCCTTGCATACTTCTTTCATTTCCTCCAGAGTCATAACCTTCTTCATACAAGCTCTTCTTTTATTATGACTCTGGATATTCCATTCATTCGCAATTTCGGATATTTGGTCCATCCATACCTTTCTCGGTCTTCCTCTACCACGACATCCATCTATTCTACCAACATATACTTTCTTCGTCAGTCTTTCCTCATTCATTCTCTCCATATGCCCAAACCATCTTAACAAACTTCTTTTAATCTTCACTTTCACACTTTCTTTTGCACCACATTCTTTTCTTACAAAATCATTCCTCACCCTGTCACTCCGTTTTTTCCCAATCATACTTCTTAGAAAGTCCATTTCAACAGTATGGACTTTACTAATTTCACTTTCATTCACCGTCCAGGCCTCGCTTCCATACATCAAGGTGGGTAAAAGTATGCCACTGCGTACCGCCAATCGAGCATTTTTAGAAATGTTTTGATTTTTGGCGATACAAGCTGTGGCACCCAGTACACACCTGCCCTTCATTACTCTTCTTTCAAGTTCACCTGTCATTCTTCCATCTTTCTCAAACTTACTTCCCAAGTATACAAACTCATTTACCACATCAACATTCATTCCGTTTATTCTAAATTCGTAGTTCGTATTTTCTTCATTTCTTTCAAAAATCAAAACTTTCGTCTTACTTGCATTCAATTTCAAATAATTACCTAGCAGAGCTTCGTTCAATCTAGAGAGCATCGTTTGCAATTCTACTGCTGAGTCCGATACAAGAACAGCATCATCCGCATACAGTAGAACACTCACTTTGCTCTCTCCTATCATTAATCCACAATCATCAAGTCTAGCATCTCGAACACACTTGTCCATGACTATGTTAAATAGCCATGGGCTCATCACACATCCTTGCCTTACACCCTTAAAAACTTCAAACCATTCACTATACTCATCATCAATACGAACACATGCTGTACTATTTTCATAGTTTGCATGCACCGCACCTAGGAGAGCCCCATTCACTCCGTATGCTTTCAAAACATCCCATAACATACCTCTGTCTACTGAGTCAAAAGCCTTTTCCAGATCTACAAAGGCCGTGAACAGCTTCCGCCTCACCGACAATTGTTTTTCAACAAGTTGTCGTAGAGTAAAAATCTGATCAACACAGCCTCTACCGGCCATAAAGCCGGACTGTATACCATTGTACATGTGTACCATTTTCCTTTATACAAAAAAATAGCACATTTTAATTTTAATCACTGACCACCGTATTAATACATAATATTATCTCCCATTTTGTGCAAAATCATGGTAAGGAGAATGAATAAGTTTTTTATACAATATTTTCATAATCATTCAAGCATCAATAAATGCAAGCTGAATCCTAAACACCGTTATAACCAATACTATATGACAGAGGTTCCCAAACTTTTTCAAGTCACGGCACCCTTTGAAATTTTGAGTTTTCTCACGGCACCCTAGTCATATAATATCGATCGATGTTTGTATTCATGTATGCACACAAGCTTCTGCTTTCGCATGAAGACATCTGGCCAGGCAAAATAGGTTGGTGAATTGCAATCCTCTTCACAATTTAAAAAAAAAAACAAAAAAAAAAAAATGTAAAATTTTGATTTTTAGGAGAGACTTCAGGGGCGCCTCGCGGGACCCCTGATCTCTCTCCGCGGCACCCACTTTGGGAACCTCTGCTATATGAAATTGCAAAAATCCTTATGGGGCTTCCACACGCTTGCCAACCCATCACAAGTCAAGCGCACAGTGTGTCGTCTAGAACATGCTAGCTGGACAAAATTAGTCCATTAGACAAATTTTTGTCCAGCTAGCATGTTCTAGACGACACACTGTGCGCTTGACTTGTGATGGGTTGGCAAGCGTGTGGAAGCCCCATTATGTGTGAAGCGAGCTGACTTCGAACCATAAAAAATAAAATCGCATAATTATTCCTTAGTGAAGATGGTTTACTGAAAATGAGTCACAAAGCTGGTTGAAATTCGACAATTCGACAATTTTTCCTTATTTCCTTGTTATTTATCATTTCAAAACTTGCATAGAAATTTCTTGAGTGAATATTATCTCAAATGAACATATCATTTGAGATTGGGTCTTTATATTGTAGGTCCACATACGGCATGTGTGAGCACGAAATTATGCGTGTCTGATTGTGGGAATGCATTTAATATGAACCTCAAATGATACATATCTGTGCAACTTAGATTTAGATTTAGATTAGAATATTATAATGTTATTCTACTAAATATAGATAAGATTAATTCGTTTTGGAGAATGGAGTCTAATGGCATCGACAATAAATTACGTCACTCGAAAAAATAGTTGCAAGATAAAAGCTAAATAATATCTTGTTGTCGTTTGCCAAGGACTCTAGTGACCAGATCTGTTAAATTTGGAACTTTGCTCCGACTTCATTCTTCACCATCGTAACTCTGGCACGGCTGCGAGCCGCGTAGCCCTGTACTCGTAGCGGCCGTAGCTATTTCCAGTTAGTTCCGTTTGCAAATTACTATAATATTATTGTTGGCTACATCGATAAAGCTCTCCCGGCTTGTCACGACAACGTGAACGCAAGCAGAAACAAAACAAATCACGCTAAGCTGGCGTGAAATATTTTTAGAGGACTGAAACGCATTCCACGGCAAAAACAAATATTTTGAACTTTGTCCACTTATATAACCCAAAGTCTCCCCTATGCTTTTTTTATATGATTCCTATACTAATTTAAAAAGTTTTTCAAATGTACCTATGTTTTTTCTGACTTTATTGACACTCTTTAAAACCATTTTTTTTTTATGAAATCTTTACCGTATAATAATAGCACATAAAAAGGTACAAAACAAATAATTCACAAAGGCGGTCTGCTGATTTAAACGATAGAATAAATTACCAATTACTTTTATACAATTGGAAAACCTTTATTGCAACGAACGTAAATTAGAATAGGCACACGAATATTAATTAACGTTAGAAATTTTTAGCTGAAAGCATTTTTTTCATTTTTAGAGGCACTCTTGGAACATTTATTATTCAAATTATACATTTCATTTATTTTCAAGCGACTAAAAAACTTCTACCACAGAAAGCTTTTAAGGTTTCTTAAAAAAAAAATTGAAAGTTTTCCAGATTTTTTCACATCTTTCATACAATCGCTTTATAGTATGTAAATGTGATATAAGATATGATCTCATACAAAATTAAACCCGTTTACCAAAAACGTTATATTCTACATAAAGAATACTTACATCTACTTACTTAAAAAAATAATACTTTTGTATTAACCTATTTGAGCTTTTTTGTAAAGTTAGCATCCTGAAATAAACTTTATTTTACAAAAAATAATTACTGAATATAAATGTTTTTCTATTATAAATCGTGCGAGCAAAACAAGAGAAAAAATGACTTCTCATAAAAAAAAATGTAAGTTACAAAGATATATTACATTTAACATTCATATTAAATGCAATCCCACAAGCAGACAGGTATAAGTGTGGGCTTACAACATAAACACCCAATCTCAAATAAACATGAACAAGTCCTGCAACTCTTGCCGAATCTCCCTGAAACAGGGGCAAAAGAGGCACAGTGAAAAAAAAATACAGTATGAGTGGACAGCCTCATACCAACCTATAAGTCAAGGAAAATTTGACATCTACAAAATAAGAGGACACTTCCGTCAATACAGGACTTAAAAAAACTAGGACTGCCCGGTTTGGGTAACCTCAATATAGTTGAACTATACTTCACCTGAACTTACAGGAAGCCTGTCCCCTAGTATGCAACATTAAGCCTTAACTCCACCACAGCGTGTACGAAAACTTTATGGATACCAAAAACACGCCTCTAGCGAGAGTTTAAATTTTCAGTGAATGCTGTGGAAAGAGTTGTATGCTTGGGATATTGGATGACACCTCCAGGATTCTGGGCGGAATTTGGAAGCCTGGCTTTGGGTTGCAGCTCGATCGAGCGTCTTGAATGACCTGCGCGCCTGCGCCCGCCCACCCCGGCGTACGCTGGAAGAGAGGGCGGGCCGGCCTTACTACACGATGGGCGGAACAAGATGTAACGACGGCTCTTCTTCTTCATCCTCCTCTCGTTCTTCACGTACAACTTCCAGTACCTTCTAAGCCTGGTGGCGATTTTATTTTTGCACTTTGTTAAGCTAGAGATGTAGGGTTTTTAGCGTGGTTGTCTGGCCCGTTCGATGGCTCAGTTGGTAGAACGATTGCTTGGAGTCCGAGGCTCTAAATCCGTGAAACAATTCAAGAAAATACTAAGGACTCATTATTTCGTTGCGCTAACACTGAAGGCGCACTTACAGTGTAATTATAACAAAACGACGCGACGTTATACTAAATCATCATCATTAACGCTAGATGGCGAGGATGTTTGACATGATTTCCCGTTTCGGTGTTTTCTTCTAACCAATCGTTATAATAGCAGCAGCAATTTTTACATAGCCTTTACAATGAACGCCTATTTCTTCAGAAGCAGGAAACATTATTCGAAAAAAATTTCAAGTTAGATGAGCCCTTAACCTTGTTATAAATAAACACATGTGACCCTTTAGGGAATTTAAACAAATTTTAAATCATCATAATTTTCTAAAGGCAGTGCCTTGTTGTAGCTGCTATCTGTCTCTATTGGTTGTCATCCTCTTGAGCTGCGAATAGGACGAGACATCCATGAGCCACTTCAAATCCTGGAGGTTGGAAGTATGAAGTTTTTGAGTGACCTCTTGTTCGTTTCCCAATATTGTTCCTTCAAACTTTCAAAGGTGTTGTGAAGTAAGGTATCAAGTCTAATCGAGTGTCCTATTAATTTAGTCTTTATCTGTATAACATGCTGTAAAAGCTCTTTTTTTTCTACTGCCTGCAACAAAACATCTGAAATTGTATCAAACTCCATATTCAGCTGTTTCAAATGAATGTTAAAAATTACTCATGCAATTCAAAGATAGAAAATAATCATATGCAAGCAAACATCTGCTGTTCCACACCAAAAACAAACCATTACCGGGTAATAATTATAGTTATTTTTGTGCTTGCTTTCTCCTCATTTTCCTCATACATTATTTTTTTATATCCATATCGCGTGCCGGCGACATTCACCATTACCTAAATATTTAAATAATGTTATTAATTTATGTATCAGAAAGAGCTTTTTCCCTGTAAGTTTGGTGTGTTTTAACGATCCGCTCGTGTCGCCTCGAACAGCTGTGATCAGATTTTCATAACGGAGCTTTTTGAATGCGTGACAATTTTATTTTAAATACAAAATTTACTGATTTTATTATTTACCTTAAGTAACTGAACTATCCAGTCGATAATAAACTCGACACAAATTCGGTGGACAACAAAATTCTTAAGTCACACGGTCGAGTTGCTAGAGAAAAGTCAAACGAATGTTTTGTTCTTGGTTGCTGACGACCCTATTCACCTAGCCATCTGAAGTTTGTCCGCCTATAAACATCATTCGCTATATTTCAAAACCAAAAAACTTATCCAATTTTAAAGCAATGGGGTCTCGCGTGGGAGCTGGCGCTTTCTATGGCGATGATCAAGGCTTTTGAGGTGTTATTCACAAAACAGCGCTCGCCAAAGAAATCATTCTCATATTTATTTATTTATTTTTAAGTTGGACTATATTTTTAGTCTGTAGCCAAGTTACGTTTCAATCCATTAAAAGTAAAATACTTGACGTCAACTTCTGGCCTTGACCAATTCAGTAATCTTCTTTAAACACATGTATATATAAAGATAGAGAAGCACATTGCACGTTATGTAATTCTACTGAAGGATTGCTAATTTTCATTGACTGGGCTACATCAGTGTTTTATAATAAGTCATATACATAACATAACCATAAAAGTCGTAGATACAAACACTCCGTATCTACGACTTTTATGGTTACCTTTCACTATATTAAATTGAGCCTTTAAAGTTTAAGGCTTAAACATTTCAAATATGTTCTAATTATTTGTGTTGTGAAGATGTAAACTTTAATAATGTAACCATCATAATTGGCACAACAAAACAACCCAGGATGATTCTTGTCTTGGCCACCTTGAAGAACCACTGCCAGCGCTGTCTATCCATGCGTCTCTCCTCTAGCTCAACACTCCTACTTTACAAAATGCACACTTTGTAAAAATTTAAGCTACCATCGCTAATCATTCATAACAAAATGGTCAAAAACATCATTCAAAAATAGTGAAAATATTGTCTGTACTCGTGAATAGATCTGTCTAATTAACTATTCTCATCAAGTGTCGAATTATTTCACATTTTTTCTACTGCAGGTATGAGAAGAGAATAATGCAGCCCTTGTCTATTCATTTTTTACCCTTCGCTGGTAAAGGCCGCCGACCCCTCGTTGGGAAGGGCGGGTTCAAAAACCGACAGATCAGCCGCTAATAAAATGGGGGCATGTTCATGCCAAGACTTGTATGAAGCAATATCACAAACGCTTAATGGTGAGCTCACTTAAGAAATGAGTTCAATATATATTTTTTTAATAGCGATAGATTTTTGTCCAATTTTATTATCAAAATAACCCACTGTGCTACTTTTGAACCAGCATGTGCACATTAAAAAAGAGTGGAACAAATTCCAAAGCAACAAAAATTTTTTTTGAATTTTGTCCACTTTTTAAATCAAAAATCTTCACTGTGTAGGTAGTTATTGTTTATTTTAGAGGTTGTTCGATTTTAGATTGTTTCTTTGACTTTTCGAGATACTTCTGAAATGTGGAAGTCTTCGTAAGAATCCTCTCACATCTAGAATGTTGCACATCATCATCATCTTGAAAAGGCAGTGCCTTGTTGTGCCAGACGTCATTTGTCTCTGATGGTCGCCATTGTCTTGAGTTGTCAATAGGAAGCGACATCTAAAAGCTTTTTTTCTCGTGTCACGACATTGTCTTTGGACGGGTTGTCGTTGACCGATTTGCCAATGGACGAACTGTCGTTGGACGAGTTGTCTTTTACCGATATGTATTTTTAAGTACAGTGTAGTGAATTTTTTTATTTATTTTTAAGAAATCCTGTGCGGGAGACTCCCTAGATTTCAGAGACTCTAGGAGTCTACGACACTTGTTGTAGTGCCGCAGAGGTGTTTACGAGCTTGGTCCAAAGCGCCAATACTCAAGCAAGACCCAGTTGCTGTAAGGCTGGATGGACCTTTAATGACCGGTCTTTGGTAAAGGTTGAATGAATTTTTCAACGTAGCGAAGAGCATATTCATATAAATGGTATATTTTTGTGCTCCGTCGGGATTCGAATCCACAACCTTCCATTTACGAGTCCGAAGTGTTGCCACTGGACTACGGACCGGTCCAAGAAATTCCAACGACACGCGGGGTGCCCAAGCGGTCACCCATCCAAGTACTATCCGCGCCCAATATTTTTTATTCAGTTTTAATATCGAAATTATTATTACTATTAATTTTATTAGTAGAAAAGACTAGATTTTTTTTTATGAAAAGTAGTAGGACATAATTTTCTGTGAGTACATGTCATAAAATAAAAGCTTTATCGTCATTAATAAAATTCAATTATAATTGACAATCTGAGAATAAAAGATTTCGAAGCTTTTTCTTCCTTTCGAAGCTTTTATCCAGTCTCATGATATTTTTCTTTCAACCTTAAATTGTCATCACAATCAATCTTATTTCATTTTCAAATTCCACAGGAAATAATAACTACCTGCGATTACCGATACTTATATCTTTATTCAATTCTATAATTTCTATTTTTCAGTGATCAAATTGTTGTGGGGGTTGCTTTAAGAGCACAAGGGTGGAATTTCCCGGCACCTAGCTACACACCATTACATATTACAGCAGTAAGTGAGTACCTAGTGTAGTTGTATGCACATTGTAGGTACGTGCACCTAGTTTGCTATCTCGTCGCCATCAAAGGGTCCGAAATAAAATGCGGTGCGTCTGGCAGCGCATTGCTATGGAAAGTTCATAATATACTAGTGCATGCACCAAGCAGTGGCGCAGCGTTTCAATAACACCATTCCTATCTTTTCTTATTGGCAGTAGAATTACCTTTTCAAATTGAAGGATTTCGGTCCGGTTTGCCTATGGTTTCGGTCGCGAAATGTAAGGCACCACTGAACTTACTATGCAAAGCTGCAGCTAGCATCCATCCCCATACACTACTTGCCGTGTGAAAAGCGAGGAAGAATTAGAAAATATTATGTTATTTGCAGAAATGTCGTTGTCCTCTAAGAAAAAAAAAAGTGGCAACATTAGAGTGAAGTGGTGTCATCTGTAGAATGGTAAACCCAAGATAGTTAAACAAGTTTTTAGGCACACAGCCTTATCCTAGCATTTGAAGGGACTTCACTTTGCCAATGTCACCCCTGTTTCAGGGAAGGTCGGCAGGAGTTGCAGGGTGTATGTTCATTTGAAATTCGGGTTTTTATATTGTAGGTTCACATGCGGCATGTTTAAGCGTGAACTTATACGTGTCTGCTCGTAAAAATGCATATAATGCGAATCTTTAATGTTACATATATTTGCAACTTAGATTAGATTAGATTAGATTTATGTGTTCTGATATTTATGCGAGTATAGTGAATGATTTGACCTTGAGAAAAGGGTGTAAGGCAAGGATATATGATGAGTCTATTTTTATTTAACATAATATATGTGGGCAAATGTGTTAGTCTAGATTCTAAAGTTATGCTAGATTTAATCCCAAAGAGACAATGAAGAGATAAAATAAATTGAGCACTGTGATGAAAACCTGATTATTTCTGATTCATAGATCGAGACTGATCAAGATAGGGAGCTCTAGAAATGATGAATTTCAAGGTTTCTGATGATCAGAATCTGATCCAATTAATGTATATGACTTAAGGTTTGCAGACCCATTGACGGTGGGATTTCATAATCTGATCTTAGATTAATTGACGTGCTCAAACTAAGAAGATACAGGTTCAGCTCGATTCAGTTTACCAAACATTTCCGATTCTACGATTCTTCTAAACCTTGGCGTATGCGCTTATTAGAAGTATAATAAAATGGGCGAGAGTCAGAAGAGCGGGTCTACGCGAAGAATTTTAGCTGTAAAGCAAAAATATAACGAATTATTGCCTCATGTAGGTATCTTCTGTTGTTTCACAGTTTTTAGATTTTGAAGTTTACATGCTATAGTTGTCGGGCTGTTTGCTCAAACGCAGCTCGTATCCGTCTCACACGCATGTGTCAGAAGGACTCATAGTAGGTAATTTGACACCCATAAAAAAAGTTCTTTCCATTAGTCTTCATCATCACTGATGCTACAACCTGGTGAGTCTCGGCCTTCTCGAGTAGTTGCCTCCACATTTCCTTTTCTACCACCTCTAGTCGCCAATTATTGACCTAGTCCAGAGCTTGCAAGTCCCTATCCACTCATCTCAGCTTTGGCCTCTTTGACACCTCTATATGGAAAGAATGAAATTAAAAGCGGAAGCATAGCAGAACTTTTTTATCTCCCATCAGCACGCAGCGTTCCTTGACTTATAGGTTGGTATGCGGCTGACCACCCATACTGTAAAAAATGGTTCACTTTGCCAATGTCACCCCTGTTTCAGGGAAGGACGGCAAGAGTTGCAGGGCTTATGTTCATTTGAGATTGGGTTTTTATAATGTAGGTCCACATGCGGCATGTGTTAGCGCGAAATTATACATGTCTGCTTGTGGGAATGCATTTAATATAAATCTTAAATGATATATATCTTTGCAGCTTAGATTTAGATTTAGATTTAGATGGTTTCAAAAAGTGCACATTTTGACTAAAACTCGTCTCGTGCACATTTTACTAAATGTGACTACAATTGTTTATGCTCTAAGGTAGGTTAGATTAGATTAGATTAGATTAGCACGTTGGCTGAGTAACCGTAGTCTCGAGAAAATTTAATCTTGCGATTGTTTTACTCATGGCTATTACGAACACCCTCAGAAATATATTTTTCACCCTTAGTCACTGCTTCTTCCCCCTAATATTCAGGGGTGAGTTATCGTTGTTAGGTACGTATATGCGTTTGCATATTATATCTGCCCCGCTTCGCATGGGGTAAAGTGCACTGGTTTTGGCTGCACCCTGCGTGCATTTAAAACAGGGCGAACGCAAATTCAATTAGTTATTTCGGTGTGGTCAAAATTTTATGCATAAGTGTTACATATAGGTATGTTCAATACGGCCAATATTGAATTTGTTTCCTTAATACGATTTTTTCTCAGCCAAAAAGTGAATTTAAAAAAAATATATATAAAATAATTCGATTCAAAATTTGGGATGTTTCTGTACCAAGAAAAATATCATAAAATGTGTATTGGTAGGGGGCTGTTTTAATTACAACACTTCTCAGTTAATCAATGCACTGGCATTTTAAATTTAGCAACATTGTAGGTACTGAAAAAAAGGACTAATGAGAATCATGTAGGTAAGTAAATATATATTTTTAATTTAAAGTCACATATTAGGCTACCGTTGAGACAAGACACCCAATAAAGATCAACACTGGTTTGTTATTCATAATCGTCTTTAATTATTGTATAATCGCCCAGAGAATGAAAACTTTCAGTAGATTTTCATCAAGTCACGATTTATTTATTTTAGCTTGCAGCGCTAACTAAATATTGAAAAGAAAATAGATTTATAAGTATATTTTTTTAGTATTTTCTTACTTTTCTTAACTCTGAGGCGTGCACTTTCTTTTCAGGCTATTCTACGTTTTTTTTTTTTTTTAAATAAACGAATACAACTTTGCGAGCACCTTGTAGATATACTTTGCATGGACACTAAAAACATTGAAAAACACCCTTATTGTAATTTTGTAATACCTACTTACAATAGGTATATCATTATGGCTGTGTCTCCCTGTACTTAGTTATGTATTTAAAATAATATGTATCATACAAAATAGTGAGTTAAGTGCCCAACTAACAAATGAAAAAGTGTAATTTTTAATTTTCATTTTACCCTTTTTAATGCTATATATTTATTTTGTAACAAAATGTACTAACTCATAGATGCGTACTGTTTTCTTGTCCAAAGACATAGCATGTTAATTCTAGAGTAATAAATTTAATAAACGCATGGCTATTTTTAATTCAGTGGAGGCATTTTTTTTATTGTGCCGTATCCATTGATACTTTTATCCCTGATGCAGATTAAAAAATTGCAAAGGTAATATTGTATCGTCACCCGGCCGGGTTGCTAGGAAAAAGCACACAAATATTTTTCTATTGGTTGCTAAGACGGCAGTCCCATACAAGACTGACGTCCTGCTCGCCGAGAAAAAGTCCCAAATTCAACAATGTTCCGACTTCATTGTAAAACGTTTTACTCACTTTTTTTTACTTTTTCGTGTTTTGTTTGTTTTTATTCTGTACATGTATAAATCCTGTAAGAACATGAAAGCTTTACTTACATACAATGAGTAATTATTATAACTCAGTGTACTTTTCCTTATTGTTTTTTAGTTTGATTCTTTATTCCCAAAACCACCCAAATATTTTGTGTGTGGCGGGTCGATGACCGTTAGAAAGAGATACTTAAATAGGAAAATAGTAAGGAGGAAGCAAGACATGTATAGAGGGCGATTGAAATTGCCCAATTCTACGCGTGCTTGGAAATCTCAGGGGATGATGATTAGAAAGTGACAAAGCTAATTAGAGTAAAAGAGAGGTGCTAACATTATATCATTCAGAAATGTTATGCGAAATAGAACCAAATGCAATTTGACTGGACGCAGAAATGACTTTTATCATAAGTAAGAATAAGGTGTATTTTACGGTTTGACAAAATATGGATGGTTCTTTTGTGCCTTTTACTTTGTTGCATCCTATAAAATTGGATTTTAAAATATGCAAACTGCATGTTTATGAATAATAAAACAATGAAAAACATTAGATGCTAATTACTAGAATAAATAACTGTTGTGATTGAATCGTATTAATGAAAATAAAGTATGTATAATTTATGCGTGTAGGGGCAAGTGGTGTACCTCTGGACGCTGTGTACCTTTGGATACCATCATATCTCTGGAAATACAGAAGATTAAAAATCCTCACATAAACGGGGATATTACATTTTTTATAGCTCTCAATATTACTGTGTGTAACTTGTCATCACCTACAACACGAGCCCGTTTTTTACAATTCAAGTTTTCAACAACAAAAAGTAAATTTTTATGCATTTTTTAAACAGTTTTCATGGTGTGATTATGAAATATTTTAGTCAAATGATAATAGCAATTTAGGGTTTAGGGAGTGCTTAAAACGAAAGAGCATTCATTTGCCTTATTTTGAACCTCAAAATTAAATGCCAGTCGATGTTTTAATTTAGTATCATTTGTGTACCTCTGGACATATTTTGTCGTGTACCTATGGACGTCCAAAGGTACACGCCTTGTGTCCACAGGTACTCAACTTAAAATAAAATGCTTGTTAGACTATTCCAATTCTTTTTTATATCCATCTTTTAGTTGGTCAAACGAATCAAAGTTGCTCATGTGAAAATGTTGAAAACGTTGCTCGCCTTGAAAAAGTGATCAAATTCTCTTAATCATGGATAACCACGATTCCCATATAAATATACAAGTTATTGAAAAAGCAAAAGAATCCAGAGTTTTCATTTTTACTTTGCATCCTCACACTTTTCATTAAATGCAGCCCTTGGATAAAGGTGTTTTTGGATCAGATTCATACGATTCCAAAGAGATGTATGAGTTATACATGGAAAATAACAAATATTTTTAATATTATTTGTTATTATAAGGTAGGTTCTTCTAACAATATATATTACTTACGTGTTTTTAATAATCGCTATCAAAATGTTTTGTTGACATTTTTATAATAATGAGTTTGTGCTATTTTATCACCAATAAAATATAAAATAATACTATGTTTAATCATTTTTAAACTAGTTAAATTTTTTAATGTCCATAGGTACACATGCTGTCCCAAGGTACACTTACCCTGTGCACAGGTACACACCCATAGGTGTACATACCTGACAAAAATGTGATTTTTGGGGGAAAGGTCGTAACACAAAACAGGTCAATATTATAAACAACTAAAAATAAGTTGGTTATTCACATTTAGACAATGAATACATAACATAAGCAATCTTCTCTTTACCTTTCTTAGCTTGCGAGAAAAAAAATATTAAGTCGAAAAAAAAGAGCTTGTCCATAGGTACACCATTTGCCCCTACCTAAGCATATAAATAAATCGTCTGATAAGAAATAAAAAAATGTTTCAAAATGAATCTGCGTTCATAAAATAAGCTCATTGCTCTTGCACAGGGCAGTTGAGATAAGCATTTTAAGTAAAAATAAATGATACACAGTAAAACGGGGATTATGAAATGAAAAATAAAATCACAATTAACCACACAGGAACTGAATACCTACCTACCAGTGAAATTATTTTATCCGTCGATAAAGATTTTTATCGAAACGTTCACAGCATTTGAGTAGTCAATATAAATAAAATATTGAATAAAAACTTTTTTTGAGTTTTTCATTATTAAATCTGTTTTTGGAAGTGAAAGATATTTTATTAACATGACATTACATCAAAATATTATTTGTAAAAATAAAATAAAATGAGGAATAATAATATTATTCACTCCACTTTTGAAACTTCAAATGTGACAGATTGGTGGCGGGAGAAAAAGTTTAGTGTTCTTGTGAATAAAAATATTTTTAAAAACTTAAAAAAATGTCCAGGCTAGAAGATGTTTTCATGGAAGACGATGATGGCGAAGGAAATGCACTGGAACAAATAATAGAAGGCGGCGAAGACCTAAGTCCTCGAAATTCTGATGCAGAAAGTCAAGGAATGAGCGATCATAGTGAAGGTTATTTATCATCTTTATTATAAGTTAAAGAAATACATGGATATTTGTGGTTCAATCTCCATGAGAACGTTTAGGTTCGCGCTTAAACATGCTATAAGCATATTTACACTAAAATACCAGAATGTCACTTCCGCAATGGAGTCGGAAAGTTATTCGAAATTTGAAATTTCGTCACAGGTTTATCGTCTATGTGAGCAATGTCTTCGCAACCGATAATCAAATATTTTAGTTAGCTATTTCCCTAACACCCGGCATGGTAACACCACAATTTTTTGGTATAAGTATATGTGGATACCATGGACTAGGAACTTTTTTCAGCCAGCAAACGTCAGTCTTCTATGGGACTGTCATTCTTAGCAACCAGTGACAAAGTGCCTTTTCCCTAGCAGCCCGGCTGGGTGACGACACAATATTGTCTATGTCAATTCACATGCGGACCTCTTTCTAGACACCTTTGTGTTCCAATACCTACATTTAAATTTATTCACCAATGTATTTTACATACACAAAGAAATTATCATGTCACACGGCGGATTGCTAGGGCAAAGGCAATTGATATTTTATTATTGATTGCAAAGGACCTTAGGCACATTCAGCCATCATGTTTTCCCGCAGAGAAAAAATATAATTTTGTACGTCCATGCCAAAAACGTTCGGACTCTATTCTGTGTATAAGATTGATGTATATTTTTCTTTACTTTTGTAGCCGAAGAGGAACCAGCTCGTAGAGTGGAGCCACCGAAAGAAAAAAAGGAGAAGAAAGTTATAAAGAATCCCTCAGTTGTTTTGAATCCAAAACGATTGATTGGTCCCAGAGGCATACAAACTATTGAATCTTTTTTTAAAGATTTTAAATTTGACGGTAAGATTCTATCATTATTTTAATAAAATTTTATAAATAACTTTCTCATTTGTTGAAATAGTGGCGGTCCTTTCTTGTCCGCTTGCAAGGAACTCTCCATAAGAATCTTACTTACAGTCTAACGTAACATCAGAACATTTTTGAATTTGGAACTTTTTCTCAGCAAGCAAACATCAGTCTTGTATGTGAATGCCCACCTTAGCAACCAATAACAAAGCTTTTGTATGCCTTTTCCCTGGTAACCTGGCCGGCCACAATATTGTCTATGCCAATTCACATGCGGATCTCATTATTGCATAAAACCCATTTCTTCCGAGTAACAATTCTAATTACTTAAAATTCTGTCACAATTTCTTACAAAATATGTGTAGATTTTTTCTTACTGTTCAATCCACATTTTTTTCAATTATACAAGTTAGTTGCTGAACATAGAGCATTAAAAATCCAAATATTGCGTAAGATGTAGACCTGATGAAATCTGCTAGGCGTTCAAGCATTATTATGTGTAATATTCAAAATGAGAAGCATAAGTACAAGTGATTTTTGATGATACGTTTATTTTATGCCTACTTTTCAATTTCCTGTGAATACTTTCAGGTAGGGGTCATGAAAAAGATGATTTGGACAGGGTGATGAAGAGATTGGAGCACTGGGCTCATAGGCTGTTCCCAAAATACCAATTTGATGATAGCATTGACAAGATTGCTTCGCTGGGTCATAAGAAACAAATTGCGGTAAGCTCACCAAATACATTATCCTGAGTTATTATTACTATTACTATGAGGGTAACCCACCAAAGAAGCATTCTCAAAATTGACTAGTGTAAATAATTAATATACTTATGATATCTTCCCTTATAGGTGTAATACAATGAACTCGGCGCATCTAAAATGTGAGGTAAAATCTGCTGTCACTTGGCCGCGCTAGAGGCGGAACAGAGAGTCATAACTTAAATACAATGTAAATTATGTAGGTAGTTTGAAAATACACTAAAAGCGCTTTGTACTGCATTTAGCGTAACTGTCAAGTGCATACGTTTCACAAAGCTAGTAAAAGTTCCCTGATCGGGAATCCATTTTTTTATTTACGACTATTTTTTTAACTCAGTGGCGGATTTTTTTTACTGTACTGAGTCCATTGATCCTTTTAGCCCCTATGCAGGTTAAAAAAATAGCATCAAGTAATGTTAACAGTAGGGCCATGCATCTCATAAAGATGAAAAGTTCTTGCTGAACTACAATCTGTTGATAAATGATAGTAAAATAAATGAAGTCAATATATTTGGGAAAGTTATAGAGAGAAATGTTGTATGTCATGCACCCTCTGCTGTTCTTAGCCGTTTCAGCCCTCTGTTCTGGGGTTGATCTGTGACTAAAACTTGCTTTTAAAAGTTTAACAAAAGTTGCCTAACTATTGTCTAAAACCAATGATCGCCCCTGGTTAACAGTATGTATTTACAGGCGCACATAAGGTTGATCCGCTTAGGGCTGATAGATGAAGAGAACCGTGACACAGTTCAGCAGCAGGACGACAGTGATGCTGAGGAGGCAGCCGCCCTGCCAGCCGATGAGTTTGACATACTTCTGGAGCAGCAGATAGCCTTGGCAAGATCCACTCCAGGGTCTGCCCTTAGGCCTATTGTGCAGTATGATGATTCACCCGGGTTTAATCCCAAAACACCAAGATCTGTGATGGATAATGATTTTGATGAGATGGCAACTCCTCTAAGGTAAATTGTTTTTTCAGTTGACAACATATAGAATTTGTATAGTACTTTTTATGAACTAAGTCATTGCCAAGGTACTTGCTCATATTATCGTGCAAAGAGGTGCGTCTGGAGGCATCTTCTAAAGAGCCTCTCTGAAGCTAGCACGTTCAGTGGAGCTGTTTTACTCCTCTCTGAAGCTAGCACGTTCAGTGGAGCTGTTTTACTCCTCTCTGAAGCTAAGATGTTGAGTGGAGCTGTTTTACTCCTCTCTGAAGCTAGCACGTTCAGTGGAGCTGTTTTACTCCTCTCTGAAGCTAGCACGTTCAGTGGAGCTGTTTTACTCCTCTCTGAAGCTAAGATGTTGAGTGGAGCTGTTTTACTCCTCTCTGAAGCTAGCACGCTCAGTGGAGCTGTTTTACTCCTCTCTGAAGCTAGCACGTTCAGTGGAGCTGTTTTATTCCTCTCTGAAGCTAGCACGTTCAGTAAAGCTGTTTTACTTTATATAGCTTATGGTGATAGAACTGCATTATGGAGTAAATCTCCTGTATGTGTATTAGAAACATTGGAAAGATGTTCCCATATTCTATGAGTCCAAAACTTTAATAATTGTAGACAGTAACTTTAAATTTCTCCTTGATTCTTTGTATGACTATTAATTCTAACGCTGTATATACAAGACGCTTGTAGGTCTTATATCTTAAACAACATTTTTGTTTTTTTTTTTGCAGTCCTAAAAATTTCTCAACGCCAATAAGCCGTGGTAACCCGGTTGTACAAAAGACAATAGAAACTGGTATATCTGAAGAACAAAAAGCTAGAATGCTGAAGAATAGAATGATGGCTGAAGAAAAACGATTCGCAAGACTCAAAGAGAAGGAAGAAAGAGAGAGAAACGAGGCATTGGAAATGGATAATGAAACATTGGGAATGGATGAAGAAGAGGTGTTGGCAAGTGAGAGAAATGAGGTATCGGAAAGAAAGAGAAATGAGGCACTAGAAAGAGAGAGGAACGAGGCATTGGAAATGGATGAAGAAGAGGCGTTAGCAAGTCAGAGAAATGAGGTATCGGAAAGAGTGACAAATGAAGCACTGGAATTGGAGGTAAATGAAACATTGGAACGTGAAAGTAATGGAGAACTGGAAGTGGAGAAAAAACAAGCAATGGAAGGAAAGAAAAATGAGTTATTAGAAAAGGAAAAAAAGAATTCTTCGGAAATCGAGAAAAACAAGACACTAGAAGAGGAAAACATCTTAGAAAGTATTGAAATGGAAGAGGCTTTTGATAACATGGAATAATGATGTATTATAATTATTTAATAACAATAAAGCGTTAAGCAAGATGAGTTTGTTATTATTTAGAGAAAACCCCCTACAGAAGACAACATCTATAATCTAAGTTACAAGGATATTTTAATTTAAAGCTTTCAGATGTATGCCCACAAACCAACACGTGTAGTTTGCGCTTACAAATGCTGAATGTGTACTTACAAATAAAATCCAAACCTCAAATGAACATAAGCCCCACAACTTTTGCCGACCTTCCCTGACACAGGGGTGACATTGGCAAAGTGAACCATTTTTTTACAGTATGGGTGGTCAGCCTCATACCAACCTATAAGTCAAGGAATAACATAATAACAACATTTGAAAAGATGTTTGTATTATCATTTGTGGGACAGCTCATAGAATACCTATACCAGAGAAGACAAAGTATACAGAGGGAGCTAAATTCCCCCAAGTGTTTAAATATGAGGGCAATTTTAAATTGAATGACTGCATTATATCACGTCTGAGTTCTAAATAATGCAGAGCTGTTAAAATGTATTTGTAAAGTACAAAATAAATCCTAAAACTTCAGACTGTTACAATTCATGAAATGAACACACACGGCTTAAAATATTGCCATAATTGAAAATAAATAGGGTAGGGTGGGGCAAAGATCCGCAATTTTAGGTTTTAATTTTTTATCTCACCCAATAAGTAAAAGGTCCCACATGTTTTGGCTTCACTGGAAAGCTTAATTTATGTGCTACAATGTACCATTTTATTAGTAGCGAAATAAGCACCATTTAGAAAAAAAAAGGAAAGGTAGACAACCTTGCCTTTGCGGACCTTTGCCCCACTGTTTGGGGTAAACGTCCGCAGATGCGCGGGCAGATGCGGGGCAATAGAAATAAATAGAAAAATTAACTTTAATCCGTTTATTTACTGACAGTTATGAGTAAAACCATTCCAGTTCACTGACTGAATAAACATTTCGGGTTGTGCTGGTTTTTTTTGGCTCCTTTGTACTAGAAACGACTGATCCCCATTCATAATCGAGAATGTCAGGCCGGTCGGGCCATTTCCATAATTTTCCAGCTTTCACCATTGACGATACAGTGGCATGGGTTTTTGAAACGCCAGTAATAACTCCTGGAAACAGTTTTTCAAAAATTAGAACAGTGAATATAAATACACTATGCTTGGGGCAAACATCCGCGCGCGGACATTTGCCCCAAGCAAAGTGCGGACTTTTGCCCCATTTTGTTATTGTCAACACAAAACTAGCCTAAAAACAAGAGATTCGCATTTGGCCAAAATATTGTCCTTAGATCCCCTTTCAAAACCTGAATTATGGAATTGAACCAGTATAGAAGTCAGCAAAGGGTACAGAATATACATTTTCAACTGAGGATGACCTAGGGATTATTACATCAAAACAAGTAAAAAGCATTCTCACCTCATTATTATTGTTGTGCCCGTCGCGCGCCAAGTAACTTTTGTGAGTCGTCTGCTATCAATGTTGCCAACATAAAAATGTGTCTAAAACCACGACAATATTTGGCGGTCATTTTAAATTGGGGGTGCGGATCATTTCCCATTGCGGATCTTTGCCCCACCCTACCCTATGTAGCACTGTTTAGTGGTACTAGCCACCTCAAGAATATTTTTGATGAGTTGAAGCTTCTATTGAACTAATGTGTCATGAGCAACCCTCTTAAGTTGCAAACATTGGTCTCTGTTCTCAACTCGGAGGCAGACTTCCACCAGGATGGACCCGTCGAAATAAAAGTCCTGTCCCGTGGCCTCCTCTATTTCATGAAAGGGGCAGTTGAAACTTATTGACAGCATACATAACGAAGAGTGTCTGCCACTTATTCTGTTGGCTGTACATCTTCACAAAATATGAGAAGAAAAAAATGCTAGAATATTTTTCATTGATTTTTAATGTGTCCATAATAAATACAATAATTTAGCAACAATAAAATCATATGCACTTGTTACAAATTAAATTGAGATATATACTTTTTAATTAATTACTTAAATTTTTAACTCTCCAGTTGGCTACACTTTTCAAGTGATTAAATTTCTCCTTTAACCTTCCACAGTATGTACAGTTTGTGATGCAGTATTTTTGTTATGTAAGAAAATATTAAAACTAAATATATCTTACAAAAAACTTTCTGGATAATATATTTTGTCATACAAGTAATTATAATTTCTCAACATTAATTACAATATATTTTTACGCTCAGTAAAATACTAAAATTTTACTCAAATATTTTTTATACAATTTCAAAGCTGGTTTGAGACAATCCTTTCACTTGACTAAAAATTACCACTGAAAGAAAGAAAAAGTAGGAAATAGATGAAGATGAAGAATTGATGAAGATACAAAACAAAATTTATAAAATCAATGAACTCCACACGTAAACTTATCATAAATAAACCGATTATTGATTCAATATGCAACTTAATTTTCTTGCTCATTGAGCACTCAACCTTTTTCGGAAAAAAAAATGTTTTAAAAAAAAATGTTGGAGGCACTATTTCACTTTCCCCAAATTTCTTTGTATCGAGTACTTGATGGGAATGGAAGTCAAGTTACATGCAATTTTCATATTAGAACTGGATAAAAACCATGGATGTCACATCCACCCTGCATGGACCTCTAGAAATGAAGATTTTCTATTGCATTTTTTTTTAATGGAAATGAATACTTAAAATATACCAAACATAATATTCATTTGAAAACTAAAATATAACATAAAAATATACTTTGGTTTTTTGTAGAATACATGACAAATCAACATTCTAAATTATTTAAATGAAATGCCATAAAACTTTTTTAATTGCGGCAATTTCATATTTAAAAGTTACCTACCTTGTTGAGAAGTACAGTTTTAAAATTTTGCAATTTTTTTTAAATGTCAAAAATGAAAAAAAAAACAGACAAATGGAAAACTAAGAAAGACATGTGATCACTAATGTTTATGGCGTATGCTATGCTATTTTGAGGGAACTATGTATTTAAAGATTTAAATGTAAAATCACAATGACATATGTATATTAGACTATGATATGAAATTTAGACATTTTTTGTAACAGATGAGAAGTCTACCAAGGCCACGAAAAAAACCTAAATAAATGAAATAATAAAAATACATATTAACTAACCTAGACTTTGGTGGTACGTTTTTCTATTCTAGTTGCATAAAGTCCGAAAGAAAAGTATTTTAGTCAACTTACAAAAATATTAATAATTATTTTTCACTGTTATTAGTAGTTACAAATAGGCTTGATTATACATGACAAATTTAAAGCATTTATTCAGCAAGTTACAACACAAAAGAAACATTGATCACTGCAGATTAAAGTATATCACAATATGTGCGGACAAAATTAAAATAAAGTTGTTAAATGAACAGAAAATATCAATGCGGGTTTTTAATTTTCCATTTGGGTACAGGTGGCATGCATAATGTCATGAGCAGCCTTGAACTCAGTTGGTTAGCATCCATCTGAAGTCTGAAGGTACTTCTGAAGGTACTTCTGCTATCTGCCATGGTAAAGATAGAGTGTTTATCTGTTAACAAAGGTTTGAACACTATTTCTATTGAAAATCTACCTTTGTCCACCGGCCTTGGTTACAACAAGCTGTGAAAAATAAGATTTGAACTATTCAATTTAACATAATCTACAATAAAATATCAGTAAAACTAAATAATTGATAAGGTACTATAATGAAAAATATTACATTCTTACAATAGTGTTCAGGCAGATGACCGTAGGTATACAAAGCAGTTTTTATTTTTATAGTTAACATTAATTTCATGAATACAAAAAAATAAAAACAACATTTTCAATGTTTTTGTTATTAACATGAAATCATTTAATGTTTGCTCAAATATATTTTGAAATCATAACAAAGCACACTTAATATTGACGACCCATCACATTTATTCTACACAAGTAATACCCCAATAAGCTGTTTAATGGCGGCCATTTTCATATTTTGATTGTTGTTTATGGTTTTATTCAAAATTTAAGTTTTCTCTATGATGTGGTTGATGTCACAAAATTTTGATCAACCATCAAAATATCAACTAGACTTGAAAACAGTTATTGTATTTGAGTGTATCTGCAATGGATCCATCTGTTTTCCATACACATATATATAACAATATATTTGTGGAGTTATTTCACGTTAGCTGAATATTTCAAGCAAGTGACTAATTTTAAATTGCATTTGGAGTTTCTGGCAAGAGCGAGGTTAGGAATGAGGTTACAATAGTCCATGTCAGAGATAACAATGACTGGTCTTCAACATTTTGCACCGGTGCATTGACTTGCTCCGTGTCTTCCGGCTGGACCTCTTGATTGGCTTCTTCATTTTCTTCCACGACTTCTGCGTTATCCTCAGCGTTGTTATTGTTTACTTGCGGTGGGTTAATGTTGTTGTTGACGGCGTTTTCAAGGTTATTGTTATTCAAGAAACCCTGGAAGTACCCGATTTGATAGCTGGAAAAAAACAAAACAAATATGATAATAGAGGAAAAAAATATTAGAGAAACACAACCAATCTATATCTATAAAGAAGGATGTGTGTATGTATGTATGTATGTATGTATGTATGTATGTATGTATGTATGTATGTATGTATGTATGTATGTATGTCCCCTATAGACTCATAAACCGCTCATCCGATTTTGACGAAATTTTCAGGAAACATGTAACATATTCTTAGAACGAATCCTGTGAAGTTTGATGGTGATCAAATAAACAGTGGTTCTCAATTCTCGATATTTCAGCAACGAGGTCGGTAAATTTTGAAACCACCCAATAGAAGAAGACCATTATATTCAACTACAATACATAATCTTAGTTGCAAATATACATTTACATTAAAGATTCATATAAAATGCATGCTCACAAGTAGACACATGTAAGTTCACGCTTACAAATGCTGCATGTGTACCCACTCATAATTTAAAATCCAAATCTAAAATGAACAACCCAGTAACTTTTACTTTACGCCTAAAAATGGGAAAAAAAAAAAAAAGTTGGGAAATTTCCCCAAAAGTGGGGAATTTTTTTTTTCCCCAAAAGTCGGGAAAAACCTAACCTAACCAAACCTAAAAATGGGAAAAAAAAAAAAAAGTTGGGAAATTTCCCCCTGCGCATTGTTCCCACTTATCCCCCTGCGCATGGTTCCCACTTTCAAATCTGGGAAAAAAAAAAAAAAGTTGGGAAAATTTTTTTTCCCCAAAAGTCGGGAAAAACCTAACCTAACCTAAAAATGGGGAAAAAAAAAAAGTTGGGAAAATTTCCCCATAAGTGGGGAAATTTTTTTTTCCCCAAAAGTCGGGAAAAACCTAACCTAACCTAAAAATGGGAAAAAAAAAAAAAAGTTGGGAAATTTCCCCAAAAGTGGGGAAATTATTTTTTCCCCAAAAGTCGGGAAAAACCTAACCTAACCTAACCTAAAAATGGGAAAAAAAAAAAAAAGTTGGGAAATTTCCCCAAAAGTGGGGAAATTTTTTTTTCCCCAAAAGTCGGGAAAAACCTAACCTAACCTAACCTAACCTAAAAATGGGAAAAAAAAAAAAAAGTTGGGAAATTTCCCCCTGCGCATTGTTCCCACTTATCCCCCTGCGCATGGTTCCCGTGCTTTCAAATCTGGGAAAAAAAAAAAAAAGTTGGGAAAATTTTTTTTCCCCAAAAGTCGGGAAAAACCTAACCTAACCTAAAAATGGGGAAAAAAAAAAAGTTGGGAAAATTTTACTTAACTTTACCCACTTTACTTAACTTGAAATGGATGTTATTCAGCTCCTGAGTGGCTTGACACTCATTTCTTATGAAGGCTGAGTAAGCCTTGCCGGTATTTTATTTTGGGTTTAAAATAAACACTGAAACGGGAAATAATTTCTGACAACTTCGGTGGGATTCTAACTCGAGATCTCGGCATGGAATGCAATCTATAAAGAAGGATGTGTGTATGTATGTATGTATGTATGTATGTATGTATGTATGTATGTATGTATGTATGTATGTATGTATGTATGTATGTATGTATGTATGTATGTATGTATGTATGTATGTATGTATGTATGTATGTATGTATGTATGTATGTATGTATGTATGTATGTATGTATGTATGTATGTATGTATGTATGTATGTATGTATGTATGTTCCCTATACTCATAAACCGCTCATCCGATTTTGACGAAATTTTCAGGAAACATGTAACATATTTTTAGAATGAATCGTGTGAAGTTTGATGGTGATCAAATAAACAATGGTTCTCAATTCTCAATATTTCAGCAACGAGGTCGGTAAATTTTGAAACCACCCAATAGAAGAAGACCATTATATTCAACTACAATACATAATCTTAGTTGCAAATATACATTTACATTAAAGATTCATATAAAATGCATGCTCACAAGTAGACACATGTAAGTTCACGCTTACAAATGCTGCATGTGTACCTACTCATAATTTAAAATCCAAATCTAAAATGAACAACCCAGTAACTTTTACTTTACGCCAACTTGAAATGGATGTTATTCAGCTCCTGAGTGGCTTGACACTCATTTCTTATGAAGGCTGAGTAAGCCTTGCCGGTATTTTATTTTGGGTTAGAAATAAACACTGAAACGAGAAATAATTTCTGACAACTTCAGTGGGATTCTAACTCGAGATCTCGGCATGGAATGCAGTTACTCTACCAACTAAGCTATAGACCGGACTTTTTACAAATATGGTGGATCGATATCGGTTTGGTTAGGGGTAAGCAACCTGCGGCTCACCAGCCACATGCGGCTCTTTGGGTGTGAAGTTACGGCTCTTTAGCTTCATACGCAAATATAAAAAAAACACAGAATTATACTTCTGATCGAAAAAAACTAAATCGTTCTGAATCGATTAACGATCTCTCCGCTACTTGTACTCGCTTTTCACCCCCCACCCTCCCCCCAACTACAATATAAAAACCCAATCTTCAATGAACATAAGCCCTGCAACTCTTGCCGACCTTCCCTGAAACAGGGGTGACATTGGCAAAGTGAACCATTTTTTACAGTATGGGTGGTCAGCCTCATACCAACCTATAAGTCAAGGAAAAACTTTGAAATTTGTAAATTGTAATTTTTGGCTCTTCCGACTCAAAAGGTTGCCGACCCCTGGCCTAGACAAAAGTTCCAAATTAAAAAATGTTATTCAAGTATTCCAAGTTGAATTTTAGAAATGTAAGAAAGCTTTTATATCCCGCACTTATAAAAAATACGATAAACAAAAGTTCGTAGGTCACAACTAGAAGACCATATTGAAATATATTATTATTATGAAAACCTTTTATAGAAACATACTTTTAATTAAAATATACATAATATAGTTGTTTTTTCAAAAAACGCATTTCTGTAAAATTATATACTCACCACAAATTTAAAGATCGTTTTTTTCTCGGCGGTTAAACGTCTTTCTTCTATGTGACAATGGTCCAAAGCAACCAAGATAAACAAAATGTTTGCCTTTTACCTAACCCGGCCGTGCGACTTACAATTTTGTTGTCAATAGAAAATGTTCCGTGTGCACTACCTAAAACTTTCACTTATTGAAATAATGGATAGAGCACATTTTAAATGTGGGGAAAAAATGTGAATTCACTTGGCCGGGATAAAGACAGGACAGGGAGTCAAAAATTCAACATAAATTAAACACTTTCATGGAGATAGTTGAAAAAACACTTAAGTGCATCATATTGTATGAAGCATTTTCCCCAACTGCATACGTTTCACAGTGCGGTTACATTGAAAAATATTCCTGATTGTTTGGAATACATTTATTTCTTCACTTTGCTCAAAGAGTATAGTGAATTTTATAGATTAGTTCTTTAATTGTATGATTATAAAATTTAATGTATTGTTTATATTCTTTTCTTTATATTCTTTTCTCGTTCCTTGACTTATAGGTTGTTATGCGGCTGACCACCCATAATATAAAAATTGGTTCACTTTGCCAATGTCACCCCTGTTTCAGGGAAGGACGGCAAGAGTTGCAAGGCTTATGTTCATTTGAGATTGGGTTTTTATATTGTAGGTCCACATGCGGCATGTGTTAGCGCGAAATTATACATATCTGCTTGTGGGAATGCATTTAGTATAAATCTTAAATGATATATATCTTTGCAGCTTAGATTAGATTAGATTAGATTAGTATAGGTCAATATGCATCTGACCAACTATAAATAGAAAATGGTTCACTCTGCCAATGTCACCCCTGTTTCAGGGAAGGTCAGCAAAGAGTTGCAGGGTGTATGTTCATTTGAGATTTGGGTTTTTATGTTGTAGGTTCACACGCAGAATGTGCAAGTGTGAACTTATACGTGTCTGCTTGTGGGCATGCACTTAATGTGAATTCCAAATGTAACAATTATATCCATGCAACTTAGAATAGATTAGATGAGTGACGTTACATAGCCGATTTTTTTATCTTAAATATAAATGGAGCACCGCAATCGATTTTCCCTATGCTTGGCTCTGCTGCTTAACAGTTGTACCTAGACCTTTTTTTTTAGAAAACGTGAAGATTAACCTAGAGATAAATTGTGTGAAGCTTGATTCCGATTAGCACACTTTTTTTTTTGATCCTGTTGTTTCCTCTTTTATCTGTAGAAAAAAATTGATACCACATGCCCAAATGGCGTAGTGAAACACGCCGGGTACTGCTAGTACTAAATACAATTGGTTCAATTTGAACAATATGATTCCTATATCACAGAAAGGTGTGTTTTTTTTTGTGTCAAGTTTGATGAGTATAAGGATAAATTAGATGAAAAGCAAGGAAAGAGGATTAAAAATAGCATAATGCATGGTACTTGAACAAAATTGAGTCAAACAAAATAAGGTAGTCTTTGCTTAGATAGACTTAAAACCATCAGTGTTATGGTCAAGCTGTCTAAGGTGATATAACGCAGGCCTTTTTCCCCCAACTATCTCTAGTTTCCTTTAAGTAAAAAAATGTAAAAAACGGCAATTCATAAACCTTGAGATGAAATTAGGCTTGACTTGCTTCTTAAACAGGATGAAATAAACTTGTGTATGGCATTATTTCTCACAAATTTCATTACACATGACCAAGCTGGAATAAACACTTATTAGTGGGCAGCCACAGCTAAGCGTGATCACCTATTAGTGAACGGAGTAGGTACCACTCTCCATAGGAGGTAAGCTAATCCAGCCTTCTGATTCAGTGAGACTTCTAGGAGTCTTACTGGATCGGAATCTGACACTAGAGAGGCAAATAGATGCCACAATAGCTTCTTCTTTTTTTTCACTACGCCAAATTAAGGCTATTAGAAAGTGTTTACCGTCAGATGCAGTCAAGACCCTAGTGGGCGCGTTTGTGGTGTCTCGGATTGACTATTGTTCGACGCTTTATAGTGGTCAGCCAAAGAAGCAGTTCAATCGCTTTCAATCTGTGTTGAATTCGGCAGCAAGACTCATATTCGGGATACCCAAATTCGCTCACATCACTCTGCTGTTAAAAACACTACATTGGCTTCGTTTCCCGGAGAGGGTGGTCTATCGTGTTTGTGTGATGGTATATAAAGCCATCAATGGCTTGGCTCCACCTTGTTTGACTGACATGATGTTGCCTGTTGAGATGGGTGTAAGGAGGCAGACACTTATGGGGCGTCCACACGCTTGCCAACCATTCACAAGTCAAGCGCACAGTGTGTCGTCTAGAACATGCTAGCTGGACAAAATTTTGTCTAATGGACTCATTTTGTCCAGCTAGCATGTTCTAGACGACACACTGTGCGCTTGACTTGTGAATGGTTGGCAAGCGTGTGGACGCCCCATTAGATCCGCGGGCGATGGAGTAGTCAATTTAGTTCAGCCACACCGTCAGATTCGTACAAATTTCGGAGACCGCGCTTTCCGTGTTGCGGGTCCGGTGGAGTGGAACAGACTGCCACCCGGAGTGAAGAACTCCAAATCTGTGGATGTATTTTGCGGAGCACTCAAGACACACCTTTTTAGAAAGTCTTATCCATGATCGGAGAGGGCCCTTAAGGTGTGACACACACAAAAACGGCGCTCTCTTATCATTTGTAATTGAAAATAAATTATCCTGATATTATTATTATTATTACAAACAAAACTTGCAATGGTTTGAGTCCTTGGCTGGTTAGGTGACAACTTTGATTTGAAGATGTAACTAACTAGCGGGGAGAATATTTTTTATATTATACTCCTCTTCTCACATTCTTTAAAAGAAATAAGCTTTTGAAGAGATCTTAGATAAGCTTCGTAGACCCTAGGGAAAAATGATAAAACAATAGGTATTATTACTCGGAGTAGGTATATTTATTTCTCATCCTAAAAAAAGAGGATTCACAAAAAAATAATGCTCACCAAATAAATCATCCTACTTAATGCATATATAAATTAGACTTACAGGTATAATGTGAAGCCGGAAATCATAACTACAACGAATCTGAGTGGACTGGAGTAGAGGTAGACTATCACGAAGATCATCATGAGGCGACTGAGGGTGTACAACCAGTCCAGCCAGTCCCAGTTGTCCATTTCGTTGCCCGCCTGAGGATTCTGCACCTCGGGCTGGTTGGCCACATCTTGATTATTGGGGTAGTTGTAGTCAGCCTCTTGATTTGGATCCTGGAAAACAAGAGTTGCCAATAAAGCAGCAAGAAAATGTGAACTAATGGTACCAACCAATTGCTATACAGCACAATGAATCCTTGACATTTTCAGAGACCAATAATGATGACATCAACTCACTAGGACCTGCAGAATCAACAGGACCTGCAGAATCATAGTATCTGTGCAAGTGACATGGATTTTCAGTAATAAAAAATATCTAGTAATGTTAAAGGCAAAAGAAAAATGTTAATTTTGAAATGTATATGCAAACACCTACTTAGATGGTATGTTTTTTGTACTTTTAAACATGACTATTTTACCCACAAAGCAAGAGGATATATTTGTTGGTAGTTGAAATGGCTAGTTTTGCATTAACCACCTACTTGGATGTCAAGGTTTACCCTATTCTCATTTAAGAATGTTCCAGATAAAAAATACTAGTAATAAAATACAAACATCACTACACCACATATTATTCAAACCCAACTGCTCTTTGTAAACTAATCATTGACCTATCAAAGTCAGTAAGTGAATAGAATATACTTACATGTTGGTTATACATTTGTTGCGGATCAGGAAGTGCCCCACCTCCCGTTCTCATCCTGAAAGAAGACATAACACAAAGTTAATTTCTTGAGCTTAAAAAATGTATACTTCCAAAGTTGCCCTACTAGGCTACAACCCATTTGTTCTAATTTCTATTTCTCTTAATAATTAATCCACGACAATACCATTCTGATTAATTTTACAATTGAGAAACATGACTTCTACAAAAACAAGAAATTCATTACTTAGATGTGGATTTGTAAACCGAGGTCTAATTTCATCCATAGAAATGGCGTTACATTACCAATGTGGAATTCTTTAACACATGCAAAATTAAAATCCAGGGGCCACAGTTTACATTTAATGCCATTTGTGAGATTCAAAAACCCTCCCTATATGGCTAAATTTAAGTGTGAATAAAATGTGAACAAATAACTTACATATGAGTGTAAAATTGCAAATACTGTGCTTGCATTTGTTGCATCCAGGCCATTTGCGCCGTAAAAGTCACAGGGTCGACATTTGGCGGCATCGGTACATTAGCGGGTGAATATCCAGTAGGGGGATAGTTATTATAGCTCCCCCATTGGTAGGCTACGTTGTTCCAAGGGTTTGGTTGATTCGCATCCCAATAGTACGCATGCGAATACTGCATATTTTGGGCATTATTTAAAAATCCATTCGCTGGATCTTGCGGCGTATCACTTTGCTCTTGAGAAGACCCAGAATCGTTGAGATTCCTTCTTCGGACGCCGTCTGTCGGTAGCTCTCTGGAAGTGTTTGTGTTGTTGACATTTTGATTCTCAACGGTCTCACTGTTTTGGCTATCTGAAACTGATTGTGTGTGGCTGGGTTCCGGGTTTTCTGTTGTCGTCGGGGTTTTTTCCGGACTTCGGGATGGGCTCGGGGTTTGGTTTTGTTTTGTTGCACACACGAGGTGGACTGTGTGCGTGTCTTGGCCTTCGTAGCGTCGGAGGACATCTTTTAATACGACAGTGTCGGACAGCAGCTGACCGGAATATATCAATTTCTGTTCTTCGGTTTTCTGAAAATAAAAAAAAATAATACCTTGAGCTTAACTGGCAGCAATATAATGGTGAAAAATTGGAAATATTTTCAACATATTTTTGTTGTTTTTAAAATTTGAAGTGTACTTTTTGTGGCTTCTTTTCTTTCTTTTTAAAACTATCTTTATTTATAACTACTTCCTGCTGGATTTATAAAAGATCACCTAAACAAGAAAAATCATCCACAAATTGTCAATAACAAAAAGGAGATAAGGAAAGTCATTCCTTGACTTATTCAAATCCACTCTACAACTCACAGTCAGAAAGCATTAAGGAGGTGAATACATGAATAAATCAATATAAGTAAATGGCGTTGGAGGAGTGTAAATATTATTTTGAAAATCTTATCAAAACCGTCCTGAAAATTATATCAGCTACATACTACACAAAAAATCAAATGAACAAGTTTTCCTGTCCGCACATTATTTCCACACTTGGTATGAAAAAGGTTATGACTCTGGATGAAATGAAAGAAGTATGCAAGGACAGGAAGAAGTGGCGGCTAATCTGCAATGTTGATTTCTAATGTTGGTGTATTCATTTGCTACATTTTTTTTTGCATAGGAAATTTTTGACTTTTTTTGTATAGATTTCTTTGTAAGGTTTTGTTCTTTTTTATATTTAAATGTAATTTATTATTCATATTCCTTGACTTATAGGTTGGTATGAGGCTGACCACCCATACTGTAAAAAATGGTTCACTTTGCCAATGTCACCCCTGTTTCAGGGAAGGTCGGCAAAAGTTGTGGGGCTTATGTTCATTTGAGGTTTGGATTTTATTTGTAAGTACACATTCAGCATTTGTAAGCGCGAACTACACTTGTTGGTTTGTGGGCATACATCTGAGAGCTTTAAATGAATATATCCTTGCAACTTAGATTATAGATATTATTATTATAGTATGTTAAATAATATTGTCTCAAAAACAAAAAAAATGCATGATTGAATTCATAGAAAATCAGTATTTACTTTGAGTATTTACGTGACAAACGTAAACACTAGAAAAATACATGAAATGGAATGTTTGCATAGTAAATTAAGCAAATCAAATATGTATTTAATCAGTCGGCAGTTATTTTTCTTTTGCTAAATGTATAAAGAAAAATAATACAATGTTATTTACATGTATGAAACATTTAAATTTTACATGCTCTCCTTTCCTAGACGGTGATCATGGATTTGAGCAAATGTTTTTTTTTTCATCTATTGAAAAAAAGCAAAAAAAATAAGGTATACACTCGAATTATTAAAAATGTATTGACTTAGCATTAAAAATCCAGACCAACTGACAGGTCATAATCTGAAGCCTTATATCCGCAAAGAACGTAAATGGCTTTTATTTTTAGCAAATAAAAAGGAGATTATGAATAATGATGTAAAATTTCTGCCTAGTTGTTTTAAAAATAGATCTCAAGGCAAAACAATGAAAAGAACACCTAAATTCATTAGTTAATTCTTTTCATTCAAAAGAAAGAAAGATAGACGGCCAAGAACAAATAAAATAAAGTCTTATGGCATGAGGTTATATGTAATATTATAGTAAACCAATCTTATGGAGCTAGTTATGCATCTATCAATAAAGGTTTAGATGATACAGAAAAATAGGTTCTTATTGTTTCAGTGGTTGGTCAAACGTAGCCATTTCTTAGACCTGGGTAAGAAAACATTACTGAAATAGGGTTTCAGACTCATTCCTTCTAATTATTAAGGGTGCGACTTTAAACTGAATGAAAAAAAAATACTTGCATATTTTCCATAACTTTGACCTTTTCATTTGGTTATTAAATCGCTAATCAATCTATTTTTTTTTTTTATAATTTAAAAAAAAAATAGATTTGTGAAGAGGAATGCAATTCACCAACCTATCCTGCCTGGCCAGAAACAGGTATTAATATCATCATTTTAATAATTCATTATTGTTTATTATTAATAAATTATATAATAATTACCCAATAACATCTGTACTGTATTACTTAAATAATAAACTCTAAGGCCTGGATCTTTTAAACTTTGCTTAGCAGCTTTGTACTGAATGAAAAGGACTAACTTGTGAAAATTAAGGTGGTAGATTTTTTTCAGTTTGAAATCACATTAGCTGACATTAACTAAGCTAAAAATGTGCAAAAAATGACTTAGGTAGAAAAATAAAGCAACATTTTGGAAAGGTTAAAATTTTTTGGGGCTAAGCCTTCTATTTTGTTTTTGTAATGTTTTATGAATTTAAAATAATGAGGTCGTAACATTTTTGAATTTGAAACTTTTTCCTCGGCGAGTCTTGTCAGTCTTGGACTGTCGTCCTTAGCAACTAATAGAAAAAATATTTGTTTGCCTTTTCCCTAGCAACCCGGCCGGGTGACGATACAATATTGTCTATGTCAATTCACTTTTATTTCCTTGATAAGGGCATTAGTAGTTTTTGTATTCAAGGTGAAATAAAGAGTTAAAGTACCTGCCTTAGTCATAAATTCTTGAATTTGCATTTGTATGAATAAACATGCATTTGTACTATTACATATTTCCCGCTTCACATAAAAGCAAAACACTACGTAAACACTACCAAAAGGTTTCAAGAGGTCAGATAATAATGAATTTAAATAGGTAGGAAAACTCATACTTTCTTTATTAAATTTTAATAATAAAATGCATAAAATTGGAATTGATATGCATCTCATACATCAGCATATTCTAGATATGTACGAGTATAGTAGAAGTTAAGCGATATTTTATCAGGGTAAAGGAGAATGTATCCCAGACTGGGATAATAATAATAATATTATATTAGGATGATTTATTTGGTGATCGCTGTTTTTGTGTGAATCACACCTCAAGAGCCCTCCTCAAGCTTGATCGCCGCTGTAGAAAGCGCCAATTCTCAAACAGTTGTTGTAAGGCTGGATGGATCTTGAGTGACCGGTCTTGGTAAAGGAGGATGAATTTTTCATCCAGCGACGAGCATATTTGAAAATATAAATGGTATATATTTTTTGTTCTCCACCAGGATTCAAACTCACAACCTTCCATTACGAGTCAGAACTGTTAACCACTAGACTACGGAATAAGGTTCTCTCCATGCTGTACAGAGACAAATACCTTGAAGGTTGAACTTCTTGAGTAGAAAGCCTGACAATATTCTGTTTTGATATTTTTCTTACATTAGTCTTTACAAGTATTCAGAACTTAATTTGTGTTTCTTCGTTGAAGAGGCACGTCTCCTGATGACGTCGGATATGACTTAGATAAAACATTGAGAAACCAAGTTCTTCCCTACAACAGTCCGTTTATCAATGCTATAAAAATCTAACAACCGTACTTAATTCTAATATAGGACTAAAGTTTCAGACAGTGGTTCTCAAAATTTTCTGGTGACGGAACACTTAATATTTGACGGAGCCCTAAAATAAAGAAACTCAGAGAAGTAGTGTCCGTCTGTGTTGAACTGTCCACCAGGCACATAGGAGAAAGTATATTTATGATTATTTTTTCAGTATTCTCATGGAGTATCTACAAAAGCTTCGCAGAGTCCTAGCGCTCCACATAGCACACTTTGAGTATGGCTGGTCGAAGAAGATGGAAGATCACACTTCCAATCAAATGGTTGACGTAAGAATAGCTACCTAGTTTGTGAAAATAAATAGATGATTTTTAAGACACTCACAATGGTAAGAAATACTTGGCTCCAGTATTTTCCACGTTAGTATAGCGACTTCATACTGAATGAAAATTACGCACTTATGTCAATCGTGAAGGTAGTTTTATTATCAGTTTAAAGTCACAGAAGCTAATATAGTTTTTATATTATTGTTATATTCCTTGACTGATAGGTTGGTATGAGGTTGATCACCCATACTGTAAAAAATGGTTCACTTTGTTCACATGGAAGGTTGTGGAATCAGATGCCGGCGGAGCACAAAAATATACCAATTATATTTCGAATGTGCTCTTCGCTGGGTTGAAAAATTCATAAACCTTTACCAATGACCGGTCACCAAAGGTCCATCCAGCCTTACAGCAACTGGGTCTTGCTCGAGTATTGGCGCTTTGTAGCGACGACCAAGCTCGTACACCTCTGCGGCACTACAACAAGTGTCATAGACCGCTAGTCTTTAGAATCTAGGGAGTCTCCCGCACAGGATTTCTTAAAAAAAAAAAAAAAAATGTCACTCCTGTTTCAGGGAAGGTCGGCAAGAGTTGCAGGGCTTACGTTCATTTGAGATTGGATTTTTTATATTTAGGTTTACATGCGTGAAATTATGCGTGTCTGCTTGTGGGAATGCATTTAGTATGAATCTCAAATGATACATATCTTTGCAGCTTAGATTTAGATTAGATATCAGTTTCAAGTCACAGAAGCTAACTTTATGTGGGGCCTTAATGATGTTAATTTATTCAATGTAAAAAAATGTTGAATGTCCATTATTATGTCAGCGAAAAATTCAAGGTTAATAATTTGTAAATAGCAACTTGAAAATCACACTATTTACATTGAAATTTACATGAATTGCACCTATATTATACAATATTTAATGCTCGCCAGTGGAAATAATTTTATGAATGTTTAGCCTCAATAAAAAAGATAATATTTTTATTATCACTTAAGGCTGCAAAGCAAAATCTGTGATTAGAAATGTGAACATAAAGAAATTGTGTACACAGACGTTTTTACTTAGAAAATTCTAAGTAGAAAGGAATATTCAAAAACATTAAAACTTCTAGAAAATACATTTTTTTATGAAAGAAGCAGAGTATTCAACACAAATAAATGAAGTCTTTTTCTTCAAGTTCCTTTCCCTGCTGGAGGTTGGAAATCATAATTACAATATTTATTTAATCGGCAGTTGTAGTATTAAAAAGGTAATGAAGTATTTATAATAATAATAATATCAGGCTAATTTATTTTAAATTACAAATGATAAGAGAGCGCCGTTTTTGTGTGTGTCACACCTCAAGGGCCCTCTCCGATCATGGATAAGACTTTCTAAAAAGGTGTGTCTTGAGTGCTCCGCGAAATACATCCATAGATTCGGAGTTCTTCACTCCGGGTGGCAGTCTGTTCCACTCCACCGGACCCGCAACACGGAAAGCGCGGTCTCCGAAATTTGTACGAATCTGACGGCGTGGCTGAACCAAATTGACTACTTCATCGCCCGCGGATCTGAGTGTCTGCCTCCTTATACCCATCTCAACAGGCAACATCATGTCAGTCAAATAAGGTGGAGCCAAGCCATTGATGGCTTTATATACCATCACACAAACACGGTAGACCACCCTCTCCGGGAAACCAAGCCAATGTAGTGTTTTTCACAGCGGAGTGATGTGAGCGAATTTGGGTATCCCGAATATGAGTCTTGCTGCCGAATTCAACACAGATTGAAAGCGATTGAACTGCTTCTTTGGCTGACCACTATAAAGCGTCGAACAATAGTCAATCCGAGACACCACAAACGCGCCCACTAGGGTCTTGACTGCATCTGACGGTAAACACTTTCTAATAGCCTTAATTTGGCGTAGTGAAAAAAAAGAAGAAGCTATTGTGGCATCTATTTGCCTCTCCAGTGTCAGATTCCGATCCAGTAAGACTCCTAGAAGTCTCACTGAATCAGAAGGCTGGATTAGCTTACCTCCTATGGAGAGTGGTACTCCGTTCACTAATAGGTGATCACGCCTAGATGTGGCTGCCCACATTATCAAATTAAATAGGTAGTGACCGGTCCATAGACTAGTGGTAACGCTTCAGACTCATCAATGCACTTTACTGCGGATTAAACGTAGCATACTTAACTGTGCAACTCAGATACTATTATAAAGCACATACGTTAGAAAATATAAGCGCAAATATAGAAAGAATATTACAGGATAGTAATGACCGGAATGAGGTCTGCACGTGAATTGGCATAGACAATATTGTGTCGTCACCCGTACGAGTTGCTACGGAAATGCATACAAATATTTTTTTAATGGTTGCTAAGGACAGTAGTCCCATACAATACTGACATTTACTTGCCAAGAAAAAAAGTTCAAAATGAAAAAATATTCCGACTTCATTACATCATGCTTGTTTTATGATAAAGCTATTTAGTATTTTATATACCTACCTATATTTCTGTCCTGTTTCTACATAGATATATAGAATGTGTAGCTACATAAGATTAGATTATATGTTATTCATTGAAATATTATCATTATACTAGGTAATATTCGGATGGCCTTATTGAAATCTAAGAAGAAACGTTGTGCAACATTATAATTATACACTAAATAAACAAACCATCTTCAGACAAATGCTATGTTTACAATAGACGTATTAGTTTATCTTCCATATTGTGTGAATATACGATAATGTGATGTTTTACTTACAGGTTTGCAAGGATAGACTTCGGAGAGGTATCCCTTTAATTTGCGTATCGTCCACGTCAGTTCGCACTGGATTGTTTGATCTTCAATTTGTTGATTTGGCGCTTTGACAATCAACGTCACTGGCAGACCTTCCATCTTGAAAAGCACCCAATCTTCCCAATTATTACCACAATCAGCCCGAAAATACTTAATTACGATGGTTTAGTTATCTAAAGGAGTGCACGGATAGCAGGAAATGTATTCCTAATAATATGCCTGACACTAAACTGAATAGGCAAAACTCGAAACGCGGCGGGTCGATGGGCGATTGCCTAGCAATTTCTTTTTTTTATTATTGTATGGAATTAAGCAATTAAAAATAGAAAATTATTCCTCGTCTGCGATCACGATGTTTATTTATCTGTCACAAGATTACAATAACAACTTATCTGGGATTTATTTTTATTTATCACGTAATAAAATACTTCGGACTGTGATCCATTCGTCGGATTTTGATTGGTGATTTACCAAATGTCGAACTGACGTTTGACAACAAAGACAGAGATAGAATGTCCACAAGATATGCGTTTTTCGCGAGGCAAAAAGAGATGTTGATAATTTTGTCGTGCGTTTGGTGTATAATTTAGTCTATAATTTTAAAAAGAAAAAATAAAGCTACCAGCTACTTTTGTTTACAAGCCATACAAACTTTATTTCCTTTTTGATGTTAAAAAAAGAAAGATTAAGTTTTCATAATGATAAAAATTCATTATTATTAGAAAAACGTCCATATAAATTTATTACCGATAGGTACCACACATGTACCACATGTATTTTTCTGCTTTATGGGACTGTACCACCATAGACACCCAAAAATAACAAAATCACAAACAAAATGTCAAAATAGCTGTTCAAAAATCTCATCCTCAATATTCTACATTTATTACACGAAATACGATTACAAAATGGGTGTGACAATGTAAGTAAAATGACTATAAACGTATTTTAACTCTTTAATGGGAAAAATAATACTTAATGCATCAATAACTTCATATTTACTTATTTGTTTGACAGCTTGCAGCAGTATCCTATAACGGAAAACAAAACTGGAGCCCAGGTTATAGACATACTTACTAAACGGATAATAGCTTTGGGCGCTGTACCCAGCGGACAGTTCCTCGTAGATTGTGAAACCTACATGTCTTTACCGCAAATGGGTAAGTCACCATTCATCACAGTGAACATAACCTCACTTTCCTTGACTTATTCTAGCGTATTAGAGCTGCACATTTACCCGGAGACTTTTATGCAACTCCCGAATTGATACCATGGGAATTAATCTTATCGTAAATCATACTGTAAAAATGGTTCACTTTGCCAATGTCACCCCTGCTTCAGGGAAGGTCGGCAAGAGTTGCAGGGCTTATGTTCATTTGAGATTGGGTTTTTTATTTGTAGGTCCACATGCGGCATGTGTAAGCGCGAAATTATGCACGTCTGCTTGTGGGAATGCATTTAATATGAATCTCAAATGATACATATCTTTGCAGAATGATTATAGATTATACTATGGGCATCTATAGGGTATAGAGTATTTTTGAATGTGAGATTCGATATGAGATCTAGCCGATTGAAACCGTTGCTAGTTGAAACACAAGAAAGCTACCGACACATCTTAATAATTACTAAATTAAATCTCTTTCTATTTCTTAAATCAAAATGCTGCGCCTCCAATTCCTGTCCCCTATAACATCCTTCCTCCAACTTGCCACTTCATGAAGCTATTTGTCACTGCAGTGTAGGTCTCCAACTAGTTGTTTGACACAAACTTCTTTTAATAAATGTTTTTGTTCTTTATTGTAGGACCTCATAAAACAGTTCACATCCTCCACAACTCGGAACAACCTGCATCAGTGTTTTCAATATTGGAAAGTGGAAACAAAACAATACACCTGGTTGCTGATGGCTTATTTGACCTTTTGATGCTGAAGCTCTCTCACCACTACACCTCCAAAAAGCAAACAAAGATGGAGTCCAAAGGACCTAGGTTTGAGCTAGGTGATTTCTGTATTAAGCTGGGATCTGTAACCATGAGTCAAACATTTAAAGGAATTCTTATAGAGGTAATAAGCACGTGTATTTACATTTATTACTTGCTTCGGCAGTCTCTACTTTCTTTTGCTTTATGAAATGTATGGTGAAAAAGGTTGTAAATATTTCATTTATGGACAGATTTCCATACATATTATAATTTGTTGATTTTAAAAATGTAATTTGTTGTGTATGTTCCTCGACTTATAGGTTGGTATGCGGCTGACCACCCATGCGGTAGAAAATGGTTCACTTTGCCAACGTCACCCCTGTTTCAGGGAAGGTCGGCAGGAGTTGCAGGGTGTTTATTCATTTGAGATTCGGGTTTTTATATTGTCGGATTACATGCGGCATGGTTAAGCGTTAAACATGTCTGTTTTGTGAAAATGCATATAATGTGAATCTCTAATGTTACTTATATTTTGCAACTTAGATTAGATTAGATGAGATTATATAAACCAGGGAAGTGCATGGTATTTCAGCCGTGGATAGGCAACAATATGGGATTGTTCCGATTTGTGCAAGAGAAGATATTAATTTATTGTTAAAAACTGTGCTAGTAAATAATCAAGAATCTACCTTGTGTTTCAAGTTCTGCTGATGTTTAAAGTAATTTTGTATAGTTTTCATTGAATCAGCTTTATGCTTAGTTTAGGATGTTACGACTTTTTGATTTTGTCCCTGAGGTAAACCATCCACTGAGCAAGTGAGAATACTAAAGTTACCGATGTGTGTAGAGATTGGAAGATCTCAAGCAAGATAGTAAGTGCTACAAACTTAGGAAGAAGAGAAGATCGACCGATCTAGAACATCGGCGTGCCAATTATAAAACTATTTACGACAACCTACCATTCTTGACGCCTTCTTGAAATTGATGAAACAAACTATCTTGAGAAGGTCAGAGGGCTCTTGAGGTGGTATACACACAAAAACAGCGCTCACCAAATAAATCATCCTAATAATATTATTATTAAGGTGCCTTACTGACACTATGTAAATTTATCAAGTCTGCTTTATAAATAATAATTAATATTTCGCATAACTTAATAATAAAGAGCAATAACTCAAAAATTGGGAAAAATCGAGATTTTGTAATAAAACGCAAGAACAATGCGAGAAGAATAGGTAGAATGTGACAGTCGTTCAATTTGGACGAATATGACCGAGATAAAACATCGGCCGCCTTTTTCATCCCATACAAGTTGTACTGGGTGTCTGAACTTTCATTTTCCAACATTCTTATTTTTTGAGTTATTGCTCTTTATGATTAAACGTGTGATTTGTTCAATAATAAACATTTTTAAAGACTGTCAGTGATGAAGTGTTGAAATATTGAAAAATGAAACAATTTGATTGGTTTCCAGGTTGAATATCGTCCTTGCGTCATCCCTAGCGCTGTTTGGGACTTATTGAGAGAGTTCATGCAAGGATTCCTGGGCAACGTTGCACCTCAGCAGCCACCTGCGTACATCTTAAACAGACTGAATGAAATATACCAACCCACAGACACTATTTACCAATACCTGGATCACTTCACAGCTTACAGAAAATCTATGGGAATGCGGACAACTTAAAAATCATGTCTTCTTTTTATTTTGAATTTCTTTTATTGATTCTCTGGATTACACATAAATGTTTATGAAGAGAAATCCAGTCTACAAAGTATTAGGTCCTAAACGTGAAAGGAACGTATCATGGATTATATGGCTTAGGCTGTTAAAAAATGATGTGTCAGAACTGGTGGTCTGCGAAATCCTAAGAGGTGTAAGCAATTGAAATTTTCAGGCCTAGAAACTTCAGTATTTCTATTCAATGATTAAAAAAATCACAAGAAAAGGATGACACATCTTCACTGACTATTATTGAATCTTGTTTGGCATTTGATTTCTATATGTTTTCCAACTTAATCTAAGATTTATATACTTCATTTAATTTAAGATAAACAATTGTAAATAATAAGTTAAAACATGAAATAAAACAAAATGATATTTTAAAATTTTTTGGTTATTTTATTGTCATTGTTTTTTCTTTTCAACATTTTTATGTTTGGTTATAAATAGACTATAAAAATCAACTAATGATATTTTTGCAGAGATATGCTATTTTTACATATTCTTAAAAAATGATCATTGAATTATTTCTTATTTATAGGTGTACATAAACATTCTCTATTCTAGTAATTGGAGTTTTGAATCACAAACATTTGATCTGATAAGTTTGTTTTGACAATGCTCATGGGATGGATACAGAATGGTAATCTTTTTTTACACCCGCCTTGAAAAGTCTTAACTGCATTGAATTCTACATACAGATATACAATGCAGTAATTTTTATTATGTCAAAAATGTGAAAATTTCAAGAAGAAGAATCATATTTTGAACAGAACAGAAATTTATAAGAGACCTTGAGCTATTACGTTAAGATAATCAAATATTTTGAAGAGAATATTTGTTTACGCACATGTTCAAAGTCTACTCAAAAAGGTTACTGGACCTTATACAATTTCTTGCTCCTTGTACACGACAGAATTTACAAAGCGTGCTTCGGACACTACAGATGTATGTATAATTAATTTTTAGACTTTATCTTAGTTTTCTACATTCATACCAATATTTTTCTCGTCTTTCAATTTGGATTTTCACAAATAGTATAAACAAAATAAATATGTAGGTATATGATAGGTTACACAGGTTTTTTTTAAAACATTTATGCCTTTCAAATTTTGTCAATTTCACAGATGGTTGTAAAAAAAATACCAAAATATTTTCAATGCAATTTTTTGTATGAGTGAATGTGTAGATTTATTTTCATTTATATTGGAAATACATATATATTTAATTCTTTCTGTATCTGACTGGTCCGTAGTCCAGAGGTAACACTTTGGACTCGTAAATGGAAGGTTGTGGGTTCGAATCCCGACGGAGCAAAAATATACCATTTATATTTTCAAAATTACTCTTCGCTGGGTTGAAAAATTCACAAATCTTTACCAAAGACCAGTCACTCAAAGGTCCATCCAGCCTTACAGCAACTGGGTCTTGCTTGAGTATTGGCGCTTTGTAGCGACAACCAAGCTCGTAAACACCTCTGGGGCACTACAACAAGTGTCATAAACCCCTAGAGTCTCTGAAATCTAGGGAGTCTCCCGCACAGGGTTTCTTAAAAAAAATCAAAGGAAAAAGATGAAATTTTTCATAGTATACATTTGATCATCTTATTTTTACATATCATGGGTGTTTTATCGGATAGATTTTTCCAGGAAAAAGGAAAAGAGGAGAAAATATTTTTTTGTGACTATACTGAGGGGATTTAAGGGGCCGTCCATAAATTACATCATCGATTTTGGCCGATTTTTGACCCCCCCCCCAATTACAATCATCCTATAGTCATTATCCAATGACCCCCCCCCCCCCCTTTTGCTGTAATAATCGATGAGCTTAATAATTAATAATGTTACATTACTTACATAATATTTTTTATATTTTGTAGAAATTGGTATTTACAAGAACGACGTCACTTTTGGTACTCGTACATCATTTACCATCATCGCAGACCAGACTCCCCCCCCCCCCCTTAATGCGAATGACGGAATATATGGATGGCCCCTTTCTTTATATGGCAAGATTGTTTTTTATACTAAGCAACATTGGAAGCACAGAGATCTACTTATGGTAACTATTCTAATAAGTTTTTACATGTTATTTTTTCAGATGGCAATTAAAAATGTTCTCAAAGCATTAAACTAAATTAGAAGTGCTTTTACTTAAGAATAAACGCCAATTTTGTAAGTAAGATTAATGGTGATTTGTTTATTTTTGAAAAATGTAGATATTTTTTAGTATTTTAAAATTCAATGGATTTTGAGAAATGGCTTGGCTTGAAGAAATAATGTGGGACTACAATACTAAGTAGGTAATATAAAGTAAAAAATTAGGATTTAAGCTTTTTTTTATCTCAATTAGGTTTTGTTGAAGAAGGAAAACAAGGGAAATAAGAATTATTTCCCTATCATTTAATTTTTTGCGTTGCTAGAAATCCGCATACTTTATAATTTTATATTATTGTCATATCATAGAGCTTTAGTATACCTAGCTCGCTGCCTTAGTTCTTGTTTACCGTGTACGCCATTGAGAAGATTTTACATGAGCAATGTTTGCATGTGTACTGGATCAATGTGTCTTATGAAAACAAGAAATTTATTTAAAAAATATTTAAAAGAACTTTCACATTATCGAGTTTTACGATTTTTCTTAGCTCAGATTGTGTAGAATTTGATTCATAAGACAACTGCATGAAAAAGTTATATTTGACAAGATTGGCGTATACGGTAAACAAGAACTGGGGAGCGAGCTGTTATATACCGGATCCTATTAGAGTACCTACATTCCAGACAGGACCATACATTATATGACTATTATTGGTATGTAAATTGGCTCTTATACTCTCTGTAGGAAATAATATTTTTTCTTTATAATAAAAAATTAACTCATAAAACCAATTGATAAAATAAAAAAAAAGTGTTGTTATTTACATGGTTTTCACCATTACCTACGCTTTTTGTTTTTGCTATTTTTTTTGAGTAGAAGAACATGAAAAGGCTGTAGTCTAGTCACCAGCATAACTGATTTGTTGACTTATGATACATTGTTTGATTTCAGCTTACCAGAGGGGAAAAATGCAGATTATCAAACAGGGATAACAGTTGTTTGTGTCTACAGTTCATGGGGAAAACGTTAAAAAATATTTAAATGCTTATGTGGGAGCAGAAAAAAAAATCATGAACTTGTCACAGCAGCAAATGCAGCTCATCGTTTTGCGTGCCATATCCCTAAAAATACTTTTGTAATCATAGAATCAAATGAAACAAATAACCGAGCCTATTGTCTGTATAGACACGTCTTGTCCCGATGATTTCACTGTGGTAAAAGCTCAGAAATGAGTTTAGTATTCGTAAATGCTTTCTATTGATGTACAAAACCAGAAAGAACCTCTAAAATTGCCAAGAAGAGATCGTTTTCATTTTAAAGAAATTTCTTACTAATCTAAAACATAAATAATTAAATAAATTTGCTATTCTCAAATTATGCTTTATCTATAGGTATTTATAGTACTTACTAAAATACAAAAATCTGCAATAGATCAAAAAAAGTGCAAAGTTATTTTTCGTTCTCGTATAAAAGCGCTCTACTTCATAACATTGAATATATGTAATATTATTAAATTATTTGTAAATTCAATGAAACATTTTTATATTTAAATGTAACTTATTCTATAATAGAAGGTAATTGACTAAGGAACAGGGCGATTTTCTTAACATTATTCTAAATAGAAGTATCTACAATGTAATAATTATAATTTTACATATTCTATTTACGATCTAGCATAAGACATTGTTATGTATTTTTCTGAGAGAAAACATTAAAAGCATATTGTAGGCAATTATTTTACTTTTAAATTATCAATACTGTATTAAAAATTTCTAAATGCAAGGTTTTAAGTATGTATTTGTCGTTTTAAATTATCTAGTTTTTATAATTTTCGTAACCTTTTAAATAGTACCTTTTGTTTTGTATTTTTTTAAACATTCATTTTGATATGCCCAGCATATTTTTGATAAAATTTGAAAGATTGGTAATTTCTTTTGATTTTATTTCTAAATTTTTAAAGAGATTGCAAGTGTATAAATTTAATATGGGACCTAACATGTTTTCACAACCAAACTCTTATATTATCTAGTTAGGAATTAGGTATTGAAAATGAAAAATAATAATTGTAAATTCATACATTTTTCTATGTTTAACAATTATTAATACCTGTTAGAACTTTTTTTTCATTGACGCTCTGCTTCATTTTACATTATGCTGGTTTGAGTCTTAGCTAAGTGTCTGCGAAGATGCAATCTTTGCATAATGCTTATCACAGACTCACACCCTTGCTTAAGTTCCTATTAAATTTTTGTTAGTCTAAAATATAATTAACCATTTATATAATTTTTGGGACTTTGACATTTTTGTGTACTTAAGCATAATCTCTTGAGATTTGTAACAGTTCAGTTTTGAAAAAAATAAATATATTTCACATTTTATTCAGCAAAATAAATGTATGATTTGTGGTCGTTTTCTTAAGACTTGATTACATTAAGCAAGAATATTACCAGAAAAGCTTTCTCAAACAGCTAGCTAGTTGGTTTAACGACATTGGTGCATGTTCGACTAGCGTATTTGGAACAGAATAACGTTGGTTCGAATCTGTGTCTGGCCCACTTGACCACAACTTCGACTCTGGTTCAATATATGCCATTGCATGCACACAAGCTTCTGCTTTCGCATGAAGACAACTGGCCAGGCAAAATAGGTTGGTGAATTGCATTCCTTTCCACAAATCTATTAAAAAAAAAGAAAAATTACATAAATAAATATATATCTATATATTACGAACGAAAACTGGCAGCAAGTTACTAGCAACCATGATTCACATTTCATTTAACGAGCATCAAATAAACGCTTGCAAGTGAAGACAAATTATCTTTTGAATAAGAGTTTTAGGCTTACACGGCCGGCTGATGGTGCTGGAGTGATGTTTTCCGGGATCTGTTGCTCGGAAGCTCCAGCTCTCACAGACCGCGGCAACAGATCCCAGAAAACATCACTCCAGCATCAAATTATCTTTTACTAGCTAGGAAACTTAATAAATTTAATCAAGTCTTAAAGAAATAACAGAGCATTCAAATTGTTTTATTGAAGTTAACTGTTGACAAAAACTGATAAGTTACTTTGATAAATAATTCTATATGTTTCTACATTTTCATTTGGAGATTTTAATTGCTAACCAATCACAGCTACTTTTTGTGGGTATAAAAATCTATAAATTTAATTTTTCGCCTTTATGTTAATTTAAACTATTTATAAAATAGGTTCTATATATTTTTTAAATTTATTGAGAGCATTTTAATCATTATTTTTAAAACATTCCTAAGTATAATGCGCATTCATTATTGAATAAATTATTGTCATATATTTTAGACTTTTTAATGTAAAATGTTTCTTCTGAATTTTTGGAATTTAAATATTTCAAATTTGGAATCTGGAATAAAAATAGCCATAGAGATTTAATAAATATTTGCAGGAAGATAGAATTTATATTTAAAAATAAATCAACATTAAATAGACAATATTTTTATAGTTTTCATTTAATATTTCATTTTTACATTTAAGTATATATATTTAACTTCTAAATATTGAAGAAATTGGTGTGTTTTTGGTACCTACATTCTGTGAGTTTTTTGATTTTATTGCCATTGTTCAAGAGATGCATCCAGCGTGACAATAAACTGTTTTTGAAATATTCTTACCATTATTCATACTTTTCTTGTTGTTTCAATGATATGACAAAATATGTTAGTATTTATATTAAAGTAGGATGGTATCTTATTAATTGAAAATAAAATAGGTTAAGTTCATCTTAATAGGTAGTTTTGGTATGTGGAAATCTTTCTGCAAGCAACAAACCTCTTTGGATCAAGTCGCTTGACAACATTAGGTAAAAAAATGCTTTTATTTATCTAAATAGGTATGTGTTGTTTATTGATTTTAAAAATGTAATTTGTCATGTATGTTCCTTGACTTATAGGTTGTTATGCGGCTGACCACCCATACTGTAAAAAAAAAATGGTTCACTTTGCCAATGTCACCCCTGTTTCAGGGAAGGACGGCAAGAGTTGCAAGGCTTATGTTCATTTGAGATTGGGTTTTTATATTGTAGGTCCACATGCGGCATGTGTTAGCGCGAAATTATACATATCTGCTTGTGGGAATGCTTTTAATATAAATCTTAAATGATATATATCTTTGCAGCTTAGATTAGATTAGATTAGATTCATCATTTGAATTTTTAAAATAGGAATAAAATAGGATTCTTATGCCCGCTTTCCACTGCGAGCGGAGCTGACTCCGTACGGACTCCGCTCGACTAGCAACAGTAAATTTCATAGAAGTGCTTCCACCGACAGCGAGTCAGCGGAGCGGACTGAGCGAGTACAAAGAGTTACGAAAGTGGTCGCAGAGTTGAGCGAGTTTCCAGCGGACTCCGTACGGACTCCGCTCGACTAGCAACAGTAAATTTCATAGAAGTGCTTCCACCGACAGCGGAGTGAGCGGAGCAGGCTGAGCGAGTAAAAATGACTCCGCTGTGTCATGGTCTCGGCCGCTAGTTTTCAACTGACTTCGCTCCCCCGTGCCCCCCGCGCCAACCCGCGTAGTTGCGTGACAGCGATAAAACACATCATACATGATTTACAAAAACACATCATACATTATTTTATTAATTTGAAAATATTAAAATGTATGTTTTATTTCAAACATCTACATTTTATGTTTAAAGCAAAATAATACATTACTTTTTATGTTTCGAAACAAAAAAAAAATCTTTTATTAATAATTGAAACGTTTGATCTGGGCGTAGGCTGCAACGAGCTGTCACACACTGCACATCATACATTATTTTATAAATTTGAAAATATTAAAATGTATGTTTTATTTCAAACATCTACTTTTTATGTATTAAAGCAAAATAATATATTACTTTTTATTTTTCGAAACAAAAAAACAAACTTTTTTTACTAATAATTAAAACGTTTGATCTGGGCGTAGGCTGCAACGAGCTGTCACACACTAGTTGGCTCCGCTAAGCCAGCTGTAGATGGAAGGCAAACAACTCTTTCATCTGACTCATCTCATTTCTCGCCTAGCTCACTCCGCCGAGCTCGTTAGCTGTGGAAGGCAAATACCATTATTTTTTAAAACTCTTTCGCAATGGAAGGCCAAAACTATTTCACTACGCTCCGCTCAGCTATTTCCCGCTCCCGCTCAGCTATTTCCCGCTCGCAGTGGAAAGCGGGCATTAATGTTAAGGAACTAGTGACTGACATTTTTTTGGTATTGATAATGGACTGTGCACATTTAAATTGGGGGTAAAATGTGATGTCAGGTCAGGGTTGCCAGGTAAAAGGCAAATAAATATTTTGTTATTGGTTGCTAAAGGCTAGTTCGGACAAGGTGACTATTTTAGTCGAGTAGCGAGTAATTTAGTGGTGGGCGGGGCGCTACTCGCCCGTTAAAATAGAGTAAAATGGATCGAGTCGACTAAATCATTGACTAAACTACTCGACTAATTTTTTGTGGTTCGCACACATTTAGCCACTAAATTACTGTTATGGCCAAGGGGGCCAAGTGGACTGATCTTTCTACCGTATTTGGAATAGAATAATGTTGGTTCGATCCCTGCCTGGGTCATTGGCCATAACTTTGACCCTGGTTTAACTGATGTAATTGGGTAATTTTTAATTAATAATTCATTAAAATAAACAAGAATGAATTATTAATTTATGATATTAATACCTGCTTCTGGCCAGGCAGAATAGGTTGGTGAATTGCATTCCTCTTCACAAATCTATTTAAAATATATATATATGAGGTGCTTCAGGTGCAACGAATTTGAATTTGGAACGTTTTTCAATTTGAATTTGATCGAATTTCAAATTTAGAACATGTTTTACCATATAAGAGTATTATTCACTGTATTTTTGTTTACTTTTATAAAACCAAATAAAATAAGGTTTTGTAAACCGCCATATTTAATTCTTATTTGTAAATATTAGAATCATCCATTTTTTATTGTTAAATGTTCTTTCTTTTATTAAATTTATTATTGTCATTAAAGCGTATAAGAGATACAGTTCTAAAAAGGCCCTTACTTCTTTAGTTCAAAAAGCTGTCTAATTTTATTTGATAATTTTCAGGAGCTGTAAAACCTAAGATAATTAATTGATTTTGTAATTTTATTTGAGCCTTTTGATTCTTAAAATGGGAACACAGCATTATTTTTGTTTATTACAGTTGATATAATTGGCCATTTAAAATTTAGAGTCAAAATTTGCTGTGTAGGCAATTTTTTTAAATACTTCATTTAGTGTGTCTGAAAAAGTTTAAATTTTTATCATATGTTTCACTGTGTTTTTCAAAAGCATTTTCTTCATAAATGATCTGCGAATTATCATTTTTTTAAACAGATAACTCACTTTAGGCGGCAAATGATCTATGACTTTGCTGCCTTTGAATAACACAGTTTTTTGTTACGCTTAGCTAATGGTATTCATTTATTACAATTAAGCTAGTTGTTATAATCAGGATCTACCTTTTAAGAGTGCTCTTAACAAATGGTGGGCTTAAACTCTGTACAAATTTTGGATTCATCTCATCGAGGTCTTTACCTCTAGTTTCAGGGACGCAGCAAACGACAAAGCAAAGCCCCACAACGGACACAAAGGCGTAAAACCAAAAGGCACCATACATACCCAGCCACTCCTGGAAATCTACAAACGTTTTCACATTTATAAACGCACAAAGGTGACTGAACGCCGTCGCCAATGCACTGCCTGATCCTCGGAACTCCAAAGGAAACAATTCTCCAATCAATAGCCAGGATATTGGGTTCATTCCCAGTGAAAAGGCAACGGTAAACACTAAGACGAAAAGCAGCGGAATCCAATCGTTCTGACCGGCTAAACCTAAAGATTGACTCAGCAAAATGTTCTGCAGTCTTTCTTTTTTGTGCACCTCGGTGTAGTAAGAGAAACTACCAAAACCTGCTAAAGCCATGGACATGAATACTGAGCTGGCAATCAGTAGAGGAAGTCTGCCAACCGAGTCGATAAGCAAACCTGATAAACAAGATGCCAACAGCTGAACAAAACCTACAGCCACGGCAGCTCCATGTGGATTCATTCCTTCAAAAGTTTTCCTAAAAATTGGTACTGCGTAAAATGTGAATGCGTGCGCACCGGAAAACCTTTGAAAAAACATCAAACCACATGTTATCAAAACAGGAGTTGCATATCTAGGGGTGAATAACGCATTCAAAGCAGTACTCCCCGCAGTTTGTAAGTTTTGGTTGTTAAAATTCTTTGTAGCTATGACGTTAGCTCTTATTGTTGCTAGTTCTTTGAGGATATCTGTTCCAGGTCCTCTCAGCCAGACTAAGGATTTGTAGGCTTCTTCTTCTTTGCCGCAGAGCACCAGGAAGCTTGGGGTCTCCGGGATGTAGATCATGGTGCAGAAGAGGATGATGGGTGCGATGGAGATCAGCATGGCTAATTGTTGCCAGTCCAGATAGGCGCCCATGGTGAATGCCATCAGGGTGCCAATGTGGCCAACTATCTTCAAGACAGCGTTAAGACAGCCACGGATATCAGGCACTGATATTTCACTTACGTAAACCTGGAAAGATAAATAATAATGTTACGAAATTAGGGTTCAATTGTCTTTCCAAATTAAAAATACACAGGTCTCCTTTAAAACTTATTTATTTTACACTGTTACAATATTTATTTTCACACTACTTTCTCGATTATTCTACTTGGTTTCGGTTCACTGATCAGATGGCTTCGATGTGTTTGTTCGTCGCTATGATACTGGCCCGCTCTGCAGGCCATTCGCACCTTTATACTCTGTAGAGCAGTATGATCTAGAACCAAAGTTGCTAGACGGTTCCAGAGTAATTATTACTTCTCGATGTTTCACGTACTACCTAGACACAACCAAAATCCTACCTACCAATGCAATACAGTATTCCTATAATTATAACAAATACCTACTTAGCCTAGAGAATTCTACACTTATACATAATTATCGATCTTACCTACCAATACTTTTGAGGATTCTTATAACTATAACTACCCATACTTATTTCAATATTTATATTTACATAACACTACCCCCCACCTAGACTGTTTCGTCCCGGAACAGTCTTGACTCTGTGTAGGTAGGGGCATGCTGATCCACGTCGACACCCTGTGGTCAGGAAGAAGTGGCAGTCCACGGATTTCTCCCCACTGGCTCTCGGCTGCGCTTGCTCGCAGCACACCATGACGCTGATGCCGACTCCCGAGAACACTGCTTCAATCATACTCCGGATTATCCGCCAGTCTCGATTAGCGCGGCCGCCACCCATCTTCGGTATTGCCAGACGCGCCTGCTGATCCTCCAACATGTAGTCACGCAGCTCAACAAGGCCGTCCCACAATGCCTTGTAGTCCTCTTCCAGGTTGCTGGAATCCGGGACAACCAGGCAGTATGCTTGTTGACGCCCCTTCGGTAGTCTCAGAGCTCTTCCTTGCGGGCTGCTCGAGGGTTGCGGTTCTCCGAATTTGTATCGGAAGACCCGTGCAATTCCTCTAGACATATCTAGATCTTCCGGTACACTGCATGCCAGTGTGTGGTCCCTAGTGACCTCAAATAAGTCCTTGTGGACTTCTGTGGTCACTCCATGGCGAAACTTCTGCCCTGCCTTCGCGTTCTCCCAAAACGTCTCAAAGGCTGGTGATCTTTCGGATGCGACGCACTGTCGTACTTTTTGGGCTGGTTGGTCATCATTATCGCCTAGGTATGGTGAGAGGCGATTGGAGTGCACGACCCTTGGTTTTCCGTTTGGTCTCTTTTTTATGCGGTAGACCACATCGTTGATGCGCTCCAAGATCTCGTACGGCCCGTCCCAGGAACGCTGAAGTTTCGGACAGTATCCTTGGCGCCTCTTGGGGTCAAAAAGCCACACCCAGTCACCAGCTTTGTACCCCATGCTGTCAGCTCTGGTGTCATAGCGCTCCTTCATTTGATCGCTGGCTTCCCCGATGTTCATGCGGACCTGATCATGGATGTCATCCAGCCTCCTGCGAAGGTCTGTCACATAGTCTTCTCCGGCTAGGTCTTCACCTGGTTTGCAGCCAAATTTGAGATCACAAGGAAGTCGCATTTCTCGCCCAAACAGTATGCTGCTGGGAGTCTTCTTCGTCGTTTCCTGAACAGCCGACCGGTAAGCCAATAAGAACAAAGGCAGATGTCGGTCCCAGTCCCGCTGATGGCTGGACACTACTTTGGCTAAGTACCTCCCCACGGTACGGTTCATCCTTTCCACCATTCCATCAGACTGTGGATGTAGCGCAGTGGTCCTGGTCTTGTAGATCCCTAGCCGCTCACACATTTGCTGGAAGATAGCAGCTTCAAAGTTCCTTCCCTGATCAGAATGTAATTCCAGGGGTACGCCAAACCTGCTGATAAATTCGGTAACTAGAACTTCAGTCACGGTTACGGCCTCTTGGTTAGGGATTGAGTAAGCTTCCACCCACTTGCTGAAGTAATCCATCACCACCATGATGTACTTGTTACCCTTCTCAGTTGTAGGAAATGGGCCGGCTATGTCGATGGCAATTCTTTGTGTCCCAGGTAATTTACTTGTTTCTTGAACAGGTTACACTTTTTCGGGTTGAGCTTCAGTCCAGCGTCTTGTAGTCGCCCGAAAACTTGCTCCAGATTTCTCAACTGATGGTTGAAGTCCTTTCCCAGGATGATTATGTCATCCAAGTATACAAGGCAGGTTTCCCATGACAGTCCTCGCAGCACATTCTCCATCAGCCTTTCAAACGTGGCGGGGGCATTGCATAAGCCAAATGGCATCACGGTGAACTGCCAAAGTCCAGATCCAGTCGAGAATGCCGTTTTCTCCTTATCTTTGGCATCCAATTCAACTTGCCAGTAGCCACTTTTCAGGTCCAATGTGGAAAAAATGGTGCATCCTGCCAATGTGTCCAAGGTGTCGTCAATCCTTGGCAGAGGGTAACTATCCTTTTTCGTAACATCGTTGAGCAGTCTGTAGTCCACACAAAATCTCGTGGTACCATCCTTCTTTTTCACCAGTACCACCGGGGATGTCCAAGGGCTACTTGATGGTTCTATGATGCCATCCTTGCTCATGTCTTTGATGATCTTGTCGGCTTCTTCCCGCTTTGCAAAGGGTAGTCTTCTTGGAGCCTGTTTGATTGGTCTTGCTTCTCCGGTGTCTATGCTATGTCGCACTACCTTGGTTCTTCCCAGACGGCCATTAGAGTCCTCGAAAATGTTCTGGTAGCGGCAGATCAAACTCCTCACTCTAAGTCTGTTTTCCTCGGTTAGACCTTGGGAAGCGTCGTGGACCAGGGTTTCCAATTGTGTCGATAATTTTCTTCCCTCGCATGTCATGTTTGTCATCTGTTGCACAATGGAAGTTATCCTCTCACATCTGCCCAAAACAAAACCTTCATTCATTTTAACTGGGTAGCTGTTCACATTCATGATCTTGACAGGAATGGTCTCCTGCGCGCGAATCACTGTTCTTGCCACCATGACTCCTTTGTTAACATTGTCCATGTTCTCCGGTTCTATCATACAGATTTGGTCATTTGTACTACTGGAATCCAGGCGGGCACTCACTATCATCTCGGATCGCCCCTTCACTTCGGTATTCTTGGCTAGGATCACACGTGCAGCCAGTTCTTTCCGTCTTTGCAGGATGACTTCTTCATTTTCAATTTTAATGGCACCTTTTTTTAAATTTAAGCTGCACCCAAATCTGTCCAGTATGTCCATTCCCAATATAACGTCTTCTTCAATGTTGGCCACCAACGTCCGATGATCAAAAGTGGTGCTGCCAATTTGGAAGGTGGCAATCGTCTCCCCATACACCTGTGCTGACTCTCCCGTGGCGGTGTGCAGAGACCACTTTGTTGGTGCAATCTGCTTACCTCGTGCCACTATGTCGCGTCTCAGAATTGTCCTGGTTGCTCCCGTGTCCACCAGTAGTTCACGGGTTACTCCATCTATTATGCCATTGATAAAAATGCTGCTGGCTTTTCCTCTCACAGTTGCGACAGTAGCAGCGGATTTCAGGGCCTCTCCAGCGCGGGTCAACGGTTGCCCCTTCCCATTAACCCTTTCTAGTTTTCCGCAGCCTGTTTTCTGGGTTTCTGAGGCTTGGGACACTTGGTGCTAAGGTGGCCCAGCTGTCCGCAGTTCCAGCAGCGTGGGTCTCGTCTTCGAGGTCTCAGACGTTCCAGCACTTTTTCAATTAACTCTTCGGTTGTTGGTAGCTTGACTTCCTCTGCCTCGACTGCACGAACCCTGGCGTGGCCCCTGATGGACTGTTTGACAGCCTCAAACTCGAGAGCTTGGCTTAGCGCCTCGTTCAACGCCTTGGGGTGGGCCAGTTTTACGGCTTGCTGCGTCTCCCATTCCCGCAACCCGTTCAGGAACTTATCCACTGCCAAGCTCTCACAGATGTCGTCGGAGGCTGTCGGGTAAGCGTCTCGTACCAGGCGGGCGATGTCCATCTCAAACTCCTGGAGGCTCTCGTTGGGCTTCTGCACCCTTGTGTTCAGCTGTGACTTGTACAGCTGCTCCAAGCACTTGTGGCCATAGCGCATATCCAAGCGCTGCTTCAGCTGCCCAAAGTCACCACGGTTGTCCAGGGGTATGGCCTGCAGGACCCTGAGAGCGTCTCCTCGGAGCGACAGGCTGAGAACCGAAGCCTTCTTCTGCTGGCTCCAGGCTCCCATCATGGCAGCCGTCTCAAAGAGGGTCAAATACTCCTCCCACGACGTCTTCCCGTCGAAGGTCGGAAGGTTGTGCTTCGCCAGCGAAGGGTCGTCATCCCCTCTAGTGACCCTGGTTGGAGTTGAGCATCCCTGTTCGATCTCGTCGTGAAGGCCTTTGGGGGATATCCTGGTGGACTCCATCTGGCACTTGTCAGCCAGCTCGGCACGCAGACGGTCTTCCAGGTTTGACATCCGAGTCTCCATTTCCCCCTTCAGGGCCGAGAGGTTGGTTGTCATCTTCTCCTCCATTTCTCCTTTCAGGGTTGTGAGATTCTTATTGAGGTCCTCCTTCAGGGTAGTGAGGCTGTCAGCCATCTCCACCTTCAGGCTGGTCATCTTTTCCTCTAGCCCGGTCAGGTTGCTGGTCATCTTCTCCTCCAGGGTCTTGGCGTTGTCAGCCATCTTCTCCTCCAGGGTCTTGGCGTTGTCAGCCATCTTCTCCTCCAGCCCGGTCAGGTCCTCCTTCAGGGTCTTGGCGTTGTCAGCCATCTCCCCTTTCAGCTTTTCCTCCATGGAAGTGAAGTTTCCGGTGATGCTGAGGTTTAGCTCGTCCAAGGCGCGGTCCCCTCCAGACGCCATGACAAAATATGCCGGGTCTTCGCCTGACTGTTCTAAGGCCTCCATGAGGCGTGCCTGTAAGGCCGCCTTCCCTCCTGAGGTCTCCAGGTCCCTCTCCAGAAGCTCATTTTTAAGCTCAGTGACTTTGAGGTCCTTGATGTTCACTTTGGTTGCCATTTTTTTTTCAAAATTTACTTCAAAACAAAAATATTTTTAAATTTATTTAATACAAGTTTTGAGTTTTATATATATAGCTGTTTTGAATACGTACGTTAGCAAAATAATAATTTATCTGATTACACTGATTGGTAGGTACTGTCTTTTAATATTTATTTTTAAATCACCAATATTTTTAACATAATAATGTCTGATAGTACATAATTATTTATTTCGTCTCAAGTCTTTCAAACACACAGGTAGGTACTTAATGTACATTCACACACTTGTAAACAAAGGATAGTTATTCAAAAACTTTTTCTCGATGAATCTGGAACGTTCTTTTGTAATATTTTTCAAGATTTTTATTTATTTATTTTATTTTTTTAATCACACACAATAATAAAAAAACTATGGTCCAATTTGATGACTTTCTCAATGCGGTAAAATAGTCATTATGTTATGTCCAGAATTATGTTCCATATGATGTTCCAGAATTTATAAGCAACTTGCTTTTGCGTCTTTTCTTTTAACAAAAATTTATTTAAACACTTGTTTTCACAAAAGTCAGTTCACACAAAGTTCAATTTGAATAAAGTTCATTTTAACACTATTTAATTTATTTTATTTATTTTTAGACAGAAGATCTTAATTTTTCTTGACAATTCCGCACCTGACGCCAATTGTTACGAAATTAGGGTTCAATTGTCTTTCCAAATTAAAAATACACAGGTCTCCTTTAAAACTTATTTATTTTACACTGTTACAATATTTATTTTCACACTACTTTCTCGATTATTCTACTTGGTTTCGGTTCACTGATCAGATGGCTTCGATGTGTTTGTTCGTCGCTATGATACTGGCCCGCTCTGCAGGCCATTCGCACCTTTATACTCTGTAGAGCAGTATGATCTAGAACCAAAGTTGCTAGACGGTTCCAGAGTAATTATTACTTCTCGATGTTTCACGTACTACCTAGACACAACCAAAATCCTACCTACCAATGCAATACAGTATTCCTATAATTATAACAAATACCTACTTAGCCTAGAGAATTCTACACTTATACATAATTATCGATCTTACCTACCAATACTTTTGAGGATTCTTATAACTATAACTACCCATACTTATTTCAATATTTATATTTACATAACAATAATTTACATATGAAAGCATAATTCATATACCTTACTGATGACAGCCGTATGTTATGTGACTACTTTTGACTGTTTCACAAAGATTACCATCTCAAACCACTGTTCAAAAGATTTATGTGGGTCGATCCTCGGAAGAAGAATTTAAAATGCACTTCAACTTGTTTTTCAAAATTTTCGGGGAAGCATTTTTGAAAGCTTGAAAAGTAAAATTCTTAGTAAAAAAAAAGTTTAAAACACTTCTACGATGATATCAATTAACCTAGTTACTCTTTACTAATTCAAAGTTAGATGGCTTTTAAATTACCTCCAAAATGTAAAAGAAAAAATATGAAAGAAATGACTTTTTTGTTTTACTTTGAAAAAAAAAATGAAATTAATTTTAAAATTACACAAGTATCACTTTCAAGTTGGGAAATAAATAAAGAAAGAGCTCACCTAGCTAATATAACTTTTTATTACGAAGGAAGAAAAGACCAGCCGAGATGAAAAAGGAAAACATTGAAAAAGTTGTATGAGCGGGGAAGATTGTTTAATGAGGCACGAGCTCTAAAGACCGTGCTAAAGTTTGCGTCTCTCATGCAGCATTATTCAGATTCATCTAATGAAAAAAAAAACTTATTTGTGTGGGGTTTTTTTGATGACGTAAACTCAATGGCCCTTGGTACTTGGGAATCATTAAAATTTCCATATTAATGTAAATGATACTTCAAGAAAAAGCGGCAAGAGTTGTAGAGTATATTATGTAATTTGAGATTTGAATTTCCTCTTGTTAATAATATGTATCATGGCAGCTACTTGTTAATTTGCATCAATTAGACACTTCGTGAATAATTTTTACAACCAAGATAATGCACTCAGTAAGTTTATATTTCAGTAAAAAATGAAATTTTTACGATATGTCTATATATTTATATGTCTAAGCTACAAAGCCAGTTCTGCATCATTTTTTCAACCATTAACAATGAAGGGTAGGAGAGATCCTTACCTGAGACACCATTAGAACGATCGAGCAACAAAATCCTCCCATAAAAGATGTGAAGAACATCATTTCCACGGATGTCGCAAATGCCGTCAAGATCCAAGATAAGCTGAATGGAAGCGATGTCATCAGGAGGACTTTTCTTCTACCATGGCGCATTGCAATACCACCCATTACACCACCAAATACAGCACCTGAAACATTTATAGTATGGAATTCCACAAGGCTCCAAACTTGGTCCGATCTTCTTTATCATTTACTGACATACAAATGACTATGTTTTTATGGATGATGGGTTCTGAAATGTTGTAAAAAATAAATGGAACGTGTTCGTTATGAAATGAAAACAAAAAATTAAATGTAGGAAAGGTTTGGAAAATAAAGTTGTAAAGAAATTTAATGTTGAAATAAGTAATTATCAACGATATAATGCTAAGCTTTGGAGCAGGTTTATTTGGAATACAAACGTTGTGTAGAAATGTCTTTAGAGATCAAACAATTATCCGTTTTTTTCAAATCATCATCATCAATGTAATTGTACAGGATGGAATAAAATGATCTTACCTAACAATGAAAGACTTGCAACCCACGATACTTGCTGATCTGTGACGGTGATTTCTATGTGAGCTGTGGCGTTGTAGGCTCTTCTCAATTTGAGATGTTGAAGAGATGCTATCGCCGGAGAACTGTAACCCTTACCAAGACCGGCAGCGAATGGCGCAAGAGACACAGCCAATGCTGCAACCACCTGGAAACAGAAAATTGAAGAAATTTCTGAAATAGGCTCTAAGTATCAATTCTTTTGTTTGAAAATACAGAACAAGATTAAGGTTTGTTGAAAAGTGGGACGAAGGCAGATGTCATAGCTGCGTAACATTCAAGATTGGACCGGAATACGACGAGTTGGGGCATAATTAATCAGGGTTGTCAAGAGAGGCCTTCTTCATAGTGATCGCCAACCTTGGGAAAATCTAACAGAAGATTATCATGCTTCGTATCGTACAGATTTAAAAGAAAAATTGAAGGAACAATAAACCATTGATTGAATTTCTGTTGCAATTTTTTTTATCGATGTCATCTATGCTTTAGAAAAAAGTCGCAATAGGCCGTTAATTTGGCGGTCTGACCTGCTTGAACACTTACTTCTTTCAATATTTATAAGTTTGAGACGTGGACTTTGAAAAGACAAAAATCCTTATGATTCCAATAATTTAGACTGCAGATAGATTACAATATCCCCTATTGAAATGATACGTAAACAAAATATGAATATTAACAATGTATCGTGTCTTGTATCGGTACTTCTCTAGTTTTGATTCGAATATGAAAAAAAAAACACGTTCCTTTGATATTCTTTGATGCTGTCTAGGAAGATACTTCTTGTATTTAAACTACAAACCAGAATAAATGTAAAACGAGTACAATATTTCGTTGAACATATTTGTCGTAGCATTTTTGTAGCACAGATATTGTGATAAGGCTACGCCATTCCGAATACATGGAACTTTATTTTTCCAACGAAAAATGAAGGTCGACCAAATTTTGTTTAACAGTATTTTTCAAACCTTGAATTCTTTTTTTTTTTTGCAAAAAATGTACCTATTCATGTCAAAGCAAAAGTGATATCGACAAACTGACAACAACTTTTACAATTTTAGTTTTGTACCGTGCGAAAGTTTCATACATTTTACATAATATGTAGACAGAATAATCAAATATCTATAGTTATATGCCCGCCTAGATATTCTGCTTTGATTATTGGTGACATACATAAAGTTTGACAGGCATTAAATAAAATGGAACTGAACAAAAAAAAGCTACCCAACAGTGAACGGGCCGGGCCGCATTTCCGTTAGTTTTCAACGTATTTTCACAGTTTTTTTTTGTAAAATCAAATATGATTCAATGATTATTTTAATACTTTGAACCACTTAAATTGCATGGGAAATGTGCCCAGAAAATTTATACAATGGTTTTAACTCTTCTAGTCATTTTTTCAGTGTATTCTAATCCTTTAACTCTTTAAGGCCTGGTAGTTTCAAGTTAAGTTATATTTTAGCTAACTATTAATTTAACTATCACTCAAAATACTTAAGTTCGAGTTGACTAAAATGGAAACTCCCAAAGTGACAAACCCAGCCCCAAAATCTTAAAAAATATTAAAATGCTATTCAAAAGATTTAAAACAAACAAGTAGTCCTAAAAATCAAATAGAAGAGAAGGTCATTTTCTGGATTATAAATATTTCTCTCATTTTGGGAAAAATCTTGATTGCCATTCATGGTTCTATATGACTCAATTGTGAAACAGACCTAGTCACTAAAAATCTACGAATTGCTTTTTATTTTTAAGCTACAGAATCAAACAACCTCGTTTAACAATCTCTATAAGAATACGGAAATACAATCACTAAAAAAAATTGAAGGTCATTTCGTACAATCTTCACAAAAATTTACCTTTATCTCCTACAAAACCTGGGGCTGCGACGATTTTTCAGCTACGAAAAAATCCATCAGCACTTTTTTTTTTGAAAATTCCGTCCCACGAAGCCAGCGGATATGTTTCCACATACCTACTGTAACCCAAGAATAAATCTATACGTTTAAACTCAAACATTGTGGTTACTTAAAAAAAAGTATGAAAACTTTCTCAGCGAATGTAGTGATAGATTTCGTTTCCATATATTTTTGGGATGGAATAGTTTTATAGTTTGGGCTCTGGCTTCATTTCTTATCCGTTCACTGTCCTAGCGAGCTTAGCAAATGCTCTCCCATCAACGTTTTATCAGGATTTCTCTCGAACACAATGCCTTCGGGGAAAGCGACGACATTTTCGCCGACAGAGCCCATTCCGTGTACTGAACAAATCCAGACGAATATGTGACGGGTTGGTGTGGGAGGGAAAGGGGGTGGGGGGGTGTCACTTTTGAATTTACATTTTTGTGGTTTTTTCATGTGCTGTGCAAAGATGTCTGGCTGCCGAGACACAATTGCAATTTGTGTTTTTTCCTGCTGTGGTAAAGAAAAATGGAAATTTGCTGTAGTACAGAAAAAGTAAACTGTGAAAGTGGAAAAAAATTAAATTTTATTATATACCAGTACATATAGTAAACTGTATTTTAAGGCTCTTTTTCCCCTAATTCTTACACTTTATGGTCTTAGCAAAAGAGTGACAGTAATGAAAAAAATCAAGAATGTCTATTAATTTTTTATCTTAAATATTAAGTTCGAACAAAATACATAACTTAAGAATTGTCACCACAAAAAAATATTTATTTTTTCACTTCTGTAGCTACTTTCTCGTGTGTGCTATGTTTTGGATTTTTTTTTTTCTTTTTAATTATAGAACTATACATTGTTTAGTGTAGTATCGGAACAGTTTTTTTATAATGTCAATAATTTTTGAGTAAATGTGGAAAAATTGTGTTCTTCGATTTAATTAAAATTTAATTCATCAAGTAGTTTCAGTTTTTCCACATTTACTCAAAAACTGTTGACACTATAAAAAACTGTTCCGATACTACACAACAATGTATAGTTCTATAATTAAAAAGAAAAAAATATTTCCAAAACATAGCATAGCACACACGAGAAGGTAGCTACAGAAGTGAAAAAAACGTGTTTTTTTTTTTTTTTTTTTTGTGGTGCCAATTCTTAAGTTATATATTTTGTTCAAACTTAATAATTAAGATCAAAAATTAATAAACATGCTTGATTTTTTCCATTACTGTCACTCTTTTGCTAAGACCATAAAGTGTAAGATACAAAAACGGCAGATTTAGGGTATGTAGGGCCTTAACTTATTTGAGAATAATTTAATTATGAAAGGCAATACTTTTTTGCTCTTGAAAAGTAAAATATTTTTCTGCTGTGTAAATAAAAAGCAATTATTAAACTATCCCTTGAGGCTTCACGACTATACAGGAGGCTATAGTTCTACTAAACTGCTTGTAAGATGTTGACCTCAATTCTGTAAGAAGCGGCTCTTTTTTGTAAATACTACTCTTGTTTCAGGAAATGAGCCTATAGTCCGCAATACAATATTATATTCACGTACTTCCAGTTCAAATTCTAAAATAAAATAAATGTATATATTCATTTGTGTCTTCTGAAATGTGGACTTAAAATGTAAGAAAAAGTATTAAAACTATGGTTGATAATTCAGGTTTATAGGGATGAGAACGTAATAGTATTGAGTTGAAGATAACCAAATGTATAGCTCACCTGTGATAGATACTTCCTCTTGGCAAACCCCGCTATAAATCCGGGATTGGTTTGTCCCGGCTTAGTGGGCAGCTTCCCGGGATTACAATACTTAGGCACAATCCCGGATCCTCTATCTGAGATGCAGTGCCCGTTAGGCAAGTTCTTCCCATTACTGCCAGAATTCTGCTTAAAGTGCGGCCTAAAATAATCCCGGCCGTCCTTAACGATGCCGGTAGTATCTGCCACTTGGCTGAACGCAACTTCCAGCTCTCTCACGAAGACCATTTGCCCTCTCGGCATGTTCACCCCCACCACGTTGTTCCTCTCCTCACAGCCGCTGACCTCAGAAAACGTGACATTCTTTTTAGTTTCGTACTCGCTTCTTCTATGCTTGGCCGTGTTTTCATTAGCGTGGGTTGTGCTTGTGTTGCGTTGTTTTGGCGGGTTTTTGTCTTTTTCTAGGGCGTGCTGGAAGAATTCCTCTTGTTTGTCTGGTCTTTGTTGTTGCTTTAGTCTCCTGGGCCGCGGGACAGGCTGTAGTTTATCACTTGTATTGTGGCTGGCTGGCAGGGGCGGCCTGGGCGGCGGCTGCTCCTCGCTGTATTGTTTCCCCGGATATTGGCACAATGAAGTGTCCGGCCCGCCGTAAATCCTCCCGCCCAAATATAAACTGCTCCGCTCTTCGCTGCTAAAAAACTGCTCTTTTAAACTCCTCGGCGCCCGGTTTATATTGCTGTACTCGCTCTCCCTCCGCCTATAATCGCCCCCATAACTCAAAGTCTGCTGCTTTAATTCCAGCGTAGAGCGTATGGGTGCAAAGTGATTCTTGTACGAATTGCTATGTGAAGAAATGCTCCAGCTCTTCGGTAACGTTGAATACTTATTGTAGCTTGAAGGTAACGTTAGATATTCAGGTTTAATTGGTTTATACGGCGAAGAATAATCGAACTTAGTTTTGTATTCGCTACACCATGCTTGTTTTGAATAAATATCTTCATAAACATAACCATTTCTTCTCTGCGGCAACCTGTAACCGTTTGTTTTCTTCAGAGCCTGCAGGTCATAGTAATTGGGGATTATTCTTTCTTCTCTCGTCCTGAAGTTGTACTTGGCTTGTCCCTGGTATTGCGCGTAAGACGCTCGCTCTGGAGACAGGGACGCCAGACGGTGGAAGGCCAGGGGTCTCTCTGGATTGGGCCTGTGGACTATGGGCTGCACGTAGCCTGCCGTGTGCTCGTGAGATGTGAGGAGGGAGGTCTTGAATTGGGACATGGCTCACTGGGCCTGGAATGGCTTTTGGCGTCTCGTGGTGGGTTCGTTGTTGTTTTCATGCCTGGTGGTCAAAATTATTGTCGTTTTCAGTCCTGAAACAAAAGAAAAAACAGTTGTTCGGATTTGAACTACGTATTTTAAGCATGCCAAATGAATTGAGGACAAACTGTGTAGAAATTTAAATTGCTATATTTGTTGTGTATACAAATTTCTAGTACAGTTATCGATGCTTGTTATAAGTGGAGGCTACCGTTTTTTAGAAGTTAGGAGTGTAGCCTAACATCAACCGCTTTCTTAGAAATTAAAGCTCTTGATTATAGTGATGGCTTAGTAAACCTTTTCAGCGAATACCTAAATGGAAAGAAAATCTAAAAAGTGTCACCTTTTGAATAACAGAACAAATATTCATCATACCGATTTAATTTAGAATTACATAAGTGCTGCGTGTATTATAAAATCATTCACACTCGTATTATAAAATCAAGATTTGTTGTTATTTGCATGAAAAGATATTGAGTAGTTAAGTGAGTGTCAGAAACAATCTAAAAGTTATTTATTCCACTCTTTGGAGATTGAATTCGTAGACTAGAATATTCTTTCCATTTGTGTATGGTATTTTGCTGTGGAAGTCCCGTATCCCATTTGTATGAAAGCCCTGACAACAACTGCTCAAGCAATTTAAGCCATGAGTTATGTTTGCAATATAAGTTACTCGAAAGGCAAACACGACTGTGGGAGTCCTGGAATATCATGAGACGCCACTCCGAAATGTGCTCTGACAGCTCAGAATACATGCCTCCTTACAAAACTTACTAGAAAGTTACTAAAAGGTTACTAAAACTTACGAGAAACTTTCCAAGACAAATTTATGACGTATATTTGGCAATGTTTTGATATTTCCTTTTTTGGAAATTAGGATGATTACGTCTGGCATGTTAAAAATGTACGAGTATGTTAACAAAATGTATTTTTAATCTTGTTTCTAATGTATGATCAACTAATCAGTTGTCTTCATTATCTAAGTCCTCGTTTGTCCATTGTTGGATGTAGACCTGAAGCGCTATTCTGCTAAATTCCTTACGACCTTAAGGCGACGAGATAGCGATTCGTGTCCAAAAATTAGGTGTACCTACCAGTGGCGAAGGGTGCCATACAAGCCGGTTCCCATCGGCTTTCCTTTTAAAATGATGTAACAAAGTAGTTAAAAAATATAGGCACAAAGTAAAAAAATATATTTAAAACCAAAGAAACAATACGTATTTTTTCCCCATTGAAACCATGCAGTCTACTTTATTATCATTTTTGCCTCATTTTAAAAGGGAAACCGATGGAAATCGGCTTGTATGGCACCCTTTGCCACTGGTACCTACTGTGATTTTTTTTATCTCTTGAGTTCTTTCGCAAGCACTAGCCAACGCCGACTTTGATTGACATCCAAAGTGTAAGGAATTGAGCAGAATATTACTTCTGAACACAGAGTAAAAGTAACAAATCAATCTTGTGAAATTCACAGTCAATTGATCATTTTAAAGTAAAAGTTTTAGAACCTAGAATACTTTTCCTTTATTTAAATCGTAGATCTTTTTTAGCAGATAGTGAGAGTACCCTTGGAAGGCTGAAGCGCAGCTATCCTTTCACCTCTTTGGAGGTCTTCCAAGAAGGTGACAACTTGGTGGAATTTGAATTTGGTGGAACCTGAATTACTTGTTTTCATTAATTACTTGATACAGATTTTAGCTGATAACGTATCATATGGATACAATGACTGGTCAGTAGTCTAGTGTTAGCGCTCAAGACTAGTAAATGGATGGTTGTAGGTTCGAATCCCGGTGGAGCATAAAAAATATACAATTTATATTTTTAAATATGCTTTTTGCTGGGTTGAAAAATTCATATTCCTTTACCAAAGACCGGTCACCAAAGGACCATCCAGCCTTACAGCAACTGGGTCTTGCTTCAAAGTGGCGCTTTCTATAGCGACGACCAAGCTCACAGAGGGCTCTTGAGGTGTGGTTCACACAAAAACAGCGATCGTCAAATAAAGCATCCTAATATTATTATTATCCCGAATGGATACGATCCATTAGTTCAGAGACTCATCTGAGTGTGGGCGTTTTTGTTGTAAAAAATCTAAAAATACCTCCATTCAGCTTACTTTCATTCACAATTTTTTCTCCTTAATCAGTTGTTATTAATTTACGTAGGGGAAAATTAATTTTCAAGGTAAAAAATGAAGACCATTAGGGTACAACACGCTGCAAACATCCATTTTTGGGTGTCAATTTTGCATGACCTTCCATATCATCAGAATCGCTATTCTGCTAAATTCCTTACGACCTTAAGGCGACAAGCTGGCGATTCGTGTCCAAAAATAAGATGTACTGTGATTTTTTTTATCTATGGAGTTCTTTTACAGGCGCTAGCATTCCGAACTTGTATGGATATCCAAAGTGTAAGGAATTTAGCAGAATGGCGTTCAGGTCCTTTCTTATGTGATTGTAGCTTTATCGTCAATCTGCCAGAGTAAGCTTGCCTCCAACTTGTTCTTACATACTTTTATACTTTTTCATATCTTTAATTGCTTAAAGTTTGCACTTTTCTATTTTACAGAAAAATTGAAAAAGAACGCATTTCATAATTTTTTATTAGCTTGCTTGTCAAACAATTTTTCATGTTATGTATTGCTCTTCCAGGCTTAGACCGTGGTCTCATAGGGCTCATATTTAATGCACATACAAAATAAACCAAACCTCACATGATCATAAGCCTTTCCCTGAAACGGGGGGGCATTGGCAAAAATGAACCAAGTTTTTACAGCATGTGGGGTCAGCCTCATACCAACCTTTTAGTCTAGGAACTAATATAGAAGTATAATATAACTGTAAATCAAAAATGAATTTTGGTAAAACACTAAAATTGACTTCATTTTAGACAATTTTTATTCAAATATGATTTTTTTAGCATTCGACTGTGGCTACACGCAAGCATGTCACGCATAAGTGACCACTTTTAGTGGGCATTATTCTCGACATGAGTTGTGACGTGTCGGCCGAAGCTAAAATTAAATTTTGCCCGCAGTGCGATGCTCCGAAGATAATGTATGGTGTGTACATAGACGGCCATATGTACAAACATTAAATATAATAATTACAGGCATTAATAATTGGAGGAATTATGTACTACGCATTTGTCTATTCTCAGTGTAATTTTGTCATGAAAATAACCGGAATAATTCATAGAAACTATTTTCAGAATTTCAGTATCCTAAATAAACAATATTTTAACAGTGCCATCTGGTGACGTAGACTCGAAACAAAGTGTTGATAATTGTGAAAGCCTACATGATTACTACCGTTAGGTTTAGGTTGGAATTACGGTAGTTTGACTGTTCACAATAATAATAACTACACATTTTTTTTTTAATCGGATAATAGACGAACCGTTTTAAGAGAAATTACATTATTCTCGACATTTCGTTAGTGACGTAGCTAACGTTTTCAGGAGACACCCTCTCTGCACAACGACTGAGGATAAATGCTGAGAACATTGAGTTCCTCGATCGCCGTGTAGAGAGGGTGTCTCCTGAAGACGTTAGACGCTACGTCGAGAATAATGTAAGTTCTCTTGCAACGGTTCATCTAATATCCGAATAAATTTTTTTTGTTTGTAGTTTTATAAATTGTAAAATTATCTAAACATTTAAAAACCACACACATGTGAGCTTGCATTTAATAATGCAGCATGTGTACTTACAAATTACAATCCAAACCTCAAATGAACATAACCTCTGCAACTTTTTCCGACCTTCCTTGAAACAGGGGTGACGTTAACTAAGTGAACCATTTTTATTCAGCCTCATACTAACCTATAAGTCAATGAATAATGTCAATAATGCTTAGAAAAATAAAAAGTTTTCAGGAATTTGTCGTTTCTGACACCCTCGGATTTAACCTTAAAACCCTGCAACTTTTGCTTGCCTTCCTTGAAAAAGGGGTGACAAAGGCCAATTGAACTATTATTTACAGTATGGGTAGTCGGCATCACGCCAAACTATAAGTCAAGGAATAATGTCAATAATCATAACTTGCTTATACAAGTACAAAGGTTACAGGAATTTTTCGTTTCTGACGCCCTAAGATTCATCTAATCTAATCTAATCTAAGCTGCAAAGATATATATCATTTAAGATTTATACTGTAAATGCATTCCCACAAGCAGATATGTATAATTTCGCGCTAACACATGCCGCATGTGGACCTACAATATAAAAACCCAATCTCAAATGAACATAAGCCTTGCAACTCTTGCCGTCCTTCCCTGAAACAGGGGTGACATTGGCAAAGTGAACCAATTTTTATATTATGGGTGGTCAGCCGCATAACAACCTATAAGTCAAGGAACATACATGACAAATTACATTTTTTAAAATCCCTATAACTTTTTAAAGAATAGTAAACTTTCTGAACTATCGGCCCAACTATAGAGCCTACGCCAACTTAACAGGCTATATTATATAATATATTTAACGTTTTATTGTCCCCCATTACTTACCCTGTACACAACATCCGCTCTCCGTAGACCTGTAAGTTTGCCAACTGCAATTATCTCACTAAAAGCGTTTATTGTGTACACTACTCAAGTTTTAAGTGCCTCCATACAAAGGCGTTGAATTCATAAAATTTGCTACTTTCCATATTTTGCCGCTTTAGTATTTATTATTTAAAAGTGAATAAAATTGAGTAGTTTATCGGTCTGTAGTCTAGTGGTAACGCTTCGGACTCGTAAATGCAAGGTTGTGGGTTCGAATCCCGCAGCACAAAAAACACTATTTATATTTTAAAATGCGCTTCTGCGCTCAGTTGAATAATTCATATACCTTTCCCAAAGACCGGTCACCAAAGATCCATCCAGCCTTACAGTAACTGGGTCTGGCTTGAGAATTGGCGACTTGTTGCGACGACCAAGCTCGTAAAAAGTCCGGTTGATGGCTCAGTTGATAGAATGCTGGCGTTCCATGCTGAGAGCTCGGGTTCGAATCCCACCCAGGGTCACAAAAAATATTTCCTGTTTCGGTGTTGATTTCAAACCCAAAGTAAAATACCGGCAAGGTTTTCTCAGCCTTCAAAAAAAAATGAGGACCAGCCGGCTCAGGAAGCACTCCGACTTCAACTGAAGTGGTTGGCGTAAGGCCCGACCCCTAACCTGTGAAAATAAATAGGTTCTACTTGCCATATGCGACTCCTTCGGGGATAACGCGGCAAAAAGTAACTCTATATGTGTAGCTTAGTCACGTTAGTCACGTCACATAAGATAGCCACAACGCTCCATAAACAAATCATCGTTACATCGTAGAGGGCTATAGGGTCTACGAAACATATTTTATTTTATACATATTGTAAGGAAAATACTGATAGATTTCTCATTCGTTGGCAATCTAATTTTCCTGAATCTATGGTCAAATCAAAAGTGAGTCTGAAATGATTTTCCATGTGGTTATTATGTTCCACCAACTATTTAGACAAAAAAAAATATTTGTGAAGAGGAATGCAATTCACCAAGCTATTTTGCGTGGCCAGAAACAGGTATTAAAGTTATCAATCATTAATAATTAATTCTTAAATATTTTTAATGAATTATTAAGTAATAACTACTCAATGATATCTGTTGAACCAGGGTCGAAGTTATTGTAGATAGGACATTACGCAGGCGGCGTTCGAACCGACGTTAGTGTCAAAAACACAAATTCGAGCACCAACGCCTCATTCCTTTGACCATCTTTGATCAACGGTTTTGAATGTCACCTTTTTTACATTTATTTTGTCAATGCTTTTCCTCGAGAAAAAAAAAAAAAAAACCTTATAGTATTCTTCTCCAGCATAATACGTGACTGTAAAAGATATGTTTATAAATTTGTCTGGCATCCTTTTACCGCATGATTGATGAGGCAGAAATTTAGTATGGGGATGGATGCAGCTTTTGCAGCTCTGATTATATACTCTGCGCTATGTATTTCATTATGACAGGGGTCGGAGGGAAGCGCGGCTAGATTAAAGATCCGAAATCTGCCTCTGAGAGCCCAAACTATGAGTACCCAGAAGGCTGCTTACTGAGGAGGGTGGCTATGCTACTACCGGAGATATGAAAGATTCAATGTTACGTTTTCAGTAGTAGGTACCTATATTAGTTTATACGATATTTCAGTAGGTTTTGTCGGTGTTACGGCAGAGAGGTTAAGTCGCAATTCTTGACTAGCGTATTTGGAACAGTATAACACAGGTTCAAATCACGCCTGGCCCTTTGACCATAACTTCGATCCTGGTTCAACAGATGCTACTGCATGCACATAGGCTTTTGTGGTTCACATGAAGACAACTGGCCAGACAAAATGGGTTGGTGAATTGCATTTCTTCAATGGGGGTACAAAAACTCTTGTTTTTCTTTTACTTTATTCTCAGTCACTAGGAACTAGATTCTTTACTTTAAAGATTTACTTTACTTTTTTTACTTTAAAGTCAACGACGTTAGCCATGTTGAAAGCACCGGTTCCCATAGATCACCGAAGTTAAGCAACATTGGGCGTGGTCAATGCTTGGATGGGTAACCGCTCAGGTACACCGCGTGTCGTTGGCATCTTGGACCGGTCCGTAGTCCGTAGTGGCAACACTTCGGACTCGTAAATGGAAGGTTGTGGATTCGGATCCCGGCGGAGCACCAAAATATACCATTTATATTTCGAATGTGCTCTTCGCTGGGTTGAAAAATTCATAAACCTTTACCAATGACCGGTCACCAAAGGTCCATCCAGCCTTACAGCAACTGGGTCTGGCTTGAGTATTGGCGCTTTGTAGCGACGACCAAGCTCGTACACCTCTGCGGCACTACAACAAGTGTCATAGACCCCTAGAGTCTTTAGAATCTAGGGAGTCTCCCGCACAGGATTTCTTAAAAAAAAAAAAAAAAAAAAAAGAATATTTTAGCTCTGTTGGTAATTTCTGCTTTCACGGTCAGTGCTGCCATGTGCTTTCTGATCTGTTTGAAGTAACATAAAATCAACAATGATTACTAAAAATCTTCAAAGCTTCACTTAATATCATTTTACCCGTTTATTTAACAACAACAAAGTTTCGGCAGACCATTAATAAAAAATTAACTATATATTTTATATTTTTTGTATAGGTACCCCTGATTGATTAGCAAACCTTTTTGTCTGTTTATTCTTTCTTAACATAACATAACATAAGTTAGATTAGCCAAACCCATCAAGGTTAAGTTTCGTTAAACTGAAATCATTTTTCAGATAATATTTCTGAAAAAATAACTACGTCACCCTACTGTCAGACCGGGATACGTAACGAACGGAAAAACATTAATATTCATGAGGGAAGAGCGCAAGGAGGGGAAGAAGAAGAAGTAGAGGAAGACGAAGGCAAGAGAGACGGGATGAAAGTAAATTGCTGGCACAAGAGACGGGAGGAACTCCGTCTACCTACTACGTACATACATACATTGGTTCTTAGCCTTTTCTCTTAGCCACATTGCCTTATTTTTTTTTTTTCATTATCAACAACTCTTGTATGTGTTATATTAGACTCTCTTCAGCACCATCATCAGGCCTCTCCTCCACTCTTGCCTGTCCATTTGCTTTGCTTTCCAGCTACATACGTCTGTCTGCCTTGAGTACATCTTTGTTGGCAGTGTGCATCCATCGCCTTTTTGTCCTTCCTGGTCTCCTTGGCCCTTGTGATGCTGAGAGTGTTAGACGTTTAATGAAGTTGGCGTTGTCCAATCTCATTGCAGACGCTTTACTTTGATGGAACTGATCCCATCGGACTGTCCGTGGATCCTTCTAAAGTTAGCATCATGAGAGAGCCTTCTGTCACTTGCGTCTCTTACATTTTTGCATGCGAGTCTTATGGCACATCCCCAAAATATGGGATGGATATACAGGGCGTGGATTAGAGAAGAGAGAACTGTCCGTCTAACACATACATGCAGGAAGAGTGTGGGGAAAGTATGAGCATATATTTCCGTAGATGTCATTAAACTATTTGTTGTAATGACGACGCCAACCTTCACACGTTGTATCTCACATTACAGTCTGTCCGACATCCGTACACGATTCTGAGAGTTCTCCTTTCGAATATTGCTATCCAAGTCTCAGCTTTTTATACCATTACCCAGATTTCGGAGGCGAAAGCCAAGAGGCCAAGTCTAGGACATCATTTCAGTTGATCATGACTTACGCCTCTCAAGTACCATCAGTTTGCAACCACTGCACTTGAAGCACACAGCTCTATCCCATTTATCAAAAAATGTATGGAAATAAAATCTGCACCTCTACTGAGCTTTAAAGTTTCGATATATTTTTTGGCAAACGCCTTGGTTGAGTGTAGGCCTTGCGTGTAATACTTGGGGGGCAGTAACGCCACTGTATGATACGCGGCGCCAGATGTTCCGCTGAATGAAAATAATACATATATTATTGCTCCTTCTGGTTTCTTGTAAAAATATTAACAATAAACTCGCCTCTTGTTTACGCGTCACAGCATTTTCCTGGTTTTCATTAAACGCACAACAAATTTTCTCGACTTTTCTTTACACGGACAATCTATTTCTTCTATTTTCTATGGTTTCAAGGTATAAAGACTGTGGAAATTAATTTTTCTTTTTTTCTCAAAAAACTGTGAAGAAAAAGCATTTCTCCTTTTCTTTAAAACACTGTTTATTTTTACTATTTTATTGTAAAAAATTACCGACCTTCTTTTTTTTCGCAGTATATTTTGTCAGATTTTATTTTTTTCTACTAAGTTACACATACAGTGTAACTTCTTGCCCACTTCAGTTGAAGTTGGAGTTACTCAGCTCCCGGACGGCTGGTACTCATTTATTGTGAAGGCTGAGTAAAACTAACCGGTATTTTATTTTGGGTTTGAAATAGATACCCAAACGGGAAATCATTTCTGACACCCTCGGCGGGATTCGAACTCGAGCTCTCGGCATGGAATGCGAGCACTCTACCAGCTCAGCTTTCGATCAGGCTATCGGACATCGATGGTGATAGCCACCTGAGAGATAGTTAGTTTCTAACAGCAAGAAATAACTCCTCTACTATTCTGATGCTGATTTACAGCACTCGGCACATTTAAAATATGGGGAGAAAATCACTTGGTATGAATGAGAATCCTCACTAAAATGCAAAATTATTAAGGTACATTGAAAGTACAACATTTCGCATTACCGTCAACTTTATAATGCTTATAACTACAAACAAATATTGTATTATCACTGGATTTTAATTTAATATGGATGACGTCACAAAACCGAGAGATTTTTTTCTATTGTGCCCTGTTCATTTAACCTAATTTTACTTCGAAATAATCGCCTAGCTTATAGATTGCTAGGTAGCAATTAAACTAGACACTCGTACTGTAAAACTGATTCAATTTCGTCATTACCAGTTTTCACAAAGCAACCTATTTGAACTTTGTAAAGTAGAAAGACGTAGAGAGAAAGAAAGACGTTAAACTTTTCTTAAGAACCTTTATTTTGGAATACACGTGAAAAAGTATTCTCAAAAGAAATGTTATAGATTTCGTTACTTTTTGAGAGCTTAATAGTTTTTGTCCCACTCAGCCCGGGGTTATAGAAAATAGAGCACTACCCCAAGTATAATATTTTACGTTCAAACTTAACTATAGCGTTTACCAAAAAACAGTATCAAGACAAAAACGCTCACCATGTGCGCTGTTTTAGATTCCATACATTTTTTAGTAAGCTCAGTGGTTGAGTTTATCAAAAAAATATACGGAAACAAAAAAGTTCAACACGTGCGCTGTTGTAGTTTCGATACAAATTTTCAGTATAGTCTGCCGTTGAGTTTACAAAAAAAAAGTATGGAAACAAAAACGTTCACCACGTGCGCTGTTGTAGTTTCCATATATTTATTTGGTAAGCTGTGTGATAAAGTGGTTGTTGTATGCTTGGGACACAGAATGTCTTCGACTCGTCAGGCAGATGACAAACTTTGAAGTCTGTGCAAACAGTTCGCGCGGATGGAAGGAACTTCAACAACTCTGAACTTGCTTTGTTTCGAGGAGATATCTAAATCTGCAGCGAGTGCCAACTTTATCCCCATACTACTTATACTCACCATAGTAGTACCAACTTCAGTACGCTTACAACTACTTCCTGTTCTTCCCAGGATATCGATTTTACAATGCGAGCTCTGATAAACTGTATACGCTACTGTCTTGTTACCTGCTTTCAGTGGTACGAGGTTCAGTAAAATATTGGTAATAAAAATTCGTGAGGTAATTCCTTGACTTATAGGTTGGTATGAGGCTGACCACCAATACTGTAAAAAAATGGCTCACTTTGCCAATGTCACCCCTGTATCAGGGAAGGTCGGAAAAAGTTGTAGGGTTTATGTTCATTTCGATTCAAGTACACATTCAGCATTTTGTAAGCGCGAGATACACGTGTTTGTTTGTGGGCATGCATTTGATATGAACTTTAAATGTAAATATATCCTTGCAACTTAGATTATGGACTGAACTAAAGGCAGAACAAGGAGTCATAACTTCAATACAAAATTAAATATGAAGTTTTAAAAGACTCTAAACGCGACTGGGTCTTGTTTGAGAATTGGCACCTTCTATAGCGACGACCAAGATCGCACAGGGCTCTTGAGGTGTCTATTTATAATAATTAATCAATGAACTATGTTGCAAATATTTATAACATTTATGATTCATATTAAATGCATTCCCATAAGCAGACACGCAGAAGATCACGTTTACACATGCCGCATAAAGCCCCAATCTCAAGTGAACGTAAGTCCTGCAACTCTTGTCGACCTTCCCGGAAACAGGGGTGCCATCGGCAAAATTATCATTATTACTGGATGTAGTATAACTGCCTCTGAATAAAAATCTCTGAATATTAGCAATCCATATTAATCATCGATATATTTTATTTAGATCAATGATATTAATATAATATATTGTACGTTACAATGAACTATTAGCTCATAGTGCAAAAGAAAATGGTGATAGCCAGAAAATGTTTGAATTTAGAACAATTAATTCTACACATTATACCTACTGCAAAAAAGTGTACAAATGCTGCCAACCAGTCCACATTGTGACGGTCGCTATTAACGCGAATCGTTTCATCAAAATCGTTTAACGCTAATGCCATCATTGAATGCGGCAGCCATTTTATTTTATTACGAGTTCCCGCCATTTCGTTTCACGTCATTTAAGCTGACATGAAAATCTATGTGACATAATATGCAAATATGTGCCTTAATTATAAAACATGCTTTTTATATGGCAATTCTGTACATAATTCGATTGATGGTTACACGAAAAAAACATTATTATTAATAATAATAATATTAGGTGAGCGCTGTTTTTGTTTGAATCACACCTCAAGAGCCCTCCGCGAGCTTGGTCGTCGCTGTAGAAAGTGCCAGTTCTCAAGCAAATCCGGTTGCTGTAAGGCTAGATGTACTTTTAATATTTTGGTATTTCAAATCGATGTTCACAGGTGTTGAAAAACGTATCGAGACTTATTTGACGTGAGTGTTGGCGGATAATAGTGTGGTAAGAGTAAGGGACTGGAGCAGAAAGGCGTTTTAGAGACAGCGATGGCAGCGGTTTATCAAGGAGGCCAAGATACAATTCGAGTTTTCGATTATGATCTCTATATAATAAGTTAATGGGCTACACTAGCATTTATATTTAAGGGTGTAACCAAGCTCTGAAGATCTGAGAACGATTATTATATGAAAAAAATCACGGGCCGCTCCGTTATGAGAGCTTTCAAACGGTTCAATGCAGAATACGATGATGAATGATGTTTGTTTGGGAATTCACAGAGACAATATTGTGTCGTCACCTGGCCGAGTCGCTAGGGAAAAGGCGAACAAAAGTTTTTTTATTGGATGCTAAGGATGGCACTGCCTTACACGACTGACATTCGCTCGCCGCGGTAAAAGTTCTAAACTCAAATATGCTCCGGTGTCATTTTGATTTAGTATTGTTGACTAGGTTGGTATGAGGCTGACCACCCATACTGTAAAAAATGGTTCACTTTGCCAATGTCACCCCTGTTTCAGGGAATGTCGGCAAGAGTTGCAGGGCTTATGTTCATTTGAGGTTTGGATTTTATTTGTAAGTACACAATCAGCATTTGTAAGCGCGAACTACACGTGTTTGTTTGTGGGCATACATCTGAGAGCTTTGAATGAATATATCCTTGCAATTTAGATTATAGATTATTATATGGGGGTCACAATCCTCAGTTTTGAGGTGAACGACCAGAGAATAGAAGCTGCTATTTAATTGAAAATGTGCTTCAATTGTATTTAAAGTGCCTGTATTTTACATGGGTAATCCTTAACCCACACGTGCGTATAACAATAATTGAGTTAACACGCTTTGGGTGGCGCGCGTGCTATTCGCTCAGGTGTAAATTTATCACATCCATAGTGGCGCACAATAAGTTGTGCCTTATTACTGCCTGGGGCTTATTCAGTGTCGCTGTGTCACTGCGAGTGGTGTAGGAGTAAACATGAGAGGATTTGATGCTTGACATGTGGATGCGAATCTGTATTATACTGTGGTTATAACGCTACATGTGATCTAAGCTGTAAGATCCAGAGTTAATGTGAATAAATAATTGAAGACTACAGAGGAAGAATGAAGAATCTCAGCCGAAGAACATTTTGAGTAAATAAAATTATAAATTTGAAAGTCTGTATTTATCATGGTTATTGCCTGACACAAAGAACCGAAAATATCACCTTAAGCTGTGATAGCGATATCTATTGACTATTGTTGCATTCAAATTTTGCAGAGCTTTAGATACACACAGATGGCATTAGTAGATTTATTTCTTATTTTTGCTGACATTCTTTATTTTTTTCCCCTGTAGTCTTCAATTGCTTTGTATCTACAAATAATCTTAGTTGTAAAGATATTTACTCTCAAGCAGACACATGTAAGTTCGCACTTACTTACTGAGCTCATAATCCAAAGACATGTAGGTCACAAATGCGTCATAAAACCAAACTAGTATTTTGTCGAAAATTAAATGAATACATGGAGACATATGAATGTGTTTCCTCATCATTTCCATCTTTATTTTTATCTCATTTCTGAAAAAAAATAATACATTGAAGCCTTTAACTCAATGCGACTACAATGAAAAAATCCATTGGATAATGAAAGTTGTAGTAAGCGTAAGCCATTCCCACAAGTAGACAAGTATAAGTTCACGCTTACAAACGGGATTACAACATAAAAACCCAATCTCATATAAACATAAGCCCTGCAACTCTTGCCGACCTTCCCTGAAACAGGGGTGACATTGGCATAGTGAACCATTTTTTCACAGTATGGTTGGTCAGTCTCATGCCAATGGAATCTAGTGTGGTGGCTGAAGAACCCTTTTCTTGTGAGAAGAACGTTCGCTTTAAGCTGTACTTTTTTGTTTATATATCAAATTTTTGCAACTTTAACAAAATAGCTTCAAAACGTCAAACTATTTTTTATCATATTATATTCAATGTGTGATGTTGTATCATATATATGAGTATATAGTACATTCGTTATCTGCTGCAGTGAAAATGTGAGATTTTTTGCCAGTTAGTTAAAGCTCGACCTGGCAGTATTCCTTTGTACATGTGGCCGAAAAGCCGAAAATCCCCGGATGGAATTTCAAATTTCCCGACAAAAATAATATTATTAAATTAAATTCCAACTGACATGCGCTCTACTATTTGGGATACAATGAAAAGGCAGGTATCTACATAGATAAGTATACTATAATACTGGGTATCTAGTAAACAATAAGCCGGCAACGAATGTGTATATATTTTGAGGTGTTATACCAAGATGGATTGTTGTATTTCTAAAATGGGATTTGAAAAAAAATGGAAACTGAAAAGCACTGAAAACAAATGTTAGTGCCTATTCAAGGGGGGTGGTAACACAACATGAAATACAAGAAATATCCAATAATGATGTCACGAAGAATATTAATGCTTTTTTTTTGGAAGTAAAGCATAGAAAAAATATGAAAGTAACAACTAAAGAAGTAAAGTTAGCGAAATTTAGAAAAATCAGAAATAAATAATATGAAAAAACGGAAAATTTCAAAAATAAATTGATCGAAGTTTATAAGAAAACGAGGAAAGTACATATTTTCTAAGGTTCCGACTTTCTATCTATTTCTAATGAAAATGTGACACAGTTACAGTTTTGCGGAATAAGGAAGGAGGTAAAGTTTTCAGTTTCCGAATAAATTTCAATCAAAATTATTTCAGAAGAATAATTTAAACTTTCAAACATCAATAAAATGCTTATCTTCCTCAAACATTTGCCCGAAGAAGATGTTACAATAAATTCTCTTCGTAAACTTGCAGGACTTAATTGTCACAAATTGATAAATCTTGCAAACTGCCCGAGCTCAAATCTCCATCCAAAATTTATCTGGTTAAATTGAATCATTGAAATGTTTCATGAAGTAAAATTTTATCATAATTTTAAAAGGGGTATTTTGAGAAATGTTTTACAGAGAAAGTAAATAATTTAAAAAGAAGTTTCAGATTTTGCACATAAAGACATTTTGAATTTATATTTTAGTAAGTCAGAGCATACAAAAACAATTATATAATACTGTTACAAATGTAGTCGTTCATGTCTATGTGTTTTTATGATTGTGTGTGTCTAGGCGTATTTACTTGCTATATATGTGTGTGAATAGACGTAAGTTTTTACACTTTGAATTGTTAGTACTTCTCGTACTCTCTAGAAACATCCATTCGAGAGGCATCTCGTATGGTCTGGAACGTGCTAGATTACGTTTTAGTCATATATGGGCGGCGGTTCTGTCAAGGAAGGATTCAGTTGCCACATTAACGCCTAAGCCGTGAAGCTACCAATACAGAAGTTACTGAGTGAACCAGATGTAATTAATTGTTAAAAAATAAATACTTTTAAATCAATTCTGTTAATTAAATTCAACTGCAATTTTGAACACGAAGTGAACTCAAAATAAATCATTACAGTGCGCTTTACCAAAACTGGAAAAATTTTTTTTTTGAAAAAAACATTTAGCACTTGAACACAATTGAACTCAAACGAACTCAAAAAATTGAATGCTCTGTTATTGAACTATGAAAAAAGTTTTTGTGGTTTTTTTGTTGACCCGTATATTCTATTTGTTTATATATAAAATTTAATCAAAGTATACAAGGGTTTGTTTCCTTATAAAGGCAACCCTTTTTTATCTTTCGCATTTTTTTCGACTGATATCTTTTCAATATTAGTCTTAAATCATAATATCTCCCGGGCATTAAGAAAGGTAAGCGGAGAAGAAAAGATGGGAAAAGGTTTTTCAAAGTCTTTTGCGAAGTAGACTTATCAATTTCATCGTAAAAAGTTACTGCGGCGAGATCGAACCGTTTGATGGGGCAACTTTTTACCGCAAGTTACTCTCAGAATCTTCTCTTAGATGGAGTACAATATATAGGAAATGGATGTACATAGGTACAACATACGCTCCGTTGGCAACAGGATTGCCTTGTCTTAATGCGGGTTTTAGATCTTGGTATTCTGTATTACATACTCGTATTCTGCAAATTTCTATTTTATTCTTTTAGGAAATTTAGCATCTTTCGAGGCTGTTTTCCAGATAGTTTTGAAAATTTTTGGTAGAATCACCAGCCTTTCTTTATATTGATTTCATTGAATTCCATAACTTATGAAGAAAATTGTAAAGGAATTGATCAAATGCATTAACAAAGGGGTTGATAAGTTCGTTACGTATTATGCGAGCCTCCTACATAATATTTATTATGACGCAGAATAAAACTTTCAAGGATGTCTTCACAGAGAAAATAATTTCGAAATAAATAGATATTATTTTTCATATAGTTAACTGTAATAAATTGGTTGTATTTCTTGACGAATACGTTGGTATCAGGCCAACCGACCATACTGTAAAAAAAAGGTTCACATTACCAGTATCACCCCTGTTTCAGGGAAGGTCGGCAAGAGTTGCAGTGCTTATATGTTCATTTTAGATTTGGGTTTTTATACGGTAGGTCCACATGCGGCATGTGTAAGCGACAACTTATACGTTCATTCAATATGAATCTTAAATGTAATATATATTTGCAACTTAAATTATAGATTATAGATAGATGTAGAGCTTGAGAGAAATGCTACAGAAGAAGATGGTAAGTCAGACGTAGAGCTTTGAAAACGAAAAAGAGAAAATAACTAGATCAAAACAATACAACCTTCGGCCTCGATCAAACAACAATAATTCAACAGTTCGTGATTCCTCCTTGTAGAGGACACACGTCTCCTGAGGACGTCGGATATGACTCCGACGAAACGTAGAGAAAATCGTTCTTCTCTTTTGCACGGTCAGTAAAATCCGTTTTTTCATTCTTCAAAACAATACATTTTATTTTATATCAAGTAAATAATGAAGTCCGTTACACACTAGACGCATTCTGCATGGTTTGTTTATGGTTCCTCTTTAGATTACCGGGCCAGAAATCTAGAAATGCAGGACGGTATGTGTAAGTTTACACACAGTTTGTTCGATAAGCCATACACAAACCACAAAAAGCCGTCTTGTGTGAAAACGGAGGCTAAATAATTACGTAGCCGTCTGTACTACTACGCGTGTGCTGTTAACGCAAACAAAGCTGATTTGCTATTGGTCATTAGATTTTACCACGCCCATTAGATAAGTTACGGAGCAACCCCACCACGAATACGGCAGTTCGCATCAAGCCTCTGAGGCAGAAGCACGTTCGATCAGGAAAATCAGCAAAAAAAAAATGGCGGAGTTTGTCATAGATTTTTTACGGAAGGAGGAAAGAAACATTATTTTGATGGCTTGTAGGATAGAACGTGTGCTTAATACTCTAAAAGCATGTTATTCATTATCGAAAAATAACCGAGCACTAGTTTTGAAATGATCGAAATTGAGGCACGTGCCAAAATATGCGCACAAAAAAGGTCAAATGTTTTGAAGGCTTTTTTTTATTATCAAGATGGAGAAAAGATACACACAAATGCGTGGAAAATAACATAAAGAAAGTAATATACGGGTATAATATGCTGAAACATGTCCACAAATCACAATAAGAGAAGCGGGGAATCCAGAGAGAGAGATATCATTCTCTATTCAGGGCAGATTAGCATTCAGATGTATTGGAAAGGAAAACACAAAAAATCTATTATACTCATATGCGGGTAAATGATTTTTCACTCGATGAATCACATGAGTACCTAAGTATGTATGTGAGAAGATGCATTTTCAGAAAGAGAATGTATTATTTTTACAGGTGAAGGGGTCAGTATTACGTTAATCACTTTATTTGAAGTGGAGATTTTTCTGTTTCTGTAGAACCGAGGTGCCTATACGGTCGATTCCGATCGACCGGTCGATTGCGGGAGGTATTAAGGTTGATCGCCAAGGATAGCTAAAAATTTCAGTGATCAACCTTAAAACTGTAGCTTTTTTCAAAAGAAACATGTGTCGTACTCGTCTCACAATTGACCACCTGACAGCCTGCTTGCGTCTAGTTTTAACTGAGAATATCCCTAACTACGAACATTTTAAGGAGGACCATCAGTGTCCCGCTTTGACATCAGCATCAAGATAATTTTTATATTTTATGTATTATTTTAATTTCTTGTTGTAATGTTAGAGATTACAAATTTAATACAGATTTGACATTTTTCACTCAATGTAGTTTTACTCATGCGAATCTTTTTCTTAATAAATGTTTATACATTATGAATTATGAGTTATATTTGGTGGGCTAAACAGTTAAAATGCCGATCTCCTATTCAAAAATTTTTGCTAGGTCGATCTCCTCAAGAAAAAGTATCGGCACCCCTGCTGTAGAGTGATTACTTGTAAAGAGTGATTTAACATTGCCGGTACGGTGTGAGGCTTGAACAAAAAACATGAAATCTAGTGTAACACCCGTGGTGGGATTTGAACTTTAATCTTCTGGCTATGAACGCAAGCGTTTTATAAACTGAAGTATCAACTATATAACTGAAAAAAAAAGATCAATAAAAAAGTCGGAGTCATTTGTCGTCAAAACTTTTTTTCTTCTAAATCTAAATCTAAATCTAAGCTGCAAAGATATGTATCATTTGAGATTCATATTAAATGCATTCCCACAAGCAGACATGCATAATTATAAAAAATTCTCTTCATTAAAATAAAAATCAAATACATCTAAGTTTTTATTTTTTTGCATTACTTATTCCCGGCATTTTGCGTCCAATAAATGTAAGAACCAAACACATTCTTCATTTGGTATAAGCCCCAGCCATTAGCACAACACTCACGTATCGCATATCTCGCAAAGCCCGCGTCCAAATTGTAAGAAATTTTATTTTTCGCTTCACTACTGTTACTGCTCGTACATTTTCTTTCAAAGCAATTCCTTGTAAGGCTGAAAAAAATTCAGGGAGGCTTTCTGTCGAATAAATATAAAATTGCTATTGACTACCTTATTATAAGAGAATTTTGCGTGACAGATGTGTTTTTTGAAAGACTACAAGATTTTGTGTAAAATAAATACGTTTTCAAATTTTGTATGAGATGTTTGGGTTCAGAAATAAAATTTAATATTCTGCAAGGTCTTCAGGTTGGTTTACATTGATAAAAGTTTGCGTCAGTATTTCACTGTGTGGCAGACTGGCAGTGATATTATCATTTCATAAAAATATAAAATCCTATTGCACTCTGTACCTACAAGTGGCGGCGGGTGCCATAAAAGCCGGTTTCCATCAGCTTCCCTTTTAAACTGATGTAACAAAGTACTTAAAAAATATAGGCACAAAGTAAAAATATACATTTAAAACCAAAAAAGCAATACGTATTTTTCTCCCATTGACATCATGCTAAAATCTAAATCTAAATCTAAGCTGCAAAGATATGTATCATTTGAGATTAGTCTACTTTATTATCATTTCTGCCTCATTTTAAACGGGAAACCAAAGGAAACGGGCTTGTATGACACCTTTCGCCACTGGTACCTACCCCTAGTATAAAACATTGCTTTAACTCATTTGTGGAGATAAAAAAAAAACTCAAATTATACACATTCACAAACAAATACAATAAAATTCGCTCGGTCAAACTGCTTGTACACTTACAAATAAAATCTGAAATAAACATAAACTATGCAACTCTAGTCGCTTTCTCTTGTTTTAGCGATGAAGCAAAGTCGGAATATGATGCAGGTGCTTACATAAATCAAATAATATTTAAAATAAAAACACACAGCAAGCAAAAGAAACAATGGCTTATGTAGCAGAGATGTACTCGTACCTACTTAAGAATGGTTAACTACCTACTATCCAAAAACTTGACAAAAAAAATACAATACGTAAACCACTTTAACCACTTTAAAATACATATCTCATACAAAAATCATTGTTTCTATTGCTACACTTATTTTATTTTTTATGGTTTGTGTATTAACACTGTGAAAATTCATGTTTACTGGTTTGTTTTTCAAAAAACTTATTTTATTCAAACACTGTTTTTTAATTCCCACATATAATATTTAAAAAAAAAAAATTATAATACAAACGTTTTCGACTTAGTTAGTCATCATCAGTCAACGACGTTAGCCATGTTGAAAGCACCGGTTCCCATAGATCACCGAAGTTAAGCAACATTGGGCGCGGACAGTACTTGGATGGGTGACCGCTCAGGTACACCGCGTGTCGTTGGCATCTTGGACCGGTCCGTAGTCCGTAGTGGCAACACTTCGGACTCGTAAATGGAAGGTTGTGAATTCGGATCCCGGCGGAGCACAAAAATATACCATTTATATTTCGAATGTGCTCTACGCTGGTTGAAAAATTCATAAACCTTTACCAAAGACCGGTCACTGAAAGGTCCATCCAACCTTACAAAAACTGGGTCTTGCTTGAGAATTGGCGCTTTCTACAGCGACGACCAAGCTCGCAGAGGGCTCTTGAGGTGTGATACACACAAAAACAGCGCTCACCAAAGAAATCATCCTAATATTATTATTATCAGGTAGGAAAATCTTATAAAGTTTTTAATAAATTAGTCAGTTAGTTATGGTCAAATAGGTAAAATAAATAAATGAATAAAAAAAAATTAAAATTAAAATATGTCTATATTGTACATTATGATAAAATTAAGTAATTAATAAATTAGAGTCATTTTTTTAAAAACATTAAAATCTTCTTTTTTTTCTTACAAACTACGCTTGTATCACTGATAAACTCTGGCATCAAGTTGACGTCAGTTAATTTTATCCATGTAACCAAACCTTTCAGGGTAAAAATTCAGAATATTTTCGTTATTTGCTCCGCGGCTCGGAGCCTCTATAAGACCTTAAGTCCATAAACAACGGGGACAAAGGTACGCAAATAATATTTTCAATTTCCTTGGAAGCAAAAAAATGTATTGATGTATCCAGAAAACTCAGCAACAATTTAATTTCTTGGTATTAGATTAAAAGACATATTTTCCATTCGTTTAAAAAAAACATGAGCATGGAAATTGAAAGAGTTTCAGATTCTAATAACCTCGGGTTCCTTGATTAATAATTCTCCTCAACTAATATCTTGGTATTATGCCGACCCCTCATGATATAAAAACTTGGTTTTGCCATTTTTTCCAATGCCACCCCAAGGTATTCAAGGAAAGGCGGATGGAGTTGAAAAGTGCATGTTCATGTGAGGTTTGGTTTATTTTGTAACTACACATACAGCATGTGTAAACGCAAACTAACATGTGCCTGCTTGTGGTTATGCGTTAAATATGAGCCTTACATGTCAATATATCTTTGCAACTTATATTACAGATGTGGATGAATATTTTAAAGGATTTTCATGCAGATATTCATTCACAAAAAAATGGCGAAGGTACCAAAAAAATAATTTAAAGAAGAAACAAAAAAGTCGTAGCACCTTCCTGCGCGATGAAAGACGCCTTGCAAGCATGAGGTTTCAATGCCAAAAACTTTTATAAAAACATCCTTTATCTTGTAGCTTTTTTGAAGATGTGTAAAAATTTGAAAAAACGTAGTAATTCAATTTAACGTTTTTTATTTGTCCTACTTTAATAAATTAAAGCACAGGGCCGTACTATGTGTCTTTGTCGCCCTGGGTAAAGCTACATTTAATATAATTATTCCAGGGCCACACAGGTCCGGCCCCAGTCAACAGTCACGCCCAGGGCGCCATTACGGTAATGACGTTTGCAGATTGCATATCGCGTAACATCCAACGTTTTCCAGACGTTCTAGAACTTTATTTTTAACTAGCTGTACACTGTAGTCTGTAACCCCATGTGGGGGGTCGTCTAACTCGCTGTAGTACTGTATCATACCGTAATGCTGTTGGGGTGACCAGTAACTCTGCCGACGTGTCTCCACTGTGTTGTATCTTTGTACACTTATTTTAGTCTAAATTTTCCCTTTGAAAATAGCTAGTAAAAGCATATTTCTACTCTCATTTCCTTCATTGCTCCAGTTTTCTTACAGGGGACTAAGTTGGCATGTAAAGAATTACTCATGCAAGTGTCATCTTGATCTGTTCAATAGTTTAGTAGTCCATACAGGACAAACAGACATTTATCCGTTTGATTTTATACATTAGAAGATTTAACTTTTTAAACCAGAAATAGAGAAATGTCTAACATTAAATATTCTCATATCGAATGGACATCTATTTAATACAACGTTGAAAATTGGAGAGCAGAAGCGCTATTCTGTTAAATTCCTTACGACTTTAAGGCGACGAGATATCGATTTGTGTCCAAAAATATGGTATACTGTGATTTTTTTTATCTATGAAGTTCTTTCGCTAGCGCTAGCAAGCTCCAACTTGGATTGGTATCCAAAGTGTAAGAAATTAAGCAAAATAGCGCTTCAGGATTGAAGAGTTTGAGAAAGGCAAACAAGGTACAGAAAAATGTTTCCAAACACATAGCAGATCAGATAACAAACAATGAAGTAAAAAATTAGCATTGTAAAAGAGTAACTGTCAAAAATTTACATTTAAGACTTTCATTCTGCACTTGACTGCATGTTTCGAATCGAGAGAAAATCGGAAAAGAAACCAACAACAATATCAAAGCCAAACACCCATCGATCAATATTATTTACAAATGGCGTACGTCTGTCTGTTTATTCCCAAAATAATAAACGTACCACGAACACTGAATAATAGGTAAACAACAAAAAAACGACACATAAGTTATTAACGTCATACGTCGAATAGACACATAAACATAACGGTTGCTTGGAAACTGATAATCGCAAGACCTCGTCTGTATTAAGCGTGCACCCAAAAGCGCATTATTTTTTGGTGCAGAATACGGCTCAGAGAGGCTCCATCTATATATTTTATTTTGATTGATGCGAAAACATAGATAAAATGAACCAGAGAAAACGCATTTTTGTTTTTTTTTTACTTTTTACAAAGCTCTGTCGCAAGTTTGAGAGCCTCTTGCCATTGCTTTAATAGCCGTATTATAGCTACATAGATGGCAAAGGCCGCTGTAACGTGCGATAAAGGTTGGGAAACTGTGACCCGTTATTACAGTTACTGCTAAAAACACAATATAACCCCTAATTAGAAATAGAAGCATGAAAATGCTTCGATATATATTATTAAACTATTAGTGACAACTCTTAATAGTTTTACTATTTGTTTGTTAATAAAGTGTTACTTTGCAACGAAACAAAGTCCATAGTATTCAACATTCGATTATTGAGGTCAGCACGTGAATTGACAATATTGTGTCGTCACCCGGCCGGGTTGCTAGGGAAAAGCCATACACATGCTTTTATTATTGGTGGCTAGGGACGGCAGACAAGACAATATTTTTTCCTTACCCGGCCGGTTCGCTAGAAAAAAGGAAAACAAATATTTTGTTAGTGGTTGTTGAATACCGTAGTCCCAAAGTAAGGTGACGTTTGCCGCCGAGAAATAAGTTTTTTGCTGAGTTTTTATTTAAGTTGTAAATATAACGTTTTTACAAAATTAAACAAAAATGCTTTTATTCTTCATGAAAAAATTATGTTGAATGTATCAACAAACGTATATCCTATAATCTAAGTTGAAAATAAATGTTAACATTTAAGATTCATATTAAGTGCATGCCTACAAACCGGCACGTGTAAATTCGTGCTTACAAATGCTGCATGTGTACTAACAAATTAAAATCCAAACCTAAAATAAACATAAACCCTGCAACTTTTTTTGACCTTCCCCGAAATAGAGGTAACATCGGCAAAGTGTTATTGTTAAATTATTTGGTATGTAAATGTTAAATTATTTGGTATGATTTGTAAGTTGAAATACACAATTGTAGAATACAGTAATAGGCGACATGAAATGTAAATAATATCTTATATATGTACAAAATAACTCTATTTAATGCTGTTGTATTCTTGTTGAAAAAAAAAAAAAAGTGAACCATATTTTACAGTAAGGGTGAGCCTCATATAATGTAATATATCACGACCGTCTGTAGTATAGTGACTATCGCTTTGTGCTTGTCATAAGAAGGTACCTAATTCGAATCCCCAGGATGGCTTAAGTACGTATTTTTACAATATTGAAAAATATCTGTAGATACAAGTGTGAATATTCATGTTAGATGAGATTCACGATATCGAATAAATGAGCATGTTTTTCTGTGGAAATTTCACAAAAAAAACTTTTTGAAATTAAAGATTGAAAATTATTTCAAGACTCAATAATTAAGAGCCCCACCACGTGGCTTTTACGTCCAACCATGAAAACTCAAGATATTTCCGCCGATAAACGTCGGCATTTCATTCTCCCTGAAAAATTCAATTACAATATTTCCGAGGACCAGAAAACGCGCGATAAGGGGCGGCCCAGGCGGGCTGGGAGAAAGAGAAGAGATTCCTTTACTTTCTTCTGGGTGTTTTTTTTCATCTTTGTGGATCGATACCGCGGTGAATTAATTTCAAAGACAGAAAGCGATTGCAGTCCCAGAGGAGCATATACTCGTTTTTAATGGAATATATTTCAGATTCATTTCAATTTCAATACTATGATGATACTGTAAAAACCCACACTGTAAAAAAAATATTCCCTTCAAGGTACTTAATTCAAATCCACAGGATGGCTTAACTATATATTTTTACTATAACAAAAATCTGTAGGTACAAGTCAAAATATTCATGTGAGATCCTTGACTGATAGGTTGGTATGATGCTGACCCTGTAATACTGTAAAAAAATAGTTCAATTTGCGAAATATACCCCTGTTTCAGGGAAGGTCGGGTTCGCATTTGTTCATTTGAGATTGGGTTTTATGTTGTAGTTCCACATGCAGCATGTGTAAGTGCGAGCTTATCCGTCCTGTTTATAGGAATGCATCTTAAATGTAATATTTCTTTGCAACTTATATTATATTATAGATATACAAGACCCTATTGGGCGCGTTTGTGGTGTCTCGGATTGACTATTGTTCGACGCTTTATAGTGGTCAGCCAAAGAAGCAGCTCAATCGCTTTCAATCTGTGTTGAATTCGGCAGCAAGACTCATGTTCGGGATACCCAAATTCGCTCACATCACTCCGCTGTTAAAAACACTACATTGGCTTCGTTTCCCGGAGAGGGTGGTCTACCGTGTTTGTGTGATGGTATATAAAGCCATCAATGGCTTGGCTCCACCTTATTTGACTGACATGATGTTGCCTGTTGAGATGGGTATAAGGAGGCAGACACTCAGATCCGCGGGCGATGAAGTAGTCAATTTGGTTCAGCCACGCCGTCAGATTCGTACAAATTTCGGAGACCGCGCTTTCCGTGTTGCGGGTCCGGTGGAGTGGAACAGACTGCCACCCGGAGTGAAGAACTCCAAATCTATGGATGTATTTCGCGGAGCACTCAAGACACACCTTTTTAGAAAGTCTTATCCATGATCGGAGAGGGCCCTTGAGGTGTGACACACACAAAAACGGCGCTCTTTTATCATTTGTAATTTAAAATAAATTAGCCTGATATTATTATTAGGTATAGATGATATGTGGTGAGGCATAATATGCCCAGCAGTGGACAAGCCAGGCCTGAGTAAATGATGATAATTATTTATTTTTAAAGATCAATATGTGTGTAGGAATGCAATTCATCAACCTATTTTTGCCTGGCAAGAAACAGGTACAAACATTATAAATTTAAAATGCATTATTTTAATTTTAATGTATTATCATTAATTAATTAAAACCCAAGAATACACGTTAAACTAAAGTGCTAAACACAAAACATTCTATCGACAACAGCTGGTCCTTGGATATTGTTTTTGTTTAGATAATTCCCGTTAGTTGGCAGTTGAGCTCTAGATTTGATGTGTATGAATAAAATTAACTAGTATTTTTATTAAATAAACAAAGTTTTAATTCACTTTTATAATTTTATTTCTGTCTAGCACATTCGCCTACAAGGCATCTTCAGGACAATCGTTGTCCTGAAGATAGAAATAAAATTATAAAAGTGAATAAAAACTTTGTTTATTAAATTAATATACAATGGACTTTCACTGTGTAAACCACCAAACCCTAAAAATTATTAAAACTAACTAGAGTTTAATTTATCGCCAAGTGGTCTTTTTACCTGTGAAAATAAGTAGTTTACAATACACTCACCACATGCGACCTATTCGGGACTGTAAACATTGTAAAATGTCGCACTGTATGTGCAGTTTTTATTTGAGTTTTTCTCATATTCTTCAAAGATAATGTTGGTTTTCCTTAGATCATAATTCATACGTTAAAGTAAACATTTTCTACTTTCATTTGAATATTATCGTTATTTTTAGTTTACTAGTTATTCCTCTTCAACAAGCCATTTTAATCGCAGATTTTTTAACCGTCAAACAAAACTGTCAGTCTGTTAAGCCAAAGCATTACTTAAACTTCAAAACGAGATAAACAAAATTCACGTAGGCCTCACTAAAATCTGAATGAAAAACATTAATTACCTTTTAGAGAATAAGCTTTATTTTCATTTCGTATTATACCGCGTTTGTTTTAGAGGACGTGAGCGGAGGCAATCGGGATTAAGCCATCCGAAAATGAGGCATTTGAATACCCCGATATTCGACAGATTCAAAATACGTTCACCTCTGAAATACAACCTGTTTGTAGCAATTGAAACACATTACGAGATAAGAATGTTTTACAAGAAATAAGTTAAAGTTTGTAAGATTCTTCAAATGCAGACAACAAGTCATATTTTGTTTTTACAAAATCTGAAAGATCTGTCCTTTAAAATTGTACAAGGTAATCAACTTTTGGAACAATAGTAGCATTGGCAAAATATAGGGTACCTATCATTTTTTATATGTAGTATAGGTGGTCAACTTCAAATCAAAATAAACTATATAGATACATTCAAACCATGTTTATACACAAGTAAATCATAATTAAGTGTTGTAAATGTACCTGAAAAATAGTAGGAAATAAAAATGTTTTTTTCAAAGTCGAATATCAAGGTACAAAATGGAGCCTACAAATATATTTTTTTTACCAAAAGCCAGACACAGCGTTGTATTTGTTTAAAATTAAACTCGTATAAATAAAAACATGCGAAATGTACAGAGGCTAAATTTGTTGGAGAGAAATTCGCAAACCGCACACCGGGACCTAAAAATAAAACACGAGCCGGCCCAGAATAATTATATGTTCGTTTGCCTTTTGAGTTAGCGGATAAACCACGACACGAGTCTTTTTTTCTACGTGGAAATTTTGTGCGTGAAATTTATTTCCACGCTGCTTTTAATATTAATGTTTTTCCACACAGGTCGAGCGTGGAATGAGATTGTCAAAATTCTGAAATATTTTACTTACACTTTGCTAAATGCGGAAAATTATATTTTTCTTGTGATGTTTTTGAATTTTAAGATTTCACGGCTTTTTCATTTCGGTATTGTCAAAAAATTTGAAGTGAGAAAAGAAATAATACCCAAAAGAAAACCAAAAAAAAATATTGTTATTTTTATTTACATTTTTACATGAATATTACAATTTTTTATCAAAACTTGTACAAATTGAAAAATCTGTGTAAAAATAAACTTCGTGCGTATTATTTCATAATCAAACAGAAAATTTGTTCCAAGAAAATTGTTACTCATTTTTATTGTTACCCATTAACTGTCTTCTTTTACTACCATTCGAGAGGTAAGTAGCTCTAACCGCATTCTAGCAGATCATCATCAACATCTAGAGAGGTCTTGAGGTGTGATTCACTCAAAAACAGCGCTTGCCAAATAAATTATCCTAATATGCTGAGGCAGTTTCTTGTGTTACTCATTTGTCTTGTAGACGCCCAGAACTGATACAAATCCTGTAAGTATGATAAAAAAGCACATGCGCCTAACAGGTAGGCGATATTTGGTAAAAAACCATTTAAGCTTGATTGTAGAAAATGGTTCACTCTGCCAATGTCACCCCTGTGTCAGGGAAGGTCGGCAGGAGTTGCAGAGTGTATGTTCATTTGAGATTCGGGTTTTTATATTGTAGGACTACATGCGGCATGTTTAAGCGCGAACTTAAACATGTCTGTTTTGTGAAAGTGCATATAATGTGAATCTCTAATGTTAATTATATTTTGCAACTTAGATTAGATTACAAATAAACAATTTAAGTTCGATTAGTGTCATCGTTATCTAAATCTAAATCTAAGCTGCGAAGATATGTATCATTTGAGATTCATATTAAATGCATTCCCACAAGCAGACACGCATAATTTCACGCTTACACATGCCGCATGTGGACATACAATATAAAAAACCCAATCTCAAATGAACATAAGCCCTGCAACTCTTGCCGACCTTCCCTGAAGCAGGGGTGACATTGGAAAAGTGAACCATTTTTCACAGTATGGGTGTTCAGCCGCATACCAACCTTTCAGTCAAGGAATAACAAAGTCAAGTTATCACTTCAGTAAATTTCAAATGAGATATTTTAAAGGAATGGGGGATTTTTTTTTTCTTAAATGTATTTGCCCATACCCTATGCACGCGCTTGCTTATTAGCCCCCTTATTCATTTCAGGTTTTTGCATCACCCTAATCTAATCTAATCTAATCTAAGTTGCAATGATATGTTACATTGGAGATTCACATTACATGCATTCTCACAACCAGACACGTACAAGTTCGCGCTTGCACATGCCTCATGTGAACCTACAACATAAAAACCAAATCTCAAATGGACATACACCCTGCAACTCTTGCCGTCCTTCCCTGAGACAGGGGTGACATTGGCAAAGTGAACCATTTTTACAGCATGGGTGGTCAGCCGCATACCAACCTATAAGTCAAGGAACACACACACACGACAAATTACATTTTATACATCACTAAATAATAATATCTAATCTAATCTAAGCTGCAAAGATATATATCATTTAAGATTTATATTAAATGCATTCCCACAAGCAGACATGTATAATTTCGCGCTAACACATGCCGCATGTGGACCTACAATATAAAAACCCAATCTCAAATGAACATAAGCCTTGCAACTCTTGCCGTCCTTCCCTGAAACAGGGGTGACATTGGCAAAGTGAACCAATTTTTTACAGTATGGGTGGTCAGCCACATAACAACCTATAAGTCAAGGAACATACATGACAAATTACATTTTTAAAATCAATAAATTATAATATATACATGGACATAAAAAACTAAATCATAAAAACCAATTTTACTTTAACAAACCCTAGCCGCCAACATCACAGATCAACCGCCATTTCTTTCTATCCTTACATACTTCTTTCATTTCCTCCAGAGTCATAACCTTCTTCATACAAGCTCTTCTTTTATTATGACTCTGGATATTCCATTCATTCGCAATTTCGGATATTTGGTCCATCCATACCTTTCTCGGTCTTCCTCTACCACGACATCCATCTATTCTACCAACATATACTTTCTTCGTCAGTCTTTCCTCATTCATTCTCTCCATATGCCCAAACCATCTTAACAAACTTCTTTTAATCTTCACTTTCACACTTTCTCTTGCACCACATTCTTCTCTTACAAAATCATTCCTCACCCTGTCACTCCGTTTTTCCCCAATCATACTTCTTAGAAAGTCCATTTCAACAGTATGGACTTTACTAATTTCACTTTCATTCACCGTCCAGGCCTCGCTTCCATACATCAAGGTGGGTAAAAGTATGCCACTGCGTACCGCCAATCGAGCATTTTTAGATATGTTTTGATTTTTGGCGATACAAGCTGTGGCACCCAGTACACACCTGCCCTTCATTACTCTTCTTTCAAATTCACCGGTCATTCTTCCATCTTTTTCAAACTTACTTCCCAGGTATACAAACTCATTTACGACATCAACATTCATTCCATTAATTTTAAATTCATAATTCATACTTTCATCATCTCTTTCAAAAATCAATACTTTCGTCTTACTTGCATTCAACTTCAGATGGTTACCTAACAAAGCTTCATTCAATCTAGAGAGCATTGTTTGCAATTCTACTGCAGAATCAGATACAAGAACTGCATCATCTGCATACAGTAGAACACTCACTTTGCTCTCTCCTATCATCAATCCACAATCATTAAGTCTAGCATCCCTGACACACTTGTCCATAACTATGTTAAATAGCCATGGACTCATCACACATCCTTGCCTCACACCCTTATAAACTTCAAACCACTCGCTATACTCACCATCAATACGGACACATGCCTTACTATTTTCATAGTTTGCATGCACCGCACCAAGGAGAGCCCCATTCACTCCGTATGCTTTCAAAACATCCCATAACATACCTCTGTCCACTGAGTCAAAAGCCTTTTCCAGATCTACAAAGGCCGTGAACAGCTTCCGCCTCACCGACAATTGTTTTTCAACAAGTTGTCGTAGAGTAAAAATCTGATCAACACAGCCTCTACCGGCCATAAAGCCGGACTGTATATCGGAAATCCTTTCACTAGTAGTCAGAATCACATTTTTTATAATCACCTTACAGAAGACTTTTCCTGGTATACTGAGTAGACTGATTGGTCTGAAGTTCTGACAGTCTTTTTTGTCCCCTTTACCTTTGTAAATGGGAACAATGACTGCCTTCCTCCAATCCATCGGTACTACTCCTGCATTCACACAAAGCTTACATAATTCGTACATCCAATCTATCACGCATTCACCTCCTGCTTTCAACATTTCACCATTTATTCCATCAAACCCAGCAGACTTTCCATTCTTCAAACATTCAATAGATACTTTTATTTCTTCTTTCAAAATCCTAAATTCATTCTCTTCTGTCATTTTTCTAAACAAATTTCTTTCGCCACGACCAAAAATCCCTTCAAAATATTCTTTCCATCTCTTACATACTTCATCATTCTCCCATACCATCTCACCAACAGCACTTTTGATTCCTGGGGTGGTCAATGCAGAATCTTTATTCCTAATGGCACCGACCCATCTCCAGAATTCCTTCCTACTGTCGGTGAAACTTCTGTTCATTTTTTCATCAATCTTTCTCTGTTCATTCGCTTTGCTTTCATAAACTACATTCTTCGCCATTCGCTTGGCTATCTTATATTCATCTTCTAGCTTTCTATCATTCCTGTCGTTCAGCCACTTTTTGTAACATTCCTTCTTTACTTTCACAGCCTCTTTTACTTTAGCATTCCACCAGGCATCCCCTTTCAATCTTCCACCTTTCGTTTCTCCACATACTTTTCGAGCACATTCAATCATGTTTTCTTTCATATCCTTCCACATGCTTTCAATATCTTTTTCATTCACATTCTTTTCAAGTTCATTCACACTTAACTTTTTTTGTATTTCTGATTTATACTTCACTTTCACGTTTTCATCACTCAGACTTTCAACTTTTATTCTTGGCTTTCTTACTTTCTTCTTACGTTTCTTCTTTCTTACTTCTCCAATCATTATTTTAGCGCATAAGAGATAGTGGTCACTGCCTATTTCAGGCCCACGATAGACACGGCTATCTCTTACGGCTCCTCTCAGTCTTTCATCCACACAGATGTAGTCAATGATTGTGCGACTTCCCACAATCTGCCTTGTGTACAGATGCACATCCTTATGTCGAAACCATGTGTTTGATGCAAAAAGGCTGTGCTCTGCACACAAAGCTATCAGGTGTCGCCCATTATCATTGACTACACCTCGTCCACTAGGACCAACAATTTTCACACACTCATCTCTTTGCGTACCTACCCATCCATTCATATCTCCCAAAATTATAATGTATTCATTCTTCTTGCTTTCGCGCACAACTGCATTCAACTCATTCCAGAATCTCATTTTCACGTCCATACACTCTGAATCTACAGGTGCATAACAGGCCACCAAGAAAATTTTCATCCTGTTTGTTTTGAGTTTAACAGTCAAAATTCTTGGAGAGATTCTTTGGTAGCCCGTTATGCATCCTTTTACATTCTCACTTATAACCACACCCACACCCTGTCTTTCATTCCCATCTTCCACACCTGACCAGATATACAGTTCACCATTCATTAATACTTTTTCACCATTCCCTTTCATTTTTGTCTCTGTCACACCCATCACTTGTATTCTTTTTTCATTCATCACATTCACAATTTCCTTCTCCTTACACTCATTCATTCTTCTGACATTCCAAGTTCCAAACACCCATTCATTCTCTCTGAGCAAAATATCCAAATACAAAATATCCATTTATAAACAAAAACAAATTCCAATTTAATAAACCCTAGCCGCCAACATTACAGATCAACCGCCATTTCTTTCTGTCCTTACATACTTCTTTCATTTCCTCCAGAGTCATAACCTTCTTCATACAAGCTCTTCTTTTATTATGACCTTACCCTCTTGTTGAATTTAATTTATGACCATGAGGTATTGTTCATATATTTGAAAATTCACTCAAAAGCTTCAAAACGGTCTTTTTTGCATTGTATGTACATGAAGTTTTTCAGAAAATCACGAGGTTTTTTTGTCAATTTTTTTCCTCGGAAATATAAAAACAAAAAAAGAATATTGTGCTCGTAAAAAGACGTATAAATGACAGAATAACCGAGATACATGTAGCCTTTTGGCACAGGCTTGCTTTTAATTTGGCCTTTACTCCGTGCGCGATATGGGGGACTAGGGTGGGGCTGCAGATTAACCACCCAACTGTTTTTCCCTTGGCCGTCCCCCCACCCCATCCCTAGCGGCCAAAACTTGATCCAATTAGCCGCTCTAGTTTTTTCAGCCGGTATGAAATGTCGCTAGGGATGATGACCGGTAAAAATCTGGCATTTCCCGGTATTGAATCGTTTATCTTATTTGGCATTCAATAGATTTGTATGAAAAAGGTAATGGATATGAATGAATTGAAAGAGATTTGTAAGGATGGGAAGAAATGGCGGCAACTCTGCAAATGTTCTGGCCATCCCTAGTAGAATGGCGACAGAGTGAAAATTACAGTTTTTTACAGCTATTTAACATAGTCATGGACAAGTGTGTTCGAGATGCTAGACTTGATGATTGTGGATTAATGATAGGAGAGAGCAAAGTGAGTGTTCTACTGTATGCGGATGATGCTGTTCTTGTATCGGACACAGCAGTAGAATTGCAAACGATGCTCTCTAGATTGAACGAAGCTCTGCTAGGTAATTATTTGAAATTGAATGCAAGTAAGACGAAAGTTTTGATTTTTGAAAGAAATGAAGAAAATACGAACTACGAATTTAGAATAAACGGAATGAATGTTGATGTGGTAAATGAGTTTGTATACTTGGGAAGTAAGTTTGAGAAAGATGGAAGAATGACAGGTGAACTTGAAAGAAGAGTAATGAAGGGCAGGTGTGTACTGGGTGCCACAGCTTGTATCGCCAAAAATCAAAACATTTCTAAAAATGCTCGATTGGCGGTACGCAGTGGCATACTTTTACCCACCTTGATGTATGGAAGCGAGGCCTGGACGGTGAATGAAAGTGAAATTAGTAAAGTCCATACTGTTGAAATGGACTTTCTAAGAAGTATGATTGGGAAAAAACGGAGTGACAGGGTGAGGAATGATTTTGTAAGAAAAGAATGTGGTGCAAAAGAAAGTGTGAAAGTGAAGATTAAAAGAAGTTTGTTAAGATGGTTTGGGCATATGGAGAGAATGAATGAGGAAAGACTGACGAAGAAAGTATATGTTGGTAGAATAGATGGATGTCGTGGTAGAGGAAGACCGAGAAAGGTATGGATGGACCAAATATCCGAAATTGCGAATGAATGGAATATCCAGAGTCATAATAAAAGAAGAGCTTGTATGAAGAAGGTTATGACTCTGGAGGAAATGAAAGAAGTATGTAAGGATAGAAAGAAATGGCGGTTGATCTGTGATGTTGGCGGCTAGGGTTTGTTAAAGTGAATTTGGTTTTATGATTTAGTTTTTTATGTCCATGTATATATTGTTATTTTTATTCTTTGATTTTAAAAAATGTAATTTGTCATGTATGTTCCTTGACTTATAGGTTGTTATGCGGCTGACCACCCATAATATAAAAATTGGTTCACTTTGCCAATGTCACCCCTGTTTCAGGGAAGGACGGCAAGAGTTGCAAGGCTTATGTTCATTCGAGATTGGGTTTTTATATTGTAGGTCCACATGCGGCATGTGTTAGCGCGAAATTATACATATCTGCTTGTGGGAATGCATTTAGTATAAATCTTAAATGATATATATCTTTGCAGCTTAGATTAGATTAGATTAGATTAGTATCGTATCTTAACTGAATATTATAAGCAAAATACGTTGTAAGAACTAAAATAATGTATAAAGCCAGCTTAGCGTAATTACACCTAACTGTAACTCTGTCGCCATTCTGCTAGGGGGAGGACAGAGCCTGTAAAGATTTGGCCTTATTTTTGCTACTTGCGTTGTGCGTAAGTACCATTTTAAAAAAGTACGCAAAAAAGTACCATTTAAAAAAAAAGGACGCAATTGGTTATAATTAAAAGATGAAAAAACTTTTTAGGGTTTGTGTATTCACACAGTGAACATTCATTTTTAATTCAAAATAAAAATATTTTTTATTTGGAATTGAAGATGAAAAAATATTTAGAAAAATGCTGACCATTAAAAAAATAATAACAAAAGATAACATTATAAGTTGACCTATTGAAACATGATATATTTTCTACAATTCGATATTTTGCTTGGTAGATTTCCCTATTTTTAACTTACAAATTTCACACTTCAACACATTGATTTTTTTGTTATTTCCCAATATTCCCAATATTGGTAGTCCCGAAATTATTCCGTCGATGCATTATCCAGTTATTTGTGTCAATCATATGAAAAATTAAAGCGTAGTTTACGATACTAGCTTATATTATAACCACGCCACTATGGGTAACACATAATAATATGTAAGCCTAGGAATTCCCGGGATTTTTCCCTAGTATAATATTCCCGTCCCTGGATTCCCTCTTTATATATGACGTAAAAAATCCTCTTTTATTGCCTCGTCACTAAGCCCGGAGGTACTACGTAGAAATGACTTGCATTTTCTTGTTTATTTATAATTTCAGGATATTTTTCATTCATTCAACCATAATTAATATAGTTCTACTTTTTTGTTATCCCGGGTAAACCAGTTTTTATAAACATGCCTAATCTATTTTTAGCTTATTATTTTTATGTAACAAAAGTTTCTTATCTCTTCTTTAGTACTAAACTAAACCACAAAATGCTAACCCTACAGCCATTATAAAATTCTTTCATAATATAATAATAATCTATAATCTAAGTTGCAAGGATATATTCATTTAAAGCTCTCAGATGTATGCCCACAAACCAACAAGTGTAGTTCGCGCTTACAAATGCTGATTGTGAACTTACAAATAAAATCCAAACCTCAAATGAACATAAGCCCCACAACTTTTGCCGACCTTCCCTGAAACAGGGGTGACATTGGCAAAGTGAACCATTTTTTACAGTATGGGTGGTCAGCCTCATACCAACCTATAAGTCAAGGAATATGAATAATAAATTACATTTAAATATAAAAAAGAACAAAACCTTACAAAGAAATCTATACAAAAAAAGTCAAAAATTTCCTATGCAAAAAATGTAGCAAATGAATACACCAACATTAGAAATCAACATTGCAGATTAGCCGCTACTTCTTCCTGTCCTTGCATACTTCTTTCATTTCATCCAGAGTCATAACCTTTTTCATACAAGTTCTCCTTTTATTATGACTCTGGATATCCCATTCATTCGCTATTTCAGAGATTTGATCCTTCCATACTTTTCTCGGTCTTCCTCTACCACGACATCCATCTATTCTAGCAACATATACTTTCTTCGTCAATCTTTCATCACTCATTCTCTCCAAATGCCCGAACCATCTTAACATACTTCTTTTAATCTTCACTTTCACACTTTCCCTTACACCACATTCTTCTCTTACAAAATCATTCCTCACCCTGTCACTTCGTTTTTTCCCAATCATACTTCTTAGATAGTCCATTTCTACTGTATGGACTTTACTAATTTCCCTTTCACTCACCGTCCAGGCTTCACTTCCATACATCAAGGTTGGCACTAGTATACCACCGTGCACCGCCAATCTAACATTTTTTGAGAGATTTTGGTTCCTGGCGATGCAAGCGGTCGCACCCAGTACACACCTGCCTTTCATTATTCTTCTTTCAAATTCACCGGCCATTCTTCCATCTTTTTCAAACTTACTTCCCAAATATACAAACTCATTTACAACATCAACATTCATTCCATTAATTTTAAATTCATAATTCATATTTTCATCATCTCTTTCATAATAAATTATATTATGCGTGTTCCTTCACTTATAGTTAAATATGAAGCTGACCTTCTGTATTGTTAAAAATGGATCATTTGGTCGATTACACCCCTGTTTCAGACACGGTTGGCAAGAGTCGCAGGGCTTATGTTCATTTGAGATTTATTTTGTTAGCACACATGCGGCATGTGTAAGCGCGAAATTATATGAGCCTGCTTGTGAGCATTCAGCCAGTATGAATCTCTTCGAATATATTCCTTTTAAAATGCATTCCTTATAAATGAAAAAAATCAATTCAAACGAAATTAAAAAAATAATTTAACAATTCTTTGGCAAAAAACGAGCATTCGAAAATTTTTCATTGTTTAATGACGATAAGCAATATTAAAAACTAAAAATAACAATTTCTTCCTAAAAAATACATGCCCTCACTTCAACCAATGTGGATCGCATAAAGCCGGCTCCCTTACCTGTAAAAATAAATAAGCTCCATTCGCCACATGCGAACCCTTCTGAAAAACGCACCAAGAAGTTAATGTGTTGCTTTTAGTATTAGCGCTTTAGCATAGCGTAACTACATAAAACTAAATTGAAATATTATGAGAAATTAGCCTACCTACTCGTGCTGCGCACAGTTACGGCATTCTAGTTTAAAGTCTGGCTTCGCCATCACACTTATCCCCTGCTCTGATTTTTAATAAGGTCCATAAGAACTGACAAAAAAACAAAAATATAGTGGACAGTTTTGTGCAAGAATCTCAGACCAGCTCGTGCTTTTTACTTCCTATTACCTTGCATGTACTAAAGTCTCTATCCTGCTCGTTATCCTCCTCTTTACTTTTCTTTTGATGTATGAAATATAAATACTTTTTTTTTGTTACTTAAGTCCACCGTATAGTTTCATTTACAACACCAGTCTTTTATATATATTCATCGATAGGTTTAAATTTTCACTTTTTTTTCGGGACAAAGACAATATTTATTGTATTACCACCCAATATATGGCGTACTATTCATCACCCCCCACTCTTCCTCCCTCACATGACGTCACGTCATCAGGGATATCGAGGCGAGTGTTTTTGTTGATCCCTTAAGGGGGCGCCATGTAAAACAGGTGTGGGACACGCTCATGTTTATCCCTGCGCGCCCCTTTAAGGCTGCTCCCGCAACCAATCCTTAAGTTATGGCAGGGATATGTTAACAAGGGGTGCAGTAGCGGAGCTTTTAAAAAAGACGCTAATAAGCTACACATATAGTGTAACTCTTTGCTGCGTTTACATCAAAAGGGTATTCGCGACAAAGAACTCATTATTTTCAAACCCGTGTTTCAGGGAGGGTCGACAAAAGTTGCAGGGTTTATGTTCATTTGAGGTTTGGATTTTAATTTGTAAGTACGAATGCAGCATTTTTAAGCGTTAAATTATACGTGTCTGTTTGTGGACATTGTATTCAATATGAATTTCAAATGATACATATTTTTGCAGCTTAGATTTAGATTTAGAGATAGGTCGCATGTGGCGAGTGGAATATATTTATTTTTACATGTAGAGGGCCTAATGTCAACCATTTTAGTTGAAATTTGAGTTGCCCAGCTCCCGAAGCGGCTGGTAGTCATTTCTTGTGTAGGATGAGTAAGCTTTGCCGGTATTTTTATTTTGGGTTTGAAAATAAACACTGAAATAGAAAATCATTCCTGAAACCTTCGGTGGAATTCGAACCCGCGCTCTTGGTTTAGTATGCAAGGGCTCTACCAAATGAGCTGTCGTCCAGATTTAGTTTACATACATTTTTTCGATTTTACGCAATCGAAGTGATTTTACGCAATAATAATAATAAGAATAATAATTTAAAATAATACTAACAAAAGCAATGTTTTATACTCGGGGTAAAATACTGAAATAAATATATGAGAAAAGCTCAAGCTTGATGATTTAAAGCACTCAAGTGCTTTAAATCATCAAATTTAACTACAAAGAATAAGTAATGCAATCATACTATGATAAAATTGAGAAAAACATGTATAAATAGCTGTTCTTTCATAAAAGTCAACATTCGCAACGCTCATGTGTTCACTTCCCTACCGCAATAGCCCTTACGTATATCGACCCAAGGGCTGTTTTCCCTCGCCCATCCTCTCGCAGCTTTCATTTCTACCCATTCCCCTTTCAGCGCAATATTTCTCTTTCACTTTCGCCTTTACGAACTTTAAGACCGACTACGAGCGGAGACTTTTAGTACGGCTGGAAGTCCGCGGAGAGCTCTTGAGTCAGAAATTTGAGACGAAGAGAGTTCAAGTTGGGGAATTTAGTATTGAATATTTGAGAGTCATATTTTGTAATATTTCATCAAATTTATAACCATTTTTTACAGCATTTTCCAACTATATACATATTATAGTAATATTATATGCATTGCTTACATTCTATACCGACAGCAAAGATTTACTCGTTTACTAGGTCCATCCAGCCTTACAGCAACTGGGTCTTGCTTGAGAATTGGCGCTTTGTAGCGACGACGACCAAGCTCGTAAAAAGGTCGATATCTCAATTAGTAGAATGCTTACATTCCATACCGAGGGCAAGGGTTTGATCTCAAGGTTTACTCAGCCTTCACAAGAAATGAGAACCAGCCCCCCCCGGGAGCTGTGAAACCCCCAATTCAACTGAAAGTGGTTGGTGTGAGGCCAGCCCCTTACCCGTAAAAATAAATAGGTCCCGAATCGCCACATGCGACCCCTTCGGGAATAACGCAGGCAAGAAGTTACACAATATGTGTAGCTTAGTTGCGTTGCGTTGCGTTATACAAAGTCAAATAAACCTATACATAAATGTATGAGGCAATATACGCAGGGCAATGAATAGTCCAAACAGGCAAATGCATTTCAGAATAAATAGTTTGCCATTAGAAAACAAATGAGAAATTACGAGATAACAGAATGAAACAACATTATTTAAAATTCTACATCTTAACGAAGTCTGAACATTTCACATAGATAGGAAAGTTTAGATGACTAATGGCTTCGTGGCTATGGTAAAGGCTTACTAATATTTCGATATTTATAGCTAAGAACCATAATTACAAATAGGTGTGATGTTTGCCCGCCGCCGAGGAAAAATCATATGTAGAACATACGTACCGAAAACGTTTGGGTTCATTGTTGTGTCAAATTCATATTTTATCCTTTGGTGCCTAATTTTATTTCTGTGTTCAACCCCGGTATTTGTACCTATAGAATTTGGAAAAAATTGTTACACAATCATAAAAATAAATAGTGATTATCCTTTCATTTAAGATCCATATTAAAAAGAACTGTCTGAATTAAATAAAAATAGTTGTTTAACATCTCGACTGTAAAATACACCAGAATGAATTATTATGAATTATTGAATTATTGAAAATCAATTATTCTGTAAAGATCTAAAAAAAAAAAAAGTTAACATTTTACGGTCAGAATCTGACATAATTATGTAAAAACTTTTTTTTTATCTAAACCAATAGTTTGACGTTTGACATTAAAGACATATTTTTATTAAGGAAGATTTATTTATTTTCCTTTTGTATGAATTGCTTGAAAAATAAAACTCCATGTCACAAAGAGAAAGAAAAAAAGAAGAACAAAAAAAAGAGAACAAAAAAATGCATGCATCTATTGTTTGCTAGTTGACGAAAATTAATTTTCAATTTTTAATATTTGTCGGCTTTTGATCCACGTCCTTTTGAGTAGCAATCAACGATTGTAAGCACTAGACTACGGTCGCTTTTGAAAACTCATTTAGTAAACCGTTTATTGCGGTCGCAAGGAGATCTGTAAGTATTTTTGGACGCTGCTGAATATTCCAAAGCCTTTTTGGGAGCTCTGAGGAATATTAATTTTTGAAAACCTTTTAGTTTCACAAATGTTTACAAAGCCTCTCGTTGGCCTTTTAAGGATACTTGTACAACTTTCCTAAGTGGAACCGCGTTTGATGGATCCTGCGCGGACTGAAAAATGAATATTTAATTAGAAAATGTTACATCTGACATGAAAAGCACATCAAAAGAATATTAATCTGACATCTTCAATACGAAAATCTGAAAGGCCAGTCCGTAGTCTAGGGGTTAACTAGGATATTGGAGTATTTTGTTTACACGGCAATAACTTTGATCAATAAATCTTTATATATGAGTATAATAAGGCTCTTTTATGTTAAAGAGGTAGAAATTAATTTATCAATTGTATTCCTCTTGACAATTTTACTTTAGATAAAAATCAGTAAAAGTGTTTACGAAATAGTAAGTACGAGCCTTGAAGAAGTCAGTCACAAGTTCACTGACGAAACGTAGCAGCCTTCTAAGAAGAAAAAAGCAGCCTACAGAAGAAATACTGGACCATGGTCTACTAGCCCGGAAAAATGGATGATGCATCCTTATCATCATCAAAAAATAATTGGTTTTCAATGAGCTAAATCCTATTTTTAAAGTTAATAATCCTTGAACATACTGTAAAAAAAGTTCACTTTGCCTATGTCACCCCTGTTTCAGAGAGTTCGACAAAATGTGCAGGGCTTATGTTCATTCGAGGTTTGAATTTTATTTTAATTTGTAAGTACGCATGCAGCATTTGAAAGCATAAACTTGACGTGTCTGTTTGCAGGCATGCATTTAATATGAATTTTAAATGTCAATATATCTTTACAACTTAGATTACATACTGCATTTCAATGGCAGTTTGTTTCTATTGAGTGTAAAGTTTGCTCCTAGCTTACAGTGAAATATGAGGGAACCTAAATAAATAATGAGAAACCTTTACTAACGAGTGAAAGACTGATGATGACGATGATGTTCAAAAGGCTTTTCTTTTAAATTCCAGTGTATTTACACCGCTGGCTACGGTTTTCATTTCGTCTTTAATTAAAGTTGAAAGAGCAGATTTCCAATCAAACGTTATTCAAAGCTGGCAGCAAACGGACTTGTATTTTCTCGATTTTAATTCAGAAAGGGAATCTCTTATTTTGTTACAAGAGGAATGCCTAAATCAACAGTTCAACAATATGCCTAAAGTCCACCCTTTTATAAAATAACTTTTAAAAATATGTCAACGACGACACCATGTTGAAAGCACCGGTTCTCATCAGATCACCGAAGTTAAGCAACATTGGTCGCGGATGTTACTGGATGGGTGACCGCTCAAGTACACCGCGTGTTGTTGGCATTTCTTGGACCGGACCGTAGTCCAGTGGCAGCACTTCGGACTCGAAAATCGAAGGTTGTGGATTCGAATCCCGGTGGAGTACAAAAATATACCATTTATATTTCCAAATATACTCTTCGCTGGGTTGAAAAATTCATAAACCCTTACCAAGATCGGTCACTGAAAGGTCCATACAACCCTAGAACAACTTGGTCTTGCTTGAGAATTGGCGCTTTCTACAGCGACGACCAAGCTCGCAGAGGGCTCGTGAGGTGTGATACACACAAAAACAGCACTCACCAAATAAATCATTCTAATATTATTATTATATAAAGTTAGCATTTGTCTCAAAGGCGCATAACAGAGTATGTCTTTGAGATTGGTTTTGATATTTGAACAAAGATTTGTTGTAAAACAGACCATGTTTTATTGATAGCTTTCTGAAAAGATATGATGGTATGTTTATCTCCCTTGTACTACCATTACCGCAGACTTAATAATGCCACATTTTTTTTTTTAAAAAACAAGAAAGTTAAAGACCTTGCCGGGAAGTTAACAGAAATGAGTCGGTAATACAAGAGCCTTCTTTAAAAGGCTGATTTACGATTGGAATTTATCAGATACGTTTGCGTAGACCTTTTCGCAAGCAAATAATACGGTACTTGTTTCATTTGACGCCTTCTACAAATTCATCAAGAGTGCTTTGCTGTGGAACAAGACGTGAACGCTGATCAAATGGACTCGGCCAGACAGAGAGATGGAGAGATATTAAAACTCTTTGATATCAAAACGCAAATATTCGTACAATACGTAATTGCTTGACTTTCAATTCAATTAGGTCAATTAAATAATCTCTTTGAGTGAAATATGTACAATGAATAATTCGTAGATTCGGTTTTCACGACGACTTTTATGAAAATGATTAGTTAATTGTTGTTAAGAATAGATAAAAAAAAATTAAAGGCGTATATTCATTAAAAGGGTTAAAGTTTAAATGGAGAACAAAATATAAACCGTATACAATCTCAGATTTTAAAAATGAATGTCATTTAAAAAAAAAAAATTATGCTGATTTATTTGGTGAGCGCTGTTTTTGTGTGTATCACACCTCAAGAGCCCTCTGCGAGCTTGGTCGTCGCTGTAGAAAGCGCCAATTCTCAAGCAAGACCCAGTTGTTGTAAGGCTGGATGGACCTTTTGATGACCGGTCTTTGGTAAAGGTTCATGAATTTTTCAACCCAGCGAAGAGCAAATTTGAAAATATAAATGGTATATTTTTTGTGCTCCGCCGGGATTCGAGTCCACGACCTTCCAGTTACGAGTTCGAAGTGTTACCACCTGGACTACGGACCGGTCATCAAATCTATATTTGTCATCAAAACTATATTTGAGTTTTACAATCATAGCTAAGGGATAATCATTAATCAATTGGCAATAAATTGTTAAACAGTGGTTGTGGGCGGCTGTAAGTCCAATTTCACTCGTGTCCCGTCGGGTGTACCCCAGGGCTCACACCTAGGTCCCATTCTTTTTAATATTTACATATATGACATACAATTTTGCTTCCAATCCTCACACTTTTCAGGATTCGCTGATGACATGAAAATTTACGCAACAATTAACAATATAAATTACTGCATTTACAAAATGACATCAATAGACTAAGTGTGTATTGCTATAAAAATAAAATCGACATCAATGTGTCCAAATGTGCTCTTTTAACATTTTCTCGCTAAAACACCCTTATAACACACTCTTATTCCATAAATGGTTTGTTATTGAAAAAAGTTGATAGTGTGAGAGATCTGGGAGTTTTATTAGATTCCAAATTGACGTATGACAAGCATATTGACTCAATTACCTCCAAAGCTTACCGAATGTTGGGTTTTATCATCCGCACCGGTAAACAATTTAATAATATCAACACTTTAAAAACACTATACCTTTCACATATACGATTTAGCCCCCATTTAGAGTTTTGTACTCCAATATGGAATCCGCACTAAAAAATTCACACTAACCGTATTGAAAATATTCAAAAGATTTTTGTTAAATATTTAGAGAAACGATAATACATTGAACACACCGACTACAAATCTTCCATAGAATTTTTCAATAATAACACACTACAAGATAGAAGGACTTACTTTGATCAATTACTTTTGTACAAAATATGCAATAATGCAATTGACTACCCTGATTTATTATGTAACATATCATTTCTTATACCAAACAGACATACCCGCTCGCAAAATTTATTTCACCTACCCATCTGTCATACCAATTACCGATACCACTCAACTTTATTCAGAATACTAAGACTATAACCAAAATTTCAAAATTCTAGATATTTTCCATGACTCATTAACAACCTTTCGCAATAAATTGAGATATTTTTCAACTCTGTCCCCTAACTCCCTCAATCAAGCTCCTTCACTTACGTAATAATCCCTCCTTTTCCTCATATATTTCCACTTTACTTTTACTTTTAATTTTATTTTTTTACACCTTGTTTCTTTTTTTTTTCTTTTTTGTTGCTTGTCAACTTGTGTCTTTTTGCTTTTTGTTGTTTTTTGTTTTGCTCTCTTTTTCTTTTTATTTTCTTGTCTTCTCAATTTTCTATTTATATCAATACTAGCTCAGCATACTGATCAATTTATTATTCTATCTCTATAATTTTAAATAGAAGAAACGATTTTGGCTTATATTAATTTTAAGAACACCATTGTAATTACTTTTATAAAGCTGTAGTTTTCTCAAATATATAAATAAATAAATAAATACATAAAACACCTAACAGTTTGGAATCTACCATATGATTTAACACTGATATTAATTGCAACTTTGATTACACATTGTGTCAAGTGATGGTTTGACAAGTTTTTAATTACAGCAAAATTAATTAAATACATGTGACATTTTGAAAATTAATTATATATTATTCGTATTTAATCACTCTGGCCGTCAGCTACAAGCGTAGCTATCAAGGTGCTACGATTCTGTAAGACGTGCTTCGTGTAGGGGCGCTCTACGTAGGCCGTGACAAAACCGCCCCAGTGTAGGCTTTCTGACAAGAGCGCTCGGACGACGCCGTTACGACAAACCCGCTCTTACCAAATAACTGTGATATTTTCAAAGAAAAATGAGTACTTAAAAACCTTTTTTTCCTCCATTACTGGATTTTTTAAAAATTTATCTGAAAGACATTTTAGAATTAAAAAGCACGGTATTTTTAAAAAACTGTGGGGCTTTCTTAGATTTATTATAATCAAGAGATGCTAGAGAATATGAAAGAGGTGTTTACCTTTTTATTTTTGAAAATTGTGGTGAGTTTATTCCCAAGGTAACATTAGGGATTACTCCCAAATTACCACAAGCAAAGACGTGTAAGTTTGCGCTTACACGTGCTGCTTGTTTTCTAAAGAAATGTAACCCAAATCTCAAATAAACGTAAGCCCTGATTCTTTTTACTCTCCTTCCTGTGAAACAGGAATGACATGTGCGGCAGCGTCATTTAAAAAAAATATGATTATGAAAAATCGATAGTACTGATTTCTGTAACCTTAATTCTGTCACCTGTTAATTCTCTTTTCATTCCCTCAAATTCGTAGCTCTTTATATAAATTTACTTTCACTGTGTTTAATAACTCTTCATTTTTCTATTGAAAGCGCAGATGTCCACGCGATATTCCATATAGTACACACCTCTACGGTTCAATAGCGAGCTCACGTTTTCAGCTACGGACGGCTGTGTCCGTAAAAGCATGCGGCCAGGCTGTAAAGCGCTTGCAGAAGGTTTAAGTGCGCCGTTACAGCTACGATAGTAGCACACTAGCGAGGCGTAGAGGCGTAGAGGCTACGGCAAGCATCCTACACCCGTTACTTTGGCTGAAGAAAATCTCAAATTGTAAACCATTTAAAATGTTTGATGATTTTTTTTTTGAAGAAAGAAATGAACCAAAATGTGGGTCAATTTTGATATGAATAAAATAATTATATGCTTTTGATGTTTTAAAAATACATAGATCGAAAAGAGCTTCCCCAGAATCTCCACAATTTTTTTGAAAGAATTTTATAACAGATTGGTTGGTATAAATTTGACTGATCATAATATAAAATTGTTTAATTTTTTCGACTTTCCAGTTTCCTAGAAAGTAGGCAAGAATTTCAATATTTATGTACATTTTAGGTTTGGATCGTATTTCATAAGCACATATTATACAGCAAGTCACCCCTGTTTCAGGGAAGGTCGGCAAAAGTTGCATGTTTTGTGTTCATTTGAGGTTTTGATTTTAATTTGCAAGTGCACATGCAGTATTTGTAAGTGCGAACTTACACGTGGCTGTTTGTAGGCATGCATTTAATATGAATTTTAAATGTTAATATATCTTTGCGACTTAGATTATAGATGTGTTGGCAGAGCCTTAAATGTGTAGCGACGACTAAAATCTTGCAGTGGGCTCTTGAGGTGTAATTACACAGGAAAACAGCGCTCAACGATGAAATCATTCAAAGTAATAAAAAAATTGTAAATTGTTGATTGATTCCAACACATTTCTGTAGAATGAAACGCTCTGAACGTTCCGTGATCTGTGCTCTGAACATTTACCAATTTAATGGAATACACGTTCCTTGAAAGGGTCAGCCATTTTGGCACAAATACATATACCCTTGTGTATGTACATAAATACACGTACATCTCATACATGAATTGTATTGTATCAAAGATGGCAATCTAATCTTGTTTCCAAAACTAATAAAGTATCGTTTTCTGGATTTTGATGACATAATCTGTGTTTCCATATATCTATCTCATTTTCTGAAAAATATCCTAGTTGACCGACTTTGTTGCTTTACGACTCTAATATAAGATGCATATACATTATATAATTATGTACGTGAATGTTTATATGGACCATGTATTTACAAATATGTACGTGTGGTCAGTACTTCAAGTATTAAACATCACGTTCAAACACAACCATAGAATTTTACCAACAATGTACGAAAACCAAAACGCTCACTAAAATGCTGCTTTACTTTCTTTACGTTATTGGGTTCAATGCAAATATTGAGTTTCAACGTATAGTTTTGTACTTGGAGAACATAAGATAATATATTATATGTATATAATGTGTGTAGTATAGCGATAATATCTTCAGTTTAATTTACCAGCACGTTATATTATCAGTGTTCTCATTATGAAAACCGATAATACACATGTATACATATTACACATGTATAACGTTAATATTAACGTAAAGTGTAATTAACTAAGCAGTGATGACAATCAAGATCGGTACAAATTACAATGGCCACATTATTATCCATAATCTTCTATTAGTATCTAACCTATCTATGAAGATCTAATCTAATAATGCCTTGATTTATAGGTTGGAGTTAGCTGACCATCCATCCTGTAAAAAATGGTTCACTTTGCCAATGTTACCCCTGTTTTAGGGAAAGTCGGCAAGAGTTGCAGCGTATAAGTTCATTTAAGATTGGATTTTATGTTGTAAGTCCACATGCGGCATGTGTAAGGGCGAACTTATACGTATCTGCTTGTGGGATTGCATTAAATATGAATCTTAAATGTTACCACCTATAAGTTAAGAAACAAAGACAATAAATCATATTTTTACAATTAACATGCCAGCGACCATACCATGTTGAAAGCGCCGGTTCTCGTCCGATCACCGAAGTTAAGCAACATTAGACGCGGATACTACTTGGATAGGTGACCGCTTGGGAACACCGCGTGTCGTTGGCATTTCTTGGACCGGTCCGTAGTCCAGTGGCAACACTTCGGACTCGTAAATGGAAGGTTGAGGATTCAAATCCCGGCGGAGCACAAAAAATATACCAATTATATAAATATACTCTTCGCTGGGTTGAATAAAATTCATAAAAAAAACCTTCACCAAAGACCGGTCACTAAAAACGTTCATCCATTCGTGCTTGAGTATTGACACTTTGTAGCGACGACCAAGCTCGTGGAACACCTCTGCGGCACTACAATAAGTGGCATAGACCCCTAGAGTCTCTGAAATCTAGAGAGTCTCTGGTACAGGATTTCTTAAAAAAAAACGAATAATCCATAATCTTATATTTGAATTCCATGTATTTTATCTTCACAAATAGAATCCCTTGGATGAAATTAAATCCGATAGCAGCTACAAATGTGTGATTCAACTTCGTCACAAAATTCAATTGAAGCCCGTCAGGCAGCTATATTTTTAAGCAGATTAAAGCTTTCAGATATGGCATTTGATATATGGCGGGCTTTAAATGACTCTATCGCGAATTTCAGCCTTCCCTCTCCACTTTTCATCGGGAAAATTCTCATGAAAACTGTGCTACAGTCGTGGCATCCATTGGAGAGCCAGCTAGAGGGATTACAAAGGGTTCAGCTGGGACATGGCCCGGGTTGGATGCCGTTTGACAATTGATTTCACCACAGAACCTTTTTGGACTTAAGCTGGAATGACAGAAATCGGAAAGAGGAGGCGATAACCCAAATCTGGCACCTTTCCGGGATCGATTTTTGGAAACAAAATTAATTATTGATTTTGTAGCTGATATTGAAGGTTTACTATACAAAAATGAAGATTGCCAAATATTGATCGGTCGTTGTCTAGTGTATACTAAAACCCTCGTTAAGCCCGTCCTGTATGTATGTGTCAGAAGGACCCACAGGAAATGGAAGCTCATAAAAAGCTATATTTATTTGTAAAGAAATCAACAGAACACTGAAAAGAATTTATACAAGACAACAAATGATACAAAAACATAAGATCTCCAATGCTCCAATGACCGATATCTATGGCATAATTTAAATAGTTTTGGCAAAAAAAAAAAAAGGTTCAACTCGCCACATGCGACCCCTTCGGGGATAACGCGGCAAGAAGTTACACCATATGTGTAGCTAAGTTGCGTTTTTTGCGTTGCGTTGGCAAAGCACTGTTTACAATAAGTATGTAAATATATACTTTTTTTTAAATGTATTATATATTTTCTCAAGTGGGGGAATTATTTCCCGTGAAGAACAACGGCACGACAAAATAAGACCCTCTAAGTCAGAGGCATTCCCATGAGTTAAAAAGTAAATAGTTCGAGGTTACTGAAGCTAATAACATACCTCGGGGGGCACTCCATGTGGGGTTATTGCTAGATCACGAGTAGCGTGAAGAATAATATACATAATACAAAATAATTATAGGAAGTCTAAACGCTTTAGACTCGTAAAAGAAAGGTAGAAGGTTCGATTTCCAACTTAACGAAACGTTACTTAAACAGAACTAAGCTGCACATGCAGCGCAACTTGTAACCGCGTTGTTTCCAAATGGTTGCGTGTGGCGTGTAGAACCCACTTACTTTTACTAGTACAGGGACAAGGCATAAGGTCAAAAAATATTTTGAAGTAGGAGTTTACAAGCTTCCAAGATGGCTGGTTCTCATTTCTTGTGAAAACTGACTGAGCTTTGCTATTATCTGTATTTTTGGGTATAAAATAAACACTGAAACGGGAAATCATATCTGACATCCTTGGTGGGTATCGAACCTCTGTTATCTACCATTGAACGCAAGCATTGTACTAAACGAGCTATGACCACACTTTTGCACAATCTAATCTAATCTAAGATGTAAAGATATGTTACATTGAGGATTTAAATTATATGCATTCTCACAAGTAGACGCGTATACGTTCACGCTTGCACATACCGCATGTGAACCTACAACATAAAAACTCAAATCTCAAATGAACATACACCCTGCAACTCTTGCCAACCTTCCCTGAAACAGGGGTGACATTGTTAACCTATAAGTTGAATTTACTGTTGTATTTATTTGTTATTATTTTATTGTAAAATAATAGTGTTGAATTTGAAAAGGAAACCAAAATAATATTATTCTGAGCATCAATGCATAAGGACAATATTATTACGTCCATGATTCTGGCTGTAAAAAATAGAGATTGTAGTATTTTGTAGGTTTACGGTACCTCATAATACGATTTCCCGTATAATATCGCGATATTTTCAGTGTATAGGACACTTGTCCCGTTATTGCGGTCAATTAGTGTACCGCTTTGTCACTAATGTCCCATAGAAGCCCGACCTCCGCCTATATTATGAAATATTTTGTAAAATTAAATCCTAAACGTAGAATAATTCACTGACTGTGTACAAAAATCTTCGTGTTCGTAAAAGCATCTACATAAGTTACGAAACTTCTTGCCGCATTTTCTGTGTGGACTTATTTGTTTTCAAAGCTGTACGTAAATCACACGAACCAAAATAAAGATTTTTTATATTTCAAATATTATGTCTTTTCATTACTATTTTACAATTCAAATATTTATGTCCTATATTATATATCCTTATAGGTTGGTATGAGGCTGACCACCCGTACTGTAAAAAATGGTTCACTTTGCAAATGTCACCCCTGTTTCAGGGAAGGTCGGCAAAAGTTGCAGGGCTTATGTCCATTTGAGAATTAGGTTTTTATATTGTAGGTCCACATGCGGCATGTGTGAGCGCGAAATTATGCGTGTCTGCTTGTGGGAATGCATTTAATATGAATCTCAAATGATACATATCCTTGCAGCTTAGATTTAGATTTTTAGATGTCCTGTATTGCCTTTTTTTTAAGTTTAGCTTTCTGTTTAGCTCGCAGAGGGCTCTTGAGGTGTGATTCATACAAAAACAGCGCTCACCAAATAAATCATAATAATGTTATTAACTAAAAATAAAATACTGCAAAATATCCCAGATAAATTAAACAAATTTGGCAAAAAAAATTGTAGGTAAGATTTTTTAATCTTATTCATGTATTTTCCATGGAACGAAATGATATCCTATACATCACGGAGGCTACCACTTTGTTTCCTTTCTTTGTCGCATCAGTCAATCTTTCTTGTTACACGCTCCCCAATCTTCACTGATCGATCAAACTGACGGACAACTTGTGCAGAGAAAAATTCCAATAAACATTTTTAGAAAAATAAGCCCTGCTTTGAAAAATAATCGACATTTTATAATACTCTTACAAAAATACTATGAACAAAATTTAAACATGATACAAATGTTTTATTCCACTAATGTTTTTATTTGTTGATAGAAGAAATAATGAGTTTTGACCCTTTCGGCTTCTTGGCTTTCTGTAGAACAAACTAATTTCCACTAAATATTTCGTAAAACCTATGAATTTATTTTATAAATACCGTATTATTTTGGAGAAATAATCATCTATTTGTATAATCTGTTATCTTTGTTCTTAGGGTTGGTGTGATGCGGACCAGGTTGGTATGAGGCTGACCACCCATACTGTAAAAAATGTTTCACTTTGCCAATGCCACCCCTGTGTCAGGGAAGGTCGGCAAAAGTTGCAGGGCTTATTTTCATTTGAGGTTTGGATTTTATTTGCAAGTACACATTCAGCATTTGTAAGGGCGAACTACACGTGTTTGTTTGTGGGCATGAATTTGATATGAGCTTTAAATGTTACTTTATCTTTGCAACTTAGATTATAGATTATTGTAAGTCGCAAAGATATTATTAACATCAAAAACTCATATAAATGCATACCCACAAACAGACACGGGAAAGTTCGGACGGACAGATTCTGCATGTGTATTTATAAAATTAAAATAAAACCCCAATCTCAAACGAAACATTTGTCGCCCTTTTTCATGTAATTATTTTTTATTTACGTTTATCATCAATTAAGAATTCGACTGCTCCAAGGAAGAAGGAAGTAACTCCAAAATTGAGGTTATTGACTTATTTCCATTTCTGAAGGTAACAAATCATTATCTTTATTCCAAGATGACAGCCGTGTCTCTATCTCTTTTAAATTCGTTAATAAATTAATGTAAAAAATAATTTAGGCATTGTTCTCCATGGAATAAATAACATTCAAATGGCTTTCCTGCAAAACTATCTTTTTTGACTTAGTGCTGTCTTCTTTGGAGCAGTCGAATTATTAAATGACTAAGATCTTTTTTTCAAGCAGGTTAAATTATGTTTATGAATTGCATACCTCACCACAAACATATTAAAGAAGATAGTACCCCTATAGATTGTAAAACCTTTTTCCAAACGTGAAACATTTTTCTGTGTCTCACGGTCTACGACGTTGATAGCGAGGGTACGATTGAAAAATGTGCTATAGAATAACAAGTATAAAACTATTTGCTTTAACTCAACCACAGTGTTCACCAAAAACTGTATGGAAACTAAAACAGCGCCTCTGAGTTTCCATACATTTTTGGCAAACGTAATGTTTGAGTTGAATCGAAAAGTTCTAAGTTGAATTACATATCATGGATGTCTACGCCATATAATATAATGTGTTGGGGCCTCTACGACTTGTCTTCTCGAACACAATCTCTACTAGGAATGTCATAAATGTGATGGTTCTTTTTAGTGCTACGACAAGGCGCATTTTGTCGTAGAGCTTAGAAATAGCCGTCGATACGGTGTTCCTGAGAATTTGATACAATGAAAAAATCTCATAATAAATGTTAATGTAATTATCTGTAAAAAAAACATTTCATCCCAAATTATTTTAAATATTATATAGATCGTAGATAATACAATTTAATACCAGATGGATAAATAAAACATTAAATAACATTTACTCGAGATAGGTCATTATTTGAAATGAGATCCCCACGTGAATTGGGAAAGACAATATTGCATTGTTGCCCGGCCGGATTGCTAGGGAAAAGACAGTCGCATATAAGGCTGACGTTTGCTCGTTGAGAAAAAAGTTCCAATTTGAACAATGTTCCAGCTTCTCTAGTTAAATTCAATTGCAAAATGGAAATTGGAAAATGCGATCATATTAATTGAAAATGAACGAGGGCAGAACATTTTTGAATTTGGAACTTTTTCTCGGCGAGCAAACGTCAGTATTGTATGGGACTGCCATCCTTAGGAACAAACAACAAAATACTTTTAGGCCTTTTTCCCTAGCAACCCGGACAGGTGACGACACAATATTGTTTATGCCAGTTCACTTGCAGGCTTCATTGTATAGCAGTCGAAAGAACTGAAAATATGTGTTGAAATTCAGTAATAAAAATACAATATTAAATTATTTCAACTTACTTGTAGTAATTATTTTTGTGCTCCAATCTCATCACATGGTTTTTAATTGAAAATTTCTTATTTCTAACACACTCTTTAAATTTCAATGTAAATATTTATCTTAAGATCTGAAATGCATAAATTTTGAATAAATAATTCAACAAACACAAAATAATATTATCCACAAAAAAGTCAACACACATAAAAAATAAGAATTGGAAGAGTCCAAATCTAAACAGAAAAAATTAAATCAGTAAATCATACAGTCTACTATCATACAAACATTGTTTTTTGTAATTTTGAATAAACGGAAAATATCTATAACTTTTTTCACTATTTATCATTTGTATGTTTTACTTTTAAGAAGTTTTAATTTATTTAATAACTAGTAACAAAAAAATAGCGATCTCATTCGATTTGGAATATCTTCTGTAACATGAAGATATCCCATACATCAAAATACGTAGGTAGGTACACAAAATTTAAATGCAGCATTTCTGCGTTACTACATGCCGTATATTTGGGAACACGATTCGAACGTGAGATTGTTTATGGATCGATTTCAAATTTGGAATGCGCCGCCATTAAATGGTTTTGTAATTCTGACGTTTATCGTGCGCTCACTCGTTTTGTGCCGCAAAATGTTCATGATTATTGGTTATATTTACAAGAAGCCGAAAAACATGCGGTGTTAACTCGTCCGCGGCCAATCTCCAACTGAAAGGTGGAAAGCGGAAAAGCGAATGTTGTTTCTCTCTCTGGCCGGGGCGGACTGCGCATGCTTCATCTCGTTTTCTCTTTATGTGTGCTTTCCCTTGCGTCTTTTGCCCCTAATCTGTCTGGCGCGTGGACGGTTTGGACCTGAGAGAAAAGTTTCTTGAAGTTGTTCTAACTATCTAAATCTTAAGCAATATAGTCGCCAAAGTTGCAATATGTCATAAAATGGATTTTTTTCATAACATATAGTGAAAATGATAAGCGAAGATCATAAGAGTTTTTTTTAGTATTTATGTAATACACAGAAGGGTCATGAAATGGAAAGGTGTTCATTAAGCAATATTTAGGCTCCTAGTGTAAATCTTAAATGATATATATCTTTGCAGCTTAGATTAGATTAGATTAGATTAGGTAAGGATAGAAGGTTATAATTTTTAAAATAATCCTATATATATTTTATCATTGAATATTTAAGTACTCTGTCATTTTTGTATTTTAAAATTTATAAGCCCGGCTTTGATTTCATGACTCCAATTTAAGGGGTGCCAAAAAACAGCAGTTAAAAGCAAGTATCGTTTTTTTATATCTTGGTGATGGCATTACAGTCTTTCACGTTTCTTTGAAAGCTTCAAAGAATTTTGTTTGTAAATATTTATTTTCCTCTTATATCACTGTTACAATCAACTTAGGCGCTTACAGTTCCTTGACTAATAGGTTGGTATGAGGCTGACCCCTATGCCGTACAAACTTGGTTCACTTTTGCCTTATTTTTAATCATTGAAAGCAATCTCTTCCTCAAGAATAACAATGGTATTCACAAAAGCATTTGATGCGTAGCTGATATACGGATCATCGATTTTTTGTACGGAAAATTTGCTGTAGGCTGCGGCTGAGCCATGCCTTTGCTGTTTAAGAATAACACCGTAAGGGCCCAACCGCCTTTGAATTTTATCTTTGAGTAGCGCAGGACCAGCCTAAGCGAGAACCCTCAACTGATTCTGTATTCATTGAGAACAAACGTAACCAATATTCACAAACGATATTGGTGTTCAAAAACGATACAAGTATTCACAACGATACTAGTATCGCCGGTGATTGGATACATTAATTAATACTATTATTGACACCACTGTGCTACAACCGACATAAAGAAATATTTTCTCATAAAAACAAAAGTCACATAATGGACCAAAAAGGTGACGAGAAGCTTCTACAAAAAAGTAGATTCAAAGTTTCATTTTTATTTTCAGGTATATTATATTATACTTAGACAATAATATATGTATATGGATTAGCTTAAAGATAATTATGTAATTATAATTGGACAATTTTATAAAGCGCCGTTTAGTGGCACTAGCCACCCCAAAGGCGCTTAAATATAAATACAAGATACCTACATAACATATATATTTACGTTGCTGGTGATTATATTTAAAAAAAAAACACATCCTTAAATATTCTTCTATTTTATTTGGTTTCGTTTGTTAATTCTTGAATTTCCGAGAATCACAAAAGTTATTTTTATAGGAAACATAAAAATGAATGCAGTTCATAATTTTATATTTCAGCCTGGATGAGAAACAGTTACTTATATAATAATTTAATAAGTAATTCATTTGTTGAATAAAGTTGTTATTTTACAGTCCGCTTATTGGGATCTGGACCAGTGCTATTTTTTTTAAACATACTGTAACTCTTCCTCCATTCCACTAGGGGTGGCCCGAGCTGCCTCCATTTCTTCCTATCATACAATTCCTAAAAAAGACTGTTCATCCATAATTAAACTTACCAGTCATAAAAGATGGCATATTTTAGTGTCATTTATTTGAAAACACACAATCATCATGTTTTTTTTCGATTAGATTATGGACCTCTACACAAAGAATTGGCAACTTTTTACACGACTGTCATTGGTAATCTAGCGTCCTTGAGCCCTTTTCCTTACAGTCTTGCTCTTTTTGATAAGATTGAATAGATCTTGTTTTTCATGTTTCATTATGTGACCAAGGCAGATGCATCAGTTGTCCCCTTGAGTGTCTGAAATCTGGGGGGTCTCCCGCACAGGATTCCTTAAAAAACAAAGTAAAATAAAAACTAGTACTTAGTGCTACTCTTTTCCCTAACTGTTTAGTAGTTATGTACGTCTGAGTTGTGGGTATAAACGCCGCAGTGCGGGCCGCAGATCGACCGCCCGTGTTCCAACTTTCGCATTGACTCCGCCCGCGTCCAACCAACAAATAAATCATCCGACACCACCCGAGACCGAGGTGTGCCCCGAACAACAAGCACCCGAACAGATGCTGACAGACAACTGCTAACAAATATAGACAACACTCACTCTCAAACTACTGTGATGTGATTATTGCGTAGGTCCGTGCCTATACTCTTTTGTCCAAATATTGATATTTTACCATAAGCAAGGCTACGCTTTACATTATGTCAGTATGCCATTCATTTCGTATTGAAATTTCACATTAAATGCACGTCAGTAGAAATTTTGCTTTCATTTTACCGATTGGTTCAATTGCACCTAAGTAAAAAAGTTTTAAAAGAAAAAAACGAACACTTACCTGTAAACTTACAAATTAAAATTCAAACCTCAAATGTATATAAGTGTACAAAGTGAATCTATTTATAAAGATTACTGGTCAGCATATTAGCCAAGGAAATTACATCAGAGCAAAAAATATATATTCAACGAATATTATGTCAATATCTGTTCAGTATCTATTTAGTACAATACTTCGGGTATTGTGAAAAAACTCATACTAAGAGTACAGAACTAATAATATATGCTTCCACATTTTGATAGGTCGATAGTTAAGAGTCTGATTTGAGATTAAGAACCAAAAATTACTTCCTATTTTGGCTTTCACCATATCAGGGTTTTTGACATCATTCTATTCAGACTCTTGTTATGTATATTATGTATCTAGATTTTCGGCAGTAACTTGTGTGAACGTTCCTTTATATAAATTTAAATGAAATTCAATTTTTCTGTAATTCACATTTCGAGTTTATTTTAAGCACAACCAGTTTCGCGAGAAGCAGTACCTCCCATCTTCACTCTTGTTACATCTGCGACATGGGCTTCAGTCAATTTGCCTATTTCATCGCGAGCGTATGATTTGGTTTCGAATCGCAAAAATGCATCCAGCCTGGATCCATTTCAATTTATAGAATACTCGCACAGCTGCAGCAGATCCCGCCTCGGAAAAAGTGAACCAGCTCTCTTCAAACCTCTGCAAAACAGAATATTTCATACTATCATGGTTACGAGTGTATTGAAGTTGCAATAGAAAATATGGGTTGAAATTGACAGTTTATTTTAAGACAATTCAAACATGATATTTCTTGAGTTATAGGTTGTTATGAGGATGACCACTCATATTTGCTAAAATGGTTCACATTGCGAATATCCCTCCTGTTTTAGGGAAGGTCGGCAAAAGTTGCAAAGCCAATGTTCACTTGAGGTTTGGATCTTACTTTGTAAATACATATGCAGCATTTGTAAGTGCGAACTTTAATGCATTCAAAACGACATTTAAACGTTTATATATCTTTGCAACTTACTTGAAAATTTCACTCCTGTTTCATTGAGGGTCAGCAAAAATTTCAAGGTTTTTGTTCATTTGAAGTTTTTAATTTGTTAGTACACATGGAACATTGTAAGCACGAACTTACACGTGTGTGCTTGTTGTGGTTGGGCATTTATTGTGAATTTTAAATGATAATATATCTTTGCAACTTCGATTATTATTATTATACATTACTATTATGCTTCGGAATGTGTTTCATGTCAGCCCCATGTCAGATTTTTTTGTGTTAACATTTCTTGCACATATTTATTTAATGAAAGATTATAACACCTTAATTAATATATATTTATAAATTCTTCATTTATCATACAAAAAATAATCACATTTTTCTTCAGTATAAATTTGCAATTTATCATACAACTTTACTCCTGCACTCTAATATGTCACAGTCGACCTATTGTCGTAGACGTTTTTGACGTCTACGCCTGCATTTGCCAGGCTTCCGTAGAGCCGCGGCCCCATTACACCGGCGTAGCGCATTCCATTCAACTCGCTACGAGTGCATATCGTAGACAGCACAGCAATACTAGGTCAGCGGAACAAAGAATCAATCAGATCCTCAAGTATCACACTTTACCGCAGCGTTTTATCAGAATACATTCAAACTGAAACATTCACTAGAGGCGCAGTTTTAGTTTCAATACTTTTATGGTCAGTTTTAGGGTGCATTTTTTTTACTAGGTCTCAGTTCGATATGCATGTGGTGAGATTCCAGGAAAGTGCATTCGAATGAGGTTTCGCCTGAGTGAATGGGAATTTTATACGTTAAAACTACCCTGGGATATTTTCTGCTTGTTTAAATAAATACAATAAGGTTGTATTACCGCGGATTTTAAGGTCTATAATAAATAAATATTATTTATATTTAAAATCCTTATTACATGCTTGCCTATAAATAGACACTTGTAAGTTTTGCGCTTGCAAATGCTGCATTTGTACTTACAAATTAAAATCCAAGCCTTAAATAAAATAAGCCCTGCAACTTTTGCTGACCTTCCCTGAAGCAAATGTGACATAGGCAAAGTGAACCATTTTTTACATTATGGGTGGTCAACCTCATACCAGCCTATAAGTCAACACAGAAATCGGAAATCCTTTCTTACACCAGTTGGTTATGAACTTAACCCTGCCTTTTAGTTAGAGAACTCAGACCTAAGACAATTTATAACTTATTCTATATTTTAAAATCAATAAAGTATAACGTTATCTCTTTTACTCCGCTCTTGGTCCTAGCCTCGGATAGGTGGCTTAATCTTGTTTGTCTTTCGCAAGTGTACGCATCAGCCTCTACAAGGAGCACTAATGGAAGCACTTGCAACTTTTACAAGCAATTTTAAGAAGATTCCATAAAGGGAAAATAACTGTCAATACTTTAGGCTTATCGAAGATGCACTCTATTAATGAGTTCAGACAAGAACTTAACAGAAGCTTTGATTATGGAGAGTTGTTTTCCGAGACATGTTGACTGAAAATATAATTTCTTACTCCTAGATATATTTTTTAGTTTCAATAATTGGATAGCTATAACACAAACTAAAGGTTGACCGATTCGTAATTCTTCAAAACTTACTTTTGGACTGCCTTGGGGTGGCTGGAACTAATAAACGGTGCCTAAAAGAGAAAACATATTATCGAACTACATATTAAAAATAACTGCCTTTTAATTGGATTATATTGCTACGAATACCTATGTAATTACGCGTTTTGTTTATCCGTGTGAGTTGGTGTAAGTTGTGTCGGTGAGAGTCTGTAAAGTCTCTAAATGTAGGTACCCGTATGATTGTATTTGTATTGTGCTTACTCGAATATTCTAAGTAGAATGTTCTGTCGCAATCTCACATGTGTCAATTCTCAATGTTTCGGGAATAACCCTTATTTTTTCTTATAGAGACTGAGATGCTCTGTAGCCAGACTAGTATCCCAGCCGTCGAGCTATACAGTTCAAAACCAACTCTGTGTACGAACCAAATGTGAACCATATCGGAAATAAATTAGGCAAAGGAAATAACCGCAATTTTGATTAAATTCAACGGCGCAAAATCATGACAATATCTCATTGTAAACACAAAAACAACGCCAAACATTGTAGGTACATTTAACAGGTGCAAATTTTCTACATCAATATATTTTCTGTAGGTACAACTCAAACCTTTTTTTTCCACTTATGAGCACATACCTCATCATTGCCTCTGCATCATGTTTAGCTTTGAATAACTTTGAATAAATTGAATTGAACCAGCTTAAAATAAGTTTTAAGTAAACTCTGTTTCAGAAATAATTACAACTTTCAATTCACTTAAGACGTTGCTTTCCTCGATCTTTTGTTCTTGTGATCGAGCCGGTCGGGGTGTGGGAATTAAGAATTCAATTTTCATAACTCTTTCTCAGGAATTTAGAGTGTTTCCCGCTCCCGCTGCGGCCGCCTCTGCACTCGACTTATAGTATTAAAATTTCAACCGGAATTTCATAATTACTTACCGCGCTTTACTATAAAGAAAAAATAAAATTTAGTTAAGTTCTACGCCATAAGAGAAGTTACTTTAGCGTTGATTTAAGCAGGACACGAAGTACTGCAATATTCAATTTGAAACGTAGTTTGCAGTTTGATTATATTTGCCAAGCGCTCAAATGCACGCGTCCCAAAAATACAAAATGTCTGACAAATCTTTAAACGTGTGGAAACTGCTTAAAATATTGCGAAATACATTTTGAAAACTTAGCCACGGCTAGCCTCGCACATTGCGGTATTTATAAATATCTAGGCGGACAAAATTATTTTTGTGCTCAATTATGTCTAAGCGATGCAATTAAATAAATATGTTTTTATCAAATATAAGGTATATTTGAGTTTTTTCACTTTGGTATTTTTTATAACCTACACACGACAAAAGTTGTCTTCCGTCATGATTTATTAGGCAAATATTTTAGGCAAGAATATTAGGAAAATAGGAAAATTATGAGGTTGAATAGGTATTTGAACGTCACAATTTTTATTAGTAACATTTACTACTTAACGTCATTCATTTTTAATCAAAATAAGGGGGCCAGCTTTACGCCAACCATTTCAGTTGAAGTGGAAGATTTATTAGATATAAATTGTTGGTAAATTTTTCCCCCCGTTTGTTTGTGCCGATTCCATAAATATTTTTCTCTGTATTTTTTACATTCTTTGGAGTATTTATGATACCATTTAGGTATATTTTTTATTTCTAACACTCACAACTTAAACTCAACAACTTGACCGGTCCGTAGTCCAAGTGGTAACACTTCGGACTCGTAACCGGAAGGTTGTGGGTTCAAATTCCGGCGGAGCACAAAAAATATACCATTTATATTTTCAAATTTGCTCTTCGCTGGGTTGAAAAATTCATAAACCTTTACCAAAGACCGGTCATCAAAAGGTCCATCCAGCCTTACAACAACTGGGTCTTGCTTGAGAATTGGCGCTTTCTACAGCGGCGACCAAGCTCGCAGAGGGCTCTTGAGGTGTGATACACACAAAAACTTTTTTATTTTTTTTTCACCTACATACACGATAAAGTACTTTTATGAAACGTATTCAAAAGTTATATTGATAAAAAATATTATTCATATCGCTAAACGTGTCATGAATCAACAAACGTATTTCTGACAGCTTGTTAAAAATAAAAATGGTGCCAAGTACTTCCTCTACGCTTTATGAAAGAAATAAAAATACTTTTCTGCCTAAACTGCTCGTACGTGCTAAGTGGTACGAAATATTATCTCCATGGTTACGGTAATAAGGTACCGTAGCCCAAGTACAAACCTTTACGTTTCAACTCAACCTTTTATTAAAAATGTATGAAAATTAAAACGATAACTAAGAGTTGCTGTTTTGCTTTTCATACGTTTTTGGTAAACGCTGTAGTTGAGTTTTTTCGTTATGAACTGTACATAAGTTTTACAGGGTGTTAGAGAGAATTATAAATATTAAAGCTTTTGTTTGTGTTGTCGCTTTTGTCAACAGAGCAGAATGATTAGAAAATGTGTTACATAAAATGCATGGAAGGAAACATTGTGTGTGGTACATAGTAGTTGAACGTATAAAGAATAATTTTCATGAAACAAAATGTCTGGATTTGAGATAGAATACGTAAACATACATAAAGGTACTAGAAAAAAAACTTTCTTTTTTTTTACTCTGTCCATGATTCTGTTAGGAATGTATGATTTTATTTATGTCTGTATATGTTTACTTATGATTGTGTTTTTTTTTTTTTTTTTTTCATTCCCCCCATTAGTAACCCTAATGGGGGGGAGTTTATTCGTGTGTACCACTTATATAGTATACCACACTAAATATAATTTACAAAGTAATAATTATACATACATCTTTTTTATTATTATTATTATTATTTTTTTTATTTTTATTATTTTTTTTTTTATTATTATACACTGCACTCTCATTTTCTTTCACTTGAATTTAATTCATATCCAAGCCGATTGGAATTTGAACCGATTTTTGTGTTGAATTTGAATCGATTGGAATTTCCATTTTTGTGTTGAATTTGAATTTTGTTAGATAGGGTTCTTGTATTGCCATTATGTCAACATTGTTTCTTGATATATATTCCAATAAATTAGCTGAAGCTTTTTTTTTTTTTTTTTTTAAATTAGCCAAATTAATTTGTAATATATTTACAATATTTTGGTTTCTGATCATTTTGATTAGTCAAATCTTTTTTTTTTTTTTTTTTTTTTTTTTTTAAAAATCAATATCATTCAAGAAATTCTTATAATAATTTAAATAAGAATGGCATGCAATTTTATCTAAAGCATCATGGTCTTCAAATGTGATAACTTTGTCTCTCTTATTCAAGTGATAACAATTTATACATATTTTTTTATTAGATGTGCAGTTCTCAGTCAAGTGGCTTCCTGCACACTTGCCGCAAAACTCAACTTGACTTGTGCAAAATTTTGTTGTGTGACCATATTTTTGGCATTTTAAGCACTTTTTAATTTGTACAAAGTCTTCTACTTTGCAGATCGACCACATCATTTTAACTTTTTGTAATAATAATAAATTTCTTGTATCCTTGTTACAACTTATTACGAGATTTTTTCCAGAATTAAACTTATTCTTGAAAATAAAAAGAGGTTTAATAATATCATCCGCCTTCAAAGAATTTTGAGTTTTAATAATTTCTACGCATTCCTGTAAATCAGTTATTTCTTCCGGAATGTATTTTATGATTAAATTAGGCTGGCGTTTTTTAACAACAGTGGAATTTAGATTTAGAATTTTGTTTACTTCTTTATCCAATAGATCACATTCAGATTTTGTTTCACAACTAATTACAATTTTGTTTTTGTTGATCTTAATATTTTGAATGCCAATTTTTAATTTTGCAGGATTTATTTGCTTAAAAATTTCCTCTTTAATTATTTTACCAGAGCAATCCTTTTCATCTGATTCAATTATTATTTTATGATTTTTCACACTATTTTTGATATCAGTGACTTTTTTATCATACATAATTTCTTTGCTCATCGAATTTTTTCTATTCCTTTCATTTTCAGAAATAATTTTATTCTTTGCATTTATCATTTCCTTGAGGTCATTTATTTCTTTTATTTGTTCCAAGTTGATTGTTTGTAGATCTGAAATGGCTAGGTGAATGTCTTTTCGTAAATCATTTCGTAGATTTCCTGACATTAACGTCACATTTTCTAATTTTTTAATGGCACTTAAGAAATCCATATTTACTTTGATATATATATATATATTTTAAATAGAATTAAACGCACAAATATCCCTTGAACGGAATGACGAACTTGGCTGCAACACTTATGTAAAGCATGGAAGGTAGAAAGTTAGAAAAAAAAAATTCGAAAAAAATTCAAATAAAATTTCGTAGTGCAAACGTTCTTCCATAGAAATTTTATAAACAAAAGCAGAACGATACTGAAAAAATACATACAAATCACCGAAAATCCAAAATATTTTCTTCAAAACCAGCAGAAAAACACTATTTTGACACAAAAATTACTGTTTCAGCGTTTTCATCCCGTAGAGTATTAAGCTCTTCACAATATTCATGCAGCATTTTTTATTATTATGATTTTATGGTAATTTTTCGTATGAAAACACATTAGAAAAAAAAAAAAGAAACAGCCGAACAAATGGCACTTTGTATGAAAATTTATGATAAACACAAAAACCCCACAAACACACACCAACAACGTTCAATCGCCCAAACTCCAATCAATCCTCAGTCCAATCAACAATTATTAACAAAATATGCACAAAACCCGAAAAGATGTACGGAGCGCACACAAACACGTCCGCTTGCCACAAAGGTTCAAATTCCAATTATGATTGTGTGTCTGTGTGTTTTTATTTACTGGTGTGAGCGTGTCTCTAGACGTAGGTATTTGGATGTTTGTACTAGTGTCAGCTCGAAGCTTCTGATTGAGAAGACTCTGGCATGGTCAGGTGTATGCTAGAATAGCCCTTATTCACCTACATATAAATACAGATCGCAGTGCTTTGAAGGATGTTTAGTACGTAAACCGTTGAGCGAGTACGAAAAATTAAATTTGAATCAAATGTGAGTCAATTCTAAAATAAATTTAATCAATGTTTGATTAAATTAAGCTCAAGTAAATCGTAACAATAGTGACAAGGTTTAGTTGTCAGTTTGTGCGGGAAATGAAAACATTGAATACCCAACTTTTGACGTGTGAAAATAAATAGGTTCCACGCACAAATGTTTTTCATTTTCAAGATGCATAATGAATGGTACACACTTAAGCTAATTTCTAGAATACAAAATAATATTATGAAGTTTTTTTATTTTTTTACATAAAATGGATTTCAGTTACTTTCGTATTAATCACCCGATGTTGACAAAAAGTAAGCATGAATTTCCAATAAATTAGCATACTATATCTCTCATAAGTACGAGTACATCCTTTCATCGGTGAGCTGATTCTAGAGACACCATGATTCTACCCACTCGTGACGAAGGTACGTATTAATTTAACTTATGCTTTGGTGATGTCAACTTAAATAAAAATTCGAATATTTCTTTATTGGAATTTTTCGAATACCTTTCTAATTAATGATTCTTTTCAACGGTGTTCCATCATTTGAAATACTAGACCTTCTTTCATCTCCCCAAAGATATCTCATATTTATCATTTCAGTAGCAAATATACATTTACATTTACGATTCATATTTAATGTATGCCCACAAAAAGATACCTATAAGATCGTGGTTGCAGATCATGCTGCATGTGGGCATACAAAATAAAACCCAAATCTCAAAGGAACACAAACCCTGCGACTCTTGCCGTCTTTCCATGAAACAGGATTGACATTAGAAAATTGAACAATTTTTTCCAATATGAGTGATAAATCTCATATCTACAGTACATAAAAAATGTTTTTTCTTTACGAGTAAAACAATACGTGATTATTGATCGATTTCGATCATAGATCGATTTCGATCGGTTTCAGAATTCGTTTAAATTTCGTGCAACTTTTCTTTTTTCAATTTTGCCATTTTTTTTTTCAATTTTTCTCGACTAACGAGAATTCAAATTTCGAATGTTCAATTATCGGTATGACCTGCAAAATTTGCGCGCGAACTTTTGCTAGAGGTACACACATTTGTAATTTGCATTATTCTGCTCGTGGCGGGATTCCGATCACGTCCGTTTGCGGTATTGCTGAGCCAACGATGAATAACTAACTCAGTCATAATAGTCTGTCACAGACACGAAATGACGAGAGCCTTGCATATGGATCAGCACAGAATACCTGATTAATAACACTCATCAGTGGTGATGTAGGAGAGGCTGTCACGAATGAGATCAGAATATCTTTTTTCATTGTGTCAGTGTAAAATATAATCTAAATTAAAATATAATAATGACAAAATGAATGGGAAATGATGATGAATGATGAAAATTTGTCATTATTTCCTCGTCTTCTTCTTCATCATCCTTTCTCAGTCCACTCCTGGACGTATGACTCCTTCAACCCTCCCCATGTCTATCTATTCGCTGCTGTGTTCGGCCATCCTATTCCTGAAGTTCACTTGATGTCGTTTGGACATTCTGGGCCGTCACTGGACGGTCCTTTTCGGCCACCTCTTATGCTCTTGCCTTGCGACGTGACCAGCCCAGCGCCACTTTAAGCAGGCTACTCCCTGCATGACATCAGTGACACCAGTGCGTATACGGATCTCCTGGTTTGGAACCCTGTATCTGAGGCTGATTCCCAGCATCCTTCTTTCAATGGCTCTTTGATATTTCCTTATTATTTTCATTATTTACTTATGGTTTTATATAAATTGTTAATAGGGTTTTCTCGTTGTTATGTAGTTAAATGTTATTTATTGTTTGTATTATATGACTTATAGCTTGGTATGAGGCTGGCCGTACATACTGCACAAAATTGGTTCACTTTGCCAATGTCACCCCTGTTTCAGGAAAGGTCGGCAAGAGTTGCATTGCTTATGTTCATTTGAGATTGTGTTTTTCATGTTATAAGTTCACATGCGGAATGTGTATGCCTTCACAATCGGTACACTTATTTAATATTTTTTTTTTTTTTTATAATTCACCTTGAGTTTTATTTCTTTTATCCAATGTTAGTTTTGGGAGAAGCAATACTTCCTATCAAAAGGTGTTAATTAAAACACCTATTTAAGTTAAGTATCTTCAATAACTACCCAACTTAATTTAGAGACCTTTTTATCATTTCTTCAGGTTAGCATAGCTGTTACGTTCCGTTGTCTTACCTTAGCAGTATGACATTTAATGAATATTTACTGCACTTGAGAGACACTTTCTGAAAATGAGGTGACAAAAGCGAAGATCGTAGCTCGTAGCGGTAAATGAAGAAGGTACTCTTCATAAGGGGATACGTGACGTGTTATCAACTCAGAATGAGGGCAAGTAGACCTATAAACGTTATACCGTAAGTAAGGAGAAGTAATATACCATTTGCTGTATTTTTATCACAAATATTCAGAGACCCATCAGAACGACCACTGCAGAGATATTGAATAAGTTGGAAGGTTACATCATATGGTCCAGGATGATATCCTATTAAAACAAACTGAAAAATGTTATAATAAGAAGACGTTTCATAAGGTTTTATAGTAAGTAAAAATATTATACTCTACCTTTATATATTTATACTGGGTCCGATCGATATTCTTTGACTTATAGGTTGGTATAAGTCTGATCACCCAAACTTGAAAAAATAGGTCACTTTACTGATGTCACCCCTATTTCAGTGTAAGTCGGCAAAATTTGCAGGGTTTATGTTCGTTTGAGGTTTGGATTTTCATTTGTAAGTACACATGCAGCATTTGTTAATTCGAACTTACACGGATCTGTTTGTGGGCATGCCTTTAACATGAATTCTAAATGTTAATATATATTTGCAACTTAGATTATAGATAGCTCAGTTGGTAGAGTGTTTGCATTCCATGCCGAGAGCCCGGATTCGAATCAGAAATGGTTTCCCGTTTATTTCTAAGCCCAAATAAAATACCGGTGAAATTTGAGATTGCGTTTTTATGTTGTAGATGCAGGTCCACATGCGGTATGTGTAAGCGTGAACTAATACGCGTCTGATTATGGGAATGCATGTAATATTTATCTTAAAAGTAATATATCTTTGCAACTTAGATCAAAGATTAGAGATCCTGTGCGGGAGACTCCCTAGATTCTAGAGACTCTAGGGGTCTATGACACTTGTTGTAGTGCCGCAGAGGTGTACGAGCTTGGTCGTCTCTACAAAGCGCCAATACTCAAGCAAGACCCAGTTGCTGTAAAGCTGGATGGACCTTTGGTGACCGTTCATTGGTAAAGGTTTATGAATTTTTCAACCCAGCGAAGAGCAAATTTAAAAATATAAATGGTATTTTTTTTTTGCTCCGTCGGGATTCGAACCCGCAACCTTCCCATTCAGAGTCCGCAGTGTTACCAATGAGCTGCGGACCGGTCAAAGTTTTAGTTGTTAGCAGTGTTAAATATAAATATAGATTTAAATTAATCGATTACACAAACACACAAACCCTACAAAAACCCTACACAAACCCTACAAAATTTCAATTAATCGGATCATCGTATTTTAGATATTCATAGAGTAGAACTTTAGATGAAAAAACTCCTTTAAACTGTTTTAGAGTAATTGAAAAATTAAAAGGAATTTTATCCTCCAGAGATTAATCACACTTTGAGTTTCCCTTACACTTCGGTTACATTTTTTAAAAACTTTTCTTCGCGTTTTTTCAGTGTCTGGAATGCATGGCGTTTAATCATGGACGCCATTAGGCGACTGGGAAAATTACTGTCATTTCTCATTGTGATATTTTTCTCATTCTTTGCCCGCTCATTTAATTCTACAGCTTCCTCAAGAAAAGGCGGCAAATAGCAGTAATATTCTATCAAATTGTACAGTGGTTTGTCAGTCTTATAACCACACAGTTTGTAAAGAATATAATGTTTTCTACCCCCCCTTTTTCTAAACCTTTAAATTATGTGTATATCTAATTAAGTGGGGACGTAGTCTAGTGGTTAACGCTACAAACACATGAATCGGAGGTTGTGAGCACGTTTCCCGGAGAGCACAAAAGGTCTCTTAATTTTCGAAATGAAGACTACAGAGGAAAAACGAGAAATGTCAGCAAAAATAAGTTCGTAAGAAAAAAATAAAAACCTAGTGGCATCTGTGTGTATCTAAAGCTCTACAAAATTTGTAATGCAGCAACAGTCGCTATCATAGTTTATGGCGGTATTTCCGGTTCTTTATGACGGGCAATAACCACGATTTCAAATTTCAAATTTTGATTTACTCATAATGCTCCTTAACTGACTCCTTGTTCTTCCTCTTTAAAGTCTTTAAATATGCTCTACGCTGGGTTAACAAATTCATCTGCTTTTGTCAAAATAAATGTCTCAAAGTACTATCGGAAGTACCTCCAACCTTCAATCTGTTTCTACGACTATCTTTTCCAGGCCTTGTAGTCCATTCACTACCCGTGTAGTATGTATCTTATCAAAAGTATTACAATTATACAACTGTATGTGTTTCACAAAAGTAAACATGGGTTATTTCAGAATGAAAACAATGTAATCTTAGTCTTTTGAGCGCCCAACATTATCGTGGCGTAGACCCTCGGCGTGGGTCTTGATTCGTTTCCGGTCCGCCGAAAATGACGCGGGTCCAAGGTCTGTTTTCCATATCACGGTCCTTTACGCTCCAGATAAACTTACCCCTATAGAATAGGACCTCAATATTAGAACATTCTCACAAACGCACGCTTGATTTCACGAGCTATTTTGATTTGTTTTCTTTAGAAAACTTTCTGCTTACTGAAAAAGAATCTGACTTTGGCGACATTACTATCAATGTATTTTTTTCAAATTGAACATTGAGAATATATTCAGCATAAATTCTACGTAATTCAAAAAAATTTGAAGTCACAATTTTGATGTATATTGAAGTCATGTTGTTAGTGAAAAGGCATACGAATATTTTATGTTAATTTTTTAAATACATTTTTTTTCTCGGTTGGAAAACGTCACACTTACATGTCACTAGTGTCCACTGTCCATAGCAACCAATGATGACAATTATTGCTGTCCCCTAGCAACCCAGCTGCATGATGTGACAATTTAGTTGTCTGTGGAATTAATGCTTATTCCATTTTTGAATGCCATGATATCTTTAAAAGTACAAATCAGCTATTGGGTTTTTGGTGGCTTTATCCAATGGATATAAAAACATGTTTGGGGTACGAACTTTTCCATGCTCTACACGTTTTTAGATCGTATATCAAGGTTTTCATAGAAATGAATATATTTAATACTCCAATTTAACAGTCAAGCCCTGTAACGGACCCATACAGAGCCCAACCCTTATTTGCTTTGTATCTTGTACGGTAATTACGGTGTATGGTTTAATTCCTGTTAAATCTCTGTGCCAAAAAATATTACAAAAAATAATTCGTGCACTAAGTAAAGGCGAATAGATTACAAAATTATTGCCATTAAAATAAAATTAAAAATGAAAAAAAAGTTCTAACAAAGTTTCGAGTTAAACAAAAAGATAGTGGCATTTTGACTCGCGTGTTTGAAATAAAAGAGCAGCGGTTTGAGTGTAGTCTCAACCTTTGACAATAGACTCTTAGTTAGCAGATTTCATTAAAAAAAATATTAATCAAATAAAATTAATGAATTATTACCCAATTGATAACACTAAAAAACTGTATCTGGTTGATAATTGCTTTTACCAAATTTTATCAAATAATGTGTAGGTACATAATATGTCTGTATGGAATGCTCACACCTGAAAAATAATTAACCCTTACATACAGAAAACATCTCTTCTTCTCAAGTTTGTTCGATAGCTCAATTCGTAGATCATTTGCTTTCAAAGCCGTGTGGCTAGGGTTCAATATGTCCCAGATTGTCAAAATTATTTTTTCTGTTTTGGTTTTTCTTTTCATTCAGATCTCAATTTAAGTAACGCTGAGTTTTTTAGTTTTAGTAAAAATAATAAACTACTTTTCAGGCACAAGAAAAACCCCAGTTCAACGTAGTAAGTTGAAAAAGTTGGACTCCTTTTTGATGCAAAAAATAGGTCAAATGCAACCCCTAGGGGATAACGCAAAAAAAAGGTTGCATACAATATGAAGATTAGATGAGTATTTTTTTTTCTATTTTTACAGCAAAGAAATGAAAAACTACGAAGAAAAAAAATATATACAGATACAAGAAAATGCAATGAATTTTAGGGGTCCGAATAATATTCAAAGGGAAAACACTATAATACTAGTGTGTGGGTTTTTTTAAGAATTTCTTTTAATTTTCCAAAGTAAAAATTATAAAAAAACAAGGAATCGGATCAAAACATGTTATGGCCGACAGATCAAGTGGTCGATCTTTCTAGCGAAATTGGAATAGAATAACGCTGGTTAAATCCCCGCCTGGGTAGATTATGCTCATTGTTTACTTAGTCATCGCTCATACCATTTTTTATGAAAATGGGTGAAAGTTATTTTATGGCTTACTTAAGGGCTGCCACCCCGAAGCAGTAAATTCAACACTTTTTATGTGTTTCTCTTTGTGCGGGCATTTTTTCATTGTTATTACTACCACGGGAGGGCTGCAGTGTGTGGAGGACGCCATTTTTGTCGTTCGTTTATTTTTTATGGGCCATCAAGAGAGACTACATGATTGAAAATTACATTAGCAAAATTATTCCACTCTATCGATATTGAATTTAAAACTGATTTCTTTTACTTTGTCTTTGACTTCCACTTTTTCTTTTACTTCTTCATCTTTTTCTCTTCTTCTTGGTGATATTATTTAACTCATACATCAATCTAATGCTGGAAGTGAACTTTCCACATTGTAGAAATTAAAAAAAAGTCTCTCGAAAAAGCGTTTTATAGAGCCTACGTGTGGGTCGCAGTCTAGTAATTATTTGTTTGGATTCAGTATCAGAAGGAATGCAGTTCATATACTCATGCACCACATTACCAACGAAATCGATACAGCCTAACAGATAATGGGTTTATAGACAAACCACGTCTATTTCCATTTCTTGATACGTGTTCTACGGAGAGATTTAGTTGATTTCATACGATTACAAAGACTGGACAGAGAAAGTGTTCATAAAACGCACAAATTCCCAAATGAAATATGACCAGTCGTTTGAGAGGCAGAAGCTTAATAGGAAGAACCTATTAAAAAAACTAACAATACAAAACTAAACCAACTGGAGATCGGCGACAGAGGACAGCTAGAATTGGGAAAAATTTATGGTGACCAAGACAAGAGAGTTCGGTTGTTGCGCCTTTAAAAAGAAGAGATTTTTGTTACTTTTATAATACCATTGACGTAGATTTTTCAGACACAATGAAGGGCATTGTGGAGGGCAGTTTTTATAAGACTTCGTTTTCTGATGTTATACATCAAAAAATGGCTGAAAACAGAAACCGATAGACAGGAATGGAGGATTAGAGCACGCATACGTCCAGGAGTGGACTGAAAAGACTGAAGAAGAAGAAGAATAAAAAAAACACCAATGAAAGTTGAAAATAAGGCACTAAATTCCAAAAAAACAATTCATGAAAATATAAAAGAGGCGTCGTAGATAAAGCTATACTTTATGTCATTCATTGATTAATTTGTGTGAAAATTACATAGAGAGATGCAAATCAGCAGGAATTTACGTAATTATGTTGGTATACATGCACATGAGCTCACTTATATGGTGCATGCATGAATAGGGCGATGAAATCGCATTGCAGTTCACACATTCCTCTCATATCACAGATAATGTAGGCACACACCTAAAATAGTGTACAACCTCAACAGTAGAACGCCTTGATTTACGTCGTTCTTGAAATTACAATATTTGATTTCAGAATTGGATGTGAGTTCGGTCGATAGCTTAGTTGGAAGAGTGCTTGCATTCCATGCCGAGAGCTCGGGTTCCAATCCCACCGAGGCGAAGGTATCAGAAATGAATTCCCAATACGGTATCTATAATCCATAATTTAAGCTGCAAAGATATATTAACATTTCAAACTCATATCAAATGCATGCCCACAAACAGACACGTGTAGTTCGCACTTACAAATGCTGAATGTGTACTTACAAATTAAAACCAAACCTCAAATGAACATAAACTCTGCAATTTTTGCCGACCTTCCCTGGAACAGGGGTGAAATTGGCAAAGTGAACCATTTTGTACAGTATGGGTGGTCAGCCTTATACCAACGTATAAGTCAAGGAATGTACGTCATTCTTAAAATTATAATATCCCAACCATAATAACCAGAGACAGGTCGTAAGTCCTGTGACTCCCATCTCATCCTGACTCCGTGCGGCGGGCCTGAGCTTGGACCTGACTCGGTGAGACCGTGGATGCTCAGTTATTTCTCAAACCATTTCAGAATTGGATTTCAGTCCAGTCAATAGCTCAGTTGGTAGAGTGTTTGCATTCCATGACGAGAGCTCGAGTTCAAATCCCATCGAGGCGAAGGTGTCAGAAATTAATTCACGTTACGGGGCTTACTTCAAATCCAAAAGTAAAGATTTACCTACTCAGCCAACACAAAAAATGAATACCAATGCCTTCGGGAGCTGAGAAACCTATTCTTGACTAGCGTATTTGGAACAAAATAGCGCTGGTTCGAATCACGTCCAGCCCATTTTACCATAGCTTCAACTCTGGTTCTACAGATGTCATTGCATGCACACAAGCTTCTGCTTTCGCATGAAGACAACTGGGCAGGCAAAATAAATTGGCGCATGGCTTTCCTCTTCACAAATGTATGTATTTTTTTTTAGGAAAAAAAAAAATAAGCATAAGCTTACACCTGCCTGCTTGTGGGTATGACTCATTGTGAGTCATAAATGTTTTAATATCCTTGTAACTTAGACAACAGATTATAACCATAAATGTAGTACTCGTAGGCCCATTGATTAAATTCGTAAACTGAGGTGGTAGTTCAGGTTCCAGCAGCTGCCAAATGCATTCAGCTCAGGTACAATATTGAATACAGAATATCATGTCGAGAGCAATCAGTGGTCCGTACAAACATAATGCATGCAAATGATCCCAGAGTATGATATCGTGAAAGCTCAAACCTCAAGGTGAAATATCATTTTTTTCTCATTTAAATTTGCTAAAGATACTCATAGACTTCTTAATAAAGCCAATTTCACCAATTATGCCAAGAAAAACATGGTGGTCACATAATTTCTTTCTTAATGCGCTCTCATTGGCTGACATTCGTCAAGCGGCGAAACTTGGCGGATGAAACCGAATATAAAACAAGAGACCGCGGGCTTGAGCGGCAGTCTTACGACAGCGTTCATCTTGCACACGAGAAAACGCTGAAGTTGTAAAAAAAAATAGGAGTCTTTTCAACATTTCAGGCATAAATAGGTTGGTGAATTGAATTTTTCTTTATAAATTTAAAAATTATAATACGTTTACAAATTTACAATACGTTCATTAATAGCAGTAGATTTACAAATTCATTTAAATGAAATTAGAAGCAAAAATTTACTTCGCTTTCAAATACCCAAGTAAATAAATTTAAAGTTCCAGTATCCACATTTTAACTGCACATAAATTCGAGGCGTCTACAAAATTAACACTTAAAACATCAAATTGCTAGATTGTTCTCATTGTATGTGTATTTCTCTCAACTTTACAAAGTAACCTGGATAAAATACAAGCGCTCCAGCCAACTAGAGATGAGAAGAGCTTTATTACCTAAAAACGCGGTACGTTTTTTTACACAATTTTTTCAAACAATTTTCCAATAAAAATATGTATTCAAGTAGTGTCTGCAAGCTGTGCAACCGCTTAGTAAAAATGCTGAGCTCCTATTGGCTGGCGTACGTCAAGTAACGTGTCTTGACGAACGAAATCAACAACAAGGAATCGATTTCGCAGAGAAATCTAAATCAATATACAAACTCGAGTGATGAAAGGAAAGGAACACGTTTTTTACAGACTTTTAGGAAAATGTACATAAGCTATATATCTGGCTGATCATATTTTAATGCTGATTATTTTTGTTCATCGATTGAAAGGTTGAAAGAAAGGTTGAAATCTCCGACAACGTTTCCTGATTAATACTCGTTTATTGTCATCTTACTTTTTTGAAATCAGCCACAGGTCAAAAAGAATTGTATCTTGCTTGAGTTGAAGCTGCATAGCTGTAAACGATCTCGCAGAAAGCTCTTGAGCCATCAACGAAAGATGCTATAACGTTAATACGTTCCTTGACTTATAAGTTGGTATTAGTCTGACCAGCCACAGTTTCTATAGCAACTAGTTCACTGTTGCCAACGTCAACGTGATTTCAGAGAAGGACAGCAATTTTGAGATTTTATTTATTTATTGGACTTAAGCGTTGTATTGTAACAAATCGGTCCGTAGTCCAGGTGGTAACACTTCGGACTCGTAACTGGAAGGTCGTGGGTTTGAATCCCGGCGGAGCACAAAAAATATACCATTTATATTTTCAAATTTGCTCTTCGTTGGGTTGAAAAATTCATAAACCTTTACCAAAGACCGGTCATCAAAAGGTCCATCCAGCCTTACAACAACTGGGTTTTGCTTGAGAATTGGCGCTATCTACAGCGACGACCAAGTTCGCAGAGGGCTCTTGAGGTGTGATACACACAAAAACAGCGCTCACCAAATAAATCAGCCTAATTTTTTTTTTTTTTAAATCTCCTCAAGGACGCTTCACATCGTATATTGTTACAGTAGGTTAACTTTAAAAAATAATAAAAACAAGCGTAATTTTTGCTGTTGTTGTAAAAAATACAGATTTTTACGATGACTATAATTCCTTACCTCAAATACTTTCGACTACCGTCATGGTCAAGAGGACTCATTGGCATGAATTTTCAACTTGGATTATAGATTCACTCAGTATTTTCATATTATTAAGAATGGTATCTAAATAATGAATCTAGAATTTATCAGAATTGTGCTTTCACTCTTCCAACCCTTATAATTGTAACATTGTCGGACCTGGTTCGTAAGTTTCAGGTGGCACGCTGGAGGCTCCACGGGAATCGATCGTCCGGATGCTGTGGGGGGGGGGGGGGCTCTCACTTCTCCCCTCCTCCTCCCGGGTCCACCCCACAGCCTACCAGCTAAGTACCTCTCTCCATTACTCTTACGTGGCGTGATGAGATATTTCAGAATGTGTGCTTTGAGTAACGCCACTTATGAGGCCTTTTCTTCATCTCCTACAAATTCTTCTTCCACTGAAAGTTGCCTTTCGAGATATGCAATAAATGACAATTAGTTACGATTTTACTTGGGATTCTTTTAATTAAATTGCGATTAAAATTTATTTTTCACAATATTGGCTACAATTTACTGTTCACTCTTCACTCTCTGCTTACAAGTCTTCACGTTACAATGGTCTAAGCGACTCTCTGTCCCACAGAGTCTTTGCTCGTATTTATATGGGAGGCAGAAATGATTCTTGCATGTTCTCTTACTTCCACTAGGATTTTTCGACACTATACCAGAGACCTCACACACACCAATCAGCGTGCCTAGGCTCACACCCACAACTCATACGTTCGTAACAATATATATATATTTCAGGATTATGCTTTAAGTAACGACAATGCTTTATCTTTTTTTATTTATTTAAGAATACGCTCAAACTCTCCTCATACCCGTCTTGTATGTATGTGTCTGGTGGACCCACAGCACATGGACGCTCATGCAAAGCTCAAAACAAAATAAGGATTTTTTTGGCTTACACGGCCGGCTGATGATACTCGAGAGATGTTTTTCGGGATCTGCTGCCGTGGTCTATGGGAACTGGAGATTCCCACCGTAGACGAGAGCGAAACGTCCGAAAGCTCCAGCTCCCATAGACCACGGCAACAGATCTCGGAAAACATCTTGAGGGCCCTTGAGGTGTGACACACACAAAAACGGCGCTCTCTTATCATGTGTAATTAAAAATAAATAAGCCTGATATATATTTATATATATATATATCTCTCGAGTTATACTAGGATAATTTAATCGATTAGCGCTGTTTTTTTTAATCACACCTCAAGAGGCAGGCGTTGGCAAGCTCGTTTGTTGCTATCGAAAGCGAAGATTTTCAAACAAGACCCCAGTAAGTCTGAACGGATCTCTGCTGATCCGTCTTTAGGAGGAGCATATCACTTTTTCATCCAGCTTCGAGCATACTTGAGGATTAATTGATAATTTTGCTGTGCTCCACCGGGATTCGAGCCAACTATCTTCCAATATCAAGTCTGAAACTTTAACCACTTTTTATTTTCTTCCACTCTCGTATAAGATTATCCCATTACAACTATTTTTTTTGTCTACGCTTTACTCACTGTCTATATAAGCGCAAACTTATATGTTTGCATGTGAATGTGCATGAGGTGTACTTTTTGCTGCTCATCAGACTGTCAAATATTCTCCATACCTTTAGTATGAAAAACATTTTACAGCGAGAGCAGCTGATTTCAGGCGGCCATGTTTTATCATTTTCTATCTACCAATATGTTCGGTAGATATATGTATCTCGAGACATCTCATCCAGTGCATCTTTTAATTGAATGTGCAAAATTGTCGTTGACGTATACAATGTGTAAAAGATTGAAGCTAATTAATCACAATTGTTTTTTTTTTTAATTAATTTTTCAAACTCATTAGAATCGCAAAAGCAGAGTACGCCCTCTGGACTATCTGAAAAAAAAGTGAAATATTCCTTAGGTTACATAATTATGTAGGTATACGTTTTTGGCAGGGGAGTGTACAGCATTAATACATGGGTAGGCAAAACAGTCCTGAAATGCCAGATATTGATTCTTCTTCTTCTTGTTGTTTTAGATTAATAATATACTTTTGAACAGAACTTGCCTACATAGGAAGGAGGATATCAGCTATCTCTTCATATCTCTGGATGTTTTCTTTTAAGAAGATGTCCTAAAGATATATTTGGTGAGCGCTGTTTTTGCGTGTATCACACCTCAAGAGCCCTCTGCGAGCTTGGTCGTCGCTGTAGAAAGCGCCAATTCTCAAGCAAGACCCAGTTGTTGTAAGGTTGGATGGACCTTTCAGTGACCGATCTTTGGTAAAGGTTTATGAATTTTTCAACTCAGCGAAGAGCACATTCGAAATATAAATGGTATATTTTTGTGCTCCGCCGGGATCCAAACCCACAACCTTCCATTTACGAGTCCGAAGTGTTGCCACTACGGACTACGGACCGGTCCAATGTCCATGTGTCACCGGCCATGTGTCCATTTTATCCCCGCGGTCCCTTTCATTGCCTCCTTCTGCCCTATCTCATGATGTCGTCTGTCTGGCAGGTCTCCCTTATTTCAAAGTTTTTGACCATGCAGCTGAGAGTATTAATTCACAATAAAAAAATGTGTTTGTGCACTAGCAAACTGTGCGTTAAAAGCTTAAAGTCATTCGAGATCATTTACGGTAACAACCATTAAGATTTCTTCACTGGTACCATGGAGGTAGTAATTCTATAGTTCTTAGATATCGATGACTGGTACATGGAAGTTAAAAGTGCATTAAATTGCACAAACATATTCCAATGGATTGAAGAAAAGGAAATCAAGCAGAAGTGTTGTTCTCACCTCCACAAATGCTCTATTCGACAGTGTCACTATACCAGGGAAAGCGAACACTTGTGTCTTTTGAGCGCAGGCCATGGCGGTGAGGATGATCTTCTTGTACCTCAGGTCTCCATAGCACCAAGAACTGCACCAGATGGAGGTGGCCACCATTTCAGCCTGGAAAGAACAAACTATTCCCTTAGTCTTTGTTTGTCTTATTTCCGTTACAGGTAACATCACGTTAGCAATGTTGACTGGACCAATGTGCCTTATGAAAACTGGAATTTGATTTTAATAACATTTAAAACCACTCTCATATTATCGTGTTTTACGTTGTTTTCTTAGCTCAGATTGTGTAGAATAAGATTTTTAAGACATTTCATTGAAATGTCATCATAGAATCAAATGATAGATAAGCGAAACAAGCACTGGGAGGATTCGTCCTGGCAAAAACTGATAAAAAAGGCAGTGAACGACTTTTTCGTATATCTTGAGATACTGACTTTCAGATCTTTCAGATCCGTATTTGTAATTCCATACGAAAATTCTTACTTGATTCGTTATATTGTTGCAGTTCCAAGTTATCATAGCTAGTTGGAAGGAGAACAGCATCAAAGCCGTGATGGGCAGAAATATTTTGTACCAATCAAACTGAAATAAATTGCACAGAATCTGTACTCGACTTTCTTGCAAAAATTTACCCACTGTATGACGTATGTAAAGCTAGAATCATCTACCAGCTTATGCCGTTTCAATAAAAATGTAATATATCAATAATAAATCAATTTTATTCCACCGCGGTGTGTACCTGCATACTCGTACAATATGGATATAGGCATATAAATACTTAAATGAATATAAATATTTTGTTGATTTATTTGAAAAAGTACCAATTACACAAGAAAGATCCTCGACTCATAGGTTGGTATGAAGCTGACCTCAGTACTGTACTGTACTGTATCCTGCCACCGTTTCATTAGGGGTGGCCGGTACCTCCGCAGATGCGCCTCCACTTTTTGCTGTCATCACCTTTTTCATACATACTCTTCTCTTATTCTCACTCTGCAGAATCCATTATTTCGCAATCTCACCTATTTGGTCTAACCATTCTTTCCTCAGCCTTCCCCTTCTGCGCTTTCCTCTGACATTTCCTTTGTACACTTTCTTCGTTAGTTGTTCATCATCCTTTCTTTCAAGATGTCTGAACCATCTCATCGTACTTTTTTGTACTTTCATTCTCATATTCTCTTTTATACCACACTCGTTCATCACTCAAGCATTACGTACTCTATCACTCAGTGTCTTTCCAGCCATTGCTCTCAGGTAAGCCATTTCAACCGTACTTACATACTTTACTCAGCTCACATTCATTAAGCCTCACTTCCACCAACCAATATGCCATTGTGGACCGCCGATCTCATATTCTTCGTAAGTTTCCTATTTCTTGCAATTCTTCCAATCGTTTCCATTACACTTCTTCCTCTACTAGCGCGCTTTTCCAATTATTTCGTCAATTTCGCATTCGACTCAAATTTGCTTCCCAGATAATCAAATTCTTTCACGACCTCCATTCCTTGACTTATAGGTTGGTATGAGGCTGACCACCCATACTGTAAAAAATGGTTCACTTTGCCAATGTCACCCCTGTTTCAGGGAAGGTCGGCAAAAGTTGTGGGGCTTATGTTCATTTGAGGTTTGGATTTTATTTGTAAGTACACTTTCAGCATTTGTAAGCGCGAACTACACTTGTTGGTTTGTGGGCATACATCTGAGAGCTTTAAATGAATATATCCTTGCAACTTAGATTATAGATTATAGATTATTATAGACCTCCACTCTTTTTTCATTCAGTCTTTATCTCAATTTTCTCGCATTTCTCAGTCCTCCCAAAGTGTAAAAAATAATTCACTTTGTCAATGTCACCCCTGTTTCAAGGAAGGTCGGCAAGAGTTGCAAGTTTTATGTTTAATTTGTAAGTACAAATTCAGCATTCGTTAGCGCGAACTTACACATACCTGTTTGTGGGCATGCATTTCATATTAGTTTTGAATGTTTATATTTCATTGCAACTTATATTCTAGATTATTATAGATGGTCATTGAACCCTTTTGTATGCAAACTAGTACTTTGTATGGTGGGTAAACTTTTTAGTTATATTTTGAAAAAGTAACGACTGATTATTATTGGTATTTATAAAATTTTAAGAATCGCAGCCATTTATCTATTTTTAACCCTTTGACTACCAAGAAAATTGCTAATACATTTTGTATGGAAAATTTTCACTCTGTATGGCGGCTATACTTTTGATTCACTTTTTGGAAAAAATAATGATGGCAATATATAGGTTATTATAATTATTTTACATTTGTATTACATTATTTTTTTATTAACCCTCTAACTGCCGAGAATTTTTCCATTATTTTTTTCTTTTATATCGCAACTCCCTAAATCGAGATTATGATGAAGAAATGATTATAATTATTAGATAGCACTATTATATAAATGGATTCACAAAAAATTTCAGAAAAATCGTCGGAGCCGTTTTTGAGAAAATCGCATTTTAAATTTTCAGCTCTTCGGAAGCCATCTTGAATTTTCAAAAAAGTAAAAAAAAAATGATTACGAATTAAAGTGATAAGCTTGTTCTTTCTATCAAATCTAAAACAAATTCAAATATCTTGCATTTTAATAGGTTTTTGTAATATTTTCGATTTAAAATTTCAGGTCGTGTAAACGGTGCTTTATATTTATTTTTTCAAAAAATTTTTTTTGTAAATTTGTAGAAATGTATGTTGTCCGTAATATTGTAGAACATTATATTTTTGTTGACCCCTTAACTGTCGAGAAAATCACAATCGTTTGTTTTTTTCATATGGCAGCCCATAGACACAGATTAGTAAGAGTATTGCCATAACTAATTTATTAAGTTAAAAACTAATAAATGGCAACTCTGAAAATTTAAAAAAAATTCTTCGAGCCGTTTTTGAGAAAAGTGCAATTTTATGTTTTTTTTGTATGGCAGCCATCTTGAATTTTCAAGTTGGTGTAATGCCATGTTATTCATACTTAATACATGTCCAAAAAAGTTGATGTAGCCAAAATTTGGTATCTCTAGGTCTTATACTTTGGAAAGTGACACACACACATACATACATACATACATACATACATACATACATACATACATACATACATACAGACGGACGTTTTTGAAAGATAGTGTTTTTTGGCATGTCCTGCACCAGGACAACTCATTTCCGTGAAAACCTCGAAATTTTTTTTTTACACCAAATCATAACTTTCTTTATAGCCTTCGGCTATAGCAAGAAAGTAAAAAAAACAATTCAATATAATCAATCACAAGCATAATGTATCACATTGAGATGTGATGGGCTAGTTTCAAATGAAAGTACGCACTTACGTCTGTCCCGAACACTTCGAACAGGCACATGCATATCGCCGCGATGCTTGTTAAGATTTGACCGATGAAAACCAATTTGAAAGTAGCCTGGAACTTTTTCTTGCATCTGAAAAGAAAAGAAATAGGAATGATTTCATGAATAATAAGGAAATTGAAAAGTTGCGGTTTTTAAAATAGCATAATGCCATAGTTTTTTTTTTTATGATTTATGATATTATTTTGATTTAATTTATAATTTTTGAAGGAATTCAAAGAAAACACTGTTTATTTTCACTAAAATTTATTTAGAAAGATTAAAATCTTTAAAAACAAATTACAAACGCGTTGTCGTATGACCTACTAGGTCGAAAACGCGTTTGTAATTTGTTTTTTAAAGATTTTAATCTTTCTAAATAAGTTTTAGTGAAAATAAACAGTGTTTTCTTTGAATTCCTTCAAAAATTATAAATTAAACAATATGAATTTTCACAGTGTTAATACACAAACAATACAAAATATATTATTTTGATATTTGTATGATGTATTTTTAAGTTGAGGCATGCAGAAAAACTTTGGAATTCTTATATTGACATGGAATAAAAGTAAAGATGAAGTGAAATAGGTTTTGAATGAATTGTGGTTAGAAATACAAAGTACAGAAATCAGAAAAAGGGAAAAAAACGGGTTTCTAAATTTTTGAAAAAAAAAGTAAAACTGCAACAAAGTAGCAAAATTCATAGCGCTTGCATCGAAAGCGCGTTAAAAAAACAGTAAGGAAATGAGGAAAATGGTGATTGACACAAAATAAAATGAAAATAAAAAATAAGATTTTTTTAAAGATAAGATAATAAGAATTTCAACGTAAGATAAACAAAGCGAAGAAATTGAAAAGGATGCACGACATTCGAGAGCAGGAATATAATAAAGAAGAATAAAGTATTCCAGATAGAATTATATTAACTTACTCGATTGTTTCTTTGTGTAGCTTCAGAGCATCAATTAGAAACAAATTCATTGCGTAACTCATTTCTTCAACAGAAAACTCTGAAGCGGGAAATGTTTCCTTTTCCTTTTCATTGAATCCAAACTCATCATATTCAATTGAATCAAAATCTTTCAAAAGCACAAACCTTTTTATTAAAATTTCAGATTCATCCGTTATGTTGGTTGATTGTGGTTTGTGGGTTTTGAATATGTTTGGGTATTTCTTTTTAAGCGTTAAAAACTGTCTTGAATTATTAACAATGTTCGCCATCATCAAACGAATTGTGTAAAATTGTTCAGAGATGTGCATTAGAATCAAAGCAGTCAAAGTGTCGATGGATGCTGTAAGACACCCCCCATACATAAGCAATATATTCTGGAACACCGTCGTGAAAATATAAGTGCCCCAGCTATTGATTTTGAAGGGAGTATAAACGAGAGCTTTTATGAAAGCTGTATTATTTGGCATTGTATATCTGTCCTCAGCTAGCTTTTTATAACACGAAACATTCAAACCCATGAAGCTTATGAACATTCCAATCAATAAAAATTTAGCAATCTTTTTGGCAGACTTTTCACGTTTTTCAAAATGATCAAATTTCACGTACGTGTGGTCAACCGTTTTTTGCAATACACTCATTATCTCTCTTAATTCTTTGTTTTTCAAAATCGTGCAAAATGCTTTCAAGACAATTAGTATTTGACTTGGTATCAGACACAATTGAAACAAGAAATTCTCGTAGTTTTCCGACAAATCAAATAGAGCAACAATTTCAGCTGGAAGCAAAAGAAACGAACCGCATGTAACAAGAACAAAAGAGTACAATCTGTACTTCCTTGTGTAATTGTCTCCTTTCTGGAAGGCTCCCAGTCCCAAGTATTTGAGGAATATTATGATGAATTTGAAGAGGATTGGTTTTTGGTTTTGCGGAGGCATTTCTTTGGAGTTGTATCAACAAGAGTAAAGTTTCGCCTTAGATTGATGGACGTGGGACGTTTTTCGAGTAATTTATAACACTCTGCGCGTTGGAGATATGTGGCGGAGTGTGGTTGTGACGTGCTAAAAAGACAGTCGACTGCTTTTTGTTTATTTTTAGAATAATATGAGATGTGACGCTTTTGGTTTTGTGGCTGCGCGTTTATTTATTTCGTTTCTGTATTATTTGGGTTTATTCTGCAATGTAGATTTCTAATGTTGGTTTATTAATTTGCTACATTTTTGGCATCGACAATTTTTGACTTTTTTGTATAGATTTCTTTTTAAGGTTTCGTTCTTTTCTATATTTAAATGTAATTTATTATTCGTATTCCTTGACTGATAGGTTGGTATGAGGCAGACCATCCATACTGTAATAAATGGTTCACTTTGCCAATGTCACCCCTGTGTCAGGGAAGGTCGGCAAAAGTTGTGGGGCTTATGTTCATTTGAGGCTTGGATTTTATTTGTAAGTACACATTCAGCATTTGTAAGCGCGAACTACACGTGTTGGTTTGTGGGCATACGAGTACATCTGAGAGCTTTGAATGAATATATCCCTGCAACTTAGATTATAGATTATAGATTGAGCTTTTATTCACGCCCATTAAAATATGGAAAGTATTAAAAAAACTTGTTTTGTAAGTTCATATAATCTATAAGACTAGGTTTAAAACAAAGTGAAAAAGCAGGAAGCTTTTGTAGTAACATTTTTTGAGAAAAACTCTAAGCTTTCATAGATGGGTTTCGTAGGTCCCATTTTTATTTTTATATATTTATACAAGGATAATTTATTAATAAGGTACACATAATTGAAAAGCGCCGGTTTTGTGTGTGTCACACCTCAAGGGCCCTCTCAAATCACGGAAATTTATTAACTTATCGATACTGCTAATTCTAAAAAAACACAATCATGTACTGTATAGACATGTGAAACCTGATTAGTTTTATAGGCAAAGTTATTATTTTTATTTAAGTTAGAATACTAAAATATCTTTTCTGAAAAGGGCTTTACCAAGTGACATATGGATAGAGGTTTTCATATGTATTGTAAATAGCACCAGACGATATCCAATCAGAAGGTCTACAGCATGATAAGTAGGCGCTCAAACTATTGATCTATTGATTTCAATCAGTACTTAATACAATTATGAAATTGAAAGTAATTTTATAAAACGTTGAGATTACAAGTTTACTTGCAAGATATTTGCGGAATAGCAGATCATTGAAGAAGGCGTAAAGTTGCTACTAAAAATATGTATTCAGGTAAATCCAGTCAATTGACCCATTCAACTTATACGGCACCAAATTATTGCTTGATTCAACTTATTTTTATTTTATTCTAGAGGTACTCAAGAAGAAGAAAATTTTAAGCGAAAGCATTATCAGAAAACTTTTTTTCTTTTCACATGGTCCGGTTTCGTATTGGATCCGGTCGCGGAATCAATGAGATTGCCGGACAAACCACGCCGGATCGTGTAAGAGTATACTAATACACCCCCACACCTTCTCTACCCGACTTCCGATCCGACATTGGACCGGATCGTGTGAAAATGAACTCAGGATCTTAATAACGTGCAGTGATATGAAACCATTGACTTATATGATTTATTTCGCAAAAACTAACGGACAACCAGCTTGAGTGCGAATTCAAATAGAGTTGACGCCTTCAAAAAGGTACCTACTCGTATCATTATTTTGTTAAAAAAAAAATGGATAAATTAAAATATATTATAATAAAGCATATTTTCGATTTGCGTTATTTGTAAATAATTTACGTACAATAAATACTGCAACGAATGACTGCGAATCGTACCCGACAATTATTTCCTTGAGCAAATTTAATTAGTCCAATTATACAGGTACATGATACTCCTTACAAGTTTAAGGGCTGCTCCACAAACCCCCTATTAGGGTACGTAATAACTCTTGTATTAAATCATTACGGGGAGCGATTACAATTGATTTACACCCCACCATTTATGGCCAATTTGTATCAATTTATATCGAGACCAAGATAATATATTCATAGAATCTGTATTACAAACACTCCTAAAACCCGGTATTTTCGACTTTAGTTATATTTTAGTTAACTATTTCTTTCAATTTCAAGGATGAGCTGTACCAGGACGCTGATGTGGTCTGCTCAATAAAGGTCAACAACGACTGCATTGATGCAACCTCAAATCAATATTTGATGTGTCAATCAAATATTGATTTGAGGTTAGTGCAACAGGCCCTAAATGTATTGAGTTTCAAAGGTTCATATATTAATATTCAAAACTCATATCAAGTGCATGCCCACAAAAAGACTCGTGTACATATGTTTGCGCTTACAAATGCTGTATGTTTACTTACAAATTAAAATCCAAATCTCAAATGTACATAAACCCTGCAAATTTTGCCGACCTTCCCTGAAACAGGGGTGACATTGGTAAAGTGAACCATTTTTTACAGTATGGGTGGTCAGCCCCATATCAACCTATAAGTCAAAAAATTAAAAATATTAATAAATATGAATTTTCACAGTGTTGATACACAAACAATACAAAATATAAATATCAAAAAGTTGGTTCCCATTAGTTAGTAGTATAAATTGAATGCAGAGCTGAGATTGAGTTACCAGTCTTGTAGAACTTTTAATTGAGGCTTAATTGAAGTTGGTTCCGATACGAAAGTCGATGGCGCAAACTTCTTACTTCCCTTCTGTCGGAGAAAACTGTCACTAACCACTTGTACTTAACAACTTGAACTAAACTAAACTATTGCGCTAAATACTAACTTACTCAATTTATCTATAAGTAGAAAAATATAAATATAATATTGTTGATAACTTATCAAACTAACATTTTCTAATCTTACCTTATTCTAAAATCTTTGACTTATAGGTTGGTATGATGCTGACCACCAGTCCTTGAAAAATTGGTTAATTTTTGCCAATTCCTCCCCAATCTCATTCAAAGTGAATTTCAAATCTCATATCATGTTTTTGGCTTTTCCGGGAATCGAACGATTTAATATTAGGACGATTAGCGCTGTTTTTATGAGAATCACAACTTAAGAGCCCTCTGCGAGCTTGGCCGTAACTATAGAAAGTGCCATTCTCAAGAAAGACGCAGTTGCTGCAAAGCTGGATGGAGCTTCGGCTTACCGGTCTTTTTTAAAGGTATATGAATATTTCAACCCAGCGAAAAGCATGTTTTAAAACATAAATATTTGTTGTGCATCGCCGGGATTCGAACCCACAACCTTCCATTTACGCGTACAAAGCATTACCATTAGACTAAGGACCGGTCTTTTTAAATTGTGATCAACAGTCATCAGTAGTAATCCAAGGTGAAAATAGCCATGATGATTGCCGATCTTCGATAGAAGTGCCACGAAAAGATGAAGAAGTCATAGTTGATTATAATTTAGCTAAGAACGGATTTTTAATTTTAAAAGCGTGCAAGTAAAATCTTCTTTTTTTCTGTTGCTTTCTGAACATTTTAATTGAATAAATACGAAATTTTAATTGAATAAATTGGAAACAATGGCAAGACGTCATTCCTTTCTGAAAGGAAAAAAACTTACTTTAGAAAGGCTTCGTGCAAACAATTATAATCATGAACATCAAAGGGTTTTTTTAATATTGATAAAAAATAAAACAAACGGGAAGAGACACGTGCCTGACACGTGAAGAAAATTGAAGGAGAAAGTTAAAAAGTTCAAAGTTCTGTGGGATAGAGATTCACGTGTACAATTTTTACTTATTTATTTGATACACAGGCGGGGAATATTAAAATATATAAAATATAAAGTTGAGACGAGAAAAATTAGTAGAAAAAGTGGAAGCAAAAAAAATGAAATATTTTTCTGCAAGCAGTGTTTTGTTGTGTCAGCCATTTGTATTTGTTGGTTGCCATCCTCTTAAGCTGTGAATAGGAGACATCCATGCCACTTCAAATCCTGGATATACGAAATAAGTACTTGGAACGTTCCGTAGTCCAGTGATAAACGCTTTTGACTCGTACTCAGGAGAAACGGGCTCGATTCCCAGCAGAGCACAAAATAAAAATAATTTATTATTCAAATATGCTCTCCGTTAGGTTGAAAAATACATCTGTTTTACCAAAGACCGGTCACCAAAAGTCCATCCAGCCTTACAAAAAAAAAATGGGCCTTGCTATCTATGGTGACGACTAAGCTTGAAGAGGGCTGTTGAGTTCTGAATCACACTAAAACAGCGCTTACCAAAAAAACATCCTAATATTTACCTTATTGATTTATGAAGTTCTTGGGCGACCTCTGCTCATTATCCCAAGATTTTTCCTTAAGAAATGTTGCTAAAAAAATGACATTTCATGTCTAATCGAATGTCCTATAAATCTGATTTTTTTCTTCATAATGTGACTTACAAGTTTTCTTCTTCGTTCCGCAACTCTCTTTGGTTGGATTATCAACCCGTGATGTCTTGGTCATGTTCCCCCAAATCCACATCTCGAATGATTCCAAGAGGTACCTTTCATACCTCCTTTCTTATCTTTGGATGGTCCAGGTTTCAGATACATAGAGCAAAACTGCAATGAAAGTATATAAATAAGTATAAAATACTGTTGCGAAGATAATTTTTTTTTGGACTGGTCAGTGAACGATAGCGAAATGAGTAAAGTATGTACGAAAGTAAAGTATGTGCGAAATGAGTATAGTATTGTTATGTAAATATGAAATATAAATATTTAAAATAAGTAGGTATTTGTTATACTTATAAGAATTCTGTATTGTATTGTGTGGGTAGGAATCATTGAATAAAAATACTTTATTGAATAACAGAAGCATCGAGAAATAATGATAACTACGCCTTTCTGGAACTGTCTCGCGAATATGGATCTAGATTGTACTGTTTTGAAGAGTATAAGAAGGGTGTGAGTTGCTTGCAGAGCGAGTATTCTACGAGCTTTACCATTACATTGACCTAAGCTAACCAGTGAACAGAAACCAAGTGTAATGGAATAGTCCAGACTACCTTTGTAAAAATAAATTATTAAAAGTGTAAAATATACAACTGTATAAGAAGACCAGTATTTTTAATTGGAAGACTTTTGAACCCTAAATTCGTAACAGTATGTACAGTGGAAATGAAGCATTTTAGAAGCATCACAGGAAAAACTCTAAGGGATAAAGTTAGGAATGAATGGGTAAAAAAATAATGTAATTTGAAAGAGGATGTAAAAGTTAAGGTACAAGATCGCAATGAGAGTGTTTGGGCATGTGGAAAGAATGAAAGATGATAGACTGACAAAGTATGTATACAAAGAAAGTGTGAAAGGAAAAATAGGGCAGGGACGACCGAGAAAAGTATGAGGTGATCAGATTGAGGAGATTGTGAAAGAATGGGGTATACAAAGTGAGCGTAAAAGAAGAAAATGCATGAAAAAGGTGATGGATATGAATGAATTGAAAGAGGTATGTAAGGATAGGAAAAAATGGAGGCAGCTCTGCAGAGGCTCTGGCCACCCCTAGTGGAATGGCGACAGAGTTACAGTTACAGTTACAGTCAAAAGTGATGGAATTTGTTTTGCACTCCTGTCCAAGAGAAAACCGTATAATACGAAAGGATGAACTTCGAAATAATCTTTAAAGAAACAGCCGTCTCTTATATTACTCTGGATGGGTTAGTTAGAAATTATACACGCTAACAACAAATTCATACACTACTTGTATTTGATAGTAAGATGATATCCATGTGGTTATTAATTCATTCTAAGGCTTCGTCCTTTGTGGTTTTCGATTGAACCGCATTCCCCGTTGGGTAGAAGTTCATCGATTGTCAGATTGTGGTTGTCTAATGTAATAGTGTAAAGGTGATGGTGTACAATTTTCAATAGTGCACGGAGAATGGAGATGATGCTAAGCCATTCAATTTTCCAATAGCTTTCATATGATTTGGTCGATAGCTCAGGTGGTAGAGTGCTCGCATTCCATGCCGAGAGCTCGGGTTCGAATCCCATCGAGGCGAGGGTGTCAGAAATGATTTCCCGTTTCGGTGTTTATTTCAAACCCTAAAATAAAATACCGGCAAGGTTTACTCAGCCTTCACAATAAATGAGTACTAGCCCCCTCGGGAGCTGGGAAACCCCGACTTCAACTGAAGTGGTCAGCGTAAGGCCGGCCCCCTTACCTGTAAAAATAAATAGGTTCAACTCGTCACATGCGACCCCTTCGGGGATAACGCGGCAAGAAGTTACACTATATGTGCAGCTTAGTTGCGTTGCGTTCATACATTACTTGCAGATGTCTCTCATCTAAACAATACATAATAATCATTGGTATCAATAAATTAAAATCCGAATTTTCTTTCATTATGTAGAATATGAAGGTGTCATATTTTACTGGGTTCAACTAAACAAAAATTGTGGTTATTTATTTTGCACAATTTATTTTAAATACGGTTCACATTTAGAGTTAACTTTACACCTACACAATGCCACGGTCACACAATACAACTCTTTAGCTCGACGGCTCAGATACAAGTTTTACACTAGAGATAGATTTGGCCCTTTATATAGCAGGCGATAGCAGGCATAGGATGATTCTTGAAACATTGGGAACTGGAACATGGGAGATTTTGCTAGAATATTATATTTAGAATATTCAAGAAAATACTCCCACAATATCGAACAAATAGAAAAATTATTTAAACACCTACATCTAGAGATGCAGGCACGCACATACACACAATCACACATTCGTTACAAAGGTAAGGATGAATTAGGATTGGCTTCTAAATTAGAAATGTGTAAGCTTGCTTGCCACCCACGATTTACAAAACCCCTGTCTTGTTATAAGAATTTTAGAAAATCAATGAATTCCTTGACTTATAGGTTGGTATGAGGCTGACGACCCATACTGTCACCCCTGTTTCAGGGAAGGTCGGCAAGAGTGGTAGGGCTTATGTTCATTTGAGATTGAGTTTTTATATTGTAGATCCACATGCGGCATGTGTTAGCGCGAACTTATACATGTCTGCTTGTGGGAATGCGTTTAATATGAATCTTAAAAAAAAAATATCTTTGCAGCTTAGATTTAGAATAAAAATCCCTCTATCTTAATGTTTTGTTCTGTAAAAACATAACATTGTTTTGTGAACAAAGTTAGAAAAGATTATCATAAGAGCTAAATGAAGTGAAATACAATTGGTTTTTTATCTGTACAATCCATGACATCTTTCGACAAAAAAATATTCATTTTGCTCTCAATTTTACCTTGTATTATCAACTCGTACTCTGCATACCATACTAAAAAATGCAGATTTATTTATTGTTACTTGAACACAAAAATAATCGCTTTCAAAATTACTAGCAAGTTTTGTATTGGACTGTGCCCATATTAATCTGCTGGGACGGTCGCATGTTGTATCCGATATCTTATACACGTCCGTACGCTTGTACAATCATGTACGCGACTACCTCACGAGATTAAAGTGACGTCAAAAGAGCCGAGAAATCCCTAAGGTGATGCTTTCAATACCTTGCCAACAGAGGAGAAATAAAAACAGAAAAATATCACAAAAAATATTAATTTGTGGGGGAAGCTTTTATTTTGAGGATACCTTTATCTAATAAACACGAAATGAACACAATCCAATTCGGCCGTCATTTTTATTACAAATCCTACGTATTTTTTGCTTTAAACATTATTCAATTTCCTCCATTATCAGTCGATATTCTGCTAACATCTAAATAGAAGAAGCCTATTTTGTGAAAAGGAGAAAATCTTGAAAGAGGTTGTTAACAATGTGGTCCGAACATTTTTGAATTTGGAACTTTTTTCTCGATGAGCAAACGTCAGTCTTGTATGAGGCTGTCGTTCATAGCAACTAGCAACAAAATATTTGTATGTATTTTCCTTAGCAGCACAGTGAGGTGATAACACAATATTGTCTATACCAATTCACGTATGGACTTTGTAAACAACTCGCTTGCCTAGTTGGTTGAAGAGTTTTCATAATGCGATTTTTTAACATACTTTATACTTTTTTTCGTATTGGAATTGCATTTATTCATGTAGTATAACAAAATATTCATAGGTTTTTTCCTGTTTTTTGTATTCATAGCCTCTTCATAGTTCCTTGACTTATAGTTTGGTATGCGGCTGACTACCCATTCTGTAGAAAATGGTTCATTTTGCCAATATCCCCCCTGTTTCAGGGAAGGTCGGCAAGAAGTCGGAAATCGGGTTTTTATGTTGTAGGTTCACATGCGGTATGTGCAAGCGCGAACTTATGTGTATCTGCTTGTGAAAATGAGAATAAAATGAATTCCCAATGTTACATACTTTTGCAGTTTAGTTTATATTAGATTAGGCTCTAAGAAAAAAACGATACTAAAATTGAAAACCTGAGGTTGTCGAGGAATTCTTTGCTTACGCACACACTGTACTTACCCATATGCATGTGTGCAGAGGTCTTGACCGGTTGTATAATCTCATGTCCACTTTCATATAAGTCATTCGGCTAGCTGCGCGTCCTGGGAGGAACACCCGCACTGCTAAATTATGTGGATATCGCCTCTCCAGGGTAATGGACTTTTCACAGATTATGAGCTTCAACCGGATTTATGGGAATCCATGCAACGCGATATGCATATTGTGGCTCCAATAAAATATGCATAAGTACTTAAATATTGTACTAGATTATACAACATAATAATGTATTTTTGTGAATGTATAGGTTCATGCCTGCGTGTTTTTGTGATTCTGTGCCTAGGCATATTTACTGGCTATGTATATTTGTGTGTAGACGTAAGTGTTTGATATTTTGTACCTTGTACTTCTCGCACTCTGAATACATCCATTCTAGAGGCGTCTCGGATGGTCTGGAACACGCGAAAATAGGCCTTGGTCACATATAAATATAGGCTTCGGTTCCCTGAAGCTTCAATGGCCCTCCAACGCCGTGAAACCGACAATACAGAAGTAACAGAGTGAACCATATTATGCAATCGATTTGTTAAAAATAAATACTCTAAAATAAATTCATTCGAAATGTAAATTGTTTTAACGAAAATTTATTTATTTACAAAAATACAGTATTCCCACAGTGTGTGTGGTTTGACAAGTAAAAAAACAGTTTTAAGTTACATTTAAAAGATCTTAAAATAAGTACAGATAGCTGAATACACTAATTTAATTAGGCGTTTGTTAATGTGTGAAATGATTACAATATACAATACCAAATAAATGACAGGAACATAAAATAAGGAAGAGGAGTGAAATGCGGCAAATAAACTGCCCATGAGTTGCAAGGTTACAAAATGTTTTACAAAATCTAGGTTAAGAATTATTTTTAATACTACTAATATCACAATTAAAAATAGAAATAAATGCAAGTTTTGTGACACTTCAGAATTAGTAATTTGAGTGTAAAAGAAAAAAAAACAATAGAATACCATATACATTCAATACCTTCATATCTATTGAATAATGTAACGTAGCGCCTAGATTCATTCACTGGGCGTAGCACAGGTAAGCCTTAAAGTAAGTAAGTACTTATATTAATAGATGATTCCTCATTCGCCTTAATTTAAAAAGTAGAATAAATAGATTTTTTTGTTTTTAAATTAAGTAGGCACACAAACTATAGGTACATTCAACTTCAATAAATATTCTATGGCATTTTTTTACATTCAATATTTAACATTATAAATATCTATATTTTTCTCCATTTCAATACAAAGCACCTTAAGTGGAAGATAGATTTCTGAATACCTTTATAATTATAAATATCGGAAAATACTTGTAGCACATTTTTTTTAATACTCTATATTTTCAATAAATATCTATTCGTTTGTAGCGTTATCAAATTTAAGAAGGTAGGAAAAATATGCTTTTACATTGTATTTTATGAAAATATTTATTCAGTTTTGTTTGAGAATTGTTAAGTATGATTTTCATGTACTATGTTTATTTGTACTTATGAGTAAGCAGGTAAATTGCACAAATTTAGGTTTATTAATTTTAAGTAGTAGATGCCACAGCTTACAAAAATTAAGTTTTTTACATAGGTACACATAAAATTTTGTAAATATATACTTAGCACCGAGTTATAGTATCATTCTCTTTATTAATACAAATAGATTCTAAATATTTAGAATTCATCTCATCCATTTCCTTTCCTTTTGTTTCTGGAACAAACGCTAGAACAAAGCATAATCCTATTATGGAAATAAAGGAGTATATCCAAAATGTTCCATCTAGACCAAATGTGGCTTCAAAAGTTGTGAAACTCTTCAAACTCAAAAAGGCACAAAAATAGCTGAAAGTAGTCGCCAAAGAGCTGCCTAGATCTCTGTACTCCAAAGGAAACAGCTCAGCAATTAAGAGCCAAGATATTGGACTGATTCCTAACGAAAATGCTATGGTAAAGACTAAAATACAAACTAAGGAAATAGAGTCATATTGTCCATCGTTGAAACCAGTTTTCAAATTGATGCAAAATCCGTAAGCAAACAAAGCGGAAGACATTAAAACTCCGCTAGAAATCAAAAGAGGAAGTCTGCCAACTTTGTCGATGAGCAAACCTGATAGGCACGATGCTAAAATTTGCACAGCGCTCATTGAAATCGCTACACTATGCGGGTTTATTTCACCAAACGTTTTGGTGAAGATTGGCACGGCATATGATGTGAACGATTGTGCACCAGAGAATCTTTGGAACAGCATTAGACCACATGTGATCAAAACTGGTCTCATCAGTCTCGCATTGAAAATCTCTCTACTGAAGCAATTCCTTGCTTCTGAAGTCAGTCTATTTGCTTGGATGTTTGTTCTTATAGTTGTCAACTCTTGTCTTACGTCAGCATTTTCTCCCCTCAACCACTGAAGAGACTTTAATGCTTCTTGGTCTTTATTTCTGAGACATAGGAAGCTCGGTGTTTCTGGTAGGAACAAAATTGATAGGAAGAGAAGTAGTGGTGCTGCGGCCACCACAAAAGCCAAGTTTTTCCAGTCTAAGTAAGCACCAGCTGTGAAGGTGATGAGAACTCCCAGCTGGTTCAGAATTTTGAGGAGGGAAGATAGGCAGCCTCGCACTTCTGGGACGGAAATTTCACTGATGTAAACCTGTAACAGAAAGAAAACATTACAACTTGCTAAAGAACAAATAAAAATAAGGAGGAAAAAATTAGGAAACAGGATTTTTGGTAAACACATTTTTAACAACATCTTAATTACTTGGAGCATTTTATCAGGTTCATACAATCGATACTTCTATTTTTAATGTGGTTAATCTTTATTATTACTAAAAAACGGAGTTTTCCTTTTTTTAGATTTCCAAGGGACCTAAATGCCTTTCCTAACAACCTCACGCAATTTACATCATTTTTGTTTACTCTGATAATGTTATATATTTATGGAATCAATCAGGTTTTGGAATAAACACCGAAACGGGAAATAATTTCTGACACCCGCGGTGGGATTCGAATCCGAGCTCTCGGCATGGAATGCAAGCACTCTACCTACATAGTTATCAACCGAAAGCTGAGCTTCATCCCAAAATATCTGAGATGTGCAGCCGTGACATAAAACTTGGGATAGAGACACAAAACCTAAATCCAATTACCTGTGAGACCATTGAGATAATGGCGCAGAGGAACCCTGCACTCATGGACGTGGCCATCAGCATGCTGGCTGACTGCGCGTACTTGGTGAGGACCCACGTCATGGAGAACGGGAGGCTGATGAAGAGGAGGACCTTACGTCTGCCCAGGCGCATGGTGGCTCCACCTAAAATACCTCCAAACACAGCACCTGGGAAACAAAACAATCATTCCATATTTATACCAGATATGAATGTTGGCCCATCAGCAGCAAACTGGTGTCTTTTTTATGATTTCGTCCCCACAGTGCTTGATGATCTTTCAATGAAATTGCTATTCAAATTAATTACATTCTACATAATCTGAGCTAAGAAAAAAACGTAAAACACGATAATGTGAGAGTTGTTTCACATATTTTTTAAATAAATTTCCAGTTTTCATAAGACTCATTGATCTAGTACACTAAAGTACACAAACATTGCTCATGGTAAATTATCTCTGATGGGCATAAAACAAACAAGCACTTAGGGGACGATTCGGTAAATTAATACAGAAATGCCATGTCTTTTTCAAGTCTCTTGAAACACAGTATTCTTCTCTCAACTACAATCCAAAATTATTTTCAAGTCATTAAGAAGCAAAAATTGTTGAGTTTTATCCATGTTTGATTAGTATGTATTACGACAGTATCAAAAACAGTCATCTTATGCCCGTAGGACTTCGCTGCCTTAGTTCTCGTTTATCGTATACGCCATTGAGAAATTTTAACATGAGCAATGTTTGCATGTGTACTGGACCAATGTGTCTTATGAAAACAAGAAATTTATTTAAAAAATATTTAAAAGAACTCTCACATTATCGAGATTTACGATTTTTCTTAGCTCAGATTGTGTAGAATTTGATTCATAAGACAACTGCATGAAAAAGTCACATTTGACAAGATTGGCGTATACGATAAACAAGAACTGGGGGAGCGACTTAACGTACAGTCCGGTTTATTTTTCTCAGTGTGGACACTTCGGATGATCCTGAGCCGTTGAAAATTACCCGAGATTCGCTGGAAGTTAAGATTACAATCCCAGTTTCATATTATTTGTTATTGAAAAAAGGTATAATGTATAATCAGATCCTCTGTTAAGAGCTTTGTCAAAATCGGGATATATACTGTTACGATATGTAGTTGTGTGTTGTGTTTGCCTGTATGAGTTAATCTTTGAAGTAAAAAGATGTTAGTTACTACTTATAAGAATAATAATATGTTCGAGATTGCTGGAGTGTTAGGCAGAATGTTATGGTAAAATCTAGCAAGTAGCGATTATCCATGTTTCTAGAATGATCTTTATTCTTAGGGCCTGTTGCACCAACCTCCAATCAATATTTGATTGAAGCATCAAATTTGATTGCTTAGTTCTGGTAAGGACCTCGGTTAAATATTTTTCAAAAGTTGGTAAAAATGTGATGGAATTTGAACAGGAAATATGATTCACATCAGCTGACTTACGTATATGCAATCAATTGTTTGATTTGAAAGGGAGAAATCCCACTTAATTTTGATTTTCGTCTGATTGGAGGTTGGTGCAACAGGCTCTTAGTAATATAAAGTAAGGCCCAAAACTCCCTATAGCTTCAAAAATCAACCGACCATTGTATTTTACTGGTGTTAAGTGACTCGGTGTTCGAACAGAATCTAAAATAAATTGTGTGAAATAGATCACCGCAGTTTTTATTAAATAGAACCTGCGTAAAAACATAATACTAAAAAATATGTCATCTTTTTGAGTTTGCGTGTTTTACCTATCTGCAGATGACGTGCGGTGTGACACAGAATGGCATAAATTTGTTGGCGTGGAATAATCCCTACAACATGAAGGTACACTGTGGCCAAGAGATAAACTGCTTTTTGGAATAGTAAACGACTACACTGGGATGTTTTCCTTCAAAAGCTTTTCTTAGAAGTTGTAGCAAAACGAATAAATATAGTGTATTTTAACAATATGTAAAATACATGATTACTCATAGGTACATAGTTGTATCTAGTCACTAAATCAGTTAAGTCCATAATTGAATGTAAGCAGTAAGTCATAACAATGTTTCCAAGCAGACACTGATGTTTAATTCGTCGTCTCATAAATTTGAGTTAAATAAACAATGGTAATTTATGTTAATCCATTATCTAATATAGGTATTATGGAAATTCCACGGAATAATCAATCAAATACTCATTAATATCAGAATATTAATGCCTTTCAAATGTTGGTTATTTGTCTATTGTGTAAATTTAAAAATCAATAAGGATTTGCATGACATTAAAGCAGCCATTAAAATTTACCTTTCGACAGTTTGTTCACGCAATTTTACGATTTTTTTTCGGACAAATGGCCCACAAAACAAATGATTTGTCAAAAATCAAACTAGAGGACAAATCATCCGTACAATGGATCGTAAACAAGACAAATCGTCGACAAGAGACATTAGTTTGTAACAATAAGGTGACCTAAAATAGTCCACACAATTTGTTTAGGGCAAATCAATTATAAGTTTTGTAACAATATACAAATCATTAACAAGACCAATCATCTTTTGGAAAATTGTTCACACGATAAATGATCTACACGCTAAACCGTCCACACTAAAAATTGTGCACGTGGGGAATCGCCCATACGACAAATCATCCATTAGGCAAACAAATTTCATAGATTTCTTTAATGTTTTTTTACAATAACGACTTTACAATAAAGGACAAATAGTTACTTAACATTAACATTTTTTTAACTAAAAAAATCGATCTCGTAACAAATTGTCTACCAGACAAATCGTACCTACATACCACAAATAAACCACAGATAAGTTTTATTTGCTTTTTAAGTCTAAGCCTTAAATTTCGATTATGAGAAAAGTTAATTAAAAAATTAAATTGAACACTTTTAAGCTCTTTAATCTCTACGCAAGGTTTTTTTTGACTAAGTACCTTTTTTCTGTAAATATCTCATTATATTCTTGCTCCGAGTATTGTTACAGTAGAGTTTAATTTGTGCTCTGCTCACAAACTTGAAATTGGTAGGAATCGCGTTTGTTGTTATGCAATCGTAAGCTCATTAAACTAACTTGTAATCAGCTTATGTGACTAGAGCAACGATTGGAAAATTGAAAACTATTCGTTGTGCACAACGGAACCATGTATCTTACGAGAGAAAAGCAATGTGAGCCTTATTTATTGAAACAAGAACGACTATAATCGCTTAGCTAAAGATATAAAATGGGACTTCGAGGCTTTTATGTTAATGGAGCAGAAATAACAAGGTTAAGTCTTATTGCTTTAATTATAAAAAAAGAAAAAAATGTATAAGCTGTAATTTGTAGATTTGTAAAATTAATTATGTACGAACATGCAGCGCGGGATACCTACTCATAACAATGTATGTTTTTATCTGTTTTAGGTCTAACAATAATGTTTAAAATAATTACCTACCTACAATATTTCAATCGAGTTTGGAAAATGTCGATTCGAAGGTTACACTTTTAGGGCTAACGATAGCCAATAGCATTTGTTCCTTGATTTATAGGTAGGTATGAGGCTGATCCCAAATACTGTAAAAAATGGCTCACTTTGCCAATGTCACCCCTGTTTCAAGGAAGGTCAGAAAGGTTCATTGGAAATCGGGTTTTTATTTTGTAAGTCCACACGCAGCATGTGTAAGCGTGAACTTATACGTGTCTGCTTGTGAAAATGCATGTAATAGGAATCCTAAATCTATCTTTGCAACTAAGATTATAACAAAAAAAAGCGTAATACCAAGGAATAAACATTGTATAAAAAGGCGCGATTCTTAGTTATAAATATCATATAGAGTTAAACCTTAGATTAAGAAATGGATGACTAAGGTACACGGGTTTAATATTAAACCCTGGGTTTGCTTAGATCTAAGGTGTAAGCTTGCGGTTTAGATGGCATCCGGTTTTAACACCAAGTGATAAATTAATACACCATAAGGTAATTTATACCATGGTCTGTAATTTAAGTTGCAAAGATATCTTGACATTTGAAATTCATATTCAATGCATGCTCACAAACAAACACGTGTTAGTTCGCGCTCACAACTGCTGCATGTGTATTTAATCTGTGATGTGTAGGTACTTACAAAAGAAAATCTAAACCTCAAACGAACATAACCCTGCTACTTTTTTAACCATTTTTTTACAGCATGAAGGTTCAGCCTCATACCAAACTATAACTCGAAAGGAATCTAAAAATGTAAATCTAAGCTGCAGAGATATGTATCATTCAAGATTAATATTAAACACATTCCCACAAGCAGACATGCCCGCATGTGGACCTAAAATATAAAAACCCAATCTCAAATGAACATAAGCCGCAACTCTTGCCGACCTTCCCTGAAACAGGGGTGACATTGGCAAAGTGAACCATTTTTTTCAATATGGGTGGTCAGCCTCATACCAACCTATAAGTCAAGTAATATAAATAAATTTAATTATTTCAATATGCCTACACAGGTACATCTTAACGAATTCTTCAAATTCTAGTTTTAAAAAAATTGACACTAAGTAAAATTTTATTGATTGTAGAGGCGTTCGCTTTGTAACATCCATCTTAAAATAAAACAACTTTTTTACTCGCCGTATTCGAAAACAAAGTTGTTTTAATATTTTTTAGTGTTGATCTGTTAACACAGTGAAAGTCCATTTTTATAAATATTTAAAAATATAAATGGTTAAACATTGTTTTAATTCACTTTATTTTATTTGTTTATGCTCGAATATTTTCGCCTAATGAGGCATCTTGTACGCACAAGATTTAAAGAACATTCCAGAGCACTCAGAGGCTTATCTGCATACTCTGAGATGGCAGACCATTGCATTGATAAAGACCATACTTTCGATATTACCAATGTAGAGGTAATGCACTCTGAGTGTGAAGTGAGGAGACTGATGGCTCTGGAAGCGTTGGAAATCTACAAAAATAAAAATAAAGACTTAGTGAATGTGCAGATTCCCTATGTTTCACCAATATTGCAATAATTTTGTTTTTTATTTGTTATTATTATTATTATTTTTATTTAACTAACATATTTTATTTTTATTGTATTAAATTTTTTAATTTCATTATACCTAACACTAATGCATTTTTGAATCTTAAAATTTTTGTCTATGAATTTTGCTTTTGTTTTGAAAAAAAGTTGTTTTGAAAATTGTTTGGAAAATTATTTTATAAAAATATATTTGTAACCATTCTGCTCTTGAAGATGCCTCATTAGGCGAAAATATTCGAGCATAAACAAATAAAATAAAGTGAATTAAAACAATGTTTAACCATTTATATTTTTAAATATTTATAAAGTTGTTTTATTTTTTATCTTTAAAACAACAACAAAAATGTTTACCACAAAGCATCATCTTTCTAATATCTAAACTATGGAAAAAAAACTTTTAAAATACGAGTATCATATACCTATAAAAAAAATGCAATTTTTGTTACCTTATAATATTTTCGATTAATACATCTGGCCTACTCTTCCCCATAGCTTTTACGCGGAGCTTAAAATAGCTTAATATTCAAACAATGTAATTGCTTGATTATTTATATTTCTGGTAAATTACCACAACACGTGCCGGTAAGACACGATATGGTAAAAATAAAATATAAAACAACACGTGCCGGTAAGACACGATATGGTAAAAATAAAATATAAAACAACACGTGTCACGAATAAAATAACACTTGATCAAGTACACACAGTACACATTTATTTTTCTTTTTCGTAGTTCTCTTAGTAGTTGTTATTTTAACGTTAGTATTTTTCTGTGACCATGTGATCCATTTCACTTAGAGCTCAATCTACTAACAAATCTTCTAACTTATTAATCAATAAGAGAGGAAATTGTAAAGACAGACCCAGAAGAAGACCTCGTACCAATGTGTTGATCTGAGATTTTCTGGAACAGAAGGACTTTGCTGTCATATTTCGCCACTGCTGAGAGAACTGCACTGGCTGAGGGTCCGAGAGAGGGTGGAATTTAAGTTGTGTCTCACTGTACATAGGGCCCTGAACGGCACGGCACCCCCATGTCTCGCTGAGCTATGCTCTGTCGATGGGACTTCAAAAAGACCACTACGCTCTGCCCTTACTGCTGTCAACAAGGGTATAGTGCCCAATAGAGCAAACACATCAAATTTTGCAGACAGAAGCTTTGCGGTGGCCGGGCCGGTTGCCTGGAACAATTTGCCCATCGGTGTTCGCGCGAACCAGCCTACCACCACCTTCAGAAAGGAACTGAAGACACTACTTTTCTCCAGAAGCCATGGCGCCCTTGAGATGGTCCTGGACCATTAAATGGCGCCACAGGAAAGAAATCATCCATCATCATCATCATCATCTAAGCTCTGTAAGTACTTGTGGTTGAGACAAGTGAAAAAAGTGTACATGTATTCGGAGAAAATGTTGAAGGAAAAAGAGGCAAGAGAGGACCGAGAAAAGTATGTCTTGATGGCACACAGTTAAGGGTTAAAAGGCGGGCATCTGTAATCTAAGCTGCAAAGATATGTTAACATTTGAGATTCCTATTTAATGCATGCTCATAGACAGGCACATGTAGGTTCGCGCCTATACATTCTGCATGTGTGCATAAAAATAAACAAAACCTCACATGAACATAAACATTGCAACTCCTGCCGCCTTTCTCTGAAACCGGGGTGGCATTGGAAAAAGTGAACCAATTTTTACAGCACGGGGGGTCAGCCTGATACCAACCTATCAGTCTGAGATTTTCTGGAACAGAAGGACTTTGCTGTCATATTTCGGAATTTTTTTTTTTTTAATTTCGGAATTCTTGTCGCTGGCGCCAATGGCGACGCGCTGTATCTCGAGAGCTCCGCGCTTTTTATTATTATAAATAATTTTTGCAGTCGGACTATTATTAATTCTGTGTTCTTGTGTTTTTAAAATCATTGTAAGTTTTAATTTTTAAATGAATTATGTGAATCATGTTTTATTAAATAAAATAATAGAGTGACAAGTACCAAGTGAGCAAAAGTTATCCAAATTAAACTACCCACTCGAACTTAAAACAATAATAAGTGTCATTTGATTTAAAATTGAATAAAGCAAATTTAACGATTCAAATCTACTCGACAAAAGAACTCTCTGCACTTAAAGACTCAACATATTTAATAAGTGATTCAACATTTAAAACTATCCGTGAGAATAACTTGTGCAGAGGAGTTAAAAGAAGACCAAGAGGCAGACGAGGCGGCCGCAATGACCGCAGAAACCCGGGGACAGCTGCAGACAAGGAGGGGCCCGTGGAAGCTGACAATGTCCACCGCCCGGAATCGAAGGAAGTGTCAAATGGCCTCTGCGGAGGTGTTGAAGCTGACAATTCTGTCAGGAATGGAAGTGTGTGTAAAAGGAAGTATGTGAAACAGGAAGAATGGATATTTGCAACGTGGAATGTTAGAGAATGGAATGACTGTAAAGAGAATGAAATTACTGATATTATGGAAAAGAGAAGAATACAAGTGATGTGCGTGACTGAAATAAAAATGATCGGGGATGGAGAAAAGGTATTGAAGAATGAGGAGTATTTTATTTGGAGTGGAATTAAGGATGGATATAAGAGACAAGGCGTGGGAGTAATTTTGAGCGAACGGGCTAAAATGTGTGTAAGTAATTATGAAAGAATATGTCCTAGGATTCTGTTGGTAAGAATGAGATTAGGACGTGTGAAAATTCTAATGGTAGCGTGTTATGCTCCAGTAGAATCTGATAGCAGAGAAGAAAGAGATGAATTCTGGGAGAGTGTAAATAATGTACTAAGAATGAAAGATGAGAATGAACGAATTATCTTATTAGGAGATATGAACGGATGGATTGGTATGAAACGAGATGATTGCGGAATGGTTGTGGGTCCGAGTGGTAGAGGAAGGATGAATAATAATGGACGAAAGCTTGTCAATACATGTATAGAACACAGACTTTTTGCAACAAACACCTGGTTTAAACACCAAGACTTGCATCTCTATACATGGCAAAATAGGGCAGGCAATCGAACAATTATTGATTATATATGCGTAGATGAAAGAATGAGAGGATATGTGAGAGATGCAAGAGTGTACCGTGGAGCTGAACTCAGCACAGACCACTATTTGTTATGCGCGAGAATAATGGTAGGGGATTGTAAGAAAGGAAAGAAAAAAATATTGTTAAGAATGAAAAGAATAAAAGTGGAAAATTTGAACGATGACAATGTGCAAGATGAATATCAAAGTGAGATTGCCAAAAGATTAAATATGGATGAACTACAAAAAATGAAAGATGAAGGATGTGTGGAAAAAGTGTGGCAAATGATGAAGAAAGAACTGACCGAATCTGCTAGGATGACATGCGGAGAAACAAATGTTGGTAAGAAAAAAGGTGATGCCTGGTGGAATGATGGAGTGAAAGAAGCAGTAGAGCAAAAGAAGGAAGCGTATATGAAATGGTTGAAAGATAAAGGTAATTTAAATTTGGAAATGATGTATAAAAGGGCAAAAATGAATACTAAAAAGCTTGTATATGAAAGTAAGATGGAATTAGAGAAGAAAAATAATGAAAAGGCACAGCAGGACTTCCACACCAACAAAAAAATGTTCTGGAGTTGGGTTCGGAATAATAACGAAAGTGTGGGAGCAACAACTCCGGGCATAAAGAATGCGCAGGGAGTCTTGCTGTGGGATGAAGATGATGTATGTAATAGATGGAAAGAATACTTTGAAGAAATATTAGGACAGGGTGAAAGAAATTTATATGAATGTGACCCTACAAATGAAAGTAATGAGGATATTTTGAAAGAGGAAATAAAAGCAAGCATAAAAGAGCTGAAGAATGGAAAGGCTGCAAGTATGGATGGATTGAATGCTGAGATGTTAAAGGCAGGAGGAGAATATGTGGTAGAGTGGATGTTTGAATTATGCAAGATGTGTATGAAAGACAGGGTAGTACCGATGGACTGGAGAAAGGCGGTCATTGTCCCTATTTACAAGGGTAAAGGGGACAAGAAAGACTGCCGTAACTTCAGGCCCATTAGTCTCCTTAGTATACCTGGGAAAGTCTTATGCAAAATTGTCATAAAAAAAGTGAGAATGGCCACCGATCACAGGGTCTCTGATATTCAATCTGGCTTTATGCCAGGACGAGGTTGTGTGGACCAAATCTTTACTCTCAGACAGATTGTTGAAAAACATCTGGCTGTGGGGAGGGTGGTCTACGCAGCATTCGTAGATCTCGAGAGGGCCTTTGACTCGGTGGACAGATGTATGCTGTGGAATGTTCTCAGGAAGTACGGTGTGAATGATAATCTTCTGAATGTGATACGTGCCATCTATGAAAATAGTTCGGCATGTGTAAGAGTGGATGGGAGATATAGTGACTGGTTTGATGTATATAAGGGAGTGAGGCAAGGCTGCGTGATGAGTCCATGGTTGTTTAATATAATCATGGACAGTTGCATAAAAGAAGCTGGAATATCAGAGAGCGGAGTGAAAGTGGGTGAAACAAGAGTTGGAGTACTTCTTTATGCTGATGATGCTATAGTTTTAGCTGACTCGGCGGAGGAACTCCAAACGATGTTAACCAAACTAAATGATGCATTTTGTAAGAATAGCTTGAAAGTAAATGCGAATAAGACAAAAGTATTAGTTTTTGACAGGAATGAAGTATGTGAGGAACTTACAATTAATTTGAATGGAATAAAAGTTGAAGTAGTGAATGAGTTTGACTATTTAGGAAGTAAGTTTGAGGCGAATGGTAAGATGACGAAAGAATTAGAGAAGCGTGCCAGCAAAGGAAGATGCGTGATAGGAGCGTTTGGTAGAATAGCGAAGAATAAAAGGATACCAAAGAAAATGAAAATGGCGGTACACAATTGTATTTTGTTGCCGACCCTGATGTATGGAAGCGAGTCATGGACGTTGAATGAAAGAGAAGTAAATAAGGTATGCACCGTAGAAATGGCCCATCTGAGAAGTATGACAGGAAAAACACTGAAAGATAGAGTGAGAAACGAATGGGTTCTAAATGAATGCGGAGTAAAAGAAAGCGTGAAAGTGAAAGTTCAAAGAAGTGTGATGCGATGGTTTGGACATATTGAAAGGATGAATGAAGACCGACTGACAAAAAGAGTGTATAAAGGGAATGTAACAGGTAAGCGTGGAAGGGGAAGACCTAGGAAACAATGGATTGATCAGATAAATGAGATTGCGAATGAATGGAATCTACAGAGTGGAAACAAGAGAAGAGCATGCATGAAAAGAGTGATGAAATTAGATGAGATGAAAGAAGTATGCAAGGACAGAGTCAAGTGGAGGCACTTGTGTGGAGGTACTGGCCACCCCTAGAGGAAAGGCGGCAGGATACAAGACAAGACAAGACAAGACAGTCAAGGAGCACGAAAAATTATAAATAATTTACAAAAAACAACTTAAACTACTCTGCTAAAACTGTGCTATTCCGAATAAATTAGTTACACACTTAAGTAGGTACGTAGATGGTGTATTTTGTATGGTTGGCCTTCTGCTGTGGAATGCCTTACTTCATGAGCTGATAGCTACGGAAAGGACAGGTGCATTTTGGTTCGGATAAAAGACTGTTTTTTTCAAGAGATTGTACAAAACGGCGCAAAAATAACTGTGAAAAATGGAATGAAAAGAAAGATTTAGGTATGCATTGCGAGAATTATAAAAGAACAAGACAAACATGAGAAGCAGAGGAAGATTTCAGTGCGAAGTCTATAGCTACCCTAAGCAGAATGGTAAGAGAATAATAATAAATTCGTTGCGAAGTCTCTAGCCACCCCTAGCAGAATGGCGACAGAGTAACAGTTACTGTTATGCTTAAACACTTTATTCGTATAAATGATTAAATGCATTTGGGCGAGCATCTCTTCTCTTCGGTTTGTATTAATTATAGCACAGCGCACCCATTGTGGTTTGTGCAATGCTCCCGGCCCGTCATCAGCCGCCCAGAGTGCACCATCACTGTCCCTCTCTGCCCCGCGGGACGCTGCCTGATGTTTTGATAGATGGAGCGAGATGCAAGAGTGACTTTGCTCCTAGATGGGATGCGTGCTCTGTGTAAATAATATTGTGCAATGCATCTTGACCCTTTCGCTGCTAAACCCCAAATTTATAATGTTTTCAAACGGCAAAAGAAACTAAAATAAATTGTGATAGAGAATCTTTCGTTTTTTACTGACCACCCATGCTGTAGAAAATGGTTCACTTTGCCAATGACACCCTTGTTTCAGGGAAGGTCGGCAAGAGTTGCAAGATGTATGTTCATCTGAAATTTAGATTTGTATGTTGTAGGCTTACATGCGGCATGTGCAAGCACGAACTTGTCTGAACGTGCCTGCTTGTGAAAATGCAAATAATGTGAACCCCTAATAATAATAATATTAGGATGATTTATTTGGTGAGCGCTGTTTTTGTGTGTATCACACCTCAAGAGCCCTCTGCGAGCTTGGTCGTCGCTGTAGAAAGCGCCAATTCTCAAGCAAGACCCAGTTGTTGTAAGGTTGGATGGACCCTTCAGTGACCGGTCTTTGGTAAAGGTTTATGAATTTTTCAACTCAGCGAAGAGCACATTCGAAATATAAATGGTATATTTTTGTGCTCCGCTGGGATCCGAATCCACAACCTTCCATTTACAAGTCCGAAGTGTTGCCACTACGGACTACGGACCGGTCCAAGATGCCAACGACACGCGGTGTACCTGAGCGGTCACCCATCCAAGTACTGTCCGCGCCCAATGTTGCTTAACTTCGGTGATCTATGGGAACCGGTGCTTTCAACATGGCTAACGTCGTTGACGTAACGTAACGTCGTTGACGTAATGTTACGTATCTTTGCAACTTGATTGGTTTATCAACCATTTTATTCAATGATAACTTTTCAATGAAATTGTCTAAAGAATCACATTCTACACAATCTGAACTAAGAAAAATACGATAATGTGAGAGTTTTAAAAATCAATTTCCAGTTTTTATAAGGCACATTGTTTCAGTACATATACAAACATTGCTCATGTGAAATTACTTCTGATGAACATAAGACAAACAAGCACTAAGAAGACTCCAAGGGCATTCCATTTCCCCGGTTTCAAGGAAAGGCGGCAGGAGTAACAAGGTGTATATTCATGTGAGACTTAGTTTATTTTGTATGTACACATGGAGCATGAGTAAGCGCGCACTTACATTTGACTGCTTGTGGTAATAGATTAAATGTGAGCCTGAAATGTCAACATTTTTTTGCGTATTAGATTATAGATTTTATCTACTCGTAGACATGTAGAAATCATTAGTGGTAAAAAGTTCCAAAAATCTAGTTAAAATGATATTAAAAGCATCATTTGTGTTATTATATTGTAAGTCCACATGCGGCATTTAATATGAATCTTAAATGTTATATATCTTTTCAACTTATATAGATTATAGACAAAATTTTTTTTTAAATAATTTTAAAATCTGTATTGGTAAACGTCCTCCATTGGGTTAAGTCGATATGATTGTATGCACACATCGCATCGGTAAGGATTGCATCTCTGGTCTCGTCTCATTATACTAATCCCTAGTGGCCATGTGCTGAGCACGATCTATGCGAGATTAGAGAGATCCCCTCTCACGAACACCGCAAACGAGCAATTTACCAGTTATCGGCGGCGGTAGGATTTACCACTAAACATCAAACGCGGGCGCTGATGGGGTTAAAACACTTATTTTTTCTAACAAGCTGTACCCTTAGTATAAAACTTCATGGCGTTTCACAAAATGTAAGGTAACCAAAATGGTCACTAGAGGCGCAGTTTACATTTTTTGGTAAACTCTTTGTTGCAGTTGAAACGTATGTTTGTTTGGAGGAAGTTGTAAGCTCTCGAGTTGAGTAGGATTCTAAAGGATTTTAACAGCTTCGTGATTCAATGCACAATTTAAAATTTCATCCAGCAATTTTGTTGTATTTTCTTTAAATTACTTAGAGCCCGTTCCCACTTGTCGGGTGTAGGATCCGTATATTAATCGGAGGTTCCAGTGGCAGAACATTATGTATGGAGCTATTCACACTTGTCGGAAACCGATTTTGTCCGAAATGTCCTGTAACTGGAACTTCCGATGATTATTCGGATCCGACACCCGACAAGTAGGAACGGGCTCTTACAGGAGAATTCACACGTAAAGTATTTTATTTGTATTCTTCTTCATCATCTTCCGTTAGCGAATGTTGTTTTTTTTTTGTGTATGTCTGTTGGTCTAGAAAGCTTCGAGATTTTAGAATAAGGTTTACTGAAGAAAGTGAACTCTAGAAAACCTTGGAAAATGAAGAGTCTGTTTCACCATAGGCCTTTGCGTGCTAATCTAGTACTATGGACATAATAAAATATTACAAAATTCAAACTTACAAGGACGTCTAGTAACAAAATTACAAAACGATGTTCATTGAAAAGGGAAATATGTTTCACAAATTCAAGGATTTCTCATGCTTCATTATATGTACATACGACTTGAAAAAAAAAATGGTTGTCATTGGCTTTTAATTCACGTATTTACACATAAAATATAATTAAAGTACACAAATGCTAACATTTCAATGTTTATTTCAACAAATCGTATTTGCCTTTTTTGTTGTTTTTTAGATGTTTGATCAATGTTGTAAAAAACACGATCCAATTTCCTGATTTTATAACATAATATTGTATACGAATCCCCTTCCATAAGGGTGAAAAAGTGTGTTGCATATGTGAGAGTTATATGAAACGCGAAAACCACAAACAATTAATAAATACATGTAAATGATGCCTTGTTGTCTCAGATCTGGCTTTGAACATTTTCTAGAAAAATACATACATTTAAAAATATTTGAATAAATCAACAGCGCTTTATTTTAAAAAAAAATATATTATTTTAAAGAAACGAATGTTGGATGCGAATACTTACTGATTAAGTTAATAAAATCAAAAATTATCGTTACTTAGTTTGTTTGTTAAAATTATACAATATTACCTTTGAAGACTACAGGGGAAAAAGATGGAATGTCAGCAAAAATAAGAAAATAAGTTCGTAAGAAAAAAGTTAAATCTAGCGGCATCTGTGTGTATCTAAAACTCTGCAAATTTTGTAATGCAACAAAAGTCGCTATCACAGTTTATGGCGGTATTTCCGGTTCTTTGTGACCGGCAAATTTTGGTTTACTTATAATTTTCTTCAACTGAAATTTCTTGTTTTCCCCAGTAGTCTTCATTTGAAATAAATACCATTCAGACCTCCCAGTACCTATTTTAAAACCAAGTTATATAAGAACCTTATACATCGTTCCTTGTTTTTATATTAAAGAAGAATGAAAACTTCTAAATAAATAGTATTTGAAGAACCCCTAGAAGTGTCTACTGTTATTTTAAATATGGTTGTACATTGAAGTCTTACCTAGAAAACTAAGACTGGCTATCCACGACGCCTCAGTCTGTGATACTGTGAAGATATCCTCCATGGAGACATTTTGTGATGATGAAGAGTTGCTCTGTAAGGAGGCCAGAGCTGGAGAGGTGTAGCCTTTACCAAGGCCAGCTGCGAACGGACCCAAGGAGACCACCAGCGCGGAGAGAAACTGAAAAATGGACAAGATTATGAAGAATAGACATGGATGATTCTTATGATGAAGACAATGTCATCGGATAGAGAAGAAAATAAATGACAAAAAAAATCGAGAAACAATTAAATGAAAGTCAAGATCCTTGGTAAAACATATAAAGGAAATACTAGTATTTTTGCTCTTTTATGTGCTTGTGCTTGTTTGTCTTATGTCTATCAGAGGTAATTTCACATGAGCTATGTTTGTGTGTTTACCGGACCAATGTGTCTTCTGAGAACTGGGAATTGATTTGCGACCGTAATGCAATTTAAGTTCACTGAATACGAGTTTTTTTTATTGAAACTACGAATTTAAATAGAAAGAACTTGATTTACAAATTTTCATGTTTCTCCTACAAGGCTTTTACCGCTCCAATGTTGCGAAAGGTTCAAACTACGTACACGTTTGTAGCTAGACTTGAAAAATATGTGACTCGGTTCAGCTTTCAATGGAACAAGCAACCATTTGTAGAATTCCAGGATGAACATTTTTAAACATATTTTTATTACCAGTGTTCGACTTTTTACATCAGGCATGTCAAATTCATATTGCTGCGAATGTGTAATTGTGTGTCTGTGTGAGTTGGTGTGCGTTGTATATGTATGACTCTGTGAATTTTCTATTTGTTCGAGAATATTCTAAGTAGAATTTTCTGGCGAAATAATTTAATACCTTTTTTTTAATGATGATGGACGGATAAAGTCCGATCGCGCTGAGACCTTGTTAACTCAAATAAGTGAAAATAAAACTATGTTTTAAAAAGTTTTTTTAATTTAAATTAAAATAATTTTTCACTCTGTGAATGCACTAACTCTAGAAAATTTAATTTAATACCTGTCAAACAAACTTATAATGCTATCCCTGAAATCCTACGCTACAAAGCTTCACACATAGTGTAACTTATTGCCGCGTTTTCCCCGAAGGAGTCGCATATGGCAAGCAGAACCTATTTACTTAACAGGTAAGGGGCCGGCCCTACGCTAACCACTGCAGTTGAAATGGAGATTTCCCAGTTCCCGAGGGGGCTGGTACTCATTTCTTGTGAAGGCTGAATAAAACTTGCCGTTATTTTATTTTGAGCTTGAAATAAACACCGAAACGGGAAATCATTTTTGGCACACTCTTTGGGATTCGAACCCGCGTTCTCTGCATTAAATGCATGCAGTTTACCAACTCAGGTATCGACCGGATTTAGCTTGACTTGACTAGAACGCTTGAAATTCAACTAAGTAGGCAAATTTATGTCTGATCCGCCCAATTCACTTTTCCCAAACATGTTTTGTTTGCAACAGATTTATTGGGTTAACAGAATTAATTTATTATGCAAGCAGTTGGTACAACGACTAAGTACACATTAACGAGTCTTAAATAATTTAAATTGATTTGAAAGGTCGTAAATCACGAGATAAATTAAGTAGAATAATGTATGGGAAAGATAACAATGTGTACGTTAACGTTTTTCATTCGGGTGTCCCACTTAAAGACAAAACTATTAAATGTTGTCATTTTAATGTCACTTTAAAAGGCCGACTAACTGAATGTGATGTTCTTTGATTGATAATATATCATACAGCAAATAGCTCAAAAACACACTCTGAAGAAGTTACCCCCAGACAGAGATGAAACGATAGTCGATTATACGAAGGGTTGAATGGAAAACTTCACTTTTCTCGACGTTTCATTCGTTTCATAGCCACCATCTTCAGGAGGTGTTCTTCTTGTACAGTGAGCAAGCATGAACTTTAATCTAATCATATCTAGACTATGGCCTGCAAGCTTTACTGTATAGTTCATTCATTATTCATCATTGTTTTTAAAAGATATTTAGTCAATTTCAATAAAATAGCAAGTTAAATATGTTTTTTTTTTTAAATACTCGTAGATTTGTGAAGAGGCTTGTTTTCTTTGCCTGCCCAGAAACAGGTATAAACATTATCAATTTATTATGCATTATTTAATAAATAATTATCCAATGATATAATTTGAACCAAGGATACCGATTTTGTCTAACGGGCACGGTGCAGGCGGGGTTCAAATTTGCGATTATTACAATAATGCAAATTCGAATGCCGACGCCTTATTTAAAAACCAGCCATCTTTGAAAAAATAATAGTTTTCTCAAGATTTGAACAGTACCTTCTCGCTGAGTCTAGAGATTTTTTGGTGACAACTAGGCGCATTTTTATAAATCTGGAAACCTATGTATTTTAAGAATGTATAAAAGGATAAGCGGATTAATTGGTTTGCCTCAGTAACAAAATAATTCTTGTCATATGAAAACCGTAGGACTTTGTTTAAAACCAGACATTTCTTCATGGATAAGGATTTCTAGAGTGCTATTTTTCCTTATTGCTTCGTGTTCTGTCACTTTTTTTTCTTAAAAAATAACTGTAAACTGCATTATAATACAACTATACAAGCGCTTCGCATGTAAAATTTTTGTAAACAAATCTATTGTATCGTGCTGTGCGTGTCCAGTTTAATTTGTGACTCAGATAGTATGAACATGCGTGTAATATGTAGAACGAATAGTTTGGACGCGTTAATTTAGATATGCCTGAGAATAATAGAGTAACAGTAAAAAAATGACAGCGTGTGTTGCACCTACACATCATGAATTTTGATGATCTAAATTTTATGTTTGTTTTGTGCATACCTAACCTATTTTTTACGGCTATTTCTCCAGTGAAAAAATATAAATATTCAATGTGATGTGCTTTGATTGAAAAATGAAATACCACCAATAAAAGTATTCCACATGTTTTTCATGTGCTTATTTTAATTTATATTGTCATGAAAATAGTCTGTAAATATATTTTGCTGCCAAGTTGTTCAGCTGATGTGGGACGAGATTTTTTTAGGATAAACATTAAAAGACAGTTAATTTTACTGAGATTAGACGTAAAAATGAAAGTGACCTGTCACTTATAATTTAGAAACAGTCTCCCATATTTCATAAAAAAATGTTTCGATCCACGAATTAGATATTTACTCTTAAATAGTAGACCCTAATTTTTTACTTCCTTCGCAAACTGTGGTTTCTTGTGGTGAGTTGGTGACCATATTACTTTACCAGAGCATAGGTAAGAAGGGGTCTTAAAGAATTGCAGTTTTTACTATGTATTATAAAACTAGTCTCAAACCCCAAATATCCAACTTTGGAAATGCAATTTCTAACTTAGGTTCATTTATTCCAATAATTTCTACTTTGCTGTCATTTCACCTTATCCGATCCACATCCTTACATCAAAATTCGTAGATGTACTCCTCGGTTTACCATATAAAATCAGTTGAGATCGAATGATGATACAAAATATTTGATAAATGCCATTAAAATACTTCAATGTGTCCTTGAAACAATCAAAGATGTATTGAGCTTCGATCGTTTCTAGATGAAGGGGTCAACAGTTAAACTATCAACTCCAATATTGAACAGATACAACATTATAATCAATGATTGGTCGGAACCTCAATTGTCGCATGACTTGGTTAGCGTACTTATCTCTCAAATATGTTTTTTGTCTTGTTTCCTTTTTGCAAACTATTGTAGTTTTATAACAAAGATTTTAGGTAGAGAGAACAAAATATGGGAGTGCCTAAAGTAAATCCAAAAACAGGCAGACATGAGTGGAATGATTGAGGTAGGTTTTAAAGACTGAATTGTGGTCAAAAAAGAGGTCCAACAACGGTTGAAAATTCCGGGGAAAACGAAAAAAGATGATTCTTCTAATTTCGAAGCTTTTGAGAAGTCATTCACCAACACTTGGCTCATATAATCCCGCTTTTCAACTTCTTTAAAAAAAGGATACTCTTTGAACTGGGAGCATACAATTATTTCGAAATAATATATTTCTTTAAATTTCGAATGTTATTTTTCAAGCATTTACGATTACTGAGTTCATAAACATAAAATTAGTAACAACAATATTACAATCAGTCTACTCACTTGCGTTCCATATCGTTTTCTTCCTTCGCTCGACCTCATATTGATATTGGACGACCTCGTTGTCATAATAAATCTTTGTGTTATGTAAAATGTTCTTTTATTACGCTTTGTGGAATCATCGTTATTGGACTTGCGCTACTTTACATCTGGCACGACTGTTTATGCTCACTTTTATATCACTTTCTCGCTTTGCCACTAATTATTATGAACTTTATGTCTTCATTGTTGATGCCACGACATTCTGAAACAACAGAAAAACATAAATTAACATAGTTGAATGTGATGATTTAATATTTTAGAGAGTATTACCTAAAGATTAATAGTTATTGAACGCAAATTATTTAAAAAAATACATTTCTCTACAAATCAAGAAAACTGCAACACTTTCTCCAGACCAGAGTCTCTGCAGAGTTGCATCCACTTCCATGCCTCTTTTAAGTTATATAAATCCATATAACTATTTTATACATTTTCTTCAGTTTTGTTCACTCTGTCTCTCCCATTTTTGTATTCAAAAAATTAAATTAATTTGTTAGTTTTAATTTTTTTCATACGTTCTCAAAAATATTCAAATTATCAAAAATTGCCTTTCGGAGCAAAAAATATTGAATCTATCTATAATCCATAATCTAAGTTGCAAGGATATATTCATCCAAAGCTCTCAGATGTATGCCCACAAACAAACACGTGTAGTTCGCGCTTACAAATGCTGATTGTGTACTTACAAATAAAATCCAAACCTCAAATGAACATAAGCCCTGCAACTCTTGCCGACATTCCCTGAAACAGGGGTGACATTGGCAAAGTGAACCATTTTTTACAGTATGGGTGGTCAGCCTCATACCAACCTATAAGTCAAGGAATGGATCATTCTGAATCATTCTGTAAATAAAAAAAAACACTTAGGTACTCATTTACTAAGACCAAAAGGTATAAGAAACAACACAACACACAAAAAAAATTGCAATTTTTGAGGAGACCTAGACTTCCTATTTTTTTATTTTCTGCCTCTTGATCCTAGATTGGAATAAATTTAGTGCTATCAGTCATAAACAACAGTTTATTTATAATCAACACGAATTTCAACTTTCTATAGTTTTTCGTTCAAATCAATAAGCGGTTCTTCAATCTGACAAATTGATACCCCTATTAAATATTTACTGCCAAATAATACGAGTTATTTACAGCAAAAAATAACAAACTATCTTGTCACTATAATTCTCTATACTAATAAATCTCTCTAGAAGATGAATGGAACGTGTATTTTTTTTCACCAGCGCTAATGATAAAAGAGAAATAAATAAAATCCGATAAAACATGTTTCAAAGCAACATTCTGCTTCTACTTTTTTATAACGACACATTTATGATTTATATTGATGTTAAAAATTGTATTCAATATTTTTTTGCATACGTATAATTAAGAAGATTAAAGAGTGTTGTTCGCAATAATATTTAAAAAAAAATGGCACTCTTACCCTCATCAAATTTATTTTACGTGGATACATAGAGAAAAAATGTTTACGTACATGAAAAGTCATACAGGGTTATTCACAAAACGTTTGATCCGTAACTGAACCATGATCATCGTTTTTTTTGTATGAAATATTTTAGTTAGATGGCGGCTTAGCCATGGATTTGTTGTGTGTTAACAACACCATTAGGAATCTACAAACAGATACCTACTTAAAAACTCATAATCTACCCACAAAAACATTATTTTTAAAAAGACTGACACTTTTAGAGTTATTCAGGTTACGGTCCTATTCTAGAAGAATGCATGAAATTCGGAATGTGTAAGACAGAATATTTTTAACAACATGTAGTTGTAGAACTACTACAAGCAGACACGTGTAAATTCGCGTTTACACGTGTTACACATTTACTTAGAAGTCAAAACTAAAATCTAAAAAAACATAAACTCTGCAACTCTTGACGCTTTCCCCTTCCCATGCCTGATAATACGAGTATTCAGAAAATCATACATATTGTTTCATTTTTGGGGGTTCTATTCAATTAAAACAGCGGTGATTTATTTTTACAAAAAAAAAATTCAAATACGGTTCACATACAGAGCCACATTACACCTCCACCATACAACGATCGATTGGCTTCTCTCTCACAGAAATCGTTGGTTCTTATTTATTGTAAGACTAAGGATAATTGAAGAATCATTAAGAATTGGAACATGCTAGACTTTATTAGAACATCAAACACTCAAGCAATCTCGAATAATACATATGTACATCAAATACAAATTATATAACTAAGTACCTTTTAATTAGAGACATCACAGACTTTATCACAGACAGTAACAAAGCCAAGCAAAACACACAACTACATATTCGTAAAAGTGTCTATGTGTCGTATGAATGAATGAGACTGCTAACCAGCAATAATTGATTTGTTTGCGGAATAATATAATCTGCTACTTTCAATGAAATGAAATTGAACCGTTAGTATTTTGCAAATATTAAATATTTCTATAAACATAAAAAAGTATGGGCTGTCATTTTTAATTAATTAAAGCGAATAAGAAAAGATGGCAGCCGAATATATTTTTAAACATTCCCGCATTTTTTGTGGCGCCAATTTTTTGTGATATCTAATAACAGGTGTATCATCATCATCATCATATTAAGGCACGACGTTGTTTTCTTCTTTGTTCGAAGTTGCCGCTCCGTAGTCCAGTGGTAACACTTCTCGTAAATGGAAGGTTGTGGGCTCAAATCTCGGCGGAGCACTAAAAGTAAAAAAAAAAAAAAATTCAAATATGCTCTTCGCTGGGTTGAAGAGTTCTAAAACCTTTACAAAGATCGGTCACTGAGGTCCATTCAGCCTTACAGCAACTAGGTCTTGCTTGAGAATTGGCGCTTTGCAGCGACGAGCAAGTTCGTAAAAAGTCCGGTCAACAGCTCAGTTGGTAGAATGCTTGCATACTTGCATTCCATGCCGAGAGCAAGGGTTCAATCCCCCCCGAGGGCGACAGTAATGTTTCTCGTTTCGGTGTTTAAATACTTCAACACAAAATAAATAACTGCAAGGTTTACTCAGCCTTCTCAAGAAATGAGAATCGGCTCCTTCGGGAGCTGGGAAATCCCCAATGCAACTAAAGTGGTTAGCGTGAGGCTGGCCCCCTTACCCGTAAAAATGAAAAGGTCCCGAATTGTCCCCTGCAATCCCTTTTGGAAGAATGCAGAAAGAAGTTGCACTATATGTGTAGTAGCTATAGTTACGTTTTTTTGCGTTACGTACATGCGGCTTTCGCAATTTTATACAAAAATCTCGGAAAAAAAATATATTAAATAATTTATTAGTGACAATTTAGTGCAGGCAAATTTAGATATTACTTTTTTTGAATTACAAGGCTCATCTAGTATTTTTCATTACATAAAAAAAATCTTTAATTTATTTTAAAAGGTGCCTATCTGAAAAATTCCAGGTCAGATGGTTATCATAATTTTGAGTTACGACACCATCTGAGACGCTTCTCGCTTCCTTGAGAAGTGACGGAAGAAGACGCGCATGTAAGGCATGTTTGGATAAGAAAACTGGTTTTAGTAATTATGACGTCACACTTTGACGTTTTAATTAAGGTCATGACGGAGTCAGGCCTTAACAAAAAATATATGTCTATTTTTGACCTCATATTTAAATATAGCTCATTTTTTCGTCAGCATGACCTTAAAGTAAGCCATACATAGGTTTCCAAAATTATGAATTAAAGTTGTAGAGGCGGTGGTATGCGGTCAGCCGTGCTTTAGAAAATGGTTTACTTTGCCAATGTCACCCCTGTTTCAGGGAAGGTCGGCAAGAATTGCAGGTTGTATATCCATTTGAGATGTGGTTTTTATATTGTAGGTTCACATGCGGAATGCGCAAGCGCGAACTTGTACGTGTCTGCTTGTGAGAATGCATGTAATGTGAATCCCCGATGTTACATATCTTTGCAACTTAGATTAGGCGCTATCTAAAATAAAAAATCAGTTGTTTAAAGTATTGAATCACGTTCTTTTTGATCAATAAAACGGTGCTTAGCCGACTAGCGTATATTCGAAATAAAAACAACTGCTGGCAGAACCTCTTGGTCATTTGGGTAGTCTTTTTTTAAGAAGAATTATGAATTGGTAATGATTTTGGTTTGGTGAAAATTGGTTGGTCTATCCTGCCGCTTTTCCTTGAAAGCGGGGTGGCATTGGCAAAAGCGAACCAAGTTTTTACAGAATACAAATGCACGGGGTTAGCTTCATACCAATCTATTATTAGTCAAGGGACTTTAACCATAAATTTGTACCTATGAGTATGGAGAATTGCCATGGGGAGTCAGCCTCATACCAACTTATAAGTCAAGGAAATTTGAAGAGTGTGTGTATATTGTTATAATTTACAGGTTTCATTTTTTTTTTTGGTTCATTCACAGAGTTAACTTCACACCATGGTCGCTCAACTACTTCTTAGCTCGACAGCTCCGATACAAGTTACGCTACATACAGCTTGGGTCCTTTTTATATCATGGAATGAGGATAGTTCTTGAAACATTGGGAAGAGCGACATGTGAGATTTTGCTAGAATATTTTATTCAGAATATTCGAGCAAACACTCACACCATAGAATAAATAGGTACAAGTACAATTATTTTAAAACCTAGATCTAGAGCAGAGGTTCCCAAACTAGACAAAAGGGTGGCCACGGGTTTGTATAACCCCCATTTTTATGCCACGTCAATGTAGACCCCCATCGAGTATCCCGTAGACCCAGGGGTCGATATCGACCACTTTGGGAATCACTGATCTAGATATACAGACACACACACAAGTAAAAACACACAGACACACAATCACACATTGGTAAGAATATTTTATAAAGAAAAACTGTTCAATTCATCAAGTATGCAAAAGCAGTTAACACTAAATCTTACGCTCAACTTATTTAATATTTTACACGCGTGTCCTGTGTATGAATGAGAGATAATTTTTAACAAGAAATATTTAGTTGGAGTATTAAATCACCTGGACAATACAAGGAAAAAATCCGTTTAAAATGTATGAATGAACGTCGATTTGGTGACATCATGCGTAGACGGAATACAAAATATCTTCACGGCTTATATTATTGTGGTCAATAAACAGACACGTGATCGGTAGGTAGATGGTTCGATTCCTAACGGAGAAAAATCGACTTCTTTTATAAAAATCTCAGATTACTTGTTGAGATTCTAACCTAATATAAGTTGCAAATATATGTAACATTAAAGATTCACATTATATGCATTTTCACAAGCAGACACGTATAAGTTTGCGCTTGAACAAGCCGCATGTGGACCTACAATATAAAAACCCGAATCTCAAATGAACATATACTCTGCAACTCCTGCCGTCCTTCCCTGAAGCAGGGGTGACATTGGCAAAGTGAACCATTTTTTACAGCATGACTGGTCAGCCGCATACCAACCTATAAGTCAAGGAACAAAGGAAGAAAAGGATTCGAGCTTATTAAAAAGTAACTTTATTTAAAAATAGTTAAAGAAAAAAGTAATAACAGCATTGTTTTATCTTCATTTGAATATATAAAATAAATCGAACCTCACATGAACATAAACCTCGCAACTCCTGCTGCCTTTCCCTAAAACCTTGGCGGCGTTGGCAAAAGTGTTTTTTTTACAGTATACAAATCCGCAGGGTCAGCCTCATTTACAGATCATAGAATATAATTTTATGGCCTCACACCAACCTATTAGTCAAGGAACTTCTTTGATATATTTTTATGAGTACTATGGAGAATTGCCGTAAGTGTAGACATGTCGACGCCCACAGCGTGCTAAGCGTTGCACATGCATGTTAGGGAATGACGTAAGTACGATTTATGAATTGCGAGAATGCTAACAAGACTATAAAACTAATCGGTGAAAATGAAACACCAATAAATCTGCATTGCATGATAGTGTATTTATGTTGTATTGTTTCTGATTTTTCTGGGTTCTGATTGTGACGGAAAAACATTCACTTTCTAGGAGTTATTTATTTTTACTACTGATGCACGACATTTGTTAAGCTCTTAATTATTTCAGAGCATTTAATTTATTTATCCATTGTTGTTAAGAGTTACAAAATATGTATATTTTACTGATTTACTCACATTAAAAAATAAACATTCCTTCGTGGACATTACACAAATAAAGATCTACAACCTAAGTTGTAAAGATACATGCATAAAGTACATGCATTCTTCCAAGAAGACACGTAGGTATACCTATGTAAGCTCGCACATAAACATGCCGCCTATGGACTTACAAGATAAAACCCCAATCTCAAATGAACATAAGCCCGGAAACTCTTGCCGACCTTCTCTGAAACAGGGGTGACATTGGCAAAGTGAAACATTTTTTAAAGTATGTGGGGTCAGCCTCATACCCACCTATTAGTCAAAGTACTAACATAACGATAAAGTAACATAACTTAGATGCACATACTAGTACATTTTTGTAGATGTTAATTTTAGAGGTAAACGGGCTAACCTTACACAAATTTTAAGTTGCAGTGTTTATTTTTACAGGTAAGGGAGCTAGCCTCACGCTTATCACTTGAACTGGGTGTTGCATTACTCCCGCTTTTATTTTTTTTGTGAAAATTGAGTGTACCATGCCGGTAGGTACTATATAATTTTACAACTCAGAAGAAAAATCTAAGCGGGAAATCATGCCTGACTTGGTGGAATTGAGCCTTCGACCTCTTGCTCCGAACACAAGTGTCCTACAAATCGACCTACAACCGGACGATGCATTTATGACTTTAGAAAAAAAAGAGTTATTTTCTTTGAAAATCTTTCTTCTTCTTCTTGTGCCACTTCTAACGAAGATCGGCGATCATCATAGCTATTTTGATTTTTGATGCTGCGACTCGAAATAGGGACTTGGTGCTTCTGCCGAACCACTGTCGCAGGTTCTTCAGCCACGATGTCCTTCGGCGTCCCTGAGATCTTCTCCCCTCAATCTTACCCTGAATGATAAGATGAAGGAGACGGTACTTCTCATTTCTCATAATGTGACCGAAGTACATTAGCTTTCTCTGCTTAATGGTAGGCAGGAGCTCCTTTGTAGTGCGCATGAAAATCTATAAAAAAAAAACCTTTTTGTTGTAAAATATTGGGGTCTATAACATTTTAACAAGCTGAGTTGCTTTATTTGGTAACAGTGACAATAAAAATGCATACATTTACGATTGATAAATAAAGATATAGGTATTCTCAATTTGTAAATAAATTTACCTGTAGATCTGTAATACTTAATTGCAGTTATTTATTAGTTTCAAACACGGTATTTACGGTAACAATTTTATATTAGGAATTATTCAGTACACCAGTGGTTGACAACCTATGGCTCGAAAGAAGTTCGCATTCTATTTTTTTTTTGTCTGACCTGTAAAAAAATAAGCTTGTTTAATTTTGATGAAAAAAAAAATCTTTATTCTTACATAGTTGAATTGCTTAAATTTCTGAATGAGTAAACAAATATTAAGTTGGTAGCTACTTGCTGTACCTAGTGAACAATAAAAACTTTTATAGTGGCACTTTCTGAGAAAAAAACCAAGCCCATATATTAAAAACTTTAAAACTTACATTTTTTGTGAAATTTAAATTCATTTTATGGATATTTAAAGCTGTTTTTTTTCTACTTCTAATATTTACCCACGACATTCTCAATAAAAATATGTGGTTTTTTTTATTACTAAAAAAATGAAATGCATGTTAACATGCGTTGTATTTATTTGCTCATGTTTATTTGGTTCTTTAAAAAAAAAATTCAACCATGAAATTCAAACACACCTACTCTTTTTATCATAACCATGTTAGAGACTGACTTTTTGTGATCGGAAACATAAAAAAAAGCATAATGTTTGGAAATATCCTAAAGTCAATAATTATAGGGATCATGCTTACCGGATCTTAGGCCAATAATTTATGTAAATTATCAAAGTAATAATGTTGTTAAAGTTATCATGGCCCGCGGCTTTATGTCAGTTTTTTTAAGTTACGACCAGCTTGAACTTAACAACCGTTATTATTGAGAGATATTTCTGAAATTAGTATGAACGCAATCGGTGCACCTATTCAACACCAACACAACTTATAATTGCCCATTTTCGAAAAAAAAACTTTAAATCCAGTTAAAAAATATTCGTCCACACACGCAAACATGGAAAATAAATAAAAATATCCATAAATTGTTGAGAACGTAAGTTATTCATGACAAATGTAAAAATAGATTCTGATACGAGGCTGACCACCCGTGCTGTAAAAATCGGTTCACTTTTGCCAATGCCACCCCGGTTCAGGGAACGGCGGCAGGAGTTGCAAGGTTTATGTCCATGTGAGGTTTTCTTTATTTGTATGCACACATGCAGAATGTGTAGGCGCGAACCTACATGTGCCTGTCTGTAGGCATGCATTTCATATGAGCCTTAAATGTTAACATATCCTTGCAGCTTAGATTATAGATAGATAGATTATAGATCCTAATTTTGAAATTTTAATGAGGTCCGCACGCGAATTGACATAGACAATATTGTGTCGTCAAGCGACTGGGTTGCTAGAGAAAAGGCATACAAATGTTTTAATATTGGTTGCTAAGGACGGCAGTCCCATACAAGACACTGACGTTTGCTCGCCGGGAACTACTTCGTTCAAAACTTAAAAACGATAAAAACGTGAAACGCATGCAATGTAAAATAATACCCGTGAGCCTTCGCATGGGAAAGTTTACCAAACGAATTTTTGAACAAAAATGGATAATATGTCATAAGATTTACTGTCAGAAAATTTATTTAACATTTTATTATGTAACTTTAAGATACAATTTATGTTGTAAATCAAGACGGGAATTTTTTTTTTACAGAATCCTTTAAAAAATACGATAAACAGGCAGTATATTTCAGGATCCTGAATTTTTATGCCTTTTAACATCCCGTTTTTTTTTATTTTGGCATGAAAACACATCGCGATTTTGTGTATTTTTTATTTCGCTTAGTCGTATTTTTTCTTAAATGAAGGTAATACTAAGTTTAATTGTCATCAAATGGGATAACGCATAAACGTGATGATGGAGTCGCATGTGGCAGCTGAGACTTATTTTATTTTACAGATAAGGAGGCTGGCAACAACTTAAGTTAAAGTGGGGGTTCTCCAGCTCCCGAGGTGGATGTTTCTCATTTATTGTGAAGGCTGACTAAACCTTGCCGGTACTTTATTATGGATTTTAAATAAACACTATAACGGGAAATTGTTGTCTGACACCCTTGTTGGGGATCAAAGCATGGAATGCAAGCATCCTACCAACTGAGCTATGGAACGGAATTATATTTTTATGTTTTGGACATAAATATATAATTATCTGAAAAAAATTATGCAGTCAAGATAAATAAGATTGCATACCTACGTAGAGAATCTATGGCCAATTATTTGTACTAAACTAAAGATAGAGAAAAAACCTTAAAAAACAATTTATCACTAAACTGGTGGTAGGCATTTCGGAACCTTTTATTCTAATGATTTTTTAAAAAGCATTCAAAGAAACATATGGAACAGAAAAAGAAGCACATTCTTCAATAGGACACCGGCGTTGATTTTTTCAAATACCGTTGAATGATTTAGGTCCACAATTTAAAAGTAACGGTTCATCTATCACATGTGGTCTTTTTTTTTTCGAAAAAAAAAACACTTGAAATAACAGTTGAAAATGTGATGTAGGTAGAGACTTTAGAGGTAGAAAGGCGTAATAAAGACATTCTGTGATAGTCTGGCTAGAATTTCAATTCCATTAGCGTAACCCAATATTCTTTTTCGGAAGGATCCCCCATGTTTTGTTTCCAGAAAAAAGTCCGATCACTTCGGTATCAACAATAAGCTCCAGTTTCATGGAACTACTTTGTATGACACAGATTTACATAGTTTAGATCACCTTACAAGTTACATCACACAACATTTTCTCCCATTATATATTTTCTCAACTATAAAGTATAAGTAAATTATAACTCTGTTTTTATCCAATTTAATTTTTTAATAATTATAAAAATTGTATTTTATTTTCGTGGAGCCAGTGAAATAGAGGACAAATTAGAGAAAATGGATGAAAAAATGAAGCAGATCAAGGAAGGTATTTTGGAGAGATCATGTCTTCGGAATGAGCCATGGTAGACTCGCACACCTTGCAGCCAATGAGATGCCAACAGGTCAACGAACAACTGGAAGACCTCTCAAAAGATAACTGGATGTCTTCATGACAGGATCCATGAGCCGATTTCAAGTTTTTCTTTGTGAATCACAGATCAGATGAATGAAAAAAAAATAAAACAAAAACAATCATTTCGTGAACAATTAGTACCTACATCGAACAAGGGTGAGGGAAAAATATTCATCCATTCGGCCAACATCTTATCAAAGTGGATTCATCAGATTTGTGAATTATCTGTGACGCCCTTAACCAATACATATTACCTCTGAGGTGGTTAATGATAGATTTAAGGGCACTGTATTGATGTAACGAACGGTAATATATTTAAAGGACATCGATTAAGTAGGTGGGAGTAAAGGAGAAGTTGTTATCTTTGTACCGCATAGGGAAGAAGTGTGGGCGATCACATCCAATTATTTTTTTCATATTATAAGTGAATACGATAAACATGGTGGTCTAAACTAAATTATACACTAATTATCTTAATAATAATTGGGGTTGTATCTTCCTATCATGCCTTATACTAAAAAAATAAAATAGTAACAAGAAACGAAACTGTAGACAAAAAGAAAAATAGAGACAGTACAACTTTGTTCACGGAGTCCGATTGAGATAGCTCAGTTGCTAAATGTTTGCACTCCACGCTAAGAACTCAGTTTCAATTCCTACCGAGGGTGTAAGAATTAACTTCCTGTTTTGGTGTTAACATCAAACCTTCAAGATTTAAACAGCCTTCACAAGAGATGAGAACCAGTCCCTTCTAAGCTTGGAAACTCCCACTTCAAGTGAAGTGATTGACGAAAGGCTGTATCCCCGTAACTGTGAAAATAAATAGGTTGCACATGCCACATGCGACCCCTTAGGAAACAAGACGGTAAGGAGTTTAGTTGTTTTTCATTGATTTCTCATCAGGTCACGTTTACTTAGCAAAATATTTTGCGCATTCTTACCTTACCCTATTTTTCTTGCACTTTTTCCTTACTCCCAATAGATCCATACCATGATATCATAGACTTTTTTGCAATCAATTAAGCACGTTATACATTTCATACAGTACTAGTACAATTATCATTGGCTCGAGTCCTAACAACTGACCCGTCCAAAGCGAGAAATTGTGTCTGTGCTATAAGCTGTAACTTAGTGACAGTGATCGGTTATCTTTTCTTAATATGTGAGACGAAACAATTTCAGAATAACTGAACATATCGACACCTTAAAGTTAATTTTTATAGGGCGAGAGCAAGAATTCTATGGCTGTGTGTGCATTTTTAGCTCATACAGAAATCTAGCATCTGTTGGCAAGTTTACTATTTTGATCTTTTAATTTTATTATTTTAATTTTCGGCAGTAAATTTGTGAAAATGAATTTTGAACTTGATTTAAATAGAAAAAGCCTTAGCCTCAGTCTTGACAAAAAATGATTACCAGTCCCCCGGGAGCTGGGAAACCCCCACTTCAACTGAAGTGTTTGGCAAAAAGCCGGCCCCATTACCTGTGAAATAAATAGGCACCACTCGCCACATGCGACCCTTTCGGGGAAAACGCGGCAAGAAGTAACACTATATCGCTCCCCCAGTTCTTGTTTATCGTATACGCCAATCTTGTCAAATATGACTTTTTCATGCAGTTGTCTTAAGAATCAAATTCTACACAATCGGAGCTAAGAAAACCCGTAAAACTCGATAATGTGAGAGTTCTTTTAAATATTTTTTAAATAAATTTCTTGTTTTCATAAGACACATTGGTCCAGTACACATGCAAACATTGCTCATGTAAAATTTTCTCAGTGGCGTATACGATAAACAAGAACTAAGGCAGCGATATGTGTAGTTTAGTCATAGTTGCAACAAAAAGCCCGGAATAGTTCGCTCGTAATTGACTGGTAAGCCTCCTGGTTTCGAAAGCCTACGGTTGCCAACCGCTGACTATCCAGGAACGTGCCTTTCTCACGCACCATGCATCTGCCTTTATCTCCTTTTAACACTTATTTATGTTTAAAACCATCAAAACTCATTGTGCTGAAACTCCATCCGTTTCTGTTGAACCGAGGATTCAAACCAAATAAGCTGTAGCCTTTCCCTTTGCACCATTTAAGTACCGATTTAAATAAGTACCAGACAACCCTGAAATTTAAACCGATGGATACAAGTAGCAAAATTATGAGTGGTTCAGAATCAAAGACCGCAATCTAGGATGTTTTAAATATGTCCGGTCGATAGTTCTGTTGGTAGAGTGCTTGCATTCCATGCCGTGAACTCGAGTTCGAAGCCCACCATGAATTTCAAAAATGATTTTCCGTTTCGGTGTTTATTTCAAGTTCGTGATAAAATTCCGGCAAGGTTTACTCAACGTTAAACCCTCACATGAATTGAAACGGTTGGCCTAAAGTCGGGCCCTTTATCTGTAAAAATAAATAGTTTCTACTCGCCGCATGCGACTCTTTCTGGAAAAACACCAAAAGTTTTTTTTACACTATAAGTGTAGCTTAGTTGCGTTTTCTTTAGTTGCGTGTATGCCATATGGAAATGATGGGAAGATGATTCCTTGCCTCCCCATGTAGCTTTTTCGTTTGAGAAAAGAAATCCTAGATTGCTGCTTTTGATTCCATTCGAATCATATGAAAAAAAAAAATCAAATAAAATACCTACTTACGTATTTTATGAATATTCGAAAATTTATTATCTTTTGGGCTTCACCAGAGACGAAACTTATGACCTTCCGTTTATGAGGCTATAACGTTTACCACTAGACTAGGAGCCGGTCTAATAGTTGTTTTAAATTTGAAAAATGCCCTATTTAATAAATTTAGACTAGGCATTTTCAATGTTAGCATGAGTGACTTTACACTGATAAAAAAAAACTATCCACACGATTGGCATATATACGCGTCTTTATCATTCAGTATGAAGTCGCTATGCTAAAGCTAAAACTACTGGGTCTTGGTGCAGAATTTTCTCATATAAATTATCCGCTAGAAAATGCGAATATTATGTGTAGTTGTTTTGGCTTACACATTTTTACAGTCTAGGTAAATACAGCTTACTGGGAAATGTTACAAATTTGATAAGAAACTTCAATATTTACCTGCTGTACCTACCTACCTGAATAACATAAGCATACATACATAAGTACTTGTCGATTATGTATAAGAGTGCATTTTTTTTATAATCATTTCACAAATTTTACGATTTCTAACTAGTTCTTTGTGTAATACATTTCTATGGTAAATCAGTTAAATAAACGGATGTTTTTTTTTCAATTGTACGAAGTCCAGTCGATAGCTCAGTTGGTAGAGTGCTTGCATTCCACGCCGGCCCTTACGCCAACCACTTCATTTGAAGTGGGGTTTTCCCAGCTCCCAACTCATTTATTGTGAAGGCTGAGTAAACCATGCTGGTATTTTATTTTGCGTTTTGAAATAAATACCGAAACTGGAAATTTTCTTCACCTTCAGACAAATTCGGTAGGATTCGAACCGGAGCTCTCGGAATGGAATCCAAGCACTCTTCGAACTGAGCTATCGACCAGACATATCTTAAATAATCCATCTTTACAATTTTACGAAGATTTTCTCATATTCATTTTTTACTTTGTTTTACGGACTAGAGACATATTTTATGATGTCATATCATCTCATCATGAATAAACTTAGATCAAAATTTCATTCTCGGAATCACGCGTAACGCTTGACCAAATAGCTACCGAGAATACTTATAATAGTGTATTGCTGTAGTCAAATGCAGTGTGATGGAGGGAACCGTTGAAGTATGACTCACTCTCGATACTGGGATTTACAAATTTTCTATGCCAAACGTGCGTTGGCCCTGACTTTTTTTACTCAGCATTCAGTTCTACTTAGATATTCGAAAAAATCTCTTATCTGTATAAACCTAAAATTGGATATGTGAGTTATTTTGAAAATGACTTGTTTGAAAGCTGGAAAAAATAAAACATTTTATGGCTAATAACATTGCAGAACTTCTGCTAATTGGAGTTTTATGTTTGTGGCATGTGTACGCGTGAACTTCTACGTGTCTGTTTGTGGGAATGGATGTATTATGCATCTTTTAAATGTAATTTATCTTAGCAGCATAGACTATAGATTAATTATTATAGATATAGCTGTTGTAATGGTAGCCATAAACATATTATGATTACCATTTTGTAACATGTAGAAGTCATTGGAAAACAACATAAACTTTTGAAAGTGTTATTTTCTTTGCATCACACTTTGCTATGAAAAAACATACAAACATACTTTAGTCTCATAAGACAGTTGAAGTTGCGACTACTGTCACGGAGTTGTATAACTACCTTTTACAAAACACTGATGAAGTCTGTCCTCACATATGCCTTAGTGAGAACACACTAAGCATGACCAAAGCTCTCTCAAAAAAGGTGCAGGGTGTCTATTCACGATAGGGGATAGAGTAGATTAATTTCGATTTTACCAGAAAAAGCAATAAATGGTATTGTGAGGCACAATACCTTTATTTCTTTTTCGGGGAAAATCGAGATGAGTCTTCTCTATCCCCTATCGTGAAAGACCCAGATTAACATGGCTGGACGGAGAGATGGCAGACTGTCGTGCGGTAAGAATATGAATCTGGAAGGTGTTGGACAGTCAGCGATGGCAACGTTTCATCAAGGAAGCCAATAACCTTTTCGGATTGTCATTCTGTTGGTGACGATGATAATAACAATATTTGTGGTGATGGGTTCGTCAACATAGCTCCACAAAAAATAATCTTGGTTGAACAATGTGCATTCCCCTTAATCATAGCGTCACATATTAGATCACGCGTAACAGAATTGGATTTATGAGATGTGTACTATACGCAAGATGTTTAAAACATAATGTACTAATAACTAATCTATCCATATTTCTTTTGGAAAACACAAAAACAAAAATTCAACTGTATTAGTATACTGCCTTATATTACAGTTACCTAGTTAAAACGCAAATATTGACTTTTATAATCTCTAAGCTTGTCAATTTAAGATTTGAAGGCGCTCCTTATCTTCCTTAAGTTTAAGGTCCTGATAAGGTGGCACATGTTATAACTTTTTATCACTAATTTGTCAAACATGAAATAAATAAAAAGTGTTTGAAGATATTATTTAAGTCAATGTAACTTTTTTACTCGTATTTTAATAGAAGCCGGAGGAGGTTGGAAAATATAGGTCGATGGACTGAAAGAAATGAACTTTTATCAGCTTTATTCGTTATATCAGTTTAACCAAAAATCAGGTTTGAATATATTATTTTGTACGGAAAAACAGACTTTACACCGGATTAAAAGTTAGGCCCTTTTCATAAATAAGGGGGTATGAGATCAAGTAGATACTTTTCCGTTATACTTTTACTTTACTTTACTTTTACTTTACTTTCTTCGGCTCATAAGCCTTGAAGGCTCAGGGCCTCCCACACCACAACCCTCCAGGACTCTCTGTCTTGTGCTGCTTCTCTCCATGGTCCCCTCACTCCCAGAACTTCGGCGTCGTCTTCAACGTTGTCTGCACACCGCATCCTGGGACGTCCGAGTGGTCTAGCACCTGAGGTGGCACCATCCAAGACTGTTCTGATGATTCTGGAGTCCCCTGCACGTGCTACATGTCCGGCCCACTGGAGTCTTTTTGATTTCATACTTTTCCGTTATAGAAGCTTAAAAAGTGACTTACTGAAGAATCAAATGCAGTAGGTAATAAAATAAACGTCCGAGATATAAATACGATTACAAAAGGTGAAAAAATGACCAGAGCCCCTGGTATAAAGCAATACTTCAACTAACCTCGATTGCGTAAATCGAAAAATTGTATGAAAACTAAATCACTCCCTAGGAGTGCCGGCGCTTACGCACTCGAGGTGAGATTTTCGCAATGTTTTATACTCGGGGTCTAGGACATCAAAAATTAAATGAATAGAAGTTTGAGTAAGAAAAAATATTTGTCTTGACTTTTTCTTCTGGTTTTAATGCCACTTCTATTAAAGATTATTTCATTCGCCTTTAAAGGAATTTTCTCGACTCCATGGGAAGAGGGTGCTCTTGTTTTTACCGACAGTTTCATGTTTAAGATTAGGGAATTTATGTACATGATAGGATAAGAAAGACAAAGCATGTCAACGAGTTAGGAGCAAGAGATGTTACAATGGAAAATTTATACATAAAACGAAAACGCAAAAGGCAACTAAGCTGCACATATAGTGCAAAAAACAACATCTTTTTACAGGCAAGGGGATCGGAACTACACCAACAACTTTAGTTGAAGTAGGGGTTTCTCAGCTACTGAGGGGGCTGGTACTCTTTTCGTGTGAAGGCTGAGTAAACCTTTCTGGTATTTTGGGGTTGAAATAAACACTCTAAATCATTTGACACCCTTGGACGGAATCGAGCCCTAGCTTTCAGCATGGAATGGAAGCATTCTACCAACTGGGCTATCGACCGGATAAATAACATTTTTTGTGTTATTTATAAAATTAACCCGAACAACTTCGAAGCAATATACTATGTGCTTTAATAAATTGTACATATTATACCACACCCGAGAATTTCTTAATAATTTCAATGTCGCGTCCTCCCCCATCAGCACTAAATCAAAAACAAGTAAATCACAATTTAAAACACATTTTATTAAATGAACATGCGTAGGTACCTACTGAGAACATGGAACATTCATTTGCTATGTTCAGAATGTGCTCACTTAAACAAATTCAAGTAATTGATAAATTCATGAGTATACATTAGGCCAGCCCTCAGTGTGACTTTAACTTTAATAAAGAAGTAGGTACATAAGGTCCTGTATTTTCAATATTAGCATAGCGACTTTAAGCTGAATGAAAAGTATGCACTCGTCACAATCGTGTGGGTAGTTTTTTTTTTAGTTTAAAACCAAATATGCTTACGTTGAAAATACCGGGCATAAGTGTATCCAAAAGTTTGTATGAAAATATGGTTACGCCAGATAAAATCTAGTATGTAGTTGAGTTGGGGTACATATCTCCCCTCACAAACTTTTTTTGAAAAAGTGCTTATACGTGAGTAAAGAAAATTTCCCAAAAAAGCTATTAGATTTTCTTGCAATTTGTAAACCGGTCCACAGTCCAGTGGTTAGCGCTTCGAACTCGTAAATAAAAGGCACAAAAAATAAATAATTTATATTGTCAAATACGTTCTCAATGGGTTAAAAAAAATTACATGCCTCCAGCACATTCCATCCAGCTTTACAGTTACAGAAAGTGAGTCTTGCTTGAGAATTGGCGCTTTGTTGTGATGACCAAGCTCTAAAAATCTCCGGTTCGTGGACCAGTTGGCAGAATGCTTGCATTCCACGCCGAGAGCAAGGGTTCGATTTCCACTAGAATGTCAGAAATGATTTCCCATTTCGATGTTTATGTCAAAACCCAAAATTAAATACCGGCGTGTTTTATTCAGCCTTCACAAGAAATGAGAACTGAAGGGGCTAGCGTGAAGTTGGACCTGTAAAAATGAAATTGTCCCGAATTGCCACATGCAGTTCTAGGAGAGTGCGTAAAGAAGTTGCACGATATGTGTAGTTTCCATAAATAAATACTTTTTAGAAATGTGAAGCTGTAATCAACCTTTTAATTTAATGTCCCTAACCTATGATGGCATCAATACCGCACATAAAATCCAAGATAAACAATCCTCAGTTTTACGGGTTTGTAATATTTTTTCATACACCTCGTAAAAGTTTTAAGTGCGTTATGAAGTAATCGAACAATAACTGACAAAACCACGCACGTTTGTTTATTTTGAGATTCTAAAATGTAAACACTTTTAATAACTCAAACAAAAAAAAAGTAATAAAGAAAGGTTAGTGATTGAAAAAGTAACTAGAAAAAAAGAAACACTTTTTTAAAAACAAAATTATGTTGTGAATAAAATGTGTTGTATAGAATCATAGACGGCGATCTAGGGTTTTTTTTTCGAAATTGAAAACAAAACTTGGGAACATTGGAAATAACTTTTTTCTAAAAGACTTTTTTGAGTACTTCTTTGCCTTAACTATGAGATAAATAAAACTTTGATATGATTATAACACGTTACTTTTTTTTTAAATATTGTTGCAATGAAAATAAACCTATCTTTTTTTATAAAAAAAAATAATACCTACTGGAACGCGTATATTTAAAGGGAGTGTGAATGGTAAAAGAGGAAAGAGAAGACCAAAAAATAAATGCGAAATCAAATAGGTGAAAGAACGGGAAGAACAGAATAAACATTGAGAGTGAACGTAAAATAATTAATTGTATGATAAAGGGGACGGATGTGAACAGACAGAAATCAGTATGCCAGGGTATGAAAGAATTGTAAAAAGCTCTGCAGAGGTTTTGGCCACCCTTAGCGGAATGACGAGCTACTGTTAATGTTAAAATGAAATTATGTTTGTTAAAAAGAAAAAGTTTTAGGTATGAAATGTGTTTTTTACAACTTACCATTTTTCTGGTGAATAAAACATTTCAACTCTGTCACAACACAATGAACACCATAAATTAAAATTCGAATCGCGCAAATTCGAAAATTGACACTCTTTTTTTTTTGTTTCAATTTGAACAATTCGAATTCTCAGACGTGTGTTTATTTTTAAATCGCGATGTCACTCGGCGGAACTTTTAGGAGAGGCACACGCATGCGCACTGCGAGATGTTCGGGCCAACACTGAGGAAAATTGAGAATGAAATGAATGCAACGCGCGATCCAGCATTCCGAGTCATATTATAGTGGGAACGATTTGTATGCCAGAAGGAGAATAATTATAATATAGAACCAAAGATCGCAATCTAAGATTTTTTCAAATAAAATATAAATATATGTAAATGACGAGAAAAAAAATCCTGTGTTTCTACGTATTTATCGCATTTTTATAAAACATCCTAGATTACCGCTTTTGATTCTATTCGACTCAATTATTGTATGGACTCGTGTGTGGATGATAATGTGGTATTATGATTGCTAGGATAGACGCACTTCTATCATTATAACTTGCACTTGATTCGAATTTGGAATATTCGAATTACAGAAAATTATTCGAATAATGTTTTGTGACCATTATTTAATAATTTATAATCTAAGTTTGAAAGCTATATTACATTTAAGATTCATATGAAATGCATTCCCACTAGCTCTGAGGCATGTGAACTTACAATATAAAAACCCAATCTCAAATGGACATATTAAGCCCTATAATTCTTGCCAACCTTCCCTGAAACAGGGGTGACATTGGCATTGACAAGTGAACCTTTTTTATGTGTGTTTAGGTGGTCAGCTTCATACCAACCTATTATTCAAGGAATAATTGAATTTTTTTCTTCTTGTTTTCACTTTTTTCTTGTATACTACTAGGTATTGGGAAACAAAAAAAAAGTTCTCTAAGCAGGATACAGTGTTACAATAAAGTGGTAAGATAAAGTCATGTAAAAAAATTGAAACTGCTATTCACAGCACGTTTAATCCGTAGCTGATCCATGAATCAGCGTTTTGTTGTATAAAAAATTACGTTAGCTAGCGGTTGAGCCATGTATTTACTGTGTGTGAATAACACCTTTAGACTCTTATTTACTTTTTTATCATGAATTCAATAAAAAGAGCGTTCAATTAAAACTATTCTTTAATAATAAAAAAATGTTAATTTTGTCATAAAATTAGGGAAACTTTAAAAGAAAATAAGAAGATTATTTTTTGTAGAATTATATAATACCATTCGAATCTATTTTTTCGAATATCTTTTTCGAACTATCCAAACGTTTTTATCGCGTGCAGTTGGCCAAACAAAATAACAATGACAGCTTAACTAGGGTGAAAAATAATAGATTTATCTGGGATGGCAGAAATAAATCGAATTGTATGCTAATTTCATGATTATTCGATAGAGATGGGATCAGTAGGTTTGTCGCTGGGGAAATAAATAAGATAAATTCGAATAAATAAATAAATATCTTCTCTTATCAGATCTTCGGCAGATGTTGATGATGGTGATGATTGCATTTTATTTATTTCACACCACAATAATTTTTACGGAGCACTAGACAATCTTAACTATTTTAAAAATCTATGTATTTTTTTTTTATTGTGTCATCCCGTATTTATGAAAAGGCGGCTAGTGCTGCGAACATCATTAGAATGACCTTGTTTTCAATTCTGTCAAAGAAAGGGTAGAATAATTGACTAATTATGCAATTAAATATTCAATAAAATAAAAGCAAACAATCAAATCTCACCATCATACAAAAATATTGAAACTTATTGTACATACAGTACCCGTAGTACGAGTTTTTCACAATACTCGAAGTATTGAGTTTTCGAGAAAAATGTATGTGAACTTTGTTCGCCAGAGGTACTTTTTAAGTTCACATACATTTTTCTCGAATACTTAATACTTCGAGTATTGTAAAAAAACTCGTACTACGGGTACAGTACAGAAAATGCACATACTTGCTAAAGTACAAATGGTTTGTCCTTTAGGAACAATAATATGAATTTAAACGAGAAAAACGGAGCTGGATTTAAATTGATGAGTCATTGTTACGACACAACATATTTTACTCATAGTTTTTCCTCATTGAATATAGGTACAATTCATAAATTGGCATACAATAAAAAAACAAGTACCATATGGTAATTTATTCTGTGGCACACGTCATCCGCCATTTTTGTGTGTCCGAGTTTGTCCTGTCTTCTTATTTTTCTTCTTGTGCCTCTTCAGTGAAGATTGGCGACCATCATGACAATATTTTGTAGATTCAAAACTGTTGAAACAAAACTAATTTCCAAACTGAAAACGAAAGAAGGATCTAGTTCAACTGCCACCACTGTCTCAGGTTCTTAAACCAAGATGTTTTCCTTCGACCTGGAGCTCGTCTTCCCACAATTATTCCCTGAATCTAATATTAAATCTAAATCTAAGCTGCAAAAATATGTATCATTTGAGATTCAATTTAAATGCATTCCCACGAGCAGACACGCATAGTTTCGCGCTCACAAATGCCGCATGTGGACCTACAATATAAAAAACCCAATATCAAATGAACATAAGCCCTGCAACTCTTGCCGACCTTCCCTGAAACAGGGGTGACATTGGCAAAGTGAACCATTTTTTACAGTATGAGTGATCAACCTCATACCAACCTATCAGTCACGGAATATGAATGATGAGATGTATTTCTCATTTCTTATTATTTGGCCGAAATCAAGCATTTTTTGCTTTTGCAGGATATTAGGAATTCAGCTTTTGTGTTCATACAGGAAATAACAAGCACAGTCAATTATTTGGTTTGACATGTCTAAATCTAAATCTAAGCTGCAAAGATATGTACTTAGCAAGATATGTACAAAAGATATGTAGGTACATGTAATTAGCATAAAAGATCGCCACCTTTTTTAAATATATAAATAAACATGCATTACAGATTTTGCTGTCTGTTTTTTTACGTAGGAAAATGTATTGTTTTTATATTCCATGACTTAAAGGTTGGCAATAGTCTGACCACCCATACTGCAAAAATTGTTCACTTTGCCGATGTGAACCCTGTGACAGGCGGATATATTTGCTGGCTTTCTCTTAATTTCATTTTGTACACACATGCAGCATGGGTAAGCGCGAAATTATATGTATCTGTTTTTTGGACATACACTAAATATGAATATGTCTTTGCAACTTATATAACATGTTATAAAAAAATATAAAAATTTCATTATGTTTAACCCTTTGAGGTTAACCATCAAAAAGTTAAAATTTTACTATGATCAATTTCAGTATGGAAGAAACCGAGGCTCTGAATAAGTACAGCATCATAGTGTGACCCTGTTAACCCTCTTGCGGCCGCGGCGTCTGCAGTACAAAGTGTGACTCATATTTATCATCTTGTATGCTATCACACTGTCAGCGTGAATTCCAGTTATTTTATTCTTTACTTAAAATGTGATTAATTTAAAAATACATCAACACAATTAAGAAGCAAAAAAATATCTGAAAAAGAACATAAATATTTTTTAGAGGTCAAATTTTTTTCAAGCATTTTTCCTTCTACATTAATTATTAAACGCTTTTTCTAAAGTGAAACAATAGATTAAACAGCGACAGTTATTTTTGGATGAAAGATCATATTTATGATGTGTCTGTCATACAAAGGCAAAAGTTCATAAAATGCATTTCTTGCCTTATAGGTTGGTATGAGGCTGACCACTAAAACTGTAAAAAACGGTTCATTTTGCCAATGCCACCCCTGTTTCATGGCAGATCAGCAAGAGTTGCAGTGCTTATGTTCATTTGAGATTTGGGTTTTATATTGTATGTCCACATGCGGCATATGTAAGCGCGAACTTTTCTTTTCAAATCTAATATCAATCGCCATTTCCTCTCAGTGTCTCAAAACAAAGCAATGCCACACACACCACAGCACTGCGCAGCTAACAACCCTGCAACCGGACATGGGCAACTGCCACATCACCAGCACCTCTGCGGCACTATAACAAGTGTCATAGACCCTTAGAGTCTCTCGAATCTAGGGAGTCTCCCGCATAGGCTTTCTTAAAAAAAAAAAAAAAAAAGTGTCTGCTTATGGGAATGCATTTAATATGAATCACAAATGTAATATATCTTTACAACTTCGATTATAGATTTAGCACAAAAATACCTAAAGCTATATAACGAGTTATTGAATTGAAGCAAGCGACCTAATATTGGAATAGAGCTTCTGTTACCGATATTAAAAATAGTTTATTTACGAGTACCTATGTTAGAGTTAAGCAGATATAATACTTTGTCGTGATAGAAGATCTTTTACTGAGATGCATTAGGCAACGAAGACGATTTCAGAATTGATAGGATGGATTCAGCATGCATTGTTAATACCAAAATGCACGAGAATTCAGAGGATCTAGGTTTCAACGCAACTAAACCGCACATGCAGTGTAAACTCTTACCGCGTTGCCGCGAAAAGAGTCGCATGCAGCGTGTGAAATTTATTTATTTTTACAGGTAGGGGGGCTGGTCTTATCCCAACCACTTCTATTAAAGAGGTAGTTTCCCAGCTACTGAAGGCGTTGGTTCTCACATCTAGTGAAGGCTGAGTAAAACTACCGGTATTTCGGATTTTTATGAACACAAAAATGGGAAATCATTTCTGGCACCCTTGGTGTGCATCAATCTCTAGCCTTCCGGCATGGAACGTAAGTATTCTGCCATCTGAGGTATCGACCGGACTATCCAAACGGTTTAGGTCAACCATCAAATAAAATAGAAGTACTGCCATGAGTGCTTTCGTTCAATTGAACTCAATTCAATGACTCAATTGCCAAAAACCGATATTTCTTTCTATATAAAAATAACAAAGCTCTGTTCACAAATCATCAAAAGTTCACAAAATAATTTGCAGACACTCAATAAAATTAGCAACTTTTGCATTTTCACCGGGAATTCCCCCTACGAATGTAGTCAAAATAAAGCCACAAATTAAATACGCATAAAAAACTAAATCCGATTCGTAAGCACTTGATTGGGTTGTGTAGGGTTAAAGCTCTCCCGTTGCTTTCATTGAGTTGGCGCACTGCCGCACACACGTATGCGTGACTGAGCACACACAAGCGACATGCACTCATTTATATACGTACTATCATCCCGGTACTTGCGTTTTTATTTAATGGGCAGAAATAGGGCTGTGCGAATATCTCATCTAAGCTAATCTAATTTGCAAAGATATATTTACATTTAAAGTTCAAATTAAATGCATGCCCACATAACAGACATGTGTAAGTTCTCGCTTACAAATGCTGCATGTGTACTTACAATTAAAAAAAAAGACATAAATGAACATAAGCCCAGTAACTTTTGCCGTCCTTCTCTGTTATAGGGGTGACCTTGGCAAAGTGAACCATTTTTACAGCATGGATGGTCAGCCTCACACCAACCTGAGAGATTTATGCAATGTTTTATACTTATCTGATATGAAATCTGGACGAAACTTATGTAAATGGGATGGTTCTGATATTTAAAAAAATAAATTATAAACTATTGACATTGCGTAAACGCAGCGGAAATGTGAAAAGAGAAGAGAAGACCGAGATAATAATGGAGTGATCAGATTATTAAAATGTGTTAGCAGCTCTGGCTTCTTCTGACGAAACGGCGATAGATTTAGAGTGACAACAAGTTTTATATTAGAAGTAAGTAATAAGTTTATACAGATAAACAGCTTATATAGTGTTTTCATCGCACGGTTAGTTAAAAAAAAAAATGCCAAAAGGGAAGCAATAGCAAATTTGAATTAATCGGTTACATTTGTTTGCGGTTAATGATGACTCATAGAATACTGATAAAGGGCTTATTTCCTTTTTTTATAAGGGGTTTGATTTGAGAGTGCCTTTAAAATTATAGCTCAGTCATCGTATCACCAATAAAAGGTTGATTAAGGTGCAACCCAAAGCATTTTACTCGTATTCAAAATAATAAATTTGAATAAATTATCATTAAAAAAGTGCTTTGAGTTTGTCATCAGCCGTTTTTTATTACAATGATCAAAACCGCAAGCTAATGAAATCTAAAATGATTTTTCAAAGATCTTTTTCACATGTTTTTGTATACCCTTCCATTATGGGTCTTGTTAAATGAAATTATAGCTGAATCGAATCAAAAGAGATTTTTCTCTGAAAATTGCTCAGTGGAAATTGTTCAAGTAATGTAGACTTTATTAAAAAAAATCTCAGCGATTTATATCGATTTTTTAAAGTCAGAGTATTATTTAGTAAGAGAAGCAGCTATTTTTTTTTGGTCAGCCCTGCCTGGATCGCAGGGCCCTACTCGGGTTCGGGCCTCCCACAGTCCGCCGTTTTATTGGTTCGCGGAAATTCTCGAGCGCACTCCCGAACCATCGGCGCGTGAATTTGTACCCACAATGCATTTCATTTTTGTTACCATCATCGCATCGTGCAAAATGTGGAGTAAGTATGTGTGGTATTTACCAAGGATTTAAATGGGATGCGTTTTTACATCTGTTGTTTTGATTTTCGATGCTTGATAACATTTTTTTGGCACAGCACTCATCAGTGGAGTGGATTTCCGGTATCTGAAAATGTAAATATTTTTTCGATTAACTAAGTTTTCCTTAGATTTTGTGCTACGTTTAGGAAAAAATAATTTTATTTTAAAGTTTTCCTTTTTTATTATCTAGATTTTCGGCAGTAATTTAGAGGCAGTTATTCTTATATAAATTTAAATACAATTCATTTTTGTTATAATTCACTTTTTGAGTTTATTTTGCAAACAATCAGTTACGGCAGAAGTAGTACCTTCTATCATCATGTAAATTGAAACTTTACAACTGAATTTACACCTTATGATGGGAATTTTGATTCTCCCGAAACTGATTGTGTGCAAAATTACTTCGAAAAGTAAATTATAACCAAATTTAATTTTATATAAATTTACAAAGTTTTTTTTCACGAGTTCACTTAAATATCTCTAGCGCTTTCGGAGTGCTAACACTTCATTTTCAAGAGAGTTTCTGAAACACTAGACTAAAAGCCGGGGCTTGTATTCTACACAAGCACATGCAACTATATTAAAGTAGGCAGAATTTATTTAAATATTAACATTAGAGTTTACAACAACACTTTGCGTCCATTTTTTTTCTTTACCTCATTGCATTTACTTACTTTTTTATTTGAATGTTTTCCGCTCTCCCAATACAATTTGAAAAACATAGTATTATTTTATTATTATTTATCTAAATTCCTACTGCAGGAACAGCATATTAACTTTTATTGTAATTAAATGTACTTAATTTTCCATTCAAAAGTCTGTTTTACGACCCAAGCATGTATGATTTATCATTAAAAAGTGATATTTTCAATGAGGAAGTGATGTATTATTTATTTTTGTTATACAATGTTTGCAATCACTAAAAATGAACACTCTCTATAATTAAATGCAGGTATAAATAAAAAAAAGACTTTCCTTTAAAAAGTTTACAAAAATATACTCAAAGTCAGCATCAAGTTTAGTCTAGGATCTAGGATTTATTATCCGATCTACTATTCAGCTTTGAAGTCCACATACAAAATTTATTAACAGACACGTTTAATTTCAATCATTCACATGGTGCACGTATATGCTCTTACAAATTAATTGTACCTGAACCGAAAATGCACATTTCTGCAAACCTTGCAGTGTTTCCTGAAACACGGGGGACATCAGGAAAACGACTGTACCTATATTTTTTTAAACAATGTCTTATGATATGAGCTACTATTAGGCTGACCTCCATGCTGAAAAAACTTTGTTAACTTTAGCCAATGCCAACCAGGTGTCAGGGAAGGACGGCAGGATAAGGATTATGTTCATGCTGTGTTTTTTGTTTTTTTTTGTATAGCATGTGTTTGTATAGCGAACTTATATGTGTCTGCCTGTGGACGTGCATTGAGTATAAGCCTTAAATTTCAGTATATCTTCGCAACTTAGACTATAGATTATAGAAGACAGCTTAAAACCAACTTATTCGTTAAGGAACTTATAAATCTAAGCATTAGCCTTGTTGTTTACTACGCCTGGTAAGTCCGGTACATTCTCGTGTATTTAAATTGTTATTTTGTGACCAGTTTGAGGCATTCGTGCCGTACATGTACCTGAGATTGGATTTTTGCCAAAACCTTGCTCCCATTGTTCTCCTCTATTTCCGCTATACGTGGGAGGCGATGAAACTTAGTGACATGTGCATATACTTACGTGCATGTGTCTGGCATATTGTGGCATATGTATGTGTGCATGTCGTGGCATATTGTGGCATATTGTGGCATTTTGTGGCATATGTATGTGTGCATGTCGTGGCATATTGTGGCATATTGTGGCATATGACAATATGCAGTAATTGTTAGTGGAATATCAAAACAAACGGAGCCACTGCGAACATTAATCAAGTCATTGAGAAACAAAGAGGCTGGAACGAATCTAGTTAACACATTAACAACCGTTGCAAGCAAATTAAAAAGTATACGATTTTGCTTAGATGTAAAATACTTGTAATGAAATTACTTATCAAGCGTTCTATGTATCTAAATCTAAAAATTATTTTAAAAAGGAAGAAGTTTAAAAAAAAAAATAAGCTGCTAACATTTATGCCCTTTTCACACTTAGCGAATTCTGTCCGGTTTGTCTATTTTTTTCCTACACAGTACTCGATGGATTGGAAGCTTAGTTGTGTAGGGAATGTAGAAAGCTTCTACAAGGTTTGTCTCCAGATCTGATGAAGAGGATATGAACTATTTTCATTTATTACTTGAACTGCGTATTCATTTTTGAAGTTTTTGTCCCTTTTACAGATTTGACAAAGAAGAGAGACTTTGGGTCAAATACAATGTACTTGACCAAGACCATTAAGTAGCTTTTGTACGAATATTTTATTGGTTTCTTAAGCAGTCAAAAAGTCATTTGATTAAATTTCCTTGTAATAATCGGGGATATAACATTTTTACAACTTCTTACTTATTTTAAATATACAATACTCCAACTTCATTTAGTCAAATTTTTGGCATGTCAAAACGTAAACACTTCTATTAGGCTCATAAAAAATCGAATAGGTTTCTACAAAAGAATATAAAAAAAAAATATCTTGATCTAGCAAAGACAAAACGATTTTAATCTCCCATTATATGAAGATGTAAATGAAAGTTCTGAAAACTATAAAGAAAATAAATCTCGCGTACTTAAACTGGAAAAGACATAAATAACAGTGAAGAAAGGTTCAATAAAAATACAGCTCTTACACATAGGAGTAATAAATGTCTTATTTCTTCGATGGCACTTTTATGAGGATGATAGAATTTTTTATGAAGTAGAAGAAATGAAAATTTTAGGTTCAATCAAAAAAGTTTGTAGAAGATAATTATCCAAAATCTGTTTAAAAACACACCTGCCAACTCTTTTATTACCTTCTGCCAATTTGAAACAAATTATAGGTGTAAATAAAATAAAATATATTTAATACTCAGAATTCTTTTTTTCCTCATTTTTGAACAAAATAACACAATTAGCGAGTTCCAGGATTTGAAGGAGCTCTGGGGATAAAATTGGTGCAAATTAGTAAATTGCTTGCAAAATGGTAGGCCGGCACATAATGAGTTAAAAGCTGCAATATGTAACTATTAGGAGTAAAATAACGATTGTATTTATAAAACAATGCTATTCAAACTTTCCTGAAACACAATAAACTTTTATTTTTATTTCGAAGCTTAGTTTTTAATGGAGAAACTTAAATTTCAAAAGGGAACATGCTTGAAATGAAAACAATACATTTTATTGTTTAGTTTTGAGTTTTGTCTCATTTTCTTTATTTAGACCGTCTTCAACAGATTTTTTCTTATTCGTTGCCCAGATCTTCTAACCACTTGGGGTCGACTCTCTTAATACGTTTTCTTCCGGTTGATAGCTCAGTTGGTAGAAAACTTGCATTCAAAGCCAGAAGGCTACGGCTTGATTCCTACCAAAGGTTTAAGAAACGCTTTATTCACTGCACCTTCCGAGAAAAGGGGCACTCAAACTTCAAGTGAAGTGGTTGGCGTAAGGCTGCCCCGCTTCCCTGTGAAAAACCATTGGTTTTTTTCACCGCATTCACAACTCTTGAGTACCACGCTATTAGAAGTTTCACTATATGTGCAGTTGTGTTGCGTTTACGTGGACATTTCTACTTGAAAATCATTTTATTTTTCATGACTCTCCGGTCAATAGCCCAGTGTGTAGATAGATCCCTTGGTTTTGCAGCGAAAGGACTCGGGTTTGGGGCAAAGTTCGGCGATGTTGGACATGATTTTCCATTTAAGTGTATTCTTGCAAAAAATGACGGAGTACTGGCAAGTTTTACTACGCCTTTATAAGAAAATGGTAACCTGCTTTTCGGGGACAAAGAAACCCCCAACTCAAATTAAGCGCTTAGTGTAAGCACTAAAACTTTATCTTACGAAATAAAGCTGTGTAGGGATTGACTATCTTATAACTTAATGTTCACAGGTAAGAAGATACTCTAGTTGTAAAATCTTAAACGCACACTACAGGCGATATTTTAGTTTTTATGTAAGTACATATTTGGTACACGTCATGGTTTATAAGTGTATACGTTAATTTTAGTTCTTGAAGTACAGGTCAAGCATCATTATCATTTCGCCTCTCTGGATTAATCTAAGTTGCACACAACTAAGCTTTTTATGACTGATTGAATCGGTATGGCACCACAGATTGCGAAGCTCTGCACACAACAGCATTCCCTCCAACAACTTTGTTTCGGCTTCCAGTTGAAAGTCGGATAGTGAATTTATGTTGTATCTAGAGCAGGAATTTGCTAATAACTAAACATGCTGTACAAGCTCGGAACATTCTAAAAGGAATAAGCTACCAGCTGAAAACTCCGCGTCCAACTGGGCGTTGTATTTATTAATATTAAACATGGATTTTTAACGCAAATGATTTAAGACGGTCATTTTCTGTTTTCGTATTCTTGCTGCTTCAGGAGCTGCGAGACCCACTTTTCAACCGAAGTGGTTACCGTATGGCCAACTCCTTAACTGTGAAAATAAATGTGTTCTTTAAACCTCACGTAAGAAGTTGCACTCTTGGGTCGCATTTTGGCAGTTGCACCATACAGAAAAAAAACAGCTTTGAGACATGACTTAAGTGAAAGGGAAGACCAAGAAAAATTGTAGGACTTCTAATCAGTTGTTTCTTCACTATTCTATCTCACATGTAAGTTTGCGTTTACACAGGCTGCATGTGTAGATACAGAATTCCGAAGGATACAGAATCCGAATGCGACGATATTTTTTTATCCATAAGCATAAAAATATTTTTTTACACTTTTACTGTCGCATTCATGTTATTTGATAAATTGTTTTTGTATTTTTTCGGGTAAGACTATGGTCTATTTACTGTTTTTTTTTATCTGCCGACGATTCGCTTTCACGAGCACGAAGTATTCTAAAGGCGAGTTATCAAAGCGACGTAACGTAGCGGTCTTCATTTGCTGTAGGCACTGTCTGGAAGAACGATGGGCTTTCCTCATATCCCTAACGATTTGTCATATCATAAGAAAGAAACAGTTTATTTTTATCGGCCATAGGCCTTAAAATCCAAAAAATATGATGTTCTTAAAATCCACGAAAAAGGCATACATTCCGAAAGATCTGGGATTAAACGTATTTTTACGATTCAACACTTCCTTTGATTCAGAAACGTTTTAGTGAAAGCTTAAAGGCCCAGAGCTTTTTTCATTTCAGCATATTTATCGGGATTAAGCTGAAACTAAATATGAAAAAGAGCTTTGAATAAGAAATGTTGCATGCGGAAGTTGAAAGTGACTCAAGCCGGGCTATGTGTGAAATTTATCATTCTTGGAAATTGGTTTTTAAATGAAAATTACTGAAATCTGTTGTCTGTTTTGTCTGGATAAGTTAAAAACTTATAAACAAGTAGGTACATTATTTTGCTGGCTAAGATACCAAAGTTGAGAAGATATAATAGCGTTTCAGATTCACACTCGATGCATACCCATAAAGCAACCATGTGTAACTTTGCATTAACTCATGCTGCGTATCAACCTACCACAAATTGGCATCAACATATATTTTTCATGATAACTTTTACTTTTTGATTTGCAATGGAGTCGGCACAAATTCGTCACACGGCCGGGTTTCTAGGGAAAAGGCAAACAAGCATTTTACCTATAGAGTTTTAGGCTTACACGGCCGGCTGATGATGCTGGAGAGTTGCTTTCCGGGATCTGATGCCTTTGTCTGTAGGGCCTGAAGCTTCTGGGCATTTCGCCCATGTCTATGATGGGCTTCTTCACTGTGAGGGTGAAGTGATGAATATGATATTAAAAACATGAGTACACAATTAATATAGGAATAAAAATGAGGACACTCTACCTGGGAGTTTTGTTGGTGAAGCGACGAAATCTATAAAATCTCTTTGTAAAACTGTGGAGATTTGACCACCAATCTTCACAATTCTTCTTGTGCTAGTTTTGTTAGTTGAAAATATTTTTCTATTGGTTTCTAAAAACACAACATTTGCTTGATTGAATTCTAATCTTGTGACCAATTCTGCGCAACTAAGCTACACATCGCACGTTTAATAATAAAGAGAAATAACTCGAAAATTGGGAAAATCGAGATTTTGTAATAAAACGCAAGAACAATGCGAAAAGAATAGGTAGAATGCGACAGCCGTTCAATTTGGACGAATATGACCGAGATAAAACATCGGCCGCATTTTTCATCCCATACAAGTTGTACTGGGTGTCTAAACTTCAAACGTGATTTCCCAACATTAATGTTTTTTGAGTTATTGCTCTTTATTATTAAACGTGCGACATATAGTGTAACTTCTTGCCGCGTTATCCCCGAAGGGGTCGCATGTGGCGAGTTGAACCTATTTATTTTTACAGGTAAGGGGGCCGGCCTTACATTCAACGCATTTCCTAAATAACATTAGTTCAACACATACAATTTCAATATTGACGTAAAACATCACATTTTACTTACCGCGCCCAAAATTGGGTCAAAAAAAAATTACCTACAGCATTGATTAATGCCTCCGAATGTTTGGGTATTTTGAGTTGGAAAAAAAACTTAAAAACAATAATATGGGTTTCGGTCGCACGGAAATCCCCCACAGCGGAGTCATAAATCAAAACGTAACCAGACTTTGGGCTTTATTTTATTTTCGTATACCAATACTTATTTTTGAAAAATAATATGATCAACGTAAAAACTTATTTTTATGCTGGAAGAACGTGTCGTTTTCGATACGCATAATTAATATTTAACCCTAAATGAGTTATTTACAAATCGTTTGACCGTAGCTGATCCATGGATTATGATTTTTGTAAAAGCAACGGATGAGAACAACTCTGAAAAAAACTAATTATCTGTACCTAATTCTACAACAATTAGAGGAAGAAAAATAAAAAATAAAAATGGCGGCGTGTTCGGGTTAGTCAGTCAGCAATAAAAAGTTGTCTTAATTAATTTGCGATTAAGCATCCCACCTTTCAACATCACGTGTTTTTTGTTGTCTCACTTTTTTGCAAACCGGTTTACCTTTATTAATTTCATAAGCTCGGTCGGTGGTTCGATGGTAGGAGCATTCACTTGACAATTAATTTGTCTTGGTTTCAAATATCAGCTGGTATCAAAAATGGTTTTCCTCTGAACTCTCTTCTCACCCAGTTTTAAGTAAGGTTTAATTAAACTTCAGAAGAAAAAGTAAGTAGATTGCTTTACAATTATAATAGCTACCCAGTTAAATATTAAGAGAACTTACATTATTCTTTCGACGTTTCGTTGCCGATGTAGCCAACGTATTCAGGAGACACCCTCTCTGCACGACGACTGAGGATGAATTGAACCTAACTAATTTGCAAAAAAAAAGAATTTATAAATAAGTGCGGAACTCTCATTCACCAGTAATGTATAATGTCAGTCAATATAAACATGAACATAAATAATCAAAAAAAAAAAGTGATTTCATTCGCCAGACCAAATTTTCTAAATAGAGGTCAAAAATTTGAAAAGCCTCGGAGAAAGACTTATTTTTAATGATCAAAGGTCGATATGATAAGGTCAATGCGTATCTGACCATCAAATCCAGTGAATGAATCATCAGAGTTTAGAAATTATAGTTGTAATGATGGATCCAGAGGGACACAAGGCAGTGGGCAGACCCGGATCCAGATTGGTAGACTGTCGTACAGCAGGAGTCTGGGACTAGAGAAGGAAAGAGTTGAAAGGACAGTGCTGGCTTGGGTTGATCAAGGATTCCAAGTCCCACCCCGGTTTGCTGTGTCTATGATGATGATAAACGTGTTTGATTTCTTACTTCGATTACGTTCACCAGAAATAATAATAGCACTCCAACTCCCACTTCTAAGCAAGAGACAACCTTACCTGTGTAAATAAAAAGGTGTATTCCTCCAAGCTGCATCTTCAGGAATGAAATAAACAAGATCCATTAATCCTATTTTGTATTCTGTTATAATGTGATCAAAGAATACTCGTACACGAAAATATTTGTCTAAAATCATTGACCCACGATCTTATCACTTTTCAATAATTAGGTTTCAACTCAACTACAGCGTTTACCAAAAAATGTATGAAAACTAAAAGAGCGGCTCTATTGAACGTTTAAGTTACACTATATCTGAGTTTTTACGTTAAGTTTTCTGTTTTGGGGACAGGTTATTTTTCTATCAATATTTAATTCTTTGATATTTATTGTAAGGGTCCATTAAACTTTTTGACTGGCTGTAAATCTTAAAAAAAATCGAAGGTCCCGGATTATCCATTGTACGGATTGACAATAATCCTTACTTACTCCGGGCATTTTAATCCTAAAAGGTGATCCTTTATTTATTTGAGGTGGTCCTTGATTTAAAGGAATTAAATATATTGGTTTGTTAAAGTGAATTTGGTTTTATGATTTAGTTTTTTATGTCCATGTATATATTGTTATTTTTATTCTTTGATTTTAAAAAATGTAATTTGTCATGGATGTTCCTTGACTTATAGGTTGTTATGCGGCTGACCACCCATAATATAAAAATTGGTTCACTTTGCCAATGTCACCCCTGTTTCAGGGAAGGACGGCAAGAGTTGCAAGGCTTATGTTCATTTGAGATTGGGTTTTTATATTGTAGGTCCACATGCGGCATGTGTTAGCGCGAAATTATACATATCTGCTTGTGGGAATGCATTTAGTATAAATCTTAAATGATATATATCTTTGCAGCTTAGATTAGATTAGATTAGAAATATATGAGCCCCATTCATAATATTTTCTATTTACTGTCGTACCTACTGATGTGATGGCACAACATTCTAAGGACTCTTTTTTCGAGTCCATTTGATAATATATTCGTCAGTCAAATTTCAGTGTGTACCTACTCTGTATTTTTATGCCATTTCTTACAGGTATCAAATCAATATTTTTATTATTTAACCATATTTTATACTTTCAATTTCACTTTCATGGTTGTTTTTTTTAATGATAAATTATTTTGACTACACCGTAATCTATTCACAGCTTTCTCTTCTTCCAACGTTTCGTTTTCTTGAGCAGAAAGCATTTTCAAGACTGTTTATCAAATCGACTATGGGGTCATCGCGTCCTCTTACTATTGGTTACTGGTGGAAGTACGATGGGTTGTCTTTATCTCTTTCGGCTTCTTTTGTTTTGATTGGTGGGGTCAGAATTGGTAGGGGATTTTTTTCGAGAATTAATTAAAGTCAACTGACCATCACAATATCCAATGCAATATACAGGTGTTTATAAAATAATTGTTTGATAAAACAATACCCAATTTTAAAGGGAATACAAATAGTGCTATCCTTATGATCTGGATTCATTCTTCATACTTCAGTCATTCATAAAATAATGAATCATGAATGGCAGACGGAAAGAAGAAACGTAGGAAGTATGCGTGAAAGAGGATGAATGTATTGATGAAAGAAGAGATATTACGATTGTTGCAAATCTGTAGAGTGAGAATAAAAAAGAACTTAAATGAAAGAAATGTTGGTGAACGACAAGGAAATTCAACAAGTATGCTAGATTAAAATGGAGATACAACTTCAATACTGGCCACCCATAGCGCAATACTGTTACTATAACACTTATTCCATTCCACTAGGGGTGGCTAGAGCCTTTGCCGAGACTATATAAAGCACTGATCACCCATCAAAGCTTTGGAGAACAAAACTGAAAGTTTCGTAAGGTGGATCCAATGGAAATAAATAAAGAAGTCTTGTTGTCGAATCCAGAATTTATAAACAAGATGTTCCATGATGATGAAAAGAGCAACAGGATCCTTAAATATCAGGTGACATAACACCGGACCGAGCTTTGATGACATCTGTTAAATTTCATGCGAATCCAATCTTTGAATTCGATAAATTTTCTTTGATATTTTCCAAGAATAATATTTATTCCAATGTCAAATACTGTAAGCTATTAAATTGATGAAATTCTTGTTATTTGCAAACCCAGCTTCGTCTCTCTGAATTGATGCTAATAAAATGAAAGGATGTACCCAAATCAAGGTTAAACTGGCTTGAAAATCAAATCTAAACCACACTTATAACAAAAAAGTTTCATGAAAACATATTGACAATGTTTTCCAGGAATAAATGAAAATAAAAAATACAGATAAATTTTGAAATTAATTTAAGTGGCTTCTACTCTAAAGACAAGAAAAAATGACAAACAAAATAAATATCAAATAATTGATTAGTTAGATAAATGAAAAAAAAAATGTTATGTTTTCCTTTAATAAAAACAATTAAAATAGAGAGACATCTTTTGCATGTTTTCAAAATATTAATTGTTTCGTTAGGAATGTAAATGATAATTTTATGAAATCTTTTTGTTGCTAGGTATGATAAATGTAGATAAAGACATTTAAAAGATAAAGAATAATGTAGATTCCTATTTTATCACAAATTTAGCATATTTTTTTCAGTGGAAGTTTTAATAGATAATTTACGCAATACATACATAGCCACATAATTTGAAAATAACATTTGATACAAAATGGGATTATTGGATTTTATGAAGGTCTGAAAAAAAAGTTTGATTTTAAACAAGGAAATATAAAATTTTAGATGCTAAAGAATACCTACAAAAAAAATTAACACATTTAAGTGTCTGTCTTGAATATTTTGAGATTTTTTTTTTACATTTATTTTTGTTCAAAAACACAAACTTGCATGTATTCTGAATACAAAGGGTACAAAAAAAAGGACTCATTTTCCTAAAAATCAAATAATCTTCCTGGAACTGTGTCCTGTGAAACTTGAAAGTCAAGTTGAAGTATATAAACCACCTTAACTTGTGTATATTTATGGATGTATTTTTACATAACATACTTGTATATTGATAGACCTAATATATTATATGAAGGAATATTAAGTGCTATGGCATTAAACTCGTATGGGACGCTGTGAGCTATTATGTATGATCATTCTGTACCTTTTCCTTCATACAATTGATATGCATCTCTTTGTATGGAGCTGTGTCACTACAAGGGACAATGGGTCCTTAATGATGTGAACAAAATCATTGTCGGATCCTCTCTGGAATATATTATGGAAACCTACGCATACCAACTATGGATATATTATAGCGGATCCTATCACACCCCGATTATAAGTAATAATAAATGGATGTTTTTTTTTAAATCTGAATCTGATCTTAATCTAAGTGGCAAAGATATGTTACATTTAGTACCTGTTGCACCAACCTCCAATCAATATTTGATTGACACATCAAATATGATTGCGGAATTCTGGAAAGGACCTCGGTTAAATATTTCTCGGAAGTGGGTAATAATATGATGGAATTTGAACAGGAAAGATGATGGACATCAGCTTGTTTACGGATATGCAACCAAATTTTTTATTTGATTGGAGAAATCACACTTAATTTAGATTTTTGTCTAATTGGAGTTTGGTGCAACAGGCCCTTAAGATTCATATTAAATGCATTCTCATAAGCAGACACGTATAAATTCGCGCTTACACATGCCGCATGTCGACTTACAACATAAAAACCCAATCTCAAATGAACTTAAGCCCTGCAACTCTTGTTGGCCTTCCCAGAAACAGGGGTGACATTTTTGATAAGTGATAAGTGACTTATAGGTTGGTATGAGGCTGACCACCCATACTGTAAAAAATGGTTCACTTTGCCAATGTCACCCCTGTTTCAGGGAAGGTCGGCAAAAGTTGTGGGGCTTATGTTCATTTGAGGTTTGGATTTTATTTGTAAGTACACATTCAGCATTTGTAAGCGCGAACTACACTTGTTGGTTTGTGGGCTTACATCTGAGAGCTTTAAATGAATATATCCTTGCAACTTAGATTATAGATTATTATTATAGAACCATTTTTTTTGCAATATGGGTGGTCAGCCTCATACCAACCTATAAGTCAATAAAATAAATTCGTGAAAAGGAATGCAATTTACCTACCCTTTTTGCCTGGCCAGAAGCAGGTACTAAGATCGGCGCTACGGTCAAGAGGGTAAAGACGGTAATCTCGTCTAGCGTATCTAAAAATAAAATAACACTGGTTCGATATCCGTTTGGACTCTTGACCATAACTTTGACCTACGTTCAACAGATGTCCATAAGGTACATATAAATGAAAAAATATATATTTATTAGTAATGTATGCGGCTGACCACCCATGCTGTAGAAAATGGTTCACTTTACCAATGTCACCCCTGTTTCAGGGAAGGTCGGCAGGAGTTGCAGGGTGTTTGTTCACTTGAGATTCTGTTTTTTTACTGTAGGACTACATGCGGCATGTTTAAACGCGAACTTAAACATGTCGGTTTTGTGAAAATACATATAATGTGAATATCTAATGTTACTTATATTTTGCAACTTAGATTAGGTTAGTGTTGATTCTAGCCAGACAAAAACAATTTGATGAATTCAATCGCTCTTCACGAATTTGTTTATGAAAAAAAAACTCTCTTTTGAAACCACAGAAAACCTAAAAGTACCTACCTACTTGATTATAAAAAACAAAATTAAGACAAAGTTTCATTTAATATTCTTAGCTCAGGCACAGATTTTCAGTTCGTAGAATTCTAAACTGCGTTTAAAATAACTCATTTAAATCGCAGCAATTTAGTATCTATGATGATATCACATGCTTGCAGCAGATCATTCTGGATTATCCGCCAGACTTCTGTACAGCTGGATCTTCCACACGAGTCTCCCCATGTTATATTATTGAAGGTACTCAGTCTTCTCCTTTGATGCTTATTTCCGTCCATCTGAAGAGGCCGACGTGTTCCTGAGAAGTGCGGCTTATGTTCTCTATAAATCATCATTCAACATTCAACAATCTTGCGTGATATTTTGAATGAGAGCCCTGTCCAGTTGATATGCATGGTCGATGGAACGCTTGTGCTGTCGTATAGAAACAAAGCCTGAAATCTAGGATAGTTCTAAAAATTAGATAAATATTAGAAACAAGTTTTCTGTCCTTTCATCTATATTTGTCTTATTTTTAAACGAAATCTTTTACTGTTGAAATTTATACTGTTGTACGAGTATATCATTCATTTTATGTTTGCGAATATTAACTAACAAGGCTGATCTTCTTTACCTGTGTAAATAAATAGATTCCACACGCTTGCTTAAACAGAGATAACACGACAAGAAAATGCATACTTACAATTATTTCTAGATCAGATTGAGTTGTATCAATGAACTCTACACAGATTTCACGACCTTGTAGGTAGGGAAAAGTATTGGTTAATTTTTTTTTATAAATTGCTTAGACTCCTATCGCATAGACCAGGGGTCGGCAACCTGCGGCTCTTTGGGTGTGAAGTTGCGGCTCTTTAGTTCCATACGCTAATATTAAAATTTATCAAAAAAACACTTCTGATCGAAAAACACAAGAATCGTTCTGAATCGATTAACGAGGATTAGGCATCGATTCTATCTCTCAGCCACTTGTACTCGCTTTTCACACCCCCTCCGTCGACGCAATTTATTGTTAGCAAGAAAACATTTGTGGCTCTTTACACACTTTGAAATTTGTAAATTGTAATTTTTGGCTCTTCCGACTCAAGTCACCCAGACCCAGTTGGCCCGCAATACCGTCTCGAAATTTCAATACGGTTCTTGGATAAAATAGTTTGGAGACCGCTGGTTTAGAGCATTGACATATTTTGCACCTTATACATAGCTCAATGGTTAAGAGAAAAAAAATATGGTTTGCTTCCTGATGCGCTATTCTGCTAAATTCCTTACGACCTTAAGGCGATGAGCTGGCGATTCGTGTCCAAAACAAGTCGGGAGCGCTAGCGCTTGCGAAAGAACTCCATAGATAAAAAATCACAGTACATCTTATTTTTGGACACGATTCGCCAGCTCGTCGCCTTAGGTCGTAAGGAATTCAGCATAATAGCGCTTCTGTTTATATTTTGGAACCACATACATAGTTTTCTAATAATTAGATGTCGATATGTGAGAAAGTGGCATGCAAGAGCGATGATCTGTAGACGCCATAATTTGGCAAACAGTTCCTGGTATTTATATAATTTTTATTACGAAATTTCGAAGCTTCCTATGGCCGAAGTGCTCCTTAGCTTTTAAGTGCTATTGATTTTGTTACTTTTATTTTTTACATCCATGTTATTTTTTGACTTCGTATAATTTTGCCAATTGTTAGGGAGCGTATTTTCAAAAATTACTTTACACTGAATGAAAAGGATTAATATATGTAAGTGCATATTAATAATCAATTATCTAAATTGCAAAGATATTTTACATTTATGATGCATATGACATGCATTCCCACAAGCAGACACGTGTAAGTTCGTGCTCATATATGTCACATGTGGACTTACAACATAAAAACCCAATCTCAAATGAATATAAACCCTCCAACTCTTGTCAACATTCCCTGAAACAGGGGGGAAAAGTGAACCATCTTTTACACTATGGGTGGTCACCTTTATGTCGATTGCGTGGTTAGTTTAAATTCACGTTAGCTAACATTGAAAATACCGGGCCTAGAGTCTCCTGTAAAGTAAAACAAAGCCTTGAGTTCATTGTTAGAACTGAAACACAAAATGCCTCTCACGATATTTTTTCTACTCCACACAAGACACACTCACATCAAATCTGACGATTCTTATGTTGTATTTTAATTCAAAAGAGGTCCTTCCACAACTAATAGAAAATATGACATTATATTGTATTGCCCACGCACTGTGGATCCTTTCGTTTGATACGTGAAAACTGTTTCAACCCGCCAATGTTTCGAAAAGAGAATTATATTTCCGTCTATTTTCCACATGCAGCCACTTTTAATCCCTAGACTCTAAATCAGGCATGCCAAACACGTGACCCGACAAGGCATTTTAGTTGTGGCCTGACGAGACTGTGAAAAAAACATTTTTATTACATAAATATATTTATTCTTCTTCACGATTTTGCATGCTATCGTCGCAAAAGTAATGCTAATCTTTTTTGCATCGTTCTAATTTTGGTTTATGTACTATTGAAGCAAGTAAACAATTCGAACACAATAGCCTTTTGAGGCCGCAAAAATAATTTCTGTTGAATTTAACCGAGGTAGCTGCTCCGAAGACAGGTTAATTTTTTTCTTGAGCGTACCCAAATGCTTCAATGAATTGCAGTTCGTTAATTTGTAATTTTCTACATTTAATTATTGTCTGATACTGTATTTCAATACAAATCTCAATAAGTATTCATATTTCTCCTCATTTATCTTCAGAACTATTCAATAATAGTAAAAATAATCAGTGTTTTTAATAAAGAAAATTGTTTTCTTTATAGCTGTACGTAAAAATAATTAAGATTCACTTTATTACATTAGATTTCCATCTGCAATAAAGCTGATGCAGTTTCCATTGCATTATGAATCATTAAGAAGTTTATTCCGTACGTCCATCTCGATACTTGACTTAATGCTGTTATTCCAGAAGCATTTCAAGTGCTCTATCATCTTGGTCTGAAATGCCTCCGAATTGCTGGTCTGAAATGCCCATCGTGCACCTTAAGATGCTTTTAAAATTTAACTATCTTCCAGATATGATCAATTTTAACGGTAAAGCATCAAAATATTCTAAAATATATTTGTAATTCCTAAACTCAAGTCAGCGTGTCGTTTGAATAAGAGTTTGCGACTTACACGGCCGGCTGATGATGCTGCAGAGATGTTTTCCGGGATCTGTTGTCGTAGTCTGTGGGAGCTGGAGCTTCGGTACGTTTCGCCGATATCTACGTTTTGCCCATGTCTCATGATTTTTACACTTAAAATCCCGAGTGTACCCACACTTTATTCAATATCATCTTAATAATTTCACTTTCACGCTGAATAAGCCCATCCTATTATAGGCATGGGTAAAACTTCCGGAAGGTCCAGCTTCCACAGACCACGGCACGAGATCCTGAAAAACATCTCTCCATTGTGTCGTTTTTTAGTAAAAAGCATTTCGCAGTGTTAAAATCTAGATCAAGGGTCTCTAAATAACGGCCTGAGGTCCTTTAAACTCTATTGTTTTTGTGTCTTGTCAAGTCTTTGCGATGTTAATTATCGCTTGAGAGAAGGTCTCTTGGTATTGTGCAAATCTAAACTACTCTGAACGGCTCCTCGCCGGGCCTCAGTACCTTCCAGTTCTGGATGAACCTCTTTTGCATAGGTACCCTTTATTTTTTCTTTCCTAGGCAAGAGCAAAAAACAAAACATTATCAAGAAGGAACAGAATTTTTTGATAATATCGCAAGGTCTTTAAAACATCTGCATTTATTGGTTGCTTGATGTACTACATACCTCTCTAACAACTTCCACCTTTTTGGATTCTCGATTCCCCAGACATATCTCATTCAAGTCCATAAAATCCTTTTTCGTATTTAAACCTGAACTTCGCTTTCGAATTTTGGATTCAATGTTGATAATAACATTATTTTACCGTTAGTATACACTCATATAAACACGTCTATTTATGTGTTTAGTGTTAATCAACCTCTAGCACGTTTTCACTACTTCATTTCCAATGGAAATATTAACAAGGTGCTAAAATCTTTATAATTTATAATAATTGTTTTACAACTTCAGAACTTTATCACACTCACATATAGACCGTGAGTAGGTATGTAGGCTTGCAAATTCGTTACCGACTCTGATGTTTGAAAGTGAGACATCGACGGGAAATCAAAGCAAGTAGACTATGTACCGTAGAAATGGTTAGTTAACAGAAATGAGTGTTAAGACTCTGAATGATAGTGTCCGAAATAACTGGGCCATGAATGAGTGCGGTATAGTGCGGTGAATTGTAAAAAAAGTACAAGGGTGTACAATAAGATGGTCCGGATATCTACTTATAGAAAGAATGCTCGATGAACGATTGACAAAAAGATTTGAAAGTTGCATAGTAAGAAAGATAACAGAGCACGTTTGAAGAAACAAATGCATCATTTTCGGCGAACGCTTGCTCAGGTCCCCCTGAAATTCATGTGCCTTTACCAAAACTCCATCTAGCCTTACAACAATTGGGTCTAGCTTAGATAATTGGCGCTATGACGACCAACTCGCAGATAGCTCTTGAGATGTGGTTCACACAAAAACAGCGTTCAAAATAATCTTACTATATTTCATTGTTTTACTTATCAGTAGACGTCACATTGTGACGTCACACGGCTGGGCTGCTAGGAAAAAGGCAAACTATTGGTTTATGCGACGCTAGTAGCATGGACCAACGACCATACATTTTGTACGGAAATATATACACACATCGATCAGCTGTGGACGCGCCACCATGTTTTATTACTTTATATCTTCAAAATTGATCAAAGGACGCTCGTTAAGTCTGCAATCACGTCAATAGCGAAGTATTAAAAAAACCTGAATCCTTGAAAATCACTCCAACACGCAATGCTCAAGTGTGCTTTGTGGCTGCTGTTTGTACTTGAACATTGAGTAATGCTCGGTACAGAAGTGCCATTAAGCATGTTCTGCATTCATTTCGGCGTGCTATATTTGGCGCGCGTGCCGGCAGCTTCCTGTCTTAGAGTGGACCGTGACCGGCACCAGAAGCACACAACCATACGTTTAAACTCCCGAAAATATTCATTAACTGAGACGCTCCTTAGAGGAGCTGCTTAAGTTAGCATGCATTATTATGTTGAGTAGAAACACATTTGATACTTGGGGTATAGATGTGTGAATCACGAGACACAAATGCAAATGCAAGCATTCATATGCAAATGCATATTGCAACTATAATATGTTCCTTCGTCTGCTTCTCTTTGTGGACCTTGTAGTCTATAAAAACAGGGATCATTATCGTCCTTGGTTTTGACGCTGGAGAGTTGCTTTTAGGGATCTGTTGTCGTGGTCTATTGGAGCTGGAGCTTCCGATAGACCTACGTTCTACGTTTTGTTTATATACGCGATGGGCTTCTTCAGCTGTAAGATGATGATCTTCGTGTATCTGTTGCAATCAACACTTCCCATTACCTTGGAGTCTCATGAATTCCGATTTTCATTGAAATTGATGAAGGGTCTTTTCTCCAAAACGTCGATGTGGTTCGTTCAATAAAAGTCAGAAGACTTCGTTGACTAGGTCACATTTTGATAGTGAGTTTGTGCACCGAAACAGGAAATCATTTCTGAAGCCATTGGCAGTGATCAAACACTAGCCATCTGTCATGGAATGCAAGCATTTTACCAACTGAGCTATCAATCGGTCCGCATTAAGCTATTGTTTCTGCTTCCTCCACTCCTCCACTCCTCCACTCTACAATTCCATGTTTTTTTTGTATCTATAATCTAAGCTGCAAAGATATATTATTGTCATTTAAGGATAATGCTCAATACAAGTTTACAGGCAGACACGTGTAAGTTTGCGCGTACACACGCTGCATGTGCGCTTACAAAAAAACCTGACATGAGCATAAATCTGCCCTTCCCTTAAACGGGGTGGGATTGGCAAAAGCGTTGTAGTGAGCCTAATACCAACCAATTAGTCAATTTTTTTTTTTTGGTAATTTATACAGCGCCGTCATGTGACATCACCTCGAGGGCGCTTTACAAATATTAATTATAAAATAAAATATAATACAATATAAAATTGAAAACAGAATTAATAACAACTTTAAAATAACAGAACAATGAAATATATAGTCAAGGAACAAAAAAATGGGAAGGTGGCCTTAGCGATTACAAAATTAAGTAAAATTAATTAAAATCAAATTACAATTAATCCGAATTAAATTAAAATAAATTAAACAGTGAAGTATCAAAGAAGTATAGTCATTCCGCTCTCTAACAATGCTTCACACTTTTAAATCCCTAGTAATTTACTAAGTGAGCGTTTCTCTCCCAGTTAGACGTTGGAACAACATGAAGAGGCTTGTTTTGAGCAGTAAACACATGCATTTACTGCGTTTCTATTTTCGCAAAATTTGATTGAACAATAACTTGTATATGATTTTGCACTACCACGTGAAAGCGCCATCAATTTTAGTTACTAGTACTCCAAGTATAAAACTTTACGCTTATACTCAACCACAGCGTATTACAAGAAACGTTTGAAAACTAAAACTCTCATTAGAGGAGCTGTTTTAGTTTTTATACAATTTCGTGACAAAGCAATGTTTGAGTAAAGTTTTATGCTTAGAGTAAAGGTCGGTATTTCATACAATTTTATGAGTGACAGTTTGTAGTAAAGTCGGGATATTTTGAGTGTTAGCGTGATTTTACGACTCAAGTTCAATGTTTAAGCAGCCATTAAAGTGACCCAGCCACGTGTGCTAAATAGAAACACATGCTTACAATTGTCTTTCGGGTGAGACAATGTTCTCTACCAGGGGTGGAAGTCTCGACAGCTCGCTCCCCCAGTTATTGTTTACCGTATACGCCAATCTTGTCAAATATGACTTTTTCATGCAGTTGTCTTATGAATCAAATTCTACACAATCTGAGCTAAGAAAAACCGTAAAACTCGATAATGTGAGAGTTCTTTTAAATATTTTTTAAATAAATTTCTTGTTTCCATAAGACACATTGGTCCAGTACACATGCAAACATTGCTCATGTAAATTTTTCTCAATGGCGTATACGGTAAACAAGAACTAAGGCAGCAAGCTGTCACGTCGGTAGAACTTACCGTACTTATTTGAAGATAGGACGGAATAAAACATGGCGCTGCCTGAACAGCTGATGATTGTTCCGTATAAAATGAATTAGCTGTTGTTTTATTTCGTCCTATCTTCAAATATAATGGTAAGGTCTATCGGCGGTCGTCGAGACTGCCACCCCATGGCTATTCACAATGCAATCAATCATAGCTGATCCATGGAATAACCTTTCCTTATTGGAAAATTGACGTTAGGTGACGGTGGAGCCATGAATTTGCTGTGTGTGAAAAACACCGTACAAATTTAAAACTAATAAAGCAGTGGTTCTCAACCTGGGGCAATTTGGGCTCTCAGGGGGAAGAAAATTACAAAACGGGCGATCATAACACCTATGTCTGCCCCCCTCCCCCCCCCCCTCCCCCTTCCTCCAAGAAAATATGGAATTTTTCGAGATGAAATTGGACGACGATTCTCTTGGAAATCGCGCGCCTACTCTTCCTCCCGATGGTCATGTTTTTGGGACAAAATGTTAAAGGGACGATGGGCTTATCTATTTATACATAAAGGAGAAATGGGCCAAAAAATTTGGAAATCAATGGAATAGACTGAATAGAGTATAGTCTAAACTGAAAAAAAACGTGTCCGAAACTCAACTATGCAAGTGAAAGTTTTTAAACTTTAGTGAAGATTTAATAATACAAAGTAAAATTTTCTCCATAAAAAACCATCGGATCTAGTTTCAGCACTTGTATCTTACATGCATATTTCATTCACAACTTCTTGTCGCTTAATCTTGAGGGAAACTTTTTTCTTACCTATTTATTTACTAGATAGACACTTGAATCACTCTTACCACTTAAAAATGAAAATGGTTGCTTAATATGAATAAAATTTATTTAATTTTGTTTTAAAATAATTTAAGTCCATAATAATTAAAACTTAATAATTTTAAAAACTAAATAATTTTATTTTTCCTTAACTGATAGGTTGGTATGCGGCTGACCACCCATACTGTAAAAAATGGTTCACTTTGCCAATGTCACCCCTGCTTCAGGGAAGGTCGGCAAGAGTTGCAGGGCTTATGTTCATTTGAGATTGGGTTTTTTTATATTGTAGGTCCACATGAGGCATGTGTAAGCGCGAAATTATGCGTGTCTGCTTGTGGGTAGCATTTAATATGAATCTCAAATGATACATATCTTTGCAGCTTAGATTAAGAATTACTTATTAAGAACAGTAGGTACGTCTACGTAACAAAAACATCAGCTTCCATTTCACCGATACTTTTTGCTTTACTTCTAGGATAGCTTGACTTTTTTTATATGATCCTGTTAAGATTTTACTTGGGGTTCTTTTAGGTAAACTGCGATTTATTTATTTAAAAAGGTTTAATTTTTCCCAATATTGGTTATACAGTACAGGTACTGTTTACTCTTCTCGCTCTAGCTTATGCCTTCGCGTTACAATGTTTCCAGCGACTCTGACTCACCGCAGAATATTTGCTTGTATATATATATATGCGGCAGAGACAAATCTTGCTTGTTCGAGATGATGCCACATTCTTCTATAATGGATTTTTCGAATCACTTCCAGATTGTTCAACACACACCAGCGTGCTTAGGCGCACGCACTACAAATCCATAGTTCGTAGCAATACGGTTATGGGTATGCAAAGCTAAAAAAAGGTGTGCATAGAAAGGAAGAAGTTGAGACAGTTTTTGTGTGGCTCTGACTACCTTTAGTGGAAATGGAAACAAAGATACAGTAATACTTTTTAGCAGTCTTTTACTGCTGATTTTAAGTCTTATTTGTTGGCAGGTCATTCTGCCATATTGCTGTCGATCCAGTTGGCGTAAGTCGACACTCTAGTGAATATGTCAGGCTGTCCACGCGCGCAGGGCTCTCCCCAGGACACCACACCAACCAGGAAACCTTCCAGCTCCAGTGGACCACCAGAATCTCCCTGCAAGAAGAAGAACAGGGAATAGAAAAAACCTGATTGTCTAGCCAACACATTATCGCACAGGGTCATTCACAAAATATTTAAAACCATTGACAATCAAAGGATCGTCGTTTACATGTAAGTCACTTTAGGCAGCGAATAAGCCACGGATTTGTTTTTTGTGAATAATACCGTCTGATAGTATTTTTTCTATGTATCCAGTTTTCATTGAAAAATGTATGCTTTTCTAGAAGTGCAGTTTCCTTTATTATTGAATATTGTAAACAAACATTACCACTTCTTTATTTCTCAATTCACTCTAAAATCGTGGCCAAATATATATTTTTAACCCTTTATTATAACTCTTCTTACGGAAGTTAATGGAAAAAAGCTTAAAACATTAAAATTAAAAATATAAATCAATTTGTTTATATTTATCAAATTAACAAAGTTCTAATTCACTTTTTACAATTTTATTTCTGTTTATCAATTTCGCCTACAAGGCATCATCAGGACAATTGCCTTGTAGGCGAAAGTGCTAGACAGAAATAAAATTGTAAAAAGTGAATTGGAACTTTGTTAATTTGATTAATATACAATGGGCTTTTACTGTGTAAACCACCAAACCCTTAAAAATACCAATTTGTATATGGTTACGGGGGAGTAAAATTCACAAATCCCGTAACCATCTACAAATTGTTTTTTTATTTTAATATTTTAAAAATGAAAGGTTACAAAGTGAATGCCTCATCAATTAATGATAAAGGAAAAAATCTTTTTTACAAAAAAATCAGAATTGTAAGAAAATTGGTGAGTAAGTAGGTATGGTTTAATTTTCGATGACAAATTTTTGACATCACGAAAAAAATACAAAGTTTCAAAACATGGCAATTACAATAAAATACATACAAACCAATATGGAAATGAGATTACTTACAAAACAAGAACCCTGCCCCCTTTTGTTGAGCGTACAGATGTGTGAGCTGGATGAGATGTCCTGCATGATGGCCTTGCAGTACTCTATGCTGATTGCTTTTAATTTCAAGCTCTGCAAGAGATGCGGAGAGTTGCCAGGAAGCTGCAAAAAAGCGTTGAAAAGCTTAATTAGAAAAGTGCTACAACTTGGAAGGAAAGCAGTATGTCGTCGGAAAGAAAACAAATAAGCGAAACCGAGGGAATAAAAATAATTTCATTTCGCCAGAAGAAAAAGTTGCTAGTATTCCTGTAAGAGACCCTGTAATTTTTTACTGGGCATATTTTTTTCGTCTTCTTTCATTATTAGAAAAATATGTTATTTTCTTTCTTTTCTTCTAACGTCATCCTCACTTGTTTTTTCTGTTCACTGATTAATGCCTCAGACTATTGATCTGAAGGTTTCTAGTTCCATTTTTATCATCAGCTTCTGAAAGCAGAGCGTTATTGTGCCAAACATTTGACTCTGTTGGTTGATATTCCATGCGCCGCTACAAATCCTGGGAAAATTAAGTTCTTGGGCGACCTCTTATTCGTTTTCAGAAGATTGTTCCTTCAAAAGTTGCTAAGAAAGGTGTCATGTTATATCAAGTGCGCCAAACCACAATCGCAAAAAAAAATATTCACAAGAACTTTAACAAGTAAAAAGGAATTAAAAATACTCACAGAAGTCAGTCCCCAACCAGTTAGGGTAAGAAACGTATTGATCTCAATGTTGCCAGTGAAAAGAGCGATAGGTTGTATCTTGGGAGAGAATCTCATGGACCCCTCGACCACAATCAGAGCAATGTCGTTCAGCATGACGTCAGGGTTGTAGTTCTCGTGAACCTTGTGTCGCTCTACCTTGAAGTAGACTCCTCCGTGCTGGATGTCGCTAGTTCCAACTACGACAACGTAGGATGATGGATGCTTTCTGAAAACAAAAATATGATTTAACCTACTTGCTCTACATTTATATCTCAAGCATATTATTATTTGTTTATTTATAAAATGTAATTTGTTGTCTATATTCCTTGACTTGTAGGTTGGTATGCGGTTGACCACCCACGCTGTAGAAATGGTTTACTTTGCCAATGTCACCCTTGTTTCAGGGAAGGTCGGCAGGAGTTGCAGGGTGTATGTCCATTTGAGATTTGGTTTTTATGTTGTAGGTTCACATGCGGCTTACGCAAGCGCGAACTTATACGTGTCTGCTAGTGAGAATGCATATAAAGTGAATCCCTAATGTTACATATCTTTGCAACTTAGATTAGATTAGATTAGAAGATTATTTATTTTAAAACTAGCTGTACCCTGCCACTCCTTGTGGTGGCTCGTTTGGTTACTGTTATCATGCAACAATTTTGTTAGGGATGGCCAGTATCTCCACGCATGTGTCTGTTCTATGGTGTGTTCTTGCACACTTCTTTTATGACTAAAAATTCTCCTGTCATGAGGTGAAAGTGGCTTTAGCGTATTTCTGCGCTCATTTCCTTTATTGTTCCACTTTTTTTATACAGAAGACTAAGATGGTATGTAAAATAATACTCATGTAAGTTTCATCGCAATCTGTTCAGTAGTTTGGGAGTCCATGCAGGACAAACATACATACATACATACAGGCCCGGATTAAGGGCGGTTCGAGCGGTACAACCGAACCGGGGCCCCCACACTCAGGGGGCCCCCACAGGGCCAACAAAACTCTTATATTTTTATCAGTGCCCAGGTCTTTCCGGGCATTTGTGGCCAAAGGGGTCCCCGATGACAGACTTAATAGAAATTAGTTTACAAGCATTCCAACAAAATATCTTTGGGGTGTAAGTCTTATGAGACATACGCTACCAAGGGGCCCCCCATAAGCTAAAAAATATTGTAAAGAAAAAACTTCAACGTAGTACTTTTTTTTCGGAAAATATATGCATCTTTGAGGTTATGGAAAAGTAGAAGGAAAGGGGGGGGGGGATTTACATGGAGGGGAAGGGCCTATAGAGGGGCCCGAGCTTTACCCCGCACCAGGGCCCCCAGATGGGTTAATCCGGGCCTGCATACATATATCTATTTGATTTTATATATTAGATAGAAGAAGAAGATTAAAAATGATTAAAGAGCGCCGTTTTTGTGTGTCACACCTCAGGGGCCCTCTCCGATCACGGATAAGACTTTTTAAAAAGGTGTCTGAGTGCTCCACAAAATACACCCACAGATTTGGAGTCCTTCACTGCGGATGGCAGTCTGTTCCACTTCCCCTGACCCGCAACACGGAAAACACAGTCTACGAAATGTTTACTTATCTGACGGCGCGGCTGAACTAAATTGATCGCACCATCAAAGTAAAGTATCTGCCTCCTCACACCCAACTCGATAGGTGAAATCATGTCAGCCAGATAAGGTGGAGCCAAACCATTGATGACTTTATACACCATCATACAAACACGGTAGACCAACTTCCAACTGCTACTTTGACGGAACAGAACCGGTTTCGGAGACAGTGCGTTTAGTTCGGCTGGTCCATCCTGCTGGAGTAGTCTACGTCTGGAGTTGAGAACAGTGACCAGTGTTGGCAGTTTCAGGAAGTTGCTTAAGACGCATTTGTTAAACAGAAGCTTTAACACATAAAAGACATACAAATTGTCCAATTATTATTAGACCACCCTCTTCGGGAAACGAAGTATGCGTGTGTATTTAGGTCTGTATTTTTTGAGAAACACTTGGCTGAAAATAAAGTATGGATTGCTGACACCCGTCGTTGGGCAAAGATTGTGTGATTTATTGACCCAAAACAGATGAAGATGATCTCATTTTCATAATATGGTTTCTGACTTACTTGACGACGCAGTGAGCAGCTGTCACCACAGTCCTCCTGCTGATGATGGAGCCCCCACAGAAGTGGTCGTTGTCGGACCTCAGGGAGACCTGATAAGGGACCGAGTCTTCGGCCACGTCACCTCCGACTATCCTGAGTTCAGGGTGTGCGGGAGTCGAGGAACCTGAAATAATTATTGGACCCGATGAAAACGGAAAAATAGTTTTTAAAAATTTAAATCACTGAAAAAGCATCACCGTCCTTTTACTTAGTCGTGGAAGTTCGCATTTACAATTGCTGCATGTGAAGGTACTTACAAATTAATATCCAAACCTCGGATAATCTTTGCCGACCTTCCCTAAATAGGGGTGACATTTATTTTACAGAGTGGGTGGTCAGCGTCATGCCAATCTTGATATACTTACTCATACTCCATTGACAGAAATCCAATTAAAAATATTTATTGAAGGAAAAAATCTTACCATTTTCAAAAATCACAAGTAAACTTAAGAAAAATATGAATGAATTCATTTTTAAGAGTAATTTGACTATTTCTTATTCTAACACAAAAATATCAAGTGGTGTCTAACTGGCTAGTATATCTATCTTTCAAAATTTCCGCTCTTATATGGAGAGGTTTCTCAGGAGGATTGCGAAATGCAGCCTGATGAAACAAATGATAAAAATGCGTGTGTCCACGCATGATAATGGAATCAAAATTTTGTATTTGATTAAGGTAATAGTTGGGAAATTTTAGAGGTCGCTTAATAATCCTAATAGAAGTACTACTTATTATTTCCATATTTTATTCTACTTCAATTGTAAGATACAAGTTATTGAGAAAAATATGTTTTTAGATGAAGTTGCATTTGTTGAATGTAATAAAATGAGCTGAAATTATTCAAAAACCTCAAGACATGCAAATCTAATCTAGAGATATGATATGGTATTTTAAAATTTAAGATTTTTAATGAATAAAATAAAATGTTTTTGGGGATTCGTACCTTGCACAATTTGATATTAATTTTAAAGTGTTAACAATTTCACTTCAAACAGTCTCCTCTCTAAGTCTTATTCAATCTTATGTCGCATGAAAAAACAACATTTTTTCTTTTTATTATTTTATTAAACCAAAAAATTAGCACTACATAATAGGAACTCGTTTTCTACCAATTGGTAATTTCTTAAAAAAAATTTAAGTATGCATGAAGAAGTGGTGGATTTGAATGGAATGAAAGGATAGGAATAAGGGGAAGCAAAAATAAAGGTACTCTTGCCACCCTTAGTAGAATGTTGACAATTAAAATTCTAGATCCACTCCAATGTATTTCAAATGTCATTCCATATCCTGACAGCTCATCTTCCAGAAGCAGGTCAGCCCACTTTGTTGGCTCCGACCCATGTGGCAAAAGAGATCACCCTGGTGAAGACGTCAGGTTGTCCGGTGGCGCACGGATATCCCCAGGAGACGACACCAACCTGCTTGCCATCGCGTACTAGAGGTCCACCGGAGTCTCCCTGGAAGTGGATGAACAAACGTTGATGATGATCCAAAGGCATATAGTGGACGATGAAAACTTTTTTCTCAAAGTCCTCACTCCTCATACAAGAATTTCATAGTTGGTGTTTGAAAATGGAACAAGGACAGAAAAAAACAATACCGGGCAAGTAATAATCATGAAGTAATATGGACAGAAAACACATGCTCAAACCCTCCTCATCCATGTTCTGTATGTATATGCCAGAAGGACCCACAGCGCATGTACGCTTATATAAAGCTATATGTTTGCTCAAATGATGGAAGACTAAGTCAACGATCACAATCAGTCGTTCCGGGCTATCGTCATTGCCCCGGACAACGTATCCGAAGAACTGAAAAATACGGCGTGTACGTGTATGTACTGGCCAGAGTCAAACCATTCAGAGCATGCGCATCCAGCATCACATTTCAAAAGCGTCATTTTCTCTCCTTTCTGCTGTTTTTATGGTCCATGTCTTAGCAGCATAGACAAAAATAGAGTAGACTAGACTCTTGAAAAGCTTTATCTCGGTGCTGTTACGCATACCCCGGTTTTTCCATATTTCCATATATGCCCCTTCATGAAAGCTTTTGTTTGGAGCATTTTGTTGAATGGATGCAAACCTGGGCCATCTAGAAATATTAAAAAGACCACCTGGAGGCATTTGAGATGTGTATTTGGAGAAAAATGTCCAAGGCATCATGGGTCGAAAATAAGTCAATGAAGAGGTGTTAAGGGACTTAGAAGAGAGAAAAGAGCTTATAAGTCACATTTTGAAGAGGAAATCCAAGCTATTGGGCACTCGATTAAACATAGTGGAGAGGCGGTTTCCAGGATTTACAGGAACGCGGTAATTAAGGATGGCGGACTCACCTGGCCAGATCCTGGATCCTGGAGCACTCTGCGTGGAGGGGGTTAATTACTTCGATGCTGGTTGATGATTCCGCAGTTTTGATCCTGTGGTATATTTATCTTGTGTTTTTTTTAACTTTTGGTTAGATTGCACTAATTTACTGATGCGGTCTTGACGACGCTACGTAATTAGACGGTATTTATAACTGATGTACGTTATGTTTTAGCGACCGTATTAGACGGCATGTGAATTTATACTTGGTTTTTAGCGGCCTTATTGGAAGGCGATTGCAGGTGTACTTGGTTTATAGCGGCCGTATTGGACGGCATTTGCAAATGAACTGAAGAGCGAATGCGTTTTGCCAAAATAGGTTTTTGGTTTTATTATTAATTATTATTTTATCACTTTCTTCTTCTGGCCAGACTTGAAGGACAGGGAGAGAGAAGGATAGCGGATTGTTGAGGTGATTAATATTTTATATAGTAAAATAAATGTAAATAAGTATACGTGTATATATGCGTATTAGCTTTACCATTTTATAAGTAAATAATAATTATGAATATTTAATAAAAATAAAGAATAATTATATACATGAATGTGTATGCACATATATAGGTACATATCTACAAGTAACGGCGTTACCATTTTCGCCCGGGCTGAAGGAACCCCTTCAGAAGAAAAGTAAAGATAGCGGGTTAATATATTTATAAACCGGGAATAAGAAATGGCAAAATAATAAATGAGACTTAAACGTAGAACATGTTTACCAACATTCAAGTCACAACATTAAGAGTAGATGGAGATTGGAGAAAAATAATACAAATTAAAAAGAAAAGTGTTGTTGTCAAACAAATTAAAGATAGAGATTTGTATTGAGAACTTTAGCTCCGCGGCCATGACAGGGCGTGATGGCAAAAGAGCCACCGTAGTCAATTTCAGTGAATACACAACCTTTGACTTCATTCAGTCGAAATGAAGGCAAATCTCCTATTAGTGGGATATTAATTTTTGGTTTCAGTTTGAAACATATGTTGCAATTTTGCACACTTTTGCGTACAGTTTTTCTAGCGGCTAGGATCCAGTACATCTGCCTGAGTAGAGCTAGAAGTAGGCTGGGACCAGCATGTACATTTTTAATACGAAAGAAGTCAATCAACAAGTGGACAATCAAATCCCTTGTGGGTAGGATCATGGGATGCTTCTGTGGAAATTCCAATTGAGAATGTCTCAAACGTCCGCCAACTCTGATCAATTTACTAGACATAATGGGCCTGGAAATTATATCAGCGGGATTTTCTTTTCCTGGAATATGAAACCAATGCTTTGCTGGCAAATTATCGTTTATAGCGGAAATTCTATTGGCCACAAAAGTTTGGAAGCGAAAAGGCTCTGCATTTCTCCATGAAAGTGTAACAGTGGAGTCTGAGAAAGCACATATTTCATTTATGCGAATTTTCTTGGAAATGTCATCCTTGATTGCAATAATCAAGTTTGACAGAAGTAATGCGGCGCAAAGCTCGAGGCGTGCCAAAGTTACCTTTTTTGTGGGTGCGACTCTTGATTTTGAGCAGAGCAATATGAATGTACCAGTTTCCTGATCAGTCTGACTCACACGAAGGAAGACAACAGCGCCGTAGCATGACTCACTTGAATCTGCAAAACCGATTATCGAAACATTGTTTGACGAATCAAATATGTTTTTGTGTCGCGGGATCCTTCTGTCTTCAAGCAAGTGAAGCTTCTTTTGGAATTGAAGCCATTGTTTATTGATGTATGCGGGGACTGCTTCAACCCAATCTAGATTTTGTTTCCAACATTCTTGGACGAGCAACTTCAACAAAGTAGTAACAGGACTCAATAGAGAAAGCGGATCGAAAAATCGAGCGACTGTTGAAAGAATAACTCTCTTAGAACAAACTAAATTACTTGCGTTGATTTTGAAAAAGAAAACGTCGTCTTTTGGTTTCCATCGAAGACCTATAATTTTCGTGTCAGAATCATCGTCAAAATTGACCGTACTGGAAATGCGATGATCAGCAGGGATCCGATCCGTGAATTCAGTGTTATTTGAAATCCACTTAACTAAACGGAAACCACCGGCTTGCAACAGCTGATTGAGCTGGTTGCGAAGCGCATCTGCTTGATCGAGAGATACTTCTGAGGAAACAAAGTCGTCCATATAAAAGCACTCCTGAGCGGCAGCGGCGGCAGCAGGCCAACGCTGACACTCATCGGCGGCGAGTTGTCTTATCACGCGCATTGCGAGGTAAGGTGACGACGATACCCCAAAAGTCACACAATTGAACTCGTAAGTAGTGATTGGGTCTTTTTTGTCAAATCTATATAAAATGCGCTGGAAACCTTTATGGTCTTCGCATATTTTTATTTGAAAGAACATCTTCTCAATGTCTGCGGTCATTGCTATTGGAAATAGCCTTAGGTTCACTAAAATATTGAAGATGTTGCTTTGCAAGTTCGGTCCGGTATATAATATATCATTAAGTGATCTTTTTGATGAAGTTTTAGAACTGGCATTCAAAACAATCCTCGTTTGTGAGGTTGTTTTTTCCGGGCGGTAGACTGCTCGGTGCGGTATGTAATAACATAAACTGGAATTCGGTTTTTGGACAGGATTAAGGAAGCCCTGGTCTATCTATTCCTGAATTGTGTTGTTGTAATCTTTGCGTAGAGTAGGATTATTATCTAATTTTATTTCTAAACTTAGAAAAATTAATTTGGCCTTTAAATCCGATCGACCAAGTTCGGTCGGGGCGTATTTAAATGGTAGAGTGACCACATATCTTCCAGTGAAATCCCGTGTGTGAGTGTTCAACAAAATTTGTTCACACGCTGCATTATCTAGTCTGAGGTGTTGCTGGGTAGGAACAGACTCGAGTTCCCAAAACTCCTTGACAGGGCTTTTCAGATGAGGCAAGCCTGTAAAGAAAACTTGGGAAGAATTTTCCTCCTGTGGAAACGACGGCAAGGCAAGGCAATCAGCTCTGCCTATGGCCACATACCCAAGGGTGGTTTCCACCCCAATCACCGCTGACGTAGGTGACAAAACTTTACGACTACCCCAAATGAGTGCAAATAGTTCTCCACCGATGATACAGTCAATATTAGCGGGCTGATCGAAGAATTCGTCAGCTAAAGGTAAATTTCTGAGATGACATAAATCTGACGCGCTCACACTCACGCCGGGCATTTTGTCAGAAATGACATCTATGACACGGGCGCTCACCATGTACTTGGAGCGAGGATCAATGCGCGAATGAATTGTGAATCTGGCGTGACCCAAAATGGGTTTTTCCATATCACCAATGCCTTTCACGTTTGAAGCGGCATAAACTACATTTAAGTTTAGGCGTTCACAACATTTTTTTGTGATGAAGTGGCTCATGGAAGCACAATCCAATAGAACCCTTACTGGGAAGCGATTACCAGCGTCATTATGTACATAAACTATGGCGCTAGGTAATAGAATAACTGAATTTGAATCTTCATTAGAATGAGAAGATGACGTCAATGTAATTTGACTGTGAGCGGACTGATTGTCTGTGATATCTTTTGGTTTTTGCGGTGCGAGCTCTTCTGAAGGCAGAGGAGTTTTTGAAATGGCGGTGGACTGTGACATGGCTGGCACAGCCATATTTTGAGCAGCGGGTTTTGAAATATCCCTATGTAATAATGTATGATGTGAGCGTTTACACTTGGAACAACGATTTGATGACTTACACAACCTGAGGTTATGAAAACCTAAACAATTAACGCAAAGATTGTTGTTTTTTACAAAATTAAATCTCTGAAATGTATTTAATTGAAGAAATGAATCACATTTGAAAAGTTGATGTTCATTATTACTTTTGCAAAAAATGCATTTTATAATATTGCCTGAGCTGTTGCTATTCACAATGAAACTTTGTACTTGCGATCTTTTCTGAATAGCAGAAGACTTATTATTATTAGTTTGCGTTTTCGTTGTCGGATTGGAGCCATGGTTGCGAAGCAAGTAAATCTTGCTTTGTCCTTTTATAAATTTTAGTAAAGAATCGAATGAAGGAATTTTTTCATTTCGATGCTCCTGTTCAAATTGAGTGACTGTTTCCTTGTCTAGCTTGGAGACAGCCAGCTGCAGAAATATGAAATCCGACAAATCCTCGATTCCCAACAGCTTAATTGCCGACTGAGCAGCACAAAACCGTTCAAGAAATGTATCGAAAGAATTCGCCGAAGGCGTGACTATTGGACGGAAATGAAGCATCTGATCCAAGTAGTTGGATGCCAGAGTGCGCTTGTCCTGATATCTTTCTACAAGAGCATTCCACAAAATGTTGTAATTTGCGGCAACGGGTGGGATGCCAGCACATACTGTTAAAGCCTTCCCTGATAATTTCCCCATCAAATATTGGATTCTCTCAGCGTCAGTGAGCCCCTGGTTTTCATGTACAATTGTACTAAAGTTTTCGTAGAACATGGCCCAATTGTTGGGGTTGCCATCGAATGACATAAGTTCTAATGGAGGCAATTTGTTGTTTACAACTACCTTGCTAACTTTGGGAATTTTATTTTCTTCGTTTCTTATGAGGCAGTACAGCTCATCAAAAGAAATAATTTTTGAAAAGTCCGGGACACTTTTCGGATTAAGGGTCAAAACAACGAGATTTAAGTCCTCTGTCATTTGGAAGAATTCCTTCCGCAACCCGTCCAGAGATTGAGTTCTGACCAAAAACATGTTCATAGCGTCTCGGTCTTTCAATCTGCGGGACAGATCATATGTTCCCTGAATGATTGTAAACATACTCTGTTGTTTTGCTCGCAAAACCGATTCGCGAGCTTGGAGTTCTGCTTGAGTGGCCATATTTGAATGTTATTTATTTTTAATAGAAAAAGAAGAAAAATAGTAAGAGTTTTTTAAAAGTAGTTAGGTATAATCAATTCAATTGATCGAATGCAAAATTTGATATTAATTGCGCGCTTGTAAACAAATTGAATACCTAGGCACATTAGAAGGATAATAATAATAGCAAGTATTTAAATATTTGATATTATTATTGCGGCACAAAAATACCCAAGCGTTCAAATGACTATATAATTATATAGACTGGTAATATAATATATATACATGGTAGATAATATTATACATTTATTATGCGGGTATGAAATGTATTGTTACAAGATGGAATGATATTATGAATAGATAAATATGTAGGAATTCCTTGGATCAAATTTTGGATAATGAGGTTAGAAGGACCATAAATGGAGAGGCGGTTTCCAGGATTTACAGGAACGCGGTAATTAAGGATGGCGGACTCACCTGGCCAGATCCTGGATCCTGGAGCACTCTGCGTGGAGGGGGTTAATTACTTCGATGCTGGTTGATGATTCCGCAGTTTTGATCCTGTGGTATATTTATCTTGTGTTTTTTTTAACTTTTGGTTAGATTGCACTAATTTACTGATGCGGTCTTGACGACGCTACGTAATTAGACGGTATTTATAACTGATGTACGTTATGTTTTAGCGACCGTATTAGACGGCATGTGAATTTATACTTGGTTTTTAGCGGCCTTATTGGAAGGCGATTGCAGGTGTACTTGGTTTATAGCGGCCGTATTGGACGGCATTTGCAAATGAACTGAAGAGCGAATGCGTTTTGCCAAAATAGGTTTTTGGTTTTATTATTAATTATTATTTTATCACTTTCTTCTTCTGGCCAGACTTGAAGGACAGGGAGAGAGAAGGATAGCGGATTGTTGAGGTGATTAATATTTTATATAGTAAAATAAATGTAAATAAGTATACGTGTATATATGCGTATTAGCTTTACCATTTTATAAGTAAATAATAATTATGAATATTTAATAAAAATAAAGAATAATTATATACATGAATGTGTATGCACATATATAGGTACATATCTACAAGTAACGGCGTTACCACATAGTACCTTTCTTAACAACATCTTCGAAGAAAAATCTTGGGAAGACGAACAAGAGGGCACCTAAGAACTTCATACTTCAAGGATGTGAAGCGGCTCATGGATATCTCCTCGTATTCGCATCTCAAGAGAAGAGTAACAGACAGAGACGAGTGGCTGACACAACAAGGCGCTGCCTTAAACATATGATGATGATACGAGTATGTGCCCCTGTCTGCTCCTTGACAAAACTTTACCTAACACGCTGATTGAAAAAGAAAAACCAAGTCTTATCAACATATGTGTAGGCGGGCAATGTGAATGGGTTATTACATAGCAGGCCCCCTCTCCCTTCTGGTTGAGCGTGCACAGCTGAGAGTCCACGATGGTGGTGGGGAGAGCCGCCTTGCAGTCCGCCACGCTGATGGACTTCAGGCCGATGGTCTGCAGGGTATTAGGTGCGCTGCCAGGGTACTGGAAACCATACAAAACATAGACACATCATCAATGTAAGGTCCTAGTATAAAATATAAGTGTAACACTTCGGACGTGTAAAATGGCAGGTCGTGAGTTCGACTGGACCGTAGTCTAGTGGTTAACAGTTCGGACTCGTAAATGGAAGATGATGGGTTCGGATCCCGGTGGAGCACAAACAATATATAATTTATATTTCCGAATATGCTCTTCGCCAGGTTAAAAAAGTCATACAACTCAACTAAAGACCGGTCACCAAAATCCCGTCCAACATTACAGCAATTGGGTCTTGTTTGAGAATTGGCGCTTTCTACAGCAACGTTCAAGCTCGCAGAGGGCTCTTGAGGTGGGGTTCACAAAATAGCGCTCACCAAACAAATCAACCTATTATTCTGGCACAACTGAAATTAATGTACACCCAAGATACTGGAAACGAAACAATACTTTTAAAGGTATTTTTAGAACAAAACCATGCCTATAGCTTTTCTTCGAGGCTGAGTTACTTAAGGTGTGTGGTCACCAGTAGTCTGACTCAGAAACAAGACAAGTCTCTCCAGGTTTTTGAGAATAAAATGTTTCATCGTATTGTCAGCTATACCTGAGGTTAACAGATGACGTATCCCTACTAATGCGAAGCTGAGGTCCATATTTCAAGAGGCAAATACCTTATATGCAAGAAATGAAACAGACAGGTAATACGTGCAAATGACTCCAGGATAATCGGAAACATTCTCTATCTTGGACGGTGCCTCTTCATGTTTCAAAATAAGCGTAACTGTAAAGCTAATCGGAATCGAAAACTGTGTGTTATTGTCAAGGAGGTTCCATCGGACTGGAGAGAGGCGGTCATTGTGCCAATTTACAAGGCAAAGGTGACAAAAAAGAAATGGAGGCAACTCTGCAGATACTCTTGCACCCTTAGCAGAATGGCGATAGAGTTGCAGTTACAGTAAGTCGGAGGATACAAAGGGTGGACAATGCTGAGGCTGACCTGGACGTCTTGGGAGTAAGGGGACCATGGAGGAAAGCGGCACAAGACACAGAGTCCTGATTGATGATGGTGAAGCGTGAGCCCATGAGGGTTGTGAGCCGGATTAAGAAAGTAAGTTTCGTAGAAGAAAATTACTTATATTCCATAATTAACTGCGTATTTAAGTTATTGAATTATTCATCATATTTTTCGCATTGATAAACTGCAATTTTCTGGGTAAATCTCTTCAGGTTGAATCAACGATTGTTTTGCTTCATAATGGGAAAAACCATGTCATAATTACACGTCAATTTAAACAATGATTGATTCGTATTTTGTATCTGTGTCGTTGGATGATAACAATTTCAGTCATTTTGATTTGGGATTATGAAATCCCGCAGAATCTGATAGATAACATTTGAATTTGTTTGATTGAAAATTTCATTTGGCGTTTACTTTTTAATACAATATAAATGTTGGTTAATCCTTGTAAATGTCGCCTTTTTGAAATACATTTAAAGTGATTAAAGGTTTTTTGTAGACTTCTGTAGATATTTTCACCACATAAATTTGTCGGCTATATCTTATTTTATTATAAAGGTATTAATTGAAGGACGATGGGCTCCAAATTTGAGGAGAACACCCTGATTAGAGAACTTGAGGCAGTGATTTGGCAAAAGCAGAAGACCTTGTGTTACAAGTGCAATTTCTATGATAACGTGTGAACACATGTTTGTTTGTGGGCATGCATTTGATAGGAGCTTTGAATGTTAATATATCTTTGCGACCTAGATTATAGAAAGAGATAGATATACAATAACTTACGGATGTCTGACCCCATCCTGTGAGAGTCAAGACGACGCTGGCTCCGGTGGAAGACGTTGGCAGACCTATGGGCTGTATGGTGGACGTGAAGGTGATTGCTTGGCTTACTACCACCACGGCAATGTCGTTCAACAGAGATTTGGCGTCGTACTTCTCGTGGGGGATGTTGGACTTGACCTTATAGGTGTAGCCGCCTTTGTCCAGGTAGATGGTGCCGACCACTACCACAAAAGAGTCTGTGGCTTTCCTGGAAAAGGGATCCAAAAAGAGTTGATAACCTCATTTCATTGTACATTATTCGTGGTTGCGTTATTTGCCCGGAGACAAAGAGCCTATGCCATTAAGAAATTCTAACGGCAATCCGGGGAATTTTATCTTTTCAGTAGTGGACGGTGGTTTGACTAGACCAGTCTTTAGTCTAGTGGTAACAATTCGAGCTCGTAAATGGAAGGTTTTGGGTTCGAATCCCGGCGGAGCACAAAAAAATCCCATTAATATAATCAAATATGCTCTTCGCTGAGTTGAAAAATTCATATACCTTTACCAAATACTTGTTACGAAATGTCCATCTAGCCTTTCAGCAATTGGGTCTTGCTTGAAAATTGGTTCTTTTTAGAGCGAAGAGCAAGTTTGCAGAGAGCTCTTGAGGTGTGATGTACACAAAAACATCGCTCACCAAATAAATCATCCTAATATGTACCTACCTATGTTTATTGTTTTATTGTTTACTCTACCACGATGTTCTTACTGCCAAGGGACGACATCAAGTAAAAACGAGACACAATAATATGTTTGTGCTTCTAGAAAAACATAATGGATAAGAACAGGCCCGGATCTAGGGCGGTTCGAGCGGTGCGACCGAACCAGGGCCCCGCGCCAGGATGGGCCCCGAAAGACTTTAAAGGAATTCTAAAAAATGTCGTAGGAATTGATATTGAATACTTTTGACTCAAAAAGCTGCGTTTTGCCCAGACAAAGACACCGATAATAAAAGTTTCTCACAGCAAACGTTCGGGGCCCCCGACGATCTGAATGGGGCCCTTAACGACTTGAATGGGCCTCCAAAAATTTTAAACAAAGCCTCCAGTAACAAAGAAAAAAGTTTCTGGGTAGGAAGTCAGAAAAAAAGTAAAGGTAAACAAAGTTATCGACTGCGTATGATTTTATGACACCTGTTCGTGTCTTATAATGAACTTCTAGGATAATAGCTACATAACTTGCCTTTGTAAAGTCCACAGCGGAAATATAAAATAAAAGGCTCCGACGGCTGTAAAACATTTATTGCCATTGGCGCCGAGAGAGTAAACATTGCAAATTTAAACAATGGATGATTTATTGAAGATAGGCGGTGTCGAAAATAATGTAAATTTGGTTGATAGGATGTCAGATTTTTTGAGCTTTGTGATAATAATATTAACTTGATTTAAGTAAATTTTTGATGAACAGGTGACCACCCTAGTAATATGCAAAGGCGATAATTACACGTGATGCTTGGGGACAACGCAAAAAAAAACGCAACTAAGCTACACATCTAGTGTAACTTCTTGCCGCGTTCCCCCAAAGGGTTTCGCATGTGGCGAGTGAAACCTATTTATTTTTACATGTAAGGGGGCTACGCCAACCACTTCATTTGAAGTGGGGATTTCCCAGCTCCCGAGGAGGCTGGTATTCGTTTCTTGTGAAGTGAGTAAGCCTTGCCGGTATTTTATTTTGGGGTTTGAAATAAACACCGAAACGGGAAATAACTTCTGACATTCTCGGTGGGATTCGAACCCGAGCTCACGGCATGGAATGCAAGCACTCTACCAACTGAGCTATCGACCGGTAGTGCATTAAAATGAGCCTTGAATGTCAATATATCTTTGCAACTATGACTATAGATTATAGAGGTCAGTTTCACACAAACTTATGTGTCAAATAAGCTTTATCTATTATGTGTGAATCACACCTCAAAAGACCTCTGCAAATTCGGAGGGAAAATTGCTAAGAAGTAGCATTGTACTTGCATTTTTTTTTACCTAATTAGTACCGTTTTTATTATAATCTAAAACTAAATCAAAGATGAAAATCAATTGAGATTCATATTAAATGCATTCTCGCAAGCAGAGACGTATAAGTTTGCGCTTACACATGCCACATGTGGACCTACAATATAAAACCCAATCTCAAATGAATATAAGCCTTGCAACTCTTGCCGACCTTACCGGAAACAAGGGTGTCATTGGCAAAGTGAACCATCTTTTTACAGTATGGGTGGTCAGCCTCATACCAACCTAAAAGTCAAGAATAGAATCAAGGAATTCAACCATTCAATTAGCATGTTCGTAAATTGTATATTTTGCGTTCTGAAAAAAAATAAGCGCGAGGGGAGGGGATTTTGTGATAAGGGGGGAGGGGGAGGGGAAGGGGGGGGGCTATAGGGGGCCCCGAGATTTTTTTTCGCACCAGGGCCCCCACAGGGGTTAATCCGGGCCTGGATAATAAACTTCAACGCTCAAACTATCTACCTTTTTAAGTCTACTCTCTACTCTAAGTGCAGATGATTCTTGAACTTTTCTCTTACCCTGTCACACAATGCGCTGCAGTGAGGATGGTATACTTGGTGATGATGGAGCCTCCGCAGAAGTGTCCATTGTTGAGAGTTCTCAAGGACACCTGGTAGGGAAACTGTCCTTCTGAAGCGTCTGAGCCTCCCACTACCCTCATGTTCCAGCTGGGGGGCAAGGAAGATCCTAGAATGTTAGACGTTTAATATGTCATTTTGGTGCCTGTTGTTTGATGCATACAATGCACACTGATGCAGTTCACAAATTTATTTCTCAGTGTTCAATGTTCAGCGACAGATATGGACCTATTTACAAATGAAAACCTAGGGATTGTAGTTTACGTCCAGCCTATGTATACTATGATGTTTAAATAGATCTAATCCAATCATAAGTACATTTGATGGAGACAGACAGTTTCATGAAAAAAAAATATCATGAAATGCTTTTTGACATATGTTATATATCGCTATTATACGAGTATAAGCGATAGAAATTCGCTTTTTATGTGTTATATTTTAAAATTACTATTTTTTCTTTCTTATTACAGAATTATACATTATTTAGCCTCACAAAAACCTGATAATACTGTGATTAAAAAGAAAAAACAATCCAAAATATAGCACATAAAAAAACGATACAGATTGCAAAAAAGTGTTTATTGTAAATAGTTTTTTTGGTGACATTTCTTAAGTAATAAATATATTTTTAACTTTTATAATTTAGTAAATAATAATTAATCAATATCCATGCCTGTTTTTTTTATAACTGTCAATTTTTTGAGACCATATTGTTTAAGAAACAAAAACCACGGGTTTAGGTATAAAGCGCCTTTAATGCAAATCAATTTTGATATTTTCTAAATGAATGAGGATAACCAATAAAGAAAATTCTCCATGTTTATTTTACAACCACAAAAGTAGATGGGAGTTAAATAATCAAACCGGTTAGCTAAATTTCTGCGTGAAAATATTGGTGAAAATGGGTTAAGTGACCAAAAATTACCTAACCGGAACAATTTAAAAGCCCCCAAAATGTTTAAAAATAAAAATAAAGTATTTATTCTTACCGTACGCCAAAGCAAAACAACTCAAAATAATAATGATCTTCATGTTGTATTTAAGTAAACTGTTTTTTTTAACAGACAATTCGACAATCCCTTGAGTCGATAGACTATGTATTTTCTCAATCAATCTCCATCCTTTTATTGAGTTTTTTCCCACAGATTTCGAAACAGTATTTCATTAGAAAACTGATAAACAGAATCATGTTTTTTAGCCACTTGAAAAATTAGGTTTTACGATGTTTTATCTTGACGTTCTTGGGTATTTGGGACGCGACCCTGTCCTTTAAGGAACAGGTATCAGTGAGTTTTGGGTAAATTACTCAAAACGCAGATAAACAAAGTCAAGTGGATGGCAAGAGACAAAACACAGGGTCATGTAAACACGCCATGAACATTTTTTCAAGTTAAAAGCCTGTAGCTCATTATTATCATAACCTTTAGAGCATAATTATCAAAAGTGTGTAGCTGAGATTCATTCGACTTTTCACTAGAGAAATAGAAGCTAGAGTTTATACATACTCTTACAGTGATATCCTGTATACCAGTTTATTACCGGATTCATCCTCGATCCCACTCTAAAATATAATTTATTTCAATTCATTTTGAATACTCCATATTTTGTAGATTATTTTTGTTGTTGTTTCCTTTTTCTAATAGTTCATCGTCCATTCCTTCTAATTTGAAACCATTCTATTTTTATGCAAATTACATTAAATTCGATTCATTTCTATCTTTATAAAGCCAAGTATTCGTGGGCTTGTATTGCCATTTCCACCGTTGAATGTTGATACTTAAAAATCCAATCCACAATCATTGACTGTCTATGCTTCATTTCTATACATAAGTGTCGATATAAATTGAGAAAGAATGTGCACTTCTATTTTCATATTTATCATAGACTAGTCGTTATTTTATCAATTACACTAATCTTTAAAACGAACAAAAAAATCCCCAAATTGCATTGATTGGGGTGAGTAAGACGATTGGTGCATGGAGAAGACAGGTCTTACACCCTGAGCAAGCTAGATGGATAAATAAGTAGTGGACCAATTATGTGGAAATGGAAAAGGAAAGAAAAAGATAGACAGAGTTGGCAGCGGTTGATGAAGGTGGCCAGAACCCACCCCTGGTTCGTCATGACAAGATTGATGATGAGATTTTTCATAACCATTGAAACCTTCTTTATTCTTTTGAAACAATATGAATATTCCCATGCGCGAGTATGTTGTACTAAAATTATTCTGTTTTGAACCAAATTACATGGTATCCATCATTTTTTGAGAAAGAGAATATTTTAATAATTATATCGTTTACAGGTTAGGCCTTCTTGGTTATATATTATTAAAGTTTACTCTTATTTTCCTTATTAATTAGCATTAAAACCGAAGAAAAATTACCTGGGCGGTTAAGTGTAGAGATGGAAAGTGGTATTCCCTATATCAAATTTTAGGGAATACCTAAATTCAGATAAAATACGCATGTGTACTGTTACATTATCATTTTTACTTCTTGTGCACCTATATTTTGTCTAAAACAATAATAGTTTGAAAGTTTTTGTTTTAAACTTTTTTTTCGAGTTTTGCATTTTTTCTAGGAACACATATTCATATATTCGTATATCATTTCACAAGTACGTTATTTTGGATCTGATGCTAAAACTTTTTTTGTGGGTATTTAAAGGTATCCTCCTTAATATGATAAAGGCATGTTATTGCAGAGAGCGGTGTCTCTTGCGATGTGGACCCCCAACTATACTTTCATCTCTTGAGAAGTCTTCCAGACATCCTCTTTTCTCTGATTTCCCATGCAAAGTGTGATAGCCTCTGAGAGTCCATTGTGTTGTCGTGAATTCTTCAACTTAAGATTTCTGGATGTATTCGTACTAGTTCTTGCAGAAGGAGTGTGAAACTTGAGGAGAAATTCGTTGGACGTGCAGCGTTGGCTGTGGTTGACCAAGAAGTCCAAAATTCACCCAAAATCTTTTCCAAAAAAAGTGCAATCTTGCAAACATTCAAAATCAAGCATACTTACCTATTAAAAAATCGATGTTCAAGGTGAAAATTTTATCCAGCGTGTTTGAAGTCAAAACAGCGCTTGTTCAAGTCCTACATGGCTACTATTTTAGGTAATTATGAATTAATAACAGAGTGAAGGAGAACCTTGTATGTAGCCAAGGGCTGTCGAGCCTTTTATAATGAATTAAAAATTGCTCATCCAAATTATTAATTAATAATTGTTGATTTTAAAATACCCGTTTCTGGTCAGGAAAAAAAAGGTTGTTGAATTACATTACATCTTCTTTATATTTTTTTATAAATAACGTGTTCATAAGTTTGATATTTTCACTTGACAATGGGAATTCCCTTCTCCGCGCATCCCTATGCAGCTAATGCCAGGCTACTCCTCCATTACGGGTCGCCGTTTCTTTGGCATAATGTTGTTTAAAATGTGAACGATAGTTCAGCCCGCGGCGCTGCGGACCACCTGAGATCCTCTTTGTGTGCATAAACATTCAACTTAATGCTCATTTATCAAATCCTGCCGCCCTTCCTTGCCTTACCTTACCTCACTTACCTGCAAAGCTAAGTAAACACGCCGACATTCATAACTTATTGAGCAAAAGTAATTTATTTTTAAAGTTCTCTTATTTTTCCAGTTTTGCTTGTTCGTACCTTTCTGATTTTCCAACTCTTCTTCATGTTTTTCTCGGATTTTATACAAATAATGAAGATATTTTTCCTATGCTGCACATAAAGTGCAATTTCTTACCGCGTTTTTCCGTAGCAATAGTACCCTTGTTACTTTTATAGGTAAGGGGACCTTACGCCAACCACTTCAGTTCAAGTGGAGGTTTCCCAGCTCTCAAGGAAGCTGGTACTCAATCCTTGAGAAGGATAACTAAAAAATTGCCGGTGCTTTTATTTTGGTTCGAAATAAACACTGAAACGGGAAATCATTTCTGACACTCTCAGTGGGATTCGAGCCCAAGCTCTCGGGCATGGAATGATGCAAGCACTCAACCAACGACCGGACTATTAGCATAGACAGTATTATTAGCATAGACAATATCACGTCGTCACCCAGACGGGTTGATAGGGAAAAAGCATACAAATAATTAGTTATTAGTTGCTTAGGACGGCAGTCCCATACTGACGTATACTCGCCGAGAAAAGAGTTCCAAATTAAAAAAAAAAGGTTCCAACCTCATTGAGTAAAGCTGTGCATATTTTATAAAGTTGCAACAAGGTTATGAACCGAGAACCAGTTCGTAAGAGATGAGGGAGTGAAGCGAATGCATTTCACTGTGAAGGACAGCTGAGCTGTGTGAAGATTACATATAATAAAAGTAAGAGCCGGTGTGAAATATTAAGTAGACACGTTGGCAACTCAATGCGAAGAAAATATTAACCCCTCGAGCGCCCGAACGTGGATCTACGCTCATAGTACTAAATGCGATTTTTTTCATTTTTCTTTAATTGTTACACAGCAATAAGATCAAAAATCGCATGAAATACTGCTATGCCAGAAAATCACTGGCACTCCAGGGGTTAAGTCTTATATTAAGATTTTCTCGTCACTTTTGATTTTAATTTAATCCTAATGGCTTTTTAAAACTTCGGTTCTAATCTGTTCATTTTTTTGAGCGATAATAAAAATAATGTTAGGCTGATTTATTTGGTGAGCGATGTTTTTGTGTGGATCGCACCTCAAGAGCCCTGATCTGTCCAAATCTGCAGATCTGGCCACTCCTAGTGGAATGACAATAGAGTTACAGTTACAGTATTTTGTGGAATTTACCTAAGTCCTTTGAATGTAGATCTTCAATGTTCTAAAATTACAGCAAAAACTGTGAATGTTGACCTTCCACAAATAAAATATATTCAAGTCAATGCATTTCAAAAATATATGCAACGACTACAAATGAGAAATAACATGGTTAGAGTAAAGTACGAGTTTTAATTTCCAAGACAATATAATTGTGTACACAAACTCCTTTGATTTTATTCAACACTTATAGTCCTCAAACCTCAACAAAATCATATTGATGTACAAAATTGAGTGACGTAGGAGATTTCTAAATAATTCTCGAAGTTTTACTGGAGCCAAAAGAAAATTCCTCAAAATCTCCCTATTTTCTACATACATAAATGCAGGAGAAATTGGCATCAGTATTTTCTTTATAATATTTAGTATATACTTTTGTTTATATCATAAAAAAAGGTTTTAAAGCGTCTTTTCTTGAAAAACTAGTCATTTAAAAAAGGCTTCGTTAAGTCCTGGGAAGTTCAAGTTTAGACCTTTTTGTATTTGCGCACATTAGAGGTGATTGAAAAAAGTCACTATCACATCACAAATGAGGTCATGTTTAAATGAAGTACAACTAAGTTGAATTTGCAACTGAAAAAATATTTTTTTTACCAGGTTATGGTGGACACCCAGCGTCATTCCGAAATCCCAGTGTTTTCTTTATTTTTTTCGCGCATCTGTAAAAGATATTTCGAGAGCGCTAAAGCACAAATTAGGCAGGGTATACGCACTGAAATATATACCCACGCTAATGGTGTGATTTCTTTGTGTCTGTAAAAATAATGTTATTCCAAATGCCGACTGATATCGGTTTCAGACAAACGTAAAAAACTCGGCAGACTGAATGGCAGACCAAAAAGATTATTGGATAGGTACTTAAAAAAACAGTAATATGTGTGTTAGGGGAAAGATGTGATGAAATATTTATATTACAGTACAAAAAGAGTGTGATTCTAAAAACAGATGATGACATAAAATAAGTTTTATAGGGACTATTTTGTAAGTAGATAAATTTCTTGGTATATTGTCGTTTCATGACAGAATTTGACAGATGATATTTGAAACACAACACAGATGAACTAAAAAAAACAGAAGAATGAAGTCATATTCTAAATTTGATTTGACAAGTACCTACTTTTCTTTATCTTTTCAGCCTACCCAAATTCTAAACTTCATGTAAATACATTATTTTAGAAATCTTTTAGAAGGTTTGTATTAGACTGCCGTCCTTAGCAACTGATAACAAACTATTTGTTTACCATTTCGTAACAATATTGTCCATGTCAATTCACATGCGGACCTCAATACCAACGATGCTAAAATTTGTTCACTTTTGTGAATGACAACTGATTTTTTGTGAGATTGTTCAATGATGGATCAGTTTTTTTTTATATCTAATTCCAAAATACAATAGGAAAAATAATTAGAGAAAATTGAAACAAAAACATTGTTTTTTTCTTTGACGACTTAATTACATTTTACAAAATTGTTTTTTTGAATTATGAGTTTTTAAGTACATATTTTAATCAACAGAGACTAGACAAAACTAAATACAGCCCAGTGGCAAAAAATACACACCAGGTTGGAATTTCCGAGTGAAACAAAAAAAACAGAATTCTTGGCATTTTCTTTTAAGCGTTCAATTTGAACTTTCTCAGCGCTACTGAGAGTCGGTATTGCTCCAAGTTAGTCTAACAGAAAACAAAGGTGGTAACCTAGGATTTCGTTCGATCCAAATCTATAATCTAAGTTGCAAAGATATATTTCCATTTAATATTCATATAAAATACATGCATAGACAGTAAAAATGCTGCGTGTGTACTTAGAAAATAAAATCAAAACCTCAAATGAAAATAAGCTCAACTTTTGTCGACCTTCTCTGAAACAGGGGTTACATTGACAAAGTGAACCATTTTTTACAGTATGGGTGGTCCGCCTCATACTAACCTTTAAGTTAAAGGATCCTTCACGTAAATGGACTAAATAAAATATCAGAACGAGATACAGACTCATAACGTGAAGGACTAACCCCAATAGGCTGCTCTTGAGTCAATACATTGGGGCAGTGCCACAGGGAAGAAGAAGAGTAGGATCACGCTTTCAGTACTTGAGCATAAAACATTCGATTGCGTAAATCAAGGGTCGGCAACCTTTTGTTGTAAAAGGCCCAAATATTTTATTTGGTATTTAGTGCGGGCCGCACTTGAGCAATGGCTATAGCCCCCCCCCCCAAGATAGTTCTATCAGAGATTCCTTTTAATTGACACAAAAATTTTCACGAACATTATCCAGATCCAAAACGAATGGGTTTCTTATCCAGTTGGACTCCGAATAATCCTCTTGAAAATATTCTTTAAATGTTTCAACGATCGTAAATACTGTAAAAAATGGTTCACTACTTTGCCAATATCACCCCTGTTTCATGGAAGGTCGGCAAAAGTTGCAGGGCTTATGTTCACTTGAGATTGGGTTTTTTATACTGTAGGTCCACAGGCGGCATATGCGAGCGCGAAATTATACGTGCTTGTGGGAATGCATTTAATATAAATTTTAGATAGTCTTTGCAACTTAGATTATAGAATATAGAAATACACTTGCGGTAGATGTTCAGTTATGTGTGAATGTGTTTTTAAGATTTATGCACCGTAGTCTAACGGTGTTATTTTCAAACAGCAAAGCCATGGCTCATCCGCAGCCTACAGTGATTTTTCCATTTAAAAATCTATGATCCATAGATCAGCTCTGAATCAAATGTTTGTATCAAATGGTAGTATTATTGTTTTAGTGTTATTGCTTAGATTTAGATTTTAGATCGATTGGCTGTGATTTTTTTTGTCATTGATTACATTTTCACTCACTGTAAGTTCATTTTCGTTCCATTTAATCATTTGAATTTTTTTGATAAATGCTTTTATTTTTTAATTTACTTAAAATTGATTTGTAATTCTCCGGCACGTGCGATGCGGCGAATATCTTGCGGGCCGCACCAAGACGTCTCAAGGGCCGCAGGTTGCCAACCAATGGCGTAAATAATAAAAAATGTATGACAACTTAATAACTCACCAGGAGTGCCGTCGTAATTTTCATACATTTTAGATTCACGCAATCGAAGGGAGATTATGTAAATTTAATGTTTTGCACTCAGTGTACAGTACTTACTCCTTAACACATTGGTATTCTCGCATTCAAGTTGAGATTTGCTATATATAGTTTTCGTGGAACAAGTTTACCCGGCGCGGCGTGTACTGGAAGGATATAAATGCTCTGCAATATTGAGAACAGGACGTCTAGACGACCCGAAATAAAAGGGACGTCGTGGGATTTAAATCAGCATGCTAAAAAATATATTTAACCATTTGTGTACTAATATGCGATATATTTGCTTTATAAGCCGGTAGTAAAAAGCAACAAAGCTGAGTTTACTTTTTACCGCGTTCTTCTTGAAAAGGGTCTCATCGTCTGGAACCTATTTGTATTTACATGTAACAGAGCAAGCCTTACACAACCACTGCTCTTGAAGTGGTTGGTGTAAAATAAGCCTTTTTTCAATAACCAGAGAAAGTTCAAACGTAATTCAAATTGAAACAACCGTTCCAAAAAATTTTTTTTAAATAAAATGAACTTCAGTTTTTTTTTTATTGTGTTTTGACCTTTCAAGAGAAGACAAAACCCTTCTCAGTGTTTTGTAAAGAAGAATGTTATTTTTTCTTCTCCCCGACTTTCTGTCACGGCCATAGTCACGGCAATCCGAAACTAAACTGACATTTTAATATATTCTTTGTCACAACTTTTATATGGAAGAAAAGATAATTCAAATTTAAATAGCAATATTAAAAAAAAGCATACAGACAATAAACATTATCGGTGTTATTCACACAAAACAAATCCATGGCTTTATCTCCGTGAGTTCTCGATACAAAAAATGATGATCCATGGATCAGCTATGGATCAAATGTGTTGTGAAAACCGCTTTTTTACTTGTTAAGGTGGTTAAAATGGCATTATAAAGAAAAAAAATGTATTTTCAAAATAATGTCTACAGTTCACAAAGTAACATCTTTTGATTGTATAAAAAATACTATTCAATGAAAAAATGTTTGAACCTGTTTATCTTTTGTAAATGTACAATATATTTATGATTTTCAGCTTATATATTTTTTTATATAGGAAGATCCTTTTCCGATGAAGGTAAATATATATATTTTAGTTAACAAATAGGTACTGCATGTTTTATTTATTTATTACTATAATTCAAATCATTTACACACATCTTTAATGTGATTAATACAAAAAAATACGTAGTAGGTATTTTATAAAATAAAAAATAAAACCTGCTCCGGAAAACAGATTTTAAAAGTAAACTATTTTGTTGGTGTTGTATTTTCAAAAAACACATTTTAATCTATATTCACAATATTTGATAACGAATTATCTGCCATTGCGTGCGATTAAACTGGATTTATTTTCAATGTAAAGATAAAGGTGTACGAATCTTCATCATAAATAAAATTGCGAGATAAGTTTATGATTTTTCATTTTTACGTAACAATCGCGAATTTTGGTAGGTGTACTAAAACAATACTATAATAGAGATTGTATTATACAGGGTGGCGCGCGGCAGACGTATGGATTTGAAGAAGTAATTGTTCCCTTTCAAACAGTCCTAGACGGTTGGAAGTAGAGGGCTTCGAAAGAGGGGAAAGAGAAATTTATATTCTACGCGGTGTAAGTCACTACAATGGAGTGGTCCGTTGATATTGATTGGAAATCAAAACTTGGGACCATCGGCCCTTACTTTTTTTGAAAGAAAATGATCGATCGGGTAGAGTCATTTCTGCGCGTTACCTTAGCATGATCCAGAATTGTTTCTTGTCTCAGTTAGAAGGCGTAGAGCTAGAAGACGTCTGGTTTCAGCAGGATGGCCATAGTTCCCATAGCAAGGGTGTCTTTTTGCGAGACAGATTCCCCCGGCGCCTCATCTCTCTAAGAGGTGATTTGAACTAGCCGGAGCGCTCGCCTGAATTGGCTCCTAGTGATTTTCCCTGAGGATATACCTACAATATTTCGTTTATACAGTCGTTTCAAGACCTTGAAAGCCCTCAAAAACAACATTCGATCCCAAATCGACGAAATTCTTGTGGCAATACTTCAAAGAGTCCACGAAAACTAAAAAAAAAGACTTTCTCAGTGTTTGAAATGTGGGCGCTATATGGCTGATGTTTTTTTTTATACTGCCTAAAATTAAATTTCTCGTGTTGATTGAACAAGAATAATTTAAAAAAATGGCAATTTTGTAACAGTCTATGTTTTATTTCATTCTCAAATCCATGCGTATGCCGCGCGCCACCCTGTATTATTTTTACTATCAATAATGCAGATGTTTTCAACTGGTCCACAAATTTTTGTTTTATTTTCAATTCCTGACAATATCTTTCATATTTCGAACCGTTGTTAGACAACAGATAGGCCAAGAAGATGCTCCTAGGTTATTGGGTTTTGGTTTTGTCTCAGTTAGTAGAGCGCATACGTTCAATTCGTGTATCGAGCATTGGACGCAAGCCTAAGCAGATTGAACCTTTGATTGATCAAGTCCCTAATTCCTATTAAAGGTAAAAGATTTGATTTACGTTTCGGTGTTATTTCAAACCCAAAATTCAAAACCCGTAAAGGTGTACTCAGTCTTCACAATAAATGAAAACCTATTTCTTCGTTAGTAAGGAGACCCATATTTCTAGTGAAGTAGCAGGCGTAAGGCCGGCTTCTTTACATTGAAAATCAATAGATTTCATTTGCCACATGTCACCTCTTGAAGGACAATGCTGTGAGACGTTGTACCATATTTGCAGCTTAGCAGCGTTTTAGATACATTTTTTTGTGCAGTTTTCGAGTGGCGAGTTCAAAGAAAGTAATTGTAATTGTATTCCGTTTTACTTACAACCCTGAAGACGTCACGTACAGATGGTGGCAAAACAATAATACTACCATTTGATACAAACATTTGATTCAGAGCTGATCTATGGATCATAGATTTTTAAATGGAAAAATCACTGTAGGCTGCGGATGAGCCATGGCTTTGCTGTTTGAAAATAACACCGTTAGACTACGGTACATAAATCTTAAAAACACATTCACACATAACTGAACATCTACCGCAAGTGTATTTCTATATTCTATAATCTAAGTTGCAAAGACTATCTAAAATTTATATTAAATGCATTCCCACAAGCACGTATAAGTTCGCGCTTAAACATGCCGTATGTGAATCTACAATATAAAACCTAATCTCAAATGAACATAATCCCTGACACTCTTGCCAACCTTCCCTGAAACAGGGGTGACATTGGCAAAGTGAACCTTTTTTAAACGGTATGGGTGGTCAGCCTCAAGTCAAGATTTTTTTTTTTTTTTAAATAGATTTGTGAAGAGGAATGCAATCCACCAACCTATTCTGCCTGGCCAGAAACAGGTATTAATATCATCATTTAATAATTCATTATTGTTTATTATTAATGAATTATTAAATAATAATTACCCAATAACATCTGTTGAACCAGGGTCAAAGTTAAAGTCAAGGGAGCCAAGCGGGGATCGAATCAACGTTGTTCCATTCGAAACACGCTAGAAAGATCAGCCCTCTTGGCCCCCGCGGCTATAACCCCGACCCTTCATCTATATAATATCAAAACATCTAGATTTTTGCCATTTCAAAATCAATAGCTACCCATAATGAAAAGCAAATTAAGCACTAACAAACCAGATGCATTTGGAATGATGGTGATCTTAAAGGCCTCACAATTTTCGAAGATTTTTTTTTTGCAAAAACTTGACAACACATATTTTCACATTATCTCAAAAAATAAATAACGCCAAAAAATCTCCAGACTGACAAAAAACACAATAAGGCGATAAACAAAGATTATCGATTTATTTTTGAGGATAAATAGCGCTAAATCCCGATCGATAGGCACAGTCTGCTTCTGTGGTTCCAAGATGCTGAAGACTTGCGCTTTCCTGATCATCGCGGCTCTTGCCGTCGCCCACGGTAACTACAACATAACAACCTTTATCAACACCATCATCAACTTTCATTCCTTGCTCTAATATCATCTTTCAATTCTTGCTCCAGCGTCAACCCTCAAATCTTGCTTCAAAATCAACCTTGGATTGTTGTTATTCAATTCTTGCTCCAGCATTAATGTGAATTCGTGCTCTAGCATCAACTTTCATTTCTTGCTCTAATATCATCTTTCAATTCTTGCTCCAGCGTCAACCCTCAAATCGTGCTTCAAAATCAACCTTGGATTGTCGTTGTTTGATTCTTGCTCCAGCATTAATGTGAATATTCGTGCTCTAGCATCAACTTTCAAATCCTGTCTCAAAATCTACCTGCAATTTTTAATCAAAAATCAATTTTGAAATCTCGCTCCACGTCAAACTTTAATTCTTGCTACAAAATCAACCTTTTTCAATCATTCGCTTCATCACAATTTTCAAATTTCCCCAAACATCACTAGGGTTATTTCCCCTATGTATGTATATCCCATGTAAACTCTTGAAACAGTAGACTTTCCTCAAGGTCAACATTTTTTTTTTCAATTTACATTTACTTGCCAGATTTGCTAATCCATTGAACAACAACATATTGTAATCCTACCTGAATCTTACCTGAAGATGACCAAATAGGCCGAAAACGTTTGTTAAATTACAATTCAAATAAAATCAATATCGTGTGTGAAAATAAAATAATGTTTTAATCAAAAATGAGTTTTTTGAAAAAACATAAATCAAACAACATATTGTGATTGACTTTTTGCCATAACATATTTTAACTCTGTAAGATACAAAGATCAATGTATTCATTCATTCCTTCAACGTCTTCAAATAAAAGTTTGTGTGGAAGTAAAAAAACGAACTTACTTCTTCTTTTCTAATGAACAATCATGAGACCTAATTACGAGTACATCTCATAGATATAACACCATGATAGTCTATAATCTATAATCTATAATATAAATTTATAGTTCATATTGTAAATCCACATGCGACATGTGTAAGCGCGAATTTATGCGTGTCTATACATGGGGATGCATTGTATATGAATCTTAAATGCAATATATCCATGCAACTTAGATTAGAGAATGTTCTGTTAATCATTGTTGCACCAACCCCCAATCAATATTTGATCGGCGACGCATCAAATTTGATTGCTTGATTCTGGTAATTACCTAGGTTAAATATCTCTCGGAATTGGATAATAATATGATAGAATTTGAACAAGAGAGATGATGTACATGAGCTGATTTACGTATATGTAATCAAATTTTTGCTTTGTTGGGGAAAAACACACTTAATTTTGATTTTTGTCTGATTGGAGTTTGGTGCAACAGGCCCTTAGTCTCAAAACCATGGAATTGTTCCTTCTTGGGGTCACCAAATGATGCCCCTCTTTTTCTTTAGGTGCTCCCATTGAGGAGGATGAGTGGAGCTGGAGGATCGTTGGTGGATCCAACGCCGCCACCAATGCCGCTCCCTACCAGGTCTCCCTGAGGTCCACCGCCAACTCCCACTTCTGCGGAGGATCCATCATCAGCACCCGCACCATCCTCACTGCTGCTCACTGCGTCGTCAAGTAAGTCATCATCAAACAACAACAATTACTTAAATATTTTTTAGTGTTGATCTGTTAACACAGTGAAAGTCCGTTTTTATAAATATTTAAAAATATAAATGGTAAAACATTGTTTTAATTCACTTTATTTTACAATTACTTAAGATTTGTTTCAATTCGGCTATCAAATAAAATAATAAAATTAGGTGCATGCAAACAAGGAGGTCATGCTGAAATTCACCAACAACTCCTAAACTTAAACATATAGCTTGCAAATTGTAAAAAATGAGTGGAACAGAAATACAAACTTCCTGATTTTGCAATTCTTCAAATGAAATTTAAAGACACGCACTACTAGAACTTGTGTCCAAAATGCTTCTTCAGATGTCTTTACAATTTTGGATTTATTTATAAGTTTAGTACAATTTCATAACTTGTACCCAATCACCAATATCTGAACAAATGAACAAAATATAAATGTATTTTGTATTGTTTGTGTTATTGTATATTAACACTGTGAAAATTCAAAATCAATAATGTATTTAGTTTCAGGATTTAAATCAAACACTGTTTCATATTTTCACTTTTACAGATATTTTTTTTTTTAATTTTCCAACGTTTTTTTCAAAATTTTGATACTTAACGATGATCTAAGATCGAAAACGTTCGTAAAATAAAAATAAAAAAAATTAAAAGTGAAAATATAAAACAGTGTTTGATTTAAATCCTAAAATTAAATAAATTATAAAATATAAATGGCCAAAGTATGGGGATTAGATTAAAGCAAAGTGTTGTAAAAAGTATGGCAGTAGGTATTATTTATTTTTTTCTTCGACAATCCTGACAAAAAGTCTAAATTATCATTTTAAAGACAATTCTTGCAAAAATAGTTATGTAATAACCAGTGAAAATAGTCCTGAATGTTGTTTGAAATTTTGTCTATTTGTTTTTGGTCATCATCAAGTGATCCTATAACTAGTTGTATATTTTTCAACGGCATTAAAATATAGTCTAAGGCCTATATATTATTATATCATCGCGACCATACACGTCGTGAAATAACTGATAAACGAATCCTAAGTAGATTCACTGATTGTTTACAAATTGTGAGTAAATAGACTCGCGACGAAGTTCTAAATTTCAAAAATTTCTGGACAACAAACGTTACATCAAATGTCTAGGTTTTTTAGTATCGTTAGCAACCAATAAAAATATATTACTTGGCTATTTCGTAGAAGCACTGCAGTTTTTTTCTGTCACTTGAATCTCCATTAGGTGCTTGCTTCTCTGTTGCACCCAAAAAATTACATTCAACAGCATTGAAAAACATTTTTATTGTCTTTTTTGTCTCCAGCCGCACTCCTTCCAACACCCTCGTTGTTGTGGGTACCAACACCTTGAACGCCGGAGGCACCCGCTACAGCGTGTCCCAGCTGTCCGTCCACCCCAGCTACAACGCTAACCTCATCGTCAACGATGTCGCTGTCGTCATCACCACTACTCCCATTGCCTTCTCTGCTTCTGCCTCCCGCATTCCCCTTGGAACCAGTGTCGTCGGTGGAGGAGTCACTTGCACCCTGACCGGATGGGGTCTGACCAGCGTAAGTCTCATAACCCAAAAAATATTACATCATATCGGTAGTGGATTAGGGATACTGTTAAACGCGTTTTTGGTTCCTGTGTGATCGTCGTTGACATAGTTCATGGAATCGTAAGTGGCAGTGGGTTGACACACAGCTATAAAATTTGACGGTCATTGAGGAAGAAAGGTTATCGTTTGGAGACATTGATGGCTCTGGCAGATGGACTGATGACATGGTCAGGATTGCAAGGAGCTGCTTACTACAAACGGATCAAAATCCTGCATTGTGAAGAGAAAATGGTCGTAATAATGCTTAGCAAGGGACTCGCGAGTCAAGATGTTGGTGATGATCAAATTACTTTAAATAATTAGTTCATCAGCAATACCAGTCCCAATTATCGAGTTTGTACAAAACATAGAGAAGCCATCACGAAACTATTTGTTCCACTTTGTAAAAGATTGATTCAATTTTTATATTGATTCATTAAGGCGTCCTCGTTTTTAATTTTATACCATTTGCTTTTTACGCTTTTAAAAAAAAAAAAAAAAAAAGCGTTCAAAGGGACCAATGATTCTCTAATGGTGTTCTCTGTTTGTTTTCAGTCTCCCGGATCCATCCCCAACAACCTCCAGATCATCAACCTGAAGTCCATCACTTTCGATCAGTGCAAGACTTCCCTGGCCAGCATCAACCCCGTCTTCGACACTCAGATCTGCACCTTCACCAAGGCTGGAGAGGGAGCTTGCAACGTGAGTACACTTTCCTTACCATTAAACCAACAAATGCCAATGACATATTTAACATCTGAGAACACAAACTATCAATGGCATCGTCACAAAGCACACTACCGAGATGAAGTCAGTTTGTGGATTGTAATATATGCGTGGAGCTCAACAGAGTCCATTGGAATAACACGTTTTTCATGATTATGATAAAAAGTTCATGATTTCGTTAGAGCGCCGTTGTGCAAATGATGCCAGAAATTTGCTTGTCTTCAGTGCATTTTGGAAATTCCCTTGGTCCTGTATCTCTCTCACATGATTAGGTAGATGTTTCCAGGCCAACTGCAAATACACGCTGTTCTAACGTTGTTTTCTCTTCGTTAACTCTTCGTGCTGGTTCTTTAATCCATGTTTTGACTCTAGTTTCTGACGAACTTAGTGTTAGAAGTTTTTTCAATCTCACATTGAGCTCTGATTTGTTCCACAGGGTGATTCTGGCGGCCCATTGGTCACCAACGGCCAGGTCGTCGGTATCGTCTCCTGGGGATCCCCTTGCGCTCGTGGCGTCCCAGACGTCTTCTCCAGGGTCTCCTCCTTCGCTTCTTGGATCAACAGCAACACTGTCGGTTAAGAAGTCAGCTGGCAGACTAACTGTCTCCTCGCCCGCGTCAGAACAACGGACGCCACCAAACTGCGCGATGTACAAAAACTATCAATCTGAATCCACTGTTACTTTGAATACTATGTATTTATTATTCAAACCTTGTTAATATTTCATAGCCAGATTTTCATTTTTTCTAATAAAACCACATTATTTATTTATATATAAAAAAAATAGTTTCTCCTTTTTATTATACCAATCCCTTGAATCCTTCCTTGACCGAGTGGCTAAATAACTCTCTCTGTCAAAAAAATCGATAAAAAAAGTTCAAAAAATGTTGATCGATAAGAATGGCAAGTGCAAGCAGCAAACAATATTTAAATTTACATATAGATGTATATGATGTAAGTTCAATGATTAGTACATAGGTTCGTGATTCTTTTTCAATATAATAATGTAAGTTGCAAAGATATATTGACATTGACAGTACATATTCAACGCATGATCACATGGAGGCACATGCAAGTTCGCGCTTACGCATGCTGTATTTGAATATTTAAAATAAATCAAACCTCGTATGAACATAAGCTTTTCAACTCCTGTCGCCTTTCGCTGAAACGGGGTGGCATTGGCAAAAGTGATCCAAGCTTTTACAGTATGAAAGAGTCATCTTCATACTAACCTTTGTATTAGTCACCGAACCATAATTAATATCAAATTGCTCTGAATCAATTGGGCTTCTAAAAAATCAGCTCTCATCACCTGATAACTGATACTAATTCAATGATCTGATACCTGATTGATTTATATATTACCTTTATCTAATTGATAATTGATAACCGACTTATTTTTACCTCATTGAAATAAAATGTTTTAGATAATAGCTAGATTGAGATTAAAACGGATTTATTGTTTATCAGTATTATTACATCCTCCTTTTCAAATAATGGCCTTCAACTGTTTTGATCATTTTGTTTTATGATTGATTGGATATAAAATAATTGATATGAATGTAGGTACGTTTGCATTTTTTCCATCTTTATACATATGCACCTAAATAATAATAAGAATGAAAAAAAAATGGAAATAATACAAAAAACAACAAATCCAACAATAGTCATTATTATTTATGTACCTACTTGTTCGTGAAATACACTTTTTTATTGTTTGATTTGATGCAAGGCTGATTGATTATTCATATCATAAAAATAGGTACACTTTTGCCAATACCACCTATGTTTCGGAGAAAGGCGGTAAGTTTTCAGAGCTCATTTGATTTTGGATTTTCCTTTGTAACATGCGGCTATTGCACTCGTGAATTTGTTTTTAATAGTGAACATACATATTGAATGAATCTTAAATATCAATTTATCTCCTCAACATAGATTATACTCATATATTCTTATCTTCATGTTTCTGAAATCTTAGGCCGGGTATTTTCATCGTAAGCTTATGTGGCTTTACACTAATAAAAAAAAATATCCACTAGATCGACAGAAGTGCGTCGTTTTCATTCAGTATAAAGTCCGGGCCTTCATGAAGAAAATCCTCTTACATACTATGGATATATAAAAGCATAGATGGAGCATAGGTGGATATTTTCACATGCTACGTAGCGGTCGTTAGAGCCCAACAACGTCGTTAATTTAAACGGCTCTGCTGGAATAACGAGCGCGTAACGAAATTAACGGCCAAGATTCGTTAGTGTCAATCTAAGAACATTGTTTACTATTAATCAGAGCTAGCATGTTAACTAGTTAGAATGTTCTAAGCTAACTTTAAAGCTTCGTTTTTCAGGCAAATAACCAATGGATATTTTTTTTACAAATCAATATTTACTTTCTTGATGAAATTTACTATGTTCTTATTTGATTACCTTACACATTCCAGAAGAAATTATATAAGAATGAAATATACTTTTTTAATTTGTTACTCTGTCGCCATTCCACTATGGGTGGTCAGAGCCTTTGCAGATTTGCCTCCATTTTTCCCTTTATTTTTCGTTTTCAAAATTGAGATCGCGATAATAAAATAAAATACGAGTATTAAGCTGATTTGACCGAAAAAAATGCATTACCTGTAAAGCATGAATGATAAGTAAATGTTAAAAACACTGTTAACAAAACCGGTCGTTCATGATGAAAGTTTACTCGCCCCATAACCACATACAATTTATTTTTAATCTTTATTTATATAAAAATGCCATCATGCTTTTTCAGTGCCATCTTAAAGCCTTGCTTGTGAAGGTAGACATTTTGTAACAAAACAAACAATTTTCTAAGATAAGAGACGAATTATTGTTTTATTACAAAAACTCAAATATTATGAAAACGCGTTAACACTGTTTTACGCGTAAATTTTATTTATTCTCTGAATAGAGAAGTTTTATGACGTGTAAATAAGATATTTCATTGCCAAGCGTGCAATGTTGTGGTAGAGGAAGACCGAGAAAAGCATGGATGGACCAAATTTCTGAAATAGCGAATGAATGGGGTATCCAGAGTTTTAATAATAGGAGAGCTTGCATGAAAAGGGTTATGACTCTGGATGAAATGAAAGAATTAGTATCTAAGGACATTAAAAAATGACAAATAATCTGTAATTGTTGGCGGGTTAATCTTTCATAATTTTTAATTTTATGTAATTGATATACCTATGACTTTTTTCTAAATATTTTTTTAAGGTTCCGTTGTTTTCATAAACATAGATGTTATTTATTATTTGTACTCCTTGACTTATAGGTTGGTATGAAGCTGAACACCCATATTTTTAAAAAACGGTTCACTTTGCCAACGTCACCCCTGTTTCAGGGAAGAATATGAGTTTTAAATGTAAAATATATCTTTGCAACTTAGATTATAAATTTTTATGCATGCATGTTCGAAAATATTTTCTCAAGTTCTTCTAGTCCTCTATTTTCTTTAAAATAAAATAAACTTATCTATTTGAAAATCTGTACAATAGTTTGTCGAGAGGAAAATAATTATGAAGAAAATCAGTACACATCGACGATTAAAAGAAAGTATACAAGCGACGCGACGTTTTAGTCAAAAATGAGTTATGAATGCTATCCTACTTAAAAATTTCCGTTCTTTCTAATGCGCTAACTCTCATAGCTCTACGATGATTTTTTTGTTGTTTATGCCCAAGCAAACAACTGCATTTTCGAAGTAAGATTTTGGCATTTTTTGTCCTAAAGGCGCTTGTGACATAAAAAAAAACGTAAAACATCGTAAAACCACATTAATAGGAATGCCAATAATTGCCTTTGTTTTTATTTTTATTTTAGAGCTGTTTTGATTTTAACGATATGATAAAAAATTAAAAAAGGTATGCCATTTTTCTGCGATATCAAACCTTAAACTGCTCTCCTGAACAATTTAGTTTTTGTCGCTTATTCCTTTTAACCGTCGCGTCGACATGAAATTGTTGCAAGTTTTTCTTTGTTTTTTAATGTATATTGCAAATGTTTGAAGAAAAAAACGAGTATTCTCATATAAAAGAATGAAATAAGTTAATTAAACACTTAATATTTCTTCAATTGTCTAAGAGACACAGTGCTGATACTTACAATTATTATAATGAAGAATTTTCTCATATTTTTGGCTGCAATCGCTGCATGCAGAGGTAAGAATTAATTTTAAAATTTTCTCTTTATTGGGTTGAGATATTAATCCACCTTTTTCAAAGACCGGTCACCAAAGGTCTATCCAGCCTTACAGACGCTGGGTCTTGTTTGAGAAATTGGTGTACTCTATGGCGACGACCAAGCTCGCACATGTCTCTTCTTATTCCTCAATTTAGATCATACATTTTTTTATTTTTTTAAATAGATTTGTGGAAAGGAATGCAATCCACCAACCTATTTTGCCTGGCCAGTTGTCTTCATGCGAAAGCAGAAGCTTGTGTGCATGCAACGGCATCTGTTGAACCAGGGTCGAAGTTATCGTCGCGGTATTCGAACCAACGTTATCCGGTTCCAAATAACCCGACTTGATCCCCGCCATAACACCGACTCATCACTCGACTCCTTAAGCAGATAGTGAGCTACTGTGGACCTACTTTGGACCGGTCTGTAGTCTAGTGGTAACGCTTCGGACTTGTAAATGGAACGTCGTGAGTTCGAATCCCAGCCGAGCACAAAAAAAAAATTGATCTTCGCTGGGTTGAAAAATTCATATACCTTTACCAAAGACCGGTCACTAAAGGTCCAGCCAGTCTTACAGCTTCTAGGTCTTTCTTGAGAATCGGCGCTTTCCATAGCGGCGACAAACCTCTTGAGGTGTGATTCACACAAAAACATGGCTCACCAAATAAATCTTCCTAATATTATTATTATTACTTCTGGGAGGCTGATGTCTTATTTACATGTCTCTTGAGATACTCAAATAATTCATTGCTATATTCTTAATAACACAATCCTAAATTGATTTCATGATTTTCCTTTTTTTGGGAATGGGAATGGAAAAAATACAAAGATTCTTGGTTTATAGGTGCTCCAGATGATGATTTCAATTCTCTGCTGCAATCCAGGATTATTGGAGGAGTAAATGCTGTTGGTATAGTTCCTTATCAAGTCTCCCTGCAGACTGCTTCCAACAATCACTTCTGTGGCGGATCCATCATCAGCTCTAGGAGTATACTCACAGCCGCGCATTGCATTGTCAAGTAAGATTAACAAGTGATAACAATGTTCCATTGTATCTCAATTTATTGGGTACACTCTTCAGGAGCACATACAAAAAAAGCAGTGCAATAAGATTACTGTTGAGTCTAGCATCGATGCTGAGCGCACGTTGGTTGAAAGTCTGCTTTGATCATACATAACGTATTTGATCAAATCGGTCTAAAATTGATGCAACATGTGTTTATCAACGAGATAAAAATATTGTGTGTTTAAAAGCGTAACTAAATAAATAAAAAGTATGCTATATATTATTATATTATTATTATATTATATTATATGCGATATTTTGTTCATTTTATTACCGTTTTGGATCCGGTCGATAGCTCAGGTGGTAGAATGCTTGCATTCCATGACGAAAGCTCGGGTTCGAATCCCACCGAGGGTGTCAGAAATGATTTCCCATTTCGGTGTTTATTTCAAACCCCAAAATAAAATACCGGCAAGATTTACTCAGCCTTCACAAGAAATGAGTACCAGCACTTTCGGGAGCTGGGAAACCTCCACTTCAACTGAAGTGGTTGGCGTAAGGCCGGCCACTTCAACTGAAGTGGTTGGCGTAAGGCCGGCCCCCTTACCTGTAAAAATAAATAGGTTCAACTCGCCACATGCGACCCCTTCGGGGATAACGCGGCAAGAAGTTACACTAGATGTGTAGCTTAGTTGCGTTTTTTTTATACAAATAAATGCTGATATTTTGAGGCGCTGAACAATTTTACTCGAAAATTATTTTGATTATTTATGAGCGCACGAATTATATACGAATCCATTTCTCTGATATTTTTTTCTTTAAAAACGACTATTCTTGGAATGTTCATTTTGTGAATGAAATTATTTTTTTAATTGGTATATTGGTAATGCTGCAAAATCATGTTTTCCTACATCAGCGGTTCTTAACCATTGATCCGCGAGAGCCTAGTCAGTTATCCGTACGTGTCAAAAAATTGTGTTCAAAGTGAAAGCACATGTTCGTTTTGAAACGGATAAATATTCTCGAATATTGCGGTCGTTGATAATGACAAAACTATTAACGTGGTCCCTGATCCACAAAATAATAGAACCATCTCTTTTCAGCCGCACACCTTCCAGCATCTTCATCGCAGTGGGCTCTAACACCCTTGGTGACGGTAAAAGATATGCAATCTTCAAGCTGATTTCCAACCCTGACTACAACCCTACAATATCTTCCAATGACATTGGCCTCATCATCACCAAATTCAACATCCTGATGTCACCAAGAGTTGCTCCAATCGCTCTGGAACCTCTGCTAGTCGGAGGAGATGTGAAGTTGACGCTCACTGGATGGGGGCTGACGACTGTAAGCACTTCCCTAAAACGACTTGTAGCAAATAAATAATAATGAGAATCATACCTCAAATGCCCCATGCAAGTTTGATCGTGATTATGGAAAGCGCCAACCTTGTTCTAAAGCCGGACATAAGAAGGAGAAAACGCGGCAAGTAGTTTCACTATATGTGTAGCAACTGTAAGAGACTTTCTAACAAAAGTCAGCGTCAAGGGGACCTAAAAAACACATGGACATGATAAGAATAATTGTAGGTTGGAATGACCTTTATATTAGAGCCATAAATTGAAAGTTATATCTTGTATAGAGTCGGCAAAAATATCCAAGAAACATAATGGAGTCAACACAAATTCGCCACTCAGCTTCCTTCCGAGATGATTTTGGTCAAAATTTTCATCCCAGATGTATTTGAATATGTTTCTGTGATTTTTCAGTACCCAGCAACAACAGTTCCAAAGACTCTCCAGGTTATCACGCTGTCAAGTATCACCAACCCAGCATGCAAATCTGATTTGTCAAAAGTTGGACCAATATTCGACACTCAAATCTGCACAAAAAGTCCGCCCGGGCGTGGCGCATGTAAAGTATGTAAATCCTTATAATTACCAACTTTCTTTCTTTACTTATAATCCGGATGTAAGCCGGAGAAGCTGATCACCAACTTTTGTCTCACCAGACAAATATTGGATAGGACATCCTCTTAGGACCTGGATAAGATGACGATAACCTTCAGAGGCAAAAAACCTTCTTGATCAATGGCAGACAAGTGGAGTAAATCGGAAAGCTACCACGTGAAAGGCCCAAGTTACATCCCATGAATCAGAAAAATTAACCGATATTGGTGCATCAATTTTTGTGGTGTTCCTCCTATGAGGTGCTCAAAGAGATTTCCTTGTTTATGGGTTGAAAGGCGAAAAAGATGGATGAGCATTGCTACAAAACAAATCTGGGGTTGAAACAGATGAAGAGGATACTTTTGACCAGATATTTTCATAAAAATCAATAACTGAATTCCAAATTTCCAAAAAGAAAAATATTGGGGCTTACTCGAAGGTGTGTTGGATCAACAAAAGCTTGGAAACTGAAGAAATATGATAAACTTGTTCGAATCAAGATGAAATGAAATCTCATGCATCTCCTTGAAACTGGAAGTGTCAAGTACCGCATTCAAATACGGTGCTTGGTAACACTTTGTTCAGCCGCAGTCAAGTAGAGTTTCTCAAATGGATAACTGAAACCATTTTTGGAGATCTTACCTTGAAAGTGGCCGCTTCAACGATATGGAGCAAACTACTTTGGGCTTAAGAAAAAGGGCTATGAAAAACTGGCAACTTATGATAACCCTCTAATGCCTATTTTTTTCTTCCAGGGTGACTCTGGTGGTCCTCTCATCAAGAAGGGTTCTCCCAGTTCTTTAGTTGGCATAGTTTCTTGGGGATCTCCTTGTGCCAAAGGTCTTCCTGATGTCTTCACCAGGGTATCGTCGTTCATCCCTTGGATCAAAAAGAATATGGTGTAACTGATGAGTCATTCATCACTTTTTCATCCTTACACCCTGAACAGGTCTTGGAGCTCTGTTGCCATCTGCCTTTTTCCATCGCTGCTACCTTGGAATTTCTCTCGTCCATTGTTCGACAGTCGCGACCACCTCATCAAGCCATCGCAGTTTTTGCCTCCCTACACATCTACATACGTCAAGTGAATCACTGAACATTTTCTTTGTTGGCTGTTCATCATTCATGGGTTGTAAATGTCTCAGGTAGCGCAGTTTACCATGTTTTATTGATCGGGCTATAAAGATCTCCTGGACTGCAAAAATAAAATATTTATTTCAATTACCTGTATTTTCAATTATACTCTAATGTAGGTAAAAGAAATATATTGACATTGTAGATTCATAATTAATGCACTAAAAAAACAATGATTGAATTTACACCGAAACGGGAACTTATTTCTGACACTCTCGATGAGGTTCGGGGGAGCTCTCGGCATGGAATGCAAGCACTCTACCAACTGAGCTATCGACCATTTTTAATATGTACCATTACCATTTCAATGAATTTGGTATGAGGCTGACCACCCATACTGTAAACAATGGTTCACTTTGCCAATATCACACCTGTTTCAGGGAAGGTCGGCAAGAGTTGCAGGGCTTATTTTCATTTGAGATTGGTTTTGTATGTTGTAAGTCCACATACGGCATGTGCAAGCGCGAACTTATTTGTGTATGCATGATATATGAATTTTAAATGAAAAATATATTTGCCATTTATATTATAGATAGATAGATAGATAGCCTCTTTTTAAGCTTATTAGTAAGGAAACAATAATGCAAGCCAAATACATACTATAGAATAAACAAGCACTGAAAAAAATACAATATACAGATAAAACAGATCAACACTAAAAAATATAAAATACAATATGTTTTTTTGCTGTAAGGAAGTTAAGAAGGCCACTTATTATGAAAAAAAAAACTGATTTTTCACGCCACGTGTAGATATGAAAAATTGTGTAAGATTATGTCGTAAAAGTGTGGCCAAAAATACGCCTCTCCAGAATTTGAGGATAAAATAAAAATAAATTCTTACGAATTATTTGCGCTGCCTTCAGAGATCTTCTAAGAAAATGTGAGAAAATTTTATGAGATCTGCCGTAAAAATTGAAATACAATGTCAACACTCTGGGAAGATGAGACAGTTTATCTGAAAACTCAAACAAACTAAGGATTACTTCGTGAAAAATAGAAAATATTACTAAGAGTATAAAAAGAAAAGTTTTTTTTATTACTACACATTTGGCAATCAAGTTTTGTGTAGATGAACTAAAATATTTGCAAATTTGTGTCAAAAATGGGTTTTCGGATTGCAATGATTTTCTTGATGGTAGCTGGAGTGTGCTATGGTAAGTTTTTTTTTATCTAAAGAAGAAAAAAGTTTTCTTAAAAATGAATTAAATAAACTGAAACTAAACAATGGAATAGTATTTGTTAACCCAATCGATATACTCGTAACTTTAAAAAATCAACAGTCATCGTACATATTTAAATGACCAGCCATTGTCAAAAAAATTTTTTGTCAACCATTTTTTGTATACCCACTGATATTGATTGCTCTTCATTGTTCTTGTCCCGCGCATAAATTCATTTTTATCATCATGGTATATCATTTTTATCATCATTTTTAATAGTATGTACCTATATCAATTCATATTCATCTCAATCAAAACAATTAAAAGCGAAAGAAAAACATTCAAATTTTAGAAAAGAAAGATTTTGTATATAAATAAAATTGATCTCTGAATCAGAGACTCTGATGTTAAAAATTCAGGAGCATTCAAAGTTTTTGAGGTAATTGAGGGTTTTTCGAAAAAGAAGCCATCATAAATGAGTGCGTTTATCAGAATAGGAGTGAATTGATACGCAGGACGGTAAATTGTTGATCTACCATCTTATGATCTACCGACTGTTGATCATAAGAGCGTTGTAGATTAGACGATTCTTTGTGAGACACCAGAGTTAATTAAAACGTAATAGATTTGGATTGGACTGACCTGTTTTTCAGAAAATAACACATTCGAAAGACTAATCTTATAATTTTAGGTGCTCCAGCTGAAAGTGCGCCTTTGTTTGAGTCAAGGATAGTTGGTGGAACAAACGCTCCCATAGGAGCAGCTCCTCATCAGGTCTCTCTCCGCTCCAGCTCCAACAACCACTTCTGTGGAGGATCCATCATCAGCGCTAGGACTGTCCTTACAGCTGCACACTGCGTTTCAGGGTGAGTCCGAGAATACTTCTTCATCTTACGGACCGGTCCGTAGTTCAGTGGGACCGGTCCGTAGTCCAGTGGTAAAACTTTGGACTCGTAAATGGAAGGTTGTGGGTTCGAATCCCGGCGGAGCACAATAAATATACCATTTATATTTTCAAATATGCTTTTCTCTGGGTTGAAAAAATCATAAACCTTTACGAAAGACTGGTTACCAAAGGCCCATCCAGCAGTGGCGAAGGGTGCCATACAAGCCGGTTCCCATCGGTTTCCCGTTTAAAATTAGGCAAAAATAACAATAAAGTAGACTGTATGGTTTCAATGGGGGAAAAATACGTATTATTTCTTTGGTTTGAAATGCATTTTTTTACTTTGTGCCTATATTATTTAACTACTTTGTTACATCATTTTCAAAAGGGAAGCCGATGGGAACCGGCTTGTATGGCACCCTTCGCCACTGCCATCTAGCCTTACAGCAACTGGGTCTTGCTTGAGAATTGGCGCTTTGTAGCGACGACCAATCTCGTAAAAAGTCCGGTTGATAGATTCGTTGGTAGAATGCTTGCATTCCATGCCGAAAGCAAGGGTTCGATCCCACCGAAGGTGTCAGAAATGATTTCCCGCTACTGTAAATATTTAAAACCTAGAATTAATACCGGCAAGGTGTACTCAGTCTTCACAAGAAATGAGAACTAGCCCCCCGGGAGCTGGGAAACCCCCACTTTAACTGTAAGTGGTTGTTGTGAGGCCGGCACCTTACGCGTAAAAAAACAATATGTCCCAAATCGCCACATGCGACTCCTTCGGGGATAACGCAGGCAAAAGGTTACACTATGTGTGTAGCTTGTGTGCGTTCATCATCATCCTTTCCGAGCCCACTGCTGACCTCACTAAGTATCATCCAGTTGCTTCTGTCCTTAACCATTCTCTGCCATGTCCTCCCGGCAGCTTTCTGAATTCATCCTTCCGTGGCTCAAGAAAACGACTGATTATTGGCAACGATTTCAAATCTAATTTATTAAAACAGAATAACTTAATCTCTTGTTATGGTCTATTTCATCTTTTACGCCTTAATTTTTTAGTCAGATTGTTGAACCTTAGTGTTCTGTTGTAATGGTTGCAATAAAATTGATTTATTTTTCAGGCGGACTACTTCCAACACCATAGTCGTTGTTGGTTCCAACTATCTCCTCAGCGGTGGAACCAAATACACAGTCACTAGGATGACCATGCACTCTGGTTACAATCCCTCAAGCATCGCCAATGACATCGCTGTCATCATCACCTCGACCAATATTGTTATGAACTCCGTCGTTGCTCCAATTGCTCTCCAGTCAACAGAAATCTCAGCAAATACCATACTGTCTTTGACTGGATGGGGCTTAACCTCGGTATGACTCACTATATTATTTGTTTTTTTTATATCTAAGCATGAGGCAAATTTATCTTAACCGCATTAGTTTCAACACAAAAAGCAAATGCAACAGTTGCATAACATCATAACAAAAGTCAATTTGCTACAACTATAATAAGAGTGGCATTCTTCTTCGTCTAGTCAGACGCTACACTATTTTTTCCCAGTGGCGGGCAACCTCCACCACTCCATCATTACCCTCCATTAGGTCAGCCAGTGAGCAGCTTGTTGAGCAGGCCGGATAAATCTGAAGATGATCCATGGGCTGTTGGGCTCCGCATTTGCAGAGCGTGTCAGAGTGCCATTGTAAATTACATACTCCTTAAAAACAAAAGTCTGATATTTATACGTCTTTATATTAATTATATATTTTTTTTAGTATCCATCATCAAGCCTTCCTAACAATCTACAGATTGTGCCACTGAATTCAATATTGACTTCGACTTGCAAAACTGCTCTCGCCAAAATTGGACCAATCTTTGACACACAAATTTGCACGTACACCGCTTTTGGAAAAGGAGGTTGCAAGGTAAAGATCCATGAGAAAACTATTTTTCCTCTGATTATCTCTAACGACATTATTACCTAGGTATTCAACATTTTTTAGTTAGTTTTTATACCTATAGATACAGTACCTACTTATGTACCTACATATTTATATTTATCGCAATGTTGTAAAAGGCTATATAGCCGTTTATTCTTCTTAAATAAATTTAAATTTTTGATCAGCTTTTTATAAACATTTGTGACCATCAAATTTCCTTCTAGTCAACCAACCATATCTAACTAGTTGGCTATAAGTTGAAAGTCCATCAAGAATTGTAGTCAATAGTCAGCTGACCTCATCCTTTGTTTGCATGAGATTGTAGTCAATGTAGATTTTAGCTTTGTTAAGTAGCTTGAAGCTTGTCGTATTTATTTCATGATGAACGTGTTTCAGGGTGATTCTGGTGGTCCATTGATTCTGAAGGGAGCTCCTAATAGATTGGTGGGAGTCGTCTCATGGGGCATGCCTTGTGCTCAAGGCTACCCAGATGTCTACACCAAGGTGTCTTCATACATTACGTGGATCAAATCCAACATGGTCTAACTCTTAGTTAAACCAAGAAAATAAAATTATCTTCAAATGGTTGAAACTGTTAAAGCAAACATCTTTCGCAAGAATGAAAGTTTACATTTTTTATATTTTCTTACGAGTAGCAACAGTTTGTAAATATGTAAGTGGTTATATTTTATGTGTTATCAATAAATATTAAGTACTCGTAAGTTGTTTTTAAATATTTTTTTAAAATAAAGGAAGAAGAGCATTGAACGTTTTTTTTTTGAAAATCAATAAAGTACCATTATACAACATTATAAGGTTTAATTTTAATTCATTTAATTCTAGAAAAAGGACATTGCACCCGAATAAAATCATACAAAAAGAACATAAGTTTATTTCTTCATATTTTATTTGTTACGTACAACCTGCAAATTTCCTCGGTTTTCTTTTATTTTTACTGATAACTATTTGTGTTCTAGCATTATCTTTTATCCACTTGATGTAAGATGATATTCTTGTGTACACGTCAGGTTTACCAATCCCACAAGGCTTGCCCCAGGAAACCAATCCAACCAATGCCACGTAAGGCTTTTTCCTGACCAATGGGCCACCGGAGTCAGCCTAAAAGAAACAAAAAAATATGTATTTAAAAAAAAACCTTTTTACGATCTACTTATAATTGAAAAGACAGAAAAATGTTGAGAAGGTTTTCGAGCTGAAATGGGCTGGCCATGAGATAAGGCAATAAGATAGAGTCGGACTTCTATAATTTATGAATGGAGGCAATTGTGAGGCTGAGGAAATGTAGGAAAACTCCTCGAATCGATTATTGTCCAAATGATTGGAAAGCAGTAGGCTCGAGTTTTTTAAAATAGGAATGTGTATTTTTTTAAAGACCTTTTATTTTTAAGTATTACTAAAAAAAACTTTTTATGAAACACATTATTCTTCTGTTTTTTTACTTCGTTCATAATTGAATCGTCTCATCTCAGTGTTGGTGATCAGATTTTTGTTCATCTCATAATCTTTAGAGTGCCTTTGATACATTTCATAACACCATAATGTAAGAAAACTGCACTCATTGTGCAACTTTGTGCCTGCAACGAATGAAATCTTATTTTCATCAACTTGAAAAGTACCATTATGTTACACAGAAGAAACCTACAAAGCACGCTCCTTGACCAGGTCTGGTATAAGTACAAATGGACGATTTGGTCACAGACCCTGGGCCAAGTTCTTCAAGACACCTGTGATTTGAAATGCTCTTCAGCAAAACCATCCGCAGCCTGTCAGGATATGTGTTTGATGGAACCTTAAAACAAGAAGCAAAAGAAAACAAATAAATACATCAATGAGTTTTTGAAAAGTATGATGCCAATTATTCAATCATCTGACCGTGTGGTGCACAATATGCTTATTTGTTCCAATACCTTTCACAATTCATTGTAATTTGGAAGTCAAAAAGGTCAACCCTCTCATTCGGCAAATAATACCTCTTTTTAGTTATACAATTGAAGTTCCAAAACAAAGTGAGAGTATCTGGAACAAAAAGACTCTAGACTCTGTGACTGTGGAGCTACGCAAATTATGTAACACATACGCCGTTGCCTCTTCTATCCAGCTCCATGAATGACCACTACGTGGAAACCAGAGAGGCATATGCAGACGTTGCCTACCACTGAGCTTATACAGGATGAAGCTGACGCAAAGAATACGCATATCATAGGTGGTAACATAGAATCGTTTTGATACTGGTTCTTAATTGTAATCCATGAAATGGCTTTTCATACATACTTCAGTTAGTCCCCATCCAGTTAAAAGCAGTTCGACACCTGGTGGAATGACTCTACTGTCAACTGGGATCGGCTTCACTGCTTTGTTGCAGCGTATGAGCTTTTTCAGCGAGATGATCGCGATATCATTTTCTGAAGAAGTTTCGTTGAACTTAGGATGGTGCAAGATCTTCTTAACTCTATACATCTGCCCTCCTTTGACTTTCCCCACACTGTTGGTTCCGACCATTACGTTAAAATATGAGGGCCTGAGACTGAAAAAGAATTGGTTTTAAATCATTTAAATTGTAGAAAACTGACACAAAAGAATTGACAATATATTTTACATTAGCTATTGTTAATGGCGTTAATTTTCTTTAATGAAAAAGTAACATGTATTTGTCCTTGATGTACATATGTTTTTATGTTCAGTCATAAAGATGTTCCGTCATGGGAGCATTAGAAGGAGTTATTATCTTTAATTTTGTATTTGTTAGTTTCTATAATTCGAGAGCTCTTCCAATCAATTCAGATAACTTGTAAATTGCTTCCATTCCAAGTAAATAGTTCAAATTAGTTGAATTTTAATTAAGCTACCAATGTTGACCAATCTTGTTCTGTCCCCTACGGGGATTCTTACGACAGTGTACATAACTAAAATGGTAAATTGATAGCTTAACTAAAATGTTGAATCCAAAGACTTGGTCAAAAACAGTCATGATAATATTCTTACCCACTCACACAATGTCCAGCTGTAAGGATATCATATCTGGAGATGATGACCCCTCCACAAAAATGTTGGTTTGTGCAATTATGTCTCAAAGACACCATGTAAGGAGCGAATCCATTCGGAGCCAGTTTCCCGCCAAGCAAACGATTGCTTGCGTGAATTGCTTCGTTTGACGACACCCCATAAGTTACACCTGCAAAGATGATATTTATTTACGAGATGGCTTTCCTGCGCTGGGGACTCAACAGATTTCAGAAAATTTTAAATTTCATGAAACATATGAGAGTGTTATTGACAGTTGGTATTGGTTTTAGGGAACAAATATGTCTAAAAAAGAAGGGTGAAGACAAGAACTGAGACAGATTGATGATAGGTACTGTGAGGACTGCAAGGAATAAGTAGATGAACAAGCCTTCCAACAGTTTTGAATAAAATCGGAACAAGCTTTTGTCTAGCAGTGGATGAGGTTGAGGAAACAGGATTTACTTTTGTATTAATCATAGAAGAACATTCTTCAGGGTCAACTTACATGCTTTCCCATCACCAATCGAAACCCTTTCCCACAAGTATTTCTACTAAGGAAAGAGTAACCTAGATTTTATGTGCAAATAGGATAGTGTCGCTTCAATTAAGTATAATACAAAATGGAAGAAACTCCCTATGTTATCTTGCTTAGCGAAAAACGTGCTTCGCATTTGGGAACAAGTATTTACATTTCGATACCTTTAAGGTAAAACTGAATAAGTTACATATTAATCTAAAATGGGTTTCTCAGATAAATGCACCTTTTTTCCTTTTTTCTACGAGAGAAAACACTAGGTACATGTGCGTGACAATCCTGTAGTCTAGAAGTTTGTGATGAGTATTCATTTATAATTAGTTCACTAACTATGAGAGTTACCCCCAATAAGATGTTTTATCCACGATTTCTCAAATGAGTGAACCAGCACTTTCCCCTTTAAGATGACGATTTTATTAAGCGATGTGTGTCAGGAACCCATTTCAAAGGAAAAGGGAAAAAGAATACGTGTAGAATAGGCCCTGTAACCAGGCCCGGATTAAGACCACTGGGGGCCCTGGTGCGGGGAAAGCCAGGAGGCCTTCTCACACCCTTACCTCCCACCCCAACACCCCCCTTCGCCAACCTATCAAAAATATATTCTTGTTGCGAACCAAAATGATTACTGACGGAGTTTTATGTTTATTTTTGGGAAACCTGTTCGGGAGGCCTATGACACTTGTTGGAAGGAAATTCCTCTTGCCTTTGCTGTAAAAAAGACATGTTGAATTATTTTTCTATAAAATTTACACATGGGTATCTTTAGTCCCGGAAGCCCCTTTTGATTTGGACCTCAATCAAAAGTAAATATATTCTTGGTGGTGAATGCCTTAAAATCCTGGGCCCCCGAACAAATTCATGTCAAAAATTTATTTGTAGTTTATTTTTCTAAAACACCTCGGGGCCCTCTTGCCGCGGGGGCCCTGGTTCGGTCGCACCGCTCGAACCGCCCTTAATCCGGGCCTGCCTGTAACACAACTAACTCAATATAAGATGCACGAGATAGTTGGGATCATATTGCGTTCAATCGCATTTTTAATTATGTTGCCGTGAACAGTATTAATATTGCTATTTTATAGGACTTACCGAGAGTCATGTAAAGAACGAAGTAAAGGTAAATCAGCCGCATGATTTTGTATCTTTAATGAAGAACATATTTACATTACGTACAACCGCATTTTTCGTTTATACGAGCACATTCGCGTGATGCAAGCTAAATGAAACTATTGAAATAAAAATAAAAATGCTGCTTGATAAAAATAACAACATGTTGTTTCTTGATAAAAATAAAAAAATGGTGCATTTATATTTCACATAAACAATGATTTATGGAAATCGATTTTTCTATAATGTTTACTGTAGGTACAAATGTTTTTTTTTTCAATAACAAAATCCTTGATACACGTGTATAGATGTATTATTTGAAAAGGTCAAACTATTATTCTTGTTCCATGCCTTACAGGACGGCATGAAGCTGACCACCCATAGGTAGGTACTGTAAAAATTGGTGCACTTTTCCAATTTCCCCTCTGTTTCACGGAAGGATAGCAAGAGTTGTAAGGTTTATGCTCATTTGGGATTTAGGTTTTTATTTTGTTTGCACACATATGGCATGCGTAATCGCGAACTGACACATGTGTAATTACGAATCTCAAATGTTAATATATCATTGCGACTTAGATAATGAATTGTAGATAGAGTCTTGCGCACAACGCAGTAAGTACCTACTTATGAAGTAACGCAAAAAAAAACGCAACTAAGCTACACATATAGTGTAACTTCTTGCCGCGTTATCCCCGAAGGGATCGCATGTGGCGAGTTGAACCTATTTATTTTTACAGGTAAGGGGGCCGGCCTTACGCCAACCACTTCAGTTGAAGTGGAGGTTTCCCAGCTCCCGAGAGTGCTGGTACTCATTTCTTGTGAATGCTGAGTAAACCTTGCCGGTATTTTATTTTGGGGTTTGAAAATAAACACCGAAACGGGAAATCATTTCTGACACCCTCGGTGGGATTCGAACCCGAGCTTTCGGCATGGAATGCAAGCACTCTACCACCTGAGCTATCGACCGGACTGTAAGTACTTACAAAGATATAGGATATTCTATCGAAACTTTTGATTACGCCGGGTGACTTTACTGCAAAAAAATTCCTGTACGATTTTATGAAGTTTGTCGTTTTAATTCTGTATATAGTCGCAAAGATAAATTTGAAATACCCTTACACGTGGAATGCATTCTGAAGCTACAGAAATGTTTTCAATGCAGACCATTTTATATCAGATAAGACGGTGAATCTCGTACCAAGGTAGATAGGTACAACTCAGAATTTTAGTGTTGCCGAGAATGCTCAAGATTATCCTATTTATTTTCACCAAAAATAACCGTCAGTTTCAAGCATAAGCCACCATGATTATTAACTCCATGGTTTCAAAAGCCTTATTTAATTTATTGCATTTCGTTTGGGTGGGGGTATATTTTTGAAAATGGAACATTGCATATGGCGCCCGCAGGTCCGCCAACAAAAGGCGCTCGCAAATCAGGCGGCAATTTTTGCGCGGGATAACCTGTAATTTAGCGCTTAAATTATTGCCATATCGCCGGGAAACAATGAAGAGCAATCAGTAGGTATGAAAAAAATAAAAGGGTTCAAAATATGACAATGGCAGATCTTTGCAAATCTGCAATGACTGGGTTGATTTATAAATGATGATATTGATTAAATAAAAAAATTATGCTAATTTTTGTTCGATTATTTTTTATAACATTGCTTTCTTATGGAGTCCGCATAATGAATGATCCGCGTTTAGAAAAACGTCACAGGTCTATGTAAGTAAGGTCCTTAGTAACCAATAACAAAATATACGAGATAAATAGTTATCAGTTAAACGCAGTCGTTTAACAGATTGGAGAGCAAAAATATATAAATAAAATGGTAGTTAGGTACCTACTGTAAAGATCTGACTCCATCTATATTCGTTTATACATCCGTAATTCTGTACAAAGTATAATATATCTTTCTATGGTACTTAAAAACTTGGAACAAAAAAAGGTACCCTCATAAAAAAAACCTTGAGCTGTCCTTTGACAACTCCATTGCTGGGTTGAATTCAGTTTCGATCTGTTTCCCGGGAGTGACGCGTCTCTTCTAGATAAAATCTGAAAATTGCTGTTTAATATTTGATTTGTGGGTGTTTGTGTGGAGATGGAGCTGAAGATGGACCTGAGATGCTGCCGGGAGAAAATAATTAAGCTGATTGCACTAAAAATAACTAATTGCGCGACAATTAATACAAACTTAATACCAGTGGCGTGTTCCTGTCCGTGAGTAAAGCGGTTTGCACAATTATTTTTCTACCATTCGAATTTCGATTGGTTAAGGCATTATTTATGGAGATGTGGAAAGGTCTTTCGTAGTCTGTGCTTCGGGTCATCCACCCATATCGGGTTTTCCCGATATTGAGGTGTACCAGGAATAGGTTATGGAGTAGATATTTCCACAATTATTGTTTTGCCAGGTTTTCTTTATTTTGGCATCTGTCTCGGGTCTACTTGGCCGGACTTGCTGAGCATCAGACGGTGTCATGGTATTGCGAATTTGGTAGAATGATGGGGTAAATTAGAAGCTGTCTTCTCTAACAAAAGCAGCTTGGAATAGAGTATGGAGTAGGCGCGCGTTAAGTTTTGGTAACGGGAATGCTGAAATATCCGACCCAGTGGGGTAACACTTAGTCGAAGCTGGTAACAAGACTTCCTTTCCTTTTGCCAGGAATTAGCGTGCTAAAGTCCTGTGACGATTCTTTGGTAGAAGAGAGAGAGCGTCAAGCTTGTAAACCGATCGGTTAATCTCACTTCGGGGTCGCAAGTCCCCGACTTCTCCATTGGAGCTAGCAGGCAGATTTTCTACTTAGAGGTGGGATTTTAATTAAAAATAATTATGGGGTGGGTGGAGGTAGATTTTGCATATAATTATAAATATATTATACGTAATACATTTAGGCACAATGTAATTTATTCATATTGTTATTATAATGTTATTTTGTAAATTTATGTAATCTGTCAAAATAAAAGGACTAACAAAATTAACACATCAATTAACTTTTCGCGATCTGCGTCCCCCCTTTTTCCTTGTTCCTCATTTTGTATACGCCTTTGAATACGTTGACTGCCGTGTTTTTTCTATACGCCGTGACCTTACCAGAGCGGGTTCTAGTAACTTCACAGAACACAAAATCCCATAAAAAATTAAAGTCACTTGTTTTAAAATCGGTTTTAATATCATGTAGTCACATTAAAATTCATGTAATGTAAATCTCGTAAGCTTTTTAATTATAATTTTGAATTTACAATTTAGTTAGAAAATGCGTATGTTCCACACCAAACGATAACGAATTTGGGTTTGCCACTAAAGTAGATTTTGAAACGGTAAAACAAAAAATTTACACAACGTTCCGTTTCATAATCTTCCACACGACGAGGAGTCCTATTCTTAGCTAGACGATCACACAATTGGCCAAAACTACGACTACGATCCTCAGAGGAGGCAGCGAGGGATATTTACCAGTTCCAGTACGAGCAGTGCCAGCATCCACAAGGATCCCAAGATTTCTGATCTTTCTTCATCAACCAGGAGTTCACCATACCAGCATTCCCAGAATACCTTTTCCAGAACTCGGACCACTCTCCCTCATTTTTATTTCTTCGTAGGGGGGGGAACTCTACAGTTGGTATCCGTGACCAAGGATCGTTTGGTTAGACAAGTGGAACATGCGTATTTTTGTTAAAAAAAAAAAATCAATAGTAAATCAGTAGAATCCTTTTTAAAATTCTTAAATCAAAAATGTCGCGATTACTGAATTAATTTTGTAAAAAATTTAAAAATAAATTGTAAAATCGAGTTTAAACTTCTAAAAGCGAAAATTTCACAAGTAAAAGATTAACGTATTTTAAATATATAACGTATCTAAAAGTTTAATAATAAATTAGTAAAGTCGCATATAATTTTATTAAATCGAGAATTTCGCGAGTAAAAAGAGTGTATCTTAAATTTTGCTAAAATTGCCTAGGACTCCTTTTTTACGCGCGCGGCCCTGATCGTGCTGCGACACATGTGTCAATTTTTTTTGTGATCTTAGAATTTTGGTCTGGGGTCGAGGCAAGGGTTTTTTTTGTTCATTATTTCCACTTTGGAAATAATTTATTGCCTTCCTTCATTTGAAAAAGGTTTTGAACTTGTTTGAAACAAGGATTTGTTGTTTTAGGAATACTATTTCAATATTAAGATGAATGCAAGATGTGTTTAAACGCGTAAGAAAGAAACCCTTAGTTCAAATAATATTATCGTTTTTGTTTTAAAAACCATAAATCCCGAGCCAATGTGATAAAATTTTATAACTTGCGTCGTTTCAAGTGAGAGTAATAGTTTTATTTTTTGCTTTCGTGTGAGTGATATAGGTTTTCATGTGAACAAAATATATTTTAAGTGTTGAGTGTTTTTATATTTTGAGTGAAGTGATTTTGTGATATACGTGCGATTAGTTTATTAGAAATAATAAAATACTTGAGTGACTTACGTATATCTTATTTAGTTCGAAAAACGGACGTCATAAGTGATTGTATTTACTTTGTGTTGTTTTGAGGTGCAACAGAATTTGTCGTAATTTGGAACCTTTTAGAAGACATTTTTTTGAAAAATAAATAGAAAAACAGATGGATCCGATTCTTCCATTGAAAATTGAGAGGCCGATATTCGCGGGGTTTGACGAATACCCTTTACGTTTATAAGAAGAATTGGAAACATTTATAAGACGTGAGATGGAGATTGTTCACGGATGTTTGATTGGAAATGCTCGGCTATGGGCGGATATTTATCGTTCAAAATGGGCATGTTTTGCAGAATTCAAGAAAGACTTTTTGAAACGATATTGGGGATATATTGAGCAGCGAGAGGCGAGGATAAAATATTAACAGGAAAATGGGACCCTCAAGGAAACAAAGATATGGTGGAACATTTCTGCGAGCATTACATGCTGTCGCAATCCGTGATACCACCCCAGGATAAAACCCAAGCTGTTGAAGACGTGATGAGACATTATCCAGACGATGTATGGAGAATGTGGAGTGTGACCGGAAAATCTACAGCCTGTGAAGCCGCTGAATACCTGAGGATGATACAAGACATAGAGGAAATCACGAGAGCTAGAGTGAACTCAACCGCAGAGGATTCCAGATGTCCTAAACATGAAGAGTCATGTCCACGAAAGACGAATGCTGACTACACCAAGCGGAGACGAAGGACAAAGTTGCGGCGACGGTTAAAAAGAAATGGGAAGGAGAAGGTCAACGCCTTAAAAGAATTGAACACGATTGCATTTGAAAAATAATTTTGTCTGATTTTATTTATGACTATTACCTTCAATTGATATAATACGTTGTGCCAATGCGATGATAATATGTTCTGATTTGGAAAATAAACATTACTGATTTATGAACACAAGTGCATATATCATTTTTTATTTTAAATTCTCGCCCACAAAAGTACACGCATAATATTATGTTGAAATGGTCCACGGGGTAAGACTTTTAGGGGGGAGAAGAGCGAGGGGAGTGGGGACTGACGCAACCCTAAGCGCTTCCAGATGTGTGTGAGATATTGGAAGGAGGAATGCAGCGGACAGAGCGAACGACACAACAGAGCAGTGCGGTAACCAAAGCATGGAAATCCAGTGATGGAAAATAAAAATATCGATTGTTCTACAAATTCGTTCGAAGATAAACATAAATGAAGTAAAATGATACAAATATTTGTGCGCGAGCTCAATTCGGAAATAATATTGATGCATTAATTATTTTTTTCATATCTTTAACTAAAGAATTTTCTGAAAACTTTTCCATTCGTAAACTCTTGAAAACCTTCCATAAAATTAGGGGGGAATGTAAAGATCTGACTCCATCTATATTCGTTTATACATCCGTAATTCTGTACAAAGTATAATATATCTTTCTATGGTACTTAAAAACTTGGAACAAAAAAAGGTACCCTCATAAAAAAAACCTTGAGCTGTCCTTTGACAACTCCATTGCTGGGTTGAATTCAGTTTCGATCTGTTTCCCGGGAGTGACGCGTCTCTTCTAGATAAAATCTGAAAATTGCTGTTTAATATTTGATTTGTGGGTGTTTGTGTGGAGATGGAGCTGAAGATGGACCTGAGATGCTGCCGGGAGAAAATAATTAAGCTGATTGCACTAAAAATAACTAATTGCGCGACAATTAATACAAACTTAATACCAGTGGCGTGTTCCTGTCCGTGAGTAAAGCGGTTTGCACAATTATTTTTCTACCATTCGAATTTCGATTGGTTAAGGCATTATTTATGGGGATGTGGAAAGGTCTTTCGTAGTCTGTGCTTCGGGTCATCCACCCATATCGGGTTTTCCCGATATTGAGGTGTACCAGGAATAGGTTATGGAGTAGATATTTCCACAATTATTGTTTTGCCAGGTTTTCTTTATTTTGGCATCTGTCTCGGGTCTACTTGGCCGGACTTGCTGAGCATCAGACGGTGTCATGGTATTGCGAATTTGGTAGAATGATGGGGTAAATTAGAAGCTGTCTTCTCTAACAAAAGCAGCTTGGAATAGAGTATGGAGTAGGCGCGCGTTAAGTTTTGGTAACGGGAATGCTGAAATATCCGACCCAGTGGGGTAACACTTAGTCGAAGCTGGTAACAAGACTTCCTTTCCTTTTGCCAGGAATTAGCGTGCTAAAGTCCTGTGACGATTCTTTGGTAGAAGAGAGAGAGCGTCAAGCTTGTAAACCGATCGGTTAATCTCACTTCGGGGTCGCAAGTCCCCGACTTCTCCATTGGAGCTAGCAGGCAGATTTTCTACTTAGAGGTGGGATTTTAATTAAAAATAATTATGGGGTGGGTGGAGGTAGATTTTGCATATAATTATAAATATATTATACGTAATACATTTAGGCACAATGTAATTTATTCATATTGTTATTATAATGTTATTTTGTAAATTTATGTAATCTGTCAAAATAAAAGGACTAACAAAATTAACACATCAATTAACTTTTCGCGATCTGCGTCCCCCCTTTTTCCTTGTTCCTCATTTTGTATACGCCTTTGAATACGTTGACTGCCGTGTTTTTTCTATACGCCGTGACCTTACCAGAGCGGGTTCTAGTAACTTCACAGAACACAAAATCCCATAAAAAATTAAAGTCACTTGTTTTAAAATCGGTTTTAATATCATGTAGTCACATTAAAATTCATGTAATGTAAATCTCGTAAGCTTTTTAATTATAATTTTGAATTTACAATTTAGTTAGAAAATGCGTATGTTCCACACCAAACGATAACGAATTTGGGTTTGCCACTAAAGTAGATTTTGAAACGGTAAAACAAAAAATTTACACAACGTTCCGTTTCATAATCTTCCACACGACGAGGAGTCCTATTCTTAGCTAGACGATCACACAATTGGCCAAAACTACGACGATCACCTGAGGAGCCAGCGAGGGAACCTTTCACCTTCCAAGATCTCTGATCTTTCTTCGTCAACGAAGGAGTACCAGTATCTACCAGCGTTCCTAGATCTCTGATTGACCTTCACCTTCATCATGGACCAAGGAAGGGTCTTCAACAGTCTCTCTGAGAGGGAAGATCTCACCATTTGGAGAACTATGGAGACCTCATCATTTAAATGTTATGGAGGCAGGAGCACGGCCTTTGGCTCGCCTGTCCCACCAATAATACAGTATCCGGACTTCTCCCACATCTTTTCATCAGGGGGGGAACTCTACACTACCTACTACCTATCTTGTAGATTTATTTAAATTAATGTGCTGTTATTTTTAAAGAAAATAAAGTGTATTTTATCGTATATCGCAAATACGATCAATAAAAAATAATTTCGTCATTAAGAGATAATTTCACAATAAAGATACACAGATAAATTAAGCAATTTCCCAATCAAATGTAATGGTTTTCTTTATTTTTAAAACAATAAAAGTCGTACTTCTAGTGCCCACTTAAAAATGCTTGAAAACATTTTTGTATTGGTAGTTTTATGTGTTTTGGCAGTTTCTTTGGGTATGGATAAATTGCTTTGTTAATACTAACCTTACAATTTTAATCGTCAGCTTCCAAAAATAAATGAAGTCTGTAAAATAATTGCCAAATACAAAGATTATGTCCAATTTGAGACGAGTACATATTTATCTTCACCACTTTGATGTGGTCATAATGGTCCTTTTTAGGGTTTTTCAGTTTCATTTCACATATTTTTTCATAAAAGGCCAAACCATCTACATGAAAGACAGACCACTAGATATGACACGTATACATATTCAATTAGTGCACTAACTTCTCCAGCTGCAGTAATTTGTTACAGAATAAGAATTTTCTATTCAGATGACCTTTGTTTTAATTGATAACATTCATTTCATTCCAGGTTCTTCCATTCAGAAGCCTTTGGACGCGAATTTCCGTATCATCGGTGGATCTGATTCGTCACCAGAAGAATCACCTTACCAAGTGTCCTTGAGAGCCGATGGCAAACATTTCTGTGGAGGAGCCATTGCCTTCAAAAGAACCGTTATATAACTGCTGCTGTTTGTACTTTTGGGTAAGCCACTATCAATATTTCTAATAAACAGCAAATATCTCTGAAACAGTGTCATTTTTGTAGACGTCTTTTATTTTAAGATAGTTAAAGACCTTCAATACATGAGGCAATCGATGAAACAAAGAAAAGCAGCGGAAGGAGATCGTCCAGGCGACCAAAAGATCCAACCGGGGAATAGGTAAACAGCAGTTGAGATAACTGCATGATGTTATTGAACTGCAACCCCTCGCGGAACGGCAACAGATTCAAAGTTACGTATTACGTAAGTTACGTACGTTCGTATAGTTACAGTCAAACCACTGACTCGGGTTCCTCAAATAGCATGGCCTTCTTAGAGCCGATGCCAGTCGCCATTGTATTCTTTCTGTATGATGAGATAAAGGAGCCAATACTTCTCGTTATTAATTTTGTACCTACATGAAATAAAGCATTCTATAGTCTTTTGACAAACCTTGGAATCTATGACTCGATCGTGTATTAGATGAATGAGATGAATATTCCTTGACTTCTAGGTTGGTATAAGGCTGACCTACTATACTGTAAAAAATGGTTCACTTTGCCAATGTCACCCCTGTTTTAGGGAAGGTCGGCAAGAGTTGCAGGGCGTATGTTCATTTGAGATTGGGTTTTTATATTGTAGGTCCACATGCGGCATGTGCTAGCGTGAACTTATACATGTCTGCTTGTGGGAATGCGTTTATATGAATCTTAAATGATATATATCTTGCATTTTAGATTTAGATTTAGATTTAGACAAATTTATACTATTGCCAAGCTATAAATAATTTGTTTTATTCATTTTGTAGGTTGAAGGTGACTTGATGTCAAACAAACTGCAAACCATTAAAACTAGTACAATTTCAGTGAAGGCATGTCAAACAACTCAACAACCTGGAATCACAGTTATCGGTTCTCAGCTTTGCATTTTGGTGAACACTGGAGAAGGAGCTTGCAACGTAAAAATGCAATTGTATTCTAACTTACGCTTTAGCATAAACAAGAGTGCTTGAATCAAGATCGAAACAGATCTAAAAGATTTATTTGAGACACTTGTAGCAACGACTGGAATTTTGCAGTGTAGAAAAATCAAGACCACGTTTTGAATGATAGATACAATACATGATGCTTAAACCCCTGGAGCTCTAAGTATTTGGAAGGAGCTAATAATGTCTGTAAAGCCACACAATTTATAATTCAAGACTGAAATGATCAATACCAGTAATCATGAACACCTTATGAAAATGATCAGTACCCTTAGTACGAGTTGCAAAAGTTTAGTAATGTAAAGTTTACGGCAATTATTAAAGAGTGATTTCCCCCAAAATCTGCCGTTTTTGTTTGTTTGAACTTGATTTTCTTTATCACTGTAACTCTTTTGCTAAGACCACAAAGTGTAAGAAACAAAAACGGCAGATTTTGGGAGAAATTACGCTTTAATATTTTCCGTAAACTTTACTTTTCTCAAGTTTTGCAACTCGTACTAAGGGTACAGTTCATAAAAAAAGCTTTTAATATGGGCTACAATGAAAATGACGAATACTCAGTACAAACTACATAAACTTGTACATAACTCACACCTAAACTTATTCTTCCTTCATTCATATTTCATTATTCTTCAAATTCACATTCATTATTCTTCCTTCAGATATTATTATTTATTGATTTGTAAAATGTAATTTGTCGTGTATGTTCCTTGACTTATAAGTTGGTATGCGGCTGACCACCCATGCTGTAAAAATGGTTCACTTTACCAATGTCACCCCTGTTACAGGGAAGGACAGCAAGAGTTGTAGGGTGTATGTCCATTTGAGATTTGGTTTTTATGTTGTGGGTTTACATGAGGCATGTGCAAGCGCGAACTTGTACGTGTCTGGTTGTGGGAATGCATGTAATGTGAATCTCCAATGTAACATATCTTTGCAACTTAGATTCGATTAGATTCATAAGAAAAGTTTTAATTTTTATTCAGAATTTCAGTCGAGTTTTCCAATGGTTTGCCTAAGCCTGGTTTTAAGTTAAAGCCGTCTAATGACAAACAAAGGTTGATTGATAACAATATTGATAAGGATTTTTTACAATAATTTTCGTGTCATGATTTCACAGGGTGACTATGGCAGCCCATTGGTGGTGGATGGCTCCCTGGTTGGTATCGTCTCTTTTGTGACTGCTTGCGGAAGAGGAACGCCTGATGTCACCACCAGAATATCTTCCTTTGCAGCTTGGATCAATAGCAACATTGTACCATAATTATTTCATTCATTACTCCACTTGCTCCTTTGAGTAGGTACCTTGCTTTGATTTTTTTTTAAATCCTTGCTAGAACGTGAAAGTTTTCATTAAAACCTATGTCGAACAAACCTTTGAAATTAAATCTGTTTTAAAGGATTTCACTTTTTTATTTTTAACACAAGTAGTTAGGTGCACATTTTCGATTCATGGTGTGGAGTCAGAGCATTGTGAATTTTCCCCGGTGGCGCTACTTCACAAGTAAAAGCAGATCAATCACGAATACAGATGAAAATCAACAGCTGATGACAGGTTCGGAACCAAGATTACAAAATATCAACTAAACTAACAACATAACCATAACAATCCGGCGGGCATATACCACACTTTTACTTATCACAACTCTTATTCCATGGTATTCACCCACTCGATGCGATAGAGGCATTTTCATATTACATAAACGCATTCTTTCTTTATTGTGTAAGTTGCGAGCGTGTTATCGACTATCGATAGCAAATTGCAAAATCGGTCCATTCATTTACATGTGAAAAACAGGAATTTGCGCCTGACCCACATTCTCCAAAGCAATGCAATTATTTCCAATTAAAGCACAAATTATATCCATGTGCCGCGGCCATAGAGAATGGATTGAACCATCAATAAATAATTACTGCATCTGCTGCAGTTGGTACACGTGGCTGTAATTGCGCGGCAAACATTTATACCTGAAGCGTTTTGTTTCTGTGTTATCTGATGAAATTTCCATTATTCATCCGCGTGTTATGGCGGCCGTTACATCTCCATGATACTGGCTTTTGCAAAAGACGTAACCAACAAAATAAAAATCTTTTGTTTTCTCTAATCAGTGCCTACATTTTCAGTTTATTCTCAATCCCTACTCGAAGTATACAATTTTATGCACAGAAACGACAATAGGTTTATTTGAAAAATTATGGAATGTACAAAAACGCCCCTTTAGTGAGAAGGAAGTTCCTTTTCTTATAGGTTGGTATCAAGCAGACCACTCGTACCTACTGTAAAAAATAGTTCACTTTGCCAATTCCACCCCTGTTTCAGGGAAAGGCGACAAGAGTTTCAAGGCTTATGTTCATTTGAGGTTGAGCGCAAAGAGCCGCTCTCAACCGACCACTGAGCTACCGATTTTCATTTGTTTTTCGTTGCAACTAGCACAACCTCAGACGTAGCGCAATCAGGGAAGGTAATATCACATATTTTTTTCATTGTATAAAATGGTAGAATATATTTTTTAAAATGCATCTACGTTTTTTTTTTTAAAAAAATCTTGCTTAGTTTTTAAACTAAAGCTCTTAAAAATTAGCGAATTCTCGATTTCCGGAAAAAAACTCATTTTGTTTATTCAGGCAGATATGACGTCGATGCATCTTCGGAGTGTAGATATCGACGGGCCCAGACAGGTGGCGAACCTTGACGTCATTTTGACGTCAATGTTCGCTAAGTCGAACGCGCTGCGTTTTGGCGCGACTCAAATTCTCCGCATTTTATTTTAGAAAATTATCAATGATATTTTAATTTTTACTACACAAAAAATATATGGTTGTGATCCTTGAAATGTACTCTACAGAACCATATTATTTTCAACCGTTTTCCCTACCACTGCAACAACCCTATTATACATGCAAAAATTGTTTTCTACCTCAGTACCTAATCATTTATACGACTAACTAATATTTTGGTTACGTCTGTGTGCGTTCTTTGTTTACAGGCCTGCCAATAGTTATAGTTCACGAACTTTAAGTTCCTGGCTCTGGCATTCTCAACAATAATTATTATTTTGTGCAGATGTTATCCCCGCACGAAGTCAACAAGTGCACAATTTGTTGGCCTTTGAGATATAATTAAAACATAACTCAATTGTAATTATCGTGCCCAGAGCTATAGATAGATACAAAGGTACCTACTGCTGCATTCATGAAAATAATAACCAGTAAGATTTTCATTTTGATTATGATTAAGTTTTCATGCCTGCATAAATCCACATGGCAACACTTCCTTGGGATTCAAATTTTGATTTTGGAATGTGATGATTGAAGTATTTGAACTTATGAAGTCAGAAAAAAAACCGGAAGGAAAAATTGAGACATTACCGCGCTGAGTTGCCTATTATCATTCTGCGTGAACTCATAGGGAAACGAAGTAAAACCCTTATCTTCTTCCGGGTGTGCAGATTCTCATTTCCTAAGTAGGCTGAGTAAGCCTTGCCAGTAGGACTTGAACTTGGAGAATGCACCAAAATTTGAGATCATGGTTGGCACTCGTGGTGGGATTCAAGCCCTAGCCTAGCCCTCTGGCTCCTATATTACATGTTACACATATATTATACATGTATCATATCGGTCATCTAGGATTTTTTTTGAAAAACATACATATACATAAATTGTATTCCTTGACTTATAGGTTATTGGGCTGACCACCCATACTGAAAAAAATTGTTCGCTTTGCCAATGTCACCCCTGTTTCAGGGAAGGTCGGCAAAAGTTGCAGGGTTTATGTTCATTTGAGGTTCGGAGGTTAATTTGTAAGTATTGGTAATTGCGAACCAACACATGTCTGTCTGTGGGCATGCATTTAATATGAATCTAAAATACTAGCATATATTTGCAACATATATTATAGATCAGAGGTGCCCAAACGGTCGATCGCGAAGGGTTTTCAAGTCGATCGCCGAGGATATCAAAAAATTTCAGTGATCGTTCTTAAAACTGTAGTTTTTTGCAAAAGAAAATTTATTTTTGTAATGTTAGAGATTTTATACAGATTTGATATTTTGGGGATTTGATTGTGTGCCTACCCCCCCCCCCCCCTCGTCTAAAGCTGGGCTAAACAGTTCAGTAAAATGTCGATCTCCTATTTATAAATTTGCTAAGTTGATCTCCTCAAGAAAAAGTATGAGCACCCCTGTTATAGATTATATCACAGAAACAAATTGCTTTAGCCAACAATGTCTATTTCTAAATTAATTTTCTAGTAAAGGCAAATGAAAAAAAACAACACCAATATAGTAAAATTACATTTTATTCCTTTAAGTTATTACAATTTTTGGCACTGCATTTTCTTATAGAGTATTATCATAAATATGTAGATTAAATTTATTAAGTAATTTAAATGCACATTATCACTAGGCATTCAAAGATCATAATATGTTTAAGATTAATTTGAAAGGAGTAAATTTCTGAGTATTTCTTTTAAGGCCAAAAAGAATCTTACCCTTTACAAAATATGTCTTTTGAAATCAGGTCAACTGTACACCAGCAATTCTCATTTCTTTTCTTAATACATTTTTTCAAATGAACTTCTTCATGCAATTATCCAACATATTATCTTTCGTAAATGAAAAAATAAATTATTCTTAATGTACAATTTTCCATTTTGATGGTTTTTCACAGGCGCCACTATCTGGACATAATCTATTGAAGGTGGTTGAACTATCAAACCCCATAATTTCTCTTTCCTCTTGTATTCTGAAGGAAAATGTGCTCTCGTGAGTGCCTACAAAGTATGCAGCGTGGGAACAGATAATTTGATCAATAATGGCAACACCACCATCTTTAAATTTACTTTTAACTTCATCTGTGGGGATATACCTCTTCACAACTAAATCTTTATGTAGCAATTTAGTCAATTGATCAAACTCATTATCAGTTGCGTCCGTAGCTACAGATACAATTTTAATATTTTTATATTTTGCGTTCAAAATTTCCTTTATTTGTTTTGCAGTTCCTTCAATAGATGGCACTTCTTTGTATCTGCTTTTAGCAAAATCTGCTCTCCGCCAATGAACGCCTACATAATTATCACATTTTTCTATTTTACAATCCAATTTCTCGGCTATAAAATCAGTCGCTAACTTTATTAGTTCTTTGTTAAACTTCATACTCTTACGAGAAGCCCAAAACATTGAAGTTCCGTATTCATCGTGTAAAGCAATCTCTGCATTTGCAAACATGACAGATTCTTCGTTTGGATGCAAGTCCATCAGTTCTCGAAGCTTTGATGCAGAACCTTGAAACGCGACACATTCAATCTTATTCGCTATAATATCAATGTCATTCGGACTGTTGAAATATCGACAGGAATCTTCATTTTGAATTTCCCATTTTTCTTTGAATTCTCCAGCTTGAAAGGCGTCATCAAAGTGTTTCAATAAATAAATCCTGTCGATGAAAACCTCTTCATTTTGTTCTGAAAACACATCGTTAAACTCTTTTACAGGAGCAAAGCTTTGTAGGGATGGGATATCAAAGAAAAGCGACCAATGTATGTTTGCTTGGCGACCTAGTTCTCTGGAGCGCCAATGGTACAAATGATTCCAAGGAGGTAGCACCAATTTCACGTCTTTAAACCTTTTGAGTTTTTTGAGGTTATGTACAAATACCGCCATTCTCATGTATACGTCCCGCCGCAAATTGAATCCTTCTGGAGGGTTGACATCGTATAGAACATATTTCAAATTGCTTGCTATTGTTTTTTTCGGTGATTTATTGCACTCCTCATTGCTGCTATCCTTCTTACAAAAACCTTGGAGGTTAGAATCTTCGTTAGTGCCTATTACACCCTCACATGATATTTTTTTTAATAAAATGAAAATAATTAGGATTTGTTTCAATTCCATCCTCATTCTTCTAAAACAATTTCATCATTTAAATGTATCAGTGACTAAAACTAATTAATAACAATAAACAATCCGTCAAATTGACATTTGAAAACAGAAACACACAAATCTTTTCTTCTTCTTTATTGAGCAAGAGTAGGGGCGCCAGTGTCAAGTAGACCACACAAATGTCATTTGGCGTCCAAAATAATACCTAGGGATATAATAAAAAAGGCTGATTGCACAAAAAAAGCCAACTGAAAAAATATTTCACCATAAAATGATTTTAGGAAATTATGTAATAAACTCAAGCAAAATCAAGTACAACCAAATGTTAATCATTTCATTTTTTTAAAGCAATATTTTTTTACCTAACACATGAATGTCTATGAATCTACTTCTGTCAAAATCAGTGAAAGGTTTGTTGAGTTTGGAACTGTCATTTCCAATTTTTCCGCCGGTGTTTTTGAAGGAACGGAAATCTCTGGAATATTTTTTTCGTGTACAGTGAATGTGCTGCAGTTCAATTATTTAAATATCCGCGAGGTAATCTTCATTTGAATTGATTTTGTTACAGCTGTTGTGAATCATATTTTGTCATTTTGGGAGTGGGTGTATATTCCATGTTTGGTTATGAAATCCTAAGTGATGTTCTAAATTTGAATTTTTATCAACAGGCAAACTTTAATAATAACTTGGATCCTTAAAAATAAAACATTATATTATATAGTTATCCTTATCTCTAGCAACCTGACTGTGTGATGTCACAAGTTTTTTGCCTTTGCAATTTGCATAGATTCCATTGTTTAAGGTGCAGTTAGCCGCAACAAAGGAATCGGAATTTCGTGAATTAATAGAGCAGTGGAATAGTTAAAGATGGTGCGCGTAATAACTCAGCAGACTTACGACGAGGTTGTCCAGGAGAATATTGATGAGTTCGACATGTCTCCGGAAGAAGCCATTGATGATGCTGTCAAACAATTCCAAGCTCAGGTAAAACACAAACTTATTATTTCTCGTTTCTTGTAGCCGTTTTCCCATTCCTGTCCACTCCTGGCTACTCCTTTAAATATATTTTATATCTTCCTATCTCCAGTAACCTGAACTCATTGTTTTTCCATAAGCTGGACAATACCGTCGGATTAAATGATGAGTGCATGTATGTGCAATCTTTCCTCAGTGATTCCCAACTTTTCCAATCCTTACATTAAGTTAACTAGACACTGGTGCCCTTGTTTTCTCCGGGAATTCTCCACAAAGTAGAAGAAGACTAAATAAACTACTGAATACGGTTTTTAATCTTACACGGCATACTAGAAAGTTGCCGAGGGTCTGAAGTAGCTGGAGCATCTGAACGTTTCCCCCATGTTCAGCTTCATGCTGAAGAAGCCAATTAGAAACATGAGTGAAACGTGTGGAAGCTCCAACTCCTACAGATCACAGCAATAGGCTCCGGAAGCAACTCTATAGTAGCATAATAGTACTCTTGTTTGTGTTTTAGGGTGTTGATCTAACAAATATTATAAAGGACATGATAATATCAGGATCCAAGGAAAACTCACTGATTGCAGCCATCAAAAATGTAAAGAGTATCCTAAATGTAAAACCACTGGATGTTACTAAACTTACGGATGAATTAAATATCATCAAGGTTTGTATGTTTATCAGATACCTTCTTCTTCTTCCTAGCTCTGTCCCAATTCATTGCACAAAAGGCTATTTGTCTCACATGCTCCCATCTTTCAAAAAACCTCGTTTAATTCTGAAGACATTAAGTGAGAACTGGCGATATTTGATCAGTGCCCAGGATTTGAAGCATATTCGAGATTTGAAGTATGATTTTTAAATAATGACTGGCAAGCAGCGCTGGCTTAAACCTGATTAAGAAGGCCAAGTCCCATCTTATCGGTTATCAAGAATGGTATCTAAAAATTAGTATCTCTCAAATTAGCCAGTAAATCTATTTCTAATATTTTATATGTTTATAGGATTCTTCTTTTCAGGTTTTCAATTTTGGGTATTAAATTGTCTTTTTGATTTTTAGCCATAATTTTTCTTCTTTTTTGCGACCTCATTGACATTTATGTTTTTTTTTGTCTTATTCTTCATTGTATTCCTCATTACTGAGAGCTGTAACCCTTGTGGATGCAATCATTCTTCTCCAGTTTTCCCTGAAGTGCCTGTATGAACTTTTATGCAAAATGTGAAACGTTACAGGTAGAATGTGAAAAAGACATAGCACACAGGTTATTAGCCAGTCGCGAGGGAGCATATGATGCCCTCATTGGCTGTCTCTCTGAAGATAATCAAACTGTCATCCTGCCAGCTCTTCAAACTATCATTTCTCTTATGAATGGACAACCTGACTTATTGGACGACAAAGGAATACAACTTATTATAAGGTATTTTATTTCTCAAACTGATTTTAGTGCTTCTCTTTACATTTATTTTACTCTATGTTTGTATAATTGATTTAAGTGTGTCTCAAGTAATGTATGCAATGCTACCCGTAAATATATAAACTGATGTATTTTTTAATCCTTAATTGAAATTCAAATACTGAATACACCTTGTCATTACAAGCATTCATTAACTATGCACTTATGCCTCATTTAACTATGTATTATTTTCTGAATTCAACTATGTATTGTTTTCTGTATTTAATCTTGTATTATTTTTTTCATTTCACTATGTCTTATTCTCTTTATTGATCTCAGTATTATTTCCTGTATTTTTCCATGTATTCTTTTAAAGAGATACCGTTACTGTTAGGACATCAACTAATTTCTAATAAAAAGAGATTTTTTTTGAGCATTACCAATATTTAATGTTTACTTTAAGAATTCTGGATACACAAAAAGATGACTCAATAATTATAGAAACATTAAAATGGATAAGGACATGCTGTTTGAAACATGAAAAGAATCGACAGATCATATTCAACGCAGAAATATTGATGCATTTGAAAGTTATGCTTGCAACGCATAAAGATGCAAAGGTAAGTAACAATTCTCCCTCTCTTAGCAGATATTGCAATCTATTTTTAAAGGACATGGATCTATTGAGAGAAAGATCTGATAAAATAAATCTGTTAATCAGTCTCACAAGTTTGTTTATTTGTAGATTTTAAGTGAAGTGTGTGGGGTGATACGGCATCTAGTGTTGGATGACGATGTTAGAGTAGAGTTTGGAAAGGCTCATGAACATGCAAGACTGATTGCCTTGGAAACATTGCCCGTCCTCACACAAATGCTATCAGGTAAATTACGTTTTTGATATGTCTTATTCTCTATCGGTGCTATTCTTAGACATTTTAGTCGTCCGTTGAGCCCACGTTTTGACAAACTAATGATGCATTTGCATGAAGACCCGTCAATCCAAGATGGCCGCAAGTGAACAGCTGATTAGTCTTCATACAAATATTACCAAACTTTGGTAGGTAAGAATGACCGTGGGGATGAGACTTCCAGCCCAGGCATCATTAGTTTGTCAAAGCGTGGGCTCAATGGACCACCAAAATGTCTAAGAATAGCACTGTATGTGTCTTACAATGAAGAGTCAATCGTATCTTATCTTGTTAAGAAAAGAATGATGAAAGTGTTTGATGCCCACTTTAACTTGTCATGCCCCAAAACATAAAAAAAATAACTTGGTATCAGCTCATGGATCTTGAGACATAGATGCCCAGCTATATTTCCTCCTTTTTAGGAGGTCCTTCAACTGGACAGGCCGAACAGATCCGAAGATGATCCATGGACTGTTGGGCTCTGCAGAGTCATCTTGATGTAAGATTCCCTAGATCATCATTGTTACAAGGAGCTCTGCCAACACCCATTCTTATATGTTGATATTTTTTACAGATTTCAAGTCAGATAAGGAGTTTGTGAGTGATATTCTGCTAACAGTAGCCTCCCTGGTGGTCCGCCATGAGTTCTGTCAGAAAGTGGAAGACGCGGGAGGTGTAAAGTTCATCCTGGAGGTCATGCTGGAGTTCCATGATGCGGAGAAGCTCAACAGACAGTGCTTCAAATTGTAATGTGGCTATTTTTCATTTAAACTTTGAATTGTGTACTATAGTATATTGAGGGCGGCATTAACCATTTGATTGCGGGAGTTATGCAAAAAATTTTAGAGCAGACTTACACTAAGTGCAGCTGGCATCTACATATGTTATCGAAGTTTGAAGATATCTCTGCCATCCGTTTTTGTTGAAATTGAGATTCCATCAATTGAGAAAGACTGGATGCATTATGAAGAGCGGAAAAATTGCAGTGAAAGGGTGTACTCGTACTGCAGGTGCTAAGAAAATTTAAATATTGCATCATTATATTTGTAATGTATTGTTTGTATTGATGTAGGTTGAAGGCTCTGGCTGGTAATGATGACGTGAAAAGGAATATTATAAAACAAGGTGCAGCGCCTCTGGTATCCTCAGCTTTAGACACCCACAAAGTAAGTTACACCAAAGATGAAACCTTTTTTCTTCAATTATTTAAACTTAAATTAGATGTCTAGTAAAAGCACCATCTATTGAGAAAGCCGGTTTACCTTAATTTCATTGTATTATTATTATCATTATCCAATATCATAAGACTTCATATTTGGATCATAATTCGCAGAGACAAAAATGTCAATAACATCTGATAATGCGGGGCAAGATTGAGAGTCAATGAGTAGGTCATGGCTACTAAACATTCAAGACTGGGTGAGTTATGCTAGTTGACTTATAGGTTGGTATGAGGCTGACAAAAAAATGGTTCACATTGCCAATGTCACCCCAGTTTCAGGGAAGGTTGCAAGGGCTTATGTTCATTTGAGATTGGGTTTTTATTTTGTAAGTCAACATGCGGCATGTTTAACGAACTTATACATGTCTGCTTGTAGGAATGCATTTAATATGAATCTCAACTGTAATATATCTTTGCAACTTAGATTATAGTTCAAGATGGTCAGGTTGCCAACGTTAAAGGGACCGGATATAAAATTTGCATAAGAATCATATTATGAATAATGAATTGTTTTATCTTTTAGAATGTCGTTCCATCCGCCATCACAGGTCTGAGTTGTGTGTCTGCTTTGGCCCTGAGGGAAGCTGACAACAGCAAAGCTCTGTTTGATGCTGGGATACCAGAGGTCATCCTGCAGTGTATGAACATACATAAAGACATCCTGGCTGTTCAGGTAAAATTTCATAATAATATTAGGATGATTTATTTGGTGAGCGCTGTTTTTGTGTGAATCACACCTCAAAAGCTCTCTGCAAGCTTGGTCATCCCTATAGAAAGCGTCGATTCTCAAGCAAGATCCAGTTGCTGTAAGGCTGGATGGACCTTTGGAGACTGGACTTTGGTAAAGGTGTATGAATTTTTCAACCCAGGCAATGTAAATAATAAAAATATAAATGATATATTTTTGTGCTCCGCTGGGATCCGAACTTGTGATTCGAAGTGTTACCACTAGACTACCGACCAGTCACCATATCTGCAATGACTGTATAGTTTTTTTTCAGACCAGTTCTTTTAATTAGAATTACAATTATTTTTCACTCCGTGAATGCACTAACTTTAAAAAATTTAAAAAGAAAAAATATAACTTACCCGAACTATTACTCTCTCACCATTCTGCTAGGTGTATACTTTGTTTTACAGGGATGGACAATCCATACAGGTAATGGTTGGCAAAAAAATTGTATTTGACCTTGAGATTTATGGCACACGTTAAGTCATTGTTTCTTCTCACATTAATTTTCAATTTGTTCCAAATGCAAAGGTCACCTAGTTTATTTTGGCATAAATTCGCTTCTACCCAGTGCATATCCCTTCATGTTAAAAGTCTGTTATTCTAATTCATTTATGCTTTACTTGTAGAAAAATGGCAGCTTTGCAATCAGAAACATGGTGTCGCGCTGTCCTGAACAACGCTCCATGTTTATCCAGCTGGGAGCCGAGGAACTGTTGAATGTGGCTCTCAGCAAGTTCGGGAAACCTCACGACCAGGACATCAAGTCTGCTCTCAGAGATTTGCACTGCAAGGTCAAGTTGGACGAGCAGTGGACTGGCAAGGGAGGCAAGATACACACAACAGAGAATTGCACAACTGAAGAGGAGATCATGATGTCCAAAAACTAATACAAGAGGCGTTTTTGAACTTTTCTTTTGTTCACTAGTGCCTTGTAGCTCAGTGTACAGAACATTCATCTAAGACTATTGTTCTCGATTTAGATTTTTGATCTGTGTTTCATAATAAACATGGTATCGGCTCATAGATCTTGACATTGGGCCCTTTTATCAAGTATTCATGTTGACCACTTGGCATCTCATTAGCTATGATGTGGTGCGAGTCTTTCATGGCTCTTTTTGGAGACACTTTTTCTCCAATATTACCTCATAAATCTACTTAATCTCGCTACGTCCTCCATTTCACAGGTTTTTCCAAACATGGGCATTACGGATGTCGTCTCACAATGCTCTTCCTGTCATCATTCTTGTTAGATTGTCAAAAACTGCTTATGCTCTCATCTCTCATGCCCTATAGAATCCAAGAAAGTGATCATAACTTTTTTTTGTCCCATGTGCAATGTGAAATAGTGGACAAAATCAATTTTATTATTTGAAATCAGTTCATATGCCTAAAGCTTTAAATATTCATTAGTCTATAATTTATGTTTAATTAGAGCATTTTAATATTAACAACAGCATTCCACTGCCAATTTAATAAATATTGATGAATTTAATACTCAAACAATTTACAATTAAGTAATTTTAGTGTTTTTACAAGGAATGTAAGGCACAAAAAATATTTTCAATAAATTTGCAATTTACTTACTACTAAAAATGTGGTTTTACTTCCTACTATTTATCTTTCTATTTCAATGACATTTAGCAGTCTGATTCATAGCCTAATACTCTTTTCACACTTTTCCAGTTTGTCTATGTTTTTTTCTATCCTTTGCCGGATTAGAAGTCTAGTAGGATAAGAGGATGCATAAAAATATTCACACGGTTTGTCCTGCAACCTATAGAAAAACCATACAGAATGCATTTATTGTTTTCATACTTTATTATTTTTATGAAAAGGGTGTAACTATTGCGCATTCACTCTCTGAGCTGAAAGCCTGGGTTCAAAACCATTGGCTGTTGAAAATTGTATTTTTTAGCGTTGTCTGAAACACGGAAACAATCGGCAGACCATATTCAACAACGCAGAAATATTGATGTATTTAAAAATTCTGCTTGGAACACATAACAATGCAAAGGTAAGGAACAGTTCTCCTTTTTCTTGCAGATATTGCATTCTGACTTTACAGGATATCAACCTCAGTTCTGCTATGAAGATGCAACTTTTTCTTTTCATCACTACTCAGGAGATGCAAATCCGCCAAACCAATGCCAGTCATACAAATAAAATCATTTGCATTATAATTAAAATACTGAGGATTAGTTTTATTTAGGTACTCATTTTCTTACATCAAAAGATGTACAATAATAACAACAAGGTTAGATTTAAAAGTAATAACACAAAATAGATATTCACAATAACATACACAATGTTGAAAATTTAAATTTAACAAATATACAACAATGGAACAGAACAGATAAGAAATAATCAATTATTATCAATATGCTTAGGGGCCGTCCATAAATTACGTCATCGATTTTGGCCGATTTTCGACCCCCCCCCCCCCCCTTACAATCCTCCTATAGTCATTATCTAATGACCCCCCCTCCCCCTCTTGCTGTAATAATGGATGAGCTTAATAATTTATAATGTTATATTTGTATATTTTGTAGAAATTGGTATTTACAAGAACGACGTCACTTTTGGTACTAGTACATCATTTGCCATCATCCGCAGACCAGACTCCCTCCCCCCCTTAATGCGAATGACGTAATATATGGACAGCCCCTTATTATTTATTTATGATTATTAAAGTTGCTTTACAGATTGAATTAAATTGTCCTTTTCAACAGAATACCTAATTTATCAGTTATTTAGAGTGTGTTGTTTCAGCGTTAGCTTACGTGACTACACTGAAAATAATCTACCCGCATGATTCTCATAGGTTTTTCCTTTTCATTCAGTATAAAGTCGCTAAGCTATGCTTGAAACACACCGGCCTTAAAATTTAATGAGTATACATGTAGGAGTTATTTTTACATTCACAGATCTTTTATCGGAATGTCTTTGGTTGAATTGATATAAAAATTATTACAGTATAAAATTATAATTATTGCTTTCATATTTTTTAATCTCTCATATTGTCAGTTGTTATGTATAAATGTGTTAGAAGAGTTTGTTTTTCAACCAGATTGCTAGGAAAAGGCAAGCTAATATTTTATTATTGGTTGCTATGGACCAGGAGCGTGCATGCCATACAGGCACATGCACCTAATAAGTAGGCAATATATCGCACGCTTAATCATAAAGAGCAATAACTCAAAAAATAAGAATGTTGGGAAATCACGTTTGAAGTTCAGACAACCAGTACAACTTGTATGGGATGAAAAAGGCGGCCGATGTTTTATCTCGGTCATATTCGTCCAAATTGAACGGCTGTAGCATTCTACCTATTTTTCTCGCATTGTTCTTGCGTTTTATTACAAAATCTTGATTTTTCCAATTTTTGAGTTATTGCTCTTTATTATTAAGTGTGCGATATGGTAAGAAACCATTTAAGCTTGATATTTAGTTTTAAAAGTTCAAAATTTAAATTCGATTGGAGCCATCGTTAGCACTTACGCCAATTTCAAATGAGTTATTTTAAAGGAATGAGAGAAAATATTTATTCTGAAATGTATTTACCTATACCCTATTTTGAAAATATTTCTCCAGTAATACTATGGAATATCCTTTTTTGAACACTGATTGATTTCCTACCTTTATCAACACAAATATTTTACAATGGCAACTGACAAGCACAGATGCGTTGTCATTTATGTTTGCCAACTGAACTCACAACGGTTAATGGACAGCAATATAGATAATTTTCTTGAGCTTAGATTTACTCTAATTGTAAGGAATAATTAATTGTCAATTATTACATTTTCTAATCAGAATAATTCCTTGCATTGTTAATAAACTTGGCGATATTCCAGTGTCTGTATTTAATGATTCTAGGTCCGTTCTCAATAGTGTGCACCTTGATAGACGGAGTATATTGCAGATTGGTCAACAGTTTGGGAGTTAGCAAGAAGTACTGCGAGCTGGCATCACATTCTGTCGTTATGCTGACGAGTAACTGGAACATTCTCCTCTCGTTGATGGGGTCCATGCCTTGGTTGATCTCGTCCACGCACCTGAACGGGGCCTTGGACAGCTGCTGGAGCGCCATCAGGTACAGGGCTGTGGCTAATGCGCGCTCACCCCCGCTCTGCGTGTACTGCGTCAGCTGCTGGAGTTGCTCATTCTCACGGAAACGGATCATTATGCTGATCCCGTATTGATCATAATCGTCCTGTGAATTTTTTTTATCAACAAATTAATAGTCAAATTTTAAAAGAAATATGTAAATCTTATAAGTTACAGGGAAAGGTGGTAGGAGTGGCAAGGTTTATGTTCATGTGAGGTTTGGTTTATTTTGTATGTACACATGCAGCATGTGCCTGCTTTTGGGCATGCATTAAATATAAGTCTTAAATGTCAATATATCTTTGCAACTCAGATTAAAGATTACACTCGATAAAAGGGGTTCAAAATAATTTGGGGGGAAATATCGTTATAATAAGAGTACTTTTCGGTCATCGTCATTTACACGCAGGGTTTGATTTTAGCCTCCTCAAGGAGTTGCCTCCATTTTCCATCACCTCTCAATGCCAATTATTGCCCAGAGCTCGCAAATTGCTCTCTATGCCACTCAATCTCAGGGGGTTTGGTGGAGTAGATTTTTGTAATGTCAACAAATCGTTCATATATATTTCGGACAGGACTACTATAGCATGAGTTTTATTGTTACGATAAAGTCTACTATTGTATGGTCCTTGTAAATTAATATGACAAATTAATTCAGGGTCAATGGTTGTGATTGGGTTATTATTAATTAATGCATTGATATTGTAATACCTGTCTCTGCACAAACAAAAACAAATTGGTGAATTGCATGCCTATTCATGAATTCATTTTCATTAATACAAGGAAAAAAATAAGTATTGCTGACCTCTCCTCCAGGCTTGGAGATGGTGATCTGTCCTGCACAGCCCATCTGGGTTAGCATGTTACTGAACTTGGTGTTTATCTCTTCAACTTGCTTCTCTAAAGGAAGCAGCCATCGGTCGCTGTAAGAAATACATAACAGAATATATATACATCTGTGATAAAATAGGATCGAAGGAAATCCAGGTTGTGTTGGAAGAATGATAAGAAACCTTACTGGTACCCGTCTTGTATGTATATGACAGAAGGATCTGCAGCACATGCATGCTCATACAAAGCTATATATTATACAAGTGGCAGAAGACCATCCCGAGAAGCTAAAAGCAATGGTACACAAAACAAGAACCTCTAGTTCAGAGGCTAATCATGGCTCTAGAAGTAAGTGGTTTGATGTCACTGAAGCTAATAGCGGGTGGCATTCCTTGAGGGATTGGTTCTAGATCTTGAGTACTATGATAAATAAACAACAATAATGATAATATAAAGCACAGGATTAGTCGAAGGCCAGCATTTGGGATGCCAAGGAGAGATTTGATATGGAGGACCATTTTTTTTTTTTTATGTTTGACTATTCTGCTGAAGTAAAATATTTGAATAGCAAATGCGAATCACATCTGATACATGATTCATATGAAATGTATTTACCTGAGTTGTTTCATCCTGTCTTCCAGCTTGTTGGCTTCTTTTGTAAGTTTACTGACGTCCATTCCTATCTTCTTTATATTGTTTATTCTGTCTTCATACTCTTTGAGAAGCTGGAAAATATTTATGTACAGGTCAGATAACTTGGTAATAAGAAAAAAACCATACTGTTATGTTTTTACTTAGGGTTCTTTTAATTGCACTTCTATTTACTTATTTAACAAGATTTATTTTGCACAATATTGGTTACACAGTACTGTCCACTCGTCTAGCTCTAGCTTATAAGGACTTCGCCGCACAATGCTCTAAGCGGCTCTGGCTCTACCACAGAATCTTTGCTCGTAAATACATGGGCGGCAGAGATGATTCCTGCGTGTTTGAGATTATTCCACATACTTCTATAATGGATTTTTCAAAACACTTCTCGATTGTTTGACACACACCAGCGTGCTTAGGCGCACATACTACGAATCCATACAATTAATGCGTATGTACTTACAAAATAAACCAAACCTCACATGAACAAAACCTTGCAATTCCTGCCGTCTTTCCCTGAAATCATTGTGGCATTGGCAAAAGTGAACTAAGTTTTAACAGCATTTGCCTGTAAAAATAAATTGGTTCCACACGCCATATGCAATAAGAAGGTAAACAACAATGCAGCAAGAAATTTCACTATTAATTCTCAAGAAGCGAATGTTTCCTTACAGATTTGCCATTGTCCTCTCCGTCCATGCAGTCCACCTTGTTCTGCAGCTCCTCCATGTGCGCCAGCAGCTCCTCCAGCTCAGCCGGCAGCCGAGAGAAGGCCTCGGCCAGGGGGAAGCCCTCCTGGTGGGGCAGCAGCGGGCCTGTCAGGGACTTGGCCTCACGAATCTTGTCCTTGGCCGCATTTTTAGCGTTGTCCATCAGACGAGTGATGTTTTCAAGGGTGTGCTGAAGTACAAAATTAACATTATTTTCTAAGAAAGTTTTTTTACAAAGTTATCGCTGTTTTGGATCCATAAGCTGATTTGATAATTACATATTTAACCACAGGGAAAGCGAAGGTGATAGGCAGACAAGAGTGGAGGAGAATCCTGGCTTCAGCCAAGGCTCACCCAGGGCAGTCAAGCTCATGATGATATATATAAACTTCTGTTAGTGACGCTTCTATCAAAGATTGGCAATCATCATGGCTTTGGATGCTGCGGCTCGGAATAAGAACTTGGTGCTTCTGCCGAACCATTGTTGCAGGTTTTTCACCCACAATGTCTTTCAGCGCCCCTGAGATCTTCTCCCCTCAACCTAACCCTGCATGATAAGATGAAGAAGACGGTATTCTCAAAATGTGACTGAAGTATATCAGCTTTCTCTGCTTAATGGTTGGCCGAAGTTCCTTTGTGGTGCGCATACGTCAGACGACTTCTTCATTGGTGACCCGATCACGATAAGAGATCCGAAGCATTTTTTGGTAGTCACACACGCTACAATTCTGGTTAAACGTAGCCAATACATTTTACCAAGCATGTGCGTAAACTTTAAAATGCAATATTTAATTTAAAAAAAAAGATTTGTCAAGAGGAATGCAATTCACCAACCTATTTTGCCTGGCTAGAAATAGGTATTAACGCTATCAATAAATAATTCATTATTTAATATTTTTAATGAATTATTAATTAATAAATACACAATGACATCGGTTGAATCAAGATCGAAGTTATTGACGATAGAACATGACGCAGGCAGGGGTTCGAACCAGTGTTAGTGCCGATAACGCAAATTCAAGCGCCGACGCCTTATTCCTTCGAGCATCTGAGTGACAATGAATATTAAAATTATAACAGTTACAGCTCTATATTATTTTAAGAAATTATTTTTGCAGCGGACAGGAGGAGTTCAAGGCACAGCATTTCACAGCATGAGACGCCAATGTTCTATATGGGCTGTAGTGACATCAGAGAAAGAATAACGGAAACAATATCTCACCTCTGCTGTCTGAGCATTGCTCTTGAGTTCCCTCAGTTCGGTCACCACCTCCTGCACAGACTGTCGTGTGAAGCTGATCTTCACAGCTATCAGGTTCTTGTTGAGCTCCTTGTTCTGGCACTCCTTGTAAGTTTCACACATGTCCTGGCAGAACTTCACCAGCTTATCTTTACAGTAACACTTTATCATTGTCTGCATCCTCTCAGATTCCTTCTCTACGTCAATATCTGGTGCAGCTTCAAGAGCCTTCACTTTGTTCTGCTGCATTCTTATCCGTGAATGGACTGTTTTTATCTGAAACAAAAAATAAGTCAGAAATGCGAGCTACCTACTCTGGGTGGAGCTACTAGTGGGAAGCATGCGGCACAGCTTTTACAAGTTGCGAACATGGTAGCAGCATCAGATAACAACCGGAGTTGAAGGCAGAGGTTGAAAGAGGTCAAAGCTTGAATTGGGCTGTAGCGTCATTGAAGACGAAGAAGATGAGCTACTCTACACCATAAACCCATCATAGTTTAGTAGGTAAAACCAAATTGCCGTACAGCTGGATGATCTTTTGTGACTAGTTTTTAACAAATTTTTCATCCCATTGCAGAGCTTCATCTCTTCTGTGTTAGGTAGGACTATGCTCCCGGAGTCTGTTCCTGGGAGGTGGATGTCCAGCTATCCCTCCATAGTTTTTCTAGGAGTTTACTACTATCCTAAGCAATTTGGTTCAACGAAGAACATTGATGGAAAATCAATTACTTTTTTACTCGACCAGGAATCCAACCCATAGCCTTGCGATTACTATTATAGTTTAAAACAATGACCCCTAGACTATGAAAAGATTATCCTCTATGTTCTTTCCTGGATTGTCTTCATTGAAACTGTAAACAAACTCACTTGTTCTAAGGATTCTTGCAGTTTTTTTCTCCTGGTGATGAGCTCATTGACATTCTCATCCAGATTGGCCATCTTGCAATCAATGCTCTTCATGGCAGTCTTGTGGGAGGCCACCTGCGACTCTATCTGCGCTAATCTGTTAACAAATAAAGCAATAATTTACCACTTCTCGCACTTACAAATATTCCATGGTACTGACAAATTAAAATCCGAATCTCAATAATTCTTTATAAATGTAAACATATGTTTAAAATCTACATTTAACCACTCCCAACTACCTTTAATATAAGGAAAAAGACATTATAAAATAATGGCCTTCAGTTGAAGTTTCTATTTGTTTGAAAAATGACTCAAAAGATATTTAAAAAAATACAAAATACAAGCGTGTTTGTAATTCAATTGTATAGTAGGAATATATAAAAGCGATGGAAGAGCAGAGCTCTCTTTCCACAGACTTGCATTGGCACAACAACTTGGGATCCTTTGATCAACCGCAGCCAGCACTGCCTTTTTAACACCTTGCTCTTAATTGTTTACATTATCCTAGTGTCACTGCAACTCTGCCCAGCCCGATGATTTGGTTCTTCCCACTGTCCTGTACTCTTCAGGGATTGTCACCACAACTATATTTTCTAAGCTCTTATGGTCCATTCCAAGTGATTCAGTCTGATGCAGTCTGCTGATTTTTATTGACCAGATCATACTGATGTCTTTTAATAACTTGTATAACTATATTTTTAAGTGTAAATCTATTTACACAGTGAAAGTCCATTTTTATTGATTTAAAAATTAAATTGGATAAAAACAGAGTTTTAATGCACTTATTTATTTCTTTTTTCTTTTAATTCTTAAATTTTTATTTTATTCTGAAGATGCCTCGTTAGGCGAAAATGTTTGAGCAAACAAAAAAAAATAATAATAATAAATAAGTGAATTACAACTCTATTTTTATCCAATTTATTTTTTAAATATTTTTACTTGTATAGCTGTCTAACTCATGCATAACCATTCATTTAAACATTCTTTCATAACCTGGGCTATGTTGCAGATACAACTGTCAGGTTGGATCCGAAATACAGATATACGTAGAAGATTGTGAGTTACTGACATCATAAAAAGAGTGGCAAAGCAGAAGTGGGCAAGGCAAGTTGCCAGATTCAATGATCAAAGATGGACCAAGAGGATAGTGGAGTGGACACCTCACGAGGACAACACCTGTGAGGTTTAGGTGACATTAAGAGAATTGCTGGTGACTGGATGACAGAAGGCTCAGGATAGAGGTGCGTAGAGAGATATGGGGGTGGACTAAGTAAATGAGGCTGGCTAGGGAAGGAAGGAAGTAAGTCATAACCTGAAGCCAAGATTAAAACTAGAAGTGGGAAGGGTAGAACTGGGAAACGGGAAATGTGACTCACTGTCTCTCCACATTGCTCATGAGCTCGGGGTCCACAGCCGTGGCCAGCAGCTTGGCCGGCCTCAGCTCTGTGCTTGAGGTCAGCTTGGCTCCCGTGTATGACGACACCTTGCTTGAGAATCTGTGGTTTTCTGTCATCAAAATAAACAAATCATTTTAATTTTAATTAAGGGTGTTCAGAATTAGTATGAATTTGAAAGAAAAATATTTTAGGTAATCCTACTTCCTTGACTTACAGGTTGGTATGAGGCTGACCACCCGTACTGTAAAAAAATGGTTCACTTTACCAATGTCACCCCTGCTTTACAAAGGTCAGTAAAAGTTGCAAACTTGTGAAAATAAAACTATGTGTTTTTTAAACATTTTTATACTTTTTCATCCTTCCTTGACTTAATAAGTTGGTAAAATCTTTAACAAAAAGGTTGACATGAGGCTGTAAAAACATGGTTCATTTTTGCCAATGCCACCCCTGTTGCCAGAAATGGTGGCAAGAGTTGAAGAGTTTACATTAATTACAGGCACATACACTAAGTAGAGGCAAATACATTCCAGTATTTTAGGTAATCACCGTATGCCTTTGCCATTGGAAAATAATGTGAGATGAAAGCATGTCTCAACTGAGGCATGCTTTGGTCTTCATTTTTCTATTGGGATTTCTTCTGCACACTTTACAATGAACTATTCACGGACAGTTACCTGAGAAGAAGAGGGTGATGTTGTTGGGCACATTTTGACTCTTCTTGTAGGTATCGGCGTTGCCTATAGGGATCTTGTGTATGCCGTACAAGCGACACAGATACCTGATGATGGCCTCCGGACCAGTTATCAGGTCCACCAAGTAGGAGAAGAAGCCCAAGGACCTGGAAAATAAATAATCATGTAAGTCTAGTGGGTAGCGCAGTCTTGTGTACAAACCCAGGAGGTAAGGGTTCACACCAAAGGTATAAGACATAGATCATACTAACTGCGAGGTTTATTCAACTTTCACAAGAGATAAGAACCTAAATTTAATAAAAAAAACTTATGTTTAAATTTACTTCGAGTTTGAACTCAAAGTGAATTTTAATACAGCTATTTTTTTATAAAATTCATAAATATGACCTTTCACTATGTTGCTGCTGAAAATCCAGATAATATACATGAAAAGTAGGGAATCCCCCTCTCCCCCACTTAAACTGAAGTGTTGGTGTGATCTTGTCCTCCTTACTTGTAAAAATAAATAGGTTCACCACATGCGACCTTTTCGGGAACAACTTGGCAAGAAGTTAAATTATTTGTATAGCTTAGCTGCACTGTGTACTTCATCAGGTATTATTTTTTTTGGCTACTTAACCTTTTTGGTTCTGAATGTTCTGGCTATACATATAAACCCCCAGTACGGAATACTTTTTCAAGCACATTTTTACAACATTTATTGTTTCCTACCTTAATTGATTGACGACACTAGTGAACAAACTATGTGCACGATCACATGCATTATTAGTTATTCAAGAACCAAAATCACAAAGGTTTAGCTCATTTTACTTGCAGCCTTTTGAATTGTTGAACACTGTCAGGGATGAGTTCAAAGTTGGATGACGTCTACGATTGACAGCCGCACGTATGCAAGTTTACACTTGACGCCTATGCGTGTCACCCGCAGTTAAAGAGTTAAATAAATGAAGAGGTAATGATGCACCAACTTAAGTTCGTTGATGTGCACGGGTGGGTGGAAGGTTTCCCGGGCGGGTTTACTGCAGACAGCGTTGACCATGTTGAGCTTGAGCTCCCCGCGCACCTTCTTCATGAACAGGTTCATGTCCTCGCTGGACTCAAACGTGAAGGCGATCAGGTCACGGTTGGAGACCGTGTTCTCCAGGTAACGGGCGAAGCGCGGCTCGGTGAAGTTTATCTGCAAATATAAACATGTCTCATGCAACTATAAACGATTTAGATTGGGGCCTCAAGTCTCAATGGGCATCGGTAGATCTTACGGTATCTATTTGAAGCAAAGATTGCAATAAAGCATGGCAATATTAAAACAGTTGATACATTTCATAAAGTACAGCTATCAGCTGCTTCTACATATTCAGTTCCATCATCAAATAGATACATTTCGATCTACCAATGTTCGTTGAGACTGTAGGGGCAGAAAAGTCAAAAATCGATTGATGGATGGTTTGTTATACCATGTTGAAAGCACCGGTTCTCATCAGATCACCGAAGTTAAAGCAACACACAACAAAGCGACCGCTAGGTACATCGCGTGTTGTTGGCATTTCTTGGACCGGTCCGTAGTCCACGTAGTGGCAACACTTCGGACTCGTAAATGGAAGGTTGTGAATTTGAATCCCGGCGGAGCACAAAAAATATACCATTTATATTTTCAAATGTGCTCTTCGCTGGGTTGAAAAATTCATAAACCTTTACCAAAGACCGGTCCATCCAACCTTACAACAACTGGGTCTTGCTTGAGAATTGTCGCTTTCTACAGCGACGACCAAGCTCGCAGAGGGCTCTTGAAGTGTGATACACACAAAATCAGCGCTCACCAAATAAATCATCCTATTATTATTTGTTACTTATAGATTGGTATGAGGCTGACCACCCATGATGTAGAAAATGGTTCACTTTGCCAATGTCACCCCTGTTTCAAGGAAGATTGGCAAAAGTTGAAGGGTTTATGTTCATTTGAGATTTGGGTTTTTATGTTGTAGGTTCATGTGCGGCATGTGCAAGCGGGAACTTGTACGTGTCTGCTAGTAACTGTACTGTAACTCTGTCGCCATTCCGCTAGGGGTGGCCAGAGCCTCTGCAGAGTTGCCTCCATTTTTTCCTATCCTGACATACCTCTTTCAATTCCTAGTGAGAATGCATATAATGTAAACCCAATGTTACATATCTTTGCAACTTAGATTAGATTAGTATGAAAACAGCTGATACATATTGTATAGTACAGCGATCAGCTGCTTCCATTTCACCATGTTATAGTACGTTCCATCTTCAAATGGATACCGTATGATCTATCAATGGCTGTTGAGACTGCAGGGGCAGGAAGGTGAAGAATACGATGGATGGACGGTGTCAACGCATATGCAGCCAAGGAAAACATGCGTAGAAGAGCGATGTAGAGGCGAAAGTGGAGGAGAATCCTTGATCTAGCCAAAGTCCACCAAAGGCTGTCGAGCTCATATTTAGGATAACCATGCACTTCCTTTACTTATAGGTTGGTATTTCTTGCACTGATACAGACCTTATATTCATTTCAGGTTCAGGTATCCCTAAGTGTACACTCAGACTTTCTTATTTGCATACATGTATAAAACCATTTAAACTAGTAAATACAATAAAATTGCTCTATTATACGTACGTAAGGACATGTCTGGAATATGCCACGGTTGTTTGGAATTATCAATATACTTTAAAGTCTCTTAATTATAGATGTCGTGTCACATTTGACAACTACCGCCTTTCTGCCAAATATCATCAATTAATGACCTTAGAAAATAGACGTACCGTTACTGACATGAAATTTCTACATAAAATAGTGAACAATACAATCGATTCACCCGACTTGCTTAAAAAAATTTTTTTGAACTGTCCCATACGACGAACTAGATCCTTGCTTACATTTAAACAACCTACCTGTGCAACTAATTATTTACAGAGCGCATTCATATACCGGGCCTGCAATAACTACAATATTTTTTTTGTCAACATTGATCGGTTTAACACCACCATACTGCAATTCAATGAAGCTGTAAAAAGATCCCTTATGACAGCGGGGGCTCATGGGGTTTAATCGTTGGATGTTTTTCCTTTTCCTTTCCTTTTCCTTCCCTTTCCTATTCTTCCCCCCATTCCTTTTCCTCTCTTTATGTGATGATTAAGTTAATAGTCGTTTTCTCTTTGTTTTTTTTTCTTCTTCTTCATTTTTCTCATATTACTTTCCAAATTTTTCTTGTTTCTCCTTCTTAATTAAGCTGTAAACGAAATTATACTACATTATGTTTGCAAACTTTGCTGGTTTTTGAAATTGTATAACTATGTTGTTTATCCCATATATGACATGTATAACTGTTTGTTTGTCTAAAAAAAAAAAAAAAAGTGTGAAAGAAAATTGACTCCGCTCTGCAATACACGACAACAGATGAAAAATGCTCATTAAAAGGTTATACCTCGAGAAGCATCGGCTCATACACATTCCCCTGGAACATTTCCTCATTGTTCCTCAGCCATTCCACAGCTCTGTACGTGTGCTCGCTGACACTCTTCAAGGTCTCTAGACGCTTGTTAGCTATGTTGTTTAAGCTTTGTAACCTGTGCATCAAAAAACAGAAAGAACACATGTGATTGAGTTTTTAATGCTTGGTGTACAAAATATTCAACCTGGGATACATCAAATTTTGCAGACAGGAGCTTTGCAGTGGCCGGGCCGCTTGCCTGGAACAATTTGCCTGTCGGTGTTCGCGTGTATCAGCCTACCACCACCTTAAGAAAGGGACTGAAGACACTGATTTTTTCCAGAAGCCATGGCACCCTTGAGATGGTCCTGGACCATTAAATGGCGCCACAGGAAAGAAATCATCCATCATCAATCAATCAATGGGATGAGTTTTGGCTTCCTTGATCAACTACTACCAGTGCTGCTTGCCCGTCATTTTTTTTCTTAACCTTTTCGATTCTGAATTTATTTGCTACATACGCACCGCCAGAACGGAATACTTTTTTGAGGTTATTTTTTTACACATAAATTGATTTCCTACCTTAATTACTTGATATAACTTCAAAATTTATGAAAAAGTATATTCATTAGTTATCCAGGAACACAAATCACAAACTTTCAACACATGTTTTCACTTGTTGTTTTATATAAAAACAAGTAAATCACAATAGTTATTAAAAAATATATATTACACGCACATTCCATAACTAGATTTTATATCCATTATGTTTTAAACAATTTTTTTACTCGCTTAAATACTCGTCACTAAAGAAAAAAATATATTAGTTATTTTACAAAAAAACGTTAACAGTTATACCTATCTGAATAGAGTATACTTGCCTGGATTTTGTTTATAAACATTGGTACACACGCGCGGGACGAGAGATCGAGCTGTTCTGACGAAATATTTGAGAAAGAATATTTTCAAAATATGTATAATATGAGATTTTATTAGTGTACCTGTAATGTAAGCAACAAAAAAGTTTGAAAAATTTGAACACCGATGTCAGGGAAAGCTTTAAACTTCGATGACATGTATAGATGCCAGCCGCACTGTATGCAAGTTACGTCATGACATCTATGCATGCCAGCCGCAGCCAAAGGGTTAAGACCCACACTCCTACCACATGAGAGTCAGTCACCACTACATCCAGACATCTTACTCTTGGTCTTCCCATGACCCTGCTCTCCTCTGGATGCATCACTAAAGCTATCTCATCTAGGCTCCGATAGTGTATCACTACATGTGACCCAGCTAATGCATCTGGTGATTTTTATTGACTGGATTCTTTATTGACTAGTCCAGTCGATAGCTCAGTTGGTAGAGTGCTTGCATTCCATGCCGTGAGCTCGAATTCGAATCCCCCCCAGGGTGTCAGAAATGATTTCCAGTTCCGGTGTTTATTGCAAACCCCAAAATAAAAAAACAGGCAAGGCAAGAAATGAGTAGCAGCCCTCTCGGGAGCAGGGAAACCTCCACTTCAACTGAAGTGGCTGGCAAAAGCCGGTCCCCTTACCTGTAAAAATAAATAGATTCCACTCGCCTCATGTGAAACACTTCGGGGATAACGCGGAAAGAAGTTGCACTATATGCGTAGCTTGGCAGATCACATCAATATCTACAGCGTACATCTAATAAGTACAGCTCATTTAAAACTTGTAATGGCTGGATGGAGTGGTGGCGGACTTTTGTGACTGGATAAAAAGCAGTGGTTGATCAAGGAGGCTAAGACCCATTTTGGGTTGTCGTACCAGTAATGATAATGACATGAAAAAGTGATAAATACGAACTTGTTTTCGCAGCTTTTCTGCTGTGGTATGAGTCGAGAGTCCAGCTCGTACTGCAGCTGAGATCTCTCATTCTTCAGCACGTCTATTGAAGTGTTTGCCTTTGTAATCGGCTTTTGTAAATTAGCCATTTCCAGCTTTAACGAGGATTCTGAAATATAAAGTAAATACATAGGTAGCACATATTGTGTAAAAGTTTACAATTTTGGTAAAAGAAAAACATATTCATTCTGAAACCAGCAGATGTCCAGTCGATAGCTCAGTTGCTAGGAATGAGTGCTGGCATCGGGAGCTGAGAAACCCCCACTTCAACTGAAGTGGTCGGCGTAAGGACGTAAGCACTAAAGACCGCACCGATTCCTTGTTGAAGACAAACACACATTTATTCATTTGTTGTAAAGGTTGCACAATGGTCAATGGAGTCCAAACTGTTTTTGCGTGGAAAGCTTTACTGCAACTCGGTCTTGGTTAACAAATTGATGTGTTTTATAGCAACAACCAAGCTTACACAGCGTTCTTGAAGTATGATTCTCAAAACAGTAACTCTTCCCAATTTTATTATTATTTACGTCATGTCTGTTCAATTGGTAAAGAGAAGTATGAGATATACGGTAAACTCACCATCTCCGCATGACTGCAGCAGGTTATTCCTGTCGCTCTCCATCTTGGCCAGCGCGACCCTGGCCTGCTGCATTTCCCGCTTGCGGTTCTGATTCTGCGTCTCCATCGCCTTCACCTCAGCCTCGAACTCAAGGATCTTCTCTGTCACATTATCAAATGACTCTCCGGTCTTTTTTATCTGCTGCTTTAAAAAATTTGCTCGACGGACCTGAAATGATCATTGTTTTTTTATTTTTTTTTAAATTTTATTTCAAAACAGTTTTGATACATTAATTATAATATTATAAATACAAATGTGATAACAGAAAAAAACCAAAATATGAAATATTCGAAATTAATATTAATAAGTAATTACAAACATAGTATGTATTACAAATACAAAAAATATTTAAGAAAAAAAACAATGTAAAACAACAATTAATATAAGTAAAAAGATGTATAATACAAGTAGGTGTTCCTTGACTTATAGGTTGGTATGCGGCTGACCACCCATACTGTAAAAAAATGGTTCACTTTGCCAATGTCACCCCTGTCTCAGGGAAGGATGGCAAGAGTTGCAGGGCTTATGTTCATTTGAGATGGGTTCTTATAATGTAGGTCCACATGCGGAATGTGTTAGCGCGAAATTATACATGTCTGCTTGTGGGAATGCATTTAATATAAATCTTAAATGATATATATCCTTGCAGCTTAGATTAGATTAGATTAGAGGTACAAATTCGAGAAATATTTAATAAGAAAATAAAACAAATAATGCAAATCAATAGTTAATATAAGTATAAAGAATTTTAAGTAGCAGGACTGATGGACTTTAAACTTTGAGCATCGAGCGAAGTGACAGTAGCCATAGGCGGAACAGAGAAAAACATTTTTTTTAAGGCGATTACATTAAAGTTGTGGAAAAAGTCAAAAGTATGTAAGGTATTTAATAAAGAGCAGGTGCGGGTGATGTAGGTATTTTGAAGATAATTTGTTGAATGTATATTAGTATGGAATAGAGAAGGATGTCTTGTGTTAATGATTGGTGTATTAATGTATTGTGTATTAATTGTTAATAGAATATATCTATAATCCAAGTTGCAGAGATATATTCACATTCAAAACTCATATCAAACGCATGCCCACAAACAGACATAAGTAAGTTTGCACTTTGAAATGCTGAATGTGTGTTGTTCAAATTAATGTGAACACAAGTGAAAATTTGAAAAAAGCAACATTTATTAGTTATGGAACAAAAAAACAGATACATGAATACAATTTAAATTGTTTTAATAGAAAATGTGTCCTCCCTTGACTTTTATAACTTCTTTAACACATTTCGGCATAGAATCGACAAGTTTTTTACAATTTTTTGATATTTGCTGGTCTCGAAACCATGTATGAATTACAGCCTCAATCAGTTTTGTTTTTGTTGTGCAATCTGTTTTACGAAGTCTAGCTTTTACAATAGCCCACAGATTTTCAATGGGATTAAGGTCCGGTGAGTTTCCTGGCCATTCAAGGCATGATATATTTTTGTCCTTGAAATATTTCATCATGATCTTGGACACCTCCCGAATGATATATTTTCCATTAATTTCCTGCCTTAATGAAGAGAAAAACATTATTTTTGAGATGGCAGATAGTAGCGGTAGCTTCAACCTTTGATGACATGCTGTAACTGTTACTATATCCTGCCGCCGTTCCACTAGGGGTGGCCAGTACCTCAGCAGATGCGTCTCCACTTTTTTCTGTCCTTGCATACCTCTTTCATCTCTTCAACATTCAACATGCATCATTGCTAAATGGACTGCGTGCAGGTCTGACATCTATGCACGCCACTCAATCCCTTATCTTTATAAAAAGCAACGGCCTCCCCATACAAAATAGTTGTGCGTTAATGGCATTCAAACTGAAGAACTCCTGAACAGATGCACGTCATATTCACAACAAATATTGTTCAGGACTTGGGATGTGCTTCCTCATCATTAGTAGATTTTAAATTGTTGTTTTTTAAATAAATAAACATGATCAATCACAACACCTTTTTATGTAAAACCTATGCGAGAAACAAAACTCATTTTGACATTCGAATTTCAAATAAATTGCCAGCACTTCAACCTAGGCTTCAAAGTTGCCATCGTTGCCATTGCCAAGTCGATTCTTTTTCGGTTGAATTCCGCTGAGTACCTACCTACCTATATTTTTTATTCATTTCAAAATTATACTTCAACCAGTTATAACATGTATTTTTTAGAAATAATGACGATCGATTAGGTCAACTTTTTATATGAAACCATACTTATTGCGGCATTTAATTTTTTTTAAGTATTATTACAATACACAATCTAAGTTGCATAGACGCATTAACATTTATAATTCATATTCAATGCACTCCTGCACGGAGACACATGTGAGTTTGCGCTTACAAATGCTGCATGTGTATTTACAAATAAAAATTTCAGCCTCTCATGACCATAAGCCCTGCAACTTTTGCTGACCTTTTCAGAAACAGGGGACACATTTGTTAAGTGAACCCATTTATGCGATATGGGTGGTAAGCCTCATACTAACCCTTAAGTCAAGGAATTTGAGTTTGAAAAATCCTTAAACAACGGTAATCTTAATTTATAATCTAAAGTTGCAAAAAAAGTTATTTGATGATTCAAATTGAATGCACGCCCACAAACTGGCAAATGTCATTTCACGCTTACATAAAGTTTTGTCGCTTGATTTTTTTTAAATATTAGAATATATAATCTAAGTTGCACAGATGCAATAACTTTTATAATTCATATTCAATGTATGCCCCCCTGGAGACACGAGTGTGTTCGCGAATATAAATGCTGCATTTTAACTAACAAATTCAATTTAAGGCCTGTAATGAACATAAGCCCTGCAACTTTTGCCAACCTTTTCAAAAACAGGGGAAACATTTGTCAAGTGAACCATTTTTTGCGATATGGATATACAGGCTCACACTAACATATAAGTCAAGGAATTTGAGTTTGAAAAATCCTTCAACAACGTTAAATTTAATTTATAATCTAAAGTTGCAAAAAAAGTTATTTGATGATTCAAATTGAATGCACGCCCACAAACTGGCAAATGTCATTTCACGCTTACATATAGTTGTGGCGCTTGATTTTTTTTAAATATTAGAATATATAATCTAAGTTGCACAGATGCAATAACTTTTATAATTCATATTCAATGTATGCCCCCCTGGAGACACGAGTGTGTTCGCGAATATAAATGCTGCATTTTAACTAACAAATTCAATTTAAGGCCTGTAATGAACATAAGCCCTGCAACTTTTGCCAACCTTTTCAAAAACAGGGGAAACATTTGTCAAGTGAACCATTTTTTGCGATATGGATATACAGGCTCACACTAACATATAAGTCAAGGAATTTGAGTTTGAAAAATCCTTCAACAACGTTAAATTTAATTTATAATCTAAAGTTGCAAAAAAAGTTATTTGATGATTCAAATTGAATGCACGCCCACAAACTGGCAAATGTCATTTCACGCTAACATAAAGTTGTGGCGCTTGATTTTTTTTTAATATTAGAATATATAATCTAAGTTGCACAGATACAATAACTTTTATAATTCATATTCAATGCATGCCCCCCTGGAGATACGAGTGGATTCGCGCTTATAAATGCTGTATGTGAACTTACAAATTCAAATTAAGGCCTGTAATGAACATGAGCCCTGCAACTTTTGCCACCCTTTTCAAAAACAGGGGAAACATTTTTCAAATGAACCATTTTTTGCGATATGGGTATTCAGGCTCATACTAACCCATAAGTCAAGGAATTTCTAATCTAATCTAAGCTGCAAGGATATATATATCATTTAAGATTTATATTCAATGCATTCCCACAAGCAGAAATGTATGATTTCGCGCTGGCACATGCCGCATGTGGACCTACATTATAAAACCCAATCTCAAATGAACATAAGCCCTGCAACTCTTGCCATCCTTCCCTGAAACAGGGGTGACATTAACAAAGTGAACCATTTTTCACAGTATGGGTGGTCAGCCGCATACCAACCTATCAGTCAAGGATTTGAGTTTGAAAAATCCTTAAACAACGTTAATCTTAATTTATAATCTAAAGTTGCCAAAAAACTTATTTGATGATTAAAATTAAATTCACACCCATAAGCTGGCAAATGTCATTTCACGCTAACATATAATTGTGGCACTTGATGTTTTTAATATTAGAATATAAATCTAAGTTGAATAGATACATTTTATAATTCATATTCAATGCATGCTTCCATGGAGACAAGAGTGAGTTCCCGCTTAAAAATGCTGCATGTGAACTTACAAATTAAAATTAAGGCCTCTCATGCACATAAGCTCTGCAACTTTTGCCGACCTTTTCAGAAACAGGGGGAACATTAGTTAAGTGAACCCATTTATGCGATATGGGTGGTGAGCCTCATACTAACCCTTAAGTTAAGGAATTTGAGTTTGAAAAATCCTTAAACAACGGTTATCTTAATTTATAATCTAAAGTTGCACAAAAGAGATTTGATGATTCAAATACAATGCACACCCACAAGCTGGCAAATGTTTTTTCACGCTAACATATAATTGTGGCACTTGATGTTTTTAATATTAGAATATTAATCTAAGTTGCATAGATACATTTTATAATTCATATTCAATGCAAATCAATTCAAATATAATTCACACGCTCAGACTGGCAAATGTTTTTTCACGCTAACATATAATTGTGGCATTTGATGTTTTTAATTTTAGAATATAAATCTAAGTTGCATACATACATTTTATAATTCATATTGAATGCATGCCCCCAAGCAGACATGAGTGAGTTTGCGCTTACAAACGCTGCATGTGTAATTACAAATAAAAATTTCAGCCTCTCTTGACCATAAGCCCTACAACTTTTGCCGGCCTTTTCAGAAACAGAGAAACATTCGTTCAGTGAACATTTTTTTAAGGTACCTATGGGAGGTCAGACTCATACCTCATGCTTCATACAAGATACTCAGAACATGAAAGAACTAAATAACCCTTTTACCGCAATTTTTTTTCAAATTACTTCTTAAAGCATTTAATTACTATGAAGGAGGTGTGAGGAAAAATTATTGCGAAGCCAGACTTACACTGCCCGAAGGGCCTAGCAGACAGCCGTGCGCAGCATGGTCAGTCTGCTAGTTAATAATATAAACTTACACAAATGAGTTGTCCTTCTTCTAACGAGGTGACTATTTTTTTCAGATCGTTGATTTTGTGTTCGACGGGCGCCATCTTGGATTTGTGTGTCTCCAGCAGTTTGGCGGCGGCAACCTTATCCTTCACAAGGTCGTCCAGCTTGAGCTTGCACTGCTCGTACTCCGCCCAAACCTTCTTCTTCTGGCACAGCTCAATCTCTTCTTCCATCTTCTTCATTTGTTGGATGGAAGAGATGACTCCTTGCAGTCTGAAGTGAAAAGATAAACATTACTTAATTTGGTTTTATTTTTTATTGTATTGAATCAATTTCTTCGGCTGTTGGTGTTATGCTAAGTTTCCCTAATGTTTGCAATCATAATGGAAAAGGTTTGTACATGTCCTAGGCAACCCGAAATAACTTCTCCGCTTCTGATATTTTGGCGGTTCAGTTCTGAATGTTGTCCAGCCATGACATCTGCCCTTACATTTTCTAAATATAAATTGGACAGTGGTTTCAAAAAATACTTTTTCCAGGTTTCACAACAAATCGTTCACACACAATCGTTCAAACACTTAATTATAAATTTTGTGTGACTAAGTTGTCAATAGACGAGCTGTCTATGGATGAGTTATGTTTGACCATTTTGCCGTGACATGCTTTTTCCCTTATGTGATTTTTAAAGGTTTTATAAAAGATGATCTTTTTTCTAGATAAATCTAAATCTAAATCTAAGCTGCAAAGATATATATTGAAGATTCACATTATTTGCACTTTCACAAACAGACATGCACAAGTTTGCGCTTAAACATGGCGCATGTGGACCTACAATATAAAAACCCAATTTCCAATGAATATAAGCCCTGCAACTCTTAAACCAAAACTAAAAATAAACCAAAGTAAAATAAAGCATACCTTGCATTCAGCTGTTCCTGTTCTTGGAGGGTTTTATTGGAAGAATTCAAGTTGGCGAGGATATTCCGGTGCGATACTTTGTTTTCAATCAGTTCTCCCAAGAGATCAACTGCTTCTTGACCACTAACTGCGATCTGCGTGCTTTTCAACAACTCTTGAGGATTCATCTTGGCAAAATCCTGGACCCTATCTTGAGGAAGCAGCTGACAGAGATTATCCACCCGGATATTCAGGGATTCTATCAGATCCTGAACTTGCTTCATCTTGGCAGGTTTCTTGTTGATGCTCCACACCGAGTTGTTGGCAAGATTGAAGCTTCGGGTGATGATGACATTCTCTTCACCCGGATTTTGGAAGAGTTCAATTTCAATGGTCGCTTCTTGGTGACCACTTTTGACATATTCTCCAATCTGGAAGGTGTTCAGCCAATAATAAACTTATCACCAGATTATAGCAAAATGGCTAAGCGTTAGCTAACAAAGGGTATGAAGTAAAGCCAGAACGAGTCCCAAAGGAGGTCCGGTCCGCACATGAATTGAGATAGAGAAAATTATGATGCCACATGGTCAGGTTGCTAGGGATAATGACAAAAAATATTTTGTAATTGGTTGCTGAGGACCGCAGTCCCATGCAACGGTGACGTTTGTCCATCGAGAAAAAAGTTCTAAATTCAAATTTGTGCTTGGTCCATTCCCAAATAATGAGATTGGCACATGAATTGACATAGACAAAATTGCGACATACCCGGGCGGGTAGCTAGGGCTAATGTATATAAATATTTTGTAGTTGGTTGCTAAGGGAAGTGTCATACATGACTGAAGTTTGCTCGCTGAGAAAATGTTTCAAATTAAAAAATGCTACAACCTCTGCCACTTGGGCGGGGTGCCAGGGTGAAGGGTGAAGTTGCTAGTCCATTTTGAATGAGCAGTTGTTGCAAACAAGTTGCAAAGTGTTCTACATTGATAAGCATTGTTGTGCAGCATCTTTTCAACATATTATTTGACAGCATATATTAAAATCAATGTCAACGGCACTTACTTGTTTTGCTCTACCGATAACGTTGGTTTTTCCGCATAATCCAAGAACTATAGCACAAACAAAAGTTGACTTCCCTGTTCCGTTAGGACCAATTATCATGTTCAAATTAGGTCCTGGGTATAATTCCACCTCTTTGTAGGTGCTGCAAAGAATTATAAGCACAATTAATTTAATAACATAAATGTTATCGATATTTTAAGTAAATAAAAGGTAAGATTTGATAAATTTATAAAACTGTCATACATAACCTCAAAATTATTTCAATACATAAATTTCACGACTTGCCATGTTTGAACTTACACGAAATTCTCCAGCGCTATTCTGTATATAGCTCCCGGTTTTCCAGCATAATTTCTTTTCTTGGCATTCATTTTAAACTATTATTTGAGAACTAACACCATTGAGCAAAACGTCAAGATGATGCGCGCGGGAAGAAAACAATGAACATAAACAAAATTTGAATGTTGGAATAATAGACAAAGAAGCAAAACTCCAGGATAGCCAGCCGCAAGAAAATGAAAATCATACTGGTATAACTTCACCATGCTGTCATAACTTTTTAATGTATGAAAATAATTTATTATTTAAATCTGTGTGACAGTATAAAACTGTTTCTCCGAGACACCCAAAATGTTTTATCTTCCAAAAAAAGGACTTATTTGTCCTTGTTGGCGCTTCATAGCGTATATTAAAAAAAACAGAATGGTGTCCGCAACTAAATTGGCAAAGACAATATTGTGTCGTCACCCAGCTGGAAAGCTAGGGAAAAGGCTGTGGTGCAGTTTGTCTTCATATACATACAATGTAGCGCCACTGCGTTTCCCCCAGTCAACTACAACAGAACGCCACTGGTCACTGCCCGGCGAAAACAATAGACGGCCCGGAACAAAGGGATCTACGGCGATCTCTCATTGGCCGACACTAGCTAGGAGCCGACAGTGGACCTATTAACTGTAGTATAAAGATAGGCCGCTGTCGGCTGGGAGGGCAGTACAATCTCAACACTCGACGAATACACACGCTCGCCCGCTCGCTCTCGCCTGACACCAACACTTCGCCTGACGACCGAACACTGCCAGCACCCCCTCCGCCACTCTTCAACCGCAAGAAACCCGAGGAACTGCATTGCTGCCTACAATACCTGGCCACCACAGCTAACTGCTCTCAGGATCGAGAAACCTCTCCAAACCCATCCTTTCCTTCCGAGCTCAACAGACGCAAGTTTCAATCCCATAGTGGACCTTTTCAGGACCACTCTTTCTCTCAAAAGTTTAGGCCTTGCGTCTAGCAGCTCAGCTAACCTTTCCACTCCTCCTTTTTATCATCACACTCCTCCAAACTCTTCCGCACTCTCGGACATCCTCCGTGAGACCACGGGCAATATTTGGAAACCGGAGATCGACACGCCTCGACAGTCTCTGGAAACAAGACTGCCGAACGCCCTTCAAGAAATAACAACAACATTGTAAAAAAGCTGTACACCGAATTTTTCCAATAAACGAAGTTTCCACAAGGCTTACAAATATTTCATTGATTGTTGCTAAGGACGGCAATCTGGCGACTGAAGTTTCTTCACCAAGAAAAAAGTTCCAAATTCAAAAAAATTTGGACCTATTCCATATGCTAGCTATTTTGTGTAACATTTAAATTATGTTTTTTTAAATGCATGAAGTACATATCGCACGCTTAATAATAAAGATCAATAACTCAAAAAATAAGAATGTTGGGAAATCCCGTTTGAAGTTTAGACAACCAGTACAACTTGTATGGGATGAAAAAGGCGTCCGATGTTGTATCTCGGTCATATTCGTCCAAATTGAACAGCTGTTGCTTTCTACCTATTCTTCTCGCATTGTTCTTGCGTTTTATTACAAAATCTCGATTTTCCCAATTTTTGAGTTATTGCTCTTTATTATTAAACGTGCGATATATTGTCTTACAAGTAAACAATAAATCATCGACTAATTAAATTTTCATGTGCATTGAAGACACCGGTGTTCATTCGAATTTGTCGTTTTTTGGTATAGGTACTTTTTTTAACCTGGTAGAAAGAATGATGTAAAAGGTTGTCCTATGCCGTCTTTGATGCTGCACCCATAACTACCCACTTTTGAATAGGCAGTGGCAGAAGCATGGGCAGTGGTTTAATTTGAACAATAATACAATGAACATAGCATAATTTTGAATACAGATTTTTTGCTCGGTGAGAAAACGTCACACTTGTATGGGACTATTGTTCTTAGCAACGTATAAAAAAATATTTGTATGCCTTTTTCTTAGCAATCCGGCTGCGTGAACAATTTTGTCCATGCCAAATCATGTGCTGAGTCCATTATAAATAGAATGTGTTTTGATATCCAGACTTTTAGCATTCGCTGTATAAAACTAAGCAAAATAAAAAATAGTTACGTACTGCAAGATTACATTATGCATCCAAAATAAGTTCAAATTTTCGCGATAAAGTTAACTTTGCTAGTTAAAATGCATAAAGATAATTTATTTGTTGATGGAATAATGTCATATTTTTGTTTCAGTTAACGATGTACGCACTGTTGAGGCCATACCGCCCGACCGTTCTATTTTATGCACTTGGCCAGAAACAGTGAACAAGAAAGCTTCGTGCTCTATGCTGCCGCTCTCAGCATTTCTTTCTCTCATTCGTTTTGTAAACTGAGTATCGTGCGACGTCTACTACTGCCGACGGCGCGTCGCTTATTTTTTAACAAGAAATTCGCTATTATTATACATTTCTGAATTAAAAAATAAAAACTTTCAAAGAAATTACGTTCATAGTATCGTCGTGTTGCATGAAATCGGTCATTTTGTTTGGATAGTGATGGTAATTTCGGGCATCTTTCAAAATGACAGACCTTTATTTTACTTAGTTTTTGTGTTGTTTTCGATGCGAGAGTAGAAACATCTCGCTTAATTTTCTGCGATTATTTTTCGTGTTATTTTTTAACGAAGATGTAAATAGTGAAGTGGTGAATAATTCTTTTTTATTGGAATTAAGAATGTTATTGTGCGTTTTGTAATGGCTAGAAACCAGATGAAAGGTTATTGTGTTTTTGTGAGAGCGTTTTAGAAATGGTCGCTCTCGTGTAGTGGTGACAATTTTTTTGTTTGTTTCTTTTAATGATAATAATTCCCACCGTAGAATGGTGATAACAATAATGCAGTGCTGGGCTTAGTTTATTTTTTTGTGTATGTATTTTGTTTGTATTGCAAGTGATTGAAAATATTTACCGAAAATGGAGGGAGCAGCTGTGGAAAGGGAGTACTCCGCTCTAGGAAATCTGTTCCAGCAAATCATCACTGATATGAAGGTATAAACCGATATTTTAACACAAAGAAAACATACTATTTCACTATTCTATGGAATATTCTGTGTGTATTATTATATTAAAAAAATACGTAGGTACATACTTACGAATGAGGTCGGAACATTTTTAAATTTGGTACTTTAATCTCGGCAAGTAAACATCAGTCTTGTATGGGACTGTCGTTATTAGTAGCCGATAACAAAAAAAAATGTATGCCTGCTCCTTAGCAACCCAGCCGGGTGACGACACAACATTCTCCATGTCAATTCACGTGCGGACCTCATTACCAAGTTTAAGTAATATTCAAACTACTTATCCTCTGAAAATATTTCGTGTTGTTTTGAGAGATTAAGAGATGATGTTGAATGGCATGATTTAAATGGTAAATAAGTAATAAACATCCCCCATAATTTATTCTATGAAAATTGAACAAATTTTGTCACAATCTAAATCTAAGCTGCAAAGATATGTATCATTTGAGATTCATATTAAATGCATTCCCATAAGCAGACATGCATAATTTCGCGCTTACACATGCCGCATGTGGACCGACAATATAAAAAAAACCCAATCTCAAATGAACATAAGCCCTGCAACTCTTGCCGACCTTCCCTGAAACAGGGGTGACATTGGCAAAGTGAACCATTTTTTACAGTATGGGTGGTCAGTCAAGGAACAATACCCATCATTAACAACGCTGTGTATCCATCGTCTTTCCCAGTACCTCATTACAACTGCACGACAGTCTACCACTACTCCGTTCAGATCCATTTTTGTTCTCATATAATTTAAATTCAGAGTAGAATATTATGTACGTTGCTTCTCATATGATTTTTTTTATAAATAAATATTACTTAGGTGGATCATTTCACCTATCTACCCATTATCTACCCTTATGCCCTAGATGTAATCTTTAGATTCACGGTCAAAAACCCGTGAAATAAAAAACAAAAAATGTGCCCCAAGTGATAAGCTTTCCACGCGCTTTGGCTCTAGAAATTTTAATTTCATTTATTTATTCCAATTGTACTTAAATCTTTCAAACAAGCTTACACTTTATTTCTATGTTGTTAATTTTACCTACTTACTTAATTGCTAAACTAATGCTCCATTTCATTAACAAATACATTCTTAATTTTAATAGGCTCTTGGCTAATTTAATGTAAGTATCATTTCTGACATGGTTCATTTCTCAAAAAATACTTAAGTGAATATATTGCCACCTCAAAGGTAAAACTCAATAAGTAAGTAAGTACTGTTTTACTGATCTGAAAAAAATGTGGATAAATCATTTTATTGGGTGCAACGTCTCATAGTAAGTGAACTAATTACAAGGCAGTGCTCATGATTAACTCCTAAACTACAGGATTTTCACACTTTTTTTGTGTTTTTTCTCGTAGGAAATAGGGAAAAAGGTACATTTATCTTAGAAAGCCATGTTAGCTTAATATGCCACTTATTCAGTTTTATTTACTTATCGATATTTCAGTCTATTTAGTAGTGGTGCTGTGAAATAACGATGGGTGAATTTTTACCCTTAAAAAATCCACAATTTGCCATTTAAAATCTACTAATAGACACTTTTAAAATACAAGCTTTATTGGTGAAATCGGACATAAATTTGGTGTAAACTTATTTAAAACAAATATGAAGTTTACATTTGACCATTTTTGAAAAGACCTAGGTACTTAATATAAGCAGAAGAGCTCGGTGGACAGGCTGATGGCTCAAAATGTGTGTGATTTGATTTACATTTTAAAACCAAAACTAAAATTATGAAGTTGGTGGCATGTTGTGTTAAAATGTATTCTTTAGAGTTATGGACAATATATTCATGAGAAATCCCTTGACTTATACGTTGGTATGAGGCTGATGAACCAGCCTACCACCACCTTCAGAAAGGAACTGAAGACACTACTTTTCTCGAGAAGCCATGGCGCCCTTGAGATGGTCCTGGACCATTAAATGGCGCCACAGGAAAGAAATCATCCATCATCATCATCATCATCATCATCATGCTGTAAAAAATGGTTCACATTTCCAATGTCACCCCTGTTTCAGGGAAGGTCCGCAAAAGTTGCAGAGCTTATGTTCATTTGGGTTTGGTTTTTGAATTGTATTTGTAAGTGTGAATTTACACGTGTCTGTTTGTGGGCATGCATTTCATATGAATTTTTCATGTAAATTTATCTTTGCAACTTAGATTATTGGATATTATTATTGCTTACTTATACCACAAAATACACATAAATGTATTTTTTTTACATATAAAACGGTACGTACTTTTTATAAAAGCGCTGAAGTAAATAAATACTGCTTTCTCAAAGCTTTGTGTGGTGAAAACGTTAAACGTACTCAAAAGAACTTTGAGGTTTCCATGCAGAACTACCCCTTAGTACAAAAAGGTTACGCTTGAACTTAACTATCGCGTTTTTTCAAATAAAGTAAGTTACAGTTTACAGTTACAGTATGAAAACTATAACGACGTCTCTAGTCAGCGTTTCAGTTTGTATATATTTTTGACTAAACGCTGTTGTTGAATTGAAACGAAACGTTGTATTCTTGAGATACTGCAGTGTTATAAATAAGTTGAAAGATCCCGAAGGGAAATACTGCACGAAGATTACAGCTTTCGTCTAGCTGGTTCTCTATTGTAGAATGCTTTACCACAAGAACTGCGAGTTACACGGTGGAAATGTATTAAAATGAAATTTCAATACATGCTTCTTCGATACATACTTAATTGGATACCCTGCGAAACACTGCGCTCTGCTGAAACTGGAGCCAAATCAAAGATTGAAGAACCGATAAGAAGAGTTAACACAATGATTAAAATAAAAAACTTCTTTGTTACAATTCACATGAGTTTTTATTATTTTTTAAAACACTACCGGTTTCGGGAGAAGCAATACCTCCCATAAACTGTGTAAATATAAAGATTAAATAAATATAAAGTGTAAATATAAAAGAGTTAACACAATGTTCGGAGAGCCTGCATTTGCAGTTGCTGGTCCTCTGGCCTGGAACCACCTGCCACATCATGTTAGAGAGCTAGAGGACCATGGAAAGTTCCGGAATGCACTGAAGACAAGAAAATTTCTGACATCATTTGCACAAGCGCCCTTGGAGTGACTACATCATGAAACGGCGCTATAAAGAAATCATCAACTCATCATGATCATCAATAAGAATCCAACCGAGGGTGTCAGAAATGATTTCCCGTTTCGGTGTTTATTTCAAACCTAAAATAAAAATACCGCCAAAGTTAACTCAAACTTCACAAAAAATAAGCACCACCCCTCCCTCGGAAACCTTCAACTGAAGTGGTTGGTGTAAGGCTGCCCCCCTTACCTGTAAAAATAAATATATATTCCACTCGCCACACGCTAACCCTTCGGGGAAAACGAGGCAAGAAGTTACACTTTATGTGCAAATTAGTATCTAGCGTTTAGCGTTTATGTATTTTGAATGGACTCATCACAAATTTGAATTTCGAACTTTTTTCTCGGCGGGCAAATGTTGCACTTGTTTGGGATTATGGTACGGGTTTTCTAGAACTCTCGAGGTATTGTTCCTGGAATAATTAATTATATTTCCGTGTTATTTGCTTATCCATATCGCACACATCCCTCCCAACTGGCAATATGGACTCTCTTGCCCCACAAAATGCATAAATCCACCCTTCAGCGTAACGCTAAGAAGGGGACATTGTGACGTAGGAGGCCTGTGACGTCACGCCCCAGTGAAAAGGTCGCAATCGATAGCGGGGCCATAAATATGCAAGGGAGACCGACCCCTAAAGACCCTGCCTGATTACATGCAATATGTACTGACCTTTGTAACAGCGGCTAAGGTCGAAATTGCCTTTGCAGACAATGTGTACATTATGTAACTTGGCAGAGTTTATGGAAGTTGAAGGTAGATATAGTTTGTGTTGGTCAGAACATTAGAAAAAACATTTCATATGTCGTCAGCGAGACAGCACTGTTAAAAATGTATGGCGTCTAAGACTGGTGCATCATGTCGTTCGGAACTAAATCACATTCATAGCCACTTCATGGAATTACTACCTCCATGGGTCAGAATCGATCATAGACAAGAAACCTAATTTTCAATAGCCGGATTGCCAGAAAATTTACCGTTCTTTGTGCGCTATTTCTCTCGAAGATCATTTCGTTTATTAATTTAAATGCTACCTTTCTGAATAGAGATTTGGTGCTCTAGTTCAACCATTACGTAGGCTATAGTGTCGCGACGTCCTTTGATGACCTTAAGACCTTCTCCCTTGGATAATATACTTAGTTGTTTAACACAATAAGAATTTTAAATACTGTTATTTGTATTACTTAGGGTCTTTGTAACTTTTAAAATCAATTTTTATTTGTAAAAATGTCATACCACCGTATGTTTGCCTTTTCCCTAGCAACCCGGACGTGTGACATCACACTTTCATTGTTTATGGGCTTTCTTTCAGTCCATTTCAGTTTTAATTCAAACTCCTTGACTGATAGGAGGATTTGCAAAGTTTATGTTTATGTGAGGTTTTGTTTATTTCTATGCACACATATGCAGATGTGTAGGCGCGAACCTAAATGTGCCTGTCTGAGGGCACACATTTAATAATATGAGCCTTAAATGTTAGCATATCTTTGCAGCTTAGATTGTAGATAGTTCCTTAGTTTTGTACACTAATCCAAATACTCTGTAAATTTGAGCGAAAGTTGCTTTTAATCTTATTTTTCTTTAGATGTTTTATTTGTCTAGTTGAATTATGCATGCGAATAAGTTTCCCCGAGGTAGGTACTTAGTTAATTAGTTATTATTATTGCTCTCTTAGCTTTCCAGACGGCTCACTTTATGAAGGGCAAAATTTGAATGCCACCATTTTTTGTTGTAGAAAATCCACCCAGAGTATTCTTAATTTGAATAATATCAAAATGGCCGCCATCTGTTTTCACAGCAGCTGGGGAAAACGATAATAATTAAAAATATGCTTAAACTTGTAATATTGCAATTTAATTTCGGCGAAATCTAATCTAAATCTATAAGTTGCAAAGATATGTATCATTTGAGATTCATATTAAAAATGCATTCCCACAAGCAGCCACGCATAATTTCGCGCTCACACATGCCGCATGTGGACCTACAATATAAAAACCCAATCTCAAATGAACATAAGCCCTGCAACTCTTGCCGACCTTCCCTGAAACAGGGGTGACATTGGCAAAGTGAACCATTTTTTACAGTATGGTTGGTCAGCCTCATACCAACCTATAAGTCAAGGAACGATGAAAACTATAAAAAAATAATTTATACGTGCAGTACTTACTTACTGGGTTTTGGTTGTGATAATATCGTATTCGAGCTATTGACCTCTGTTGACATTGTCTTGACTCCCGAGCATCGAGTATTGATTAAGGAACCACGTGGGTCTATCTACATATTTTTGACATGCCATAGGTCATGTCTAGACCCATTACGGACCCATCACTCAAAATCATGATTGAAACTTATACTCATTTCTTATTATACTCGTAGATGCGTACTGTTAATATTGTTTTGCTTTTGTTCTTGTGAATTCGATTTCGGGCATTGAAAATATGTATATAGTCGGCAGATTCCAATATATATTTTTTCAAAAATTTGGTTACAGTTCCCTCTTGAAAATGGAGTCAAGGCAATTCGGAAGTATTTTGGGTGAAATAAATGCTGAATTTGTGAAAATAAAACATAATAAATAAATGTGTTTTTTTTATACCAACCTTTTCATATTTTTTTACAGTCTATCTGACCGGTCGTAGTTTAGTAGTTAATTTTTCAGGTTCGAAATCGGAAGGCTATGGGCTCAATTCCCAGCGTAGCACAAAAGTAATTCGGTGGGGTGAAAATTTATCTACTTTTACCAAAGTCTGTTCACAAAGATTCATCTAGCCTTACAGCAACTGTGTCTATTTTAAGTGGAAGGCTCTTGAGGTGCGATGCACACGAAAAAGCGCCTCCCAAAATCAGAGCCTTAAAAACATTTTGAAATACTATATATAGGTATCCTTTTTGTGTTTGTGTCTCACCATCACGAATGGGACACTTTATAAAGGTGCCGTTTTGTTCTGATATTTATGATCATATTCAATCACGATTGATGATGATGAGTTGATGATTTCTTTATAGCGCCGTTTCGTGATGTAGTCACTTCAAGGGCGCTGGTGCAAACGATGCCAGAAATTTGCTTGTCTTCAGTGCATTCCGGAACTTTCCATGGTACTCTAGCTCTCTCACATGATTGTTTGTAACTAATAGGGTGGTATGAAACTGACTACTCATACTATAAAAAAAATGCTTCACTCTTGCTAGTGTTACCCCTGCTTCACGGATAGACATGAAAAGTTATAGAGCATTTGACCTTCAAGCTCGTTTTGGACTTCTTCATATTTGAAACTCTAGAAATCGAGATATACCTTATTAATATAGTTATAGTTCATCGATCTTAACTAATCAAAATTTTTGGCGTTGCAGAGATTTGGATGAGACGGTTAATCCGTGGTTTATTCTTTGATCAATGGATTTCCACGTGTGGGCTCGTGCCTGTATAGTCTAATTGTAAAAGCGTATTGATTTTATAGCGTTCCCGTAAACCAATTAGTGGGATATACACGATACTCGTATACATATAGTACATGTATGTAGTGGTATACCTACGGCATATTATGATGAATAATGGTATTCAGCTATATAACACAGGCTCCCAACCTTTTTTGGGTGGCGACACCTTTTCTAAAAGCCAGGAGATATTTATTATTATCAATATATTATTGTATTTTGAATTGTTTGTTTAAATTTTTTGTATAACTGACGATGATATATTATCGAAAACGTTTGTAAAATTAAATAATAAATGATTATAATCGTGAAAATACAAAACAGTGTTTTGATTTGAATCTTTCAATTAAATAAATAAAATATTATTTAATATGTTATTGATTATGTTCAATAATAATTAGTTAGTTCAAACCTTTGGTTTAAAAAGTCTCTAAATTTTCGGATGAATTTTTTTAACGCCATTTTCCACCAATCAACTGCAACAGAACAGCGCACCTACATTATTCAAACTATAAGAGGAGAATAAAAAAAAAATTGCAGTATCGTGATTTCTTTTTAGTTGACTTAAAAGTGCACCCTTTCGTCGAGGACTGAAGACCTATTTATTCAAAGGCTCCTACAAAGCGCCTTTGTTGTGACTCAACTCGCGAAAAGGCGCTCTACAAATCACAAGTGTTATTAGCGACCGTCCGAAATACCCGTCGCGACCCATAGGTTGGGAACCAGTGCTGTATAACATAATGACATTAATTGACAGCGTTAAACACCAACTAATCCCTGGCATACATCCATGTTATTGGGTAAAAAGCTACCGTCAAAAGACTGAACTTTACTATGGCGTTACCAGCTTTAAATACTGTCAACATATTTTTTCTCCAGTTATTTGATAATGAGGATATTAGCTCTCCTTTTTGCAACTCGGATGATACCTCATCAAGCATTATAGATACCCGCTTTATTATTTCTTCTGTTTGATCTACCTCTTGTCCTCTGACCTTTCAAGTAAACGCTTCCTATCTGTACTGAACTTATATTAACGTTTTTACAAAAAAATCAGTACATCGTCGATATTTAGTTGACGAGTACACAAATGCAGTAGGTACATAAATGGAAAGAGAAGTTCTAGAGAGGCGATCACGAACAGTACGAAGAACTTTGAGAAGACTTTTGGCTAGGTTTTTGCAAACACAAAAAATATACGGATGAACTCTCCAGAGATTAATTAATTAATCCCAGTCGCCGATCACATTTATCTCAATATTGAAGCACAATGCTGTAGTGATAGGGTTGATTATTATCAAATGTAAGCATCAAATATAATACATGCTTAGAATTCATCCACGGTTCGTGAATACTGGCGGAAGTCTAAGATATTTTAACTACTAGACTGCCAACCATTCAGTTTTACGGATTAATTTATAATGAACCGTTTTCCGTCATTTTACTGTAACATAATATTGACTTACTATCCGACTATCTTATTATAGCTTTCGTGTTATACGCTCCTGCTATAAAACTGTGTATCTATATCAGGTGTATGGGTCGTATAATGAGGAGATTTAGTGCTGGGAGCCGCGTAAGGCCGGTGGCGAAAGAAAACGCGCGGGTCAAACGATCGACCTCCATTATGTGAAAATGAGACTGCTACAAGCTCTAATCTGACTTGTTTTATTTCAGCCAGATGATGTGATTACCGGGAATTCCACACATTAACTATAACCTATTATTTCAACTACTTTTACTGTGAACTGCCCGAATCATTACACCATACTGTAGCATGTAAGAAGTAAAAATATATATGTATACCTACTTGATATTTAGAGATCAATGACGTAGCGTTATATTTTCTATAATTTTTAACCCCCTCCCCATTGAAGGTATCTATAATCTAAGTTGCAAAGATATATTACATTCAAGATTCCTATCAAGTGCATTCTCACAAGCAGAAACGTGTAAATTTGCGCTTAGGTAGGTACACATGCCGCATGTGGACCTACAACATAAAAAAAACTCAATCTCAAATAAACATAAGCCCTGCACCTCATGCCGACCTTCCCTGAAACAGGGGTGACATTGGAAAAGTGAAGTATTTTTACAGTATGGGTGATCAGCCTCATACCAACGGCCAACCTATAAGTCAAGTCAAGGAACACAAACATAGACACGTATATTTGCTAAGATATAAAATGATCTATTTATGGAACCAGAGTACCTACGCTTTATCCGATGACACTTCTGTTTCAGGGAAAGGCTGCAAAAATTGCCGTGGGTGTTTTTTATTTACAGTTCAGATTTTCGGATGTTTTTTTTACTTGCGCGATCCTATTTTGGATCGTATAATTGAGATTTTACATGTCTCAAAATACTCTATGAAACAGTTTTCTGCAAGTAAGATTTTGTATTATGTATATTATTGACTAAAATTTTGGAATGTGGCTGTGTTGTTAAAACTTGGTTCACTTTTGAAAATGCCACCCCGGTTTCAGGGAAAGGCGACAGTACTTGCAAAGCTTATGTTCATGTGGGGTGTGGTTTATTTCGTATGTACACATGCAGCATGTGTAAGCACGAACTTGCTTTAATATGAGCCCTAAATGCCAATATATCTTTGCAACTTGCATTGCAGATTATAGATGAGCTATTTTGTAAAGTATTTGTAAGAAAATAATTTTGACTTTTTTTTTATGCGCTTATTTCATGGATGCCATTACTTCTTACTAATGTTAATATATAAGATTATAAAAAAAATTAAAGCAATTCTAAGCAAAATATAGAGCGCTACCTATTCATCAAAATATGTTTCCCATATAATACTCGCGACTTGTGGAACCGGCAATTTGATGTATTTTCAATGAATTCGTGCTTGTGGATTCGTGATTCGTGAAAACGCTGAGATTTGTTCCTTTGATATAAACACCCCAAGTATAAAACTGCGTTTAAACTCTTATCATTGCGTTTTACTAAAAAAATGTACGGCAACTCAAACGCTCAGTAAAAATTATGTGTTAATTTTCATACCTTTTTTTTAGGTGGACGGTTTAGTTTAAACGTGATTTTGTGGTCTGGATTCGATTCGCAGTTGGGTCCCGTGTCTGCGGGTAATTCATGTTATTGCTATGAAATTGTGTTACAATAAATTTAAATAGACCTCGCTACGAATCAATCTCAAAGTTCTACCATTAATTTGTTATGTATGTACTTCGCATTATTTATTGCATTTACCGTTATTGTAGGATTAAATTGTTTACGTAAAAAATATGCTGACAAACCTGCCGAATGCGTTAAAATACATTTTCCTTTAGTGCATGAACATGATACTGCAACTTAGATAATGGATTATATTAAGGTGTTTGGCTCCTACCATAATCTCAATTAAAATCAAAGCGCCAATTCTCAAGCAAGACTCAGTTGCTGCAAGGCTGGATGGACCTTTTGATAACCGTTCTTTGGTAAAGGTTTATGAATTTTTCAACCCAGCGAAGAGCAAATTTGAAAATATAATTGTATTTTTTTTGTACTTCGCTGGGATTCGAACCCACAACCTTCCATTTACGACTCCGAAGTGTTAAAAAGATTCTATCTACATACTTGTACCTAGATATTTTTTTCTTTTTAGTAAAACTCGAATAAAATAGTTCATAACACGTAATTTAGTGTGCAGGAACGTGTAGTGTTAGAACCTACACGGCTCATCTTCCATATCGTAACTTCTTTCCTGCAAACTCGCCGCCTTTCTTTACCCACAAAATACAACCTCAATATTGAAGTCGGCTACATCTCCTCGGTGTGTACCCGCTAAATAATGCATGGGCTCGTCTTAACCCCGTTTCCCGAATGCGTCGGAAAACTCCCGCCTAAAGGGGAAGACTTTTTTCCAGTAGAAAATATATATTATTAACCCTTACCGCAGAAATGTCTTACTCGCAGATATTCTGAAGAGAGATTATTTTACAAGCTCTCTGCTGAAAGCAAAAGAATTTAAATCTTTATTGCGAAAGCGAGTCGCTTTGCGAAATTTATTCTGCGTCTCTACTTTATAGTCATTTTTTCAACGTTACCCGAGGTTGGATTATGAGGTAAGTACTTCGTGGAAAAAGTGCTTCGAAATTTGCTGGTCTTCGTGCTGTTAAAAAAAATACTTTCCTCTAGATATCTCAGTGATTAGAGCGCCTGCTAAGTAAGCGAGAAGACTGAAAAATATTTTCTGTTATATTACTTCTTCTCGACCAAGTAAAAACTGCTGAAGTACCTAATCTCATACTTAACAACAAAAAATAATAAAAGGAATTCCGTAAGTATTAATTGTGAAATAAAAAGGTTATATATCGCAAGTTCTACCCCTATGATTGGAAACGATCAAGAACAAAGAATTTTCATGAAATTTGTTTGTTTACGTGAAAAAACATATTTATCTGAACACTGATTTATCGAAGTATGGAAACCTACTTCCCGGCTCTTCATTTTTTAATGTTTTGGCTGTCACAAGTCTTTCAAGGTTATGTTAGACTTCACAAGCAATGCCATCAGACAATGAACGATTTGCTTTTTAGTCGACAACTACGATCCTCGATTCCTAACTGTTACAAGATCGACACGATTGTCACCTTGATGATGATGATGATGATGATGGATGATTTCTTTCCTGTGGCGCCATTTAATGGTCCAGGACCATCTCAAGGGCGCCATCCTTGGCCGTCTATGTGGCTACCAACATTTTCTTTCAACATCACATCAAAACATACAACTTCTGATGTTCGGCACTTCTCAAGGTCTAAGTTTCTGCCCCATATTTAATTATGTTTTCATCAGAAGCATTTTACTTATTGATATTGGTAATACATAGCTTTGTTTGGCTGTATTTCTTCCAAATTTTATCATTGCTGACATCCGATTTTCTCTTAATTTTCTAATAATACTCTTACTCTAAATATTAGCTGAGCTATTTTAGAAACTTTGTAAATACGTCTTCTTCATTTTCTTTTCCATTAAATACGTGTGCACATGTTTGTGTGTTGGCGTGAGCTAGTTCAAATAAACGACATGGCTTTCAGCGCGTGAAATCTTTACGTGACTTCAAAATAATCGCCCGCCAGCAAACTGCTGGCCGTACAGTAAACAGCACTCCAAAACTGGAATACCTATCTAAGGTTTAAAATATATCTATGAGGTTATCAAGGGAACGGCGAGTCTGTAAATTTGTATTCGTAAAAAAAGTCTCGAAATGTTCAGGATATCAGAATGCCTTACACGTGGAAAGTATCAAAACTTCGCTTTATGCAGTACATAAGTGTGTTTTTATCAATACGTGTCCTATTTTATGCTTTGTAATGAAATTATTATTCACGATTATAAAATTGATATGTCATGAAGCACTTCAGGGTATTGATTATGTTGAAAAGAAGTATAATTCTTTCTTTCTGCAGTACCCCGAGTATAAAATATTATACTACTTATGTATATAGGGGTACCGGGGCTTTCTCAGCATTTTTAATTATTTTTCTTTCTTTAATATTTACAGGAAAAATACACGTACAAAAATACAATTCCAATGTTATTAAAACGAGTTTTAAAAACGATTTGATTTTCTATTTATTTCCCATTCTTCACAAGAACCCCATCCTTCGAGAAAAGGAAAATTCTCCCATGTATTGATATAAATTTACTTCTCTGTGAAAGTGAAAAGATTTCAGGGATTACAAAAGCTACATCTTCTCGGTCAAATATTATGATTGTAAAAAGCTACGTACTCATTACTCAAATTCTTACCGTTGTGTCTTAGAACAACGGTTTCCAAACTGGGGGGCGCGGTAATGATCTTCAATTTTCCAAAACAAAACCTAGGGAGGGAGGCGCGAAAAAAAAATGTTTTAGGGAGGCATGGTAGCATAAAGTTTGGAAACCATTGTCTTAGAAGGTAGGTAGATTACAAAGAAAAAGATGTCTTTCAAAAATGTTGAATTCCTTACGCTTTGGATATCAATCCCAGTCGGAGCTTGCTAGCGCTTGCGAAAGAGCTCCATGGATAAAAATATTACATTACACCTTAATTTTGGACACGAATCGCTATCTCGTCGCCTTGAGGTCGTTAGGAATTTAACAGAATAGCGCTTCAGGATGGTCATCTAAAATTCCTTCAAAGAGGATATGCATGCGATTGCGGACACAAACGCTGGAGTAGTAAACACATAAGTTCAAAGAGTTTTTTTCCAGTCCTCGAGACGTTCTCATCATGCCTCACTATTTTCCGTCAATACCATCCACACAGGAGGATAAACAACCTGGCGGAATGGCCGCTGGAGACTGCTGCACCACGCTTGTTTGCCGCCCTTTGATATTGGCCACATGGCCTCGGGACACGAGCTGGAAGAAGGAGTACCTGGAAGCGTGTGCGGAGAGACCAGAACCCTGAGTATAAAGATCCAAGTTCAAACCTGACCATAGAAAAGCATGGAAACTAAAGCAGCGCTTGCATCGATTGTTTATTATTTCCAAACATTTGATGGTAGGGCTTAAGCGTAACGTTTTCTACTTGAAATACAGTTCACCAAGTATTTAGTAATATTATTAATATTACTATCGCAAAGAAAGATAAAAATACATTAAAGATACGACAGTACTCCTAGTGACTGATTTAGTTTTCATACATTTTTTTTATTTACGCAATCGAAGGGAATTTAGTCGTAAAGTTTAATACTTGTAGTACCGAAGGAAGTCGGAGTGTTTGACTGTTTACTGCACGTGTGGAACGAGTGATACCAGCCCGTATCCCCAGTATACAATTTTACGTTTTTACGTAAGCACAGCGTTTCACTAAAAAATATAGAGAATCTAATAAGTGTCTCTACTGAGAGTTTTAGTTTTTAGATTATTTTTGTGAATGCTATGGTTGAGTTCTAACGTACAGCTACTAGCTGGGCGCTAAAGATAACGCAAGCTGTTTATTGTAAATATTCAAAGTCAAAAAAACTATTCCTTTTGATTATGACTGAAGGCAATGCACCATTTCAATGGACTTGCAAAAATTTGAGAGCTCATTTATTTTCTTTGCGGGAAAACGTCACACCCCCATGTGACTAGGGTCCTTAGCAACCAACAAAAATAGTCGTTTGTTTCCCTAGCAACCTGGCCGTGTCTGCCAAAATGATCAATGCATGTCTAGCTTAGTGTAAAGACGTGTGAACTCTATATGCCTAGCTACAGAATATGAATGTTAGGACTAAGTAGCCTCTAGTTATTTCTCCTCAAATAGATGCACGTCACGTTTACTCTCGGTTTTAATTTTTATCCTACGAGATTAAAGTGTCATAATAAAACATGGATGACATGCAGGGTGGAGCTGAAGTTGAATGAACATTTCGTATACTTATATGCCACACAAACTGAAATTTAGAATTGCCTCGACTTTCTGTCAGAGTTTTAAAAGCCAAAGTCACTGTTTTTTTTTTTTTTTTAAAAAGTGACTTCAAAATTCAATCCTCTTTTCATTTCTTTCTTTAATTAATAAAAACGACAACACAAACATTTAAGAAGCCTTAATTTTATTTCTGATTTAATTCCAAAGTTGCGTGAGCATATTTGTAAATAAGAAAAAACAAAACGAACAAAAAATTGATATGCTTCACAGAGTTACATCACTGTAATGTTGAGCATTATGAGTTTTACATTAATATTAATTGAGAATAATAATGTTTTATTTATTTATGCAGTATTTCAAGCACCTAACTCAACAACAGTGTTTTACTAAAAAATGTATGGAAGTTAAAGCGCTCACTAGAGGCGTTGCTTTAATTTCCGTACATTGTTCACCCTTAGTTTTTTACTAGGAGTACAGGTATGTGCATAAGTAGCGGCCCAATTATAGAAGCACAACTTCCTTCCTTTGAACACACACTCAATATATCACCTGGAGAATCGTAGTATAATGAACTCTTCCATTCAATAACCTTGGAAGCGCTAAATGTTGGTTGTATCAGCGTTACTTTAGTGACCATCAAGTTCAAACGAACGTACGAAAATCGACATGTTTGGAGCAGTGTTAACCAGGATAAGTCATTTTCGTGAAAATCTGTTTTTTATGTCAAAACAAAACTTTATTTTTACCACACGGAGGCGCAAAAAGCAGGAGATGGAAAATACTTATTTTTCTGTGTGATAAAAAATATAATATTGTTCGCGAGTTTGGTCACCATGGCAACGAATGAAATGAGCTTTTAAGAGCTCGCTGAAAAAAAATTGTGAAACGAAAAACATGTAACGGCGAGATTAATTAAACATTATTGTGTTTTTGTGGAATTACAGAAAACAAACATTAAAAACAACTGAAATTACTCAAAGGTAACTGGAATGGATATCAAAAGGTCGAAAAATAAGAATGTGACCGTAGAGGCTCAACCTCACTTGTGGTGAACTAATTGCCGTTTGTCATTCACGTGAAGTATGCTTTGATTGCGTATTCGCCTGTCTAGGATTCCTGAGAAGACATCTAACGGATTCGCCCATCACAGCCTTTTTTGTAGCCTTTGCTGGATTCAATGATGGACGCCTACGTGTGGATGTACAAATTGTTGTATTTTTTTTATACTAAAATAAATCTCATACGTTTATCTTTTCACTCTAGGAAAACAATGCCCTCAAAATGGTATGGTATTTCTGTCAAATGACTGACTCAGGTTTTTCAGTCAGGATTCTATCCAACCTGGAATATATTTCTTCTAATTTTGTTATTCCAAGAAAAAATACTTTCATTCCTCATTATATCATGAACCTGTTCTCGAATAAGTGAGATTACAAAATGTTTAAATCGGTAGAAGAGCATGTATGAAAAAAGTAAGTAAATAAAGTGGTAGAGATATTCAAAGACAGCACGAATTGACGATGTATCTGCGAAGGTACCGGCAACTCATAGCAGAATAGAAGCAAGATCATCATCATCAACATCAAGGGCATGACAACCCGGGGTGGGTCCTGTTCTCCTTGATCAACCGCAGCTACCGCTGTCTTTTCAACGCCTTCCTTCTCCAGCCCCATACTACCGCACGGCGATATTACTTTTTCTCTTGAATACCTTTATCTCGCAAGGCATTAGATTATCATACTCGTAAATAAAATAAATAAGAATTCTAAAGTCGATTCCATGTGTCTTCTTCATAACAATAAAAAAACAAGTCTGATAAAAGTGACAACAAAGAAAGCAAGAAATGCGTTTCAATCTCATGTCTAAAATTTGTTAGGAAAGTTGAAGGTAATGTTGCGTTAAATTGATGTAGGCATTTAAAATGAAATATTTTTACGTCTATTTATATGACGCGCGATGGTTTTCAATTGCTTGTCTGTCAGACAGAACACTCAAGTACACTTTTAGACATTACTGTTATTCTTTTCTAGCCACTTCAAGCCTTTGATACGTACAAAAATAATGTAAGGTTGTTTACAAAAAGACAATAAATACAAATTACTTTTAGGAGAAAACTATATATTGTGCCTAATTTTGGAATCTTACAAATTGCAGGCTCAAGGACTAGCTGCTGCTAAGGATGTTGCCTCCATTTATGTCTCCCGATACTATGTTGGCTTTTCTTGCTTGTGTGGTTCATTTATCAATGTTTTTGCCCCACATCTGCTGAATACAGAGAAGGCCTTCTATTGATCTGATGAGCTCAGCAAGATATTCCGATGTTCTTCAGTATAGCGTTTTGTGTTTGATAGAATTCTCATCTGACATTTTGTTGTTTCTAGTCTTGTTCGTGTTTAGATTACATAATTTTGAGAAGTTAAGGCATTGCAATTTTAGTTTTTCCTGAAATTTTTTCTCAAGGCCATACCAAAATTTCAAAACATATGGTAACTGCGATTGCTTTACATATTATTACTAATACTTTACTCCAAGTATAAAACACTGCGTAAATGCCTCTCGATCGTTTTAATATAAAAAAGTGTAATAAATAAATCACTCACTATGTCGCACGTTTAATAATAAAGAGCAATAACTCAAAAATTGGGAAAATCGAGATTTTGTAATAAAACGCAAGAACAATGCGAGAAGAATAGGTAGAATGTGATAGCCGTTCAATTTGGACGAATATGACCGAGATAAAACATCGGCCGCCTTTTTCATCCCATACAAGTTGTACTGGTTGTCTGAACTTCAAACGTGATTTCCCAACATTCTTATTTTTCGAGTTATTGCTCTTTATGATTAAGCGTACGATGTGTGCTATTGTTTTTTCATACATTTTTATATTCACGTGATCGAGGGAAATTTACCCGATGTCGTATACCAACTCAGAGTACTCAGAAATTCTACTCTACAAAGTATCTCATATTCTTATAGCATCCCAAATCTACAGTTGGAATGCTTGAAAGTTGAAAGTAAGTTCAGTGTCTCAGAACAAAAACAGCGCAACGCAGCATGCAAAGCAACACACACCACAGCACTGCGCAGCTAAAGGCCCTGCAACTTGATCAAGATAATAACAATAATAATAATAATATTGGGATGATTTATTTGGTGAGCGCTGTTTTTGTGTGTATCACACCTCAAGAGCACTCTGCGAGCTTGGTCGTCGCTGTAGAAAGCGCCAATTCTCAAGCAAGACCCAGTTGTTGTAAGGTTGGATAAACCTTTCAGTGACCGGTCTTTGGTAAAATGTAAAGGTGTATGAATTTTTCAACTCAGCGAAGAGCACATTCGAAATATAAATGGTATATTTTTGTGCTCCGCCGGAATCCGAATCCACAACCTTCCATTTACGAGTCCGAAGTGATGCCACTACGGACTACGGACCGGCCCAAGATGCCAACGACACGCGGTGTACCTGAGCGGTAACCCATCCAAGTACTGTCCGCGCCCAATGTTGCTTAACTTCGGTGATCTATGGGAAACGGTGCTTTCAACATGGTAACGTCGTTGTAAATATCAACTACCACATCACCAACACCTCTGCGGCACTACAACAAGTGTCATAGACCCACATAGAGTCTCTTAAATCAAGGGAGTCTCGCGCACAGGGTTCCCTAAAAAATATAAATAGTATTCGGCGCTATGAGAAATGTCTCTTCTTTTGCATAGCATCGCGCTTGTCTTCAGGGAAGTGATGTTCTTGAATACGAGTGTAAGTTAGACGCCCCATCGCTCTTGGGCATGCGCCTCAGTATTCAGAGCGAGACGATAACTGCAGCATTGTAGTACTGGCGAGCCATTCCAGCACTGACGATAAACTTTTCTTGGAAAGTGAGCGCACCATGTGCAATTCTCTTTGATAACCTCAGTGTTCGTTATCATTGAGATAGTTCGAAAAATGAATCATCAAGATGTAAATATTGTTAAAAAAAAAAAAAAAATTACGCTGATTTATTTGGTGAGCGCTGTTTTTGTGTTTATCACACCTCAAGAGCCCTCTGCGAGCTTGGTCGTCGCTGTAGAAAGCGCCAATTTTAAAGCAAGACCCAGTTGCTGTAAGGCTGGATGGACCTTTGGTGACCAGTCATTGGTAAAGGTTTATGAATTTTTCAACCCAGCGAAGAGCAAATTTGAAAATATGAATGATTTATGTTTTGTGCTCCGCCGGTATTCGAACCCACAGCCTTTCCATTCAGAGTCCGCAGTGTTACCACTGAGCTACGGACCGGTCAATGTTGTACATAATTAAATTTTACTCACCCCCTAACCTCTTACAATTTATTTTGAATTCTTGATTGTTTAAAAATGAAATGGTACAAAGTGAATGCCTGATCAATAAATGGTATTAATACGAATGTGTACCTAATTGTGTGTCTGCGTGAGTTGGTGTGAGTGGGTCATGTAAGTCTGTGAAGTCTCTAGATGTAGGTGCTTATAGAATTCTACTTGCATTTGTTCGATATTATGTGAGTTATCATTCGAATATTTTAAATATAATATTCTGGTGAAATCCGGTTCCCATGTTTCAAGAACAATCCTTATGCCTGCTGTAAAAAGGGCCAAATTTTTCTGCAGCGTTAGACGTGTATCTAAACCGTCGAGCTAAACAATTCAAAAGCCACTAAGAAATAACCTCAGCTTTTAAGATTTTACACATTTTTTCTTGCTTGTGGAAAAATCAAGAAAATTTGTATGCTTTTAGCTATCTCATCTTATTGTCAATGCATTTTTTAATGTATTTTTTTTTCTACCTACCAAACTACTGAAGTTGCAGAGGTCATCAGGAAGGTGTTATAGGCGGTTTTGTATACTTTCATCAATTTGAAGAATTAGTCATTAGGTTATTACTTATTTTAAGCTACTTAATTTTTTTATCGACTTACTTGTATTGCATCTCAAGGAAAATAAAAAGAAAATTCGGTTCTCATGGGCCAGCAAGGGAAAAGAGTCACTGTATATCTAAACGTTGTTCTTACGGGCTATTGCCAGCAAGGGAAAAGAGTCACTGTATAACTAAACGTTGTTCTTACGGGCTATTGCCAGCAAGGGAAAAAAGTCGCTGTGTAACAAAACGTTGTTCTTACGGGCTATTGCCAGCAAGGGAAAAGAGCCACTGTATAACAAAACGCTGTTCTTACGGGCTAGTCAGCAAGGAAAAAGAGTTACCGTGTAACGAAACTCTGTTCTTATGGGCTATTCTCATCAAGGAAAAATAGTAACTGTATAAGGAAACGTAAAAGTGGGCTTACGAGAACTGAGGTGTCATTTGGCTATCAGCACTCATTGTTATTATAGCAGCCTTTCGTAATTCGCATTACGAGGAATGCTGCAAATTCGTGCGTATTATATTTCCGCCATGTTGGATAATAATAATTTAAACAGTTATTGTGAGTGAGTGAACCCCAAACGATCAAATTTCACACGTTAGAATTTTACACCCCCTTTGTTTCAATGCTTGCGAAAAATTACTACGTACTAATTATCATGAAACGAGCTTTGTTTGTTTAGGACAACTTCGTTTGCCTTCCTTTTTGTTGTATATTTTTTATTGTATGGATAACAAAAGTTGGCGGTAGCAGGCTCTTTTCTGTTTTCAGGTGTTTCGCCTCACACCATTTCAGGTGTGCTAGATCTAGAATCTAGATGTGTTATTTAGAAGAGAAATAATACGTGTTCTGAGCTTAATTACGTTTCGACATGCTGATAACGACCGATTGAAGTTTAGTAGTTATAAACTCGACGTTAGACAACTGCGCCTCTTCGCTGGGTTGAATAATTCATAACCTTTACCAAAGACTGGTCACTAAAAAGTATCCAGCCTAACAGCAACTGGGTCTTGCTTGAGTATTGGCGCTTTGCAGCGACGACCAAGCTCGTAAACATCTCTGCGGCACTACAACAAGTGTCATAGACCCCTAGAAACTCTGAAATCTAGGGTGTCTCACGCACAGGATTTCTTAAAAAAAAATGTACTTAATGCATTTTACTAATTATTCCCTTTTATCGGCCTCATTATTCACCCCTGCTCTGTACACTATTCATTTCACCGTTCATTTCGAAACAAAGTGAACGCGTGCCTAATGAAAAGTCCTTATGCAAAAATGCGATTTTAATTTTCCGCCCCTTCCCATTGCGAGAGCCTCTCCAGCACTTCATTCTCTCCCTCTATCTGTTCTCTTCCTTTTCACCTCTCTCATGTCTCCGGACGTGCTTGTTTTATATTTTCCTTTTCTGAAGTCATTCCTTTCTTTGTTCTATTTTCATAATATTAGCAAAGATACACACTATACTCGCTTGCTCGTGTAGAAATATACGTTCACTTCGTTGGATTTTTGTGTCCGACTCAGAATTCTGACAGAAATTATGCTAACAATGGAGATGGAAAGCTGGTATTTACGTTTGTTAAAGCCCCTAAAGGATACGGACAAAAGTGAATGAATCAAAAGAGAATCTAAGTTGAAATGATTTTGGCACGTGCGATAAATGACTCAAAATGAAATGTATATAACAATGAGGAATCTTCATAATTGTAAAAATAATAATTAATTTGTAAAATAGTTAAGAAACAGGGTTTCAGAATTAATTAAATATGTGACTGGAAGAGTTAAAAGCAGTTTGCGAAGATAGAAAACAGGTAAAGCATGGAATGATGTTAATTTCAAATCCCTCCGGTTTTTTAAAAAGTCAGCAAAAGTTTTGATAACTTTTATATTCATTTCATGTACTTACACCCGCTTAGATAAATAATCTCAAGTCCTTACAGAGAAATTGAATTTGAAAACATTTTTGGAAAGGGAACACGAAGGAAATAATAAAATCATCTAAGATACCATATAACGCAATGAACTGAATTCCTACTATTCTTAGTTGATCACCCAAACAATGGGAAAGCAATAGTGAATCAACCTCACAAGAAATACAGAACTCTGATAAACAGATCAATAGGTCTACAGAAACAAGAAAAAGTGCGTACCGAAGCACGATCCCCTTCCACGCAAGTATAACTTGTAAACTAAAATGCTTACACACCACTGGATTAGCTTCGTCGCTCATTTCTAGTACCTTCTCTAGTTAGTTATGAAAAGTTGAACAACTCTTCTCATTTCATGAGTTTGCTTTTGTTATACCTTCAAGATTCGCAAATATATTACATCTGCACTTTTTAGCTTACGACGGAAAGTAGTAAGTGAGAATTAATTTTTTTGTATGGAAGTTGTAGAGGCTCTATCCCATTTTCGTATAACGTTTTGAATTCTTAGTCACTGCCTTACTTCCAAAACGTTATTTTTATACTCGGAGTACTGCCTACCTTTTCACACACACATACGTACACTTTTCTCACGTGTTGTTCCTCCCTTTTAATTATTCCGTTTTTGCTTTGTTGTGAGTTTTTTTTGTGTCAAGCCTCCTCTGTCTTGCGCCAGAAGAGTGAGGTTTTCAAGTTGCCATGCCAACCAAGTTTTCAGGAATTTCCAGACTCCAGAAGGACTCGTGTGTTGCAGAAAGAGCTAAAAATACATGTCTTGTTTTATCAATTCTTAGAACCTGTGTCTTTGTCTAAAAACAATATCTTTATGAAATAATTGTTTTTGTATAAATTTAAAATTTCTACGTCTGCTGGTCGCATTATTATTTATCCAAAAATATGAGGCGACACTAATAAGTTGCTTTAGATCATGGAAATATGGAAATCTTTGAAGTCCGGTCGATAGCTCAGTTGGTACAGTGCTTGCATTCCATGCCGTGAGCTCGGGTTCGAATCCCACCGAGGGTGTCAGAAATAATTTCCCGTTTCGGTGTTTATTTCAAACCCCAAAAAATACCGGCAAGTTAACTCAGCCTTCACAAAAAATGAGTACTAGCCACCTCGGGTGCTGGGAAACCCCCACTTCAACTGAAGTGGTTGGCGTAAGGCCGGCTCCCTCACCTGTAAAAATAAATAGGCTCAACTCGCCACATGCGACTCCTTCGGGGATGACGCGGCAAGAAGTTGCACTATATGTGTAGCTTAGTTGCGTTGCGTTGCGTTTTGCATCTGCTATAGTACCTACTTCTCCTCAAGATATCTCCCTTAGGCATATTACTTAGGAAGGTGTTACATCTAATCAAGTATCCTATGAGTTTCGTTTTTTTTGGTTTCCCCCTCATTTCGTTTCCCCTCCATTGCGTGATTTATTAGATTTCTTTTTTTCTCGTAGGTCTTGCAACACCCTCTCATTTGACTAGGGGATGCTACAAATGATCGTATAACCACTGAGTGAGGTATTGACGTACCATCTTTTTTTCATGATAGTGGTTTCATTCTATTCCCAATGGACTTGTAACACCACCGGAACGGATGTTCAATTTCTTGGCGGGCAGACGTCACACCTTTATGTGAATAAGATCCTTAGCAACCGATTACAATGTAGGAGCTAGCCTTTGCCATCGATGCATTATTTTTAAAGACAAGTATTGAATTGATTTTTCAGGCGTTAACTTTGTGATCTCTTATCTTAATCGTTAGGAACAAAACAATTGCTTATCCATTAATTTTGAGTATAAAAGACGCAGCAATTGTTACTCTATGATATCCATCTCTGCTGACTTTCAGAGGAAAGGGTTTAGCTGTTCAAATTGATTTCCATTTTCTAGAAAAAAATATAAGCAGCAATGGAATTTCGCATTGGCAATTTTGCGTTATTGCTTTAATCCGTTAAGCATGATAATGCTCGAAAAATAGATAAAAAAAACATTTCGAGTGAGATTGAAAAAACGGGGCTGGTTGTGTTTTTTATGATGGTTCTGGATTGGGTTGTTGGTATAAATCTTGCAGTTCGGGAGGCCTAATCCCCGTCAGGATGGGTCTAACCGTCGGATTAAGTGGTTCCAGCATCGGAAAGGCGAGGCAGTCGGGAGTTCAGGGGGTAATTGCAGCTCAACTCAATTTAGCAGCCGGGGATGAGATTCCCATGAAACGGTGACAATTTTCGCATACGATTCAAATCGAATTGAAACGTAAGTCAGTACCACTTTTAGTGTCGAATTTTAAGCTAGACTTTCTATTCATTTGGAAATTGAAGAAGTCAAGGGATTTTGGCGATGGAAGATGTTGAAGTAACGAATATGATGGCTAGAACATGATAAAATAGCGAAGGCTGAAGTGGAGGCCCTAGTGAGAACCCGAGGGATAGGTAGCGGTAGAAGAACAAGGAATCGCTCTTGAACATTGATGAACTTATGAAAGAATTGGTTCTGCAGAATTAAGTTGCTAGGGAAAAGACAGACTTCTATTTTATTCTTGGCTACTAAGGACTCTTAGTCACATATACCTACTTGTGATGTTTACCGCGTCCTGACTTGTGTTCGAGTCCATTGTTAGATTTACGCAACATAGAAAATTGAGGCAACTTTGCAGAGGTTGTGTCTACCCCAAATGTTATATCGGAAGAATTACTTCGATAGTAATTATTTTTTTCAGCCCGATGATACTGTTCGTTTAATAAGTGTCGTCACTCACATATTTCCTGAAATATAACAATGGAACATACGATTCGACGACAATCGTTGAAATATTGCGGATTTCGCGAATACAGCTCCCTATGCCGCAGGGCTGGCACAAATAGAATATTCTCCTCCTAGAAACTTCCTAAATTCCATAAAGTACTGCGCATCGCCTCAACCACTGAACTTGGAACTCTAACCCTGCAGAAGTCAATACCCAAAAGTACCTTCCAGAGATCAAAATGGCGGTGCATTAAGGACCATTACGGCAATAATTAACTACCTGCTTAGTTTTATGGGCGAGGCGATGTATGGGGGTTGTTTTTGATGATACGGCCTTTTTTATGCGTTTCCCCTTTACTCAACGAATTAGATTTAAAGCTAATTAGCCCTTTTGATGCATTCTAATTTATACCTATGACTTTTAAAAATATTTGATGCGAACCGCGATTAATTCCACTTTCACGTGTGTCAAGATGTTTTTTTTTTAAATAAATACTGTAACTTTAACACTGTGTTCATTCCACTTACGGTGACCAGAGCCTTTGCAGAATTGCCTTAACTTTTTATGTATCCTTATAAGCTTCAATTTATTCATATCCATTACCTTTTTCATACATTTCCTTTTTCGTTTGTCCTATATATTCCATTATTTCACTTTTCTTTCATCCCTTCCCACTTTTCCATTCACGTTTTTTTCTGTAAATACACATTTTCAAGTCAATTATCATCCATGCATTCTTTATATCTAAACCATCACGGTACATTATTTCATTAAAAAAAATAATTGTTTCTGCCATAGAAAAATATTGAATGGCCAGAATTCAAAAGTATAGATTTGAACTAACATAGAAACTTATTTGCTTGCCATATAATTTACATTTAAAGGGTAAACTACTTAGTGAAGCACTGATAATAAAAACCATTTTCATCAAATGAATTAGTTTCATTTTCACAAACTCCGGTCAGCAAATGAAAACATACAAACATTTATTTTGCTTTTTAATCATCATAGAAGGCCTCCACGGGAAATTTAATTGCGCTCAAAGAAAACTCCCCCCATATTCAGATGACCTCAATTATTTTGAAATTACTGGGGCTTCCCGGAAAAATAAATTGTAGGGAAATACTTCAAGCTTCAATATTTTAGCTGTACAATTTCAGATGCTGTTAGCTCAAATTGCTAGCAGACAGTTTTCGTAAGAACTTCTTCACAGGCGATACTAAACATCTTGGTTTTTGTTTTCTCAATCATAAGTTGCATCGTAAATTGGTGTCGTCCGCCCAACGGGCAAGACATTACGGTCTAGTGTTCATTAAAACGTAGAAAGTATGGTTAGGAGTATCCCAGTACTCCCAGTTCAAAACATTCTATTTAAACTCAACGACAACGTTTTACAAAAAATGTGTAAAAAATAAATCGCTCCCTAGAGGCGATGCTTTTATTTCCATACATTTTATTTGTAAAAGCTATTATTGGGTTTGAACGTACAGGCTTGTGCAATGCAATATTGTGTGTTTTGGCCTCTGCTGTTTCCGCCAGCACTGATGCAACGTACACATTATCAGCTCTGGTACAATTTCATGAATAAATTTCCATTATCGTCCACGTAAAAACTTGTTTATGTGCACGCCATTAATTCAAGAAAACTTTTAAGTTTTTCTCGTAAAATAAACTCTCATTACAATTTTTACTTTACTTTTTTCCCGTTCTGTTTTATACAGGTGGAATCTGTACAAAATTTCCAGATATTGTCGCTTTGCAACTTATTTTCAGCATAGCATTTTTCCCATTTTGTGTTTTTAGTTTAAATTTTCATCGATTTCCGTATAATTCAATGGAATTTAAATTTGACGTAAATCTATTCCTACTAGACAGCTGTTCTTCCATTCTGATGAGCCTTTCCCATTCTACGATCTATTTGGTATGTTACGAATGTTTGCCTACTTTCTATACATTCCCGTTTAAACATCCATTCCGTGTTTCTTTTACCCATTCTCTATTTTATCCGACTAGAAACTTTGCTTACCTTAAAGCTATCTCATTCTTCGAACTCCCTTTCAGCATTCTTTTTCCATTAAATATTATATTCTTCTACAATATTTTCAACCTCTAAGTATTCCTCCATCTTGGCTTACATTCATTTTTCCCATTCAATGTTTCACTCGAACGAAATCTCCATCTAGCTTCAAGGTATTCTCCTAACTCAAATAACCATTCCTTCTACCTTTTTCCTATTCCTCTATAATTTGTTTACCTCGTGATGAATGTTAACGTTTCACGTGTTTTCGTGCACATGGCGGATTTCCTTATCATCTTCCATTACCCATATTCTTATGGTCGCTAATGATCGGTAAGTGAGCGCAAACAGATGGAACTAAATGTACTGCAGCGCGCCGATTCGCCATCCTCCGCGGCGCAATTTCGCAACGCATCGCATAAGATTAGCGCAATATGAACTATCTATGGAGCACCATATCTATGGAGAGTTGTGGGCAACCTTTCTTCGATCCAAGCGGTCGCGATTGCCATTACACTTGTCTACGAAAACGACGAAACAAGAAGTAAGATTTGAAGTATGATCTAAAGAAGATGATGGAAATTTAGAGCAAAGTTGAAAAAGTCTTGTAAACCTAAAAGGTTCCTGGTGTTGCACCTCAAACAAGTGGGTATTGAGAATTTTTCTTTAGCCTTCTTCTGTCGACGACTATCTCAGTCACCTCAAAGGTGCTTGGTGCGACCCTGCAAACAGGTAGATTAATGTTTTCCTGAATCCTGCCTCAGTTGAAGATTCCCTCACTCATGTAGGCAACGAGCTCTAGGAAAACACGGTCTCAAAAGACTGTTCTAACCTTTATTTTCGGTGTTTGTAGGGACCTTAGCTCGAGTCTTATTATCAGAAAAGTTGGTCTTTGTTTTTCTACGTTTAAGTATTCGAAAATAATGTGATTTGAATTAATTATTTAAAAAAATCCTACCTCTGAATTTCAAACGCATTCTTACTTTAGTTATGCACCGTTTTATGTGTTGATTCCTAGTTCATCAAGCTCTCACCAAGACAGACAGTTCGGCACGACTGTCTCGCCATGCGCTCGGTCCGTTGATCGTCTGTGCCAGTATTTTCGCTTGTCCGGATGTTGGGAAACAATGCCGTTGGAAATGTCTTGCTCCGCCGATATGTAATTTTGCATTGAACGGTGTAATACTGGCGATGCTTTTTTAGCGTTGTTAGAGAGATAATTAAATACCCGCCCGTTATCAGTGCCTGCTAATTATTTCCAACATGGGAAACTTCTGTAGACGCCATTGAGAAATCTGACGTTTCAATGTTTGATTCTGGATTTTTTCGTATTTGACATCGTTCTGTCTTTAAATTAGCATATCTGTGACTTTAAAGCGAATAGATTGTATCGCTATTTTGTATATTTCAAAGAAAATGTGTTTTCAGTAAAGTAACGTTTCTTGTTAGAAAAGGTTTTATACCTGCAGTAGGTACAATTTATTTTTGGTAGTATTTAGAATATTAAAGTTAAAAAACTGTGTTAATGAAGGCGTACTTGTATTGGTTAAATCTTCTGGTATGTTACTACGAAAATTATGAAGTATAAAAAACAAATTAAACATGAAATTAATTAATTAAAGATGATTTTTTTTTTAAACTTCAATAAATGATTTTTATTGCATCTGCAGACTGCAAGCCATCGGAACAGAAATAACTTTCATTTAGCCAGAAGAAGGTAAGTAGGTACTTTTACGGAAGATATTTTTTCAAGAAGGTACTTTTACGGAACCATTAAAAAAGACATCGTGTACAGTAAAACTTCATGACTTGTTAATAATGGCAACACCTGGAGCGTGAAAATGCTCACCTCGGATTCTGCATACCTAGTACATATTAAAATACCAAATGTAAGCCACGTATGATAGGCAAACGTCCCGGCGGGCGCGCGTATCTGAGAACACATGCAAGTTCAAAGGTGCCGAGCTGCAAATACTTCTAAAGGGAAGCCGGCTTTTACTGGCTTACCTCAAGTACAAAACTTACTCGCAAACTCAGCAATAAAGAAATACAAAAACTGAAAAGTTTACTAGATTGGCTGTTTTATATTCAATACATTTTTAGCTGTGGTTGAGTTTAGATTTTCACCACTTTCCAGCGAGAAACTGCAGTTTATTTAACTGTATGAAACCTTCATCGATCACTACAGGCGCTATTTTAGTTTACATGGAATTTTAGGTAGACGCTGTGGTTGAGTTTAGCTGTTAAGATTTTTCACCATTTTCCAGTGAGAAACTGCAGTTTATATAACTGTATGAAACCTTCATCGATCACTACAGGCGCTATTTTAGTTTACATGGAATTTTAGGTAGACGCTGTGGTTGAGTTTAGTTGTTGATATTTTTCACCATTTTCCAGCGAGAAACTGCAGTTTATTTAACTTCATGAAACCTTCATAGATCACTACAGGCGCTGTTTTAGTTTACATGTATTTTTGGGTAAACTCTATCGTTGAGTTTAGAAGTTAAATTTTATGCTTGATGCATTGGCTTACCTCTTTCTTACCACTTTCCAGCGAGATACTGCAGTTTATTTATTTGTATGGAGAATGAAAAGCATGTAGAGAAATTAAATTACTTTTATTAAAACACGTCTGTGTTAATTTTCTGCCATTTCTTTTATTTTTAATAGATGAAAAGTAAAACATTGTTACCTTGACTTGTTAGCGAAGAAAATAATTATTGGTTTTAATTATTGTAAACCTGATATTTAACTATCTAAAATAACCATTTATAAACCCACTTTCCTTGACTAATAGGTTGGTATGAGGCTGACCATCCATACTGGAAAAAATGGTTCACTTTGCCAATGTCACCCCATTTTCAGGGAAGGTCGGCAAAAGTTGCAGGGCTTATATTCATCTGAGGTTTGGATTTGAATTTGTAAGTAAGAACACAATATACACATTCAGTATTTGTAAGCGCAAACTTACACGTGTCTGTTTGTGGGCGTGCATTTGACATGAGTTTTTAATATATCTTTGCAACTAAGATTATAGATTATAGACTTTAAGTGTAGTTGTTGTCGTAAAGCAGGACCCCTTACCTGTGAAAATAAGTAGATAAAAAATCACCCCACGTTAAAAAAAATGTACTATATGTGAAGCTAAGTTGCGTTTGGGTTACTCTTATTGCCGGTGATACTTGTTTATGTGGTTGGAAGTATTCCGAAATCTATAAAAATTGGAAGAACCAACAGATTTGATTCAACGGTTCAACCCTACGGTAAACGTTTACCTTTTGCTGTTAGGCGCTGAGAAGGAAGCGGAAGTTACTCCCTAGCTAGACCCCATGTAGATGTTCAGAATATTTTTATATGGTTAACATGTATGATACAATACATATGAAAGAAAGATAAGTCACACTATACAAGTCGTTTGAAATTAGATATCCGGGGACCTACAGCATTTGAGCATGAAAACATTTTTTTTTATGTTTCCTTTCTTAGATAATATGAAGCTCATGACGTGCTTGTAGACCGTAGATTGACTGGTGACATATTTGTTTGCTCCGCGTAAATATTTTTTTACCTATCTGTTTTAACCACAAAACCATGTTTAAAAACTGCGCCGGCTCTTGTTTAAATTTATGTATTGAAAAAAATTAAATCGCCGGATTTACTTACTAGTTTTTATACACAACGAGTCTCTGGTTCTTAAGAAAAAAAAATATGTATCCTATCCATAATATAAGTTGCGAAGATAAATAACATTAAAACATCATATTTAATGCATGCCCACAAACAGACACTTGTAAGTTTGCGCATACAAATGCTGCAAGTGTAGGTACTTACAATTTAAAACCAAACCTCAAATGAACATAAGCTCTGCAACTTTTGTCGACCTGCCCTGAAATAGGGGTGACATTGGTAAAGTGAACCATTATTTAATATTTTTGGTGGTCAGCCTGTTCCTTGACTTATAGGTTGGTATGCGGCTGACCACCCATACTGTAAAAAATGGTTTCACTTTGCCAATGTCACCCCTGTTTCAGGGAAGGACGGCAAGAGTTGCAGGGCTTATGTTCATTTGAGATTGGGTTTTTATATTGTAGGTCCACATGCGGCATGTGTTAGCGCGAAATTATACATGTCTGCTTGTGGGAATGCATTTAATATAAATCTTAAATGATATATATCTTTGCAGCTTAAATTAGATTAGATTAGCCTCATACCAACCTAATTCATATGAACTTCATAATGTATAACATCCCTAGATGAAACCACTCTTGGAAATTTCTTAGTCTGGTGTCTGCCACGGAATTCTGGATATTAATTGGCAGCTCATTGTGTGTAAATAAGACGATTGTTGGTGAAATTACATTAGCTCATCAAATGTGAGCATGACGAATGGAGGTGGAAATTAACGCGGAGCCATAGTGATTAAATATTTAAATATGCAAATTGACAATTGTATGGGAGAAATTCGCTACCCTTGGCGGCTAGTGCGAGGGGTGCCGTTCTAAATATAGACCGCTACGGGGAGGAAAACTATACTGTAATGTTATTATATTTAGTAATTATTATTATTGTACATTCATGGGGATGACTAACCGAATTGTCTGTTGCTGTGACGCCTTTTACTCTTGGTTCAATGTATATTGTATAACTGAAAGTGATGTAATAAAGCGAAGTACGGATTGAGAGAGTGGATGTTAAAATAATATTTTTTTAAGAAAGTGGGGGAAAAAATGAGTTGAAAGAAATAATTCGGGTAGAGTCTACCTTTTATAATCTTTAATCTAAGTTGCAAAGATATATTGTCATTTAAGGCTCATATTTAATGAGCCTTAAATGACAATATGAATGCGGGGTGGTATTGGCAAAGTAAACCTAGTTTTTACAGCATGGGGGGTCATCCTCATACCAACATTTTATTGGAGGAACTTACTTTGTGAAAACTCGTACTGGTCACTATCTTATTCTTTCAGTGCCACTTTTATGAAAGATCGATGAGCTTTTTGTAAATATTACTATTTTAGACTTTCCTGGGCTGGAAGTCTCATCCCCACGGTAATTCTTACCTACTGAATATCGCTAATATTTGTATAAAGACCTGTCAATCCAAGATGGCCGCAAGTGAACAGCTGATTAGTCTTCATACACATATTACCGATATTCGGTAGGTGAGAATTACCGTGATATATGAGACTTCCAGCCCTGCTCGCCTATAGTAAAATGGCTGCAGAGCTTTTAATAATTCAATATGGCTTGTATTTTATTTTTCTCTTTGTTACTAAACAGTGCAACACTCTAGACTTTTCTTAACCGTCGTTTTTCTCATTCTGTATATTTATTTCTGTATATTTGTGTCCTCAAATCCTCTACATCCTCTACATGGCGATGGCGAAATTCAAAACTATATGCCTTAACATTGCATCGTCTCTGATCACGTGTTCGACGTTCTTAAGAAACTAGAATAGCCATGCCGACAGAACCCTTTGATCAAAAAATCTTCTCTTATACGTATCTTCTCAATACGAGTACACGGGTCTGCTGCTATTTTGGTCTAGCAACCCATTTGTACACAAAAACAAGCGCTTCCCTTTAAAAAACGCATACAAAGATGGCGTCGCGTCCGCTTGCACTACACATGTAACGAAAAGGATGCATGCTTAGACTCAAATTTTTACATAATTCATCGATTCTCCAAGAGATAAGAAATAGATTGAAAGTAAAAATAGATATTTTGACAACATATGACAAAACTTTAGTCTATCTACCAAATTGCATAGAAAATTGACTGTGAAAAAAACAGTTGGAGAAGAGGTCCTAATTCTTCAAAGCTTCTGGGTCATTTCTTCTTGTGAGGTCACAACTAGCGTATGCCCAAAATGATGATGATCCAGGCGAACAGATTCATGTTTAAAATTAGAAACTTAAGGTTACATAAGATGGAACTGTTCTAATTGGTTTTAAAAGAGTTTTTTCTTTTATTTGTGGACTGATAGTTTAGGCACCTCTTAAATTTCTCCTTATTTTGGGCAATTTTGGACATCAATCACACATAACGAATTGCTGATTATTAGTGAGGTAGTAAGTATTTAATTTTGTTTTAGAAAATGGATGCTTTCAAAATTGACACATTTTGTAATATACAGGTTTTCCAACAACATAATTCCCGGCATCGTTCAACGATCGCCATTTTGATTATGATACATCCGGCCCAAATCTATTTTTATTTAAAAAACATTAATATCTACCTTTTATCTCGTTTAACTATAATATGTATTTTTTTTGTCCGATTTGAGATGTTAGAAAACTTGAATTAGCGGATGGCCATCCGGGATTCGAACCCGAACCTCCCAGCCGCAAAACAGACGAGATTCCGTCATATTTGCGGTGGTCTAAACGCCCATCCAAATTTTCAATCGAAACGGTAATATTCCTTAAACCGCATTGCGGTCATTAATGATAACACTGCGGGGGCTTAAACCACTCGAGCAGCGTGTTACCTAACACGAGTAAATATTAATATTGAGTATAGGTGTAGGTATGGAAGCGGGCAATCGGAAATGAAACCGGTTTGGCGGTCAGAGACTTGCCTGCCCATCTAATGATCACTTTTTACTATTCTAACTTTGATTTTATTATCTACGTTTTATGACTGTAGATGATTTAGTACTCGTATGTTCCAGGTTAGATTTTGTCAGAAATATTGACATATTTACAAGTCGTTGTTGGTATTGTGTACGCTGCTGAAAAAAGTTCTGTATATTTTTTAATTAATTGTCAGGGAGTAGTTACAAATAATATGATACTTTCTTGTGAAATCTATTTTCTCAGCTGAAATTGTCAGACTTACTCCAACCGCATTAAATGTTTTCTCTATGCCCGATGTCCGAGCTTTCGTTCATTTTTAAAGCTTAGTAAACGTTGTCGATTTTTCTGAGTTTACATATACATAGATATCATTCTAATTCACAATCTAGTTTTTTCCATACGATTTCTAGCTGTCGACTATAGAAAAAACCTACATAGGTACCTATTTGTAGATCTTTATTGTTGTTAGTAAATTTTCTTCGTTTTTTCAATCATTCAATTCTATCATTTTTTGCAACGATTTCTCATCGTATCACGTTTTTTTAAACCTATGTGTTTGGTCTAATCTAATCTAAGTTGCAAAGATATGTTACATTGGAGATTCACATTACATGCATCCCACAACCAGACACGTACAAGTTCGCGCTTGCACATGCCTCATGTGAACCTACAACATAAAAACCAAATCTCAAATGGACATTCACCCTGCAACTCTTGCCGTCCTTCCCTGAAACAGGGCTGACATTGGCAAAGTGAACCATTTTTACAGCATGGGTGGTCAGCCGCATAACAATCTATAAGTTTTATTTTGAAATGTGCTAATTGGTTCCAACAGTCTGCAAACGCTCCACCAGAACAAACTTCCACTGCAGTGTCAATCCACAATCATCACAAATCTCACGTAGTTCTTATTCAGCCAGATTATCAAAACGTCATCATCTCTGTCACTCCAATGCACATGGCATAACAAATAGAGCGAGACAACGGCGCTCGTCTGACGAGGACAATCTCGCTCTTGCAGTTATGTCACGAGAAGTTCAAGATCAAAACCCGTTTCCTTCCACGGCGAGTCTAATTCCGGTTTTACCAAGTTCCCGCTTTTTATTGACGGCCACTTAAATCTTCTTTCCACGAAGTTTTATATTATTCAATAGATTTTTTTCTCGCTTTTCAAAGAATAAAGCGAAGCATGTTTACTAGGGGTATTATGCAAAGAATCAAACGTAATCCAGTTCTCTTTATTCGGAAAATTGTAGATTCTATCCAATTTTCATACAAAATTTGAAGTACTACAACTAAGTAGAAAATTTAAACTAAAAACTCGTTCTAGAGGTATGTAATATTTTTCTTTTATATTCTTGATGCAAGAGTATTGAATTTTTAACCTATTTGTTTACACAGGTAAGGTGGCTATCATTAAACCGATCACTGCATCAGAAGCTTGGATTTTATTTTCTTTGTGTTCCAAAGGAACCACTTCTCACTTCAAGTAAAACTGACTGCTGTATGCACTTTCCGATTTGGACCAGAAAATGAGATCGAATTAGGAAATCTTTTATGACACCGATCGGTTTGGAACTAAGACTCCTCGTTCGGATATCAGACAATCAACCATTGATCTTTCCACTTATTAAATCCTTTTCGTTTCTAATGACATTGCTAAGAAAACATACAAAAATGGGACAATTGCCAGTCTGAAATGTCGGCAACATGCTTTATATACTGGACTAATTTCTGGACTGGACTAGTTCCTTGACTTATAGGTTGTTATGCGGCTGACCACCCATACTGTAAAAAATTGGTTCACTTTGCCAATGTCACCCCTGTTTCAGGGAAGGACGGCAAGAGTTGCAAGGCTTATGTTCATTTGAGATTGGGTTTTTATATTGTAGGTCCACATGCGGCATGTGTTAGCGCGAAATTATACATATCTGCTTGTAGGAATGCATTTAATATAAATCTTAAATGATATATATCTTTGCAGCTTAGATTAGATTAGATTAGAATGGGGGAATTTATTGTAGTAATCTTTTATTTTGATGTACCTACTATAAAAATAACATTAAATTTACACCTACAGTCTTATTGTTTTACTGCCCTTTTCCTCTGTCACATGCATATTGTTGGAATGAATTATTTTTATGATAGCTGTAAAAGTTGTTTTTGATTTGTGTGTGTTCGCTTCACGCGTAGGTTTTGTAGCGAACACCATACAAAAGCCGCTGTAAAGCATCCAAGTATGGAGGAGACGAGTGGGCCAAGACTGACATAATCAAAGTCATTAAATTAAAAAAAATGATAATACAGGATGTGTCTCTCTTGATTACGTAATGAAAGAAAAACTAAGAAGTAACAAAATATGTCCTATTATCTAGATTTTCAGCAGTTACTTCGTGAAAGTTCATTTTAATACAATAAAATAAAAATTGCTTTGTTTTAATTCACATGAGTTTATTTTTGGACACGACCAGTTTCGGGAGAAGCAGTACCTCCCATCTTCAGGTGTAAATAGAAACTTTTGAAAGTTTTAATTACACCTGAAGATGAAAGGTACTGCTTCTCCCGAAACTGGTCGTGTCCAAAAATAAACTCATGTGAATTAAAACAAAGCAATTTTTATTTTATTGTATTAAAATATGTCCTCATGAGTTTTTTTTTAATATCCCTTTTTCTTACAATGCATAATTAATTAATTATCAAGATTTATTTTTCGTTGATGAGATTTTCTTAGGTTTTATTGACAATCTTGCATGCCAAGAGATTTTAAATCTAGTTTTTTTATTTATATTATTGAAAATATTAAAAGGTCTTTACTCTTAGTACGAGTTGCAAAACATGAGTAATGTAAAGTTTACGGCAATTATTGTGATAATAGTGATTTCCCCCAAAATCTGCCATTTTTGTTTGTTTGAACTTGATTTTCTTCATCACCGTAACTCTTTTGCTAAGACCATAAAGTGTAAGAAATAAAAGCGGCAGATTTTGGGAGAAATCACTCTTTAATATTTTCCGTAAACTTTACTTTTCTCAAGTTTTGCAACTCGTACTAAGGGTACTGTTCACATTACTGTACTATTGATAGTTATATGAAGGTAAAAACAATTTGATATTGCGCTGTAATTAGCCTGCCTTCTTTATGAAATGATTAACTATCTTAGCTGAGATCTGCATAAAGCACAATTGTATTGAAATCAATATTAAAAATAAGTTTTTCTACTCCCATTTGGTAATTTACTAATTACAAAACGGCTAACGCAATCACAATGCCATACATTTCTACACCCGTTGCATAATGTTACATTATGCAACCGGTAACCGTGTTAAAATGAACATGTGCGCATGCGCATTGTCAGAATTGGAACCATTTTTTAATTTCAAATGTCGACCTTGTATGGGGGTATGAAGACCTGTCAATCCAAGATGGCCGCAAGCGATCAGCTGATTAGGCTTCATACAATATTAGTGATATTCGGTAGGTAGGAATTACCGTGGTGATGAGACTTTCAGCCCTGTTCAGATGAAAATAAATAAGTATATTTTATGTGTAGAGTCATATAAAAATTGTTAATAGTGCTAAAATTTATCGAATTTATTTATCGGATTGCTCCAAATAAAGCTTTCCTTTTTTCAATGGAAAATAAAAGGCTTGAAAGGAAAATAATACAAAAAATTTCACCGCAAAAAATAAACAAACTCAAAAAGTTACTTGGTTAATAGGTGAGTATGAGGTTGATCACCTATGCTGTACAAATTTGGTTCACCTGCCAATACAACTGCAGGGCATATGTTTATTTGAGTTTTGGGTTTGAATGTTTAAGCTTATATGCAGGATGTAAAAGCGCGACCTTATACATATGTGTCGGCTTGTGGGCATGAATTCAATATGAAACCTAAATATAATTTATTTTTACAACTTAGGTTAGATTAGATAATCGAAGGGAATGATAAATCACACGTTTTGACAAAGGTAAGGTTTTAATTACTTCAAATGGACGAGTACATTATAATGACTATTATTCACTATTTTGTTAATTCTCTCATGGTCGTAGAAAAAGTATTGTATGCCACTGCACGTAATTAGTCTTTGTAACACTCGTGCTTTCTATTGTGCCATTCGGCTGCGCCTCATGGCACAAAATAGCACTCGTGTTAAAAAGACTATCATTACTTGGCAGTGGCATAAATAACTATTTTTCCACAATATGCTAAGGGTATGAAGTGCTCCAGGTGAGAAGTCCCAGCAAGCGAGAAAAAAAGGTTTATGTGGAGGCTGTAGGAGCTGGTTAGTTACCACTATTTTACAGATGAGGCAATATTTTTTTTGTGCCTTATTCATATATTTTGTGAATTTGATTTTTGGAGATATCTTTGAATCTCATTTAAAATATGCTGGTATGAAAATACTGGAGAAAATCAAGCATTGCAAAGCTTGTAAGGAGAACATGCCACTTTTCTGATTGTACATAAACATATTTTGATGTCGCAATACATTTCCATGTTTATTGGTATCGTTAAAAAAATCGCGTAGAAGTTTCATTCGAATGGCATAAAAAATGTGCCAAATATCTCTGCGCCACCGTAAATGTCAATATATCTGGGTAATATACGATCTGTCCGCAAGACGTCACGATAATCTGATTTGTTCTTTGCAAGTTTTCTTCCGTTATGAGTTCCATCGCTGTATATGAACGCTAAAAGAAATCTCTCTTTTCGACGACACGTTAAAACATGTATTTTATTGAAATGTCAATATTGAGTCCGTTAACTGTGACGCTGATTCAAATCTATGTATTTTAATGACTTTCGTTTGGTGTTACAAAAACTTTTAAATCAGTTTCTCTCTTGTTTCAGGTAAATGACAGCGCCTACTTTCCCAGCGAAGATTTCTAGATTGACATCAATGATTGGGGTCTGAAAACATCGCTCGTAAAACCCGTTTTTTTTTTTTTAATTTAATTTTTATGTCATTTTTTATGTTTGATGAAAAAAAACTCCTAGGATTTTTAGAGCAACATAGATGGCGAAGCCTTACATCTTATTGTTACCAAATATTTTTTAATTAATACGGGTAAGACCATATTCTATTCGCAGATTTTCTATCTGCCAACGTTCCACTTTCACTAGCAGAAAACATTTTCCAGGTTGGTTATCAAAGCGACGCGGTGGTCTTCGCGTCCGCTTACTGTTCATGACTGGCTGGGAGTATAATGTGTATATATGTATTTTCACCAAAAATGATGGGAGGCATAGTTTTACAATAAAAAAGAACGTATTTTGTTCTTCAACAATTTACTATTTTGAATTTCTTGTCACTTATTTAAAATGAAAAACTGAAAAAGACATCCATGCATTTCATGAATGGAAGAATGATTTAATTATTTAAAAAAAAAACAAGCAAACTATTTTCATATTTGTTTATTTTTAACAACGGCTGTAAGTATTATTTAATCATTATGTAAATAAATCGTTTTAATTTATAACTTTTTAAACGATTCAGAGTGACGTCCCGCGTACGTATTAAATGACCTATTGTGTGCCAAAAGCGCGCAAGTCGCAAAATTGATGCAAATTTTAATATCACGGCCAATGTAATCCAAACAACGTCTCTGGGAACAATGGAGCCGAATGAAAAATGATTAAACATAAAACAAATAAGCGTGTAAGAGAAGATTTTTATACAACGCTGTACTTTGTTTATTGTTTTAGTACATTGTTTGCAATGAATGAACTCAGCCGAGCTGAAAAAAAATGGCGAGCCAATAAATCTTGTTGAAACCGAATGTTATGCATTGACTTGATTTGTATGGTGATGCCATATTTTTAAAAGCATTAAAATAGAAGACATGTTGATTTGTGTGTTATAAATATAGTTTTTTGTTTTTGTTTTCGATGTTCATTTCTTTACTCAAGTGACAGTTAACGGAATTATGTATCGGTGTAAGTGTTTGTATCCAATTTTATCCGGGTTCATTCGAAACTCCAACATCAATTGACACTTCTTATGTAGGTCTGAAAACATATTATACTCGTACAAAACAATACTATGCAGATAAAAAGAAAGGACCGGGACATCACTTGCCATCTCACCAACACTCGCACAAGTGTCATAGACCTCTCAATTTCCTGCAATCGGAAGTCTTCTGCTCTAGATTCCGTAAAAAAATATGGTATTCTTCTTCGATGACCTTACTTATCGAACCTTGGCCTCCATCAGCCCTCGCCTCCAACTCCTTCTGTCCACCGCTATGGTTTTCCAGTCTATCACCTGCAGTAGCTGGTTTTTGTCCTTCCTCACCTAATCCAATAAATATGGTCAGCCATAGCAATTCTAAAATATATCGAAAAATACCCTAGAACGCTTGAACTCCTAATGCACAATATTATAAAAGCTTCTCATCTACAAGTGCCGTCTTAAAAGTTTCTTGAAGCTAGGATTTAGGAACTCCTCTTGTCTATCCCTGTAGGCTTACATTTACTTGATTCTTGGCTCTATCAAGTATCAACCCCTGTCAACCTTATCCGTGCTTCGTCTTTCTTCATCAATCCCTCATATTATCATCCCACCGCAGGTTTATCCACTTCAAACCTTTCTCCAAGTCAGAAGTCAACACTAAATCCAGGACCCAATGGTCCATTCGCTTGAAATGTCTCATCCAACGACATCCCAGGGTCTTAAGTCTTTATAAAGCTTACAAAACGCTTTGCGTTTTCTTGAATCTTCCACTGATAAATTCACGTCCAATATTGAGTTTTTCTCATTTCTTGCAAAGCAAAAATATAAAGAGAGTTATTTTGTGGGGCAAAGTTAAAAATAACAAGAAAAAGTCGTGGGAATCGTTGCCCATATTATTAACTGCACTTTAAATCAAAATATATATAGGCTATTACAAAAAACGAACCTCAGTTGTTCCACATGCATATTATCTCAGTATTAAATCTTTGGATCCGGTTATTCAACAAGATGCTTCACAAAATGTATTACTTTTAACGCAACAGTGTTATTCATAGTCATTACGAGCGTATCTTGTTAATAAATCAATGTGTTTTCAAAGCGTTTTTTAATCAATCAGTATACTTCAATTAAACACAGAATTATCAAAAAGAAATGCAGATTAATTGTAGCTTAGTTTTTAATAGAATCCTATTTACATCGTGAGTGATAAGAGCGGTATTATTTTAAATACGCATCTATGAATAAGAAAAAAATGCTTCTTCCACTTTACTGGCACCGGGTGTGTTCTCTCCCACACTCTAGTTTCGTAAGTCTGAATGAAAATATTGTTATTAATTCTATGTCGTGGTATCGCGGAGTAATTACAAATTAAAAACAGTTTTTTTGAGTTGTGTAGTTTTTGCACGCAGCGTGTGTTTTCATTTTATTTTTGCACTTTTTACGGCACTGAACTTTTGATCTCGTTGCATAATTTCTACAACTCTGATAGTAAATCTCTTTTTATCGTCCATTATGAATCTTAATTGTTTCTCTCCTTAAATTTTAGAACGCGCGAGAACTGCGAAGCGATTTTTCTGTTTCAGTACCACAAGTATAAAACATTTTGTAAATTCCCCTCAATCGTAAAAAAAAAAAATGCAAACAAAATCACTCACTAGTATCGCTATCGTATTTTCCATACGATCGATCGATCGAGGGGAGTTTGCGTAATGTTTCATACTGGGAGTACATATGAAGGGATGAAACGCATTTTCTCGACAAAATGGGAAATTGCGCAACTTCTATATCCGGTACTGAAAATATGTGTGATTGCTTTTCCTGCCAAGAGAAAAAACATTTTGACATAAATTCTTCAATGATATTTTCTGTCAGCCATTGACTCAATCATTTCTTTCGTCTTCTTCTTATGAATGTATATTACTTAAAAATATTAATACTTATTTCAGTTAAGTTTACAATTTTAATCTTAGCTGTAAAGCTACATTCTACATATGACATGACAAACCTGTCCTCCGGAATCTGGATACTGACCAAAAATTACCAAAGCTCTCTGAACATGTTTGAAAGGAAAATCCTCTTTCGTCTTTATGGCCCACTAAAAGACGGGAACATAGTGCGAAAAATATACATCTCTGAAATGTGAAATCATGGCTGACTCCCTTGATGGGATTCCAACCCTAACCCTCTGTTTATTACGCAATCGTTCTACCAACTGAATAGTCTGGATTTCATTATTTATTAGTAGGGAAAAAACTCTTAATTGATTCCGGGTTCATTCTTACTCGTCGTGCAGAAGAAGTGCCTCCTATAGACATTGGCTACGTCACCAACGAAACGTCGAGAATAATGTAAGTTCTCCCATAACGGTTCGTAATTGGCCAGGAAAGTTGATTATGACATGTAAATATTCATTGATTCCTGCACATATTGTTGTTTTGCTCTCAGTAACGAGGTATGAGGCTGGTGATATTTTCATGAGCGGTAAGTGTGGATCTGTGGCGGCTATTGCCCTAGCGGTACCCTGACCTGCGCGGGAACCGTTGTACGCTGAAGGCGCATGCGCCATCATAACCATACCCACCTACTTACTTTGTATCAACCAATAACGTCTCTCGTACAATCCATGAATATTACCCACTGACTTCATCCCTCTTGACTTATAAAGTTATAGGTTGATTTAAGGCTGACCACCCATACCTACAGCAAAAAAAAATTATTCCCTTTGCCAATGTCACTCCTTTTTCAGGGAAGGTCGGCAAGAGTTGCAGAACTTATGTTCATTTGAGATTGTGTTTTTATATTGTAAGTCCACATGCGGCATGTTTAAGCGCGAATTTATACACGTGTCTGCTTGCATTTATGTAGTATGAATTTCAAATGTGATATGTCTTTACAACTTGCATTATAGATTATAGACTTCAGGCAAATGCATTTTGTTGTTAAAAAAAATAATATATTCACCATACTTGTTTTTAAAGGTGTACTTACGTTGATACACCAACGTCACTGAAATAAAGGAATGCTGTTGAAAAGGTGGCAAGAGTTGCAGGGTCTAATTTGATTATTTGCCTGTGCTTGCTTGTAAAATGCCCATGAACAGTGAAATAATAACAATAATTATATAAGGATGATTTATTTGGTGAGCGCTGTTTTTGTCTGGAGCGCTCTGCGAGCTTGGTCGTCGCTATAGAAAGCACCAATTCTCAAACAAGACCTAGTTGCTGTTAGTCTGGATGGACCTTTGGTTACCGGTCTTGTTAAAGGCATATGAATTTTTCAACCCAGCGAAGAGCATATTTGAAAATATAAATCGTATATTTTTTGCGCTCCGCCGGGATTCGAACCCACAATATTCCATTTATGAGTCTGAAGCGTTACTACTAGACTACGGACCGGTCCCTTAGCAGCCTTTAACGAGCTTGCTCATCTCCTGGCAACGTCATTTTTTTTAAGGAAGACCAAGTTACAGAAAAGCAAGATTAACCTGGATAAGTAGGTTTTTATGAACTTTATAAAGATTGATGTTATTTTCCCCGCATCGGAGAGTATTTTTGAATATAAAATGATGCTGCTTTGTGAATCGCTTGGAATTAAACCTTAATCTCTCCGATTCGCAAAGAAGTAGCATTGGCCGGTCTTGGTCTGGTGGTTATCGTTTCGGATTACTGATCAAAAGGTACCCGGTTCGAATCCTTTAAAAATATTATTGATTTTGAAACATCGAATTGGGAAATCGCTTCTGACATCGGTCAAAGTCAAAGGCAGGCCTACCGAGATGAACTATTGAGCCATGGATTGGACAGTTAAATGATTATTTAACTGGAAAAATACGCTGCCTTTTAGAACTTTTAAATTTTCGCTGGTCACAAACTGTCAAAGCAGAACACTGTAGAGGGGAAGTGGTCACCCCTATGTTCAGCAGTGGGCCAGCAAAGGGTGAGATGATAAAAATTATGATGATATTGTTACAAACTATGAGTTTGTGTGTACATGTACCTAGGCACGTAGTTCGCCGGTGTGCATAACTGAAGTAGTGTCAAACAGCTAGTTTTTTTTTTTTTTTTTTTAAATAGATTTGTGGAAAGGAATGCAATCCACGAAACTATTTTGCCTGGCCAGTTGTCTTCATGCGAAAGCAGAAGCTTGTGTGCATGCAACGGCATCTGTTGAACCAGGGTCGAAGTTATGGTCAAGTGGGCTAGACGCAAGATTCGAACCAACGTTATCCGGTTCCAAATACCGCGCCACTATCACTCGGCTATAACACCAACTAAATTATAACTTGTATAATTAAAACTAGTATAATGATGAAATGGATGGTGGTAGACTGCTCTGGTATGATCTATTATGGGAGTGTTGGTACGTGAGCCTAAGCACGATGGGTGTGTGTGTGGAAAAATCCACTATAGAAGAATCTGGAATACACGAGAAATGTCCATATGAGCGGTATTAATATGAGCCGCAATTTTGTGGGTAGTCAGAGTCGCTTGAAACATTGTGACGCGAAGTCGATAAAGCTAGGGCAAGTAAAGTATTCAGTACATTGTAAGCCGTTATTGTGCAAAATAAATCTTGTTAAATAAATAAATTGCAGTTTAGTTAAAACGAACCCCAGTAAAATCTTAGCAATATGTTGACACATATAAACACATTTATTTATAATTCTTCTCAATAGCTTTAATACAAAAATATAAAAAGAAACACAACAGCACCTGTAGTAATTAATATAGTTCACATATAATATATTTTCTGTGCCAACGCGATCAAGGGGAATTCACGAAATGTTTTAATTACTTGGTGTACTGATCAATACTGCTATTAAAAAAATCTAAATGGAAAATATTCAAGACGAAACAGTCTGTATTTTACAAGAAGAATAAAAACGGAACAAATTATCATTCAGGGACCGTTTAAAAATTTCACGTCTCTCTTATCTGAAGGTGGAAAAAAATACCCTTTCTCACGATGTAACGTTCCTGCTACGAGTAGGTAGGTGCAAAGCTCACAAAATACAAGATACCAAAATGGCGGGCTTTCCGAGGCGGGCACGTCTGATGAACGATAGCGTTCAGCTTATTTTCTTAGCGTTTCATGTTTTATATTTTTTCAGCATTTTTAAAAGCCTGTACTCCGAGTATAAAGCATTACGTCAACTCTCTCAATTGCCTACATATAAAAATGTATAAAATATAAAACAGCGCCCCTATTAGGTGATTAAATTTTCATACACTTTTTCTATTTACGCGATCGAGGGAAGCTTACGCAATGCTTTACACTTGGGGTGGTGTTATTTTAAAACAGCGAAAAAGGCAAATTACGTGACGATTTTAAGTGATGTATTTTTTTTCTTTGTGACTTTGACAAATTATTTTGTGTCCGAAATTAAGTCTACATTTATTTTTTTGAAGGAAAATGTAATTAGCTGAAAGCGGGGTTGCATATTTTTCGGGATGAATCAATTAATCTTGGTAATCTGATACAGCACTTTATCTGAGTTGCTGAGATTTTTTGATTAAAAATTTCTTTTAAATTTATTACAGCTTTATGTACCTATTATGTGTAGCATTGGCGTGTGTACTAACTAATTTATTTTCTCACGTTAAGTGACCTTACGCAAACACCCTCAGATTTTGAAAATATGTATTCCAAAAAAAAAGGTTTTCTCTGTTCCTGAAAGTAAGTTCATATTTCTCAAATACTCAAAAAGGGCAAACAGCTTTCTTGAAAAAAATCTACATAAAAGTAAATCCATGTGGAATGTTTCGGAGCATTAATTTTTTTTTATCGCGTAGAGCACTTGGCATTTTTTTGTCCTTCCCCAACACGTCGAGATCGATCTCTAGGGGGTAATTTCGACCACTTTAGATATGACTATGTCTCAAGTATAAAAATTGCGTTAACTCCCCTAGATCGCGTGAATAGAAAAATGTATGCAAGATATAACAGCTTCAGTGAGACGTTTTTCTACTTACACGGTCGAGGGAGTTTGAGTAATTTTCATACTTGAGGTGTTGGGATCCAATTTTGATAGCACCCTTAGCGGGAGGATTTTATATTATATGCATCTATCTCCCTTCCTCACTTGCCGACTTTCAATGCATCAATTTTCCTTCCTCGAAAAAATCGCTCAGTGACTCTAAAACTGACGCTAGGGGCGCTATCAAAATTGTACCCCTGCTCTAGTGTCTGAAGATATCGAGAATAAAGTCCAATGTGGTAAAAAAAACCATCAAATCCATCAGTAAATAAATATGTACATATTGTTACGAACGTATGAGTTCGTGTGGACGTGAGCCTAGCCACGCTGATTGGTGTGTGTGATGTCTCTTGTACAGTGTCTAACACTTGGTATAGTGTGAAACCATGCTCTTGACTTCGAGTCTAGTATAATCGATTACGGAAGTATCTACCAAGATTCTGTGGGACAGACAGAGCCGCTTTGATCATTGTAACGCGAAAATCTGTAGACAGAAGGTGAAGAGTGCACGATACATTGTGACCTATATTGTGAAAAATACATATTTTGAAATAAATTTATTAAAAAGAACCCCAAGTCATATCATAACAATATTTAAAATAACACTTCAAAATTATAATGAGCCATCTTAATTTTTTAATGGACGTAACGCAATCTTTTGATCGATACCATCTGCTTACAAATTCCGGCAACCAGTGACGTGCTCCGTGTAGAGACACAAACACCAACCACGCTCGCCCCACTGAACCAATAGCGATAAATAATTAGAGCAACTTCCTCGCGACACCATCTGTCTGTGAGCTTTTTTTTCGGCACGCATTTTATTTTCGCCGGCCGTCCTATATATTTCGCGTCCCGCGTGGAAATTGCTTTGGCCGCGGGCCAGCCAGGGTCTGTCGTATGATCTAATCTGCCCAAATGGATTAACCTAAATTTGTCATTTTTCAAATAAGTTTTTGTAAAGTGCTTGTGTAACTATCGTGTACATCCGGTGTCAGCGTTAACATGAATACACGAGTCCAGTGAGAAGTACACGAGAAATATGGGATTAACATTGGATTATTATATTTCTTCCTGACTGCTTTATCCGATCGATAGCTCAGTTGGTAGATCGCTTGCGTTTAATGCCGGAGAGCTAGGGTTTGGTTTTCACACCCAGAAAGGGTGTATAATAAATAATTTCCCGTTTCCGTGCTTATTTCGAAACCAGAATCAAAATACTGGCATAGCTTACTCAGCCTTCACAAAAATTAGAACCTGACCTTCGAGGAACCTCCAATTTTAGTGAAGGGATTGGCGTAAGACTAGTCCCATTACCTGTGAAAATAAATAGGTTCCTATCTCCACATGCGACAATAAGTTGCACTATGAAGCGTAGTTGGGATCTTATCTCAAATTGAAAAATAATTACATGAAAAAATAAGTCTTGAAATATGATGCTTAGGATTGTTTGTAATACTTGTCCATGTAATATCTACCTAATTGTGAATTAGTGGTCCGTTTTATAACTTAATCCTTAGGGCGACCGCTTTAACATGGAAGATAACATGACTTCTGAATCTCTTTACTTTCAGAAATGTCTTTCCCTTTTCGTGTTTTTCTAGACTTGAGAAGTGCCATAACTTACTTTCTTCGCGTTCCTTTGGGAGTATGAAGAACCCTCTCCTCCAATAATGTGATTGGTTGAGAGAAAGGTTGCCCAGCTTAACCTGAAAGTCAAATGTTCTACTTGGGAATGCTGCACCTACTGGGATGAAGTGGTATTGGTAATACACCAAGTGCAACTTGGTTATAAGAAGATATACTCACGTATTTTTTAAAACAAATAATATATTTTTCTGGCCTAACGCATACACATTCGTGACAGCTACAATAAAATGTACATCATTCAGTTTCCTTCTTTTTCCTCAAAAAAAGTAATGTGGTTTCACATGGTCGGGTTGCTAGGGAATACGCAAACAAATATCTTGCTATTTACTGCTCGACCAGTCCGTAGTGGCTAGCGCAGTGGAAGGTCGTGCGTTCGAATCCCGACCGAGCACAAAAAAATTACCATTTATATTTTCAAATCTGCTCTTCGCTGGGTTGAAAAATTCATATACCAAAGACCATTAGGCAATTAGCGCTTTCTATAGCGATGAACAAGCTCGCCGAGGGCTCTTGAGGTGTGATTCAGACAAAAAAAGCGCTCACCAAATAAATAATCCTAATATTATTATTATTTAGTATTTAAGGATTAAGGACCATGGTTACATACACGTGTGATGCTTGCCCACCAAAAAATATAATCTAAATCCATATTTGTGTTGAGTCTATTGAAATGGGCGAAATAAAATCCTAGAATTATATTTCTAGATTTGAATAATTCTTGTTGTTTTTTCTTCTCCCCTATTCTTTGTTACCACAACCAACACGTCTGATTATTATCAACATTATTATCTAGATCCCAGATATCTTCACAAAACCTTTTTTACATTCCACAGTAAATTCTCATCTCGATCCAATTATTGCCGTAATACATTACATTTTTCCTCGGGCGCGCTGCCCAGGGAGGTATCTTCATATCTGGGCTTATAACATCAACAAGAAGATTCGCCCCTCGGGGCTGTATGCTCGCCGGGCCGTAGAGACATCTTGCTGGATTCTCGCGCGTAATAATATTATTTTATATTACCTGCGTGATATTATCGTGGTGTGGCAAGGCTTTATTGCCATTACATACTAACCGCCCCTGGCCAAACAGGGAATATCATTTTTGAAGTATATTTTTTTTAGATTATCCATTGTTTCGAGTCAGATGAAAGTATGATAACACACGTTTTACTTTGTGACTTACTTGTACGAAATTCTGTTTTCCTTGACTTATAAGTTGGTATGCGCCTGACCACCTAAATCTAAATAATCTAAATCTAAGTGGCAAAGATATATGTATAATTTGAGATTCATATTAAATGCATTCCCACAAGCAGACACGCATAATTTCGCGCTCACAGATGCCGGATGTGGACCTACAATATAAAAAAAACCCAATCTCAAATGAACATAAGTCCTGCAACTGCCGACCTTCCCTGAAACAGGGGTGATATTGGCAAAGTGAACCATTTTTTTACAGTATGGGTGGTCAGCCTCATACCAACCTATAAGTCAAGGAATACAAGCAATTAATTAAATTTGAATTACGCCTGACCACCCATACTGTAAAAAAGATCCACTTTGCCAATGTCACCCCTGTTTCAGGGAAGGTAGGCAAAAGTTGCAGGGCTTGTGTTCATTTAGGGTTTGTATTTTAATTTGTTAATACATATACAGCATTTGTAAGCTCGAACTTACAAGTGTTTGTGGACATGAGTTTTGAATGTTAATATATCTTTGCAAGTTGCAACTTTAGATTATAGATTATACACCGAGAACCTAGTCCGGTCGATGTCTCAGTTGGTAGAGTGCGTGTATTCCATGCCCAGAGCCTGAGTTCGATTCCCAGCGAGCGTGTCTGAATGATTTCCCGTTTCAGTGTTTATTTCAAACCCAAAATAAAATACTGGCAAGGTTGGCTCAGGAAACCCTCACCTCAACTGTAGTGGTTTGCGTAAGGCCGGTCCCCTTACCTGTAAAAATAAATAGGTTTCAATCGCCGCATGCGATCCCTTCGGGGAAAACGCGGCAAGGAGTTACACTATATGTGTAGCTTAGTAGCGATCGCTCTAAGAAAATATTGATTGTTCTCAAAGAGCAGAGAGAATTTTGATACACAAAGGTTGGAAGGTCAGAGATCTTTAGGTATTCGTAATTTTCATCTTCGTGGAAATTTAGATAATACTGCGTTGGAGATCATGGACCTTTATTACAGGATCTTTTGAAGAGTTTTATTTAATCCAATGATGACGTCCAACACTTCTGTACTCTTGCTAAACTCACTGCTTCAGTTTTGTCATCAAAGATATCCAGACTTAAATCCTGTCGCTCCATCAATCTTTATTGTATTACAAAATACTAAAGCCTATATTTATTATTCCTTTGGGCTTAGAACATTTCAAAGGAGATTTATTTTTTTACTTTCAATGTGCATCAGAAGCGCTATCCTGCTAATTTTCTTACACTTTGGATATCAATCCAAGTCGGACCTTGCTAGCGCTTGCGAAAGAACACCATAGATAACAAAATCACAGAACACCTTACATTTGGACACGAATCGCTATCTCGTCGCCTTAAGGTTGAAAGGAATTTAGCAGAATAGCGTTTCAGGAGTAGGTCCCTTGTACGGTTAAAAGAGTATTATTATCTGACATAGATTCATCCGAGGGATTTTAGAGTCGCGTCGGTAAACCTACACACTCGTACATCTTGAGGGCAGTCATTTCATTTTCAAATCACGTTTTAGTGTCCACCCTTCCATGCTATAAAGTAAAATTGAAAAGCATTTGAAAATCCAGCGTATTCCTATGATAGATTTCGATTCGTTCGTTCCAGTTTTTCATGTCTTGATCGTAGATCAACCGATATGCTTCCTTGAGTTCCATTATAGAACGACACAGTGACAAAACGACACAAGACAGAATAACACATGATACTGTATATGCCCGACTCCTTTATCAGACCCTGGTCGCATAAGATTTTTAATGTCACCTCGAGCCGACCAATGTTATTCGCAATTCATTTGTTTCGCGAGCGCACACGCTCATAAACGAATTGATGTCGTCCTCGCCCTCCTCACCACTTCTGGATATATTTATTACCAGAATGAATGGGCTGATGCCTGAATGGAACGTTCTGCTACAAAGACGAATACCAATATAATATTGTACAAAATATTGATACATATTACTCTTGTTACATCCTTTTGTCAACATTATAACTACGAGTATATGGTCGAACTGTCATGTTGTCTTGTTAATGTTGTTTTCAATAAATAAATAAATGACTGAACGACACAATATGACAGAACGACACAGTGGCAAAGCGACACATGTCAGAACGACACATGCAAGAACGACACATGATATAACATCACAATGACAGTACATCACATGACAAAACATCACTGTGACAAAATATCACAAGAAAGTTGTTCTGTCATGTGATGTTCTGTCATCTGTCGTTCTATCATGTGTCGTTTCGTCACTATGCCGTTCTGTCCTGTTACCGTTTCCTTGTAATCCGATAAATGCTCTGATAATTTGCCAGCCTGTTGGAGGGTAATGTCTCCATCATGCGACATGTCATATGCCGGATGGAGTACCACCAGGAGTGCCAAGAATTTTTGTGGAGTCGGTAAATAAGCCGACAATTAATGCCCGGCTGGTGGCTGCTGCTATTTTAAACGGTGATGTCGTCCACATAATAAAAGTTGATTGAAATATTCAGTTCAGCCACACTGGTGACATAATAAACTTAAACGGTCAGTAAAAATATTCCTCTTCATCTTTAGGCGCCCTTTGATGAAAATTGATGGTTAACACTTCGGAAAAAACGAGTCTCATTTGAAGACTACAGGGAAGAACAAGGAATGTCAGTTGAAGAACATTTTGAGTAAATCAAAATTATAAATTTGAAAGTCTGTATTTCTCATATTTTTTTATTTTTTTTAAGAAATACTGTGCGGCAGACTCCCTATATTCTAAAGACTCTAGGGGTCTATGACACTTGTTGTAGTGCCGCAGAGGTGTACGAGCTTGGTCGTCTTACTTCCCTATGACCTTTGGGATCTGTGATTACAAATGTCTCCTCTGAGTTAGAAGTTGATTTACTTTGATCGAATTCAGATTAGATTTACGGTCGTTCGACGTATTTGTAGAATTACTTCAAATAAAAATAAAACCTGATGTGTATACGAACCGAATGGGACGGAAAGGATGATCCTTACCGAACAAGGATGTGTCTCCTGATGTGGGATAAGAAGCCAATGAAACGTCGAGAACACTGAAATTCTCTAACTAAAGGTTCGTATAAATATCCGGTTATTTATTTTATTGTAAGTAATTTTACAAATTTGATTTACTTTGTCAGAATCTATTCTTCATTGGACTAGTAATAAATAACGGCATATTTTTTCTTTCTTAGAAGATGTTGATAAGACATTTGGATAGCTTGGCCAATTACCTAGATTCAGAGGCATTGATGACTAGTTTTTAAAAACATAATCCCGTGTAATCTTTCAAAAAATAAATTACACCAGAACCTTCTATGAACTTTGTTGATGTGTTATATTATTTCATTTTTAAATCATTCTCCCTGTATAAAATATATTTCTGTAGTTTTTTATTACGACCTGTGTTACTAGGGGAGTGATATTATTTCTGTTATTGGTATTTCATTAAATATTCAAAATAAAAACGAGAACATTTCTCGGACTGAGCCGGGATTTGCCTGAGATTCCAGTCTTTGACGAGGCATTTCAAATTAAATAAATATTTGCCCTGGCCCTTTGTAATATTATATTTTACAGATACTTTTATTTTTTCCAGAGTGGGGATGGGGTGTTTACCGTTTATCTTCCCATCCCAACTCTACTTCAAAGAAATATTTATAATTGTGTTTGTAAAAAATATTATTCCTTGTTGTAATATATAAATATCCATGAAACTCCGATCATGTGTTGTTACGAAGGTTCTTTAATATCAAAGATTTTAATTTTATTTTGATTAAAATAATGACATCATTTGTCGAAATATATGCCTTGATCTGCTCCTACGCCTTTCCTTACATGGTGCGGAGAGCTGGACACTAAAAATACTATTGAGAACTAGATAAAAGTGGGTCTACTGCAGAATATTATTAATATCTAGGAAGGATTACGTAACAAACGAAGACGTCCACAATCGGTTAAATTTCAGAGCTGAATTACTCCTCCATGAAAAATTATAATAAGCATATTGTTTTGGTCATGTGATGAGAAGCAAGTACTAAAGACTCAGTCTTATCATTCATGTAAAATTGAGGGACCACCGTAATCTTTATGTTGAAAAGTTCCATATCGTAAGAGAAAGTCATCAGTTCAAGGCGGTCACCAAGGTATCAGATTGAGAAGAAAAATGTAAAAAAATGTCGGAAAAAATGACTAGCTTATCGAACTAGGTCGTCCACTGCTGTCAAAAAAATTATCCATTGCAAAAAGATGAGCTAATGCTGTAATTATCTGTTGTTAACCTCCTTGTGTGTGTATAATTAATTGCGCCTTCATGATTGGCACCCTCCAAGGAAATAACTTAATCATTTAGAACTCTGCAGCAGTTTATGGATGCCGCTTGTTCTTCTCAACTGAAGAGGATTGTGGCCAACAGAAAAGTGTTTATCATCACGATTAGGCACTGCTTTTACATAACTATGATGATTATGAATGGAAATAATACTGTTTTTTATGTAGTCCATTTCCCTGAGCTCTGATATTGGCATTTTATTATCGTGCAGGTAGACATTAGAGAGTAAAAACTTGATGAAGCTTGCTCCATAAATTCACCTTGGTGACGTCACACAAAGGGCGACTGGAAAATGTCATTTTTCACTCTCGTCCCGTTCCTTTGAGTCTGCCAGTATGAAAAATCTATTTGAGGGGTGCCGCAGTTGCGTAGTGAAGTCTTACAGACGTATCTCGGCGGGCGATAGAATGTAAAAAAAAGATTTAAAAATGCTGGTGAGAAATTTACAAGGTTTACAAAAACTGGTAATATCTGTGATGTAACTCTAAAAAATACCAATGGAAATACAGTAAGAGACACTCCCATAGAACTTCAAAAAATCCAATATTTGGATACGCTGAGAAATAGGATGTTTTACGTCTGTAGAATTACTACTATACACATTGCTATACAGAATAACATAGTGAAGTATACTAGGCAGGAAAGATGATTCTGGAGGCACTAAATATGTTGAGAGAATAGAACTAGCTAAAAATAAATAAAACGCAATGGGTGAGATATACGAGCTTATCGGGTCTTTTTTTGTTGATTACGTATCGATGTTAAAGGTCAAAGGTGGAATCAGATCACAATTCCTTGATTTCATATTATGGCCTCAAGAATACTAACGAAAAGATAAGTGAGAAAAGGGAGTCTTTATGACAGGATCAACCTATCTAAAAACATTGCCTCAAACACAAAATCAGTGTCTCAAAACAAAGCCAATGAAACACACAATGCAATTCTATTTAGCTAATAGCCCTGCTACAAAGGATTAGGATGTCAACCGCCACATCACCAACACCTCTGCGGCATTACAATAAGTGCCGTAGACCCCTAGAATATCTGAAATCTAGGGAGTCTAAACGTCGAAAAAAATATCAATAATAGAAATAACGACAAGAATAAGGATATGTTGTTTCAATAAAAGCTCAGCGTCTTTACACTGAAAGTGAAAGACAAACTTCCAGAACCTTTTTTTCACTTTAAATCCAATGAAATAAGTTATTGCTGAAGCAAAACGCCATAAGAGATACGTCCGTCGCCAGTTTGTGCCTGTACAGTCGTTTCCGCTCACTACGTTTGACTTTGAGGGACGCCGAATAAATTGGCGACATCTTAGCGGATTCATAACGCTCGATAAAGTTGGGGTTTCATCTCGCATTGCGACAAAAGGCGAATGCTTACTCTGAGATATTCCCAATTTGGAGGAAAGATTGACTAACGCAGGGGAAAACCAAATACCTGTGAAATATTTATTGAAAGAAAAAATCTGCTCTGCAATAGACACACCCTTTTATATAAAAGAACGTTCTTTTCTATTTCATTGCGTTCATTTTTAGTTCAGGATTTATATAAATACCTTCCGATTCAAAAACGAGAGTGCCCTGCTGTTCTTGGAGTCTACTCCTGAGAGATGGATGCTCAGCTATCCCTCTATCGTTTGGGAAGTCTTCCAGAGGGTATGTTTGTTACCTGTGTATGTTTTTTTCTATCTGAACTAGCTCTCTCTAGCCATTTGTTTTTTCTTCTAATCATTATTAGCTTGGAAACTTTTCAAAGAACGCACGCGTTTGCAGGCTACACTTGCTCAGTAAGTTCTGTCATTTAGACTTTTCTTGGGATAAAATCAAAATTAAAAATCTTTTGGTGGTTTCCTCAAGCCTTCCTAAATCATTGATTATGACCATCATATTAGTTCATCAGCATTTAAAGAGACGATTTCTTGTTCCCAAGACAAGAGGGTGCCCTGGCTAGTTGTAACTGGTTAGTTGCTTATACCAACAACTGAAAGATCAAATGAAGAAACTGTTGGTATAATAAAATAAGAACGAGGAATTTGTCAATCGATAAGGAGTGGGAAATACGTATTTGCTTGCCGACGCAGGATATCTATTCCTTAATATGTAGATCTAACCAGATCGAGATCTTAGAAGTGTATCCGCCGCTAAGTTCCATTCTTAGTTACGAAACTTTATAAATAACCATTTCGTTAATTCTGTAGGAAGAAGGCAGGGGAAATAGTAAGTTAACCGTGAACATAAATAGATGAAAGTGTAATAAATAAGATAGATGGATGACATCTGGCTGGTCCACTTAAAGGTGTCAGGAGAGATCTTTCGTTCAGGTCGGCGTTGGCGAGGCAGGGGGAGGTGGGGGTGACCCCCCAATGATATATCTGCAACTTGGAGTGAATTATGGCTGGGACACAAACCTCCTATACCTCCTATACGTCTGTAGTCACAGAAAGGTGGGTGGGTTATGGTTACGTAATGCCAAACTAGTACAACTGCCTGATGCGGACTTCTAATGAGCTCAATTTTATTTCCTGTAAAAGTAATAACGGGAAAAGACTTGTTTGAATTACTCAAATATTGATTCCGTCTCTTAAATCTTAGCCTATAGATATTCCACTATTTGTGGTCGGTACTTTTCCATAATCTTTCTTTCCTGTCCTTCAATATAAAAACTGTTTTTGTTTTCACAATTTTCATGTGTTTTCGATAATCGAATTCTAGTACAGCTTAGGCTTACACGGCCAGTGATTTGCACTTGAACTGGAGCTCCTGGGCGTTTCGCACATATCTTCTATGGACTTTTCAGCGCTGTGATGATGATTTAACTATTTGAGCAGTTTACATGGACGAAACGTCCGGAAGTTCCAGCTTCGGTGGACCACGGTAACATATCCTAGAAAACAACGAAACGTTCGGAAGCTCCAGCTCCGATAGCCCACGATAACAGATCCCAGAAAATATATCTCAAGTGTTAAATTCATTTGATCTGTTCTTCCACGTCTTCTTCACATCATTTTTTGATTTGTATTTTTCGTGATGAAATGGCTTTAAACCATTTGATTTAAATAATAAGAATCTGAAAATCAAACTGGCCATTAATATGTTGCTTGTGACCCAGAAAAAGAGTGGAAAAAGCGATTGTTGCGATGACGTATGGGGATTGCAGAACGTAGAGTCGGTCTTCTTCATTTGCTTTTGCAAGACCACATCCGGACAAGGACGGAAGGGCCAGTTAGCATATGGCTTGAAATGGGTCAGGAGAACACTATTCCACGAAATAGGTACGATTACTCGTCTCTGAGTCGTCTCATAAGGAATCAACAAGAAATCGAATTCTATAACGGTGTCTCTACGCAACTTCGTTACTCTTTACTCCTTTCTTGACCACTATTTATATCATGCTTAATGCAGCCTGTTCTTTAATGGCACTTTTTATATTCGGACCTTTTATATTCTATCTCATTCCTAGACTTCCCCTTCGTTAGAGATGTTTCAGGTATCTATAAAGAATGGACTTTTAACGACTTATAAAAATATAAAACGAATAGAATTACAAAGGTATGACTGAGAAAAGAATGAATGGATGAAATAAGCGAAGCTGCAATTTTCTAGAATCTGCAGAATGAGAAAAATAGAAGACAGCAATGCATGCCGAGAAGATGAAAAAGGTGTGCAAGGACAAAACAAATTGGAAACCCATTTGCTGAAGTACTGGCCAACCCTAGTGGAATGATGGCTGGATGCAGTAACACTACTGTAACTGTTAATCTGTCGCCATTCCGCTAGGGGTGGCCAGAGCCTCTGCAGAGTTGCCTCCATTTTTTCCTAACCTGACATACCCCTATCAATTTTTTCACATCCATCACCTTTTTCATGCATTTTCTTTTACGCTCACTTTGTATATCCCATTCTTTCACAATCTCCTCAATCTGATCACTCCATACTTTTCTCGGTCGTCCCTTCCCTCTTTTTCCTTTCACACTTTCTTTGTAACACTAAATTAAATATATTAAGAATATGGGTGGTTCTTAAAAAATAATGACCAAGGAAATCACGGAAATAATGACCAACAAAAATAATGACCAAGGAAATCAAGGCAATCACAAGGAGACCACAAAGAAATCGATCAGAATCAAATTCAACATGTCAGCACGTGGGACTTAAATTCCACGCTCACGTTCCCGTTGTCAACAGCTCCAAAGGCGGAAATCCAGTGAACGAAATCCCAGAGGAAAAATGTCGTTCATTCGTCAGACGTGTGAGAGAAATGGCGACGCACACCTACCCGCTTTCTCACTTCCTTGTCTGATTTATCCAAGTCTCGAAGTTGACTCGCATTTATCTGTTCCTGATGGAAAAGTTTATCATTTGTGTATAGGCTTATAAAGAAGCTAAGATCGATGGTGCTGTGTAAGGAGAAGATTCTGGAACAAATCATTATTTCAATCAATCGTATTCATATTTCATTGTAATAATGAGGTACCTACTTCAATGAATTAAACTCGATCGGTTCACTTTGCTAACGTCCCGCCTGTTTCACGGAAGGTCGACAAGAGTTCAAGGGTTTATGTTGATTTGAGATGCGGGATTTCTTTTGTAAATACACATGCGGCATGAGCAAGTCCGAACTCATAAGTGTCTGCTTGTGGACATACTAATATTAAATGTTAACTTAACTTTGCAACTTACATTCTTGATTAATGACGATTGTGGATTCACAGAACCTTACATGAAAAATTTCAGTTCAGCGTTTTTCAACACTTTCGGTGTTATTTACAAACAGCAAATCCATGGCTCAACCGCCACGTCACGTGAATTTTTCATGCAAACAACTGATGATCCATGGATTAGTTGTGGATCAAGTGTGTTGTAAATAGTCCTGTAGGACTTAACAACATAATGCTGCAAGGCTGACCCCCTTTTTAAGATACTTGAAACTCCATTACCAATTTTATATGCTATCGATAGTGTTGGACCGACGATCCTCATTCTCTCGAATAGCCACTATGCCATAAAAAGCCACCATCTTGTGCCTTCAATTAGCAATCCCTACTTTCATTGCGGACTTTAAAAGTTATCACGGCACATTATGCAGTAGGTATGGTTCCATTTACTCATGAAGCCATTACCGCTACACATCCACCATTAGTGACTGGGAGTACCTGCCTACATTTTCCTTTGTCGGTGCTCGCCTACGTTTGATCTTTGTAGGCTCTGACTCTCTGTGATGATATTTTGTATGGTATATAATAACTGCGGGAGAACCTCGATCAGCGCATGTCTCAGCTTTCGTATTTCTTTCTTGAATAAAATCACAGTCTCTTACATATATAATATATGTGTAGACTGTATCAGGCTTATTTATTTAAAATACAAATGATAATGGAACCCCGTTTTTGTGTGGTTGTCAAGGGCCCTCTCCAATTACGGATAATACTTTAAAAAGGCGTGTCGTAGAGTGTTAATAAATAATAATACGAAATACACCTACAGATTTGGAGTTCTTGACTCCGGTTGCTCGAGTACTTATAACGACTATAACCCGTTCTGGAAAGTGGTGCCGACAGGTTGACGCAGCCTCGCTGTCAAATGCGCACTAATTTTGGGGATCGTTCTTCCCGGATTGCGAGTCCGATAGAGGGCAACAGACTGCCACCCGGAGTGCGGGTTTTGGAATCTGTTGCCATTGTTAAGGGAGCACTGAAACGACAAATATCCCATTCGTGATAGGGAGACCTTTGACACATCATACATACGCAAAAACGGCGCTCTTTTATCACGTAGAAAATGAAAAATAAATTAATCATTCTCATATTGTTCCTTGACTCATAGATTGGTATGCGGCTGACCACCCATACTGTAAAAAATGGTTCACTTTGCCAATGTCACGTCTGTTTCAGGGAAGGACGGCAAGAGTTGCAGGGCTTATGTTCATTTGAGATTGGGGTTTTATAATGTAGGTCCACATGCGGCATGTGTTAGCGCGAAATTATACATGTCTGCTTGTGGGAATGCATTTAATATAAATCTTAAATGAAATATATCCTTGCAGCTTAGATTAGATTAGATTAGATATATGTATTTATGTATAGGTAACCCTTTGGTTTTCGTATGACATGAGTGCCATTTTTGTGGATCATATTTTTACGAATACGAAGGTTTCATTATATTGTGGACGTTTCTTGTATCAAAATCTGCTGGGAATCGAGTTACATTGTGTTGGGAAACTCCTAAAAAACAATGACCTTTTGGTGAAAAGCGTTTTAGGGACTGCGGAGGTGGACAAATTTGTAACACAATAAAACTGATATATTTTCGTAACATAAAAGAGGGCACTATAATACTCGCAGCTCGTCGTGTTTGTATTATTGTTGGTCATATTATTTAAGTAACACAGATTTCATAATTTCTACATTAGGTAAGGAAAATTACTATTGACCAAGTTAACAAGCATGTAAAAACATCGATCTTAATTGCCTGTTTACTTTTTTATCAAACTTACTTTCTTTTAAACTTGAAAAATTGTGTGGCGTTTTTTTAACATATTTTTTAAGGATCTAAAAATATTTTTTTTCCCAATTTCAATATAAGTATATCAAATGTATCCATCAGTTACTGCTGCAGGTTTTAAAATGATAAAGCTTTTTTTGAGTAGTCTACGATATGTCATATATTGTATCCTCCACTCAGGAGATACCGTGCACAATTAGCAGTGAAACGTCAGGACTAAGTACAAATTCTTGGACAATGGTCAGAAAGTCCAAGGAGAAAATTCAATTCTCAATCAGTTGCTGTTTAATTCTGCCACCTACCTACTCTACCACAATGTCCTCAATCATGACCGCTAATCTGAACAGAATTGAGACTCAACCAAAACGGTCTTAAAAATTGTCATTCATCATCATTCCTTGACTTATAGGTTGGTATGAGGCTGACCACCCATACTGTAAAAAATGGTTCACTCTGCCAATGTCACCCCTGTTTCAGGGAATGTCGGCAAGAGTTGCAGGGCTTATGTTCATTTGAGGTTTGGATTTTATTTGTAAGTACACAATCAGCATTTGTAAGCGCGAACTACACGTGTTTGTTTGTGGGCATACATTTGAGAGCTTTGAATGAATATATCCTTGCAACTTAGATTATTATTATTATTATCATCAGATGTCCAAATTTTACAATTCCAACGTAATGAAAACAAATCATCCTTTTCTATTTGTATCTCGCTTTGATAACTCGCACATCTCTCCACACATTGTGTTACATCCACCCGATGAAAACGTGCGTTTTGTATCCAATACCAAATTACTTTCTGCTCGATCGCTTCCCAAATATTCACCAGCAGTAATAATGTACCCCAAGTTAACGTTCAAACTCAACCACAGCGTTTTATCAAATATGTACGGAAATTAAAAGCACTTCCTAGAGGCGCTGTTATAGTTTCATTACATTTTTGGCAAAACGTGATGTTTGAGTTGAACATCAATACTTTGGGTACAGTAACCCTTCACCAGGAAGTCCCACTTTTATGATTGTTTGAATGTTTTGTTCTCTAAGCGGAATCACAAGCACACACACACACACACACACATGCTCACATAACGTCAATAATAACAGCTCTGTTCCATGTTTAGTCGGGATTTCATCAATACGAGTACAGTGTGTTACGATTCTACTTTTACCGCTTTTTACAATCAAATTATGGCGCAGTTAAAATATTTGAGTGAATGTTGCATAAGGCATTTGAATAATGGTCATGCGAGATGACTTCACAGCTGATGAAATGCAATTAAAAGAAAAAAAGTGATGGGTGCGACGTTTATGGTTGTTCGAAATTAGTTTTTTTCTTGTAGCGACCTGACCGTATTACGTCGCATTTTTTGTTGTTCGAAATCGCAGTTTCGTTGGTGTCGTAACTCGTAACCAACGTCCACAGGAGACACCCAGCGGTTCATGGAGATAATGTCTTAAATATCGCCTTATGTATCGATGCAGCGTTTAAAACATGGCGAATGGACTCAGAATGTTTTTTGCAGGGATGTTTCAATTATGAATTTATCTCGGCGGAAAAACGACGCATAATATCGATGTAAGTAGCCTTAGCAAATACACCAACAAATATTTTTTTTTTCTAAGGTTTGTGCATTTACGGAAAGAAAATTCATTTTTAATTTAAATTAAATTAAAACTAAAATATTGGTTCGCCCTAGCAATCCTGCTGTGTGACGCCACTGTTTTTTGTCATTGACAATTAATATGCTGACATCATTATATGTGTTTTCAGGAATTTATAAAAAAAAAAACAAAAGCAATATAAAAGCCATCACAGTCACTGATAGGTTCCGGTCGCACTGAATTTGTAAATGAGTGTCGGAAGTCCTCTCGCCGAGTATCTCTGGTAGCATGTAGGTCCATGAACAAGGAAGCTAATGACCGGCTCACGTCACATGCAGGCGAATGCACCCATCAAACGCGCGCCCAACTGATGTGCATGCACCCAAATGCATTATCATACAACTCCATGCACCGACTCACTTAAATATGCCACTTGAAAACGCACACCAAACCTACGCCAGTTATGGGATTGAGATGCCTTATTTTGACAAGTCCGTAGTCTAGTGGTAACGCTTCGTGGTTGTTGGGTTCAAATCGCGACGGAGCACAACATTTTTATCATTTACCTATACTTTCAAAATAATATGCTCTTCGCTGGGTTGAAAAATTCATATACCTACCTTTCCCAAAGACCGGTCCTCAAAGGTCCTTCCAGCCTTACACAACTCGGTCTTGCTTGAGAATTGGCGCTTTCTATAGCGATAGTCAAGTTAGCAGAGGTTTTATTTTGAACTGTGAAAATTCATATCGATTGAATTCTATTAAACGTCTTTATATGACTTTGAAAATTCTAATAAAACACTTTTATTTTTACAATTACATTAATTTTATTTTAATTAATAATTACCAACGTTTTCGATCATGTTGATCATCCTCTGGTAAGAATAACGAGGCAAGAATATATTATTCTGATGATCCTGTAAAAAATGGTTCACTTTGCCAATGTCACCCCTGATTCAGGGAAAGTTGGCAAGAGTTGCAGGGCTTATGTTCATTTGAGATTGGGGTTTTTATATTGTAGGTCCACATGCAGCATGTGTAAGCGCGAAATTATGCATGTCTGCTTGTGGGAATGCATTTAATATGAATCTCAAATGATACATATATTTGCAGCTTAGATTTAGATTTAGATTTAGATCCTGGGATTACATATGGATTAAATATTTGTGAGTGATAATCTTGTAGGTATGAATATAAGTAGGTATAGTAAAAAAAAGTACACCGCTGAAAAATCTGGCGAGTCTTGAAAATCCAACGTGTGGTATCAAGTATCCTCAGCTGTGTGCTTGTCAGCAATATTGAAAGTGAGGATAAAAAGTGGCCGGTAATCTAATTATAACGTTAATGATTTCTGGAGACAAGCTGTCTGCGATGCGGCAGCAAGATTGGTCGCCATCTGGCGGGCTAAAAATAATAATTAATGGCTTAAACTTGCAGTGACGTCACAGACTCTTGGAGTGTTTGCATTCGCATGACCGAAGTGCAAGAACCAACCCGGATTATAATCTTATTTACATAACCGTACCCCAAGTAGGTATAAAACATTGCGTAAGCTCCCCTCGATCGTGTAAATAGAAGAAAATGTATGAAAAGTTAATCACTGACTAGGGGTGGTGATGTTGTATCTTCCATTTTTTTTTTCTGCTCACACGATCTAGTGGAATAATGGCTTTCTTTGGTCTTGATTTTCAGAATATCTTGATTTCAGTTGCCGCCAGTCGATAGTTCAGTTGGTAGAACGCTTGCGTTCATAGACAGAGGGCTAGGATTCGAACCCCTCGACGGGTTTCAGACATGATTTTCCGCCTCGGGACTTTCTTCAAGTCTAAATTTTACCTTCTCAAGAAATGAGAACTTACTCCGCCAAGAGCAAGAAAACCCCCTCGCCAAATTGAAATTTAAGCGTAAGGCTGGAGCTCTTACATGCGAAAATAAATATATTTCACTCTCTATGTGCGATTCATTGGATAAAACTTGACAAAAAGTTGTACTTCATAAACAGCTTAGTTGAGGCTGTCTTACAAAATAAATGATTTACCTGTTCCATCAGGAACAGATAAATACGAGCCAAGCTCGACTGGGATAAATTTTGATAAGGAATGTATGATTTCTCTAGCATAACATTGAATTTGCGAATACTATCTATAATCTATAATCTAAGTTGCAAGGATATATTCATTTAAAGCTCTCAGATGTATGCCCACAAACCAACAAGTGTAGTTCGCGCTTACATATGCTGAATGTGTACTTACAAATAAAATCCAAACCTCAAATGAACATAAGCCCCACAACTTTTGCCGACCTTCCCTGAAACAGGGGTGACATTGGCAAAGTGAACCATTTTTTACAGTATGGGTGGTCAGCCTCATACCAATTATCGTTTTCGATAATTCGCTGACCATCTTTGTGCTGGACCTTTCCAATCGAACAATAACGCCATCTATAATCTATAATCTAAGCTGCAAACATATGTTAACATTTAAGGCTCATATGAAATGCATGACAGACAGGCACATGTAGGCCCACAGACAGGCACATGTAGGCTCGCGCCTACACATTCTGCATGTGTGCATACAAATAAGCAAAACCTCACATTAACATAAACCTTGCAACTCCTGCCGCCGTTCCCTGAACCGGGGTGGCATTGGCAAAAGTGAACCGTTTTTTACAGCACGGGTGGTCAGCCTCATACCAACCTATCAGTCTCGTGTTATATATTCACGCTAACTATAGTTTTATCTTTGTAGCTATATTCCCTCTTTTTCATACAATGGGTTCCTGGAGATGTTTTTATTTAAAAAAAATTCAAAGAACCTGGGTGTTCACCGCATGTCACTTGCATCTGCCAGCTAGAGCATTGGCTGGCGATAATGATCGCACATTTTGTTCCATATGGGCATCGGAACCGACCAATACAAGCAGGCATGTGGCGCATCACCTGGTCACACTCTGATACTCCGATACGTGGAGCTCTCCGCGCACGCGATCTCTCAGAGACACATCGGGCGTTGTGTACAGTTCATTTGAGACGTCTGAATGATTCTGGTGCTCCTATTGCATGCAATTAGGCCATCAGGAGCGTAAGATGAAACTGCAATGGTCTAGTGGGACAAGATTTTTTCGTTCATCTCAAAACAAAGTTCCTTCTACATTTGTTTTGATGCCTGCTTATCCAAAACCATCTACGGTCTGGTGAGAGATAACAAAATTTGGCATCGCGGTATAACGAATAGCTCTATGTCCTATGACATCTACCGAGAGCTCGATGTGATCAGTTTCATCAAAGTAGGGCGCCTGCTGTGGGCTGATCGCATAATTAGAGTGGACGACGCAAACCTAAAAAAAAAAAACGCCGAAGGAGACTTGGGAGGCCCATCGCAGACATGGGTGAAACGTCCGGAAGCTCCAGATCCTTTAAACCACGACAGCAGATCACGGAAAGCAACTCTCCAGTGTCAAACACCGTGAAAGCCGTAAACTCCTTATTACTTTAGATCTGTTTCTACCAAAATAGACGAAAATATAATATATCTTATTTGTCTAATAGAGTTTTCATTGTTCTCTTCATTGATACTGCGGCTTAATTGAACCGAACCAAATGTATGCCAAGAGCTATTTCCATCCCATGTTTTCGTGTTTTAACAATTTTCACTTCTTGTAGTGCGGATTGCACCACCGCTAACCTCGGCAGCCGTTACGTAACACTGCGGTATCATGTATTCCAGCTAAACGATAAAACACAGGATCGCGTTACATATTTCATAATTATTATACTATCCGACTGTTTAACATATTTCAGCAAAACTTATCCGGGCAGCTTTGTCCCCGCAGTGGAACTTCTGCTCGCTTATTTAACTGTTACGTAACAATGTCAAAGTTTTACGTATTATTAACTTTTAAACTACATACAGAGACGTGTATTAATCGGCAGATGAGCCATAGATGAAGAATTCAGTTTGGAAGTTTTCCCAAAGGTATCTTTAATGAACTTTTGCGAGATTTCAAGAGAGGATCATGTAAGTCTCAAATGTCTTAGTTACATTTCAAAGTTACTTTACTAATAGGTTGGTTTGAGGTATGCGGTTGATATTATGTTGTTATGGCCCCCGCGCTGTAAAAACTTGCTGCACTTTCGCTAATGCTACCCCGGTTTTAACGAAGGGCGGAAGGCGTAGCAAAGTTTGTGTTCATGTGAGGTTTGGTTTTCTTTTGTTAGTACACATGCAGCATGTGCCAGTGCGAATTTACACGTGTTTGTTTTTAGGCATGCTTTGAACATATTAGCCATCAAACAGCTTTATATTTCCCTTGTACGCAGCCAACTTGAATACAACTCATACATTTGGTCTCCCGGGTACAAACTTCATTGTGATGCTATAGAGCGTATCCAAAAAAGATTTTTAAGATTTGTAAATTTTAAATTAAATATTCGTTTTGATGACTTGAACTATAGTTTTTTGTTAAAATTTTTGAATCTTGAAACTTTACAAAATCGCAGAATATTTCATGATTTTTTTTTTTTGTATAAAGTTGTTAATTCATTGGTGGACAGCCCTGAATTATTGAATGTCATTAATCTACACATACCGAGTCGAACAAGAAGTCGAAATATATTCCACTGCGACGTTGCAACAAAAACATTTATAATGCATTCTATGATATATCGGCTTCATCGACTCGGTAATGATTATCTAACCAATGATGATATAGATATTTTTGGTATGTCCATCGGAATTTATAGAAATTCATTAAAGTCTGTTTTATCATGTAATTCTTCTTGATTTATGTTTAATTTCTCTTTTCTTACTGATCACTTATATTTTTTATACATTTATTTTTAATCTTTTTATATTCATAATATGTATCTTGTAATAATCATAATATTTATACAATTTGTAAGCAACAAACTTCTGTACTACCTCTGTTAATCTAAAAATGTAAAAGGCTTCAGCCGTTTATTATAAAAAAAAAAAAAAAAAAAAAAAAAAAAAAAAAAAAAAAAAAAAAAAAAAAATATGAATCTTTAATGTTAACATATCTTTGTAACTTAGATTACAGATTATAATCTCATATTTTAACATACGATTATTCTCGTATATGCAAAAAAATCAGATTTGGTAAACTGATTTTGTAGAGAAGGTATCTAATTTTCAAACGAATTAAAAAACACCTTATTTTATAAAAAGTTGTACTATGGAAACTCTGGAAAGCTGATTTAATAATAGGATTCGTTACAGATTATTTACAGCAAAATTTTCCACGAGAAGTTTTCGTAGTAGCACGCTTGTTATTCCTCTCCTCCGCAGCTCACCTATATATATAAAATGTAGCCGGCGAGTTTGCATTATTAATGTGCGACCTCAATAGCAAGTGCGCTCCCTATCAGCGCGCCTAATGAATAATTAAAAGTTAGCACAACGTGTTAGTTAGTTAGCCGTGTGCGGTGTGCTCTATACTCGTACTGTGCACTTACTGGGCAGGAAGATGCGGAGCATTCACCTACTTCTCCATCAATATGACATCATGTAACTGATGCCTGTGCCATGGAAACTTCTCGCAACTTGATGCATTAAAGTTTTGATTGATCGAACCTCTGTAACGTTCAAAGAATGCACTCCTGAATTTTGTTTTAGCGGTACTTTAATGGTCGGTATCTTTAAAATTAATTATTTCACTTATAAGTAATTTATGGCAAGTTTTAAAGAAAAAAAAAGTATGCTGTCTTCAGATGAATATAAATACATATTCTCGTATTGGTTTTTGGTCTGTGTCACAAATTATTTTCAATTTTGATAAGAAAAGTTTTGTTTCGATAAAACTCTTCCCCACTTACCTTTCGGGATCACTTTTCTTTTTAGTTTATCATTTGTGGCTCTAGAGTCAGAGGTTTTTTTTTAGAAATATTACACATCTATTTCATTTTTTTTTTAATATTCATATCTTATGCATCCAACATGTCTTCCGTTTACTTGACTGATTTCGATAACGAGATTTTATTATCTCACTATTAACAGATTTTTCTGCCAATATTTCTCCTGCCTCCTAATTTATCGAATTTTTGCCTCTTTTCGACATTCCATGTTTCTGATTAAGATAAATTTCATAAGGTACAAATAGAAAAAAAGGTGGCAGTAATTTTGAAAATTATTATTGGATCTCACATAGTAGGGAGACCTTTCGCTTGATAATTATATATTTTTTTCTCATGTAATATTCGAAAAAAAATTGGATGATTATTTTATGATCAACACTTACAAATCTTCATTCCGATGTTCTCTCCGAAATTCCGTGTCTCAAAACTTGCCTAAACGATATTTTTCTTTTTATTTCAGAATGGCACACCAATATGGGAAGACTTCATAGCGAAGGCATCAAAACTTCATGCAGTCCTGAGGTAATTTATATTTCTACATTCTATGATTTGGCATTTTTTTCAGGTATATATGTACTAACATTATGAAATATACCGTAACCGCAAAAAATACTCCTCAACTCTATCCGCTTTTTCCTGAAAATGGGATAGCAGGGGCAAACGTATTTTAGTACATCACACCGAGTAACATTGTTTTTGTGCAAGATGAATTTGCGATATTTTTATTCTGTTCGAAAACAGTGCAAGTCAATTGCATAAAAAAACCAGTAGACTACATTGTAAATAAAAGATTTTCTTGTTAATTTTGTTCAAGGAAGATTTAATTAGACCCAGCAAATAATGCAGCGAAATAATTAGAAGCAAATTGCCAGCAGGCCCATTTTTTTGTTTACAGTAATTAATATTTTTTTCTCAGCCCAAGGTCGGCAATTTGAAATGTCGTGAGACAATTTATTAAGCTCCACGATGTGCTCGGTACAAAAAAAGAATAGTTTTTTGTTACTATTATGTAACGCGGAGTGACAATGAAATTGCGGTCCATTTACGGGTGCACCTAAATGATTGTGGGAACAAAAATAAATCTAAGAATGACTTTCAAGGATGCCGATTGTGAATTTCGTTACAGCAATCTAGAAAACAAAACTGCAGAGGTTCTGTTTCACCAAAATTCGCTGGACACAAATTTGTTAAATTTTGACAGATTTATGCGTCGGAAGACTTCTTTTTTTGTGACCCAATTTCTCTCTGTAAAAAATGTTTTTGATCTGAATAGAGTTGATCAAACCTTCATCTCTTCTGACCTTTCAGGCTTCCCAAAGTTTTACAAAATACAACAGGGGATCTTTGACTTCCAGCTGCTGCAACTTACTTTACTTACTTTCTTTGGCTCATAAGCCTTGAAAGCTCAGGGCCTCCCGCACCACAATCCTCCAGGACTCTCTGTCTTGTGCTGCTTCCCTCCATGGTTCCCTCACTCCCAGAACTTCGGCGTCGGCTTCAACGTTGCTGCTGCTGCAAGGTCGACAAAAAAATATTTGCACCTTTAGCGCCTTTTTAAGGATAAAAAGTTTGGAAAAATGAAGATGCGTAGTGTATGAGGATGTATGTTAGCTATCACACGATCCGGCATGGTTTGTCCGGCAATCCCATACATTTCGCGACCAGAACCGGACCGTATGAAAGGGAGTTTAGCCAGTGATTGACACTTGGGTAATGTTGTTTGGGGTTGGTAGTCGTTGTCTATCGGAGCTGTAAGTTTTTCTGAAGCAGCCTATCGGAGATAGGTATGTGTGAAACGTTTAGATTTAGCAGATTTAATGGACCACGGCTATTGATCCCTGAACATTCCAATCAAGTGACAAAACTTTGCGATACTTTTCACAAAAAAAAAATTAAGTATAATAGTTAGACCTTCAGATGCGCTGACAATTCTTAACATCTATACCAGCTTTTGACAGATGTCACCTTCAGTGTACACAAATAATGAAGAGGAACAACCGTTTACTTACTTAGTATTCAGTTAATTTATTCCATTTAGTAGTTGTCCCCCACACGGAAAATAGAATAACAAAGTCAAATGCTTCGTTGCTACTAGTATTTTTGTTTGTACAGGTGATAATGAAAGCAGACTAAAGTCGGTATCAAATATCGTACACAAAGCATATGCCAGTGTTTTACATTATTAAACATATGGCGCAATATGAGAACAGCATACTCCTACCTCACATGTTCCATATTGAAAATAGTGTAGGTTATGGGACGCTATCTCAGTTTTTTTTGTGATAGCGTATCGATAGTTTAAAGGTGAAGTGGCTCAAATGCCAGTTATGAGTTCATGTTTTTTGTAAAAAAGTATGATTCTAATGATACTCAACACAAAAAAATATACCATTGGCATCGTCAGGTGCTCTCATTGATACAAAGTGGTCCATGTACACCATATATCAGGCGCGTGCATAGGGTATAGGCAAATACATTTCAGAATAAATATTTTCTCCCATTCCTTTTAAATAACTCATTATCATTTGACTGAAGTGCTAACGATGGCTCCAATCGAACTTAATTTTTTTTATTTTTAAATCTGAATATCAAAGTCAAATGATTTATATTGCCTACCTATAGGCGCATGTGCCTGTATGCGATGCACACCCCTGGTATTAATTGTTAAGGAGGTCATCGTGTTAGGATATGATGAGGGGGCGGAATTGTAGGAAAGATATCATCTGGCGATGTGGTCACCGGTCATGTCCTTAGAATTGGTTCTTCTGCAATATGGCTAACGAAGGGATTGGATTGGGTACAAGGATGTTGCGGATATGTGCTTCAGTTGAATAATTATTTTTGTTTTTTTTTTCTATTATATTGTTTACATAATTTTATATTGTCACTTTGATTGGTTCATCTCTAAACCGTTGGTTTGTAGATTCAAAGAAGACATGAAGCTATTGAACCGTTCTTATGACATTCATTTTGAATGGAAGTTTGTTAAATTTAACCACCTATAAATTTCATTCTCTAGCTTGTTTTATTACTACAAATTAAAACATTTGAGGCGTCCCCATTCGGTAAAGTCAACACTAATTAAACTTGCAATGAATGTATCCCAGATGCAAATTTAGTACTCGACAACTCTGAAAGAACCTATTTGTGTACTTCTATAATGTGGTCAGCCTTACGTAAAATATGTTGTTGCTAGCCGTGTTTAACTTGTGTTTAAAACAATAGGCTGTCCGAGTGAACCTTGCCGGTACGATTAATTTAAAGTTAAAAAATGCAGTTGGTACTTGTCCCTTTCATTTTAAATTCATATGCATATGATTTTTATGTATCTACAAATTGTAGGTTATTCAAAATTTAACCTTTAAAGAGTGCCGTATCCATCTATAGTTATTATACAATGAATTATATTCTCTATATTTCCATATATTTATCTAAATCTAAATCTAAGCTGCAATGATATGTATCATTTGAGATTCATATTAAATGCATTCCCACAAGCAGACATGCATAATTTCGCGCTCACACATGCCGCATATGGACCTACAATATAAAACCCAATTCTCAAATGGACATAAGCCCTGCAACTCTTGCCGACTTTTCCTGAAGCAGGGGTGACATTGGCAAAGTGAACCATTTTTTACAGTATGGGTGGTCAGCCTCATACCAACCTATAAGTCAAGATTGCCGTCATAGATTAAATAAAACATAGATTGCCGTCTTTGGTTTTATATGACCCATATACATGTATAATGCACATTCGAAGTTAATAACATTCCACAATTTTCACTTTTCAACACGAATAAATTTTAGAATTAAAAGTATATTTTTTTTATTATCAAAGTAAAATAAAATTAAGTTATGGTTATAAATTTTCATTTCCCAAAAAAGTCTATCAGTTATTCGTCGATGGAAATTAAAGATAGTCACACCTGACTAACCGCTAGCTATTACAGCAATGATATGAAAATCAGCGTGGATGATCCGAGATGTTGACTTTTGGTGCGTGGAAAGTGATGACACGTGATGTCTGTGAATAGCATTGATATTGTTTGGCGGGTAGCTGAGCGTGCGAAGAAAGTTTGACAAGAAAAACAATGATAAATAATTATTTTGTTTCAAACATTGTGTTTTCGAATTATGTTTAGAAATTAATCGCCATTATAAAGTAACTAGCAGCGGGTACCCTGCGTGTTTCACTACGCCGTTTGGGCATTTGCCTTATCCAACAACAGAAATGAGACTTTGTTTGTAACCCGATCGACATCAAAGTTCACACAAGCCATCTTCTCGGCGTTCATCACTACTTTTAGCATGCTCTTTCTTGGAATCTTTCTAACCTACGAGCACATTATTATTGCCCCAAATCAAATGTTAATTTATAATCTGTAATTAAGTTTCAAAGATGCATTTTAACGTTTGTCCACAATTAGGCATGTGGAAGGTTGTGTTTATACACGCTGTATGTGTGCTTGCAAAATAAAGACGCAATTGTCAAATGAAGATAAACCCTGCAACTCTTGCCGTATTTCCGTAAAACAGCCGTGACATTGACAAATTGAACCATTTGTTAGCAGTATTGGTGGGTACTTTTTTGAAACTAAAGAAAATTGTAAAGAGAAATGCAATTCACCAACCTATTTGTGCATGACTAGATACATCATAAATAAATATACAAGTTAATTGTAATTGAAATTACATATGAATTAAAGTTGTAAATGTAATAGAAACTGTTCCTTATACTGTGTGGTGTTTTACTGATGAGTGTTTTTGACACTTTTTAAATAGTAATCGAAACAAAGTTGTGTGATTTGACAACTCTACCTGTACTTCAGTATAAAAACTGAGGCATAGCGTTTTATGAAAAAAAAAAATGCATGAAAACTAAATAGCGTCTCAAGTGAGCGTTTTAGTTTTTGTGGAACAATTTACATTTGTGGTACTGGAAGTGACTACGAGTACGGTGGCGACCAGATTTATGGACACAATTCATCACGGCCGGGTGATGGAAACGACCACGCGAAATCCACCACGGAAAAGTTGCAAAAGCCATTCAAAACTCTCATCAATTCATTTTGAAAAAAAACATGGTTGGAAAACTTTGTTGAAGGATTTTTTCACTCGATTACACATGAATTATCTATGACTTTGAAACATTGACAAAGTAACTCAACGTGGAATGAAAGGAAAAAAAAATATATCCCTTATTTGAGTGACCTCCTAAAAAAATTGTTTTTGCATTGAGTATGCTAAACCTTCTTCCGTTTCAATACTGGATTGAATGGAAGTTTTATGGCTAAATCTAAAAAAGAGCGTTTTTAATGCGCGTCAAGGCGATAAAGCGTCATGGTTTATAGCGCCGCGTGTTGTATTGAACATGTCTACACCTCGCTCCCCCAGTTCTTGTTTACCGTATACGCCAAACGCAACGCAACTAAGCTACACATATAGTGTAACTTCTTGCCGCGTTATCCTCTAGGGGGTCGCATGTGGCGAGTTGAACCGGCCATGATGATTCTGGTTATGTTTCTATTGCATTTAATACTGTCTGTGGGTGTGCACTAATACTATTGAGTGTTAACATAGAGGAGCAGAAACTAACTTACTGCATTGATACATACTATAGCCCACATTTCTCTCAGTCCCGTCAAACGTTGCAGTGGTGAAGCCATACAAAACATGTTTTCACGTGTCGAATTCTATGTTTTCTTGTTTTCTCCAGTTTGTGTTTTGACACCCAATTATAACACATGCCATAATGTCTTAAAGTTACGCCTTTTCCCTTTAAATTCGTCAATTTTATCAATCACAAGATTTATAACGTATGCGTACCTACTATGTTCGCACTGGTTCGGACATAGTACGCAATAGTACGAACGCGGCAATGTTGCCACCTTTCTAAAAACAATTTTACAGTCGCCGGAGTTTTTTTGTACACATGGAAATGCAACTGTGAAGTTCTTTGTTCTCTTTCTTACCAAGGACCATTTTCGTAAATATGTTGAAACAGATACATAATGTCAATTGTCGTTAAAATAATTTCTAGTCCACATATACCAATGGCTAATACTAATGCTTCTAAAGTCTTGGCTCAGCGCAGCATTAGCGCGGCTCTCTTATCGCAATCCGACAGCATTTCTTTTCGATTGTTATTCACGATAGTGTTTTGCAACCTTGCCAACTTTCCACTGCTTTGAGTTTTTACCTTCTCCGGCTGCAGAAATGCTGAGCACGAAATCTTCAAACATTGAGTGACACTATAATCTATAGTTTCAATTGTAAAGATGTATTGACATTTAAAAGGCTCATATTAACCACAAGCAGGCACGTGTAAGTTCGCGCACACGTGCTGAATTTGCATTTTAATCTCATTTAAATATATATATTTTTTAAGTGAAGGTATGGTGTATACAGGATGGATGTAAAGGTAGGAAATGTATGAAAAAAAGTGATGTATACGAATGAACTGAGAGTAGTATGTCAGGATAGGAATTAGTGGAGGAGACTCTGCATATGTTTTGGCCACTCCTAGTGAAACAGCGACAGAGTTACAGTTACGGTTACAACGTCTTACCGCGTGATAAAATGTAGCTTTGACGGGTACAAGATAATAGTACTTATTTTTATAGGGAAAGGTGTTTGAGTGCAACCTATTTTTTTTACAGTTAAGGCAACAAACCTTGTAAACATATAAGCAGATCCTGTAAGAAGATCACAGCTTTCACAGAATTCAAAATAAAAGAAAAATATTGCTAACGGTCAAAATCATTCATGTACGCTCGAACAAATTTATAAGATTGCAGAAATACTCGTAGAATACTCGTACTATTTAAAGAAAACATAAAATATTTAATACATAACGCGCCCAGAATCCAATCAAAGAAATACCTCATTCAGTATTCATGTATAACATAAACAATTCATTTGCCCAAGTTTTTTCATCTGATCGGTCATTTACCTGAGTTTCATAAATATGTACTACTAATGCATAAAACATTCATAAACACTAGGTACAACATATACACCAATACATTGATAGACGATGAAGTTTCTCAAACTTTGGCTGTAATAACTTTTCTTGGGTAATATAATTTGCCTGGTAAACTTCCTCAAAGAACGCTGTCGGCAAGTTTCGTAAAAGATCGTGACTACTCGTGCGTCACGTATATTTAAAAAGTTTTGAATTCTTAAAAAGATTTTTGTAAAACTCTGCCCAATCACAGTTGACGCCCCCCTTTGCGAATCTTTCGTACCCATCGACCTTCGTCAAATTTGCGGGTCTTATGTAAACTGAATTTAAAAGTTTTCCTAATATTTTTAATACTCATACTTCATAAGTCAAACACCTTTCTGGATTTATTAAAAAAAGTACGGTTGTACGTAAAGTAATAATTAATCAGTACTGTCAACAAAAAAATACCTGTATATTTGATTACCTTTCCGGGAACACACTTATCGCCACCCCAATATAATATGCGATCGGGACTTCGTTTCAAGATGCCAATAATGGAGTCGGAACATTTAGATTTTCTCATTACGTCACAGGCTTTAACGTAAAAAAAAAATAGATACAAATCTACGGTTGATTGAACGGACCGAAAACAATACCGTTTTTATTCACCTAGTTCCGCTTATTACCAGGCAACCAAACAAAAATGCTACCGTAGAAAACCCGCAGGCAAACGTATTTTTTTAAATTTAGAATTGAAGTTTGAGAATATCTTTTTTACTGCATTATGCATTATCCTATGAATGGATGCACATAATATTCCTAATGCATCTGACAGCGACGTATATGTATGTATACACACATGCTCATTGCACTAGTATACACACACATGTAGACACTGCTCATACACATGTATATTATATTCTCGTGGACACACAAGCACACACACACAAATGCATCTTCTCATCTCTATCCAAGTCACGGTCAACGTACGGACGGGTTCGAGATTGATTTAGAATCTGTGGGGTCATTCTAAACTCATCGCTCAACTCACCTGGATAAAGTAAACGCGTATGATTATTTAAGCTTTCCAAACTCATTAAACCGTGTTTGTTGTATGATCATATGATTTGAACCTTAAATAATATGTTTATGTTACGATTACCACGCAAATTGTTAAAACTCATTCACCTTTGCTAATGTCACAGCTTTTTCAGAAATACGGTTATAAGGGCACTTGCAACATGTGTAACCGTGAACATTCATGTTTCGGCTTTGTGAATGTATTTTTTTGTATCGTAACTGTAACTCTGTCGCCATTCCGCTAGGGGTGGCCAGAGCCTCTGCAGAGTTGCCTCCATTTCTTCCTATCCGTTTCTTTGCAAATTAGATTTCGATTTACATAATATATTATTTAAAAACAAGCCATCGATGTTATTTTTTTGTAATTATTTTGAATTGATTACAAGGAACAGCAAAATGCAACACATATAGTGTAACTTCTTGCCTGCGTTATCCCCGAAGGGGTCGCATGTGGTAATTCGGGATATGCTAACATTATCATTATCATCTTAAAGAATGAAAAAAACGGATTTTACTGACCGTGCAAAAAAGAAGAACGATTTTCTCTACGTTTCGTCGGAGTCATATCCGACGTCCTCTGGAGACGCGTGTCCTCTATAAGGAGGAACCACGAACTGTTGAATTATTGTTGTTAGATCGAGGCCGAAGGTTGTAGGTATTTAATATTAAATCCGTTTTTTTCATTCTGTAAAATGTCTAACGACCGTAATCATAATTTAAAATCTTTAATTATCATTATCATTCCTTGACTGATAGGTTGGTATGCGGCTGACCACCCATACTGTAAAAAAGGGTTCACTTTGCCAATGTCAACCCTGCTTCAGGGAAGGTCGGCAAGAGTTGCAGAGCTTATGTTCATTTGACATTGGGTTTTTTATATTGTAGGTCCACATGCGGCATGTGTAAGCGCAAAATTATGCGTGTCTGCTTGTGGGAATGTATTTAATATGAATCCCAAATGATACATATCTTTGCAGCTTAGATTTAGATGACCAAAAAAATACTAAAGTATTACGCCTAGTATTTTTTTCAAATTGAAAAGAAGAAAAAACAATGGTTGGTGCTAATTTGCATGATAGGCCACAGTCTATGAAAGTAATTACCCATAAATCATAATTTGTATCTATCCGTATTAATGACACGAAAAATAAAATTCTAGACAGTTTCGCTGTAATAACAACCGTGTTAACAAATAATTTGTGTTCAGAATGTGTTCACTGGACTAGACTCCACGCGATGACGCTAACCGCATATAGAAATATCCATATTCTTCCTACTTTAGTACTCGATAATCATCTGCAGCCATAATATAATATGCATCTCGGCACGTTAGTGGGAATCGGAACGAATCATTTGGATTAGGTTAGGCTGGGTCGGCCGCTCATCATATCACTGCACATTTTTTTTATTGCGTGTTAACATGCCGCGCGGGGTGTGGAACAAGGTAAGTGGGGTGAATGATACCGACCTACTAGATAAAAGATTATATTAATAATTTATTGATTTTGTGTCGCAGAAGTGTAGATAACGGAACGTGAAAAAATCAGCTGAGTCGGATTAATGTGGCAACATTTTACCGTTGCGGGAATTATCGCCCTTTCTTTTATCTATTCGTATCTACAGTCTAAGTTGCAAAAATATATTACATTTTAGTTTTATACTAAGTACATGCACTTCCTTGTGGGAGTGGGAGAGCAGACACGCGTAAGTTCGCACTAACACATTACAGTATGAGTAGTCAGCTTCATGTTCATACCAACCTATAAGTCAAGGAACCATTATCATTGGAAAAATGTTGTAGCCATTATTTTACTCCCGGTTCATTTTGCATATGAAATCAATACAACCTTTTAATTTTTTTTTAAATAAAATAAGTAACTGGACCAATACCAATTGAAGATGATTTATTTGGTGATCGCTGGTTTTTGTTAATCACACCTCAAGATTCGTCTGTTAGCTTGGATGTCGCCAATTACTCAAGCAAATCCCAGTTGCCTATTGTGACCGGTCTTTGGTAAACGCACATATTATTTTTTTCAATCCAGCCAAGAGCATAATTTGAAAATTTAATGATACATGTTAAGCTCCACTGAGAATCGAACCTACAACCTTACAATTACGACTCTGTAGTGTTAACCATATGACTATGGTCTACGGACAACCTTTCTGGTTATAGCTATAGATATTGCAGACAGGAGCTTTGCGGTAGCCCCGGGCTAGATGCCTAGAACAATTTGCCCGTCAATTTTCGTACGAACCAACCCACCACCCCCTTCAGAAAGGGACTGAGGACATTGCTTTTTTCTAGAAGCCATGGCGTCTTGAAATGGTCCTGGACCATTAAATGGCTTCACAGGAAATAAATAATCCATCAAGAGCGTTATTTTGAAGAAAATAATTTCGTAATTTTTTGAAAGTGCAATAAAAAGTAATGATGATTTAGTCATAAGTAATATCTAATGGCTTATTTGCGTCTCTGCTAGACTTGAACCCAGAGAGACGCCATTGTTGGAAAAAAAGAAATCACTTTCCCTCTCTAGCAGAACAAAGGGTCACCGCTCATTGTTTTCCCATAAATGTTATCCTCTCTAGTGTTGTGAGCGACATCATAATACCGATGAATAACTTTGTATTTATGTAGGAATAATAGTGTATCTGCCATTTAAAAAGTAAAACATGACTTTCCATTGTCTTTGGGAATTAAAATCAACGCATTATGTATTAAACTTGGAGCACGCAAAAAGTACGTAAAAATATTTTTAGATTTTCGTCTAGAAAGAATGGGGTGTACAGAGGAGAAGGTGTAAGAAAAGAGTGATGTTGTGTGGGAAGTAAGGGAGTTTTGGTAGGGTGTAAAGAAATGGAGACAACTTTGCAGAAATACGACGTAAAAGAATGGCGACAGTTACACTAGCAGTTCTTTCGCTGAAATTGTAATATCTAAAGAAAAATGAATACTTTCTTCGGACTTTAAACTTGGTGTTTTATTTTTACATTATTAATTTAAAATTGTTCTTCACAATGTCAATACACAAACCCTTAAAACTTTTACATCCTTTGGACTTGTAAAACCTATTTTTTCCCTGTCTGATCCCATGGCTCATATTTTATTCACATTTTTATGAACTTTTCTGAATAGCATGGGAAGTAGAACCCAAAACAATAATTTTAAATTCACCCTTTGGCCCGGTATTACGGAACGTTAGCTTACGTGACTTAAACTGAAAAACTACACACACGATTGACATTAGTGCGTCCTTTTCACTCAGTATAAAGTCGCTGTGCTAACGTTGAAAATACCGGGACTTACTAACGATCCTTGCAATTTGTACTTATATTGACAATGTTCTTCTAATAAGAATCGAATTATCGACTATAATTGATTTTCTTTTTTAGTTTCCCTTATATATTACCTTACAGTTTATTACGTATGACCTTCAGATAATTCAATTATGTTTTTGCATTTTTCAGATCGGCTTTAACAGCAGTCTCAGCCTACTTGGATGCCTTCCAGAAGATTGCAGACGCAGCCACCAGCGCAAGAGGTCAGTGCATTTCCCTCTATCCAGGAAATCTAGTCTTCCTTCGGAATGCTTTCATCCATTAGTTGGAAAATCCTTCCCTTAACATTAACAAATATTATTTTGACGCATTTAATATTCCTTAAACGCATGTACGTCATAGAAACAAATAGATTGGACAGAATAAGTAATTTGGTGTTAAGCTTTGATGAAAATGGTAGAAATTGTTGAAAGTTGAAAAAATTAAAAATTTTGATAAAAAAAAAGAGAATTCAATATAATTTTGAGTCCTGCTTACTGCTCCACAGTGCTCAAAAATTAAAATATTTTGAAATAACAAAAATACGTTTCTCCTTGATAATAAGAATTTCTTGGTAAAGTAAGAGGATCGCCATTAAAAGGTGCAATGTCTTCATCACAGATCAGTCTTCATACTTCTTCTTTATGAAAAGCAGATTAACTCGTAATGATTTTGATTTCATTCCTTGACTTATAGGCTGGTGTGAGGATGACCACCTATACTGTAGGTGTAAAAATGGTTCACTTTGCCAATGTCGTCGGCAAAAGTTGCAGGGTTTATGCTCATTTGAGGTTTGGATTTTAATTCAGCATTTGTAAGCACGAATTTACACGTGTCTGTTTGTGGGCATGCACTTAATATGAATCTTAAATGTTAAAATATCTTCGCAACTAAGATAATAGATAGATAGATTCTCGGCCTCCTTGATCAAACCTCGGCCAGCATTGTCTGTAAAGGACCGTTCTCATCCTAATTTCCTCCCAAGAGCTTTCATCACATCCCAGTTTATTTTTCCCGAGAGTCTCATAAATTTTATCGATTTCTATATTCGCAGCTGGTTGTTATATACCTCATTAAATAAGACATGACTTGTTGACTCTGCGTCCGCCATTTGTTATTCCTAGGGACTGGAAAATTTCGCGATCGCGATAAAACGAATTTATTCGCGAATTTTGATGTTTTTACGCGAATAACGCGAAATTTCAGGTTTTACGCAAATATCACGAATTTTCGTACTTTTGGTAGAAATTATGCGAAAAAGTTGTCATGTGTCGCTTTTACATCGCAACGATTTTGTGGGAAAGAAAAAAATCCTGCGAAAACCCTTTGCAAGTTGCAAATCACAGAAAAATTGGTCTCTTTTAACGTTTTTAAACACGCTAGAACGCTAGACGTGGGGTTCGATCCCCACCTGGGTCATTTGACCATAAATTTGACCCTGGTTCAACAGATGTAATTGGATAATTAAAAATGAATAATTCATTAAAATAAACAATAATGAATTATTAATTAATGATATTAATACCTGTATCTGGCCAGGCAGAGTAGGTTGGTGAATTGCATTCCTATTCACAAATCTATTTTATTAACAAAAATAATGATAAGCAGAACTGTCCTGGATCATCCAAGCAGACTTGAATCGTGACATCAATGAAGGAAAATACTTCAAGGAGTGAAGCTGTTGCTGGATTAGCCAAGAGCACAACTTGAAGCTTTCATAAAAGCCATCATCCCTTGAAAAATGAGATAACCCTCATCTAGAGACTAAATGCACAAAAATTAAATATTTTAAAAGGATATTTGCAGGGTATTTGGAGTGTCATTGAAATATGAATACTTTTTTCAATCAATGGTTTTTTGTAAAAAAAAAGGATTATTTAAAAAAATATAAAAAAATTTAAGAAACTAAAATTAAAAAACATTGTTTTGTACCACTTGAGTATTTTTTATTGCAAAAACGTTTTCGGTAGGTACTTCCACCATCTTCGGTTGCAGATACTCGTATTGATTCAGATGTTGTTTATTCATTGTTTATGAAGGTACATATTGTTGTTAACATAATAAATTGTAAATATTAGTAATATATTTTGTTTTGCAATTATATAAACCTTTATTTTGATCTAATCCACCCTAAAAATTACACCGAATCTCCCCGTTTATCATGAAAAATAACGCGAATTTCCCTGTTTTTGATCAAAAATAACGCGAATTTCACAAAAAAATAACGCGAATTTCCTAAAAAATAACACCACTATTTTCCAGTCCCTAGTTATTCCCTTTAGGGGTATTAGATACTCCCGCTTCGTGAATCCATGCCCCCTTTCTGTACCCCTAGTGTGTAGCTTTAAATTTAAACACAACCGTAGCGTTTAACTAAAACCCGTATGGAAACTGGAATAGCGTCTCTAGTAGACGTTTTTGTTTTCAAACATTTTTGTTAAAACGCTATGATTGAGATTAAACGTAAAGCTTAGGTCTTTAAAAATGCAGCCATGGTGTTATACCAAAAACTATATGGACGCTAAAACAGCTGCTCTAGTAGGCGTTTTAGTTTTTAAACATTTTTGTTAAAACGCTATGGTTCAGTTTAAACCATTGATTTAAATAATATTATTTATATCGATGGTTTAAACCATAGGGATGGCATGTGGGCGTTCCCTTGGTAAATCCGATATGATTAAAACAATCATATTCGAAAATCCGTATTTTTGCACATGTTTTTATCAAAATGCCTTATTTTTATGTTTTACCGTGTAAAAATAACAGTCAAAATAAGTAGTATAAGGATCATGGTATTATTTCTTTTCCGTTAAAGTAATGAATTGCACCCGCATTGTACATTTTAAATCGTTTTAAATATTTGAAGCACTTAAATATTTGACGTTTGTCGCCATTTTTTTACGCCATCGCTAGTGATGTGCTGCGCGTAGTGTTGTTCGTCGAATGTCGATACCTCTGAAATTTGTTTCAAGAAAAGACGAAAACTAATTGATAATTATATTATGTTTTTATTGTAACAATATAATTTGAATCTATCTATAATCTAAGCTGCAAAGATATGCTAACATGGAATTTAAAACATTTTTGATAAGGAACAAGGATAAATTGTTTTAATTTCACTTTCGTACAGTGAGTACATTATGTACACACAAATTTCTGGTTTAATGCATTTTTCTAAACCGCAGACCAACCATGGATTTATAAGGACTATTGTCTGACCAACAAAATTAAATGTAGGTATTACCTACTGCATTTAAAATCTATGTATATTTCCTTCCCTTTGAATTTACGTTTCATTCTTTAGTTAATAATAATAATAATCTATAATCTAAGTTGCAAATATATATATTAAAATTTAAAGCTCATATTAAATGCATGCCCACAGACAGGCACATGTAGGTTCGCGCCTACACATTCTGCATGTGTGCATATAAATAAGCAAAACCTCACATGAACATAAACCTTGCAATTCCTGCCGCCGTTCCCTGAAACGGGGTTGCATTGGTAAAAGTGAACCGATTTGTACAGCACGGGTCGTCAGCCTCATACCAACCTATCAGTCAAGGAGAATAGAAGCCATTATTACGTTATGACTTCCAAAACAATCAATTAAGTGCTATTCACTTTTTGACCAATACATTAATAATAATTATATGAAGAATAAATATTGTTTTTTTTGTGGATGTTAAAAGCAAATGCAAAACTAAATAATTCGCGCTTTCTATAGCATAGTTCTCAAGTTCACAGAAGGCTCTTGGGGTGTGTTTCATACGAAAACAGCGCCCATCAAATAAATCCTCCTAATATAATACTATATACATGAGCTAAGTATTTATTATATTGAAAGTTAAATTATTGTGTGTTTTGATATGTTAAATTCTTGTATATACAGGAATAATACAATGTTAACACGTATTTCTTCAGAGATTGAATTATCGATATTAACAAGTATCGATCGATAGCTAGCAGAGATTATCAACTTTGTACAACTCTACATATGCGTTTTATTCTTTATGCGAGTGTGAGTGTATGAGTGCGAGCTCAAAAACTCGCGATCAAAACATCGTAAGCGATCCTGATTTCATGGCGCTTAGGCTCTTTCTATCCATCGCATTTGGAATTTTTTTCACAAATCAAGCGCTAGCTACCATTGTATTTGTAATGTTAGTTCCCGCCTACCGAGAAAACGGTGACCGCTGGTTTTTATACAGCAATAGAAACATACCATATCTCTTTATATTCAGTGATCTGTGGTTTAAACGTAAAGCTTTGCTATTTAAAACATGGCCATAATAACTGTGTCGCCATTCCCCTAGGGGTGGCCAGAGCCTCTGCAGAGCTGCCTCCATTTCTTCCTATTCTTACATACCACTTTCAATTCATTCAAATCCATCACGTTTTTCATACATTTTCTTTTACATTATTTTTGTATATTCCATTCTTTCACAATCTCCTCAATCTAATCACTCCATACTTTTCTCGGTCGTCCCTTACCTCTTTTTCATTTCACACTTCTTCTGTAGGTATATATGCACTTTGTCAGTCTACATCATTCATACTTTCCACATGTCCAAACCATTTCATCACATTATTTTGTTCTTTCCCCCGTATTCACGATCAAAACTGATTTAAGTGCCTAACTCAAGGGTCGACATTCTGGAGCGTTTTGTTTCTGCTATTTTTGTTTCTTACACTTTATGGTCTTAGCAAAATAGTTACAGTAATGAAAAAAATGAAGCATGTTTATTATTTTTTTATCTTAATTATAAAGCTTGAACAAAATATATAACTTAAGAATTGCCACAACAAAAAAATATTTAAAAAAACGCGTTTACATTTTTAGCTTTTTTTTCGTGTGTGCTGTATTTTGGATTTATTTTTTTGCTTTTTACTTACAGAAATATACATTGTTTAGGTTCAATACTTAACATTTTTTCAATAATGTCAATAGTTTTTGAGTAAATATGGAAAAACTGTGTTCTTTGATTTAATTAAAATTTAATTCATTTAGTAGTTTCAGTTTTTCCATATTTACTCAAAAACTATTGACATTATTGAAAAAATGTTAAGTAACGAACCTAAACAATGTATAGTTCTGTAAGCAAAAAGCAAAAAAAAAAATCCAAAATACAGCACACACGAAAAAAAGCTAAAAATGTAAAAAAAAACGCGTTTTTTTAAATATTTTTTTGTGGTGGCAATTCTTAAGTTATATATTTTGTTTAAGCTTTATAATTAAGATAAAAAATGAATAAACATGCTAGATTTTTTTTATTACTGTAACTATTTTGCTAAGACCACAAAGTGTAAGAAACAAAAACGGCAGATTTAGCTTTATAACACGCCTTAAGTATTGTTCTTGAAATGAATTTTCCCAATCTAAGCGCAAGTTTGCCCTTAAGTTAGTGCCAGTTTTGATCGTGAATACGGGGGTTTAACTTTCACATCCTCTTTCAACTTGCATTATTTCTTTACCCATTCATTCCTAACACCTAACTTATGGTGTCATACCAAAAACTATATGGACGCTGAAACAGCTCCTCTAGTAGGCGTTTGAGTTTTTAAACATTTTTGTTGAAACGCTTTGATTGAATTTGAACGTAATGTTTCACGCTAGGGGTAGTGGAAAATTTCCTTATCTCTGTAAGCTCGCTTATACCCTGGCATGTATAGTACTGCCATCATGCAAAGTTTGTGGATTTATTTCATTTCTTTTGACCTCCTTTTACAAGCGAGCTTGCGAATAAAGCCAGTTAGTGACTTGAAACGACTGTCCTTTTTTAAATTAAATTACGGCAATTCACCCCACTGGCCGATTTGTGCCGTCAAAACCTTTAGAATTGTAGCCGATAGGTACACGCCGAAATGACAGATTTTATTTTCGTAAAAAAAAGTGGATGTATATGATGGAATAAATATGTTGTTATAATTATTTGTTATCGACTTTCGGTATGGGTTGATATAAGACTCAACCGATTTCTTTCTTCACTTTTTACAACATCTTAATCTTGCTTGGATGGCTCATAACGCCGTCTCCCAAAAGTCAGTCTTCGGCTGCAACATTTTTTAAATTAAGTACATATAGTGCAACTTCTTGCCTCTTTATCCCCGAAGAGTTTCACATGTGGCGAGTAAAACCTATAATAATCTAAAAGTAAATATTTTTACAGGTAAGGGGCCTTACGCCAACCACTTCAGTTGAAGTGAGGGTTTTCCAGCTCCCGAGAGGGCTGGTACTCATTTCTTGTGCCAAGGCTGAGTAAACCTTGCTCTTGTTCGGTGGTCGTCATTATTTGTTATTTTTGTAAATTTGCGTCCATTTTCTTCTACCCCCTCTTAGCACTGAAACAGTTTTCCTATCATCTTTATTTTATCACTTCTTTAATGGAACACAGACTAATCCTCGAATCAGTATCACTTTTCACTAAAAGCATAACATTATACTGTTCATCAGCCTTTTGCATTCACCATTTATGTTTATGTTCCATTTGTAGTCAAGCCAAGATAATCGTGGGAAAATTCGTGGATTTGAATGTTTTGGCCATCATTATAAGCAAATTTTTCATCCACGCTTCTTCCGACTGTCAAAACACAATCTAGTTGGCAAAAAGTAAACCAAACAATACACCGCATGGTCACGCTATAAGATTCAACATGGCATCCTTTAACTTGCCTACTTTATTAGAACTACGAGCAGTTCGTTAAAATATTTTTTTCCTTCCACGTTATATTATGTAAGGTTTCTTTATAAATCTGGCCGAATTATAAGGCTGTCACGCAATATTAACATCAGAAAATAAAACCTTCGTTTTATAAAGATAATGAAAACTTTGAATTTTTTTTGTTGTTTTCAAATAGGGTGGAAAGTAGCGCTGTAAAATAATTTGCAGTGTATGTATGTTCGACAAAGAATGAAATATGTACTTGGCCTACTTTGATGAACGTGAATGGAAAAAGTTATTGTGAATTTGAAGGGGAAATATTAAAAAAAAAAGATTTTATTGAATGCGATCGGTACACGTACAAATAACGGATAACTCTGTTAAGTGTCTCAATTAATGCTTCGTTTTCTTTGCAATTGTTTTTCGTGAAAAGCATGAGAATCATAGCATTGTCAGAAATGGAATCGGAACCAAGTTCCAAATTTCTCTCGGCGGGGTGACTTCACAGGTCTAGGTAACTAGAGTCCTTAAAAAATGGTTAACTTTTACCTTATCACCTCGTTTTGGTGATGTCACATTTTTTTGTCTATGCAATTTGTGCCGATTCCATAGAACCCTCATTGCCAACAAAGGGTTTGACTAGGTCTGACTTAATTGTAAAAATAATTGGATTTCATACTTTGGGTAAACAGTAAAGCAGCAAACCTAATGTTTAATTTAGATAAGCTCTCATTACGGTTAGTTGGTATAACCAATGTACCTATGCTATCCTTTGTCAATGCCATCCTTTTGTCAGTTTAAGGTTCCAAGTACTAAAATATCATCCCCCTCGCAATGACAAAAATCTACTCCTCTTCCATTTTATACACCCGAAGAATCTGTTTGTGTCACTACTTCCTCTTGTGATCCAGACTGCCAGCTATCACGCCATCTAAACGGATGTCCTCCTCGGAGTTTTCTACCGTTTGGGTTCCCTTGAAGAACGATACATGGGATCTTACTATTTCCGGTTCTATTGATATATTGGTACGAGTATCTTCTTCGTTATTTTCCCCATTTGTCTGACAAAGGTTACGAAACGCAATCTACAAATCATCATCATCATATTATTTTCAGCATTTAAGATGCACTTGCTGATTGAGTCCACCAATTGATTTCATCTTACGCATCTCGCCGAGTAAACAGCATCTCCGCTCAGTGCCTACACCCGTTGTGCATCGATCGACCCACATTCGCTGCTACTCTGCACTCCACAGACAGAGGGCCCGCTTTGTTTTTGGGTCGTGGTGACGTCACAGCGTTACGCCGACCGGGGGTCAACAGCCTCATGGACCTACCGCATCATGGAAGCAACACGACATTCAGAAAAATGGATAAAATAACGTCATACAAACAATATTTTATATCCTTACATTCAAAATACCATACCGTTTTCCCCCGAATTTATAGAGCATTCGCTGAAATCGACAATGAATTCAGATACTTAAAACGGTGGGAAAACTGTGATGTTACTTGGCCGGGCTAAAGACGGGACAGAGCGTCATAATGTTAGTACAATAGTATGTACATAGATTGTGCATAAGTAGTTTAAAAGGACAGTAAAGTGCCCAGTGCTGCATTTAGCATTACCGTAAACTGCGTGTGTTTCACAGTCCTGTGAGCTACAAAAAAAACCCTGATGATCGGGAATCCTTTTTTTTTTTATTGCTCTGGGTGAGGTCACATAGCTGAGGGATATTTTGAATGTTTGGTTGGAGTCTAAAGCGCCTTGTTCTTCTTGGCAAATTGTAATCCCGAAGAAGTAGAAAAATATCAATGTCGGTCAGTCCATGCCCCAGGTAGCAGGCTCTTACTTTGATCTTTCTATAGGAAACCTTGTTGGTAGTAAGTAAGAAGATACACCGAAAACTTTTATTCGGTTTCGGACCGAGCACTTTGCTTAGCCAGTTGGTGGTCAAAGAGTGAGCTTTCGGTCGGATCGGATTGAGAATTATTTTTTTAAGTTAATGTCTTTGTGCGTAATAGGCTAAACGAAAACAGAACTATTGAGAGAACAGTTTGACAAAAAATAATCAGAGGTTAGCGTTGTAGAAAATTATTACAGAAATTAGTTTTGATGGAGCTTTGACAGATGATAAAAGTCCCTTTATTCAAATATTTATTTATTCCGTTTGCGTGTGATTAAAATGTACAAAAAAGCATTTCAAACTTCAATTAACCAGATACTATGTAAATAAATGTGTAAATATCAGAAAACGACGGCATTGTAAACAATAACATAGTATTCAAATCAAGGCTTCAATTCGCTGACGATCCAATCCATGTAACTGAAGACTTTGGTGTAGACGCCTGGTACTCCGTTCAAAGCGCAAGGCGTGGGTCCAAAACTGACCACTCCATGGAGCACGTAGCTCTCTCCGCTTCCCTTGAACATGAGTGGACCTCCGGAATCTCCGCGGCAAGAGTCCTTTCCTGGCTGACCTCCGGCACATACCTGGAACAACAAAACACAAAATCCATGAAAGGCGATGGAGTTACAATAAGATTGGCAACGAATATTAAAAGTCATGGCTGCGCAACATTTGGTATTGGGAAGGAATACGATAAGTGGGAGAATTGTTTCGGGTTGCGCAAGAAAAAGAGGATTCCTCTATACTAATTGTTAACATCGGGGGAACCTGATATGTTACTCATAGAGGAAGAGTTGAAACATGTTCGGACCCATCACCAGTATGTTCCGTATTACCAAAGATGACTAAAAGATCTAAGGCAACCCTCAAAAGTAAATTATTCAAGCAATCAGTTTTTTCTGAAATTTGGACCCAAGTCAGACACGTCCGATGTTCACTGAAAGTCTTCAAAATTTAAATATTTAGTGATGCATAATGTGATGAATGAGTTGATAAGGTTTTCTGTTTTTTAGAGCTTTTTAACCTCATATTCTGACTTAGTGTTTTTGTAAGATTACTATTTTCTTCTTTTATAAATAGATCCGAAGATCGATATTATTTATAGAAATTTCCTGGGATTAGGAACTCCAGCTATCTTGCCATTTCTTTCCTGGTTTTCTGAGTTGGCAACTTCCGTCCGGTATATTATTTGCAACTACACGGTGGAGTACATCGAGATTCACCCTCCCCACACGGTCTTGGCAAAATCGTCTTATCTTCCTACAATCCTACTACCTGACAAAATATTCCGTGAGACAGGTTTCATGTATCAGCATTTCTAATCATGTATTAGCGTCTTTAGTAAAAAGGATGTAACATTAAAAGCATTACCTGTTTGTCCCACAAGTTAGTCCTGAACTTCTGTCCCCCGTACACAGCCTTGCAAGCCTCAAAGTCCACCAGCGGCAGCTTCACATGCTGCTTGATCTGACTCCCCTTTCCGGCCTCTGTCTGTCCCCAACCAGAAACAACTGTTTCCTTCGCGAAACCATCTGCAGTGAAATCACTGTCGGGGAGACACACGGGCTTGATGAAGACTGTAAAAAAAATGTAAATTGGTCTAATCGTATTTTTTTATAAATTCAATAAAAAGAACAAAGTTTTAATTATTTTTTATCATTGTTTGCTCAAACGTTTTCGCCTAATAAGGCATATTCAGGAGCATATTGTTACCTAAAAATAATAATGGACTTTCATTGTGTTGAATAAGAGTTTTAGGCTTACACGGCCGGCTGATGATCCTGGAAAACATCTCCCCAGCAAATACCCTTACAAATATATAAAATTTCAGAAAAATTGGGATTCCATGGCACTTGTTGACAGCTCCTTAGAGATACTGATCTTTTTAAGGTTGTTAGCTGCGTAGTATTATACTCGTATTGTCATTATGTTGAGCCACTAAAAGGAAGTAGAGGTGGATGTTTGTTTAAAAAAAAACAGCGAGATGTAAGTAAATATGTTTCTAAATCCGGTCCATACACTTACGAAAAAACGATTCAAACCTTGAGAATCAACTATGTTAATCTAATTCGAATGTACAGACTTCAAACACTGTTCTTGTCCATCGATTTTTTGGTTCCACAATCTGCTCACTGCTTGATTTCAAAGAAAAAAGGTGCACTTAATCGGTAGATGTCGTCCATTGAAGCTGTTTGCCCGGAACTAACACGGATGAATTCCGGACATCTCCGCTCATGTGTCAAACTGCCTGCTGATTTGTAAGACTTACAGTTGTTACTAGGAGCTGGAGAAGCCAGTCGCAGTAGTGCAATGTCGTGTTTCTGCCCCAGATTCCTGGTGAGGTAATCTGGGTGGGGAATGGTCTTCTCAATGTTGATGGTGACCGGTTCTTCGTTGCAATCCTGGTCGCCGTTTTTGGCTGTTATGCAGTCGACGCCCTGACTACGGTCGTACTCGCCCAGCACAACGTTTATCCTGAAAAGAGTAAATATCGAATTAATATGGTATCATGCCACTGGCTTTTTAGAACCCGGTTTCTTTTTTTGTACTGTCTTCATTTCCCATTCAGATGAATTCATGTCTGTACCTTAAATATCCTCATTATTTTACAAGATTTTTTACATTGCGGCTTTAATTCCCCCACTGACTAAACTATTCCGGCTTCAAAAGATTTAAACAGTCAATGGCTGACACAGAATGAGGACTAGAATATTTGCAATGAAGGGAATGCGATGAGGTCGGCACAAATGACATTAAAAAAAAATGTAACGTCAATAGACTGAGCTGCTTGGGAAATGGTTAATTAGGTAATACACTGTTACTGGTTATTAAGGACCCTTTTCACCACGATCAGTGGTGTCAGTCTTCCTCTTTTGGACTTTGTTGGTACATATTTTCTGACTCACGGTGTTCCCAAAGCAGTGAGCACCTCTCCCTTCACGCAATGCCCTGCAGTGAGCAAGTATCTGCTGTTGATGAGGGACGCTCCGCATCCGTTGGTGATGCTTCCCTTCTTGGTTCTGTACTGGATGATCCCCATCCAAGGGTAGTCGTCGATGGAGGTGTTCTCACCGCCAAAGATCCTGTCGGAACCGCCGTCTTGACCGCACTGGTCACGTGGTGGCAGTAAATTACTGGTGATGGGACCCCTGGAACTTACAATAAAAGATTTTGTCTCATAGCCCAGTGTGAAAGTGTTGGGATCATTTTTAAAGAGAATATGTCGCTGAAAGTTGAAATAGGACAACAAGAATGTCATTAGTTAAGCGTGGAACAAGAATACCTGAATGAATTGATTATACAAGATTGCCAGGAATCCTTTGAGTGAGAAAATAAAACCGCAGGCATGAAGAGAGTGATGAACATCGAGAATATGAAATAAGCGTGCAAGGACAGAACAAAGGCGATGTGCATCTGTGGAGGTACTGGCCACTCTTAGCGGATAAAGTATTATAGATAGACGGACAATATGAATCTTTGAAGATGAGGCTTGCTTTCTCGTTCACCACACTTTTTTTGTATGTTGTCTTCTCCAACATTTATTCATTTAATTTTACTCTGATACATTAGTTAGACTCCATGCATTCTTAAGTCAATCAATGTGCAATTGTGTATGTATGCAAGGAATTCTAAGCTTATGTAGATGGGAGATTGTACCTGGTGCCTTGTGATCCACCACCGCTATTGTAGTTAGTGTCCACTGGAACAATGGGCGCCGGGGGATTGGCGCGACGCGCTGCACAGCATACCTAGAAAACGAATCAGGGAAAATAAATGGCGGTCAAGAATTTCAACAACAAACAATAAAACCAGATCTCATAAATTGTCATTTGTTGCATACATGCTGTTACAAAGTACAATTCACCACCGTCTTTAAATAATGTGACGTTCCCTGACAGTTTACTGACCAAATTGCCTTATGCATTCCGTTTTTGATTGCTAATGGCCTCTGAAGTCTCCCCTCTGAGGCTGGTTTTAGTGTCGCGCTGACAACACGCTGACCGTCAGCGCTGACAGCCAAATATATGAACTTGTCGCGCTGACAGCTACGCGCCATTCTAAAACGCTTCCTACAAGTTCATATATTTTGAACGGTCAGCGCTGACGGTCAGCGCGTTGTCAGCGCGACACTAAAACCAGCCTGAGGTTTATTTGGAAAGATCGCCTGTTTTTTTTCATTTCGCGTGAAAAGTTTCTCCCTATCCCGTCCGACGCACTAACCTGATATGATCTTTTAAAAAAATATCGTTTCTTTCTCCTTACACTTTACTTTCTCCTTATGTAGTGGCTCTGGAAGTGTTTTTTTTCTTTTCCAATTTTATGAAATAGAAATAAATAAGTCTTTTCCCTTTCAACTGGCTTAATAGGTCACTTGTCAATGTCTAATGCTTAAGAACTCGGAGTGGTGATCAGAAAAAAGTGGGCCCAATTTCTAGGGAAGCACAAACAGACTGGTTTGATAGTAATTGATATCAACCTTTGGTTCTCTTCCTTCGAATCCACACTGGGCATTTCTCAAGAAGGTGGTTTCCGCCGCCGTCCTCTGGCGATTGCTCAGGATCGCCAACAGTGCAGGGCATGTCGTGACCTTTATACAAGTTCCCTGCTGATTATTTGGATCCGAACATGCGTTTTCTGAAAAAAGGAAAATTTATTAATCCGCAATTTCAAACTATATTTATACGCACCAAAGGAAGCATCATAATTAGGTATAGATTAATTGTTGTTTCTAGGACCTTTCTGAATTTTAAATTTTCTGCTGTTCTTGAAAACAAATTGATGTTTTTCTTCTGCGAAATCTCATAAAGAAATTTAATTACTTGCTTATAATTATACGTAGATAGATACTAATTATAATTAAATTTAAGACGTTGTAAAATATTGCTATTGATCTCCTGACAAGCAAAATGAGTAAACAAAGGTTGGGAAATCCTTTACAAGCGTCGTAGAACACGACACTGCAAACATAAACTGACAGCTGTATTATTAATGATACAGTTGTTTTTCATAAAATACGCGTTTGGATATCCCAACCTTGATTTGTTTGAATAAATGAATCCTCATGATAAAAACGGATGATGAAGTGTATAATACACATGAAATATAGAGGAAATGTGAAAGGGATTACCTACCGAGAAAAATACGGCTTAATCAATATGACTAGGTTGTGAAATAATGCATGGGATTTATAAAGTGTATGTAAAGAAGAGAATGTTTCAAAAGCGTGATGAATAAGAATGTTTTGAGGGTAGTGAGCAAGGTTAGAAAGAAGTTGAAGCAACTCTGACCACCCCTGGCGGAATGTCGACAAAATTTCATTTACAGTTAACGATGAAAATATGTAATACTCGTATGATATCGTCTTCATTTACAGATATTTTTTTATACGACTGGAACTAATATCAGATATTTGGAGTTATGCGTGTATCATTAGAAGTTATTCGTATCAAATGCCGTTTTCAATTAACAACAACTACTACATATTTACACGAATAAGAGAACTGCGTGCTTTGTGATGCATTTATCAGCTGGTATACTGAAAGAAGATCTCCTTGCATGTTACATTCAATGTGAAGATATCAAATCAATACAATGTCTCACAAATTCATAACCAGTTTTTCTCAAGAAGGTTAGTTAGTTTTAGCGATTATTTTCAATAAAAAAAACATATCTTATTTAAAAAAAAATGTTGTTTTTTATAGTGTCAGTACAAAATATGATAGTATTTTTCCTTCCTAAGTTATTAAGTTCAACACCAGAACATTTATAGAAAATCTCTTTTTAGAGCATTAATTAATTGACATGTAAATGTTTTTGATGTGTTGGCTTAATTAAAACGTGGATTCTAAAATCCTTTCAAAACCATTTTTTATAGCTAAAATAATAGTTAAACATTTAAATAGTGACTTGATCCCGCCCGAGTTGTGTTGGTCGAAGCACAGGATGACTTTTTGCCTTTGTCTACCTACCTATTGTGTTTTCGGTATTTAGTTGATTGTTTGGTACAAAATACACCAATGCATAGCCTCTTAGATTGCCATAAAAAATACCGGATCCATTTTATAAGAACTGAATAAAAAAAGATGTCAATGTGTTTTACAAAATATTGCGTTAATGAACAATCTCTTTAAAGATACAGACTTTATTTCTGTTTAAGTTGAGTAAACTTTCTCGTTGATTTGAATTAGGACAGATGGATAATAAGAGGAATATTTTTCTGATGTATCAGTTAATACTTGAACTTAGGTCTCGCGATAGCTAACATTGATCTATAATATTGAACTTATTAACTTATATTACTCGACATAAGTTTTTTTTAAATTTATGAATATACAACATGTATTTATTAGTAAGTACCCTTGGTACAAAACACCGCGCTAATTCCCCACCGTTGCGTAAAAATAAAACATATAGAAAATACAACAGCGCATCTTGTGAGTGATTTACTTTTCACACATTTTTTTTATATTTACGCGGTGGAGGGGAATAATTCACGCGATGATTAGCACTAGGGGTACAGTGTAATTTTAAGCCCGAAGTACCTGAGTTGAATAAATTTAGAAATAGATAAATAGTTAATTACGATCAATTAAATTTTATTTGTTTTTAATTTTTTTTTTATCTTTTGCGCTATAAAGTACGTAAGTTAAAAGTCAATTAGTAGATATACAGTACGGCCTGCCCATAGACAAAAATTGGTGTCAAAAACATTTGAGATATCTATATAATACTTTGACTAGGGGCGTTGCCCCTGGCTGCTACGCAGCCCAACCCCTTAACATTTAGTGAATGTGTATATTGCGCATAGTTTCCTCGCGTTAAAATTCGGAAAACTTGTAAAATAAAAAACATACAGCCTTTGTTAAAGAAAATCGACCACCCATAGTTTAAAAAATGGTTCACTTTGCAGATTTCAGCTGTGTTTCAGGGAAGATTGGCAAGAGTTGCAGGGCTTATTTTAATTTGAGATTGGGTTTTTATGTTGTAAGTCAACATGCATTATGTGTAAGCGCGAACTTTTAAATGTCTGCTTGTGGGAATGCATTTAATATGAATCTCGATTGGTATGTATCTTTGCAACTTAGATTATAGAACTTAACAAAATAATTTCCTTGACTTACAGGTTAGTATGTGGCTGACCACCCATACTGTAAGAATGGTTTACCATGAAAATTTTATCTCTGTTTGCGGAAAAGTCGGCAAGAGTTGCAGGGCTTATGTTCATTTGAGATTAGTTTTTTATTTTGTAAGTCCACATGGGGCATTTGTAAGCGCAAACTTATACCTGTCTGCTTGTGGGAATGCATTTAATATGAATCTCAAATGGTATGTATCTTTACAACTTAGATTATAGAACTTAACAAAATAATTTCCTTGACTTATAGGTTAGTATGTGGCTGACCACCCATACTGTAAGAATGGTTTACCATGAAAATTTTATCTCTGTTTGAGGAAAAGTCGGTAAGAGTTGCTGGGCTTATGTTTATTTGAGATTAGGTTGTAAGTCCACATGGAGCATTTGTAAGTGCGAACCTGTCTGCTTGTGGGAATGCATTTAATATGAATCTCAAATGGTATGTATCTTTGCAACTTAGATTATAGAACTTAACAAAATAATTTCCTTGACTTATAGGTTAGTATGTGGCTGACCACCCATACTGTAAGAATGGTTTACCATGAAAATTTTATCTCTGTTTGAGGAAAAGTCGGCAAGAGTTGCAGGGCTTATGTTCATTTGAGATTAGTTTTTTATTTTGCAAGTCCACATTGAGCATTTGTAAGCGTGAACTTGTACCTGTCTGCGTGTGGGAATGCATTTAATATGAATCTTAAATGGTATGTCTCTTTGCAACTTAGATTATGTAAAGAAATACACAAAATAATTTTCTTGACTTATAGGTTGGTATGAGGCTGACCACCCATACTTTAAAAAATGGTTTACTTTGCAAATTCACCTTTGTTTCAGGGAAGGTTGGCAAGAGTTGCAGGGCTTATGTTCATTTGGAATGAGCTGTTATGTTGTAAGTACACATGCAGCATATGTAAGCGGGAACTTATACATATCTGTTGTGCTGTAAGAATGGTTTACCATGAAAATTTTATCTCTGTTTGAGGAAAAGTTGGCAAGAGTTGCAGGGCTTATGTTCATTTGAGATTAGTTTTTTTATTTTGTAAGTCCACATGGGGCATTTGTAAGCGCGAACTTATACCTGTCTGCTTGTGGGAATGCATTTAATATGAATCTCAAATGGTATGTATCTTTACAACTTAGATTATAGAATTGAACAAAATAATTTCCTTGGCTTATAGGTTAGTATGTGGCTGACCACCCATACTGTAAGAATGGTTTACCATGAAAATTTTATCTCTGTTTGAGGAAAAGTCGGTAAGAGTTGCAGGGCTTATGTTCATTTGAGATTAGTTTTTTATTTTGTAAGTCCACATGGGGCATTTGTAAGCGCGAACTTATACCTGTCTGCTTGTTGGAATGCATTTAATATGAATCTCAAATGGTATGTATCTTTGCAACTTAGATTATAGAACTTAACAAAATAATTTCCTTGACTTATAGGTTAGTATGTGGCTGACCACCCATACTGTAAGAATGGTTTACCATGAAAATTTTATCTCTGTTTGAGGAAAAGTCGGTAAGAGTTGCAGGGCTTATGTTCATTGGAGATTAGTTTTTTATTTTGTAAGTCCACATGGGGCATTTGTAAGCGCGAACTTATACCTGTCTGCTTGTGGGAATGCATTTAATATGAACCTCAAATGGTATGTATCTTTGCAACTTAGATTATAGAACTAAACAAAATAATTTCCTTGACTAAAAGGTTAGTATGTGGCTGCCCACCCATACTGTAAGCAATGGTTCACCATGCAAATTTTATCTCTGTTTGAGGAAAAGTCGGCAAGAGTTGCAGGCCTTATGTTCATTTAAGATTCGTTTTTTTTTTATTTTGCAAGTCCACATTGGGCATTTGTAAGCGTGAACTTGTACCTGTCTGCGTGTGGGAATGCATTTAATATGAATCTTAAATGGTATGTATCTTTGCAACTTAGATTATGCAAAGAAATACACAAAATAATTTTCTTGACTTATAGGTTGGTATGAGGCTGACCACCCATACTTTCAAAAATGGTTTACTTTGCAAATTTCACCTTTGTTTCAGGGAAGGTTGGCAAGAGTTGCAGGCTTATGTTCATTTAGAATGGGCTGTTATGTTGTAAGTACACATGCAGCATATGTAAGCGAGAACTTATACATATCTGCTTGTGGGAATGCATTTAATATAAATCTTAAATGATATATATCTTTGCAGCTTAGATTAGATTAGATTAGATTAGAACTTATACATGTCTGCTTGTAAGAATGCATGTAATATGAATCTCAAATGTTATATATGTTTGCAACTTAGATTACAGATTGAAATCCATTTTTATTTGGCTTTTTTTTTTTTTTTAATTTGCATGAAATAAAAGAAAATGTAAAAAAAACTTTCACGTTTTGCCGCTAGATGTCAATATTGTTCCATACATTTTCAGTATGAACAAACAGATTTTTTGCTAAAAGTTTTCATACATTTGTAAACACACACGCGAAAGCTCGCAGCATTGCAGCATATATACAAAAATTAATTTGCTATAGGTCATGAATGTGTTTCATCTGCTGTGATGGCATTGGTTTTGAAAATCGAAACTTGACGACGAAAGACGACGACGAAGGGCAATATAATAAAGGATAGTAAATACACATTAAGATTCCAACTAATTACTGTTGAAATGACTTGAAAAAACAATGAACGGTAGAAGGTTGTTGTGATGATGGACCCAAAACTTCTGTGGGACTGCAGGAAGCTAGTGATAAATTGACAATGTTGACAGCCATTCATACAAGAAGCCAACAACCATTTCTGGTGGGACATTCCGTGTTTGATGATCTATAATAAATATAAATTGCAAATAAACATACAAGATTCGTGTGAGGTCTCGATAACGCATGCTGCATGTGCACTCAAAAAAAAAATCAAATCTCAAATGTGCATAAACTCTGTAACTCTTTTGCTGAAACAGGGGTGACATTAGCAATGTGAACTAATTTTAACAGTACCTACGGGTGGTCAAATTGCCTCATACTAACCCATAAGTTAACAGAAATGACAAAACTGTGAAAGCCTAAAAAACTTTTGATCTATCTTATGTGCCATCAAATGATGAATGGAGATCGAACTTTACACGTTTGGATCAACTGTCAGCGGTGTTTATCAGTAGACTGACATTGAGAATGACCCAGTGGGAAGACTCAAGTCAGGATAACAAACTGTCGTGTGATAGGATTAGCTGGCTGCAGTTAATCAAGGAGGCCAAGACCCATACCTGATTGTCACACCAGTGATGATGATGATGACTTTGGGAATTTGGATGATAATGAGAATTGTAATGTGAGGAAAAAAAATAATTAAAAACCCCAATGCTTACGTGCCAAAACCCATGGTACAGAAATGCACAGTGAAGCTAAAACTAAAAACATGAAATCCAACACAAAATGTCTGCCGGCCATCGTGCAGAGAACGTCACCACAATAAACAAGTTTCGTAAATAAAATAAATACTTCTTAGAGGTCAGTGCAGATTATTCAAATGTAAACAATTAATAGACGAAGCGACCTCTCGACCAAGCGGTCAGTTTCAAACTGTCGGCTGGTTTGTCTTGTGAATTTAATGTCTTGATCAAGTCTATGTACCTACCCTCTAATGAGCATGGCTGTCAACTAATTAAATAATATACAAGAAGGTGCCATGTATAATTGTACAACTATATACCTACAACAAACCACAACTCCATGTTCAACAAATTAAACAGTTAGTATACACTCAAACATTGCGTTTATCAAAATATATATAGAGACTTGAACAGCGCAACTAATGAGCGTTTAATTTTTTTTTGTAAAACGCTAAAATAAAGTTGAATACTTGGGGTACAGTATACCTTCAAGACGATCCGTGTAAGATCCTTGTTCGTAAGCCAAACATGAAATAGAGCCGCGGATAAAAATTATGGCGTCACCACGCCAAATTGTTACTAAATATTTTATATTAATTTTTATTTTTTATTGCTAAGCTCCCTAGTCGCGACGCCCCTCCACTCAGGAATACTTTTAATGTACCGAATCTATTTTAAACGAATATTGAAATTTACTAATTTACCCAAAAAATAGGGAACCACTCTTATATTTTAATTGTTTTTTGGCATCTCACCCTACACTTACAGGATGGTAGAGCCCTAATTTTATCCTGTAACAAGACATATTTATTCTCGATGTGTGTTAAGAAACTGGGGCTCTAATCTTACTAAGTGTATTCAGATGGGAGAAGAATGAAACCCTAAACGGTTTTCTAAATTGCCTTTGACTTGAAAATCTGTTAGGAAAGAATCCCTTACACTTTGCTGTAGGCTTCGATATGATACTTCGTGTTCAAACCCATAATAAACCAGGTAGGTACATAACTGCTTTAAAAACAGATCACTTAAAAAATGGTTGAATCGTCTATGTGGCACTTTTTCAGTACAGGCTAGAAAGTTGTTTGGATTGATTCAAGATAACGAAGAAAAAAAAAAAAGAAGGACTGGGGAAAATGAAAGAAATATACACGAAATTTAAAAGTTTTTTTATAAATATTTAAAAATATAAATGGTAAAACATTGTTTTAATTCACTTTATTTTATTTGTTTATGCTCGAATATTTTCGTAATATAAAATAAATAAAATAAAATAAAATAAATAATATAAAATAAAGTGAATTAAAACAATGTTTTACCATTTATATTTTTAAATATTTATAAAAATGGACTTTCACTGTGTTAACAGATCAACACTAAAAAATATTATAAAAGTTTTTTGTTTGTATTTGCATGTGTCAAAAATTATATTTCTTATTGTTTGTAAACTGAAACGTTCGAATATGAAGGTTTAACAAAGCTATAGTATATTGTAGACCGGTAGTCGATTTGTATTATTCTAACCGGTTTTTCCTCTAAAATGAAGCGTCTATTGTCTACGATGTGAATGGTGAACCTTTTCTATTATATGTATCTGTTTCGATTTAAAAAAAATGTATAAAAATAATCTGGGGCGACGTTGGCAAAAATGAAGCAATTTTTATAGTCAAGAAAGTCAGCCTCATGCCAGCAAACAAAAATAAAATAAGACCTGAAGATGATATTCGCGTATATTAATCAAAATAAGATTAATGAAGCGAACGAAAATAAAATATTGTTTAATTAGAATTGTTTGGGTTCTATAAAATTAAGTAGTGATCAATTCCTTGACTTATAGGTTGGTATGAGGCTGACCACCCATACTGTAAGAAATGGTTCCTTTGCCAATGTCACCCCTGTTTCAGGGAAGTTCGGCAAGAGTCCATTTGAGAATTGGGTTTTTATATTGTAGGTCCACATGCGGCATGTGTGAGCGCGAATTTATATGCGTGTCTGCTTGTGGGAATGCATTTAAATGAATCTCAAATGATAAATATCCTTGCAGCTTAGATTTAGATCATGAATTTTCAGTGTTCATACACAAAACATATAAAATATAAATAAAAAAAAAACAATAAAATACAAAAAGGCTTATTTGTGTGTGTGTGTTTTTTTTTCAAATTAGATTTTATCAGTGACATTAATAAAAAAGAATAAAATACAAAAAGGCTAATTTGTGTTTTTTTTTACCTATTTGTTAAAACATCATTAATTTGTGATTAACTCTTTTGTCAATAAGATGGTTGATTATCACTTTTCTAGGATATTTTTACTAAGCAAAGCAGCCAGTTATTTAGTACCTATGTAGCTCGCATAAATATATTTTAATTATTATAAGTTGTATTTTAACATGACAGAAATCTTTGTGGCAGAGGGTTTCCCCGTATAATAAAATAATATTGCTTACTACATTATGTTCATACAAAACGAGATGTTTTTGCCTTATTGCACATTTGCATGTGTCTCGCTAAAGACAAAAATTATATTCGCATTAATATATTAATTATAAATATAAATAGGTTTTAAAACGATGATGATTTTCAAAATGGGTGTCGTGGTTGAGCAAGACCGAGAAAGATATGGATGGACCAAATTTCTGAATTAATTGGATATCCAGTGATAATAAAAGAAGAGCTTGTATGGAAAAGGTTAAGACTCTGGATGAAATGAAAGAAGTATGTTGAGACCGAAAAAAATGGCGGTTGGTCTGTAATGTGGGCGGATAAGACTAAGACTTACCAAATTGAATTCTTAATTATTATTCTGTATTAATTTATATGTTTTTTTTTATGTAGGTATAGTCAATATATTTTGAAATTTTTAATATTTCATTATTTTTGTTTCTTGCCTTACAGGTTGATATGAGGCTGACTACCCATACTGGAAAAAATTATTCACGTTGTCAATGTTAACTCTGTGTCAGAGAAGATCAGCAAGAATTGCAGCGCTTATGTTCATTTGAGTTTTGGGTTTTTATGTTGTAAGCTCTTATGCGGCATATGTAAGCGCGAACTCTTACGTTTGTGCTTGTGGGCATGCATTTAATATGATTCTTAAATGTTAATATATCTTCGCAACTTATAGATTGTAGATATTGGGAGAGGTATGCCAGGATAGAAATCAGTGTAGGCAACCCTGCAGAGGCTTTTGGTGATTATTCATTGTCACTGGCCACCCATAGTCTAATTTTGACTGAATCATAATTTGTATCAATATCTTTGTTGGAAACTCTCCCTCAGCTGTCGTAGATCGATATTTTCATAAGCAAAAAAGGCGCATTTGATACGCGTAGCGCCTAATCTGCTTTAGGGTTGAACAAACTTGGCTCTCCCCTAATTCCTTCAGTAGAAGTCCCGCCTGCACCGCCTACGGAGGGCGGTCCCATTGTGCTCAAAGGTCCTCTAATATCGCCCAGTCACGGAACTACTGAAAAACACGTGGCACGACAAATCGGTCAAAGATAACTCGTCCACAGACACATTGGTCACAGACACATCGGCCACACGACAGATCGTCCACATGACTTTTCGATTAACGATATTTCGGCAACATACAATATAGGTCTATAATCTCTATAATATATAATCTAAGTTGCAAATATAGATTAACATTTAAAGCTCATATCAAATGCATGCCCACAAACAAACAGGTGTAGTTCGCGCTTACAAATGCTGAATGTGTACTTACAAATTAAATCCAAACCTCAAATAAACATAAACCCTACAACTTTTGCCAACCTTCCCTGACACAGGGGTGACATTGGCAAAGTCAACATTTTTTACAGTATGGGTGGTCAGCCTCATACCAACCTATAAGTCAAGGTCCACAGGCAAAAAACTTGTTCGCCAAAAAAACCTTTTTAATTACTGTAGTTTTAGTTACTTGTAGTTTTCTGTGATACACCATATATTGTATGTTACTGACATATCGTTGAACATGAAGTCGTATGGGACTGAATTGTCCGTGACCGATGTGTCTGCAGACGAGTTATCTGTGGCTGAGTTGTCTGTGACCATAATGTCGTTGACCGAAAAGTCGTGTGGATGAACTGTCGTGTGACCATTTTCCTCATGGAAGAGCTGTTAATGGACGGGTTGTCTGTGACCGATTCGTGGCTGGACCTGAAAAAATACCAACCCCTGAAGTCCTGTGTAGAAATATAACATGCGTTTGACCTTTCGACTCGTGTAAGCCAATGTAAACATATCGGCTTATCGATACATTAAAAAACACAACTGCCAAGAAAAGTGTTACCTACTTCATGTTCTATAATAATAATCTATAATCTAAGTTGCAAGGATATATTCATTTAAAGCTCTCAGATGTATGCCCACAAACCAACAAGTGTAGTTCGCGCTTACAAATGCTGAATGTGTACTTACAAATAAAATCCAAACCTCAAATGAACACAAGCCCCACAACTTTTGCCGATCTTCCCTGAAACAGGGGTGACATTGGCAAAGTGAACCATTTTTTACAGTATGGGTGGTCAGCCTCATACCAACCTATAATTCAAGGAATATGAATAATAAATTACATTCAAATATAAAAAAGAACAAAACCTTACAAAGAAATCTATACAAAAAAAGTCAAAAATTTCCTATGCAAAAAATGTAGCAAATGAATACACCAACATTAGAAATCAACATTGCAGATTAGCCGCCACTTCTTCCTGTCCTTGCATACTTCTTTCATTTCATCCAGAGTCATAACCTTCTGATTTGTAATAAATTACAATGATAATTATCGACGGCCGGTCGGCAGCTCAGTTGATAAAATGCTTGCGTTCAAATCCAGAGGGTTAAGGTTTGATATCCAATATTCATAAAGGGTGTCCGCCTGGAACGACTGACTGTGATCGGTAACTTGAAGGGTAGGTGAGGAAGAGGAAGATCCCCCTCACGATGGACCAATCAAGTAAAGACAGCAGCAGGCACCTCGGTGGTTTGAACGCTGCAGGCAGCCCGATCAACTGGATAAGAGTGGTTGCTTCCGCAAGGGTCACAACCCTCAGCAATGAGGAATAAGATTAAAAAGATGAAAAAGTGTGTCAGAAATGACTTTCCGTTTTGATATTTCTATCAAACCAAAACACCATAGAACCGTCAGAATTGCCTTCACAAGAAATGATACCCTGCCTCTTCAGGAGCAGGGAAACCTCTACTTCAAGCTACGTGATTGACACAAATCTTGTCCCCACCACTGAGAAAAAAGTTCACTCGCCGCAATTGACTCATTCGTTCGGGGATAATTCGGCAATAAGTTGCAATATTTGTGTAGCTTAGTTGAGTTGCGTATTAGACATAAGTGTGTGATCAAGAGTAAGCTGTGTAGCTTCTAAAAGAACCATCTAGCTGACCTATTTGATGATATATTTGAGAACAAATCTTGAGACTAGGACGGGAGTAATCACTCAAAGGTGAAATAATATCTCTGAAACTTCGTGCCTTCTGTTAGACAGAGGGACAACCATTAGACCATCAGCAGTGTCATCATCCAAAACCTTGTCCAAAAGACGCTCAAATTTATTGCTCATAATTAAATGTACAAAGTAATGGGTTTTGTAGTCCTTATTTTATATTTTGCTTCAAATAAATGAAGATTGAAAAAAACATGCTTGAATATTATTTGTTTTTTTTTTTTTCGATGCTCAAAAATTTAAATTCTGGTGTCATTAACATGGATTAAATATATATTTTGTGGATTTATGCAAAAAATCCAGTTTGAAAATATTTTTATCAATAAAAAAATATTTTAAAGTTGATATTGCAAACTTTCACCTACAAAATAATCTACGTTTCAAAATTAGTAATAATAGTCAATTAGTTCCCATGCTCCTGAAGGAGCTGACTATAATTTCTGGTGAAGGTTGAATTAACCTTGCTTGTACCAAGTCGACAAATGAGCGAAGGGGCCGTCCATAAATTACGTCATCGATTTTTGCCGATTTTCGACCCCCCCCCCTTACAATCATCCTATAGTCATTATCTAATGACCCCCCCTCCCCCTCTTGCTGTAATAATGGATGAACTTAATAATTAATAATGTTATATTACTTGCATAATATTTTGTATATTTTGTAGAAATTGGTATTTCCAAGAACGACGTCACTTTTGGTACTCGTACATCATTTGCCATCATCCGCAGACCAGACTCCCCCCCCCCCCCCCTGATTGCGAATGACGTAATATATGGACAGCCCCTAACTGGATTTTACTGCTTAACATGTCATGCCCCATATGTTGTATACGTACAAAGATAAATTATTTTGAAGGTACACGTAATTAAAGAGCGCCGTTTTTGTATATGTCACACCTCAAGGGCCCTCTGAAATCACGGATAAGATTTTTTGTAAAGATGCGTCCTTAGTGCTCCTATATATACATACATGTATGCAAGATAATCATGATGGTGATGGAGAGGGAAACGGTGGAGGCAACTTATTGAAGAGGCCAAGACTCACACCGGGTTGCACCTATGATGATGATGATGTCCGATACTGATATTCCCAATTTGCATTGGACTTAGATTTCATTCAGGAATTTCCGTATTTATTATTGTCTGTTGGATTATCTATTGATTTTAACTGATATAGGAGTATTTAAAATTTAAACGTCTTGTAAAAATATTGATAATTGACGAAAAAAAGAATTTACAAAGGCAATGCAAAGATAGATAATGAGGAAGGAATGGATCGATACAATGAGTGACAGGGTGAAGGCTTAAATTCTGCAGAGTGAGAAATAGAAAATAGTAATGAACACTGAAGGAGAGAAAGCAGAGGCATATCTGAGGTGTTACCAGCCACCCATAGCTTACTGGCAGTAGGATTCAAGGCAAGACAAATTGATAACAATAATATAATTTGTTTCAGGTGCCACAAAGGAGATTGGGACAGCTCTCACAAGAATGTGTTTGCGTCACAAGGCAATGGAGTCACGAATGAAGGCATTCACATGGTAAAAACATCTACATTTAATAATGCTTCACTAAAAAAAATCTCTGTTATAACTAGGGACTGGAAAAAAGCGGTGTTATTTTTTGCGAAATTCGCGTTATTTTTTTGGGAAATTCGCGTTATTTTTGATCAAAAACAGGGAAATTCGCGTTATTTTTTATGATAAACGGGGAGATTCGGTGTAATTTTTAGGGTTGATTTGATCGAAATAAAGGTTTATGTAATTACAAAACTATAGATTTTACTAATATGTACAATTTATAATATAAACAACAATATGCACCTTCAAAAACAATGAATAAACAACATCTGAATCAATACGAGTTACAACTTACAAAAAACCATGGATTGAAAAAAGTATTAATATTTGAATGACACTCCGAATATCCTGCAATATCCTTTTAAAATATTAAATTTAGTCTCTCTAGATGAGGGTTATCTATTTTTTTTGAGGGATGTTGGCTTTTATGAAAGCCTCAAGTTGTGCTCTTGGCTAATCCAGCAGCAGCTTCACTCCTTGATGTATTTCCTATTTCATTGATGTCACGATTCAAGTCTGTTTGGATGTCCAGGACAGTTCTGCTTATCATTTATTTTTTTAATAAAACAGATTTGTGAATAGGAATGCAATTCACCAACCTACTCTGCCTGGCCAGAAACAGGTATTAATATCATTAATGAAAAATTCATTACGAGTATTGTTCATTTTAATTAATTATTAATTTATAATTACCCAATTACATTTGTTGAACCAGGGTCAAATTTATGGTCAAATGACCCAGGCGGGGATCGAACCCCGCGTCTAGCGTTCTAGCGTGTTTTAACGTTGAAAGATCAACCCACTTGGCCCCCTCGGCTATAACACCGACCATTTTTTCTGTGCTTTGCACCTTGCAAAGGGTTTTCACAGGAATCTTTTCTTTCCCACAAAATAGTTGCGTTGCAGAAGCGACACATAACAACTTTTTCGCACAATTTCTACCAAAAGTACGAAAATTCGCGATATTTGCGTAAAACCTCAAATTTCGCGTTATTCGCGTAAAAACATCAAAATTCGCGAATAAATTCGTTTTATCGCGATCGCGAAATTTTCCAGTCCCTAGTTATAACCGCTGTGAAGTTATTCTTTGAGGATGGAAATCTTGACCACATCTCTCCCCTTTTGCTGCATCTTTACTGGTTCCATGTCCCTAAAAGAGTGGAACATAAAAGTGCCTGACGGTTTTTACTTTTGTGTATTGATTGCACCATTTTATTTGATGGAACTGTGTGAAGTCAATGAATATGGTATCAGACAGTGCATTTGTTGCTAATAGTCTACAATAACGATTAAAAGAAAAGGGTTTTTAATTCAGCGAGTCCTCGAAAAGTCTTTAAATCTAACTATAAGGAATAGAAACCATGAGCTAATTGAAAACAAATACGGAGCAATTAAACAAAGATATGCCAGATATAGAGGATGGCAACCAAGAGATACAGATGGCTGGCACAAGAAGGCACTGCCTTTAGAAGATGATAACGCGACTAAGCTTCACATATTGTGTAACTTTTTGCTGCATTCTCTCCGAAGGGGTCGCAGGTGGCGAGTGAACCTCTTTATTTTTACATGTAAGAAGGCCGACTAGAAGCGAGCCACTTCAGTTGAAGTGGGGTTTTCCCAGCTCCTGAGAGGGCTGATACTCATTTCTTGTGAACGTTGAGTAAACCTTGCCGTTATTTTGTTTTGGGTTTGAAATGAACACCGAAACGGGAAATAAATTTTGACACCCTTGGTGGGATTCGAACCCGAGCACTCGGCATGGAATGCAAGCACTCCACACATGATGTTAAATATAGAGCATTTTTGGGGTTTCTAGGGTTACTAGAATATGGATTTAAAAGTCTATGGAGGCCTTTTGATTTTAATGTATTTCACTGCCCTTTTTTTGTTGATGAGAAATATAATTTTGTTGTTTTGTAAATTGACAGAAAATGTGTTAAAGTCAAATTAACTTTGCACCAATCGTCCGGTCGATAGCTCAGTTGGTAGAGTGCTTGCATTCTACCCCGTGAGCTCGGGTTCGAATCCCACCGAGGAGGGTCTCAGAAATGATTTCCAATTTCGGTGTGTATTTAAAACCCCATTATATAAATACCGGCGAGGTTTACTCAGCCTTTACAAGAAATGAGTACCTGCCCCCTCGGGAGCTGGGAAATTCCCACTTCAACTGAAGTGGTTGGCGTAAGGCCGGCCCCCTTACCTGTAAAAATAAATAGGTTCAACTCGCCACATGCGACCCCTTCGGGGATAACGCGGCAAGAAGTTACACTATATGTGTAGCTTAGTTGCGTTTTAGTTGCGTTATTCTCCTTTTGAAAGCAATGACTTGCAATATTCCAGCGCCATCATGGACTGCCTTGTGAACCCACTGCAGGAGAAACTGGAAGACTGGAAGAAAACTCTCATCAATATTGACAAGGACCATTCTAGAGGTGTGTATAAAAATAACTTTCTTTGTGCTCACACAACTTTTTAAACTGTCACAGCTCCAATTCCGTTTGCTGGGAAAGAAGAAATTAAACAAAAGTTAAAGTTTTTGAAATAAATATTTATACAAAATTCAAGGGATTGGAAATAATAACTGATATTCTGTATGACAAACTTTTCTGTTTCGGTTATGACAAGGTTTCTAAATAAATTTAGTCTATTTAAGTGTTATTTAAGGGTTTCCATTGATTTTCTTGATACAAAAAAAAACTATGTTTGTTTTCAGAATATAAGAGAGCTCGGGCAGAACTGAAAAAGAGGTCCACGGACACGCTCAGACTGCAAAAGAAGGCCCGCAAAGGCAAAGGAGGGGATCTGCAGAGACGGGTGGAGACTTGCATGCAGGTAAACGAACATTTTTTTTAAATAGTCACTTTTGTTTTAGTTTCCCGGCAGAGTGCAACAAAGTTAATCATTGCATTATCAAAAACTGTCTTCGCTGTGTCAAAAAATTATGTGTCTGTATCAAGAACTGCTATTTTCCAAATTGATTAGGAATTGTCGCTGACTTCAGCGACAACCAAGCTTTTAAAGGGTGCTCGAGATGTGACTTCATTTCACTAACCAAAGTACTTCAACAAATGTATACTTAAATACTTTTCTAAAAATTAAATAGTGAAGACCGGTCCGCAGTCTAGTGGTGACACTTCGGACTCGTAAATGGAATGTGGGTTTGAATCGCGGCTGAGCACAAGAAATATACCATTCATATTTTCAAGTATGCTCTTAGCTGGGTTGAAAAAGTCATATTCCTTTACCAAAGGTCCATCCAGATGTTCAGCAACTGAGTTTTACTTGAGAATTGAAGTTTTCTTTAGCGACGACCGAGCTTGCAGAGGGCTCTTTAGGTGTGATTCACACAAAAACACCACTCACCAAATAAATCATCATAATATTATTATTATAATTAACGAAGGAAACACTGTTGACATTTTTCCCCTCTAAAGAAACTGATGGTTGTCTCGAGCTAGTGATGTCTTACAAAACATGCATTTTATCAGACCATTTACATCTGTATTCACAAAAAGTGCTAAAACAATTCACAATACTTTGATTCAATTCCAGTCCTATATGCTAAGCATTCACGCATAGTATTCTGAGCTCTCAAATTGCTCAAAAAGAGCTCAAAATTTGCAAATACCAGTACTAGGCAAATTGGCCATATCACAAATATCTTTCTTTAACTAGTTTTTATCGGATCCCATTCATCTTTATATCTATTGAGAAGCTTTTAATGTGCCCAATGAATCGAATTTCTTGTGATAAAACTATTTTCATTTGTCCTTATATATTGATCGTAATTGATTGTTTCCAGGATGTGAATGAAAGGAGGCAGATTTTGGAAGACGCGGAAAAGAAAGCAGTCAGAGCAGCTCTGGTGGAAGAGAGGAGTCGATTCTGTGTTTTTGTGGCCCTCCTGAAACCCGTTGTCGTAAGTTAAAATCATTAAGTACTTACTTTTAACATTATTTCAATATATTATGACTAATGCCAAGATCAGTTCACCAACAAGGAAATTCTCTTGTGCATCAGTACCAGTAACGAACGGCCTATATAATCTATAATCTAAGTTGCAAAGATATATAAACATTCAAAGTTCATATTAAATGCATGCACAAAACAGACACGTGTAAGTTCACGCTTACAAATGCTCTTAGAAGTCAAATAAGGAAGGCCAACCATCAAAAACAAAATTATTAAATTATCAAGAACAAAAAGTACCCCATACTCCATCTTATGAAACAACTAAAAATAGAGGGAAAAAGGTCTCGAGTACATTGCTGCTAAAAAACTAACATAAATGGTTATAAAGCACCAAATAGGTTTTAAGCTTGTGGTATCTGAAGAAGAAATGGCCATTGTCTTTGTATTTCAGGATTTTAAATATAAGTCATCAAAGTTCCCTGATTAGAGCATAAAACCATGGCTCGTGTGTTTATGATAATTTTGGATTGATGATTTCAGGATTCTGAAGTGGCAATGTTGGCAGAGATGAGTCACCTGCAAGAAGGTGCTGGGCAACTACTGAGGCAGACTACAGAACCCTACTCTCTACCAGCTGCTAGTGAACAGGTACAATTATTATTGCTTGATTTTCTGGTTCCGGGTTTTGACCGTGGTCCATGTTTTTGCTTGTCTTCTTCTTTTTTCTTTTTATTATTTCTTGAAGACTTTCTTGAAGACTTTCAGCTTACGTTTCGTCTCCTCTGTGGGCGACTTCTTCGGAGTCGTCGCCGTCTTCGCCGTCGTCGCAGTCTTCTCCGAAGAAGTCGCCCACAGAGGAGACGAAACGTAAGCTGAAAGTCTTCAAGAAAGTCTTCAAGAAATAATAAAAAGAAAAAAGAAGAAGACAAGCAAAAACATGGACCACGGTCAAAACCCGGAACCAGAAAATCAAGCATCTAGATCCGGCCGTGAAAGCCTAAAAACAATTATTATTGTTATACTTGACCGGTCTTTAATCTAATGGGTAATGCTACGGACTCGCAAACATTGGATTTTTTTAAAGCGACGACTAAGCTCGCAGAGGGCTCTTGATGTTTCTCATTTGCCAAGCATGTTGGAACAACGCCAGTGTGATTAAATTTTGCTGTCAAGGGTCCTGTTCAAGCTCGGTTAAGTCCCAGCTATTATAAGGCTAGATGAAGCCATCGTATATCTCAGAGCTGTGTGTGATGACACAGTAGAAGGTTCATGGGGATTTTGAGGTCTACAAAGTCATTGTGCCTTTTGAATTACACTAATAAGTCATAAAACTCAAATAAACACAAGCCCTGCAACTCTTGCTGACTTTCCCTGAGACACCGGTGACATTGGAAAAAGTGAACCAATTTTTACAGTATTGGTGGTCAGCCTCACACTAACCTACAAGTCAAGTAAACTTGGAAAATTGACATTAATGTATACAATACTTGACACGCAGAATGAGGTCAGGAAGCAAAACAAGGTCTACATGTTTAATCTGTCAAAATTATTAAATATTATTCTTCACGAGGAAAAACCACTTGATAACCTTTTCTTAGTGTACTCGCTATTTTTATCATCCGCATGGTTATCACAATAAAATACACAAATGTTTATTTTTAAGTCAATTAGTTAAATTAATTAATGGTAGAGGACAGCTGAATTTCTAAAAAAGCTAATAAATGTGATAAAATAGACGAAGGGCATAGAAAAGATTATGATGTTGAATGAAAAGAAGGAAGCGAAAGGCAAGGACCAGAAAGATGACGGTTGATCTGCAATGCTGGTGACTAGAATTTTATACAGCTGTTATAAGCTGTATTTATAAAATATCAGTTACAAAAGGTCCATCTAGTCCACAGCAATGTGTTTTGTATTTAGCTCTCTCACATGATGTGGCAGATGGTTCCAGGCCTGAGGACCAGCAACTGCAAATGCACGCTCTCCAAACATTGTGTTAACTCTTCTTATCGATTCTTCAATCGTTGATTTGGCTCCAGTTTCAGCCGAGCGCAGTATTAGGCTTTTTTTGCCGAGGGTGATTGTTTTGATTAAATCAGCAAGATATTTGGGTGTTTTTCCAAATAAAGCTTTGTGGACCATGATTGTGCACACTTTAAACTCGATGCGCTCCGTTCGTGCTTTTGATGCGCATGTGGCGATTAAGGACCTATTTATTTTTACAGGTAAGGGGACCGGCCTTACACCAACCCATTCAAATGGGGGTTTCCCAGCTCCTACATATTTCCAAAGAATTTCACTATTATATAATTATTAATGCTACTGTTTTAATTTCAATACTCCACAGTTTTTTTGGTTAGGAATAAAATGACGGTGGAACATGTAACTGTCATTGTATCTCACTGCCATTCCATTAGGGGTGGCCAGTATCTCCTTAGATGCATCTACGTCTTTTTTCTTGCCGTGGTGTACTAACATGGGACTTTGCTTTTTCAACCGGGCTACCTTCTGTGAAATTTTACCCTTCGCCACTGCCCGATATATGTCTTTTATATTGATTGATGATTTGTAATCTGTGTCATTTGCAATTTTAATAATCTTTAATACAATCTGGCATCATTAAATCACTTTGGCTTCCGCTTCCAGGTGATCTCTGACCTGCAGGCGCTGGGGGGCAGCCACTGGACCCCACCCTCCTCGCCACCCTCCCCACGCAGCCGCGCCTCCGCCTCCCTCTGCTCCTCCATGTCCTCGCTCAACAGCTCCTCCTCGGGCTCCCACTCCGGCTCCCACTCCGGCAGCGTTCACCACCAGCTGCCCACACCGCTACAGGGGCAGACACCTGGCCTGGCGCACACGCAGAGGTCCGCCTCGCAGGTCAGTCAGGGTGCCACCTTTGGTCCCATTTAATTCATTATCCATAATCTAAGTTGCAGAGATATTGTTATGTTTATGGTTCTTTTTTGAGTCGGAAGACATTGTTAGGCTTAGGCTGGAATTATGGTTGTTTGACATATTTACAATAATAATAACTACACAGTAAAAAAGTATTAATGCCTCTACAAACAATACGAGAAGACGAAGAAGAGCATAAAAAATATTTTGCAAAAATATAATCACTGGCAGTTTTACACTTAAATGTCTCACAGACTTAAGTGACTATCTTCTCTCAAGCAAAACGCTCCCCTTGCATAGGCGTATTTGGACTGCCAGAAAGATCAAATTCGCTTGCCTCCAGATATGTGGAGAAATATTAAGTAGCTTCTTAAATATACTTGTAACAAAAGTATGCCAACTAACTAAACATGTTAACTTTAAATTTTAATATACCTCTGCAACTTAGATTATAGGTAACCGTTATAGTTTTGATAATAGTTTTTATATTTTTATTTTAGCTCTTATTCATAGATTTTATTGCACTTCAATGTTGTCACAATTTGTGTTTTTTTATTGATTTGATTGTAGTAGATTATCAATTTTGCTTATTTCTTTTATGTCCAGCACACTCAGTATAAAAAAATGTGAATTCCTCACTATCCCGTAAATAGAAAAATGTATAGCAGATAACACAGCACTCCTAGTGAGTTATTTAGTTGCAAACTACGGGTATAGTTCTGCAAGAATTCTAAAATCTTTGACGTAAAAATTCTGCAGCACTCAATATCTTACTAAAAGTCACCAGTATTTCCAAAGGGTTGTACTTATTATTTTTAATCATCAATATTTGTTCTTTATACATTTTTTTATGAAGTCCATAAGATCTAAAATGATGTACATGAACTAGTTTAGTTTCAATGTCCTTGACTGGCTGTCACTGACCAATAGTTTTAACCGATACTCTTCACTTGGATAAAATAAATCTATTTTTATTGGAGAATGGTTTCAAAAAGATCCATCCAGCCTCAAAATAACTCAATATTGCTTGAGAAATTAGCGACGATCAAGGTCACTGAGGTGTTATTCATACTAAAACAGCACTCTACAAGGGAATTAGGCTGTGGAATTAGGTGGAATTAGGCTGGCCTCTAGAAACTAGGGTTCTTAGCAACCAATAAAAAAACATATTTTTGCCGTTTCCGTAGCAACCCGGTCGTGTGATATCATAATTTTTTGTGTATGGAATTTGTTCCGTGTCCATTAGATTACCTCAATATTAATTTACTCTATTTTGTTAATACCTACATCAGTCAGCGTCTTCGGGAGACTCTTTTGCCGAGCAGACAAGAAAGAACTAATTGTATCGCATTAGTAGTTGTAGTAGTTGTTGTATGCGTGGTGTGCTTACATATGCTTGTGGTGTGAGCAGCCTCCTCGCCTGGGCAGCGTCTCCAGCAGGGACTCGGGGTTCACGTCTCAGGACACCCTGCATCAGCTCACCACCCTCATTGAGTTCAGAAAAAAGGTTTTTTTGTTTTTATTTTTTTGTTTTCTTTATTTTTTTAACCCAATCACACAAGCCCCCTTTCTTTTGTCCTTTTTTCGCTTGTCATTATTGCATATCGAATTAAACTTTTGTGAATAACATAGGTACAGAATGTTGTTTTTTTTTTGTGAAAATTTAGAACATCATAATATATGTGTTCTGAAAGTTTTTCAAATATTTCAATACCTCCAAACCTAAAATTAATATAGGTTTACGCAGCCTTCACAAGAAATAGAACCAGCCCCCTCGGGAGCTGGGAAACCCCCACTTCAACTGAAGTGGTTGGTGTGAGGCCGGCCCCCTTACCCGTAAAAATAAATAGGTCCTGAATCACCGCATGCGACTCCTTCGGGGATAATGCTGGCAAAAAGTTTCACTATATGTGTAGCTTAGTTTTTTTCAATGAAAAAGTAAAGGAAGGAAACACTTATTTTTTTACACATTTGAAAATATCACATAAGTTTATTGAATATGCAATGACATTATTTTAGGTGTGAAATATTTAGTTAATTTCTTTCATTTAATGCATGATTTTGTTGTAAAAAACATTCAACATATTCATACTAGAAATATTTCCAGGTAAGTACCTATTTCCATACTGAAACATTCTTACTTGTTATGTTTTCAAACAATGTCCAGTCTTTTTTTGTCGACGACAGTCACCAATCATGTTTATTAATTAACCGATCCTATTCTACTAACAAAAATTTTTCATGATGTAATTTTAACAGTTGATACTAAATTTCGTGACACTTATATTTGTCAAAACTCTGTCATTTCACCTCAGAAATACTAACAAATGGGATCATTTTACTTAAAATTTTCATCCCTTAGCTTTTTGCTTTCTCTTTTCCTTCAATGTCACAAATTAAGTCTTGACCATACGACCAGTCGATAGATCAAGAAGTTCAAACAGATAGGTTACTATTGCCACGGCTGAATGAAGCAAGAAGTCACCTTTCATGTGCAACTTAGCTAACTTCCCAAATGCTTTACTTGCAACCTCAGAAGCTGTGCGCCATCATAGCAACATAGTCTTTTTTTTCCAATGAGAGGGGAAAACCTTCAAAAGGTTCCTGCCATTGTTTCCGCCGGCAGGATATGTGAGTGTGAGTGATTTCTTAAACTACGTGCTATGTCTTCCAGGGCTCTGACAGCAACTCTGGCAGTTCCTGTGCCACCCCAGTGGGAGCACCAGGTCCCCTGCTGACTGAGGCCGCCCCCCCAGCAGAGTCCAGCACGTGGCCTGACCTCAAGGACACCATGCAGTTTGAGCGCGCTGCCAACGCCATCATGGGCGACCGACCTCATACCATCTCTACAGGTTCTTTCATTGTATAATAATCATCCAAGTGTTCTAATCTTATCTAATCTAAGTTGCACAGATATGTAACATTGGGGATTCACATCATATTATGCATTTTCACAAGCAAACATGTATAAGTTCGCGCTTGTACAAGCCCCGTGAACCTACAACATAAAAACCCTAATCTCAAATGGACATACACCCTGCAACTCTTGCCGTCCTTCCCTGAAACAGGGGTAACTTTGGCAAAGTGAACCATTTTTTACATCATAGGTGGTCAGCCGCATACCATAAGTCAAGGAACAAGTGTTACTCTTGAACAATTCAAAGCACCAGGATCCTATACATAAATGAACTAGATGAAAGGGATATCCTGACCAGTCTATGTTATCAACTTGGAAAGGGACACATCAGTTAAGTTTTTATCCCAGTACCTGAAATTGGCTGACATCTGATGTCCAAGATGCAAAGACTGTGAGGACCTAAAGAGGAAGATGAAGGCCCACTATTTCATTCAGACTAACTTAGTGCGACGAGTCGTCACAAAATGGCGCTTACCAAAAATATCATCAATCCAGCAGACATACATGGGAACAAAATAATTTGAACTATTTGACAAACACCCTTGTCAAATTCCAGAATAAGGGTGAGTGCCTTTTCAGCTCCATTGCAGCATTTTACTCCAAAAAAAAAGAACTACCCAATGCATTGCCCTAGAAACAGCCACGATTACAAAATGATCATGATAGATGTCATGGCTCTTTGAGCACAGCATTTTTTTCAATCCTCTTCAAGTTGGGGGTGGGTTGGTTGATTAAGTCAGGTAACGATATATTGTGTGTTGCAGCTTATGAGAAGGGGCACAGCCGTCCCGCCCTCAGTGTGCACACCTTCTCAGGACACGCGGGCTCCGAGACAGCCCTGGGGGCCAGCGCCTCTCAGCCCGCCTCTCCCTGCTACGGCCCCCCTGGGCGCGGCTCGCAGGCCAGCCTCCTCAACAGGCCTCCACTGCCCACGGTGAGTACACATTGCAACCCTTTAGCCTTCAAATTGCTGGGGGAGTGCTCCAGAAGACATCAGGCAGACAAATGCTGAGGTCAGCTTTTGCATTTGCTTGGACATCTTTGGGGACCGAACCTTTAAAGTAGCCACTCTTACAGCTTGGAATGCCATAACTGCTTCTTCAAGGGGGATAGATTTATAGTGAATCTGTAATATATGCCTAAAGACCCACTTCTTCATCCAACCACATGGGCAAGTGCTTTTGTTATGACAACTGCTAGTTTTCCCTGTATGAAGGGTTAAAAAAGGTTTTGAGAGTGCTTGCATTCATAGGGTTTTCATCTGTTTGAGAGGACTCAACCCTTATAAAATTCACAATATTTTAAATTTAATTATAACAGGATAATTCCCAACAGACTGGACACAAAATTTGCAATTAGATTTTTTTTTCGGCAGGCAAGCATTACTATGTGACGATGGTAACCAAAAATAAATAACTTATTAGTTTTCTTTTTCCCTAGAAACCTGATCGTGTTATGTCACAATTATGTCAGAATATGTCTGTTTTACGTATCATACTTTTTTAAATTTTAAATTATGAAATAGCCAGTCATTGCATTGATGTATTTGTTTTCAGCGTTGCTCCTCCCTGGAGCGTCCAGCCGTACCTTCCAAAGGGCCAGCCGGCCACATGCTGACTCTGCCCGAGCACAAGGTCATCAAGCCCAGCTCCATACCCTCACATCTCACCAAAGGTAAGCAACACAACATAATTTTTTAAATCTATTTAGATTGCAATGGAAGATGTCCATATTAGACTCATTCAAGAGTTTTATACTCCGAGTTACAGGATGCTGTGCGACGATATCCATACGGCTTTTTTTTTTTTTTTTTTTAAGGAATCCTGTGCGGGAGGCTCCCCAATTCTTGAGAGTCTTGGGGGTCTATGTCACCCTCGAAGGGTGCCACAGAGGTGTTGCTTGAGTTCTTGGTTCTGTCGTGAGGCGCTGCAAGGAAGTGGTGATTGATGTTGGTTTTGAATAAAACCGGATTAAATTGGGAAGGGAACACAGATACTGGTAGACCATTCCATAAGCGGGCAGTTTTTGGTACATAAAATAAGTTATGCCCTTGCCCACGGCTGTAGTCGCCTGGCACATACAACCTATAGGTCTCCAACAGGGTGGGACTATCTATTAAGCCGTTGATGACTCTATGAGAGAGCACCATAAGGAATCCGTTGCGCTTGGTTTTCAGGTTTCTGCTCCTCATGATGCATATATTGTGGATAATTTCCACGTACCCTTATGAGAAGGTACCTCAGGAATTTCTTTTGAATCTGTTCAATTATATTTACATACTTCCGCTGATCACCAGTCCCAGAAGCTGGTAGCACTTGGTCGTCAGCTGCGTTATATGGGTAGAGAAGCTCATTCTCAACTCCCAGATCCTGTATTGATTCTACACGAGACAATAATTGCCCACCAATACTGTACTCATGCAAGATGAGTCTGAAAGATTTACTAAAGGACATTGAGACACATTTCTTCACAAAATTCACCTTTTCCTGATAACCAAAGCCAACAGAGCTACTTTCCGTCCTGCTGAGGTCTTGTCTCTGTATCTTTAGCTCCTACTCTCAGCTGTCTTTGGTCTTTCCGATTGATCTATGCCACAATTGTCAACCCCCCCAAGAGCAAGTAACATAAGTCGTTTGACACACTGTTTTCTCATTTGCCACACAGCAATGACAGCAAGAATGGGTTATATATAGTCCTTCGTTGAAATAAGGGTGGCAAGCGACTCATTACTTTGTATTTGAAATGTCTCAATAACAAGTCAGTTGATAAATCGATAAGTGGTCACAGCTTAATTTCGTATGTTCCTAGAGAAGAAGAAGATCCTTGAATATTTTTTTTATATTCAGGCCATGAGGGTGGGTGTCTTCTGGTGGGGCACTCCTCCACTATGTGCCGGACAGTCTGGTTCTCCGCGCCATAGTCACACCCTGGAGATGGAGCTAATCTACATTTGTGGAGCAAGGAGTTGCAACGGCCTTGCTCTGTGTGGACCCTATTTAAGGTCATCCACAGTCCTCTCTGAAGATTGAACCCTGGGACCTCCTGGTGTGGCAGAGTGACCAGATCTTGGTTTTTAAACCTTTTTCCTCCCATATTGCTTTATAATTGTTGACTTTGTTGGTTTCCCTTGCAGACACTCCGCAGGCGACCTACGTGAACATGTTTGAGTTGGCCAGCATGGCGGCCAGCAGAGCCCAGGGCCTGCAGCAGGCCGCGGCCTCTCACTCCACGGAGCACGCCCAGGCCAACACACACGAAAAGGTGAGTCACACATCCAGTGTATGAGCAGACCGAAAATAGTATAAAAACGTGCACTCATCCACTCGGCACCAGGGTTTGCGCTGCACTTAACATATTCTTAGGAAAAATTATGAAGCTACCAAAAACGCAAAATCTTAACAATGTTTTTGAGGAAACAACTGTTTTGTTTTTTTTAAGGTTAGGTGGTTCACACAGTTTGCATGAATTAAAATAAAACTGACTTAAATTCATTTAAGATTAGTTTAAGAAGTAGTAATTAATTTTGGATGGACGACTGAAAAGCCGCAGCAGTAGACAGGAGGAGTTGGAGGTGAAAGCTGATGGAGGCCAAGGCTCTATATTATAAAGCTACCAAAAACATGATGGCTGTAGTGATGAAGGTTTTTGAGAAAACAACAAATTGTTGTTTTTTAGGTTAGGTGGTTCACGCAGTTTGCATTAATTAAAAAACTATAATTCATTTAAAGATGAAGTAATTCTACAATAATCTATAATCTAAGTTGCAAGGATATATTAATTTAAAGCTCTCAGATGTATGCCCACAAACCAACATGTGTAGTTCCCGCTTACAAATGCTGAATGTGCACTTACAAATAAAATCCAAACTTCAAATGAACATAAGCCCCACAACTTTTGCCGACCTTCCCTGACACAGGGGTGACATTGGCAAAGTGAACCATTTTTTACAGTATGGGTGGTCAGCCTCATACCAACCTATAAGTCAAGGAATACGAATAATAAATTATTAAGAAATTCATTTTAAATTTAACTTTTAAGAGGTAAATGAACAAAATACAGATTGAATGCTTGCCATTCTTTCCATTCTTCCCTGACACAGGGGTGACATTGGCAAAGTGAACCATTTTTTACAGTATGGGTGGTCAGCCTCATACCAACCTATAAGTCAAGGAATACGAATAATAAATTATTAAGAAATTCATTTTAAATTTAACTTTTAAGAGGTAAATGAACAAAATACAGATTGAATGCTTGCCATTCTTTCTCTACAATTTGTATTGACAAACTTCGGGCTCAAGTCGTTATGTTTTCTAGGAACTAAAAAAAAGTGTTGTAGAAGTAAATATACAAAATAAGTATGCCAATTTTACCATTCCTAATTCTTTCCGTGTCTTTTTCAGGCTTGTGAAAGCAGTACCAGTGAGAGTTCCTTGGAATCCTCCAGTGGGTATGGAAGTCAGGGTGCTTGCCAGATTGAAGACGCTGGACAGCATCAGTACTCTATGGAAGGTATGTAAGAGACTCATACATGCTGGCTTTTATTATATACATAGCTATTTTTGTGTATTGTCCAAAAATTTTAACAATTTTCTTGCTTTAAATTTACTAAAAACTTCATTGTGTTTGTTCAAAATTTACTAGCTCAATCCACAGCAATTGCTCCAATAGTTGACGTTAAATATACCTATTGATTAATGGATCAGTTGATTTGGATAAAGTCTACTTCTATAAAGTAACATTTTGTAGAGATGAAAGTGTCATTAAAAAAAAAGATCTAATCTTAAATGTGTTTTGAGTTCATCTGTCTGTAAAAGAATTTACTGACAATATATTGTTAGTTGTATTCAGACTGTAAATTTAAGCAATAAATTTACTATTTACACATTGTTATTTCATTTAGTTCAAATTCAATAAATTTCTGTTAAAACAACATCACCTAAAAAATCATCTCTACAAAAATTTGAATTTTGATATAATATGGTATTGAATTTTGTTTGGCTTTTGAATGGTATTTTTTGTATATTTGTGACTGTTAAAAAAATGGCTTTTTGATTGTCATAGAAAAAAATCTATAAATATTTTCATGTATTTTATAAGCTTCTTCGCTTTGGGGTCACTCCGTGTTGCTTCAACCAAATCATGACATTTCCGACTCATATTTCAAAAAACTGGACACATATTTTGTTCTATTCATTAGTTTTAGTGACAATCTTCAGTTAACAAAAATAGATTTAGATGCTTTATAAATTTATGAAGTATTCCCCATGTATTTAAAAATACTGGAAAAAAATCATGCATATTGTTCAGTAATTAAATAAGATATCATATACTTTGTTTGGAAACAACTGTAGTGTTCTGTGACGTCAAATAAAAATTATAAATGTATCATAACTTTAAGCGGCTTTACAACTCAAAATTATTGAAATACAGCAAAAAACGATGTATAATTGTTATTCATTTTACAGAATGAACAAATGTGCGGAGTTTTATCAAAATCTGATTCGGCAGGTGTAAAAATCTGCATTTTTGGTTGATTTGAAGTGGAATGAACCATTTGATTTCGAATAAATAAAAATGTAACATCTAATAGAAACTAAGTTGTTCCTATTTCTATCTTAAACCTCATACATACATGTTATGTGCATGGCTTTTTAGTGTGGATGTATGATGTCTATTATGCTTATGACAAAATATATACTTTGAGTGTAATCTTTCTAGAATTCTATTAGATTTTTTTTATTGAAATTTTTTCTATTCTCTCAATTTATTAATTATCGCTGAATTAAATCTACTAATTTTGTAATATTATGTAATACTTACAGACTTTAGTTGTTTTTTTCTGAGATTTCTGTTAAAAACCGAAACTTTTGAAAACTACAACAACTGAAGCTGGAATTGCACTTCAATTCAGAAGAATATTCAAGAATGGCAATGCCCCTATTTCTGGCTGTCGCCATTAACACATGTGGCACATGTTCTTACAAAAGTAGACCACACTTTGAAGGATCAGAAGCTCTGAGTCAATTTTTTACACTATGAGTGGTCAGCCTCATAGGATAAAAATAACAACCATCCTGTTATATTGTATTCTATTGATAGTAACATTAACAGTGTTTGTTTTATACTAAAAAAGATGTGTATTATAGTGTGTTTTGTATGTGTGTGGCATGTTTACGTTCCAAATACCAGAACCAACCACTGCCGACTCTGTCATCATGGACATAACCATCTCCTCCAAATCATCGGAGACCAATGGCTTTCCCCAAGAGTTCTCGCTGACGGGCACCGGCTTCCACCAAGAGTTGGGAGCCCTGAGCGCCTCGCTCTGCTGCCTGGAGGAAAACGTGAGGAGCCTGGAGGAGATGAGCGCCACGCCCGCAACTTTTGCTACCATCAACAAGACTAAACCGTGCGTGCCAAAGCGGAGACCGCTGTCCATGACAGGTGCACAAAGACTTTTCATTTAAGTTTTAAGCAATTGAACTTTCTTCATAATAACTTTTAAAAATACTTCATGGCAATTTTGAATAAGTGTAGGAGACTCTGCAGAGGCTCTGGCAACCTCCAGTGGAACAGTGACAGCGTTCAATTTACAGTTCCAATTCACATTTTTGATCCAGCCACATGAAAAAGAGATCTTGTGCTTCCACCAAACCACTGCTTCGGGCTCTTCTACCAGAATATTGTTTTTAATGAATTTGTTGGAGCAAGGCTGACTACCGTACCTGTGTAGTCAGCAGTGGCGAAGGGTGATTTTTCTCATAAGGTAACTCGATGGAGAAAAATAAAGCCATCGAACATTAAAATTCCATGGGGAAAAATAAAAAAAATAACATATGCCTTTTGATTAGAAATGTGAATTTTTTGGAAAATAATAAAATAATGGTTTTATGTGTTGGAACGGGAATATGCAGCTATCACAATGGGTAAATATACAGCCTGTCTACAATGAATGTTGCATGTTTTTCTGTCAATTGTGAATACTTTTATATGATTTGCAATGTTATGTGTTTGTATGTGAGCATGCTTTGAATGTTTTTGCCAATTTCAATGTCTGTTTTTTTTGTTGTCAATTTCCAGTCAACACGACTGTCGGAAGGGTTTTGGAGCAACCACTTTCATCTTACACTGAACTAGAGGATCACTTTTTGGAAGCAATGTCACATGCTCCCTATTGTCTCACTAATTATACTTTTTTCTCAAATAATAAGTCATATACAACCAAATGTGGCAATCAATGATTTTTTTCTCGGAAAATGACTTTAATATATTAAAACACAGAGAATGCCATTTTCTGTGTTCATGTATATATATATATTTCATTTTTATATCAAAACCATGATTGCTTGAGAGTTGCTTTCCGGGATCTGTTGTCGTGGTCTGTGTGAGTTTGAGCCTACGGCAACAGATCTCCGCAAACAACTCTCCAGCATCATCAGCCGGTCGTGTAAGCCTAAAACTCTTTTTCAAAACATTGATTGCTGCTTTTGGTCGGATAGGAGTAAAATTGCATTTTTTATATAACTCTTGAATATCATGGGAGATAAGAAAACATAAATTGACCATGGACACAATAAATTTTTGCAGCAATATTAGTAAAACACTGAAAATTAACCTTAAAACTAGCCCACACTATAGGTATTCCACCACTTTCACACATATTTTTGATCAAGTAGAAACCTACCTCAAGACTATTCAAAAAGGTTAGGTCCTAGTCTTTCAACATGTGCCGATTCTAGGCTAAGCGGACAAGATGATTTCCTAGCATACGTTGGGAAGTACTGCTTCAGTTCAATCCCCGTTATGCCCAATGGATTTGCAATGTCTTTTTACTTTAATGATAAAATAAAAACAGCTTTGTTTTCGATTACGTGAGTATTTAGTTTTATATACCACAACCGGTTTCGCAAACATCCGTTTGCATCGTCAGGTGGATTGTGGGACTTTCTTCACAAATGCTGTGTTTATTATGAGGAAATGAATGCATAGTTTCTTGTGTTGGTTCAGCGACCTGTCCCCCGGCTGGTCTCCGGCTGGGCCTCTCAGGCAGGCGCGGCTCTGCAGGAGGAGCCAACAACAAGCCTCCTCCTCCTGTGAGGCGCTCCAGCAGCATATCCCGTCCCCAACAACCACCACAGGCACACCAGCAGCCCTCGGAGAACGGTGAGTCATCCACCATTACAATGGTCTATTTGGGCCATTTTGCTAATTGTTATGTGCTTTTATCCAAAATAAAACTGACCTCATGTTTGTTGATCTTCCCTATAAGTTATATAAGAAGAAGATTGAATTTCTGATGTGTGGACTCGTTTTTTTGAACTGACATCAGCTTGCTGTGGTCTCTCAATTGTGTGACTCTACTTGACCATCTTCTCCAATGCTTTGTTCTTTTACAAATTTATTTTGTGATTTCAAAAAAAATTATCTAGCCGTTTAACAAAATAAAGAAAACAAATGTAATTTTTTTAAATTTATTAAAAAGTTATTTATAAGCCAGAGTAAATATGTTGTCTGAACATTATTATATAAATGAAATATAAGTGTACATTCTAATGATAAAAGATGAATTTGTGATTACAGAGTACGGCAACACAACTGTGGGTCGTCAGCCAGATGGAGATGACAATCTTCCTCCTCCACCTGCCTTCCTGCTCAACCCTCATGATCAACATCAACAGCAATTACAACATCAGCATCAACAGTCTGCAGAGAATCAAAACAACGCTACTCCACCGCATGGTAATCACATTTCTTACATTCTTAGATGTAATTCTTAGATTTTGAGACTGCTTGTGTTTCTCCCTCTGTTTCTCTAATGGGGCTACAATCTAAATCTCTTTTTGGTCTCCCAAATCTGGCCATTGCACCTCCAACTCCTGTCCGCTGGAGTTGTTCTCCAAGTTGCCACTTGGACAAGCTGTTTGGCATTTCTCCTCACTCCGTCCTTCCACTCCAGCATGGACCACCAGTTTCCTTTCGAATCTTGTGACACAACAATCTGGCATACTCTGTACATGTCCAGCCCATCTTTAGATATTTTATGTGTGTAGAATTACTAGATGAGAAATAGAAAAAAAATAAAAATAAGTCTCTAAGCCTTGAGAATAAAAAAATTGTTCATTTTGGTTTTCAGGAAAAGGCATCAACGTTGCCGAGACAGTGAAAGCTCTCACCGAGTTGAAGCACACCCCAGCAAGCCCCAGCCTCATCAGGCGGCAAAATATGCTGCAGCAACAACAGCAGCAGCAAAATTCCACACCATCAACAAACAACGGCTCGCAACAACCAATGTCTTCATTCCAACAATCAAAATCAACATTCACAGCGTTGCAAAATAACAGCAATGTCAACCCGATATACGGACAAACGGGACACAAAATGTTCACATATGTTGAACAGACAAGCTCTTCTCTGTATGGCTCTAGAAACAGCAGCTTTACAAATCTGAGTTCCAACTCTGCAATATACGGAAGGGAATTCAATAACTCCATAAATAACATTGACAATTGTGACGGGATGAGAATGAACACGAGTACAAGTTATAATGCAACTGTCACGTACAGCTCCAGCCCGAATACATCTAACTACTCAGATAATAATTCCATGTCATCATTTGGCATGCAGCGAAGTCAGAACTTGTCAATCTATGGACAGAGCACATTTGGGAAGCAGCATGCTAGTCCCAATCCTTACGAGAAGAGAGCGCCCTTCTCTCCGGTTTCTTCTTCCAGCGGGAATACAATATACGCCCAGCCCAGCCAGATTATTGCTGGATTTAATAACCTAGGATTTGGTGGGAATAGGAATCATGAAGGGAATATGAGTCCCATGGCTATGAGGAAATCTATGGCCACTCCAAGGTCCCAGAGCGCCGATAGACGAGGTAGTGACTGTAAGTATCCAATATACTTATTTTTATTCATAACATTTTATTTTTACAATTTATCTTATCAATTCAATGTATTGCCTGCCTTGTCAAAAGGGCTCTTCATTTTATGTATCCATAGAGACATGTATTTTTTCAGAGACAATCTTTTCAGTATTATAATTATCTCCCACGCACACAAAAATGTTTTCTGCTAAAAAGAGTATTTATTTGTTTTCTAGAGCCTGTTTCTGTGCTTGGCTAGTTGTAAATTTTTTTATGGTACACCACTATTTCCGGGCCAGACATGTGCAAAGGATGCTAGTTTGTCATGTCAAAAAAAAATCTGAATAAATGCCCGCATAGAAGAAAACTTAAGAAGAAGTTTGAGTTCTGGTGGAGAATGGAGTACTGAAAGATGGCACACAGTTTCTCCAGGTGGCAAGTTGGAGGACGGCTACAGAGGACAGGAGGAATTACAGGTGCAGCATTAGGTAGCTCAAAGTTCAGCTTGGGCTGGTCCACTTGATAATTTTATGAATCATAATGGGGAAAGCTGATTGGTGTGATGTGTATTCCAGTCAGCAGCAGCAGTGGAGGCTTGATAGCGGCCATCAGTGCCCGGCTGGCTCCCCAGCTGTCTCCCCGCAATGCCCGGCGCAGCATTAGCCACGAGACAGACGTGGCCGCGCCCTTCCGCACCAGCCAGGACTCCCTGGCCTCCTACCACGCACAGGGGAACCACCAGAAGAGTAAGATAAACATTGTCAAATCTTCTTCATCTTACTGATTTCTGAACATTGAGACCATTATGGGACACACACAATGGGAGTAGCAAATATTGAGTACTTGACTGCATATGTTTCGCAAAGTGGAATGAGATTTGGACGTGCATGTATACTTGGAAACACAGAGGTGTCTTCCAGTACGCTATTCTATTTTTTACCTATTATGGTACCGTCTAGGTTTCTATTCTTAAATTATATCACTAAAAAATGTGTGAATTAAAGAATCTGTTGGGTATAGGTATTTGCCATTGTCAAGCCATTGAGATTTCTAACAAATGAACTTATTTGTCTAGCGGTCTATTGTTGTTAAAACTATATTTTATGAATCAACAGCATTGCTTTTAGACAGCATTCATTTTTTGTCTTACCTGTAAATATCTTTATCCATTCAATATTCACAACACCTAAAGACCAATTCGAGACCTGAGAATTTCTGGAATGATTTGAGATGTTAAAGAAGGCAGTTGGCTGAAGTTTTGTGTTTTGTGTTACCAGATGCTCCAAATGTTGTGCAGCCGGCTTTCCTGGACAAGTTGAGTGCCACCCTGCGACAGAGACAAGCCACGGGCTCTCCCAACAAGGCGTGTACTGTGAGGCAGATCATCAACACCAAGGCACAGGTAAATCATCATCAACACTTTCAATCCCTTATACCAGAGGTTCCCAAACTTTTTCAAGTCACGGCACCCTTTGAAATTTTGAGTTTTCTCACGGCACCCTAGTCATATAATATCGATCGATGTTTGTATTCATGTATGCACACAAACTTCTGCTTTCGCATGAAGACATCTGGCCAGGCAAAATAGGTTGGTGAATTGCAATCCTCTTCACAAATTTAAAAAAAAAAAAAAAAAAAAATGTAAAATTTTGATTTTTAGTAGACTTCAGGGGCGCCTCGTGGCACCCCTGATCTCTCTCCGCGGCACCCACTTTGGGAACCTCTGCCTTATACCTTTCATCATCTGCTGTCAGCATTGCCTGTCCTCTTCTTTTTAATTTAGATCTTTCGATTTGTGATTCACAACAAACCTCATATCGGCTCATGAATCCTAAGATGAGGATGTCCAGCTATCTTTCCACTCAACCTTTTAGAAGATCTTCCAGTTGGGAGTTGACCTTTTGGCAATTCATTAGCTACCATGTGTGTGAGTCTTTCGTGACTAATTCTAGAGAATGATCTCTTCAAAATTGCCTTCCGGATCTGCTCCATCTCACTATGACCTCTATTTCACAGGCTTTTTGGATGTGGTCGTTGCGGATGCAATCTCGCAATATTCTGCCTGTGATCATTCTAAGAACTTTCATTTTGTTATTTTTAAGGGTATGGTGGTTTACACAGTGAAAGTCCATTGTATATTAATTTGATTAATATTTCATTTTGTTGCTTGTTCAATTGTTGTCGTCTTTTCAGTGCTTCCCTCTCGTAAGAGAATTGATACTTTGATGTCGGGTTGAAATTGATTGATGATCGCATCCTAGCTGCCAGACATTGAAACCAATCGTTCTACCAATTAAGACATCGCAGTCAACGGTTAGTGATTTAATCACACTTCCTTCTTTTTCAGCCTGACCCTCGTGTCTGTCACGGATCCCTGATGGAACAGATAAAGCGCGGCGCTACACTGAAGAGGAACAAACATTGCAACGACCGCTCAGCGCCCAAAATACACTGATCGTAGGAGACATAACCTTAAAATAAATACACAAACAGGTTAATGTAATGAATCTGACGCTAAAACTAAGCAATATGTTTGTTTAAAAGTAGTTATAATCAAGATCTGTCTGTGTGCTTAAAATATCTTAAAGTTTTAAAGAGTTTTAATCTGCAATATTGTCCATTTATGTCAATATATTCTCATTTGAAAAAGTAAACTAGAAACATTTGTTTCTCTTCTTTTCTGCATGGCCTATTGGTCTGTTTATGCAGAATTATTTATATTCTTCATAGTTGATTCATAACTAGATCCATCATTTAAGGGATGAACCCATTCTTTCCATCCCAAAATTGCCATCTTTGTTTCTATCTGACTTTAACCTGGTAAATTTCTTCTAATCTTGGAGTTGCAGATTCTGTTTATCAATAAAACTAGGATTTTTAAACTGTTTAACAAACTGGGTGGGTCTTACAGTCAATTAAAAATATTTTATCGCAACGGTCCAGCAGACGTTATTAATCAAAAGTAGATAGTCCTATACCAAAGTAAGTCTGAACTCTATAATGGTAACTAAAAGTTAGAATAATTTAGATATAAGTCACATTTGTCTCTCAGCAAATTGATTTAATACCCACCTTTCCTAAAACAAACAAACAAAATATTTTGCAGAATTAACAGCAAAATACTTTGACAAAGGTGTATAATATTTTTTTGGATATCAAGTCAACTTGAAGAAAGGAGTGTTCTTTTGAAATTATTTTGTCAAAAGAAAGAACAGTCCTATGAAATTCTATATCCAATGTAATACATTACATATTTATGTACTGGAAAAACTAGATAGAAAGAGAATTACACAGTTTTATTCTGGATCTTTCATGTCTTTCTAATGACATTATCTGTCCAAAATGATGGCGTGATTTATCCGTGTCACCCGTTATTGCCTCAAATGTCAGTTACAACATTCTCATAAGTTTTCAAAAAAAGAAGACAATGTGGATAAAATACATGACGCTCTTTACTTTTTTTAGTACCTAAGTCAAAGAAGGCTACTGTCACATCCAAAATAAATGAATAGTGCATATGGCACCAAAGTTATATTAATCTTAGTAACTACTTTAAAATATATCCTAATATGCCACTTGATAATATTTTTTAGACATAAGAAAAATTGTGTTTATTTTTGCTTTATGTATTATTTCAAGGAGATGATTATATTTTTATTTCTCTGTCTGTTTATTAGATTTTAACAAATTCAATTTAATTTATTTGAGAATAAACATATTAATATTATTCTAATCTTAAGCAAAACATGGCTGAATGTATCTGTACCTAATTTTTGTTCTACTTAATGTGTACCTTATAATTGCAAACATACAAAACTGATTACTCTATACTTGTGTACATATCATATTTATTAGTACTAATTATTATTGATGTAAGGTATCTTAAAATGTATATCACTTTTTAAAATGTTCAATTTCAAGTCTCAAAAATATTTTGGGGTCCAATTATTCAAAAGATCGTTTTAATGATCAACAACCAAAAACCATTGCATTATGTTTTTCTTTGCCGTTCATAGATGGTGCTGTTTTTGCATTTATAAAACATAGGAATGTCCGCATTATGGCCAAGCAGTTAAGGATTCTGAAACTAGCATACAGTCCAAAAGGTATAGGGTTCCAATCCCATGAATTACTTGGCAATAACAATATAAGTCTTGGGTAGTTATAAACTGAAATATAACTAAGTACCCATCGTCTTGATTTATTCCAAAAAGCTAACCTTGGCATTTTAATTGTACATATTCCCAAAAGACACCTTTCTCAATTCTTGAAAGACGGGGAAAAACTTGTCAGTACTAGGATCAGTGTAAGAAAAAATAAATAAATCAGTCTTTAAAAAGTGTATATAGAACCTTTGACTCTCTGATTAGGACCAATACACCCATGAATAACAGTGCAACTCCAAAAAGCATGAAATTTCTTGGGGGTCTATGTCACCCTGGAAGGGTGCCGCAGAGGTGTTGCTTGAGTTCTTGGTTCTGTCGTGAGGCACTGCAAGGAAGTGGTGATTGATGTTGGTTTTGAATAAAACCGGATTAAATTGGGAAGGGAACACAGATACTGGTAGACCATTCCATAAACGGGCAGTTTGGCAAAGGAATGAGTCATGAAAACGCCAAGTTCTCATAGTTTTGAGATCGACTGCAAAGGGATGAATGAGAGTTTCGAATGTGAATGAATCATGAAATGAATCATAGTTTCAAAGCGTTTGTTAGCAAATCAACACTAAAGATGCCGCTTGTCTTGCCTGGTAAAGCATCATTGGCTGCAGAAAGATCCATTCTCTTAAATATTGTTTTACAAATGTCATATATCAGTATTAAAGTAAAATAAATCTCTGCAATAATGTTCACATGTCTGCATAAACATAACCTCAAAATATGAATATCATTTTGAGAAGTAGATTATAGAGAACTCTCTTTAGACCTAAGTATAGTTTTACGTACTAAAAAATACCAAATATATCACAATAATAATATATGTAAATGTTGTGTATAATAACATAGAATATTATTGATAACATAATTATAAATTAATATCCAAGACAATATAATATTGACTTTTTACACTTTAGTTGTTTTGGTGTAGCGTTGAACACGCGTTTCATTTATTTTTTTAATAATGTCCTACTTATTTATTTATTGATCTAAGTGTATTAGAATAGACTTAGAATTAACACGATGTATGTTTGCCTGTAATTAATATCCTCTCGCTTTATATGTAAAATATGAAAGGAATAATGCGTAAGAATACATTTATTAATATAAATGGTGAACATAATACAACACAATGCTATATATGTGTATTGTAATAAGATTTACATCAAATTTTACAATACAAATTAAATTAACTGAATAATTTTGTAAACTCAGTATAAATACAGTACAAGATACACCTTTGATACATTATTATTGACAAGTTGTTGAGATTTTGAAAAGCAAGACAAATTACAAATACTTCCAACTAAACAAAAACAAGTTACTTATTACGTCTTGTTGTTTCAACAAAAGCTTAAACTGTACTACTAGACCAAATAAAAATTTACAGCAACTGGGTATTGTTTCCAAAATAGGTGCTGACTAGCAACAAACAAGCATGCAGTGGGCTCTTGAGGTGTGAATTACACAAAAACAACGTTCACCAAATAAATCATAAAATTTCTTTGTTACTGCCATCTGTTGTGAAAGTATTGTAACTTAATCATTATTGGGAATTCAGAAAACATTTTCATTACAAAATGAATTATGTAGTATCGACAAAATGAAAGTACATTATAATATTAGTCATATTGCTTAAAATATGGTTCATAAATGTGTATAAAGCTAATCAACTATGGGGCTGTCCATATATTACGTCATTCGCATTAAGGGGGGGGAGTCTGGTCTGCGGATGATGGCAAATGATGTACGAGTACCAAAAGTGACGTCGTTCTTGTAAATATCAATTTCTACAAAATATACAAAATATTATGTAAGTAATATAACATTATTAATTATTAAGCTCATCCATTATTACAGCAAGAGGGGGGGGGTCAGTAGATAATGACTATAGGATGATTGTAATGGAGGGGGTCGAAAATCGGCCAAAATCGATGACGTAATTTATGGACGGCCCCTATCCAAGTTACAGTTAATATTTGATAAATAATTGATGTGGTTGTTCAAAGCAGTTCAATTATCATAATATTGGTGTCTTGCACTCGTTTTTCCAGCATTCATAGATATACACTAATTATATTAATAATAAACTAAATCTCGTCCCTTAATGACTGATTAACTATTCTCTTGACTAATTATTAATACGGATTAATCGCCTTTCTGCATAGGCGCTCGTCAATTTGTTAAGGGGCACGTCAAGCACACACGCACTCGTTTAAACTCTCAACGGAATTCAATTACAACTTAACTAGCAACTAATTGGACAATTTTATATCATCACTTATTAATTATATACTCTTTTTTATTGTGAAGTTTTAACTAATCTTATACTACACTGAAATAATATATTTATCTATAGTCCCCCAGGCATAAAACTTTATGTTTCAGCCCAACCCAAGGTGTATGGATATAGGTTTAAATTTTGTATAAATCGTTATGGCAATCGTTGATTTTCTGTGTGTCCTTTTTTTTTTTTTTTTTAAGAAATCCTGTGCGGGAGACTCCCTAGATTCTAAAGACTCTAGGGGTCTATGACACTTGTTGTAGTGCCGCAGAGGTGTACGAGCTTGGTCGTCGCTACTACTACAAAGCGCCAATACTCAAGCAAGACCCAATTGCTGTAAGGCTGGATGGACCTTTGGTGACCGCGGTCATTGGTAAAGGTTTATGAATTTTTCAACCCAGCGAAGAGCACATTCGAAATATAAATGGTATATTTTTGTGCTCCGCCAGGATTAGAATCAACAACCTTCCATTTACGAGTCCGAAGTGTTGCCACTACGGACTACGGACCGGTCCAAGATGCCAACGACACGCGGTGTACCTGAGCGGTTACCCATCCAAGCACTGACCACGCCCAATGTTGCTTAACTTCGGTGATCTATGGGAACCGGTGCTTTCAACATGGCTAACGTCGTTGACAACTGACCTTGGATCACAACTGAGCAAAAGTGGCTGCAATAATGATCTTTATTATTATGGTGTGCACCGATGGGCACATGCTATTCTTTGGCAGACAATAAGGTTGCCATTGTCAACAATACTAGTGCCGTTTAAAGAGAATTGGCGGGGAATCAACAAAAACTGTCAGTGTACAGATCTTAAATTATATCCCTATTAACTCAAACACAACAAAAAACTAGGTTGCTCACTAGAGGCACTGTTTTATGTAGCTCCCATAATTTTTACTCTATGGTTGGTTAAAACAAAAAGTTTTATTCTTGGGGTACAGTTGGTTGGCTTATGAGCATACTGATGACTTTCCATCGTATGTGTATTTTGTTTTTGTAAACATCTGTGTAAATTTAATACTACAAAAAAGGATCACTGATCAGTAGACTATGGAACATAACAGATCATATCAGATTTGTTTTCTGGGATCTATATACAACAACAAAAACCGTTACCCCATCACATTGTTATACATCGCTGAAGAAGTCCATTGAAGACATGGGCAAATCGTCTGGAAGCTCCAACTCCATTGGACCAAGGCAACATAACCCTTAAAACGACCCTCAAATGTAAACTGCCAGTGGTGAAAGCCTAAAGGTATAAAATATCATATTGTGCTTGTATTTTATTAAATGAAGAATTTCAGTTAATTAAGATTTCGATATAAAATATGTCCTTTTCATCTTCCTGAAATGCTTCTTTTAAGAAATATTAGCGATCATCATCCACACTCACTCATTTAAGGTGTCCACTATCAATGATGTACGGTAAAATATATACACGATATTTGTCTAACTATCTCAGTAAAACTCATGAGCCAACTGATTGCATGTCAAAAATACTTGAAAATACAATTAGATCTTTAAAATTTTTTCACATATCTCTAAAACTGAGCTGATTTTTTTACAGTTTTCATAATTAGTACATACAAACAATAGACAAGTTAAAATACTGATTTTTATTGAATCTAATAGACTCGGTGCAATTTACCTGAAGCCTTCTTACAAAGACTGGCCATTTGATCTTTGATAATGTGAGTACACTATTGCAAGAAACAATAAAATTTTATCTCCTTTCAAAATGTCTTAAAAAATAAACTGTTCCTTCTACATACATTAGTCCTTAAAATTTGAAATTTTGAAAAATTACTAAATTTTACAAAACACTTGAGAATTATTAATTTAAAATACATACTTAAAAGGTCCATAATAAAATATATCTAATGCATATTTCTATGGCTATGTTTTCACAGTGATGTTTGAGTCGTATTGAACCAAAGGTGGAAATCTAGGATTTTTAAAATTAAAAATGATATAAATGTGTGAAAAAAAAAATTTGGTTATTTCCATATAATTATCTCATTTAAAAAAAAATCCTGTATTGCCATCTGTGGTTTTATATAACTCATTTTTAAGTTCCCACAAAATGTAAAATTTGTATAAAATAGTATTGCAAAAAGCAAGCCAAAGTGTAGTTTGTTACAAATTGCATTTTTGTAACAAATACGAGATTGAGTTAGAATTCAGTCGCCATTTTATTCAACTTCATAAAAATCTCTGTGAGATCTCTTCTCTTCATAAATATACACCTTTTTGGAAATCATTCAATCAAAAAGTTTTAGAAGCATTTTTAAAAGATAATAAAAATTTCAAGTAAACTACATTATTGATATACTGTTGAAAATATTAGAACTTAGAATGTACCTATATTAGACATGTTTGACAAAAAATGAATCCGTTGAAAATTGCCTTTAAATTTAATATTTTTTTATCATATCGTGAAAATTATTTTGCTAAATCAATAATAACGTAGGTTTTATATCTTCCACTTATCAAACATGTAATACATATATTTTCATTGAAAATATTGTAATCTTGTCCATGTATTTTTATGCTACGAGTATTTATTAAATATTGGAAAAGGTGTTAGCTATTTTTCTTTCGAGCTAAATAATTGTAATATAAAGTTTGAGATGAATCTTAACGTTTTGATACGTCAAAAGTACCCCAACATGAAAAATAATTTCCCAATTCAGAAGCTGGTATGGAGTCAGAAAAATATACCAAATCTTATTTCTCTTTGTGAGTTGATGTCACTGGTTTTGGTGACTAGAATCTTAACATTCAAATGAGGAACATTTGAGTTGTGTTAAATCAAAGGTGACAAATTGTTTGTTAAAATCTAGGATTTTTTCCAAAAACTAGATAAATATATGGAAACACTGAGAATGTCATTTTCTGCGTTTCCATATATTTATGTCATTTTCAGAAAAAATCCTGATTGACTTTGATTCCATACGATTCATTTCTTTCACACATTTTTTTATGTAAAAGGTTAATTTCACAATGTTCTTTATAATTATTAATTTCAAACATACAGAATTTCCTTATCAAATTATTTTTATAAAACTCTTTCAACATTGACAATTATGGGGGAAAGGGTCATCTCAAAAACTACAAAAGAAATAAACTATTTTGAAAGTGTTTCGGCATAATATGAAATAAGTAAATATTTTATGTAAAGAAAATCTGTGTGCAAACAAAATATTTAACATGTAATTACAACATAATTTAATGCTTCGTAGAGGAATGTCTTTGCTTGTGTGAGAAACATTGAAGTATTTAGTGTTATTAAATATAAGTAAGGATAATTGTCAAACGTTTAACCATGCTGTACAAGTATTATTTTTGGTAAAAATTGCTAGTTCCCTTGATTAATGTACTTTATATTTATTTTTGTGGTTGGACTGATTCTTTAAAGAAAATAAAGCTTCTGGGCTTAGTGTATGAAAATAGTGGTTTACTTTGTAATGTTACTACGGTTGAAATGTTAAAGAATAATATTATGTTACGCCTAATGTCAGTAACCTGTAGACTAAAATATTATTTCCTTAAAATAAATAAATGAAAAGTATAACTTTTTTTATTTCAAACAAATCATTCCTCTTCCTCAAGTATTCCTTCACTTCTTTCTACAGACAGCTATCGATGATGTGCGGAAAATATAATAATTTGAAATTTTTTAGGAAGAAATCTGTGGACCCGATGACCTTAAGCTTTGTACTTCTAGAAATTTGTCTGTATTGTCTATTGTCTCTTTATAAGTTGTAGAATTTTACAATTCCTCTTCACTTGGTAACATGACAAGATAAAAAAATTACGCCAATAAAATGGACTCACAAACTTAAAAGATTTAATTTTTTCTTGGCAAATGTCAGGTCTTTCTGACTATGGACTTCGGCAATTTATACAAAAAAAGACATTAGTCTTTCCCCTAGCAAAATAGTACATTTTTGGTTGTTCATTTCATTCATCGAAATAAAATATCATACAATAATGAAATATGTATTTTATCTGTATTGATGATTTCATCATTAGCATAAGGCCGGTTTTTACCTAACCGTATTCTGAACGGTTAGTCTATGGATTACCGCATCAGAAGTCTCTAGTTAACGATGCTACCATGTTAAAAGCACAAGTTCTCATCAGATCACCGAAGTTAAGCAACATTGGGCGCCGATGCTACTTGGATTGGTGACCGCTAGGTACACCGCGGGTTGTTGGCATTTCTTGGATCAGTCCGTAGTCCAGTGGCAACACTTCGGACTCGTAAATGGAAGGTTGTGGATTCGAATCCCGGCGGAGCGCAAATTTATACCATTTTTATTTCTAAATATGCTCTTCGCTGGGTTGAAAAATTCATAAACCTTTACCAAAGACCGGTCACTAAAAGGTCCATCCAATCTTACAACAACTGTGTCTTGCTTGAGAATTGGCGCTTTCTACAGCGCCGACCAAACTCGCAGAGGCCTGTTGAGGTGTGATACACACAAAAACAGCGCTCACCAAATAAATCATTCTAATGTTATTTATTATTATTAGTGTATGGGGATGTATGAAAGCTTTCACACAGTCCGGTAATTCATGAACAAACTGGACAGGACAGTTTGTGTAAAATGTGAAAGGCTTCTAAAGGACAAATAAATCAATAACGGAATATGGTTATATTATTTTATTTCAATACATTTTATACGTCTGGCAATACTTTCTCTTTTGGCTTCTCAGCTCCCAAACAAGTTGAGAAGAAAAATAGGGACCAACACTTATGACGTATAAGTACCTACCAGAAATAACTGTGTTATTAATTAAAACGACAATATGTTGTTTAATGTTGATGACAGTAGTAACAATTTTTTTGGTAAATTTTTAACGTCATTGGAGCAGTGACGATTTACACGGCCTTTCTTAACTTGTATGGGAGCTGTGAAGTCCACAATTATTGCGCTCGCCGAACTGTCAATAAATGTCAAATATTGCTGAACTGTCAGAATCGCAAAATTCTTGTTAGACTTGTTGTTAAATTATTGTGAAACTAACTCGTTAAAACGCTCGGCATTTTTACAAAACCTCACCATCTGAAGTGAGAAGCACGCTCAGTACATCAGTGACACAGTTTACTTTCCAGGAAACCCAGACTCAACCTTGAAAATTCACACAGGTGGGTGCCCCGAAATGTTATTTATAAAAATAGCTACTCTCGATTTACTTCAAATTTATTGTTTACAAGCCGGTCAGCTATACAAGAGCAAGTTATTTTACTAAAAAAAATATTAATTTTTAAAAGGATCACACTACCAATTGATTTTAATACTTTTTCCTTAGAAATTTTATTAATAGGTATTTGCGTATATTTGTGTAAGAATTAACGATTTATCAAAACACTCGGAACAAAGGTTCCAAATTAAAGAAAAAAATCGGCAGGTTAACGTCAAATGTCTATGTAGATAGGGTCTTTAGAAACTATTACTTAACCTTTTTCCGAGGTAGGTACAAAATGCTAAAAAAATGTGAGGTCACAGCTTTTTAGTCTAGGTATGCCATTTGTGCGGACTCCATTGAGGTATAATTTGTAATGCAATGGAGTCATTTATCCTTTGGTAATCCCATATTGGGACGTGTTTGAATCATTTGTATTTGTGATTAGTACCTATTGATATATTTTGTAGTATGACTCATCAGAGTTGTGTGCAACAAGACCATGTTTTCACGCTCAAGCAGGCAATGTTTTGCTTTCAGAATTCCTTATCTAAACAGCGGTATTGAATAAGTCATGATTAAAACCTCAATATCATGCTCTTTAAAGCTTATACACAGTTTTATAGAACTTATATCTGTAATATAATAATAATAATATTAGGATTATTTATTTGGTGAGCTCTGTTTTTGTGTGAATCACACCTTAGTCATCGCTATAGAAAGCGCCAATTCTCAAGCGAGACCCAATTGCTGTAAGGCTGGATAGGCCTTTAGTGACCGGTCTTAAGTACCTATAGGTATATGAATTTTTCACCTAGCAAAGAGCATGTTTACAAATATAAATGGTATATTTATTGTGCTCCGCTGGGATTCAAACCCACCACCTTCCGTTTACGAGTCAGAAGTGTTAACCACTAGACTACGGACCGGTCCTTTATCTTGCTACTGGGCGGCCAGGCACTTCACGGCACTGTCTTCTTTATCTTCTCTAACATTATTAATTCTTTTTGATAACCTGAATGGTATAAAATAACTTGACACTCTTAAACCAATGATAATTAAGTGAATATTCTTGCATGTATTGTAATGTTTGTTTTCAGGATAAGATGGATCCAATATTCTCCTTCATCATCACTATCCTCATGATATTTTTCCTGTGCTCGTTCTGCGCAAGAATCTGCTGCAGAAGAACACATGGACAAACATTCACAAGTAAGGATTATTTTACTTGAAAAGGTTTTCTGAAGTGAATTTAAATTTTATTTTATTGTACGCAATGCAACACAATTATGCAATTAAGCTCTGCAAATAGTGTAACTTCTTGTGACATTGTACCGCATATGGCGTGTGGAACCTATTTATTTTCACAGGTAAGGGGGCTGCTCTCATGCCTATCACTTCACTTTATGTTGGGGTTTTTAGAAGCTTGATTGTGTATTGCAATTATAAAAGAAAAATGCATGGCAGATACAAAAGCATCCCTAGTGAGTGATTGAGTTTCCATACATTTTCCATTTGAGTTTATGTAAATGCTGCAAACAACTTAGTGAACAGGTGATTTTGTATATTGATGAAATAGATTATGTTACTGAATGGTCTTGTTATTGTTATTATGAATGAACTGCAAACATTCAAAATATCCCCTGGTGGTGTGACGTCACCCACAGTAATAAAAAGTGAGTTCTAGATAATCAGGGTGTTATTCTAGTTTACAGCACTGTACGCCCATACAGTTGGCCATTATTCTAAATGCTGGACGGTGCACTTTAGTGTCTTTTCAAATTACCTACACAATATTTGATTCAAATAATGAAGCTTTGAACTGTCTTTAACTCGGCCAGGTAAGATCACTAATATTCCCTGAATTTTTAATATTGTCCATGCTGTTTCAGCGGTGACAGTCCCGCAGAGCGTGGTGGCCGTGACAGTGGAGCCCAACCAGCCGTACATGCAACAGCAGCACATGGTCCCGGTGGCCGGATACCCGACAGCTGGTCCTCCCGCCCAAGGTTACCCAGGATACCCACACCCAAACCCGTACCAGCAGATGTACCCACCACAGGCAGGCGGGCCACAGTCAATGCCTCCTCAACCAGGTCTGTTCACAATTATAATAACCATTTTTTTTTCGTTTTCAGACTGTCTTTAGTCACTCTTGGATGTAGACCTCTTCCAAGACTCACTTGTTGGAGACCAAGCTTAGCCTCCTTCTTCCTGCAGTCCATTGAACATCACTGTGTAGAAGAAAATACATGTTAAAATAACCTTAAGCGATAGCGGTGCATTCTTGGAGGGATGAAGGAGGTCATCATCTGATTGTTTAGTGTTCATTTTGATGCTTTTTTGGATCAAGAGTGTTACACTGTTCTAATAATTATTTCTCAGCAGAAATTATACATTAATTATTTCAAATTAATTCATTTTATTTCTATTTCAGGTTTTGTTGATCCCAACAGCTTCGGACCTTATCCTTTCCCAAACACAACCAGTAAGTAATAAGTTAGATTTTTTTAAATATTACGAGGTTTTTGTTATAATAATAAGACTTAAGATAAACATAACTATTAAATCACATAATAATCAAACTCAAAGGGAAATTGTTGAGACACGGCACCTTCTTTAGCAACAAGTTTGAAGAAATAATCTTTCGAAAACAAACAAGAGGTCACCCAAGAACTTGATACATTCAAGATTTGAAGCGACTCCTTGCGAAGTGGTTATAGGAAGGAAAAATTTGCAAGGCTAAAGAGGGGAAAAAACATGCTTACTCAGATTGGTGTAATTGCGAAAGAATGGGATACACAGAGTGATAAGTAAAATAATGATGTCAACAAATTTCCTTTGCTGGTTTTTGAATTATTATAACTATGTTGTTATTCACATATATTACATGTATAACTGTTTGTTTGTTTAATAAATAAATAAAAAATTTGAAGAGGCATTTAAAGTTAAAAAGAACTGGAGACAAGTCTGCAGACTCTGGCCATCCCTGATGTGCCAAGATGGTAGCAAAGTTACATGTACAGTCATGGATGTTGCCTTTCCATTCAAAGCTCAAAGGATAGTGACCAGTAGATCTGTGCGACTATCATGCAAAGTCTCTGCCTTTAGAAGATGAGGATATTGTAGTATAAGTTTTAAGCTTACACGGCCGGCTGTCGATAATGAAGATTTGCTTTTCGGGATCTGATGCCGTGGTCTGTAGGAGCTGGGGCTTCCAGGCGTTATGCCCATCTCTACGATGGTCTTCTTCAGCCTTTTTCATCACAGCTTCATCAAAATCTTCATCATTACTTCTCTTCACGCTAAAGTAGCCTATTGCAGACATGGACAAAGCGGCCAAAAGCTCCAGCTCCTACAGACTACGGCAACAGATCCCAGAATGCAACTTTCCAATGTTGTAATATTTTGTCGTCATTTCTGACTTTCATTTCATTGCTTTCAGATGAGCGGTCGCAGCAGAACCCCCCTACTTATGACCAGGCCACGGCCCAAGCTCCATTCAATCCCAACTTCAAATAAACTACTCACATGTCCAATTCATACAACTAGAATATGTCAAAAAAATTAAATGATGTTCAATACAAAAATCAAAAAATAAGAAAATCACACAAAAGTTGATCAAATACTTGTTTTCCATCTAAATAATTTTGCTTAACGAGGAATGGAGTTGGAACATTTCAAATCTCTTCCAACAGAGTGATGTCATAGGCCTAGTGGACAAAGGTTTTTAGCAACCAAAAAACAAAAGTTTTTTTATAACTATTTTGTTAGCAACCTTAGGTTAGGCAATGTGATGTTGCAATTTTATCCCAGCCTTTTTGTTCTCGCTCCATAGTTAAATATTAAGAACATAACAACATAAAATTATTTTAAGTCTGCTCAAAGTGCTAGATATCATGGAACTGACATTTGCGGTTATTTTCCATAAGTATCGGGTATTCGCTAATGATCAAAACTTCCAATATAATTTGTGATTTAGTGAAACAAAACACCACATTCATGAATATTATGTATTGATTTGTCTTTATGTACTTATAATGCCATTTGTTAAGAACAAAGTCCAATGAAATTCCCATAGTGATATTTGACATTAAGAAAAATCATCATATATGGGTTGGCATGAAAGGAAACCCCAAAATGGCAAGGCATCAAAAGCAGTTTTTTATTTGTATTTTTTTTTTTTTTTTTTAAGAAATCCTGTGCGGGAGACTCCCTAGATTCTAAAGACTCTAGGGGTCTATGACACTTGTTGTAGTGCCGCAGAGGTGTACGAGCTAGGTCTTCGCTACAAAGCGCCATTACTCAAGCAAGACCCAGTTGCTGTAAGGCTGGATGGACCTTTGGTGACCGGTCATTGGTAAAGGTGTATGAATTTTTCAACCCAGCGAAGAGCACATTCGAAATATAAATGGTATATTTTTGTGCTCCGCCGGGATCCGACTCCACAACCTTCCATTCACGAGTCCGAAGTGTTGCCACTACGGACTACGGACCGGTCCAAGTAGGTCCAAGTGTATGTATGTATGTATAGCAAGGTGACCCTGCCATTTAGGATTCTCTGGAACTTAAGTTTTTGTAGATTCGCTATGAGTTTGGTTAAACTCAATAAATAAAGTAAACTACTTTTATTACTTTTTTTTGTCTCACAGTTGAATATATCATAATGAATATGTTTCATCAGAAAAGCATATTTTCCTCCTTGCTTTTTTGCATTTAGTGTGATTAGAGTGAATGAGATGGATATGCAATGAAGTATGCTTTACCGTAAGTACTGTGTATGTTCTTATAAACATTTATTCATTATTAGCCAGATCTAAACGAGATGTTTTGTCAAAAACTTGTACCAGATCTGTCAAAATACTACCATATTCAATCTGATTTATAATTAACAAATATTTATAAGAAAAGTCTTGCATGTATCTTTCTATTATACCAGGTGTCTCCAAACTTCGGCCTGCTGGCCAAATCTGGCCTGCCAATGTCATCAATTTGGCCTGCAACAAATAAAATTTAGTTTTCCTGTTTGAAAGATTGGAGACGCTGACTATTAAATATTAAAATAAAAACATATATACGTAGGTTAGAAAATATAAAGAAACAATGAATAGTTTCTTGAGAAGATTTGTACTGTAATATTCAGAGTAAAGCTGCCTGCGTATCATTTAGTTGTCTTCAAAATGCAAAATAACTAATGAATAATGTTATGATTGCATATTAAAAAATTATAGCATTGGCTTAAAATGAGGCATATATAACCAACGGCAGCAATCTAGGACTTTTTTACAACAGTTAGATAACGTAACATTAGATTAGATAACATACATTCTCTGTTTTCCATATGTTTATCTCATTTTTGAAAAAACCCAAAGTGCTGCCATTGATTCTATACGAGTTAAAATGTAATAATTCATTATATAGATTTTTATTCAGAAGTACAGGACCCCAAGTATAGAGCATAACATTAACTTCCTAAATTAAATAAATGTGTGAAAACTAAAGCACTCGCTATGAGTGCCATATTATATTCCTTAGATTTTCAATTTACGTTATCGAGGGGAGCCTATGTACACATTCTTTGCTCTGTGTACAGGTCTCAAATATTCTTAAAGAGAATAATGAACACTAATTGCATGGAATCGAATAATTATATTAAAGATAATCTTTCAACATTATTGTTTTCTAGTCTATGCATCAAGGTCACAATTGTATAAAGAACAATCCTTTTCGGTGGTATTTTGAAGTGATTCTTTGAGAATCAAGCCATAAGAGCTATTTTTTGCACTTGAATTCATTCCTTTTTGTTTACTGTTCAACAAAGAATACTCAGCTTTTTGAAATCTTCTGAAAATATTAAATGCAAATAAGTAGCTTACATTTAAAATAAGTAGTTTCTATCATTTATTTTTTCTCAATTGTGTTTTAAGATGCAGTTTTCATAAAACACGATTACTTCCTATCATGTAAACAAATAATGGACCCTAACTGTACTGTCATTTTTCATTTAAGGCATCAAAGTTATTCTTTGGAAAAAAGATCCACAGAAAACAATGCTTAAAATGAATATTTCACTGACATTATGTTTCTTGAACTTTTAAATGAAAAGTAGAATTATTATTTTTCTACTGGAAAAAATGGAGTCATTCAAAATTAGATTTTTTTTCGTGAGCAAATGACACAGGCCTATGTCACAAGAGTCCTTAGGAACCAATAACAATTTTTTTTTTCTTTGTAACCTGTCTGGGTGGCGTCACAATTTTGTTCCAAGCCCATTCGATTATATTTTTTAATGAAATAAAGGGTACTAATAGTATTTAATGTGATACTATGATTTTTTAGTTGAGAACATATTTATGTGCGTAGTTTAATGTATATTAGATTATATTTTGCTTATGGGAAAATATCGCTAGTTACGTAATGTGGATTGGATGTTTGTGTGGAAGTGTGGCAATGACAGAACTTAAAAAAATGTGTTTGATATAGATTAGTTGTAATCCATGTTACGTACTTGGCAATCCTAAATTTATGTTTTGAAATACAAAGCAAACCATTTTTTTATTTGTCATTCAATATTTAATTAAATATTTTGGCCATATGGATCAAATGTATTGACAAATGTGAACATTTTTTTTTAATTTGCTGGTGTATTCATACTGATGTAGGTACTTATATAAAATTAAATAAGTTTAAAAAAATATTGTCCAATATTTTGTAATTTAAAATGCATGTTGACTACTTAAAAAATAGCACCTAAATAAATTTGTGTTAATTCTTTTGTAAAAAAATATATATGTACATTTGTGTAATGGTTTGTTTACAAAAATATTCAAAACATTGGGATTCATGTAATTTTTCAAAATACATATTACATACCTATTTCAAAGTTAACTCTGATATAAAAGAAGTGAAACTAAACAATAATTTGTATTTTCATGTCTTACATTTCCTATTGTACTACTTGAGTTATAATATTGGTGGAGAAGAAACTGGCTTACGGCATTGATACATACTATGCGGCTCACCTGTCAACTAGACCTGTCATCCACAGAGCTGTCCAACACCACAGAACACTTAATAATAATGTGACATCCAATGTTTTCCTGCTTTCTCTTGTTTCTACACTTAATAATTACACATGCCGTTATGTTTTAAATTAATGCCATTTTTTGCTCAAAATTTTCAAATTTACAACCACAATAATTGCAAGTAATGCCAATAATATGGATAAATTTCTAACATCTGTACCTTCTGCCTGTTAAAAGTGTTCTGAAACTCGAGGTATTCTCACTGTTCTCTTTCTAACTAATGAAGATTTGTGTTGAGGTAGGTTGAAACAGATATACTGTCTATTTGCGTCAAAATAGTTTCGACTCCACTATATTGTAGCTCAATGGTACTACTTATTGTCTTCTTCTTTTATGTAAATAAATTATTGGTAGGTATAAAATTTAAAGTATTAGGTATATTTGAATAAAGAACTTCAAATTTACAACAGAAAATATTTTGGAAAATCTTAGTTTAGTTTTTTTAGATGTTCAGTTAGCTTTGGAAAAAATAATCTACTTGAAAAAATATTTGGAATTTTATTATAGATCTTGGGTATTTTCTTCACTCATACATGGTAAATAGTACTTAAAAAAAACAAAACGTACCTACTTTTACTTCATAAAATTTACAAAATATAACTATTCAAAAAAAGTTTTGACAATAATGTTTCACTCATACTTCAATTTAAATATTACAATTTCCTCACTTACAAATATATTGATAATTTAAACACAAAAAAATAGAGTCTGCACATCAAAAATATCCTCGAGTGAATGATGTCACCCACAGTAATAAAAAACTTGATTCCTGATAATCAGGGATTTATTTGTTTATTTTACAGCATTGTGGAGTGACCCGTGATACAATATGTAGCATGTTAGCACCTTTTTCATCAACCTACATAATATTGTATGGAAGTATAAGTGTTTGTTCTGTCTCTAGTGAAATATGTTATTTTGTATTTATGACCGTGGTAAGATGGTGCGGTCAGATTCAGAACTAAGGTCCTTAAGAACCAATCAAACTATCTCAAGTGCCTAGCAACGTGGCCTAGTGATACCATATTTTTTCCCCGATTCAAATGTGCAAACTCCATTGTTCTCAATAAATTCTTAAATTTTACAGATTTAGCTGTTCGCGCAATATTATTTTTTTGTATGAGTTGAAAATATTGATATTTTTGTTGAGTTGATAACTGAAAAATAAAATATTAAGTACCTTTAAAAGAAATATTATAAAAAAATATGTATAGCATAGCAAAAAATACCTCATTTGTGTCTTTGATATTCTAGTGTTAAAATACAACCTTTTCTCATTGACTATGTAAAATATGTATACTTACAGTCCGACAAGGATCTTAGTGAATGTGGCTGAGAACAACTACCAGTGCCATCTTGTAAAACATCACTTTTGACAGTTTGCCGTGAAAGCATTACTGTTGTTTTGCTCATTTTTTTATGTTGTAATAAAAGAAGCATGACTGACATGCCAAAATTTCTATGAAGTGGTGTCAGGGAGGTTGTATTGACGATTAAGGAGTACTTTGTCGGAGAAAAACAAATGACACATTCGTTTTACCAGTCGGTAGCCCTGGATATCACAGTATTTATGATCTGAAATGCATCTTACTCTACAAAATACAAAACGGCTTTCTGGTAACTTTAGAGACTTAAGGCTAGTTCGCACAAGGCGACTATTTTAGTCGAGTAGCGAGTAATTTAGTGGCTAAACGTGTGCGAACCACAAAAAATTAGTCGAGTAGTTTAGTCAATGGTTTAGTCGAGTCGATCCATTTCATTCTATTTTTTCGGGCGAGTAGCACCCCTCAACACCATCCGTGGCCGAGTGTGGCCAAGTAGCCACAGACAAGTCCGAGTCCGAATGGCCACGGACAAGCCCGAGTCCGAGTCGAGTTCATTTAGTGGCCCGCCATTGGCTGCTCACTCTTGGCGGGGAAACGGAAATGCATGAATGGCGGCAAATTTGAATTGGCTGCAGTTTGAAAATATAAATCAGTTAATATTACCAAACCACAGCCAATTTAAATTTGCCGCCATTCATGCTCGTGTTGCAGCCTCTTCATCTTGCAAACTTCACACTTGTGTACTGTACTGGACCGTAATGCGAACGCTTCACGGGCGAGTAGCGCCCCGCCCACCACTAAATTACTCGCTACTCGACTAAAATAGTCGCCTTGTCCGAACTAGCCTTAAGTCCATGTGTATTTTTTGTGCTATTTTTTTTTTTGTTCATTGGCTGAAAAGATTTTTTTTCATTTCTGAAATGCAGTTGAGCTGTTTTTTCCTTCCACATTTAATCTTTGTTATTATAATATTGATTACAAAGATGTATAATAGGATATCTAAGGCTGTTTAAATGTTTAATTACTGTATGAGAATTATTACTGGTGTAATTATTTAAATAAATAAATATATTTCATAATTACTCAGGAGTTTTATTACTGTATTTTTTATTTGTTCAAACACGAGTTACATTTTTTCTTATCTTGAAGGCTTATTTATGTAGTAGTTTCATATTTTTTATTCACTTTAAATAATAAAGAGGAACCATATAACAGCTGATACAATATTTCAAAGCTAAATTTCTCCTTTTTATGAAAAACTGAAAATGAACATATTGGTCATGTGATGGGAACTATTTTTTTTCAAAATGGGTATCAGGGCAGAATGATCTCCATAAAATGTTGTTTATTTGTTAACGGCTTGACTTGGCTAGAAGCAGATAAAAATAAATTTTAGATTTCCCGTCACATTAATGTCTTTTCAATAAACTTAAAAATGCTTAATTCGAGTTACTTACCTACTTCTCTATAATTTTTTAATTTGAATTTTGAACAGTTGGCAATTACTCCAGCAGTCTTGACAGATCTACTGATTATACAGGTAGATAGAAAGCGATAAAACAAGGCTGTGCAACTTCAGATTGTGAAACATTCCCTATAGTGATTGTATAAAATATGTATGGAGAACATTTGACTAGATGAGATTAGTTATTTGTTTGCGTTCATGTTCCATCGCTTTCTATCTATCTATGTATATGATCGGTAGATATGTCGAGACTTCTCACCCTGATATTTTATTAAGCATGAGAATAACAAAATTTATCACATTTAAAATGATCAATTTACAAACTGCTTTATTTACAGTTTACTAAATATGGCCAATTACATGTATTAGTTAATGTGTCAAAATAGAGACCTGCAGGACAGTTGAAGGGATACATTGAAAATACTCCATCTGATATCAGTATACACCGATAAAAGGCATTGCAATTATTAGGATTCCGGAAGAAACCCTCCTGAAGGCATTCTGGACTGCCCGGAGAAGGTTTTACAGAGGAACTTGGTGGCGATGTGGGTGCTGGAGGACTTGAAGACGAAGATGTTGATGTGGAAGATGAGGTTGAAGACGAAGATGTTGATGTGGAAGATGAGGTTGAAGACGTTGTGGAAGAAGCAGGTGGTACATCGGTGACGTTTCTCCCGATTTGCTTGTTGATTATTCTTAGATACGGGTACTTTCCGCGATTACATATTCCTGAAAGTTGGAAAGCAAACTGAAGAAATACAGATACCTAGTTCCTAACAAATTTAAGCTACTAAACAATAGGTACCTAAAATTTGTAGAGCAACTTACAAATATTGAAGTACCTTCTTCATTCATTTATGAGTGCAATATTATTTACCAGTCTCAAAAATAACGATTACAAATGCCGATGTTCTTACCATTGAAATCATCAGTTTCTATGCTCCATACCATCGCCCCAGCCAGATCTCTGCTCATAGCAAAGCTCGCTTTAAGTTGTAGTGATCTATCATTTTCATATGAAATCCAGTCTCTGTTCTTGTAGGTGTAGGGGACCTGCGCTGTGTCGTCCCAAATTTCAGGCCATGACTCCGTGAGACGCTTTTCACAAAGCTAGAAAATAGAAAAATGTTAAATTAACTATACAAAACATTGGAAGTCTAATAAACAACTGATATTGTCTAATACAATCATTATTTTGAAAAAATATTTGTGTCTTTCACATTTTAAACTGCCTATTGTTTGTCAAACAGTACCTTACCAAACCATTGAGTACCTACAATCCTAAGGAAATCCAAAATAGCTCAAAAAAGGTTTGGAGAGGCTTAGAGCTAACTGAAAAATTTGGTATCAGTCAAGAATCAATACTTAGTCCTTTTATATTCTATCTACTTATTTATTGTACCTATGTATTATTACTTAGTAATGCAATAGTTTAATTTGAAAATTGATTGAAGCTTGAATTTGTGACTTACATTATTGCAAGTAGACAAGCTTTTTTTTTTATCTAAGCCCTATTTTCATAATTCCCAGTAAAATGTAAGTGCCTCTAAATGAATATTTTATGGGGACTGTTATCATAGTATGATCACAAAGGTAGGACCCCGGCATTCTGAATGACTAATGAGAAATACCCGAGTTCGGGAAAGAAAAGTGGAAAAGATGTTATCAGTTATTGCCTACTTCCATACCTATTGATTATAGGTACATGTTTATCATATTTATGTTAAAATTGACAATAGTTGAAGGGCTCTCAAGTTTACCCAGTGCGTCATAGTAATAGATTGTAAATAAGTTTTCTAGTTCAAGTTATAAAACGTGTCTAATGGAAATGATGTCAAACTGATGACAAATAATAAACAGGTAGGTAGGTACATTAAAACACATGTGATAATTTTTGTCAAAGATCCCATTCTCTTAGCTGATCCTCATGCTTGGAAGACTTCTCTCATAAAGGTGGATCTGTGGATCGGTGGATCGCATTGTGGATCTGTGATTAAAAGTAAAAGGTTCTTGGGTCAGAAGGTTTACTAATTTGAATAAAAAAGACTAGATACAGTGCTCAACTACCAATCACGATTGTTATCTTATTTACAAGGACGAATTGATGAAGGCCAAATAAAATCTAATCTTAATGTATCGCACGCTTAATAATAAAGAGCAATAACTCAAAATTTGAGAAAATCGAGATTTTGTAATAAAACGCAAGAACAATGCGGGAAGAATAGGTAGAATGCGACAGCCGTTCAATTTGGACGAATATGACCGAGATAAAACATCGGTCGCCTTTTTCATCCCATACAAGTTGTATCTACTGGTTGTCTGAACTTCAAACGTGATTTTCCAACATTCTTATTTTTTGAGTTATTGCTCTTTATGATTAAGCGTGCGGTATGTTGAGATAGAAATGGACAAATACATTGTTTAGTAAACTGGTTCGAAAAACGATCTTTAGAGAAAGTGGTACAGATGTTTGGAAACAGTTAAAAACTAGAGAAAAAAGACTTTTGATGATGATTTTTTTATAAACGCACTCAAAACTAAGAAACTTATCGTATCAAGTCTATATTGAATAAGTCACCCTACTTGTACCAACATTTTTGCATTACCTCATTCAAACCAATCATCCCACTTTCTCCTGTGTATTTTCCCGCCAAACCAGGTCCCGAGGCAGCAGCTCCTACTCCGTTGGAATTCAAATTTTGCAGACTGAAGGTTCTTCCGTACAGAGGCATGCCCATCACCAACTTTTCCTTCGGAGCTCCTTGCGACAGCCAATAGTCTATAGCGGTGGTGGCATCAAAAGAGTCTGCAGGTTTCACGCTCATTTCGTACTGCTTCAAGTTGGCGTTGTGGCCAGTTTTGGTGTCCCATGATCCGTGGAGGTCGTAGGTCATGATGTTGATGAAATCCAAGTACCTGAAATAAAGAAAGACACCAAGAATGAAATAGACTTGGAGGAAAAAAGTGTGTAAAAATGGCAACAGTTGATCGATAATAAAATAATCTTCTTATTGAAATTTTGAGAAGAGTGAGAAGACACTTAAGTGATGAAGATAACAGACAGCGATACAACAAGTAATAGACCACTAGAAAACCGCCCAAGTGTCTTAGAAAGAGATTCCGAGAACAACAGGATATAATACTACTGAAGCAAAAAATCAAGACCTTTTGGATCAGTTTTGCTCACAAACTTTTGATTGTCTTTTCATAAATCTCTTCTTATGCCAAGACAAGAAAAAAATGTGTGAAAATTTAAGATCAGTGGATTCGTTTTTTTGTGACAAATGACTTGACCTTTTTTGTTGTATCAAGTATTTTAATACATGTAATTAATTATGTCTATTTTGAATTATGGGGGCAATTTAAAAACCGCAAAAACGTTGCTAACTTGGATATTGTTGGGATATCATACGATAGAGAAGCGGAGGACTTGACAGCAGCTACTGCAGCAGTCAGCAAGAAGTTCCTCTTATCGAACTCTTGCCTCAGCTCCTTCAGCAGCACGGAGAAGGCGTCCTTGTCAGCTGCCTTGTGGATGGAGTCTCTCTGGTTGGGATACTCCCAATCAAGGTCAAGACCGTCGAAGCCGTATTGTGCGACAAACGATGCGGCCCGCTTTACAAATACTGCACGAAGAGTGGCGTCATTTGCCATCTGAAAAGTTAATTCAATTTTTTTCTTCATCACTATGCAACAACTTTAAAAAGCTAGAATTGTTATTCATGAAACATTTGATCCGTAGACAATAGGTTGGAGCGTGCTTGTATGGAGTTTTTTTTTTTTTTCGAATTTAAAAAAGGCGGGGTGCGAAATCGGTGCTCTGGTACACACATATTAAGCACAGAAAATTTGGATTCAATATCTTATCTGCAAATTGTGCCCCAAAGCCCTTGAAATATCACAAATATTCAAAAAAGTGGGTAGTGCAATAACTGGTTTCGTATAAATTCTAACCATAAATTATACAATTTCTCACTTGCTATTGACTAACGATAAACACAACTAAAGAATAATAGTGAACAAATCCTAAAAAAACATGTGTTTACCCGCGAAATATCGTTGTCGATTAAGTAATTTTTCGCGAAAATTTGCTATGTTCAAAACAGGGAAAACTTGTCGGGTGGAGATCAACCATCCACGTTTGGCAGTCCAGTAGTTGTAGTAAACTCGGATACAGCTACTACAGCTACTGCTATAGCAAGCAAGCAGCTCAATAAACTTAATTTGCCAGTTGTAGCCAGAACACTGGATCGTTATGGCGTTTCCGATCGGGCAGGAGCTGCCATCGTGTCTGCTGCATTACAAGATATCGTATTGGTGACTGAAGATGATTGCAAGAATGTTGTAGATCGCAGTAAGATCCGCCGAGCCCGTACTCAAACTAGGAACGTGCAGATTTCCACTCAGCTTGACCTAGGGTAGTCCATTTGTATCTCGTTTGACGGACGAAAGGATAAAACGTTAGTCATGGAAGGCAAGCGCAGAATATTGGTAGTAGAAGAACACATCACTCTTTTAAAAGAACCTGGGTCACAATACATTGGCCACATTATATGCAAGTCAAGCGATGCTAAAACTATTGCCAACAAAGTTTTAGCTTATTTTGTAGCGAAATCGATCAATACAACTACAATCACAGCCATCGGATGCGACGGTACTGCCGTTAATACTGGAATTCATTCAGGTATCATACGCCTTATAGAAAAAATATTTAAACGACCGCTCCAGTGGCTAGTGTGTCAACTACATGCGAATGAATTGAGCTTGCGTCACCTTTTTGAATCTATCGATGGGACGACAACAGGACCCAAGAGCTTCAGCGGTCAGCTGGAAAAACAGCTGAAAAACTGCGAATACCTCCCAGTAGTTGATTTTATACCAATAACATGCAACCTGCCAGACATTACAAAAGTTCACGGGGATGTAAGCACAGAGAAGCAATATTTGTTGGAAATATGTCAAGCTATTAGTGCAGGACATTGTGATGAAAACTTGGCTAAGAGGTCTCCAGGAAAAATATGTCATTCGCGTTGGTTGACGACAGCCAACTCACTTCTCAGGCTATACATTTCTACCAATAATCCGACTGAAAAACAGATGACTGTGACTGAATTCGTCTTGAAGGTTTACGCACCGATGTGGTTCCACATTAAAACAAAACCTTTGTGCGTTTACGGGGCAAAATACCTACACGAAACCATTAAATTGACTCGGTATCTTCCAACACATTTGAAAGAAATTGTCGACCCCGTGATACAAAGGAATGGTTATTTCGGTCACTGCGAAAATGTACTAATCGCAATGTTGAACGACGAGAGAAGCCACATCCGAGAACTAGCTGTCAGGCGAATCGTGAAGATCAGGGAACAAACGTCGGGGTTCCGAGTCTTCAAGGTGTCAAGCTTGAACTTCAACGCAGAGCAATATTATGACCTGATTGAATGGGACAAAGTTTCTGAACCACCAGTCCTGAAACAAATTAGCACCGAATTATTGAAGGACGCCATCGTCAATCCAGATATAGTGGAAACTCAGATTTTGATACTCTTTCGCCAAATGCCCTGTCACACTCAAGTAACTGAAAGATGCATCAAACTTGTGACTGAAGTGTGCTCTGCTGTATGTGGCCCCAAAAGACGGGTAGGATGGATAAAAAATAGTTGGAATCCTGTAAAATTATGCCGATTTTCAATACCAAGAGAGAATACAAAACTAAGTAATTTTTAGAAATTTACCGTATTTTCAACCATTTTTCAAAAAATAAACCTTGTGTTAGTTGTATAAACTGTTTCACTTTATTCTTTTGTTGGTAGTCAACAAATAATATCAATATATAAAATATGTAAAAATACTTATAGTTTTTTTTTTACTGATTTTAATTTGAACCCCTGTTTTTGGACTTTTTTGTTTTTTTCAGTGGCCTTGTGGCACAATTTCCACTGAAAATATTGAAATCTCGTAATAGTGTCTTTGTTCGTATCCCTATGGAGCACCAATTCCCCACTCCGCCCAAATCAAAATCCCAAAAAAAAGTTCACGCTCCACCTTAGTAGACAATCCATAGATCATTGCTTTTTAAATGGAGCAAATATGGCGCAAATGAGCCATGATTTTACTGTGCTAGAATAAATCCTTTTATCAAGTACCAAGCCATGGATAATTCATTAAGATTGAGCAAAGGAAATTTTGCATACAAAAAATATTGACCATTGGATCATCTACTTATTAAATATTTGTGAATAACACTATAATATTATTTTTTAGATTAGGTACACCTTTATTCATAAACGGGGCTATACATAAAACGTTTGATCTATAGCTGATCCATGGATCATCGTTCTTGTGTATGGAAAGTTCAGCTTAGGTGGCGGTTCAGCTATGAATTTGCTGTGTGTGGATAACCGTAAAAATTCAGCAAGAACTTACGTGTGAATTCAAAGTGCATAAACCATGAAATAAATATTGTATTAGTAAAGAAATAAAAAGAAACGTTTTGTACGACCGCGTCGTAGAAGAGAATCCATTTCTCAACGTTTCGTCGAAGTTTTATACGAAATTATCAGGAAACGTGGCTCTTCTTCGAAGCACAAAATTTTCAGAATAAAATGTTGATGCTCATGATACATACTAGATTGTATAGCAAAGCATAGCATAGAGATCTCTTTGTACCGTTGTTATATTTGACTGCAATTGTAGCTCTGACATCTTTTCATTAGGTTAATAAAATAAGTTTTACCTTTGAGTACCTCGCAGACCCTTCGTTCCATCCTCCTATAGCGACAAGGGTCTTCAACGCAGGATTCACTTTCCTCAAATCATTAAACTTTTGGAAATTACCTGCAACATCACAATGTCAACTGTGGAATGCCGGGTTAAATATTAACTAAATCAATCCATAACTTGTAAAAACTCTGAATGGATTGCCAGGGGGAGGGAGTCCAGAGGGAGGGTCCAGACTGTGGTGGGAGGATGCGGGGAGGAGAGATGCCACACAGCTTGTACATGCACCTACATGTTGTCTCTTAAGAGTATGTTTGTCTTATGTCCATCAGAGGTAATTTCACATGAGCGACGTTTGTTTGTGTAGCGGACCAGCCTTATGAGAACTGAAAATTGATTTTAAAAATATTTAAAAGACCTCTCACACATTATCGTGCTTACATTTTTTTCTTAGCTCAGATTGCGTAGAATGTGATTCATAAAACAATTTCATTGCAAGGTTATCTTTGAATCAAGTGATAGATAATCCAAACAAGACTGGGGGGACGATGTGGCAAGTTGGTTGTCGGAGAGAGTTGGAGGTGCAGCATTTAGGAGGTCAAGGCTTCCCAAGGCAAGAAAATGACCTTTTTCCTAAAGCTTGGTATGATGGTGACCTGTATTTGGATACTGTAAGTATTTATGTAGTCCGATCGATGGCTCAGTTGGTAGAGTACTTGCATTCCATGCCGAGAGCCCAGGTTCGAATCCCACAGAGGGTGTTAAAAATGAATTCCCGTTTCAATGTGTTTATTTCAAACCCAAAATAAAATACCGGCAAGGTTTAGTAAGCCTTCACAAAAAAATGAGAACCAGCAACCTCAGGAGCTGGGAAACCTCTGCTCTGTCGGAACCGAAAGTGACTAAATAAATTGTGTAAAATAAACGCCGCAGTTTCTATGAAATAGAACCCGCTTAAAAACATAATATTATTATTCTTACCGAGGTCTATATCCAGCCAGGAGTCCAAGATCCTGATGGATCCATCGTCTTGTAGACCCACGAACCCGTACACGAGATGCGTGCACATGAATGGATCTAGATTCTGGGCGGAAAACTTCCCGTTTCCATTCCTGTAATTTGCCCAGCTGCCATAGTAGCACACCATTTTTTCTAGAAAAATATTTCCATTGTTTTTATTTATTAAAAAACATAAAAAAGTCTTAATATCCGTTGTATTATTTCAGATAAGAATGTGAAGTATATTTTGGTTCACTAATAATTGTTACCCGCAAAAAAGTGGAATGTTACAAAAATATTAAATTTAGTTTCCTGGAAAAGAATCTATACAATTTTACACTTTTTTCTTTAAAGACGTTGATTCACATCAGCTAACTGCGTGAATATGACTGTTCATAAAAAAAAAGAGTTTGTTTTTTTAGTTAAAAAAAGAAATACAACCAGATCTTGTCCATCACTTTAAACATACACATTCAATTTTTTTTAAAAATTATTAATGTGCATGAATAATTTAGTCTTAAGAAAACTTCATTAAATTTCAATAAAAAATATTTATAGCCTTGTGCTATTCAAATGCACTTAGTTATGTTATTGAAAAACCATGAAATAAATATTCGGATCTGGATAAAAAATAAATCTCGGATCGCAATATTTTGAAGTATGTACGCTGATACATCGGTTGGGATTTTTTTTTAATTTTCAATATAAATTCCACGAAATACAGTTCAACAATAAATAACACATCTTTTCATTGTAAATTCAAACACAGCAAAATTTCCAATTATTTTTACACGTTTGAAAAAAAAAATACTCACTGTCAGCAAATATTCCAGAAATGCACAACATCAAAATAGTGAAAACCCACATTTTCAAAATCATTGTTGTTATTTTTAAAAACGAAATAATGTAAATTAAATATTTGCAAAAAATATACACTTAATGAAACTTGACTGAAGGGACCAGAATGCGTGACAAATATTTATATGGAAATGTGCGATTAAATGGCAATAGAGGAAAAAACTTGTTATCTTTTGTTTTTTATTTGCGATGTATCAATAAAGCAAAACGAGACACTCAAAAGTTAAATAAAAGTTGTGCAAGATAAGATAATTGTTATTGTTACATATCCACCTTACAAAATGGATAACTGGAATCTTATAGAAATCAAACACAATGTAAATCATCATCTTCTAAAGGCAGTGCCTTGTTGGCCTTACTGGTCGACATCCTCTTGACTTGTTGATATCCATGAGCCGATTCAAATCCTCGATGTTTAAATTCGATCTTGACATCAGCTGTCAAGAAGGAATCTAGACTCCTTTTTGACAGATGTTTCTAATGAAGGTGCTATGTCTTATCCCGTACCCTATCCTTAGGTTTTTCTTAAAAGTTGTATTGTCTCATCTGGGTCTAACATAATATTTTCGCTGCATTACCTTCCTATACACAATGTTGCATTAATCTTCCTTCACATAATGATTTGAACTCTGGCTTTTACGAGTTCTATTCAAAGCATTTCTTCTTCAGTCCTACACCCAGCCGCATGGTAAACTCTTATTTCAAATGCCATTATCCTGCACCCAGTTTATGCATCCCTCCATTTTGTAGAGAACCATACAAAATACCTTATTTAAAGGTGATAGGTGGAGTAATATGCCTGCGTAATTGTGTTTAAGTCTACACAAAACATTGCGCCACTTTACATCTTAGAGCTACGTACGTATGTGTCATATACGCAGTCAGCGGGAGACTCTGAGATCTGCACGTAGCGCTGCTGTAAATAGGTTCAGTGTTTAATTAATTGTAAGTACACATGTAGCATTTGTAAGCGCGACCTTACATGTGTATGTTTGAAGGCATTTACTATGAATTTTAAATGTTAAAATACCTCTTTGCCACTTAGATTAGAAATATAGATATAGTTACCCGCAGGTGTAACACTGCCAATAATTTAGATCGTACAATTTGCAGAACTTTCCTTTTGTTGGGGAATGCCTTGCCGCACAAGCTGAAGGCTGCAGAGAGTATATGTAAATGATTTAAAATGAAAAACGCATTGATCTGTTTATGAGATGCTATCTATGGTCACGGTATGGTCACGGAATATGGAAAATTTATCAGGTAGTATTCTACATAGCTTTTTCATTATCTCGACAACATACTGACCCGTCTCTTTAGGTTGTCTTCCTACACTTCATCTATAGACTGAGAGTATGCCAAGTTAATTGGGTTATATCACGACTCCCTGTGAGCTTCTTACAACTTAAACTTAACCCTTTTTATTCTCCCAACCTGGAACAATGGCAATTAGTGAGGGGCAAAAAATAAATCACGAAAAGATTTCCTTTGCCCTGGTTTGTGGCTTAATTAATCTTTCCGAAAGAATAGCTAGTTTCTGTTCGTGTCTGCAGGTGACAATGAACCGCCTAATTTGTGGAAAAAATGACGTCTTTTTAGTCGGAGTCTTTTAAGCCCTCCCTCGCAGATTTCCTAAGAAAGTTAACGATTGTTCTTAATGAAGATTGTAAAAAATGAGGGGAAGGTATTAGGTTTGTGATTTTTCTGCTTTCTTAATTCTGTGAGGTAATCATGGCCTAATGGATATTAATTATAATTAGGAATCAGTGTGATGCACCTTTTTAACTTTAATAATCTTGTTTATGTTTATGGGAGAAAAGATGGCAGATTAAGATGGGAGAAAAAAATAATGAAGATCTACCTTAAGAATCGATCCCTCTATGAGCGGATATCATCAAGAAAGAAGCAAGGATTACATGAACAGGATAGGAATGTCAAGAAAAAAAAGAGGATGGTCCATGTTTGATGAAATGCATTAATAAGCATTGAATAAAGACCTGAGGATTTCTTTAGTTATTGAAAGAAAATGCAAATGAAAATCAAAGAATGGTTCAGAAGATATTTTAAGTAATGAATTTGAGTTACTTCATTTATAGTTTGATATGAATCTGACCACACACATTGTAAAAAATAATTCACTTGGCCGATGTCACCCCTGTTTCAGGGGAGGTCAGCAAGAGTTGCAGGGATTATGTTTATTTGAAATTGGCTTATTTATATGTTGTAGCTACACATGCGGCATGTGTAAGCGCAAATTAATACGTGTCTGCTTGTGGGAATGCATGTAATATGAATATTAAATGTGATACTCGTATGTATGTGTTTATCATTGCCACTTAGATTAAAGATAAGTTTATATCTATATTTAAAAAAAAAAAAAATCATTGATTAAAAATAAATACATCAATAACTGTTTCAAAAATTCTCTAAAAAACAAAACATACGAGTATCACATGAAAAAAATACAGAATAGCCAAAACTTTGTAAAATATATTTTTTAAATGAAAATTACTTTGTTAAAGAATTTAGACTGTTTATCTGAGAGACGAACGTTGATGATAATTAACTCGCTAAAACTCTATGCTCGCTAAACAAACATTTTTTTAAAATAAATTTAAATTTCCTTTGATCAGAGGGAAATTCAAAAAATTATCCAATCATTTAATCTCCCAACATTTTGTGTACATTAAAAAAGAAATCTTTTTTAATAAAGGAAGACACTGAAAAAATCCGGTGGATATAATTTTTAATTAGGGTAATTCTCCAATTGAGAAAATTGGCCGAGAATAGCAGTTACAAGACAGCGCCGGGGAAATGGAAAATGCGAGAAAAAAACTGAAATTTAATATCCCAGTTTTTTTTCGTGAAAAAACTTTGCCTTATAATTATTGTTTATAATTAAACGCTTCGGGATTTTTGTATTTTTTGTCCAAAATTTGTGATCATACAAATTTTGTTTATTTTCTGTAAAAAGGTTTTTACAAAATAATTAAAAAATATGTTGTCTAAATAATTTAGGAAAATATGTGATTTTTGTTTTTCTTTTAAAAGTTTTTTTTGGTAAGTGTATCCTTCCGCCGTTCCACTAGGGGTGGCTGGTACCTCCGCAAATGCGTCTTCACTTTTTTCTATCATTGTATATCTCTTTCATCCTTTCTATCAATTAAACCAACTGAAGATGCAGCGGTATATTTGCGAATCTGGTCGTGGATTTGTACTTAATAATATTAATCGCATTCATAAAACAAGGTTTTGAAACTCTAAATATTCTCTTATTTAAAAAAAAATGTAGCTCAGTTGTTAGAACGCTTGCGTTCAATGTGAGAGGGCTATGGTTCAATCCTTACCAAAGGTGCCAATTAAGTGATCTTGATTCTATCGATTGCCCAGTTCCCCACTGTAATAAGTCCGAAATTCTCGATTTGGAGTTTTACCTGCTATACTATAAAAGAAGCTCTGTTTTTTCAATTCCACACTCAAAAAAGTCGATATCATTATTATTTTCGTCATACACTGGGTTATTTCACTATGGAATTTTATACATCTAACTTTACTTTTAATTCCACATTGCAATATCTCGAAAAAGTTTTGTATAAAACACAGAAATAAATGTGTACTTTCCTTCTAATGATAAATCCAAGTCTAAAAAAATCATAAAAGAACATAAAAGATGCATAAATTCATAATTGGACCGGTCCGTAGTCCGTAGTGGCAACACTTCGGACTCGTAAATGGAAGGTTGTGGATTCGGATCCCGGCGGAGCACAAAAAATATACCATTTATATTTCGAATATGCTCTTCGCTGGGTTGAAAAATTCATAAGCCTTTACCAATGACCGGTCACCAAAGGTCCATCCAGCCTCACAGCAACTGGGTCTTGCTTGAGTATTGGCGCTTTGTAGCGACAACCAAGCTCGTACACCTCTGCGGCACTACAACAAGTGTCATAGACCCCTAGAGTCTTTCGAATCTAGGGAGTCTCCCGCACAGGATTTCTTAAAAAAAAAAAAAAATTACATTGTATTGAAAATCAGATGAAACTTTAACAGGCCATATCTCAAAACAGTGTATTTTGAAATATCACAGTGTGGAACTGGGTAAACGTTATGTATCCGCAAGGAATCAAACCGTCTTTTATTTAGGTACTAGTCAGAAATGTATATAAACATGTAGATTACATGCAGTACCCCGAGTATAAAACATAATGTATACTTTTTTTGATTGCATAAGTACAAAAAGTGTATGAAAACTAAATCACTCAATAAGAGTGCTGTCGTATAATCTATACTTTTTCGATTTACGTGACCGTAATTTCTTTCTGTCCTTACATACTTCTTTCATTTCATGCAGAGTCATAACCTTCTTCTTACAATCTCTCATTTTATTATGACTCTCGATATTATTTCCTCGTAGATTTCCCTTTTATCTGATGCTAGTAACAAAGTATCATCGTTATCAATGGGAAGTGATTTTGTATGCGCAGTTTAATAAACTCTAAAGCGCCCTTATCTGAAGGGGAAGAACGTGTCCGATAGCTGGCGAGGGTGCTCCATCACCTCCCGACGCATATCGGGCAAATTTATCTCGCGGAGAGTCTAATAAAAAACAACCGGGATGATAAAAACACACTTGGGTAGTTATTTTTGAAAAAAAAATCGCTTTGCAGATAAACCTCCCTTTATGTTTTTGAATTCTTAGTGTGGAAAATTATCCTCTTTATCTGTATACCTGCAGATTTTTATCGGAGCGATTGAAATGTAGTTGCTTTTTTATTATAATTTATTTTTATATAATGTTCGTTGTAAAGCCAAATCTAGTAACATTTATGATTCACACATACTGCACGCCTAAACACGTATAAGTCTACGCTTACTTGGTACTTACAAAACGACAGTGGCATGCATGCCGTACAGTCACATAAACTTAGTGAAATAATATGTGCATAACGCAACTAAGCTACACATAAAGTGAAACTTCTTACCGCGTTTTTTTTTTTTTTTTTTTGGTGCACAACAGCCCTAATTACAGTGCACCCTCACAGCCATCAACAAGCTGGGAGGAACTCTTTTACCATACTTTTGAAGGTGTCTACATTATATTGAAATATATCTATTTTTGACTCATTAATGAGTTTGACACTCCGAGTTAAAGGATGCTGTGCCAAGACATCGGTGCGGCTCATTGGTACATGAAAAAGATCATGACCTCGCCCCCGATTATAGTAATTTGGTACAAACAACCTGAAACCCTCCAACAGGGTGGGACTGTCTATTAAACCATTGATGACTTTATAAGTGAGCACCATCAGGGTCCCGTTGCGCCTAGTTTCTAAGCTCCTGAAGCCAGTTTCCCGAAGCAGGTCCTCATGGTGCATGAACTGAGGGTAGTTTCCCTGCGTTCTCATGAGGAGGTACCTCAGGAACTTCTTCTGGAGCTGTTCTAACATATTAATGTACTTCCGCTGATGAGGTGTCCACACCTCAACAGCGTACTCTAATTTAGATCGAACGACGCAGCTGAAGACATCCGCCATCGCCCTGGGCTCTGTAAACTGTTTACAGAGTCTAATAACAAAGCCCAGAAGCCGATAGCATTCGGTCGTCAACTGCGTCATATGGTCTGAGAAATTCAGTCCGGGATCAAAGACAACTCCCAGATCCCTAAATGAGGTCACACGAGTTAGTATTTGCCCACCTATACTATACTCATGAAAAGTGGGATTATGAGATTTAGTGAAGGACATGATAACGCATTTCTTAAAATTTAAGAAGAGTTTGTTTTGCTCAGCCCAAACTGCTAATGCGTTCAAGTCCTCCTGTAATTTTACGCAGCATTGAGTGTCTATAATCTTTGTATAGACCTTCAAGTCAAGCTTTAGAAAAGTCCGTATATACCACATCAGTCTGGTGCTGAGAATCCAGATTTTCGGCTATTTCTGCACTTAATGTGAGAAGATTGGAAATTGTAGACCTCTTTGGTAGGAAGCCATGTTGATGAATGGTAATACGTGATTTAATGTTAATCAGTAAGTTTTTCTGAATTAAACTTTCAAAGATCTTCGCAAATGTCGATAAGATAGAGATAGGTCTATAGTTTCGGACATCTGTTTTTGTATCTGCTTTGTGTATGGGAATGACTCTTGTTAACTTCCAAAATTGAGGAAATTCACATTGTTCAACACACAGATTTAAAATAAACCTTAATGGTTCAGCTACAGTGTTGGATAAGGCTGCTATTACGCCTGGTGGAATGTTATCAGGACCCGCTGCTTTGTTTGGGTTAATGTTGAGCAGACAGGTTTGTACCTCTTCCAACGTAAAATGCTCAATTCCAATACTGTTGGTATTACAGAGAGGCGAGTTATTAAGGATTACTTCCACATCTAACTCAGGGACCAGGGAACTGTAGACAGATGACTTATCCCCGAAGAGTTGCGCTAGTGGCGAGTGGAACCTATTTATTTTTACAGGTAAGAGGGCCGTCCTGACACCAATCACTTCAGTTGATGTGAGGGTTTCTCAGCGTCCGAGGAAGCTGGTTCTCATATCCTGTGAAGGCTAAGTAAACCTTGTCGGTATTTTATTTTGGGTTTTGAAATGAACACCGAAATGGTATTTTTAATCATTTCTGACACCCTCGGTGGGATTCAAACCCGAGCTCACGGCATGGAATGCAAGCACTCTACCAACTGAGCTATCGACCGAATTCAACGACTATTCATTCGCTTTTTCAGAAATTTGATCCATCCATACATTTCTCAATCTTCTTCTACCACGACATCCATCTATTCTTGCAACGTATACTTTCTTCGTCAGTCTTTTATCGCTCATTCTCTCCATATGTCCAAACCATATTAACAAACTTCTTTTAATCTTCACTTTTACTCTTTCCCTTATACCTACCACATTCTTCTCTTACAAAATCATTCCTCACCCTGTCATTTCGTTTCTTCCCAATCATTTTAATACATTAATATTTAGATGAGTAAAAAAATCAACTTCGTGACTGCACTGGTTTTTAATACGTATAGACATATCCGAAAGGTTGTATGTTCATTCATTATTCTACGTGATAAAGCCAGGGGCGCACTCCAGTTCGGACGGGAGAGGAGAGGGAGCGACTTTTTAAATTTTCAATCACTTGTTCAGTGGAGAGCCCTCGGGCGCTGAAGGCCGAGGCTTCTCTATTATTCCTCACTTGTAAGAAAAAAGGCGAAAGAGGAAAACGAGCAAAGTGACGACACAGGGGTAGGGGGTAAATGGACGGTATCGGCGAAAGGCTGACGTTAAAAAAATATGAACACAGAAAGGGAGAAACTGGATTCAGCCAAAATTAATAATTTCACTCTCGAGCTGTGTAGAGGCAGAGACGTATCAATATACTATTTTTTCTTTGATGGAATACTTGATTGTATCACTTTGGATTCGATGGTATGATTGGGTCAAAAATTAAGATATCTTCCGGTGCATCAATACAAATAAATGACTCATGATCAAACATATTGTTACGAATTTAGGGTTCAAAAGTCTTTCAATTAAAAATACTGGTCTTCTTATACAGTTGTTTATTTTACACTTTTAATAATTTATTTTCACAAAGATATTCTCGACTATTCCATTACACTTGGTTTCTGTTCACTGGTTTTGGTTCAATGTATATAGTTGTAAAGCTCGTAGAATACTCGCTCTGCAAGCAACTCGCACCCTTCTTATACTCTTGAAAACAGTACAATCCAGATCCATATTCGCTAGACAGTTCCAGAAAGGCGTAGTAATAATTATTTCTCGATGCTTCAAGTATTTTTATTCAATGATTCCTACCCACACAATACAACACAGAATTCCTATAACTATAACTAATACCTACTTATTTTAAATATTTATATTTCATATTTACATAACAATATTAAGAAGAAGCTGGTTTACATAATACACAATGTGAGGAACGAAAAATACCTCTACTCCATTTTATCATGTAACGAAAGATCTACTCAACGATACCGAAGGACATCGTGTCACATAAGCCCTGCAACTCTTTGAATCACGAATCATGTTTTTGATTACACATTTCACATGTAAACTATTAACAACCAATAACTCCACTAACATCGAGGCCTTATACCTACGAAAATAATCAAATCTTTTTTTACAGATCTATACTACAATCTTTAATCTAAGTAGTGAAGATATATTAAGGTTTTGATTCACAATAAATGCATGCTCACAAGCAGACAAATAAATATAAGTTCGCACTTACAAGTGCTGCATGGGTACTTACAAATCATAATCCAAATCTCAAATAAACATACTCCTGCAACTTTGCCGACCTTACTTGAAACAGGGGTGACATACACATGGCAAAGTCAACCATTTTTTACTGTATTGGGTGGTCAGCCTTAAACCAAACTATAAGTCAAGGAATGCATACAATAAGTAACATTTAACTATAAAAAAAAATACAAAACTGGCCGCTGATGATAGAAGGAGAGCCTAATATGCTCGGTATGGACTGTAGTGTATTGGAAGAAGCAATAAAAAACCTTATGATTGTTAGTCTTCGATAAAAATGGCACGGAATGAAGTAAATAAACAGAAATCGATCGTGATGAAATTATATGGTCATCAAATCCCCATAGCTTAATTGCAAAGTTAGATTGGGTCCGTCGCTTGTTGTGTTTTTTAGTTTACAAATAAGTGTAGCTTATACAATAGTGTGGCAGCGTCCCTCAGGGAAGTAAACTTATAGGAATAACAAACTACAATAACAATGGGAAAGAGGGAATGGGAAATAATAGATGGGTGAATATAAAAAGCGGTTGGATATAGTTATGTTAGTAAAAATGTTTTTGAAGTAAATGCACTGAGTGAATGAAAAAAGTGTTAAAAACGAACGGTGTTATTCTCAAAAAGCAAAGCCATGGCTCAACCGCCACCTGACGTAAATCTTACATTAAAAAACAATGGTCTATGGATCAGCTAATTTGTCTTCTTTTTTTTTTTTTTTTATGAAAAGCTCTGCAAATGATCAGATTTGGATGCCATTGGATGAAGACAAATACTTTTAAAATTTTTCTTCATTTTTTCACTCAGAATGGCTGAGGCTCTTCCAAGACGGCGTACTCTTCCAATCTTCTCAAAAAAAAAAAAAACTACTAAAAGCACCTTTTGTAAGTATAAATCTAGATCATTGTAAAAATATTTTATTGCATGAACTCGAGTTCAATCCTTCAAATATTCAATACTGAATAATGTTTGACTGAAATATTTTTTATGAATTTTGTTTCGCATATTACCATTTTTGGCTCCAGCTAGCACACCGCAATTGTCGTATATCGTTGGGGAATGTGTGGAAGTCCGATTGCTTGTTGTGTGCGGACAGCGTTATTGTAAAAAGGGTCAAAAATGGGATAAGTGGACCCTTTGACCTGGATTTTATCGATTCCCAAGCATTGATTTCAAAAGAAATAATACACTGGGGCAATTTTAAACTTGCGCACGTTCTTTTTCACGCTGTTTTGTTGAAATGTTTCTCGATGCTCCATAACAATTGTTATATTTCATTCAGAATGATGTAAGTTGATAATTTACGATTTACAGCAGTACTAAGTTTCAACAAATGCAGTGTAGAAGTTTTGAAGAAGACGACGGCAGAAGGTTTATTTATGTTTTAAAAACTACATCTTTCCTCCAATTTTTTCGTGTGTAGTACTTACTGCGAGTTATATGAAATTATTTAACTTTTCATAAATAAATTTTAGGATAGCTTCGTCCGGTCGTAGTTGGAAGTGAAATGGCAGTGAATAGGTATCGCACATTTCGTTACTGGTTGCTAAGAGCCCTAGTAATAATAATAGAACGATTTATTTGGTGAGCGCTGTTTTTGAGTGAATCACACCCTAAGAGCCCTCTGCAAACTTGGTCTTCGATATAGAATGCGCCAATTCTCAAGCAAGACCCAGTTGCTGGAAGGCTAAATAGGCATTTGGTGACCGGCCTTTGGTAAAGGTATATGAATTGCTTGACCCAGCAAAGAGCATAGTTAAATACATATATAAATGGTAGCCCTAGACACATAAGTTACTTTTTCATAAGAAGCAGTTGTAAACTTATTATACTATACTTCAAAAGACCAATACTTACATAGGTTATCTAATGAGTTTGATTCAATTTGAAGAAAAATTTGATTCAATTAATAAATAATTTGAAATTGATTTTTTCTAATGCAATTCTTATTCACTTATAAGGTAAGGATTAGCCCCACAAATTTCATAGCATTGTTTATAAAATAGTCCGTGTCGAAAACCTTATAAGTGTAACGTTTGTCGGCGGAGAAAACGGTTCAGATCTCAAATTCGTGCTGAGTAATGAAGACACCATTAGTGCCTTTGGTGGTTATTTTAAGAGCACCTTAATGTGTGTAAAAACTTGTTAGACATTGCAATTTATCAAGAGTCTACTTAAACATCCACTTAGCGCGATATCCTCGTCTTATCGCGGGTTTATCTAATATATGCCACAGTGCAGGAATCATCATAACGCCGGGCTAACTAAGCCACTTAAACCAAGTGTTAGTTCTACTAAATGTGGGCCCGTTTGTAATAAGAAGAAGATCTACCAGAAAACCATTTCCTTTATATCTACCGCTCTTATATGTAAATGAAATGGTTGGTATGAGGCTGACCACCCATACTGTAAAAAATGGTTCACTTTGCCAATGTTACCCCTGTTTCAGGGAAGGTCGGCAAAAGTTGTGGGGCTTATGTTCATTTGAGGTTTGGATTTTATTTGTAAGTACACATTCAGCATTTGTAAGCGCGAACTACACTTGTTGGTTTGTGGGCTTACATCTGAGAGCTTTAAATGAATATATCCTTGCAACTTAGATTATAGATTATTATTATAGAAATGAGTTAAATTTAAAATCTGCTTTAAAGTTAATTTTTAGATCATAAAAAGAATACTTAAGTCTGATCTTGAGTTTCAGACGCTGCTAACTAAGCTACACATATAGTGTAACTTCTTGCCGCATTTTCTCCAAAGAGGTCGCATGTGGCGAGTGGAGCCTATTTATATTTACAAGGAACGGGGCCAACTACTTCAGTTGAAGTAGGAGTTCCGGAAGCACGTACTCATTTCTTGTGATGGCTTAGTACACCTTGCCGGTGTTTTATTTTGGGTTTGGAATAAACATCGGAACGGAAAATCATTTCTGACACGCTCGGTGGGAGTCGAACCTGAGCTCTCGGCACGGAGTGCAAGCACTCTACCAACTGAGCGATCACCTGGGAAAATTAAAATTCTCAAATTAAAAACAAGTCAATTTGAATGTTTTTGATTAGAAATCTTCATGATAAAAGCCATATGTGAGATACAAAGCTGTTTTTTGGATGATTTCTTTGATTTATAGCTTGATATGACGCTGACCACCAATACTGTAAAAATGATTCATTTAGCCAATGTTACTCCTTTTTCAGGAAATGCCATTTTCAGGGAACATTTTCAAGGCTCGTGGTGAGGCTGAAAAAATTACTGCAAATAGAACATGGTAAAACCTAAAAAAATCTATGCCATCTAACACCGACCATGAAAGTGAAAATTAAAGTTTGACACTTTAGTTAATATATCTCTTTGCAACTTTGATTATATATGGACACAAATTTATGTTTCAATTGTTCTTAGAATAAAAGCGAAATGCCCATGTGGCGGTTTGAATACTTGAATGACGTATTGTTAAGGGAGGGCCCCCGATTAGTGAAAATCCGGTTTTAGGCTTTGCTCCGTGCAGGAAGCCCGCCGAGACGAAATATGTCCAGGAAATGTTCCAAAGCTCATAATCTCGCCGGCTTACGGAGGGCTAAACTTTCGCTGGAGAGCTTTCAGGCATCTTTGCCCTGGCCTAATAAATTTCGCGCACAATATTCGTCAAAGTTGTCGAATAATTCAGAGTGTATTTCGGCAAATGACTAATTTTCGGAGCGAGAACAATAATCTATCGCTGATCGGAAGTTTTCGATGAGTAAAGTTTGGTGCCGTAGATCTTGGAGACGGTAAATAAAGCATGGATCTTCCACGAGTCAGGCTTGCTGGGGAATTTTGCATTAAGCCAATCATAAGATAAGACGCGATTCTTCCGTCAAAGTTATCATAATTGTCAATTGAGATGTACAATAGAGATATTAATGTTCCGGAATGCACTGAAGACAAGCAAATTTCTGGCATCGTTTGCACCAGCGCCGTTGGAGTGAATACATCACGAAACGGCGCTATAAAGAAATCATCAACTCATCATCATCATCATTAATATAGGTACATCTTACATGTCAAAATTCTCGCTGGAGCAACATTACTGCAGCTATCATATATTTTTTTGTCTCTTATACTATTGTTACGAATATGTATGTAATTGTGTTGTTTGCTTGTTTGTGTTTGTGTCTGTGATCAAATCTAGATGTTAGGTACTCATATAGTTTATATTTGATATTTGTATGGGTCGAAATTGCTAGAGGGTTCTAGTAAAGTCTCGCATATGCCAATTCTCAATGATTTAAGAATTATACTTAGTCTAACTATAAATAAGGACCAAAGCTCTTTGTGGCGAGTGAGAAACCAAGCTACCATGTGTAATGTGATTCAGTATGTGAACAGTATCTGAAATAAATTGTGAAAAATTAAATTGCCGCAATTTTACTTTAATTGAACCCGCGAAAATCATAACACTATTGTTCCTTGACTAATAGGTTGCTATGAAGTATGAAGCTAATACCTATGCTGTAAAAACTTGGCTTACTTTAGCCAATGCCACCGGTTTTGGGTAAGGGCGGCAGGAGTTGCAAGGTTTATGTTCATGTGAGGTTTATTTGTTGTTGTAATTACCATAAATAACCAGTGTCAGCGCGAACTTTTACGTGTCTGCCTGTGGGCATGCATTATATTATAAAAGCCTTAAATGGCGATATATCTTTGCAACTTAGATATTAGGTGTATATTAAATTATAAGATTTACATTATAAAAATCGAAAGAAGTGTTTTGGAGTGTGAACTGATTATTTATTGGACGATTCTACTTTTTACTTCCGTTAGGGCTTCCGGCCCATATCCAGCTTTGGTTTCCAGTAACATTCGTCTCCAGCTCTTCCTGCCTTTTTTAATGACCAACTTAAAATATGTCTCCTGGAGAAGCTGGGCTGTGTTTTTTTAAATAATAAATAAAGAAAAAAATAATAACGTAGATGCTTTAAGAATCAAGTTAAAACTGTAAACCACTATATAATTTCCAAGCTTTTTAAGCATCACAGAACTGTAATTCAAAGTAAAAACATTTAAAATATCGACATTTTCCATAAACTGACTTATTAAAAACTGTTCACTAGAGGTTAAACCAATTTATCCTGGTTGAAACACGTCAAATATTTTTTTAATAAAACACACAGCTCCGAAAAAATCCATCCTTTACATAAATCCAATATTTCTTTTCATCAAAAACATTTGCTTCATGCAGTACGTAGGCTAGCCTGCCCCTTATTTTTCCTGAACGGGTTTTTAAAATGTAAGCCCTTGACTTTTCTTAATTTATCTCTAAAACACTCGTATTTTTTTTATTTTTACTTTCTAGGAACCGGAAAACGTGGCGATTTATATCCTTATTTCGAGCCCGAAGTATATTCTTACAAACTTTATGGAGAAAATGACTTCCGTTGATTCAATTTTTTCTTGAGCTCTGTTTGCTAACTTATTTAATTTTTTTGTTACTTTCAAATATGTCTTTGAAGTATTTAAAAAAGGGCATACAAACATTTAAAAAAAAATACTAATCTACAAATTACGGGCTCAAACTAACAATCCCATAGACAAGTTGTTACAGCTATGTTAGCCTTCTTTGCTTCTACAATCTAAATTGCAAAGATACATGTAAGATTATGTTTAAGAAATTGGAGTAAGATTATCTTTAAGAAACGGTAATATCATAATCGTCATCATCATGATAATTAGTCTCCTCGATTAAAAATAATCACTACTACCTGCCCAACCCATACTCAGACAGTCCACTAGGTATTTTATATTTTGGAAAAATCGAAAAATACCTTTTATGAATACCTGAAGAAGCTTGATAAGATTGGCAAGTCGCCACGTTTTCTGTACCCGAGTATAAAGTACGGCGTAAATTCCTCTTGGTCACGTAAATATAAAAATGTATGGAAGATACAACGGCACTTCTAGGAAGTGATATAGCTTTCATATATTATTTTCTATAAACAACATCTAGGGGAGCTTAAATATATTAATGCTTGGTACTTGGGATGTTTGTATCAAAAAAGCCTTAAAAGTAATGTTTGACTGATAAACGAACCAATTTAAGGGGTATGCGTTATTTTTTTTTCTGAAAAATAAGGGACAATCTAATGGTTACAAGTAGGTTTTCTTTCTATTTTTTAATATGTTAGTTCTCTCCTACGCCGTCAGATGTCTCTGCTACTTCCTGGGAACGTGTCCCACTTCCGGTTTCATTTCCAGAGCACTTTTTCTCCCTCCCACTCCAGCAAGAGTTGATAAATCGCTCTCGCTCACCGTGGACCCGCAGCCAGCTGATTGAATAATGGATTCCAGCTTCGGCAGTCTGCGTTATTAGCTGTGAGCTGCAACAGCGGGAAATATGAAAGTGACGCTGAAATTTGAGTAAGCTTGAAAGTAATGCATTTATCAAAGTTACATTAGTACGATCTATTTTCTTAAATTGTTTTGTTGATATTCACTTTTTCTTTTTGTGTATTTATCTTCTTACTCTTGTCGCTGGTGTTGCATATTTTTTTATAACTTATTCATAAAATGGAAAAACCTTTCTATGTAGTTATGTATGCTGTTGTTTTTCGAATCTAAAAAAAAATGTTTTGCATCCTAGTTGGATAGGAGTACTAACTCAAGGTATTTATCCTGAGAAATGAAAGGTTTTTGTTATTCAATTTGTAAGACTATGCTTTTGTTTTTTTTGTTCTATAAAGTGATCACTGAACTTCTACTTTACTTAAATACCTACACATCAAAAAATTATACAAGTTTTTATAGTTACGCAACCGTTCGGTTAAACTGATAAAAAAAGCAAATACATATTTAAAAGCTTTGGTTTTTACAGTAGAAATGACCTAAAATTTGAAATGTCATTTTTTTCTCGGCGAGCAAACGTGACAGGTGTATGTTACTAGAGTCCTTATAAATCAACAAAAAATGTTAATTAACTTCCTAAGTAACTCTGACATGAGGCGTCACTTTTCTTTTATATTTTCAATTAGTGGCGAGTCCATTATCAAACAAATTTAAAAGCAGAAATACCCTTAAAAATATAAAACTTAAACGTCATTAAAATTACAAAATTCTAAATCATGCTGGTTATTTAGGAACTGAATGGTTTATATGACTTGTTGTATATCAAAAAATTATGATTAGACTTTAATAAATCAAAAATAAATATTCCATATTTGAGGTTGAGATAGCCCCTACATCCATTATATCAAATTTTAGTAGAATGAGGTCTGCGCATTTTAAAACATCAAACAAGTTGTGACGTAGCACGGCTGGGTTGCAAGGGAAAGCTTAAAACATTATTTTTTTTATTGGTTGCCAAGGATATTTCATAGTTTATTTGCTCACCGAGAAAAAAAAACAAAATTAAAACATCCGTACAGAAAGTGTTCCCAATTCATTGTTTTTCAAAAGATCCGTTTTTCTCTAGTTTCAATTTCAGCAGGAAAATAAGGATGTAAGGAATCCAGGTGTTACCCTTGCCTCCTGCTGGATCTCCCTGAAGAGGCTCTCTGTCGCTCCCTGTAATTGCCTCCTCTATATTTATTATTGTTAACCCTCGTGATGAATGCTTCCATTACTCCAGCACGAGATGTACGGCCACACCAATAATGTTACTGTCCTGATTCCATTCGGCGCGGAGTTGAAGACGGTTTTTTAGGGTTAGAAAAAACAATGATAAAAATAGATTGACTTATTCAGTGAGCGCTATTTTTGTAAAAATCACACCTAAAGAGACCACTGCCAGCTGGGTAGTTGCTTAAGATTTCAGATCATGTCAGTCAGATATGTTGGAGATATGCCATTGAATAAATCAAATTCGGTAGACCACCATGTCCAAGGAGCGATACCAATGCAGTTTTTTTAACAGCGGATTGATGGGAGTGAATTTTTGCCTTGCCACCGAATTCAATACGTATATCAAGCTGACAACTATAAAGGGATAAACAATAATCGAACCGGAAAATGTATTCATATAAACTGGGTATTGCGAATTTTTATGCATTTCATACCTAAGTCTAAGTGTGATCGGAAACGGCCCTTGAGGTGTGACACCCACAAAAACGGCAATATTTTATTATTTGTACTGTGAATAGATTATCTTGTTGTAATTATATACTTTTCAGTGTTCTGTTGATGTCTTTACATATAAATAAATAAATATTTGGCATAATAATAAAAGTTATATTTGTGGTATTTTTCCAAGTACTCTTCAGGTTACGTTTGCTCTTGTTTTCTCTCCCGTTGAGATTCCATCCCGGCTCCCCAGGGGCTGTCAGGTCAAGGACACGGGCTGCTCGGGAGATCAGGAAACGGTAAACTCTACGAGGCACTTAACGTGAAACATTGATTCCCGTAATGGCGCGAGCATTACAGCATCTCTGTGGACGCGAGTCGTTCCAGGCAGGCACAGCCGCTTCAGTCTCCTTTTATTAAATCAATATTATCAAGTTAACTACTTTCTCTTCAATGCAAACATTCAACATTTAGTCTCTTTTGTAGGAGCAAATAAAAAAAACAAAAAAAACACAAGTTTTCAACACGAGTTGATTTATTTCCTCGAGCGCTTTATTTATTCTTAAATTTAGCTTGGTTAATTAAACCGCCCTTTGCGTTAATTGACAAAGCTGACTTTAATGAATTCGGATAAACGTGTCTACTTTTGCAGACCATTTATCATCTATTGGTTATTTTTTCAAAAACATTCCAAAAATGGTTTTTCATACTTTTTTTATTCATTAATATCCTGACTTGTTAAAAGTCTCAATATTTTACCGCATATTGTTGACGATAAAACTAGAAAACTTCTTGAGGAAATCTTTGCCTTTAGTATTCAAACTTCGATACGCAGATCAAGGGAAAACTACCAAAGCCATGCACGAAGTAAACTAACAGCTATAAAGAAAGCACGCTAAGATAACGTTGACACTGTGTACAAGTGGTGCATGTTATTTTTTATTATTTGCTTGGCTCAGGTTCTTCTCTCACACCCAAAAGATAACACTCTCCGTGTAAACTCAACCGTAGCGTTTCCCCAAAAATGTATGTAAACTTAGGCAGTGCTTTAAGCGAGTGTTTGAGTTTTTTTTACATTTTTTGGTAAAACGTATTGGTTTAGTTTGAACGTTGTGTGGTTTAGGTCAGCCATAACTTACAGTTGCTCCAACGGGCACGACCTCCGATGATGTGGAAAAGTTTACGACAGAATACCAACTTGCGCGCAAACATGGGAGAGCTGGCGGATAGTGGTGCATTCCTAGTATGGAAAATTCCGAGAACTTTTCCAGGAGTTAAGAGTGACCAAAATAGTAGTATCTACAGTATACACGGACTTTTGATCGATTTCTGAAATCGAGCAATTTCAGACCGTTGAATGAGGACATATTTTGAATAGTTCAATATCATGTTTTAATTTGAATTTCGTCACTTTTTAAATATTGAAAATGTTGTGTAGAAAGATACATTATTTATAAAACGCTCCTACGGGAAAAGTACAGAGGGTTTAGATTGAGGAGATTGTGAAAGAATGGGATAAACAAAGTGAATGTAAAAGAAGAAAATATATGGAAAAGGTGATTGATATGAATGAATTGAAAGAGGTATGTAAGGGTAGGAAGATATGGAGGCAGCTCTCCAGAGGCTCTGGCCGTTACAGTTACACTACTAAGCTGCGCATATACGTAACTGTTTGCCGCGTTTTCCCCGAAGGGATCGCATGTGGCAAGAGGAACCGTGCACTAAATATGAATCTTGAATACAAATGAACAGCATATAGATCACGAAGTGCAGTTAAAATTCTAAATTTTGGTGAAGGAATATGCTTTGAGACATTATTTTTTTATGAATTCAGAATCAAAACATTACACAACGAAAGTATCTTTCAGCAGCGTATCTTTAAATAGCGTATCGCTTATATTATTTGGTGTTATGGAAGCGTCTCTATGTAGTCGTAGCATTTCTATTCCGAACTGCACGATGCGATAATATTTATTATCAGTCTCATGGAATGCGTAGAGGTACAAAAGATAGCTAGGATCATAGCCCGTAGTGCGTAGACCTATTGTAGTTTATTGGTTAAAGCTATGAAGTTATTTTCAGTCATTAAATTTTTAATCTCAGCCATAGAAATAAAGTTTTTTATTCATTAAGCCTCATGAACACAACAAAACGCTACAAACTCTTAATCGGAAGCTAGTGGAGATTTAATGTATATAATGACAATTTTATATGATGCTTTCTCTTACTTTGTTCCTTGACTTATAAGTTGGTATGAGATTGACCACCCAGTACTGTTAAAGATCGTTCACCATGCCAATATCACTCCTGTTTCAGGGCAAATCGGCAAGAGTTGTAGCGCTTGTGTTCATTTAAGTTATGTTTTTATAGCTAGTCTACATGCGGCATGTGAAAGTTCGAATTTATACGTGTCTTCTTAAGGGAATGCCTGTAATATGATTCTTAAATGCAACTTATCTTTGCAATTTAGATTATAGATAACAATTGTGTGATGTTATATCGGTCGTGGTTGTTCTAGCTGTGTTTTGATTTGCTCTCTGTTATTTGTCCATTTAACGCCTCCACTTAATGAGCACTCAAGAAATGGACGATGTATATTCCATTTTAATTTTTACATACATACGAATTGTTGGTGGTATCATGTGAGATACCAGTGTATAAGATGTTGTAGGTATTGTTAAAGAAATAACAAGCTGAGAGTTCGCTCCAAGTAACAGACAAGTGTGTGTGGTAGTTCTGGAGTAGGACAACGGGAATCGCGGCTCATAAAACCACAATACAGAAAATTCTGCTCTTGTTCATACTTCTGTGCCCCAAGTATGAAGCTTTACGTTTAAACTCAACAATGGCGTCGTTTATTTATATATTTACTGACTGCATATGCCTTTTTATACAATTTAAATAAAACTTTATATAACGAGAAACAAAAAGTAACTAGATACAAAACATAAAGATAAAAGAAATAAACATATGCAAGTACTAAAATTTGAAAAGAATACAGTATGTAATTGCTTCATAAAAGCTTTAAAAGTAGAAAGTATTTCAGAGTAAATAACATACTTACTTACTTTACTTTTTACTTTCTTCGGCTCATAAGCCTTGAAGGCTCAGGGCCTCCCGCACCACAATCCTCCAGGACTCTCTGTCTTGTGCTGCTTCCCTCCATGGTCCCCTCACTCCCAGAACTTCGGCGTCGGCTTCAACGTTGTCTGCCCACCGCATCCTGGGACGTCCGAGTGGTCTAACACCTGAAGGGGCACCATCCAAGACTGTTCTGATGATCCTGGAGCGTGCTACATGTCCGGCCCACTGGAGTCTTCTTGATTTCATTACCGACACTATGTTTGGATCTTGAAACACGGACATCAGCTCCGCGTTGGTCCGGATACGCCACCTGTCATCTTCAAATACAGGTCCGAGAATGCGACGAAGTATTTTGTTCTCAAAGACCTGGAGAGATTTTTCTTGTTTTTGAGTCAGACTCCAGGCTTCGCATCCGTACAACAGTAAATAACATGTAATAAAAAAATATTAACAGTGTGCAACGTTCATAAATTCACGAAAATAACACTGTAACATAGACATAAATAAACAATATATTGCATAAAATTATGGATGTCCCAAAAAACAGTCATTGCACTAAAACTCTCACTATAGGGATCCAATTTTGATGGCACCCGTAGGCTACCGGTTAGCGCTTCGAACTCGTAAATTAAAGGTCGTTTTTGAATTTGCAACTTTTTCCTTGGAATGCCGTTCTATACTATCAATAACAAAATATTTGTACGCCTTTTCCATACCAACCCTACCGGGTGCCGACACAATATTTTCAATCTTAAAATTTTTCTCGGGTTGTGTAGCCATGTTCTATCGGAAGTTTGTTACACTTTTTTGTTACACTTTTTTCCGGACGTTTCGCCCATTATCTGCGATGGGCCTCCTCAGCGTATTTTTTCTCTTCAGGCGTTCTGATTTCCTTAGCACGGAACTGTCAACGGCCTGTGGGTTGGTTATTGTTGTGTTTATTTTATATCATAAACACAACAATAACCAACCCACAGGCCGTTGACAGTTCCGTGCTAAGGAAATCAGAACGCCTGAAGAGAAAAAATACGCTGAGGAGGCCCATCGCAGATAATGGGCGAAACGTCCGGAAAAAAGTGTAACAAAAAAGTGTAACAAACTTCCGATAGAACATGGCTACACAAGCCGAGAAAAATTTTAAGATTGTGTCAAGTGCCGGCCGTGAAAGCCTTAATGTACAATATTTTCAATGTTTATTCACGTGCGAACTTTGTTCTAGTTTTCTTTTTACGAATAAAAAAATATCGTATGAAGTTTCTAATTTAAATTAAGCATGACATCACGACGACATGTTGAACATGTTTTTGAGACGAGCAAGACAAGTATGATACAAATTCTCATTGTTCTCGAGCTTTCGAAAAGATGACGCCCTCAAAGCTGAGCTAGAATTATGTTCATATTAAATATAATCATTATATTTTGTTTGACACACCGACTCTACTTAATTGTGTCAAAGCTTTTCTTCATTATAACGAGCGCGAGCTTTAAAGCTGAGATTATTAGGAAATTATTTCATTAGCTCCCTAGAGATGTTCTATGTTTAATGGCTCATATAGTTGGTTACCTAATTAAAAAGTATTTTAACTGGCAATTAAAAGACGTGGCTTTTCTTTGGAATATTGTTTTTTTTCAATTATTATAATTTCATTAAGTAAGATAATGATTTAACTTTAATAATAATTTTTGACCAAATGAAAAAAATACATGTATTATTTTCTTTATAGATAATAGTTTAAGGTAAAAAATTATATGTTAAAGAAGAGTTCTAAGGATTTTAGATTAATATTGAATGTACGTAGATACTACAAAATTCGCTATTATGCTACGCTACTAAGCTATCCATATAGTGTAACTTCTTGCCGCGTTTTCACCGAAGGGTTCGCGTGTGGCGAGTAGAACCTAATTTTTTTCACAGGTAAGCGGGCCGGCCTTACCCCAACCATTTCAGTTGAAGTGGGTGTTTCCCAGCTCCCAAAGGGGCTGGTACTTATTTTTTGTTAAAGCTGAGCAAACCTTATCGGTATTTTATTATGGGGTTCGAAATAAACACCGAAACGGGAAATCATTTTTGACACTGTCGGTGGAATTCGAACCCGAGCTCTAGGCATGGAATGCAAGCACTCTATCAACAGTGCTATCGACCGGTGTAGGTACAGGTGTTAAAAACTTTTATAAAACCAAATCATTTACCAATGATCTTTAGTAGGTCAGGTGTAACCTTGCCTATCATCTAAATTAAAATATTTCTACAGTTAAGGTGCCCAATTTTTTATCCGAAAAAACAACGATTTTATTTATAAATTATGGTAAATCTTTATAGAGGCATTGGCCCACCGCACGGCAGGGAAATTATTCAACCTTGATTAAATTTCCTTTCCCTCAGCCAAAACCAATCAATCTGTAGCGCCAGTAGAGGCAGGACAGCCAGTAGTACACTCTTGTATTAGCTATGGCCACTTCATTATGTCCAGCGGGGTAAATTGAAAAGGTGTGCAAAATTTATCAACGAAGATTGGGTCAACATTGACGAGAGGAATCGTTAGAAACATTTCAGAATTTTCTTCGTAATCAGGTTGACGATGTTACTGATGGATTATAAGGCAGTAATAAACTAAATTGTTCAGGAGAGCAGTTTAAAGTTTGAGATTGCGAAAAATGGCATAACTTTTTATATTTTTTTATCATATCGTTAAAATCAAAACAGCTCTAAAATAAAAAAATTAAAGGCATTTATTGGCATTCGTATTCATGTGGTTTTACGATGTTTTACGATTTGCTTATGTCACAAGCGCCTTTAGGACAAAAAAGGCCACAATCTTGTCGGTTACACCAAAACAAAAATCATCGTAGAGCACAACACAAAAATCATCGTAGAGCTATGGGAGTTAGCGCATTAGAAAAAGCGGAAAATTTCAAGTAGGATAGCATTCATAATTCATTTTTGACCAAAATGTAGCTTATGCCTTACTGCCTTTTAACCGTCAATATGACAATAATTTGACTACAACAAATTTACAAACAAACAAACGGACGTTTTAAAAAATTACACTTTTTACCAAACTAGGAAAGCTCATAATCTTAAAAATCAAATATATAGTTCATTTTGCTAGGGAATCAAATCAAGTCCATTTCGATATCACGTCCAAGGCTATAACCACTAGACTACTAACTATATTAGTTACACCTGTGCAGTATGACTTAATACTAGTCTATAAATTCACCTCACAGAATCCAGTGGCTCCCAATCAGTAAGGCAAGCACGTCTGTGCCAAAGGAGCTCATGGTTTGTTCCTGTAACCAATGTTCCTCAAATATACGCCGTGCGGTATTGAGTACTTCGGGCGCCATTGCTCTGAAACGGCTCTGTCATATTAGCTATTCACCTACCGAAGGACCTCACAGTCAAACAAGGAGATGAACAGGAGCGTTTATAGGTTGGTGTAAAAAAATGGTTTTACCATCAGCATTAGCTCAGTTGGTAGAGTGCTTGCATTCCATGCCGAGAACTTGGATTCGAATCCCACCGAGGGTCTCAGAAATTATTTCCCGTTTCGGTGTTTATTTAAAAAACCCAAAATACAATATCGGCAACGCTTACTCAGCCTTCACAACTGAACTTTTTGAACTGAAGTGATTGGCGTGAGTTCTTTACCTTTAAAAATAAATAGGTTCCATTTGCCTCATGCGAAACCCTTCGGGGATAACACGGCAAGAAGTTGCGTTATATGTATTGCTTATTGGCATTTGTATTTATCAAACAACAAAAAAACAATTAACAGATACCGCTTTTGATCCCAGTTGGCTTGGATCTTCCACGTGGACATGAAAGGTAACTGTAAACTTGAGATAAGAAGGGTATAAATAAAATACCTTTTTCATTGTAACAAAAGAATTCCTCAGAGCTTTAATATCAAACATAAACTTCACAAAATTCCATTATTTAAGTTATGAAAGTATTGTTTGTTTCTGACCTGATTTTCACAATAACTTAAGCGGTTTTAATTAATCTTCAAAAGGCTTAACTTTGACTCATTAAAAGTAAAATCCACGTTTATCATAATAATTTCCCAGCTCGTAGGGCTGCCATCCGTCACGACATATCGGGACCATTGGCGTATTGAACCTCCTTGTCCTGACATCCCGAAAAAACCCACTTCTAAATTTCAACTGTCATAACTTACAACAGGAAAATATAACTATGCCCTATACGACTTGTATCCAGGCGTTAATAGCAATTATAATATTCAACAATTTATTTGGTGAGCGCTGTTTTTGTGTGTATCACATCTCAAGAACCCTCTGCGAGCTTGGTCGTCGCTGTAGAAAGCGCCAATTCTCAAGCAAGACCCAGTTGGTTTCAGGCTGGATGGACCAATGGTGATCGGTCTTCGCTAAATGCAGATTATAACAGCATATTTGAAAAATGTAATATTCCTTATGCTTTTCCGGGAGTCAAGTCAAGTGACCCAAGCAGGGATCGAACCAACGTTTTTCTATTCCACATACGCTTAAAAGATCGGCCACTTGCCCCCCTCGGCCATAACACCGACAAATTAAAAATAATTTTGATAATGGTTACTTCTTGGTTACTTCATCCCTTCTCGGAGTGTCCCGACAGGATTCAAAGTAAAGATGGTAGCCCTTGCCTACCTCAAGGTCTAGCAATAATTATGTATCGCTCGTCAAAGTGCTTCTGCGAATTATAATTTCTACCACCAATGGCTTATACAATTGAGCTGACCCAAATTCCATTTAGATATCAAACACAGGGTTGTGAAATTGTCAAAGCGATAATAAATTCCAAATGAGCCATCTCAAAATAAAATGGCCCAATCAAATAAATTGACAAGTTTGTTTTTTTTAGAAAAAAAAGTGTAAAATATACTTGGAATGATTCATGTGAGTTTGATGTTGATCAGATTACTATTTTTTTTGTTTTGAAGTTTTTTTTTCACATAAAATATATTTACCACCTAGTTCCCATGTCTGACTACGCCGCGCCGTTTATCATTTTTTCAGAAAACGTATAGGTTCATTGCTCCTCAAATAAATCGTGTGTACTTTGATGTCGATCGAATCACAAAAAAAAAACTTTTTACTGCGTAAGTTTCTGTGTTATAAAGAGCAGCAAAATTTTAAGCTTATATGTTTTGCTTAAAATTTTATCACATTTTCGGTTTCTCCCGACTTGTAATCTCATATGTATATCCTGAAATCATATATCTTAAGATGAAAGTTGTTTATATATTATCCATAAAGCCCTTAGTTAGTATAATATCTTTCTAAGTATTTGTTTATTTGTCTTGAGAGTGGAAATTTCAGAGCGTAAATCAAACAAAGAAAGTGTGTGTCGATAAACAAAGCAAAACAAAAGGGTGGAAGCGCTAAACAAAAGTGAACAAAAATATGTACACAAGTAATAATCTGCGCAATATTGTTTTGTTTAATAATATAATATTACTCTTCTTATTGTGTTTCTTTGATGAAAGTTGATTATAGCAAAAATAGGAATTTTGTTTAATAGAAGCTTCAACACATAAAAACGCCCTTGGGGTGGATAGTGCCAAAAAATAGCGCTGTATAAAATTGGCGAATTATCATTATTATAATTTAAATATTGTTATGTAAATAGCCAATGTAAATATTAAAATATGTAAAGGTATTAGTTATAGGAATCCTTTATTGTATTGGTGGGTAGGATTAATAATTGTGTGTAAATAGAGAAGACTCTAGACGAAGTACTTCGAGAAGCTTCGAGCAATTATGTATTCCGGAGTGTTCGAATCTCTCAGTATAAAAGGCTGCAAGTTGCTTGCACTAGGCAGTCTTATCTGTGAACTCCACCAACACATACAATTAACAAATATTATATATAAGATATCTAAAACCAAGTGTAATGAAATAAATGGTAGTGTCTATAAAAGTGTAAAATAAATAAGTAAAAAGAAGAGTAGAGTTTTATTTGAAAAATATCCGAACCAAGAAACGTAACAATATGTTTTGAATAAATCAGGAAGGAAAATAAAAATGAATTGATTAATGTGGTTTCGAATTCTTTTATGAAAGGAAATTCTAAGTATATAATATTATGTTGTAACTTAGAATTGACATATTGTTATTTTAAATTATGATTACGGTCGTTAGACATTTTAAAGAATGAAAAAAAAAACGGATTTACTGACCGTGCAAAAGAGAAGAACGATTTTCTCTACGTTTCGTCGGAGTCATATCCGACGTCCTTAGGAGACGTGTGTCCTTTATAGAGAGGACCCACGAATATTGTTATTTCGTAAAAATAATTCTTATGCCAACTATAAAACAGAGAGAGAGAGAGAGCTGATGTACTTCGGTCACGTTATGGGAAATGAGAAATACCGTCATATTACTGACGACGATGATGATGATGGATGCGAATCTAATAAATCTTCATTCTTTTAATGTCTTTTATTTCTTCTCATACTTGTCATATTTTCTCTATGAATCTCGTATTAAAAATAGATAATTAGCATTGCAAAAAAGGCAATGAAAAATTCAAGAAATTTTTCTTTCAGGATTCGTGGGCTGGATGCTGCGAGCGTATGCACCCCCGTTTCTTGTTATTTTTTATACACATTTCTTTACTTTGGAATGCCAGCTGAGAACTCAAGAGGGATTCCTTGGAATTTTTTTGAAACTCTTTTTTTTTGCATAGAAAAAATGCATTTCACTGAAAACTAGCTGCCTTAAAGCAAACATGAAGAGAGCAAAAAAATTAACACGTTTGTGCTTTGAACCAAAAACTCCTGGACGTTTTTATTCAAATATGAGTATTCTTGGAAATAAAATGTTGGTTTAACATTATTCTGTGTTTTTATGCGTTCAAAATTTTTTTTTTTCAATATATTCATTCCATGTAGTGTTTTCTAACGAATGAACCCAGAACATTTAAAATAAGGGGGGGGGGGAAGGGATGTGATTTAACTTGGCAGGACAGTCAGTCATAAGTTCTTACACCATTGTTTACGAAACTACTCGTACATGATTTAACTTTACTTGCCCCATAAACGCAACATTGGGCGTGGTCAGTGCTTGGATGGGTAACCGCTCAGGTACACTGCGTGTCGTTGGCATCTTGGACCGGTCCGTAGTCCGTAGTGGCAACACTTTGGACTCGCAAATGGAAGGTTGTGGATTCGGATCCCGGCGGAGCACAAAAATATACCATTTATATTTCGAATGTGCTCTTCGTTGGGTTGAAAAATTCATAAACCTTTACCAATGACCGGTCACCAAAGGTCCATCCAGCCTTACAGCAACTGGGTCTTGCTTGAGTATTGGCGCTTTGTAGCGACGACTAAGCTCGTACACCTCTGCGGCACTACAACAAGTGTCATAGACCCCTAGAGTCTTTAGAATCTAGGGAGTCTCCCGCACAGGATTTTCTTAAAAAAATAAAAAAAAACACATGCAATTTTTTTTTAATTATTTGAGACTGAAAATCACATTCGTGGCGTAACCGATAGACTACAATCAGTCTACGCACTACGGACTACGATCCTAGTTTTAATAATAACTGGCCAATTTTTATAAAGCGCCGTTTAGTGGCACAAATCACCCCAAGGGCGCTTTTTTATGTACTTCTACGCATTCTACGAGACTGATAGTTAAATCTATTGCATCGTGCAGTTCGGAATCGACCATCGGGATAGAAATGTTACGACTGCATAGAGACGCTTCCATAAAACCAAATAATATAAGCAATACGCCGCTTCTTTATAAAGAAGATTATGTTCTTTGGAAATTTATTCTTTCCGACGGAAAATGCTTCTTTCAACCGCATCGTCTTTTCTCTTCCTCGCTCCTTGTCTTATTCTCAGCTGCTGAATAAATATCCCGGAAGCGATATAGTTGTGTGCTTGTTGGGATGAAAAGATGAAAAGTGCGCGCTGGAAATGTTTCACAGTAACTACACGACTAATTAAAAACACTACGTGACCCAAATGTGCAACTGTTCAAATTAGACTCGCGCTACCAATTAATGAAACAGTTAATATTTTGAAGTTGTATAAATTTTAAATGTTTAAATTCATAGTGGGAAGATGAAACAATTAAATGAGATATGCTCAACTAAATGGCTTCATCAATTGAACCTACTTTATGTTTCATATTAAAAAACAAAAATAATTAATCAATTTTAATCTTGTTGCTAGGTAATGTTTACGATAGGTTTGTCCTTACTAAATTCATATAAATCAGCATAGATAATCTTTATTTTATGAAAGTACTGTTTTAATGTTACTAAATTGCGAAATAAAATTTAAAAATAAAATTCAGTAAGGATTATTTATGATATGTGTTAAATGCATTTTACATATTTTTTTTTAAAGCAGTTTCCAAGACATGTTTTTGTAGTCTATTGAAGCTGGAGATTGCGAACGTTTTGTCATCTCTTTGATGGGGTTCTTCAGCAAAATGATGTTGATTTCATTACTGCAGAAACCTATTGAGAACATGGATGAAACGTACGGAAGCTCCAGCTCGAAGAATTCATGGCAAAAGGTCCCGCAAAAAAACCTTCAACTGCTAACCGCCAGACGTGTAAGCTTTAAATGACATTAGCACTTTATTGTATACTTATTCGTTATTATTATTATTTTTTTCTTCGCATTTTAACGTATCTTTTACTTTATTCATTCAGTGTTATTTACGTACGCACTAAAAATACCATCGTGTAACAATTTATAATATCCCATAACGCCTTGATCTTCTATGCTTTCTTTATCATTTTATGTTTCTTCTAAATCTTTATTAGTCAATCCAGAAGCGCTATTGTGCTAAATTCCTTACACTTTGGATATCAATCCAAGTCAGAGCTTGGTAGCGCTTGCGAAAGAATTATATAGATAACAAATCACGATACACTTTATTTTTGGACACGAATCGCTATATCATCGCCTTAAGGTCGTAAGGAATTTAGCAGAATAGCGCTTCAGATATCCGACACTTTTGAGATTTAAATGTTTGGCAATAATTTTTTTGGTGTTATTCGTTTTCCTCACTTCCCACTTATAATCTATAATCTATAATCTATAATCTAAGTTGCAAGCATATATTCATTTAAAGCTCTCAGATGTATGCCCACAAACAAACACGTGTAGTTCGCGCTTACAAATGCTGAATGTGTACTTACAAATAAAATCCAAACTCAAATGAACATAAGCCCTGCAACTCCTGCCGACATTCCCTGAAACAGGGGTGACATTGGCAAAGTGAACCATTTTTTACAGTATGGGTGGTCAGCCTCATACCAACCTATAAGTCAAGGAATATAATAATAATAATATTAGGATGATTTATTTGGTGAGCGCTGTTTTTGTGTGTATCACACCTCAAGAGCCCTCTGCAAGCTTGGTCGTCGCTGTAGAAAGCGCCAATTCTCAAGCAAGACCCAGTTGTTGTAAGGTTGGATGGACCTTTCAGTGACCGGTCTTTGGTAAAGGTTTATGAATTTTTCAACTCAGCGAAGAGCACATTCGAAATATAAATGGTATATTTTTGTGCTCCGCCGGGATCCAAATCCATAACCTTCCATTTACGAGTCCGAAGTGTTGCCACTGGTCTACGGACCGGTCCAAGATGCCAACGACACGCGGTGTACCTGAGCGGTAACCCATCCAAGTACAGTCCGCGCTCAATGATGCTTAACTTCGGTGATCTATGGGAACTGGTGCTTTCAACATGGTAACGTCGTTGACATGTTATATTGCATATTTGAGTTAATTTAATAAATCGTTCACAGATTCTCTCATACTTCCAAATTAAATGATTTTGAAACACAAATTACAATTGAGATCCAGGCGACAATACATCATGAACTGGGCAAAATTTGACGGAGTAGAAGAAGAAGATTACAATACCCTTGTCGAAAAGGATCAACTATATTAAACGGACTAGTTGTTTTACTGTACACCCTAGTCCAGCGCCCCATTATATAGGTCACAACCTCAAGTATAAAACTTAACGAGTAGACTCAATCACAGTGTTTCCCAAAAAATGTATTTAACCTGCAACAGAGTCTCTAATGAGCGTTTGACTTTCGATGGATTAGGAAGTATGACTTGAAACTAAGGGTTCACGTGGGATACAGTGGACCCTCATGAATGATTCAGCTGGTGTTTCCGACCGAAGTATATAATACCTACAATCAGTAGCCATCCCTTATTTACTAGTGAAAGTCTGTCAACTTTGTCCCACTTATATCAAATACGAAACTATGTATTATATGAAAGAAATCATATAGCCTTGAGGCTTGACGATCTTTTTTTTGGTCCTTTGTTTTTTAGGATATCCCGTACGGAGAAAACCACTTGGTTATGAAAGTTAGAGGTCTACGATATTGAAGTGATACTTGTCAATTCCTTGAGAAAGTGATTTCGTTTGATAGTTCCGGAAAAATATTGCAAATGTAAAATAAACACACATGATATGACAAAAATAATCAAAATATACTAACAATATAAATTAAAAATGGAAAGCTCGACAGTGATTTCTGTCAATTTACGAGTTCAATTTAATAAACGCTTCACGGATAATTTAATTTGTACAATTTATTTCATACAAAGGTCACGTTCGGTTCGTACACAGAGTTGCTTTTGAACTGTATAGCTCGTCGGCTTAGATACTAGTCTAGCTACAGAGCATCTCGGTCTCTATTTATATGTGAGAATAAGGGTTATTCTTGAAACATTGAGAACTGGCACATGCGAGATTTCGCTAGAATATTCTACTTAGAATATTCGAGTACTCACACAATCTCGAACAAATACAAATATTAAAGTACCTACATCTAGTCTCACAGACACCCAATTACACATTCGCGACAATATGTAACATTTGTCTGAATTCAACTACCATTTCAGTTCTGTCGTAGTTTACTCATATTATAGGTAAAGTTGGATAATCTTTATGGGGGAGACGAGGGAGCAGTGAGACAAAAAAACTTGCTTAATAAAGTCAAACCAGATAAAGGCTTCTCGCCTCGAATAATATGTTTCCTTTTATTATTATTGTTATGGAGAAAGTTGGGGATTTATAATGCACTTAGAAAGTGATTTCAAAATAAGAAAAGAAGATAAAAGTGATAACTAACTAGTGGCCAACAGAGGGTGAGAATTAAGTTGGTGAAAGTATTTAAAGGAAGATTTAGGAACCAATTCTGTTGACGGCTAAATTGCTGGGAGTTGGACAACTAGGTTTTAGTCTAAGTCATAATTGAAATCTAATCGAGTGTTTACAATTATCCCATTTAAGCATCCTCAACTTTTCGACTGATAGCTCAGTTGGTAGAGTGCTTGTATTCCATGCTGAGAGCTTAGGTTCGAATCCCACCAACGGTGTCAGAAATGATTTTCCATTTTAGTGCTTCTTTGGAAAAAACGCAGCAAGAAGTTATACTAAATGATAAACTTTTATAATTCTATTTATGAACAAGTCTGCTTTAAAAATGTCCCACTTTCGAGTAGTATACCCCTTATAAATTCATCGCTCCATTGCACTTTGCCCATATTTCAATCGATGATACTCATATTTCAAGTGGCTGAAGGTTACACCATGAATATAGATTCGGCGTTCACTTAAACCAAGGATCACCAATACTAAGGACCACCTATTCTAAGGCTCACCAATACTAAGGTTCAGCTATTCTAAGGTTCACCAATACTTGGGTTCACCTATTCTGGGGTTCAAGAGCTAATGCTGTATTGAAAATGTCTGCCCGTATATGAGACCTTAAGGTATATTTGTATTATTAATAATTCGAGCGTACTTTATTCATACCCAACTTTGGGAATATCAAACAGTACTGAGATGTTTTTTCTTATCGAGTGTTTTTTTTGTCTGATAAAGTATTAAAATAGTTTTGGGTGTTAATAGAAATGATATGAATATTTTAAGCATAATTTAAAAAAAGGGAATGTACACTATATTTACTTATTATTTTTTCGTCCCGACTGTTCATTTATAGCTATTTATAAGGTGAAAGAAAGTCCTAAAAATGCGTCAAAATTTGCCCACTTATGATGTGTTAATTTTTTTTTGGATAATTTTTTTATTTATCAAATGATTTATTCTTGAAATTTACAGTGGTAAACTCCTTTACTGTATCTCAGCGGATTTTTTTTGAAAGAAAAGTAAAAATCAATAGGACTACTTCATTTTTACACTTGAAAATGCACAAAGGGGTCCGAAAAGTTTTGAATTTGCTTGAACTTTTTTCTCGGCTAGAAAACGTTACTTTTGTATGAGCAACCGATAACAAAGCATGTGTTTGCCTTTTCACTTACAACCAGGCTAAGTGACGATACAATTTTGTCGAAGTCAATTCACATGCTCATTATATTAATTTGCCAAAGCTTAACAATTGAACTCACTTTGCAAGTTGCTCATAAACACGAATACAAAAATGGACCTAGACCAAAACAATTTATAAATGTTTCTTAGGGTTGTACGCAGTATTTGTTTTTTGTAAATTAATCCCATCAGTTTTTTTACAATCCGCAGGATTTTGATATTGCGTTCCAATATATCACAACTTTTCCATTCAATAAATTCAAAATGTATCTTTAATAATATTTGTGACCACCTACCCCTGAAGTGCTAAGCCGGGCTTAGTGGAAAGTTTCAAGTGTAAGGGAGGAGTTGTGTTACAGTACATACAGAACTTAACAAAGGGTTGAAGTTGTGATCGATTGAATTTGGGATAAGCCTCATGACATATGTCGCCCTTGGACATCAGAAAACAATAACTCCGTGTGAATAGAGCATGTACAATGGAAATATGGAACAAAAAGAGGTAAGGGCTTATGTATTATAGAGCAGATTGTTCTGTATCGATGTAAGACCAGTTGTATCCTAGTGGAAAGTACTGTAACGAATGTATAGGTTCATGTCTGCGTGTTTTGTGATTGTGTACCTGGGCGTGTTTACTTGCTGTGTATTCGTGTGTGTGTGTAGAGGTGAGTGCTTAACACTTTGAGTTGTTGATACTTCTGGCACTCTCTGGAAATATCCATTCTAGAGGCGCCTAGTCAATTCAGGAATACGCTTTGAAAAATTGTGTGAAATAAATAAACCACAGTTTTAATTTAATAGAACCCGCTTAAAAACATAAAAATATTACAAACACATTATTTTTGTTGCAAAACTATCAAATTAAAAAAAAAATTGAAGTTGCAAAAGTACATAATTGTGTAGAAACTAGTTTAATGGTTTTGTTCCCAGTTGTAACGAGTATGAAAAGCAAAGGGGTAGATAAAAATTCAAAAATTTATCCTACCTTTTATAATTTATTTCAACTTGGTAATGCACGTTTGCAAATACTAATGAAAATTTTGTTTTTGTAATCCCGAATGTTAAAACTAGTGATACTCAATTACATTATTTTAATAACTATTTACGTGATGTTAATAAAAACATTAATTTGTAATGAAAGTTTACTAACAAAATACACAATTCACGAAGCCATTACAATTTTCATATACCATGTTTGTTAAAATCATAATTAAAATTTGAAACCATTTCAACGTACAAAATATGTTAATAATTGTATTTTACTACTTTAAAATTCATAACATTATGACCGGTCCGTAGTCGAGTAGTTAGCGCTACGGACTCGTAAATAGAAGGTCTTGGGTTCGAATCCCGGTAGAGCAAAATAAAGTCATTTATAATTTCAAATATGCTCTTTGCTGGGTTAAAAAAATCATAAAAATAATAAAATGCGTGCATAGATATTAGTTTATTATTCACATAAATATCTCTCTTTTAAGAAGTATTGTATTTTTTATTATTATTTAAAACGGACAAAAATTTGGTGATTTTTTATCTTAAATTATTAACCTTCTCAAATATAAAAAACTAAGAGAAAGTATTTTTTTTCATGACAATGAAAATTATGATAAGTCTAGTAAATAAGTGATAATAATCGTAGCAAAAAAAGAAATGAGTTGAATTCAAAGAACGACGAAACAAATATTTGTAATAAACTAATTTCACAAACATTAAAAAAAAATCACATCTGGTTTTCTTTGCAAACTTGCCAAAGAGTAAATTCTCCGTTGGTTCATTGAAAAAGACCGCAACGTTTTTTTTATGGCTGCCAATTGTATGAAATCCAATTAACCATAACTTCACTTAAATGTCTTTTGAAGGGGGTTTAATTAACATAATACGACGGGGTAAATAATTGCCTGTGTTTCTTTGCTGGAGGTTGGTTTTGCGTTTTGTCAATATAGACGGTGTATTATGGGGGTAGGTCTACGTCTCGCGTAGAGCACTAGAGTGGTGCGGTTTCGGTGTCAACGAAGAGAAAATACTTTCATACAGCCGGATTAAAACTATTTTTTCGTAATATTGATAAATTGTTCTAAGGTGATTAAATGACAAATGTGAGATTTTTTCAAGTAAAAAAAAAAAGGCAGAATCTACGAGAAAAAGGATTGTAGTAAAAGAAGTATGTATTACATTTGTAGACCCTTTTTTTAATTTTGCAAATAACTTGTATGCGTGTCTGCTTGTGGGAATGCATTTAATATGAATCTCAAATGATACATATCCTTGCAGCTTAGATTTAGATTGTAGGGTTTTTAAAGGATGAAAAATAAAAACGAATTTGTTTTTGATTACGGCGAGTATATGGTAAATTCCGCGAACGGTTTTGCAAACAATTCGTTTGCATGTTAAGGTGGCTAAATAATGTTTTTTTTTTAAATTTAAAACACTGTTTTATTTTTATATACGAGTTTATTAATTACAAATTATTTTATAAGCGTTTTCCTTCCTCAGATCACCATCATGGAAAAAAAAGTGGAAAACGTTTTTTTTGTAATTATCAAACACATTCATAAATATCCATGGTGCTACAAAAATAATATTTCAACTTAATCTAAGTTACAAAAATTAGAGTATATAAACATTTAACATTCATATTAAACGCATGCCTACAAGCAGACATGTGTAAGTTTGCGCTTACAAATGCTGCACATATGTTTTTTAATTTCAACCCTCAAATACACAATCCTTGTAATTTTTGCCGACCTTCCCTGAAACAGGGGTGACATTGACAAAGTGTTTTTGTAGTCAGTCTCATACCAACCTATAAGTCAAGAAATGAATACCAGTGTCACGCCAGTTTCAAGGGAGTTTGGCAAGAGTTGCAGAACTTATGTTCATTTGAGGTTTGGATTTTAATTTGTTTGTACACATGCAGTATGTGTAAGCGGGAACTATCATGTGTCTTTTTGTGGATATGCATTAAATATAAGCCTTAAGTTTGCAATATACCTTTATTATTATTATTATTATTCTTTTTTATTGCGCTTTTTCATGACCGTTGGTCATCCCGAATGAAGTTTTGCCACTTAGATAATAAAAGTGGTAAAATAATATTTAAGGGTGATTGAGAGGTCAGCGCGCCCAACTTTGATGACCGAAATAACCAATATTTTGAATGGTAAGGTAGTATTTTTTCTCCAGTTTAAATTAACACATAAAATTAGGTATTTTTTTCCATAAAATACCAATTCAAAATAATTTTATTTACGGAGATACCTTAAATGGAGATTTCCACTGTTCTTATGAATAAATCCTAACTTTTTTTTATTTCAAAACATTTCTTTTGATTAGTTTTATTTTTTCTACTTGTTAGTTGTTTTTTTTTACTTTTCATTGATTTTTTATGATTATTTAAAAAGTACCCAAATTTTGCATACGATATTGTAGCTAAATTCGTCTTTTAATGGTTTATTTTCCTTTTAGGATTTGAAGTGATATTTTTTATGTTTTCAATGCATTACTTGTTTTATTTTTTCTCCTCTAATTTATAATTAATAATGGAAAAAGAAAGATTTTCATACAAAAAATGATCCAGTCTTTGGCGCCACGGATAAACTGTGGCGGATTCGTGAACTGGCTTTAAATATAATATCTCCTTCGTTTTTGACCAAAAAATTATGAGTCCGAAATTTAAGTGTAACGGAGTTCAAGCGTTTACGTTAAAACTGGACCAAACAGGTACAAAAATGCATGAAAACCAAAACGCCAGCTCGAGATGCTGTTTGAGATTCGATACATTTTTCGCATGCGGTCTATTTCCTATAGTTACGAGAATTTTACACTTCGGGTATACTCGTATATCTTCGTATATCGACGGAAATGCACGAGTGAGAACTTACGTATACATAAGCGCTGTGGCTTAGTATAATAGTATATACAGGTATTCCACTAGAAAGATTCATTGGCAAATATTTTGGCAAAACAAAAGTTATTTGCTGATTCAGAATATCGTCGCCTTACTTTCAAAACCTCGTATCTCAAAAAATATTTTTATTTTGCTTAAGTGCTTCTTTCTATATATTACATAACTACTACATACTCGATGGTTTGAGCATATGGAGAGAATGAATGAGGAAATACTGACGAAGAAAGTATACGTTGCAAGAATGGAAGGGCGTGGGCTCGAATCCCGGCGGAGCACAAAAAATATACCATTTATATTTTCAAATTTGCTCTTCGCTGGGATGAAAAATTCATAAACCTTTACCAAAGACTGGAGGAAATGAAAAAAGTATGTAAGGACAGATAGAAATGGCGGTTGATCTGTAATGTTGGCGGCTTGGGTTTATAAAATTGGAATTTGTTTTCTGTTTTAGTTTTGATGTCCATAGAAATGATTATTTATTGATTTAAATTGTCGTGTACGTTCCTTGACTTATAAGTTGGTATGCGGCTGACCACCCATGCTGTAAAAATGGTTCACTTTGCCAATGTCACCCCTGTCTCAGGGAAGGACGGCAAGAGTTGCAGGGTGTATGTCCATTTGAGATTTGCTTTTTATGTTATAGGTTCACATGAGTCATGTGCAAGCGCAAACTTGGACGTGTCTGGTTGTGAGAATGCATGTAATGTGAATCTCCAATGTAACATATCTTTGCAACTTATATTAGATTAGATTAGATTAGAATTGATATATTATATCTCTGCAGCTTAGATTAGATAAGTAAATTATTTAAGTTAACCTGCTTTGTTTCATTGCTATAAAAATCACTAAGCAGAAATAAAGCACTTACTGCCTCTTTAATTGTACATTTACTGAGAAAAAAAGCAGTATCTGTCACTTACTGCTTTTATGCTTAGTTTTTCTCATAACAGTCATAACCAAAAAGCAGTAAGTGTTATAATTTTATGAATTTTTCATTTATTTTCATATTTTTTAATAGTTATACGTAAAGGGTCACTCACAAAAACCATGGTAAAAAATTGAAACTGAAATCTTTAAATTTAAATAAGTTAGCCCAACTTCAAAGTTTGAAGTAGATTATCTCAAAACAAATATTTTGCAGATACTGCCTTTTTCGTAAGCAGGGCAGAGCAGCGGAACGTCGCACTTAGGGTAAATAAAAATATTGCGTGCTCTGCACACAAATCCATGTTTGTATTCAAGATGCAATAAATTGTTAAAGAGTGTTTAACACTCTATCATATGTGTGCTGAATCTTTTATCTGAAGATACACAACCATAGAATTGTCCATAATTATATAAAAAGTAAAACGCTCTCAAGGAGCGTTGTGTTACTTTCTATACATTTTTGTGAAAAATGAAATGTGTAACAAATAATAAATTAATTTATTTCGAAATAAAGTAAATGCTTTTATTTAATAAATGTACAACTTAATGCTTTTAATAAAAGTCAGGATTTTTTTTATGTATTATAAAAAAGAAACACAAAATGGCTAAGAAAAGTTTCTAAGCCCTACCGGTGAATTCTAAAAGCGTTTACCAACCATAGCGTTTATCCAACAGTTTATAAAAACCAAAACGCTGGTAAGTAACGCCATCTGATTACGATGAGTCAAAGTTATTTGACATAAAATTACGATTTTAGTTTCATAAAACAATTAAAGAGGTTCTTTAGTCCCGATATTAATAATCTTCTTAAGCTCTCGTATAACCTTAAGAAGAATTTTTAAGTCCCTTTCACTTTAGGGCCCTAAAAGCGCAATTCAACGTGGTACTTGTTATCCGACATTACTGGAGCACCTACGTAACCATATTAAGTTGAGCAAAACCACGGCGACCTGAAAGGATTTATACCGAATCTCTTTATTGCGAAAAGTTCACCGGTAAAACAAGAGTATGTTTAATATTGTTACGAATGTCTGAGTTTGTGTCTATGTGTTTTTACTTACTTGTATATGTGTGTATCGACGTAAGTATTTAATAGCTGTACCTACTCATATTTGCTCGAAGCGTCCGCTCGAGAAGCTTCTCGTATGGTCTGGTATATGTGAGAATAAGTTCTAGTCATTCTGTAAACACGGACTGCGGTGTTTTGCAGCAGTGAGTACCCCATTAGTATCCGCACTGTAAAGCCACCGTATAAAATATTTAAGCGTGTACCTAATGAAAGCAAATTCTCAAATAAATTGTAGAAAATAAGCTCAAGCGAAGTTTTATGAAATTGAAAACAAAGTAACAGTATTAAAAATATTGAAAAAAAAAATCGCTACGTATGCGTAGAGGAAACATTAGGCTCCTATGAATTCTCACTAAAACAATGATTTAGCTTTAAAGGGAAACATTAAAATATTGAAATGCTGATTTCATTAACATAAAACAAATAAAATAATAAATTGATCATGGTGTGATAACACCGAATGCGCTCGAGAAAATAAACCAATTCGCGAAAAAACTTGTTTACTTTTTTATTTTTACATTTTAATTTAAAATAAATATTCACAATGTCAATACACAAAACCCTTAAACTTTAAAATTAAAATGGATTTTATAACAATGGGTCGAACAGTATTCCAGACAGAGAAATATTGGAATTTCAAATGTTGATGATTTATTTGACTACGATGTGGGTGTGAATGTTAAGTTTGAATGGTAGGTTATAAAAAAGTTTTGCCCTACTCGTATCCAATAATGAAAAAAGTTTGACTTAATCAAATGTATGATGTATAAAAAACTAATCCAGATAAATTGCATACTATGTTAATATTTTCAATAACAAATTGCGTCATTCAAGATTGACGTATGAGGCCGACCACCCATACTGTAAAAAAATGGTTCACTTTGCCAATGTAGTTTTAGGGATGATTGGTAAAAGTTGCAGGATTTATGTTCATTTGAGGTTAGAATTTTTTTTTTTAGTACACATGCAGTATACACGTGTCTGTTTGAGGACATGCATTTAATCTGAATTTTAAATGTAAATATGTCTTTGCAACTTAGATAAGAGATATCTATAGTGATCATCGAGTCGAACATTTTTTTCATAACTGCGTCTTTCAAACTAAAATACCTATTTCTAAAGATTTTCTTACTTTTCAATGTAAATCAATATCTACTTGATTTTACCAATTTCAAGTATATGTAGGTACATTTAAAACCTAAGAGGTAAAAGTTGAGGTATGGTCGGTTGATTTTACCATACATAGCACCAAAACGGGAAATCACACCCTCGGTGGGATTCGAACCAGAGCTCACGGCATAGAATGCAAGCGCTCTACCAAGTGAGCTGTTGACCGGACTACAACTCACCTATAAGTCAAGAAGACAGCCATGAAAAATCTGAAAAGACTTTTGCAAAACGCATTAACGCTTAAAACTGAATTATTTATTTCTCTGCAGGATTGAAAGGAAAGTTTGCCGGGCTGCAGTCCCCACCTTTGCTATTCGATCGCAGATTTATCTGTAACCTGGTTTTCGTTTTTCCCCAGCAACTCGGTCGTACGGCGGCGCCGTTGGATGCGCTGTACTATATGTTATTCCATCCATATTAAAATATGCCTCGTTGAACTGGGTGTCGCAGGAAATTGCACCGAGTTTAGCAGGAAAACTCTTAAAACTCACATCCACAGACTACGTGGGGCTACGTCTCATTCTATTTAATATCTAAAAATATTTAATTTAATAGAAGTAAAGTTAAATATATGTTTATTTGTATTTAATACGCATGCATTATGAAGCAGATAACGCGGACTTGCTATTGGTTATTAATAATTTAAAGCCACGCCCATTCATCATTTTTTCCAACGCGCAGTTGACATCCATCCTCCCATGCGAGCGCACGTCTGATGAACTTACGTATGATTCTATGGTAATGGCCAATTTAACAAGCCATTTGCAGTTGCTGTTTTACGTTTCAGTTTTTATTTCTTTGTTAATCTTGTAAGGAAAAAAAATGTGGAAATTGAATTTTCATCTTATTATAACTTGAAAATGTCATGTTGCTCATAGAATACTATTTTTAGCCACTTGAAACAAAGCACGTTGTTCATACAAAAAGTAGCTCAAACGTAAAAGGAAAAACAAACACATACGTTACATCCGTAAGTATTGATAGTCCTTATAAAATATTTCATCAAAGAAACTCCGTTAAGAAGAGGTTAGAAAGAGGTTTGCAATGATAGGAAAAAATAGAAGCAAATCTGCAGAAGCTCTGGTCCCCCCAACCGGAATGGCTACAGAGCTATAATTACAGTTACAAAGACAAACATTTAAATGCAACTTCAAAGAAAGACTACGTAAAGATCAGCTTTCAAACTACGACGGATAAAACTATCAATTTTAAGGTACATTTGAATTTCATATAGTAAAATCCCAAAAATGAAAAACAAAAAGCAAAACCTCCATACGAATATCCATTTTGAAGCATTGAAGCTTCTGAAAATTTAATTGAAAAAAAAAATGAAACCGCGTTTGTGACCATGTTAGAAATGAGCCCTAGTTTTTAAAATGCTTCCGCAGCTCAGGGCTGAGCGTGAGTGTGAGCCATATTACGATTATTAGTATTAATATGCGCGCTATAATTACAGCTTGGCACACCCCTGGCTAAGCCGCGACCCAGTTAGTGACAGCCCTGTCAGCCCTTTGACGGCCGCGGGAACACAGCCAAGTCTCCCGAGAATCCAACATTCCGTATCGTTCACCAAAAAATGCTTCAAAAGCAAAACGCTCACTAGAGACGCTGTTTCACTTTGCATGCTTTTGGTAGACACTATGGTTGAGTTTAAACGTAATTCTTTTTACTTGGGGTACAGCTTCATTCGAAATTAAACTAATTACTTTGTTCTCGACAGTAAATGTATTAAAAAATCTCATCATTTATAACCAGTCCGGTTGATAGGTTAATTGGTAGAGCATCCGCTCTCAGGGCTAGAAGTTTCTGGAAGTTGCCATGAATGATATATCACCAGATGATTTATATATATAAATAATCTAAGTTGCATAGATATTGTAACGAAATACACTGGTAGATGCTTATTAGTGTACGTGTGTTTTGAGAGAATGTTCTGGCCCAGACGATTGTAATTGTGAGGTGTATATGTGGGTAGAAAATGGACTCTTCAAGAAATAAATATGTCCAGAATCGTCTATACAAGTGTGGTAGTGGAACTTTCTAAGGCCTGCTGGAATGGCCCCTAGGTTCCGCTATAAGAAGGGTGACAATCGGCTGGAGCGAAGTAGTCTTTCAAAGCACTCACACAGAGGAATATCTAGTTACTAGGGCGACCAATATGGTGTAAAATAACTGTAATCTGTACGAAATAAATAAGTGTGTTAAAATAAATCTGTTAAAATAAGTCTGTTAAAATAAATCTATTGTAAGAAAGTCTGTGTAAATAAACTGTATGGCTAACTTGTGTTGAACTTGTGTTTTAATTAAAAGGACCCTCGGAAGAAACGTAACAATATATTACATTCTAGGTTCATATTACATCTTTAAGTAAACGGAGTACCACTCTCCATAGGAGATGAGCTGCTTCAGCCTTCTGATTGTGTCTTACTGGATCGGAACTTGACATTAAAAGGCAAATAGATGCCACAATACCTTCCTCTTGTTCTTCACTAAGCCAAAACACTGCAGTTAGAAATTGTCTACCGTCAAATGCGGTCAAGACCCAAGTGGGCGCGTTTGTCATGTCTCGGATTGATTACTTCTCAACGCTTTACTCGTATAGTGGTCAGCCGAAGAAGCAGTTCAACCGCTTTCAATCTGTGTTGAATTCGGCAGCAAGGCTCATATTTGAGATGTCTCACATCATCACTGCACTACTTGATCAGAACGATCGAGTGGCTACATTGATCTAAATAAAATATATGGCTATGAGGGCTTACCCTTTAAAAAACTAAATTAACATATATCATATTTTTACTGAGATATTCGCGTGTTAAGTAGGTATATATTTTTTCCTTGTTTGATCCTTTTCCTTCTTCTTTTTCCTATTGTTGTAGATCTAGGTACTGTTTAATGTGGGACTCCCTCCTGTGATGCAGAAGACCAGTTGTTTTTCCATCTTTAGGGAGGGCAACCTGGTAGACGCTGGCCGTCCGGTATCTCCTGTGCCACGACTCGGGCTATTCTTCCTTCGTTCATACGGTCCACATGCTCCTTCTAGAACCATCTCCTCTTCCTGCTTCTTCTGACAATGCCTTCAGATCCTTTTCCTGGTCTCATTATTTGCTTTTAATATGCCACAATGAAATCTGTATACTTGATGAAAATATAAATAGTACTTATAATAACAAATAAAATAATAATAATAATAATAATTAAAAACAATGTCTCCAAAATAGAGTTCTCATTATTTTGGGGTTTTCATTCACAGAACGATTTCAATTATACTATGATTTTCTCATACTGTTAGCGTTAATTATTTCTGCGCGTGGAGGTATTATATGATAATTTTAATTAATGTCTGCAACATTATTTCAGGTAATTGAATGAAAATGTTCATGGTTAAAGCTCGTATGAGATTTAATTGTGTGTGGTAATATGAAACACTTATGACAAGATTAATAAAAATTACAGTTTATTAACTTTCACATTAATTCGAAAACATAATCCTGTATAATTTGTTTATGTTAGGCCTATGCTATTTTGAATGTTTTTAATGGTTTCTTAAAAGCCTTATAAATGTTTATATTTTTTATGTTCCGAAAGAAACCGAGCCCACTATCCTCGAACCACAAGTCCTAAGCGTTTTAAGCACTGGATTAGGGTACCTGTTTAATACATAGCAGGTACATGAGTTGAACTGCAGAGCTCTTGAGATTTTATTCACACAAAAACAGCGCTCAACAAATAAGTCATACAAATGTTATTTATTATTACTTGTTATAGTTTTGAAAGTTTATTTTTATGAAGATGCAAATGTTTCTTTGAAAGCAAAATACGTCAGTAATAAGCACTAGATAATACTAGTATAGTTGTAGTATTTGGCTTGCGTTTATCCGTCCATTGCTTGCTTTGTGTTAGTTCTGCAGATGTACAGACGGGTTTTCCTAGATTATCATCACGACTGAATGAGGTTGTATTCAGAGAACTGTGCTTCTAGGGAAATGCATATTGCAAGTTTATATAATTGCTTTGACAATTTATGAATAGTTTTCAAATCAACCTTTCAGGTGAGAGTACGAGAAAATTCATAAACAGATACTGATTTGATGAAAGATCTTGTAAAGAACTTAAAACAAATTTCTTCTTCTTTTTCTTAGCGTAGACGGTCTTTTTTTTCCGAGTTGCCTCTCTCCTGTGATGTTGACACCCAGATTTCACTTCATCTATTGAATGGTCTTCCGAGAGGATGTCATCCAGATGATTTTTCGTACAAGAAATTGTGTTGATGAAGGGAACTGTCCATTGTCCAAGGTATAAGTTTGGGACTGGATAATGTTGGCAGTTTCAGGAGATTGCTGACCCATTTTTTAATAGAAGCCTCAACATAATATATGAGCACCCTTGAAGTGGCTAGTTTCACTACAATAATCTACAATCTTTAATCTAAGTTGCAAAGATATATTACATTCAAGATTCATATCAAATGCAATCCCACAAGCAAGCAGACAGCGGATAGTTCGCGTTTACACATGCCGCAAGTGGACTTACAACATAAAAACACAATCTTAAATGAACATAAGCCCTACAATTCTTGCTGACCAATCATGAAACAGGGGGGACATTGGTAAAGTGAACATTTTTCCCAGCATGGGTGGTCAGCCACATACCACTATGCAATCCAAATTAATCTATAATCTAAGTTGCAAAGACAATAAATAATTCATTCGTATTAAATGTAATCCTACAAGCAGACACGCATAAGTTCATGCCGCATGTGGACTCACAAAATATAAACCCAATCTCAAATTAAAATAGCCCTGCAACTCTTGCTGACCTTCCCTGAAACAGAGGTGACATTGGTAAAGTAAACTATTTTTAACAGTATGAGTGGTCAGCTTCATACCAACCTATAATTCAAGGAATAAAAAGCTCATAATAAATGCTTACAATATGGTAGTTGAATTCATGAGTACACTTCTATCTTGTGGTGCATTTCAGTTTGTGTGATGAGGTTGTATGCGGCATACCCGTTTGACAACACAGGAAATATTGCCGTATGTTCCAGTGACACCAGGACTGAGCAGAGAGATGGCCCCATTACAACTGCACAAATAATTATTTTTCTATTTCATCCAAAAATGCCTTCTAATATAGGGTGTTTTTTTAGAGGTATAGAACTTTAAGTTGGCAACACTGTTTTAACTGGCGGCCATTTTGTCAGCTGTCAAGTGATTTGTGTTTAGTTTAGTTTGGCATTTTAACATGAATAGACAACTCGTGCAACAATTGAAGCCACACGATCACCTAGCAAGGCGTAGATTCGGTGAATGGGTCCAAAACAAGATTGCCGTTGATCCCGATTTTCATAAGAGAATTTTGTTTAGCGATGAAGCTCACTTTTGGTTGAATGGCTACGTCAATAAACATAACTGCCGTATTTGGAGTGAAGATAATCCTCAAGTGTATGTTGAGACACCTTTACATCCAGAAAAACTGACTGTTTGGTGTGCTTTATGGGCTGGTGGAATCATTGGTCCGCACTTCTTTAAAAAAATGCTGGCCAGAACGTTACAGTCAATGGTGACCGCTATAGAGCCATGATTACTGACTTTTTCGTTCCTCAATTGAACAACCATGACGTGCCGAAGCTGTGGTTTCAACAAGACGGCGCAACATGTCACACAGCTCGTGCCACAATTGATTTACTGAAGGAAACGTTTGGTAACCGCATAATTTCACTATCCGGACCCGTGAATTGGCCTCCAAGATCGTGTGATTTAACACCGCTAGATTATTTTCTGTGGGGATATGTGAAGTCGCTAGTCTACGCCGATAAGCCCGAAACGATTGACCACTTGGAGGACAACATTCGCCGCGTTATTGCCGATATACGGCCACAAATGTTGGAAAAAGTTATTGAAAATTGGACCTCCAGATTACAATACGTCCGAGCCAGCCGTGGCGGTCATATGCCAGAAATCATATTTAAATTATAATGCCAAAAGATTAATTATCTTTCGAATAAAGTTAAATTCATGTCAATTTTAAAAATTCATCCTTGTTTTATTCCATTTCAAAGTTCTATACCTCTAAAAAACACCCTATATAATCTGCTAAATAAGTTGCAAAGATATTTAACATTGGGGATTCACATTACAAGCATTCTCACAAACAGACACGAGAAATATCCGCACTTGCGCATGCCGCATATGAAACTACAACATAAAAAAGCAAATCTCAAATGGACATACACCCGGCAACTCATTTTTCAGGGAACCATTTTTACATCATGAGTGGTCAACCGCATACTTACCTATAAGTCAAGGAATATACACAAGAAATTACATAATTTTTAAATAAGATGGGTTGCATGAATAAATAAATTGTACAGGGAACTGCACTCTACTTTCTTGCTTTAGTCAAACCATGAAAAGTGTACATACACGGGATATATATATATATTTTAAACAAAACCAAAAAAAATGACAATAATTTTGAATTGAAATACACGTAGAGCTATGAATAACACAACAAGTGCAGTGCATTGAAGTATGACAATTCTAATTCGATAATATACCTACACTAGGGGCTCCGCCCCTGGCTGCTACGCAACCCAACCCCTTAACATTAGGCAATGTGTATATTGCTCATAGTTTTCTTGAGTTAAAACTTGTTATAAAAGAAAATATGTAAAATAAAAAATGCAGTTTTGTAACAATTTTTTTTAAGTCTTTTAACAAAAGAAAGAAAACTAAAAGCAAATAAAAAAAAGAAACCGGTTTTAATTTGCTCCATTATAGTCCTTGACTTATATGTTGGTATGAGGCTGACCACCCAAACTGTTAAAAAATGTGCACTTTGCCAATGTCACCCAACAAAAGAAGAGCCTGTATGAAGAAGTTTATGACTCTGGAGGAAATGTAAGAAGTATGTAAGGACAGAAAGAAATGGCGGTTGGTCTGTAATGTTGGCGGCTATCTATCTATAATCTAAGCTGCAAAGATATGTTAACATTTAAGACTCATATTAAATGCATGCCCACAGACAGGCACATGTAGGTTCGCGCCTACACATTTTGCATGTGTGCATACAAATAAACAAAACCTCACGTGAACATAAACCTTGCAACTCCTGCCGCCGTTCCCTGAACCGGGGTGGCATTGGCAAAAGTGAACCGATTTTTACAGCACAGGGGGTCAGCCTCACACCAACAATCAAGGAGCACAAAAAAATATAAATGATGTACAAAAATTCTTAATTACTTACACACATAACAGATCCAGATTAAAATAAAGTAAAATTAGACTTAACATTTAAATTAAATGGGAATTGGTTTTGTTTTTAGTTTTCATGTCCATACATATTGTTATTTGTTGATTTAAAAAAATGTAATTTGTCGTATATGTTCCTGGACTTATAGGTTGGTATGCGGCTGACCACCCATGCTATAAAAATGGTTCACTTTGCCAATGTCACCCCTGTTTCAGGGAACGACGGCAAGAGTTGCAGGGCTTATGTTTATTTGAGATTGGGTTTTTATATTGTAGGTCCACATGCGGCATGTGTTAGCGCGAAATTATACATGTCTGCTTGTGGGAATGCATTTAATATAAATCTTAAATGATATGTATCTTTGCAGCTTAGATTAAATTAGATTAGACCCCTGTTCCAGGGAAGGTTGGCAAAAGTTACAGGCAAAAGTTTGTTTGTGGGCATGCATTGTATATGAGCTTTGAATCCATATATATCCTAGCAACTTAGATTATAGACCTCTGTGTCAGGGAAGGTCGGCAAAAGTTGTAGGGCTTATGTTCATTTGAGGTTTGGATTTTATTTGTAAGTACACATTCAGCATTTGTAAGCGCGAACTACACGTGTTTGTTTATGGGTATGCATCTGAGAGCTGTGAATGAATATATCCATATGAAACATGTGTAAGTGTGAACTTATAAGTGTCTGCTTGTGAGAATGCTGTAATATATCTTTGCAACTAAGATTACAGATTTAAATCCATTTTCATTTTTTTTGTTGGTTGTTTTTTTGATTTGTATCAAATAAAAAAAAAATATCGAAAAAAAAAAAAAACTTTCGAATTTTGCCGCTAGATGTCTATTTTGTCTTTTAACATTTTGCATACATTTTCTAACATTTCCATACAAAACAAAAAGAGGGTTAAAAAAATGAAGCGGCTTTTTAAAAAATATTTTTTTCAGAAATTATGATTACTTCTACTAAAAACTACTGTTTTTCGAAAAAAAAATTTTTTTTTGTAAATATTGAAAGAAGTTATAGTGTATTGGAGTGTGTTTCTCAAACACATACATGAAAAGTACTGTTTTGCAGCATATATACAAAATTTTATTTTTCTTAATCGCGAATGTATTTCATCTGCTGTGACGTCATTAATTTTGAAAATCGAATGTCAAAGCGAATGACGACGGTCTGGAGTAATATAATTAAGGATATTGAATGACACTTCCTTGACTTATAGGTTGGTATGAGGCTGACCTCGCGTGCTATAAAGTTGGTTCACTTTTGTGTCACCCCGGTTTCAGGGAAGGCAGCAGGTGTTGCAACGTTTTTTTTTTTTTTTTTTAAGAAATCCTGTGCGGGAGACTCCCTAGATTCTAAAGACTCTAGGGGTCTATGACACTTGTTGTTGTGCCGCAGAGGTGTACGAGCTTGGTCGTCGCTACAAAGCGCCATTACTCAAGCAAGACCCAGTTGCTGTAAGGCTGGATGGACCTTTGGTGACCGGTCATTGGCAAAGGTTTATGAATTTTTCAACCCAGCGAAGAGCACATTCGAAATATAAATGGTATATTTTTGTGCTCCGCCGGGATCCGAATCCACAACCTTCCATTTACGAGTCCGAAGTGTTGCCACTACGGACTACGGACCGGTCCAAGATGCCAACGACACGCGGTGTGCCTGAGCGGTTACCCATCCAAGCACTAACCGCGCCCAATGTTGCTTAACTTCGGTGATCTATGGGAACCGGTGCTTTCAACATGGCTAACGTCGTTGATGTTCATGTGAGGTTTTATTAATTAATATGCACACATGCAAAATGTGTAGGCACGTACCTAGATGTGTCTGTCTGTGGGCATGAATTTAATATGATCCTTAAATTTGAACACATCTTTGCAGCTTAGATTAAAGACTATACATTATTTATTGAATGAATAAGGGAGAACCTGTAACCGTAACTATTTGTAAGACGAGAATAACTAGTTTTGCGAATTATCCGGTACTTGTTATATTTAGCTCAAAGCCCCGTGCTTGGGTTATTGCGCTTAATAAAGGGTGCAAGCGAACCCCCGCTTGCATTTCATATGATCCCCAGAACAAACGGAGCAGTATTATATTCCAGAATACTCTATGGGAAGAGAGTGGCGTAAACTACTCGCCGAGCCAAAACCCTTATGTACGACTGATTCGCTATACGTTCACGGGTGTATTTAAAACTATGTTGAAAAAAGGAAGACAAGCACTTTACCCACCTCCACCCATCAAGTTCATACAACTCATGCGGAGTCGCTTCACTTGGTGATACTTCACTTGCAATGTTTTTTTGGCGGCGGAAGGCCTTCCCGTTGAAGTTAATCAGCTAAAGTTACTCTACTCAAGAAAGGAAAAAGAGAATCCTCAAATCAGGGGCTAACGCATGACTCTAAGAAGTCCCACCCTCCCCAGAACGTCGAGGTTACTGAAGCTAATGTGCCTGACGGGAGCCCTTCATCGACGTGTATCGAACGAGTTACAATCCGCGCTGAGCGCAGTAAGTTAATGGGTGTAATACATACGTCAATATGTATGGGTGTCGCGAGGACTGCAACTGAGGGCTAATGGTCACCTCTGCCCAGTCTTATTACTTATATTCTAAAATGTCCCCTGTTAGGAAAATAATCTAAAATACTCGTATTTTCATAACCTTACACTGTGAATGATTCGCAACGCAAAGCAAAACGCAACTAAGCTACACATATAGTGTAACTTCTTGCCGCGTTATCCCTGAAGGGGTCGAATGTGGCGAGTTGAACCTATTTATTCTTACAGGTAAGGGTATTCGTAATATGTATTTTTTTCACCCTGTAGAGTCAAGTATTCCAGAAAAGAAAAGTGCACAACAAGAGAAACGCAAACTACTTACTTGACTTTCTTTCTTTATTTCTTTGACTCAAAAGCCTTGAAGGCTCAGCGGCTCCCGCATCATAATCAGCCTTGTGCTGCTTCCCTCCATAGTCCTTTCACTCCCTGAACTGCGGTGCTGGCCTCAAACGCAAGCAACTAGCACAGAAAAAAAACTGTTACGAACATATGAATTCGTGGGGACATGAGCCTAAACACGTAGCTTGCTGCTATGTGTGCCTGTCTCTAGGATAATCCACTATGAATTTGTGTGTACGTGTACCTAGGCACGTAGCTTGCGGGTAAGCGTAACGACTCTGGAATAGTGTCGAACAATTCTAGTAAAAGTATCTTGATCACGCAAAAATCGTCTCTGCCGCCCTTTATATTTACGAGCAAAGATTCTGCAGTGAGCCAACGCCGCTTAGAGCATTGTGCCGCGAAGTCCTTAAGCTAGAGCGGGAAATGTAAGCAGTACTGTGAAGCCAATATTGTGCAAAATAAATCCTGCTGAATAAATAGATCGCAGTTTCATTAAAAGAACCCCAGTTAAATCATAACAATGTGTATGATGAATGTAAAAAAAGAGCTGTTCACTGATAATGGTGTGATAACACGGAAACCGCTCGAGGAAATCAATCAAATAGTGAAGAACAGCTTTAATTTTTATTTTTGCATTATTAATTTCAAATGAATTTTCACAATTTCAATACACAACTCTTAAGCTTTTTCTTAATATACGACTGATTCCATAAATTATTAGCGTCAATTTTTGGTAATGTTGTATAGAACAAAAGAAAACGTATCATTTTACAAAGATATCGATATAGCTCCGAAACCGCAAAACCATGAATTATTCGCTGCCTGAAGAGAAGCGATTCCAAGAAGTAAACTCAAATCTGAAAATTTGTTGTACAACCGCAATGTATTCCCAACCAATTTACATCAACGCGCGTCCGCGAAGACAACAAAAACCGCCACGGCGCGGCGCTTTGAAAACTCGCCTTGAAGATGCCTTCTGCTCGTGAAAGCAAAACGTCGGCAGATGTGGGAGCTGCAAGTAGAACATGGTCAAACCCGAAAGAACACAAAAGTGATTTATTATTTATGAAGATCTTCTGTTAATTTACGAGTAGATATTCTTTTCCTAAAAGTTTTTACACTCGTTCTTTAAGTCACATAGGAAAATGACAAATGCATGTCGAAAGTTGAGGTTCTCACTATCATAATACCGACTCGCTAGTATCAAAGCCGAGAATTAGTTCACGAGTGTTGTGTACGAGTGTTTCGCATTACGAGTTAGTAGGAGTGCATGTAAATAAATACTCGTATAAACCGGCAGCTGTTTTAATTAGTGAAAATAAAGGCTGTCGAATGGCGCGTCCTTCCATTGTCTTTATATTAAAATGTTGAAGTATTTCGAAAAATGTTTGAATTGAATACAAAGGTGATATGGATATAGGTGATTGCTTACAACAACAAAACATGAAAAAATTATTACGGAGTTATTCACGTACAGATAATCTATGATTCAACTAAAGTAAATAATAAAAATAAAAACGATGGCCCATGGATCATCTATAGATTACATGTTTTGTAAATGACACTGTATGAGTCGGTCGTAGACTAGTATTTGATTTTCATAGTTTGCTCGAGTTTTGATGGGCTCGAAAAAAAGGCAGCGCGAAGTAAGGTCACACGGCCTGGTTGCTGAGGAAAAGGCAAACATTTTTTTTCTAATTCGTATCTAAGGACCATAGTTTTCCTGCCGAGAGTCCATTTCATAGACAAAGGACAAAAAATGTGAAAATGTTTGGTCGGATATTACTTTGATAAAAGGCTGAAAAACACGTTCGTTTCTACAACACGGTTCAAGAAATTCGTAATTCTGTAAAAAAATCGAAAGACCGTTAATCTGCTTGAAAACCATTTTTTTAACAAATTTATTAATTAATCTAGGGTAAAAGGTACATGGTGTATTCTTCATCTCCTTTTGGTATCACTTCTATCGAATATCGGTGATCATTGTGGTTAATTTCACCTTGGATGCTGTGGCTCGAAGAAGGAACTTGGCGCTTTTGTTGAACCTTTGTCGCAGGTTTTTCAGCCACAATGTGCTTCTGTGTCCCAGAGTTCTTCTCCCCTCAATTTGATCCTGTCTGTATGATAACATGGAATAGACGGTAATTATCAATTCAAATTCTCAATTCACATATTGTGAGTAAAGAACATCAGCTTTCTCCGCTTTTAATGGTTGGCAGAAGCTCTTTAATGGTGTGCATACGTCGCAGGACTTCCTTAATGGTGTTTTTTATACCCAACAAATCCATGGCTCAACCGCATGAATTTTCATACAAAAAAAACGCTGATCCATGGATCAGCTGTGCATCAAATTTTTTGTGAATAGCACTTATTTTTAGTTTTAGTTTAATCTTTTGATTATTGTTTTTGTGTGAAGCTATTCCAACTTTATAACACTTCCATTGCTTATTTATGCTCTTCCTTGTAATGAAACTGTATAACACTTTGTAATTAAATCATTATTAAGTGTGGCCCCCCTAAGTGCTTTTTGATTAAATATTAATTATTGAAAAACGATTTTAATAATTCACATTACCGCCGACCGTCCGCCGTTCAGGCAGGCTTTCACAATATGCCTCGCCAGAATTAAAATATAAAACTCAACGTTTTAACTCAAACAAAGCGTTCCATCAAAAAATAAAGCAGCGCGTAAGTGGGTGTTTCAGTTTCGATAGGTTGTTGGTTAAACGCCTTTGCAGAGTTTAATCGAAAACTTTTACACTTGGGGTGCTGTTGTTAACATGCCAGCGGATTTATGTATAAATAAAATTAGTAAAAAAACTATCCAGTTTGAAAATAAAACAAAACAAAAATATTTTCATAATTTTTGGACCCGTTAAAAATGGCATGGATTGATATGCAAAATGTGGCAAGTTGATCTATTTATTTTCAGAGGTAAAGGGACTGGCATTTTGTTAATTGCTTACCTTAAAGTGAAGGTAAACCTAACTGGTGTTTAAATGAACCCTGAAACGGAAAATCATCGAACCCTAAGCTCTCTGGAATGGAACGCAAGCATTCTACCCAACAAGCTTTCGACCGGAATATTGTCTTCCTCAAACGACGATGAGCAAAGTTCAGGAAGTTGTCAAATGGAGTAGACGGAGCAAAATGTAAATTGGCTCCAAGAGGCTACAACATTTTGCTTTGCATGAGAATCCAGAGGAAAGAAGGATGCTTAGAAGATATAAATAAGATGAAGGGACATTTGGGATTCTATATCGCAAGCCTTTTTTTAATTTTTTTATTTATTTTAAGGAGAAAAAACAGATACAGACACAAAAACATAGACAGGAAAAATGTAAACATAAACAGTAGAGTGCCTTAATCCTAAAGAATTCCCACAAATATGTTAAAAAATTAACATATATAGCTGACAAAAAAAAAAAAAAAAAAACGATGAAGTAAAAAGTAAATCAAATTAATATTAGAAATAAAAATAAAAATAAGCGGAAAGAAAAAAAAAAAAAGTGAAAAGAGAAACTAAGAATAAACAAAAACTATAAAAAAAAGAAAAAACGCAAGCAAGATACAATGGATGGTCAGGACATTTTATAAATAATCTTTAATAAGTCAGATCTAAAGGAGTATGTACTTCCCTTTATTAAATATATCTAATTCACTATATATATAATATAATCTATATAATCTAAGTTGCAAGGATATATTCATTTAAAGCTCTCAGATGTAAGCCCACAAACCAACAAGTGTAGTAAATCTAAAATATATATTATAGTCACTGCACATTCTATAGGTACATAGGAGCTCTTTGACCTGAGTTAGTTCAACATTTGGGCAGAAAAAATATTTGTAACGAACGGGATGCACTTCTTGGTATGCGAAAATTAATTTGACATAGAAGACCAGGGCAATCCGTTTCAGATAGACAAATACTCCTCAAAGTTAACGCACTCATTATTAAACCTTAATGTTAATAAGGGAGATTAAAAGGAACAAAAAAAGCTGTTCAACAAATAAATGAGAACACATAATAAAACAATTCAGGAGGTATTTAAAAAAAAAAAATAAAAGCAAAATTGAGAAAGTATTGTGGTTAACTGGTCAAAGATCACGATCGGTAAATATTTCGATGAAAAAAACTTTTATCCAATTTTAAAAGCTAAAAGAAATTTAAAACTTATTTTGTACGGAAAATTTTAAAGTACAGTTTATTTAACAAATAAAACATAAAATTTTATTGACTGTTTGAAATAACCCAGTATTAAATTTACGACTCTAAATTTAAGAAACTTTCTTTGACGATGAAAATATCATTAAAAACATAAAAAATAACATCAAAATAATAATGGTGAGGCTTTTTGAGCTTAAGCGACATGAAAGGGTAAAAAATGAAATGTTTATTATACGGGTGGCTTAATGTGTTATTGCCCGCAGAGAAAAACGTCAACATAAAATTAAATAAGCCGAGACAGCATGTAGTACTGCTAAAACCTTTTTAGTTTTGAAATTTGTTCAAACTCGTTAAATAGTATAAAATGAAAACAGTTTTTAATATACCATTAATCTATTATCTTAGTGGCAAAAATATATTGACATATTAAGGGTCATATTAAATGCATACCTACAAGTAGGCACTAAGTTCACAATTACACATGCTTCATGTGTAAATTATCAAGAACTTTGCAACTCCTTCCGCCGTACATACCTTCATCTTCTCTAGTTTTAATCCTGGGATTGGCTTGCAGCAATTTCATTCACTCTTCTCCTCCATTCTGCCCTGTTTTGTGCGGCTCTTTTAAGGTCTGCATATGATGAGCAGCGCACGTCCACCAACAGGTCCTCCAGGTATTCTTGGCGTGGGCGTCCCCTAGAGTTGGTCCCCTCGGTCATCCCCTCCATTATGGCATGCAAGAGACCTTCTTGTCGTATTAAATGGCCGATCTATCTTGCACGCCTTTCAGACAAATGGACTTAAAATGCCCGCCATCTTGTGCAATGTTATATTTGATAGTTCAATGTGATGTTAGCTGAATTGCTAAAATTAAACAAGTAATTATTTGAAGAAATAAAAAAGTAAGAAACATTGCTTATAGCAGTTTGGAGGCCCTAAAATCGTTATAGCGTCCTCATTTATTTTATTTTTAGTATTAAAAAAAGTCAAAAAAGTTTTTGACTTTTTTTGTATAGATTTCTTTGTAAGGTTTTGTTCTTTTTTATATTTAAATGTAATTTATTATTCATATTCCTTGACTTATAGGTTGGTATGAGGCTGACCACCCATACTGTAAAAAATGGTTCACTTTGCCAATGTCACCCCTGTTTCAGGGAAAGTCGGCAAAAGTTGTGGGGCTTATGTTCATTTGAGGTTTGGATTTTATTTGTAAGTACACATTCAGCATTTGTAAGCGCGAACTACGCTTGTTGGTTTGTGGGCATACATCTGAGAGCTTTAAATGAATATATCCTTGCAACGTTGATTATAGATTATAGTATAAAAATATGAAATGAAAAATTGATACAACACAAAATAATGTAGAAATATGCCTATAAATTTATGAAATAAAATGACGATGTAAACTTAAGTTTTGCTTGCATGCCCAGTGTAATTTTTTTCTTTATTGAATTCTGTATTTTTGACACATTTATTTTCCAACTCATTGGCGTCTAGACGCGTTATAAAATCTTCAGCCGTCCTCACAATTACTGTCAATGTTTTGTTTACAATTCAACAGTAATTTTCTAACATTTATTTATGGGTTTTAACGGCGCAAATGAATTGGAATTATTAAAGTTTTGAGTGAATTTAAACTTTGTCTAACTGGGTAAATAATTTAATCGAAATTCCAAAGACAATTATTCTGCTAGATTTAGGAACATTTCTATGCTCACAGCCTTAAAATCTTTTTAATTTTAAGTAAAATGACGCGATTATACCAATTTATAATGTTTGTACAAGTAAATAGTAAAAAAGGCCTTTAAAATATATCTTTGAAGACATATCACTGCTTAAGTGCTTGTTTGTGCTATGTCCATCAGAGGTAATTTCAAATGAGCAGTGTTTGTAGTATGTTACGAAATAGGGTTCAAAAAGTCTACAATTTAAATAAACAGGTCTTCTTTCAAAATATTTATTTACACGTGATTTATTTCTTACAAAATTAATATTTATCTTTAACTCTTCTACTATACAAATTTATATTTCACAGGTTATGTATCGCTGATACTCGTCGATCAAAGCCGATAATGTAACTGTGTGGCTGTACCCGATTCTCAGCTTTATATTCCTTACAAACAGAACATTCTAGGGAGTAAATTCGCTAGCCCATTCCTGAATAGTCTATCACTTTCGAGAATACTTCATTTCTAGCAATACCTACGGTGTACACATATAAAGCCCTACTTATGACACAATACTAATATAACTACATACTACCTACCTGCTATAATAACTATGTATGTAATAACTACCTAATCTACCATTTACATTACAGTATACTGTACCAATGTGTTTTATGAAAACTGGAAATTGATTTAAAAAATATTTAAAACCACTATCACTTTACGCGTGTTTTACGTTTTTCTCTAATTCTTAGGACAATTTTCATGAGATGTCATCTTTGAATCAAATGGCAAATAAGCCAAACAAGCTCTGGAAGGACGACATGACAATGTCACCATCATGTATCTGCTAAGCTAATACATTTTTTTAAACTAAATAATTCGTTTTCGTTTAAAATAAAGTATGTTTAAAAAAATGATAAACATTGAATTCTATGTATATATTTCAAAAAACAAATCTATTGAAATCGTTACCAACATCCTCATGAAACATATTTTTTAGTGTGGTCAAAAAAGATTAAATTCCATTTAGTAAAGTGTATTTTAAAACGAAATAAAGTCCTTTGATTTAATGCGAAATACTTTTTTCGTAAACATATTTTATACATAAATATAAGTGTTTGTTAGAAACTAATAAAATACCATACAACATTTATTTATCAGGAAACAAAAAATATCCGCAAACAAAGAGCTTGTCAATATGTGTCACGTTATATTAAGGTAAAGCAGAGTGTACACTGTCTCATTGTTTATCCAGCTGGTTTAAGGACCCTTCACACGGGTCAAGTGCGGGCGCATTAGTAGGCGGGTGTAAATAATAACGAGCAATGCGTAACACTCGTATTAAAAATAATTAATCTATCTTTACTATTTTCAAATAAGTTTATACCTCAATAGACTCGAAATGTTCTTAATTTGATTTTTCAGCGAGCAAACGTACAGGTATAATTTCAGATAAGTAACTTAGACCATTAGCAATCTAATCTAAATCTAAATCTAAGCTGCAAAGATATGTATCATTTGAGATTCATATTAAATGCATTATCACAAGCAGACACGCATAATTTCGCGCTCACACATGCCGCATGTGGACCTAAAATAAAAAAAAAACCCAATCTCAAATGAACATAAGCCCTGCAACTCTTGCCGACCTTCCCTGAAACAGGGGTGACATTGGCAAAGTGAACCATTTTTTACAGTTTGGGTGGTCAACCTCATACCAACCTATCAGTCAAGGAATATCAAATCAAAATAAATTTCAAAATGTGATAAATCATCTTGCTTAACAACCAACCCATGTGACTTTATACATAACATGATTTTTTTACGACCTCCATCTACACAGTCTATTTATTTTTCTCGGCTACCTCATGTTCATGATATCCATTTTCTATTTTTATTGATTTATTTTCACAACATCTACTTTTATTAACGGAACTTTATAAAGTTTACTGTGTTTGGTTCAACTAAATCAACCTATTACAGATTATAAGTTCGTTACTCGCCTCGAAACTTATAGCAACTATCACTCGCTACTCAGTACTTACCATTGACTCGTCTGAACGAGGCTCTAAGCTGTCAAAGACGATACCTACATCCGGGATATCGGTGACAATCATCGAGAAAGTATAAAGAAAACCAGAAATAAAATAAAACAATATTGCCACAGATTTTTATCTCTTTTAACGAGACGTTAAGCTTTGGTTGCGTTTTATTGTATGTGATTTAGATCAGAAACAATAAAAAAAAAAAACAAAAAAAAAATATTATTTCACTTATCAATCTTTAATTTTAGTTGCATTTAAGAATTTAAGGTTCATTTTACATGCATTCTCACAACAAGACACGTATAAGTTCGCGCTAACACATGCCGTATGTGAGCTTACAACATTAAAACACAAATCTGAAATGAACCTAAGCCCTCTAACTCTTCCTTTCTTTTCCTGAAACAGGCGTGACATTGGGAAAATGAACATTTTTTTCATTAAAATATAAGTAAAAAAAACTTTTTAATAAAAATTGTAGCGTTACTTGGTACTGACTTAAAAATGATTTAATGCCTGCAGTATTTATTTTCTGTTTTCTTCATCACGACTAATTTGTTCACGTGTCTAGTATGGCATAGACGGTGCGGCGCTAGGTGGCGCGGCAGCTGCAGACGACATCACTTGTAACTCTTATTATTATATCAGCGACGCCATTTTGTAATAACTATTTTACAGAAGCCATTTTGAAATATTAACTATACTTTTCATTATTATGTGTGCACCGCAAACCCAAACGTCTGAAGTTTAATTTTGTAATTTAAAGCCATACATCTAATTCATACGTTTATTGCCTACTGTTCTTTAACTTAAAGATTGGTATGAAGCTGACCCCCATACTGTAAAAATGGTTCTCTTTGCCAATATAGCCCCTGTTCCAAGGAAGGAAAAAGGGAAAAAAATCAGACGTGTTCATTAATCTTTTACCACAAAAAAATATTTAAAACGTCCGTTTTTCCTTATTTTTATAGTTTTCTTTGTATTTGCTTTATTTTGTAAATATTTTTTCTTTAAAATTACAAAATTGTACCTTGTTCATCATCCTACAGGCTATTCTTTGTAATGACAATAGTTTTTGAGAAAACATGGAAAAACATGAACTACTTAAATTTCTTGAAAACATTTTTCTGCTTTTAAAACGTTTTTACAATATTTTTCGTAGTGACAATTCTTAAGGAACATATTTTTTAATCTTTATAATTGAGATAAAAAATAATTATTTTTTTTTTGTTCTAAAACGTAGTTTTATTTTCACAATAATATTTTCTACCTCAAGCACTTTCGACTTTCAATACTCAGGTCATTACAAACATACAAACATAATAATTTAATGAAAAAAAACGAAAAAAAAAGAAAAAATGCAGAAAAGTCTACTCCGTTTAAATCTACTAAACTACGTTTTAGAATTTTTATTTTTATTTTAAATAAAATGATTTTTCACTGTGTGAATACACAAACCCTACAAATCTATAAAAATAATTATGACAAGCAAACACTGTGGGGACGAATAGGCAAAGAGAGAAAATATAATACTAGTGTAAAATGGCAGGCTTGTAAAGTCTGATTGGAAAAATTAAGTTGTTGGTAAGCTTTGAATCTGTGTCACAGATGTTTTTTCTGTATAATAAATAGCAACGACGTCACAGGACTTAAGTAAAATATAACGAAAACAATAAGAGTGAAAATGAGTAGCCATTTTAATGAAATTTTGTAAACTTAGTGTTTAAAATTGAGAAGTTAAATCACCTTCTTATAAAGTCGAATGGCGCGTGAGCTCAATGTAATGCGACAATTACTCGTAGTTATTAAAGTTTTCATTGTATAACTTTCATGTGATGAAATAAAATTATTTCAGCAGAGTATTTTAAAATAATTAAATTTAATATAAGCACCAGCTTAGCTTCAATTGTATGGTTATATTAAAATAAAAAGTAAGTTGAATCTATATATACAGAGGAAATGTGCAAAAGAGGTAAGGAACTACCAAGAAAAGAATGGATTGATGAGATTGAGGAGATTGTGAAAGAATGGGATATACAAACTGAGTGTAAAAGAAGAAATGTATGAAAAAGGTTATGTATATGAATGAATTGAAAGAGGTACGTAAGGATAGCAGAAATGGAGGCAGCTCTGCAGAGGCTCTGGCCACTCCCAGCGGAATGACGACAGAGTTACAGTTACAGTATGTTTCAATCATTGTAGATTCTACAACAATTCATTATTTTTTAATTCCACGTCAATTGCTACGAAGGCTCTACGCAGTATATAAATTCCTAGAGAATTCACTTTTTCCAAAGCAGGAGTTGCAAAGTTCATGTTACGCAACGCAACGAAACACAACTAAGCTACACATATATTGCAACTTCTTGCCGCGTCATCCCCGAAGCGTTTTGCATGTGGCGAGTTATGTGGCATTTCTTGCGGAGGCTGATTAAACCTTGCCGGTTTTTTATTTGGGTTTTGAAATAAACACCAAAACGGAAATCATTTCTGACACCCTCGCCTCGGTGGGATTCAAAACCGAGCTCTCAGCATGGAATGCAAGCACTCTACCAACTGAGCTATCGACCTTTCATTAAAAAGAACCCGCTTTAAAACACAACAGTAAATTTGAAATACAGGTACTTTCCTATTTATGCGAACGCAGTACATAATATTATCAGAACCTTTAAAGGTCAATTGAGCGCGTGTAATTATAAGTCCCACTAACAATGTTCTTCGCATACAAATACAAGCAGGCACATCATCTCGCGGTGAATGGTCCCACATTTAGGTCTATTCAATGTCTTGTATTGAATACTCAATGCGCTCTTAGTGTTTGGATCGGTCGGCTAATTAATCAATTTGTATGAATGATGACTGTCATATATCTGCTGGAGAAGTTCATTGATATACTAAATAAGACATCTATATTATTTGTTTGTATAAATGACCTAATTGAATTATTTTAGATAATCAAATTTGCATTCCTTGACTTTAAATAACTATTAGGCTGACTACCCATTTTGTGAACAATTGATTATTTTGCCCATGTCACACCTGTATCAGGGAAGGGCGGCAAAATATGCGGGGCTCATTTTCATTTGAGATTGGGTTTTAATGTTGTAAGTCCACATGCCAGCGCGAGCTTGTGGGAATGCAAGTAATATGAATCTTAAATCTAATCTACCTTGACAACTTCGATAGTTAGCTTTGACAGAGGCTTACTTTCTGCTAAGCTAATTTTAGTTTAAATTTAAGGGTTTACTTTTATTTTTCATTTTACTATTTATTAATGTGTTTTCAATATTTATATGCATGAGGATTACCTGTAATGTATAATATATTTAATATTAATACATATAAATGTAAAATTTTAGGTTTAAGATGACTGCCATATATATATTGGATAGGAAGTTTATTAATGTGCTATACAGAAATCAATAAATTCTGCCATAAAAAAGAGATAGAACAAACTATTCTTCTAAAACATACAGCTGTTTTTTTTCAAGAAGATTATCGACCCACCATTCATCCATAATTCAATACTAAGGATTCCTTGTATCAAGGTCTCATACACATATTTCCAGAGCAGAAAAAGATCCCTCCAATGTATATTTGATGGCACCATCCCCCGTAGACTTCTTTTCGAAGGGTTTTCCTTCCCACCCCTCGTTGGGGCGTTTTTCCTCTTTCTGCCCCTTTTCGGAGGCGTTTTTCTTCCTCCGCCCCCTTGTCGGAGGCGTCTTTTACACCAGCGTGCATAAATCAACTATTCTCGCATTATCCGTGTGCCTTACCTCATCCGGTCGCAGGTGTTAAGTCCTAAAGCCTGGTGGAAAACATGTTTGTGGTTATGCGACTATTGTACCTAACATACACATTGTTACAGGCATGTATCGTAACATTCCTTAGGATAATATTACAGTTAACATTTTCATTTTTTTTTCTTCGATAAATTATGATAATTTTAATGTATCTTAATCATATATATTTTCCTCTATTCATGTGCCCCCTTATTCAAACAAAAACAAAGAAAGAATTTTTAAATACAAAAAAACAGACTGAACGTGAGTTTTGGTTGCATTAATAGACCCGTATGTGTATTTGTAAACAAATATTTATAGGGACTCCTTTAAACATATATTTAAATATTTTATTGTCGTTCCATAATAAAACAGATTGTTTTGTTGTCAAGATGACTACTGATACCATTAAAGAAAATCTCTTTTACCCAGGTATTTCTGCTGCTTATTCCAGGTACAACAACTCTTGCCGAATTCATGGAATTTAAATATTTTTCTTACGCAAGCAGAATATTAAATCACGAACTTACACGTATCGTTAATATTAACATCTGAACAAATTAAACAAAAACGTGTGTAATTTTTTTTAAAATTATTAATTTTATTTTTAATGAAGAATCCCAAGAAAAAAACATTCTTTGAACGTGGGTGATATTGGCAAAAAATGTTCTTTTACAGCATACGCATCTAATCTCATGTTTTTTTATTTTTGTAAGATGGTATGAAATATTTATAAACATTACAGATGAAATGTATGACAAAATAAAGTAAATATGAATAAAATTTAACATCCAGTAGGCGGCACGCCTCAGTAATAGAGACGTTGCACGCTACTTGGGCAGTATGTAAATTGCCCAGGGCGCCTGAGTTGCCTTAAATATATGAGGCACGTACCATGTAAAGTCACTATTATTTGCTATTTAAAAATGCTATGAAAACTATGAAAGAAACGAGACTTGCATATGCAACAAAGTTGTACAGGAATAGCAAAAAAATGTGGGAATAAAAAAGTCATTTCAAATGATAATGTGATTGTTAGAAACCAAAAAAAATCATAATGCGTGGTTTTATTTAAAGTGAAAATGCTAAATAAGGTATTATTTGGATTAAAGTAAAAAATAAAAAAAACAAAAAAACTGGTACGTGTTAAGCTTTAATGTATAAATGAAATATTTGTCTGGTCGATAGCTGAGTTCTTATAAAACTTGCGTTACGAACCAAAAATTCATCTTCGTTTTGGTGATCTCTTTCTATGATGATGATGATGATGATTTTTATAGCGCCGTTTCGTGACTACTGTCACTGCAAGAGCGCTTAAATTATCCACATAATAATATTACTAGCAGCAATTATTTAGCCTTCACAATAAATAAGAACCTGTGCCGTGGCAACAGGAAAACTAAGCATAAGGTTGCCTATAAAATTAATAAGTTCCAACCCACCCTTATGCGACCGTTAAGAAGTTACCTGTATGTCTTGCAAACAACATAATGGTCCCTACAGCGTACGCAAATTATAAAGACTGTTGCTTAACAAAATAATATAGTGCAGCACTCAAGAATTATACCGAGTATTTTCACCCCTTTTGAAAGCTTTCGTTTCAGTAAAATATGCCGAGGGCTCTAGTTGCTCTTGAGTCTACCCTCTCCTCAAGTCCTGAATAATTTAAAGATGTGTTAGAATTGCCGATTGAATAATGCCTGAAGGCTTAACGGGTCCTCCAAAAGCTCTACGCACGTAGAGAATATTGTCTACGACATAAGCTATGGGGCATCTACGATATCGTAGCACTTCTTTTGAAGAAGAATAGAAAATATTATATTTTTGTCAGAATTCATAGTGCGAAGGTTCTTGCAATTTTATCAAAGGATGAATTCTTAAAATGTTAGAAATTACTGGAAGACTTTCTATGTATGATAATATGTATGTTGTGTATTCTTTAGCGGTGGCTAGTAATACTGCAAAGCAAAAGGAGTTGCTTGCTTGGTAGTCACTATTTCACTTCTTAATAGAATTGTTTGTAAATCTGTAAGGGCTTGTCGAATATAACATTTGATAATCTTTTGGGTAACATTATGGTTAAACATATGTATAAAAAATATTGAACATTACGTTTATAAATTTAAATTAACAATTTCTATCTATAATTAGTACTCAACAGTTTTAAGCATAGGTAAATGGAAACGTGGACAATTTTTTAACAAATTATTTTAAGTCCTGTGGTCTCATTAATTGCCTGAAAAACAAACAAACATCAAAATTACTCATTATTGTAGCGTTTGCACTCAGCCACGTGTAGATTCGCAAAAGCGTAATATCTTTCCAGTTTTTTTTTATTATATCAGTACCTAAATCGAAAATCTACTTTAAAAATTTGCAACTTTTGCTGTTTGTCGTCAACCAAAAATGATATTGGTGTTAAAAAAATTGTTTATTTTTAGGTTCGAAAGCAAAATTTTTGTACAACTCAATTTTAAATTTAGTTTTTCCTGTATTGAAAAAATGGAAGATTGATATGCATTAAAACAATACTATCATTTTTCGTTAAAATTCACATTGCGATTGAAAAACACATTTTTCAAACACGGAGAAATTAAAAATGGTATTTTCAACAAAAATAACCGCAAAAAATGCACCAAAATACCAATTTGCGGTCGTGTCAAAGGAGTATTGTTATTAGAGTACGACCAACAAACCGTGGCGGGTTCCTCGTTAGTCTAAATGAAAGTAAAAAAATAAATAAAAAAAAGCATACGACGCCCGCAATTAAAATGTATTCGCAGCTTTTGTTTGACGGGCGAAACTTTTGTAGTATTGAAAATAAACTGCGTTTATTTTCCGCCCGGGATTATGCAATTGCATTTACAGCGCCGCGGGCGACAAATAAATAAATAAAAAAACGTGTCGAGCGCATTCTTTGAGGGGTTTGTATCATCAAGTAGGTCATGAAACTTGTGAATTGAATGAAAATAAAATGAGATTTTTTTTTGTTAAAGAATTGTAATGAAGCGGACATGAATACAAGAAATTAAAACAAAAATGGGGGATGAAAACATTTGAGGTATTGCGTGACAACAATGTGAGTGATAATAAAAACTGTCGAAAGAATGTTGAATAAACGCTTTGTGTCTTTAACAAAATTTGGTTGAATTATCCAGAACAAACTGTTTTAATGAAGAACACAATTCTTTGACTTTTAGGATGGTATGAGGTTGAACATCTTTACTGTAAAAAATGGTTCACTTTGTCAATATCACCTCTGTTTCAGTGAAGGTTGGCAAGAGTTGCAGGGCTAATGTTCATTTGAGATTGGGTTTTTGTGTTGTAAATCCACATGCGGCTTGTGTAAGCGCGACCCTACATGTGCCTGCTTATTGGAATGCATTTAATATGAATTGTAAATGTTATATCTCTTTGCAACTTAGATTTTCGATATAATATTAGACACCTAAAGGGCCCTCTGCAAGCATCAAGTAAGTGCACTTATTAGAGGCAAACACACTTGTGCAAATATTGTTTCCTATGCCTGTAAAAATGAAAACAAGAAACGAATAAAAATGGTGTGTTAGCACTACGTAAGCGCTCGAGATATTTTACTCAAGTCGTAAAGAAAACATTTGTTTTCTATTTTTGCTTTGCTCGCCCCTAGCTCTGCATCAACTCAAACCAATCCTAGTTGCTGTAAATTTGGATGTTTGGGGATATGAGGCTGTGACGGTCAAACAAGTCGGAATCACTTCCCGATATTCCCAAAAAAATATGTTCTATAAATAAGATTTGGAAATAAAACACTTATGATATTGAGAACACTTGGATTTATATAGAATGAAGTTACACAGTTGAATATTCTTTTTTTAAATGATTGATAAAATTATTACAGTAGAGAAAAATGAACAATAATTGTTACAACTTAAAAATCTAGACCATATGCTCATGCTTTTTCTTGAAGAGATCGATTTTTTTCAAAAAATTATGAATATCGAAATTTTATGAATAGGAGATCGACAATTTAACTATTTAGCCCAACAAATATATAACTCATAATTCATAATGTATAAATATTTATTAAGAAAAAAAAAATAGCATAAGCAAAATTACATTGAGTGCAAAATTTCAAATCAGTTTTAAGGTCGATCACTGAAATTTTAGCTATCCTCGGCAATCGACCTTAAAACCTCCCGCGATCGACCGTATGGGCACCTCTGATCTAGACCAAAAACAATGGCGGCCGAACGACCGTCGGAGAGACGTGTGTTTTAAGCAAGGTAACCAGAAGGGCTATTCTGGATGTCTAAGGCGAGGCCGAAGGCGACTGATACCGATTCGTTGCCGAATGAAAGGTGAATTGTGATTCTCGTTTGAAAATTTGGCTGAAGGCTATTTCTTGTAAAGGTGAGGAATCTCCCGGAACTGTCAAAATATAGCGCGGCCGATTTACCCCGCCGTACAGCGAAGGACAGAAATTGTCAGGAGATTATTACAAATATATGACTTATTTTCTTTAATGACCTAAATAAATGTATTCGCAAACACATTCCTTATGATGTTGATGATGATGATGTCTCCATCCTTCCGGGCTTGTAGGCCATGTTCAATATTGTAGGCTGCTTATTCTTTTTTCTATTACTATACTCAACCACCCATACTGTAAACAATGGTTCACTTTGCCAATGTCACCCCTGTGTCAGGGAAGGTCAGCAAAAGTTTTAGGGGAAATGTTCATTTGAGGTTTGGATTTTATTTGTAAGTACACATTTAGCATTTGTAAGCGCAAACTACACGTGTTTGTTTGTGGGCATGCATTTGAGAGCTTTAAATAAATATATCCTTGCAACTTAGATTATAGATTACACTCTGAAATTTTAGAATAAACGAGCTCTCTTATGAACCTTTCGAATTCTTCGAAAAAAAAAGATCAAAGAGAAGAATGAATTTGATATTATATTTTAAAATAAGTAAGTCGATTCAGTTGAAACAACACGAAAACTACACGATGATTGATGATACAGATGCCAATCTTAGTCGTTTTGCACAAAAGGTACTTCCTGGAGACGTTGGCTACATTGCTTACTAAAAATAATAATAATTGGGTAATTGTATACAGCGCCGTTCAATAGTACAAGCCACCTCAAGGGCGTTTTGACGTAGAGAATTATGTAAGGTATCCCAATACGGTTCGTCTAATACCCAAAATGTTTTATTACTTTAATGTGTAGTAATTGTGATTGAAAATGATATAATTATAAAAAATTCTCACAAAAATATTCTGCGCGAGCAAGTTTATTTTTAAATGAAAATAATATAATCTCTCACGTTTTGATAAAGTGGACTTATCGCAGATAGAAATTATCAAACTTGTACATCAGTTAGGATAGTTGAAGCCACGGCTTAAACTAGGGTAAAACTGAAAATTTACCGCACGGTTATTAATGGGTAATTTCTAAATTTCCTCACCGTGCATTCTAAACAGTTGAAAACTACAAAGTAATTAACAGGTTATGAATTCCTCGTTGGAGCTTTTGACGAGAGCTTTCCGCAAGTATGCAGAATCATTAGCAAACCTTGCACCGCAGCCTCCCTGCGATACATAATTCATTTAACAACTTTTGCCCATACATCACACGAGTGGTAAGAGTGAGCATTAACGTTGTTTCTAGCCAGCAAAAAATTGTGTAAGCTCAAGAGAGTTGACCTGAAGAGTTAAATGTGTTTAAAATGTAGATTTGTACAATATATTTCTTAACTTATTGGTTTGTATGAGGCTGACCCTAAATTATATAATGTAATTTGCAAACATATATTAACATTTAAAATTCAATAATTTGTTAATTTTTAGGATTCAAATTAAACACTGTTTTTTTTTTCACGTATACAATTATTTATTCTTTAATTTTTTACAAACGTTTGTTACAAATCCTCGTCAGGTATTAAAATTTTAAAACCTGACGATGATTATAGATCGAAAACGTTTTTAAAATTTAAAAAAATAAATAATTGTATTCGTGAAAATAAAACAGTGTTTAATTTGAATCCTAAAATTTAACAAATTATTGAATATGAATTTTCACAGTGTTAATACACAAACAATACAAAATATAGTTAAAAATTCATATTTAATGCATGCTCACAAACACATTACAAATCTGCTTTACTAATCTGCATATGTACTAACAAATTAAAATCCAAACCTCAAAATAATATAAAGTTTTGGCCATCCTTTCCTGAAACAGGGGTGACATTGGAAAAGTAAACCATTTTTTACAGTATACCTACCTATTAGTCAAGGAATCACTGAGCCCCATGAAATAAAACTTGTGTTCACTTTTGCCAATGCCACCACGGTTTAAGGAAAAAACTCAAAAGTTGCAAAGTCAAGAAGGAGCTCATGTGAGGTTTGGTTTATTTTGTAAATACGCATACGGTTCGTGTAAGCGCGTACTTTAATGTGTCTGCCTGTCAATGTGCATTTATTCAAGCCTTAAATATAAATTTATATTTGCAAGTAAGTCCGGTCGATAGCTCAGGTGGTAGAGTGCTTGCATTCCATGCCGAAAGCTCGGGTTCGAATCCCACTGAGGGTGTCAGAAATGATTTCCCGTTTCGGTGTTTATTTCAAACCCCAAAATAAAATACCGGCAAGGTTTACTAAGCCTTCACTAGAAATGAGTACCAGCACTCTCGGGAGCTGGGAAACCTCCACTTCAACTGAAGTGGTTGGCGTAAGGCCGGCCCCCTTACCTGTAACAATAAATAGGTTCAACTCGCCACATGCGACCCCTTCGGGGATAACGCGGCAAGAAGTTACACTATATGTGTAGCTTAGTTGCGTTTTTTTTTTTATTAAAGATTTATAGAAATGCTCGTCAACGAGTATCCGACTTTTTTAAAAAACAATAAGTACGAGTACATTTCAACAGTTAGTTTTACCTTTATGATTTGTATGAATATTGGTAACAAAAACAACAAAAGTACGAAAAAGTTGCTTTTTATTGGATTTCAATTTGGCTGTAACATTTGATTGTTGGCGGAAAGATCAAGAGAAAACGAAGTGTCGGTTGGAAGCAGATTTCTTGGCTCCGTAATATACCAGATCGGACAGGGATAAGGACAGCTGAGGTCGTACTTCAAGCTGCAAGATAAGGATTTCTCGCAAGTGATAGTCAATGTCGGGGGGGCTTGACACCACACTGTAAGAAGAATAAGTGCTTCTTTTCATTTTTCTACATACCCTTTTCATCATTGAAAAAAAAGTTCTTTAAAAAATGTAATTTGTCATGTATGTTCCTTGACTTATAGGTTGGTATGCGGCTGACCACCCATACTGTAAAAAATGGTTCACTTTGCCAAAGTCACCCCTGTTTCAGGGAAGGACGGCAAGAGTTGCAGGGCTTATGTTCATTTGAGATTGTGTTTTTATATTGTTGGTCTACATGCGGCATGTGTTAGCGCGAAATTATACATGTCTGCTTGTGGGAATGCATTTAATATAAATCTTAAATGATATATATCTTTGCAGCTTATATTATATTAGATAAAATTAGATTTCAATAAATAAATTTTATGAAAACGAAAAAGTGTTGCAAAATGTGTAATTTTTTGCCTAGTTTTTCGGATACCAATAAAAGATTTATGCATAGAGATATATTTTTAAATTTCAAGTCAGTACGTAAATTGAGTGAGAGAGTATTAGGTGATTCCGTTTTTTTTCAAATAAAATTTTCAGTGAAAATGAAGGAATGTTTTCAATAACAACTTATTCAGCTATCATAATCTAAGTTCAAATAATGCACTGACATTTCAGGCTTATATTAAATGGATGAACACAAGAAGGCACATGCTAGTTTACGATTGTACATATTGTGTGCTTCGTATAATTTGAAAGATGGGACAAGTATTTAGTCCTGAAAAATATGCAGTGTTTTTCACGAAAGATAATCTACGAATTATGGTTTTTTTTTGTGAATAATTATTTTTAGGCAGAAAATGAGCCATAAATTGGCTTTGTGTGAAAAACACTGAATATATGTGGATTACTAAATGTTACTCGAAAGAATAACATAAAAATTCAACTGCAGAATATAACTAGCAATTTTTTTTTAAAGTTAAAGGTCACCTTGATGCTTAGGGTTCTGTATAAAACTGGTTTTAAATCTAAAAGTATCATTAGTGGAATGTATTTTTGACAAAACCGTTTAATAAAACCGAGTCGCTTACATTTCAATAAAAAATCGGTCGCATCATTAAACTAAGTGTGACATTACTTTCACAGCATTGAGACGTATTGGAATGGAAAAAAATCCCTTTGTTTCCCTTCCAACCGAGAAAAAACACATTTTTTCTCTTAGCAGCAAAAAAAAAATGGATGAAAATATAAATGAAAGACTGGTTTTTTTGTTCAACTGGACGAATTTAAAATTAGATTTGCCTGAATATAACGGGCGTTATTTTTTTAAAATAAAGTAATCAGACTGAAAAAATGTACTTACATGGCTGTGAGTGGTCGCTTTCGGCGCAAATGGCAAAATTTAATAATGCTCGGTCGGAATATACGGCGGCAAACGGGATCTTTTTTTTTATGATATTTTAAGTATTCAAAAAATGAAAATAATAATAAAAAATACTCAAGGCTGTATTCCCTGCCGATGACGTATTAAAATGTTTATAGCTGTTTTAGCACCGAGAGAGTTATTACATTTTTGACAACACAAAAAATGAGCTATGAAAGTGATTAAAACAAATGTTATTATAGCATATTACTTTTAATTAAAATAATAAACCACTTTATTTTTCCAGGAACAAGGCTTACTCAGACTTTACAGGAAATGAAAACCTACCCCCTCTGAAGTAAAGAAGTCCTCATTTCAAGTCAAGCGACTGATGAAAGATATTCTCCCTTAATGGTACACATCAATAAGTTTCACTGGAAAAATATGACTCTTTAGTAATAAATTGCACTTTTTATGAAGTTTATATGCATTGCTTGTACTAATTTTCAATTTTTTCATGTTTTCCAGAATTCTGTTAATTTACTTTTCTTGAAAGTACTCATTCGTAATTTTTTATCAATTCCCAATTGTCCGTCATTTCAACATTTTTTTTCACTTCTGCAACATTTTTCTTGTCATTTTTATGTTTTGGCCATACAGATTAGTTTTTGACGATACACATGAAATAGTTGAAGTGTTTTTGGCAATACTATGGCTAAAGCATTACGCGTGTTACAAAAATTTCAACTACAAAAAATATGGTAATCCTGTTTACCGAGAAGAAAGTGCTCCGTCCAAACATCAATATTTTAACATATCTAACGTACGACACGTTATTTACGTTGTTCAATTTCTGAAATGTTTTCCAATAGAAAAAACAAGGAAAATTTAACACAATTTGAATTTTTCCAGACATTCTGAAGACTATTGGATAAAAATAAAATTTATGTATACATTGTATCAAAAAGTCTTATATATACATATATGCAGATCGTACGGCTAGGTGAAATGCCATAATAATCAAATATTTAATTCATACCTCATACACACTCACAAGGTAAAATAAATGTTGATCAGTGCTTAAACATGCTGCATACCAACTTACGTAAACAAATCAAACCTTAATTGCAAATGAATTCTGCTACGCAAAAAAAAAAAAAAAAACGCAACTAAGCTACACATATAGTGTAACTTCTTGCCGCGTTATCCCCAAAGGGGTCGCATGTGGCGAGTTGAACCTATTTATTTTTACAGGTAAGGGGGCCGGCCTTACGCCAACCACTTCAGTTGAAGTGGGGGTTTCCCAGCTCCCAAGGGGGCTGGTACTCATTTATTGTGAAGGCTGAGTAAACCTTGCCGGTATTTTTATTATGGGGTTTGAAATAAACACCGAAATAGTAAATCATTCCTGACACCCTCCTCGTTGGGATTCGAACACGAGCTCACGGGGTAGAATGCAAGCACTCTACCAACTGAGCTATCGACCGGACTGCTTGCTACACTGACCGTTTTCCATAAAACAGCTGTGATCTTTGCAAAAAAATAATTACACTCAGGGTAAAAGTGGTCAGCCTCATACAAACTAATAAGTCAAGGTACAAATATAGTTCAATTCTTAGAAAATATAAAATAATGAAAAATAAAACGTGAAGGGAATACATAAAATTGAGATAAAGAAATACCGTTTTAAAATTGAAATAATTGCTTCATATTTTAATTTATTCAGGTTGATTTTTGATAGCTCAGTTGGTAGAACGCTAATAAGCTAGAGCTTAAGTTCTATCAAGAGTTTCAGAAATTATTTCCCCTTTAAGTGTTTATATTAAAGCTCAAGTACCGGCAAGGATAGCAAAGCCTTCACAAGAAACGAGATGATGATGATGATGAGTTGATGATTTCTTTATAGCGCCATTTCGTGATGTAGTCACTTCAAGGGCGCTTGTGCAAACGATGCCAGAAATTTGCTTGTCTTCAGTGCATTCCGGAACTTTCCATGGTCCTCTAGCTGTCTCACATGATGTGGCAGGTGGTTCCAGGCCAGAGGGCCAGCAACTGCAAATGCACGCTCTCCAAATATTGTGTTAACTCTTCTTATAGGTTCTTCAATCCTTTGAACTACGAGGTTCTGACCTTTCAAATAATGTGGTTGGCGTAAGGCCGGCATCCAATCTTGTGAAAGTAAATAAGTTCCACTACTCACATGCGACTCTTTTGAGAACAACGTATTGAAAAGTTAAACACTTCATTTATGTGCAGCTAAGTTGCATTCTCATCCAAGTCAGTTTATTTTTAAAGTCTTGTTACTTCTAAACATAAAAACTTTGTCCGCTAACGGTTTGTTGAGGAAATGAAAAACTAGTAACGAGTCGACTTTTGCTCGGGTTCGACTCCTGATTGGATTGAATCACCTCGGTCTCTTTCTCCAACTTGCTCCTACAACGCCAAGTTACGTCTTCCCTCTGTGTGGGCTCCATCTGATATCCTGCAGATATTCAGGAAGATCAGCCTTTCTGCGCCACACGCTGTTTGTCTTCGTCTTGTATGCAGATCCTGAAGAGCGGAGGGATTGTGAATATTCCTTCTTCTGAAATTCATTCTAATTGACTATATTGTGAATATTAAAATTAATATAAATTGTGTGGTTATTCGGTCGGATTGATAGGGAAAAGCTCAGGACCAGAAACTTACTCACGATGAAAAGTTGAGAAAATGGTTTGCAGTTTTTATTAAAATTTACAGATAAAAATTTTCAAAATTAGTTTAAGTACTTGTTGTGCTGTAGTTTTTCTCTTAACATATATTTTTAAAGTTTTTTTTTGGATAAGTTTGAAATGATTATATTATGCGTTATAAAATCTTACAAGTATAATTTGGAGTCTTCTAGCTCTGCACCACTTTGGGGCTTTCTCGTTCCAAATAACGTGAAAGGAAAACTTTCCTATTTGACACCGCGAGCTTTTGCACACAGCGCCTGAGCAAGGAAGGTAACTAGGTGTGACTGTGGGATCGCATGTGTGACTGTTTATAACTATGCATGACTGTGTGTGGCCGTATTTGTGATCAAATAGGTAAGGCAACATATTCAGATGAATGAAGGTGGCAATGTATCATTGCGTGAATATGCATTTGACATCTTGTGACTGGGTGTGTGACTAAGCGTGTGTGTGTGTGTGTGACGGTGCTTAACTAAACATAACTGCTAGTGTATGTGATAGTGTATAATTGCGTGAATAGGCATTTGACTGCTTGTGACTGGGTGTGAGAATGTGTGACAAAGTATGTGTGTGTGTGTGTGTGTGTGTGTAACGGTGTTTAACAAAACATTACTGTTAATGGATATGACAGTTTATCATTGCATGAATATGCATTTGACTGCTTGTGACTAGGTGTGTGACAAAGCGTGTGTGTGTGACGGTGCTTAACTTAATATGACTATTAATGAATATGATGGTGTATCATTGCGTGAATATGCATTTGAATGCTTGTGACTGGATGTGTGACTAAGTGTGTGTGTGTGTGACGGTGTTTAACTAAACATAACTGTTAGTGTATGTGATAGTTTATCATTGCGAAAATATGCATTTGACTGCTTGTGACTAGGTGTGTGACAAAGCGTGTGTGTGTGACGGTGCTTAACTTAATATGACTATTAATGAATATAATGGTGTATCATTGCGTGAATATGCATTTGAATGCTTGTGACTGGATGTGTGACTAAGTGTGTGTGTGTGTGTGACGGTGTTTAACTAAACATAACTGTTAGTGTATGTGATAGTTTATCATTGCGAAAATATGCATTTGACTGCTTGTGACTAGGTGTGTGACAAAGCGTGTGTGTGTGACGGTGCTTAACTTAATATGACTATTAATGAATATGATGGTGTATCATTGCGTGAATATGCATTTGAATGCTTGTGACTGGTTGTGTGACTAAACGTGTGTGTGTGACAATATTTGTGATCACTCGAGTGTTATTGAATTAGAAAATGTACTTATGTGACTGTTGGTTAATGTGTTAATTTATTGTGTGACTGAGTTTGGCTGTATCTGACTAAAAGTATAACTGGTTGTAAGTGACTGTGAATTAATTTCTGTGACTGAGTATGACTACGCGTGATGGTGTCTAAATTATTGTAATTGATACTTTTAAATGCTTAACTTTATGTGCTAGTAATGTGTGAATGTTTTCAGCTGTATTTGACTATACTGTGACCAAAAAAAAAAAATGTGACAGAGTGGGACTTATGCATTTCACAGTGTATGACTGTTTGTGACAAACCTGATGAGTTAATGGTTGTGTGTGAATATGCCCGACTGTGTTTGACAGTGTGTAACTCTTTATGACAGCGTTTGATGCTTTGTGACTACACGTGACTGTGTGAGGGCGTGTGCTTAACGCTCTACCAAATACTGCACCCGCGTACATAAATGGCAGAGTGCTGTTCAGAACAAACTTTGGAGTTATAATGGGAAGTCTTGCTATGACGAACTCGCATATCATTCACACAAGTTATATTGATTCACGAAGTGCTTAATTTAAGACTGAAATAACAACAATCAATATAGGTCACTTTATACTTTGGTTTAATTGATGATTGACCACTGTCAAAATATTTGATTGTAAGTCCTGTGATAGGTCCTGAATCACCACATGCTACCCATTTGGGAATAAAGTAGACAATAAGTTACCTTCTATGTGCAGCTTAGTTTAATTTTTTTGTGAGTTAAAGGAAAGGATTAACGCATTATAAAATAATGATCTCAGTCATAATTTTTTAGGTAACTGAAAAGTTTCCTCAAAAAAAAATCTACGTATTTTAGTGCTGAAAAAAGTAATCCTTTATTATATTACCCTTCGTCGTCGTCATTCGTCGTCGAGTTTCGATTTTCAAAATCAATGCCATCACAGCAGATGAAACACATTCATGCTCTATAGCAAATTAATTTTTGTATATATGCTGCAATGCGGCGAGCTTACGCGTGTGTGTTTAGAAATGTATGAAAACTTTTAGGAATTAATCTGTTTGTTCATACTAAAAATGTATGGAACAATATTGACATCTAGCGGCAAAACGTAAAAGTTTTTTTTACATTTTCTTTTATTTCATGCAAATTAAAAATAAAAAAAAAGCCAAATAAAAATGGATTTCAATCTGTAATCTAAGTTGCAAACATATATAACATTTGAGATTCATATTACATGCATTCTTACGAGCAGACATGTATAAGTTCTAATCTAATCTAATCTAAGCTGCAAAGATATATATCATTTAAGATTTATATTAAATGCATTCCCACAAGCAGATATGTATAAGTTCCCGCTTACATATGCTGCATGTGTACTTACAACATAACAGCCCATTCCAAATGAACATAAGCCCTGCAACTCTTGCCAACCTTCCCTGAAACAAAGGTGAATTTGCAAAGTAAACCATTTTTTAAAGTATGGGTGGTCAGCCTCATACCAACCTATAAGTCAAGAAAATTATTTTTTGTATTTCTTTACATAATCTAAGTTGCAAAGATACATACCATTTAAGATTCATATTAAATGCATTCCCACACGCAGACAGGTACAATTAGTTCACGCTTACAAATGCCCAATGTGGACTTGCAAAATAAAAAAACTAATCTCAAATGAACATAAGCCCTGCAACTTTTGCCGACTTTTCCTCAAACAGAGATACAATTTGCATGGTAAACCATTGCTTACAGTATGGGTGGTCAGCCACATACTAACCTTTTAGTCAAGGAAATTATTTTGTTTAGTTCTATAATCTAAGTTGCAAAGATACATACCATTTGAGATTCATATTAAATGCATTCCCACAAGCAGACAGGTACAAGTTCACGCTTACAAATGCCCAATGTGGACTTGCAAAATAAAAAAAACTAATCTCAAATGAACATAAGCCCTGCAACTCTTGCCGACTTTTCCTCAAACAGAGATAAAATTTTCATTGTAAACCATTCTTACAGTATGGGTGGTCAGCCACATATTAACCTATAAGTCAAGGAAATTATTTTATTAAGTTCTATAATCTAAGTTGCAAAGATACATACCATTTGAGATTCATATTAAATGCATTCCCACAAGCAGACAGGTATAAGTTCGCGCTTACAAATGCCCCATGTGGACTTATAAAATAAAAAACTAATCTCAAATGAACATAAGCCCTGCAACTCTTGCCGACTTTTCCTCAAACAGAGATAAAATTTTCATTGTAAACCATTCTTACAGTATGGGTGGTCAGCCACATACTAACCTATAAGTCAAGGAAATTATTTTATTAAGTTCTATAATCTAAGTTGCAAAGATACATACCATTTGAGATTCATATTAAATGCATTCCCACACGCAGACAGGTACAAGTTCACGCTTACAAATGCCCAATGTGGACTTGCAAAATAAAAAAACTAATCTCAAATGAACATAAGCCCTGCAACTTTTGCCGACTTTTCCTCAAACAGAGATAAAATTTGCATGGTAAACCATTCTTACAGTATGGGTGGTCAGCCACATACTAACCTATAAGTCAAGGAAATTATTTTGTTAAGTTCTATAATCTAAGTTGCAAAGATACATACCAATCGAGATTCATATTAAATGCATTCCCACAAGCAGACATTTATAAGTTCGCGCTTACACATAATGCATGTTGACTTACAACATAAAAACCCAATCTCAAATTAATATAAGCCCTGCAACTCTTGCCAATCTTCCCTGAAACACAGCTGAAATCTTCAAAGTGAACCATTTTTTAAACTATGGGTGGTCGATTTTCTTTTACAAAGGCTGCATGTTTTTATTTTACATGTTTTCCGAATTTTAACGCGAGGAAACTATGCGCAATATATACATTCACCAAATGTTAAGGGGTTGGGCTGCGTAGCAGCCAGGGGCAACGCCCCTAGTGTTTATAAAATATACTTAAATTTTGTGTGTTCGCATTTTAAAAATAAAAAAATGTAAAAATAAAGAATAGATTTTGTATATCAATTAAAGTTGATGACGCTTAAAGAACCGAAGACATTTTTTTTTTTTTATAAAAAAGTTTAAATTAACAATTTTATGAGTAAAAAATAATGTACATTTTTAACAGTGGAAATTGCATCAGACCTTTTCAGATTATTTTAGAAAAAAAATATTATTTTTTTACTTAAAAGCAAAACTATTTACTCAACATTATTGAAAAAAATATATTTGTATTCATACACATACATTTATTTATATTCTGTATAAATTGCCTTCAAAATGTTTTGCCATAAACCCAGCCCAAGCATCCAATATGTCTTTATCAAAACACAACATAAACTCATACATTTCCTGCTAAGGGTTGACTATTTGTCAAACATAAAATATTTCAGCATAAAGTTGCAATCTTATGAGTAAACACAAATTCAATTTCACATCCGGAATATAAACTTGAGTTCCGGGCAGACCGTTCCGTAAACTAGACTTTACGTACGTCCAAATACTATGTGATAGCGAATGGAACATACTATACTATATTGTCATAAAATTCCTGCGTAAATTTTAACTACGTATTGGAAGCTTTTACAATAAGAATTAAAGCTTTAGTAAAGTAATAAGACTTCGGAAGAAAACCATGTGGTATTATTGAATACATACATCTTTGTATAAGATTTATATTTGGTCTACGCAAATATGATCATGTTTCAGAGTTTCGTACTAAGCTTAAATGGCTTCCTATACGTCTCCGTCGGAATACACATATTCTTCACCTTCTATACAATATTCTGTACAATCCTTCTATGCCTCACTATCTTAAAGAACGTTTTGAGTTCCTCCATGACACACATTCAAGATCCCTACGGTCATCAGAAACTTTAACATTGAAAATACCAACGCATTCCACAAATTTCCTTGAAAAATCGTTTACAGTTCATGCCACTCGCTTATGGAATGCCTTGCCATTAACTATAAGATGTGCACAATCCCTGGCAATATTTAAGAAACTTTTAAAGGAACACTTACTATCAGTGTAATGGCTAAGTTATATGTATATATGTATGTATGTATGTGTGTGTGTATGTATTTATGTATTTATGTTTATGTGTGTATCTATATGTATATGTTGATATATTATTAATATATATATATATATATATATATATATGTATTTATACAGTATTTTTTTACCATAATTATTGTAATACCACGGACTACCCATACCATTGTGCTTGCAGATCTTGTCCATCCTAAGGTTGTCTGTAAGATATCGCCATGTGCGATAAGACCGCCCATTGTACATATGTCTCTTTTGTTTATAATTTTAATGTAATTTATTTGTGGTGTACAATAAAGTTTATTATTATTATTATTATTATTATTATAAAAAGATAAAACAAGAAAATAATGTAATTCTGGAGAGACAAGTGAATGGACTCAAAAACACTTGATTTTTGTATGAGGAAACCAAAAACAAATTACCAAGAAGCCAATTTTTTCTCGTTGATTGTAAGACAGATGAAAAAATATGTCTTCAGTATGGGAAAATTAAGATTAATGATGTATTGTGAGAAACAAAAAAAATATGTATGTTGAAAGCTCCTCTGTTTATATTGAAAATCTTTACAACTCCCTGCGATGTAAATTTGAAAAATAAAATATGTATGCAAAAATGTAAATGTCACTATGATTCTTTTGAGTTTGAATTTATTTGTTCCAAGAAAACTTGTTTTTTATCTTTGAAAAATTGGTTTCAACGTTAAAAAATCATTTGTGGTTTATTCCTTGATTTATAGGTTGGTATGCGGCTGACCACCCATACTGTAAAAAATGGTTCACTTTGCAAATGCTGAATGTGTATTTACAAATAAAATCCAAACCTCAAATGAACAAAAACCCTGCACCTTCCCTGACACAGGGGTAACATTGGCAAAGTGAAGTGTTTCAGGGAAGGTGGGCAAGAGTTGCAGGGCTTATGTCCATTTGAGATTGGGTTTTTTATATTCTAGGTCTACATGCGGCATGTATGAGCACAAAATTATGCGTGTCTGCTTGTGGGAATGCATTTAATATGAATCTCAAATGATACATATCTTTACAACTTAGATTTAGATTTAATGAGATTTTCACATTGAAAGTATCAAAAGCGATCATATCTTAAATCTGAAAACTATCATAATGTGACTGATTATATTATTTACTTGAATAAAAGTAATACGTGAATTTTAAAACTGTCATTGGAAGTTTATTTTCAAGTTTCACAAAATTTGCATTTAGCCAATTCACATTGAATTTTCATGTGAGAGTCGTGTGTATACTGAAAATTTGTGATGCGTTAAAACTGCGTTTGGATTTTCCGAAATGTCCTTATCGCATTTGAGCTTTCACTCAGAGGAGCGGTTCAGTTTTTTAATAGAAAATGGAAAATCCTACCCGTGAAAATTCAGGCTTTTCCGGCCCATGAGGCTGACTGCTGAATTCTGCTCTATAATTAACAACGCTTGGATAAGCTTAAACGGCGGGTTTTTTTCCAACACAGTGTTTTGATTATTTCTTCTTTTAGAGTGGTTTTTGCACATATTTTCCGGGTAAAACACCTTGGCTTATAATTTTTTTTTAGCTTTAATAATCCGTAAATAGGAATTTAATTAAGGAACGTAATTTTTGGTTTATTCTCATGTAAAAAAGCTTTTAAGTAATTCAAATATAAAAAAATATTATGATTTCGAAATATGATTGTACAAAAAAAAAAAAAAAATTAAAATTCTGAGTTAAAAGTAAGACACAAAAAAACAAGGTTATGTTTGTCGAAAATGAAATGCCTGACACTCTGATATGCCGGTAACAGAATATTTAACAAGACAACAGAAGCTGCGTTTAATTATAAATATAGATAATTATCTATTACCGTTCGCCCGCTTTTGCATCAAATGAGTGTGATTTCGTCCCCCCTTTTCTATCATTTGATTCAAAGATGAGCTTTCCATAAAATTGTCTTAAAAATCACATACATTTTTTTGACAGCCTCATCAACATCAACATCAAACTGAAAAAACCTATTATAGACATAGACGAAACGTCCAGAAACTTCAGCTCTGATAAATAACAGCAAATGATCCCGGAAAGAAATTTATATGAGACAACCACTTCGTGTATAAGCCATTTTATTTTAAAAAACTTCTCAAGTTTTTTGAAAATAAATGCAATTAAAAATAAAAAAATGATTATTGGCCGGTTCATAGTTCAGTGGTAACACTTCGGAATAAAAGGTTGTGGGTTCGAATCTCGGCGCAGCACAAAAAATATACCATTTATATTTTCAAATTTGCTCTTCGTTGGTTTGAAAAATTCATACACCTTTACCAATGACCGGTCACCAAAAGTCCATCCAGCCTTACAGCAACTGGGTCTTGCTTGAGAATTGGTGCTTTGTAGTGACGATGCCCAAGCTCGTAAAAAGGTCGATAGTTCAATTGGTAAAATGCTTGCATTACATGTTGAGAGCAAGGGTTCGATCTCAAGGCTTACTCAGCCTTTACAAGAAACGAAAACCAGCCCCCACGAGAGCTGGGAAACTCCCACTTCAACTGATAGTGGTTGGTGTGAGACCGGGCCCCTTACCCGTAAAAATACATAGGTTCCGAATCGCCACATGCGACCCATTCGGGGATAACGCAGGCAAAAAGTTACACTATATGTGTGGCGTAGTTGCGTTTTTTAATATATGACAACTACAAGCGTGTTAATTGCAGCTCACATATTTCTTAATATAGAAAGCAATATTGTTGAAATATAGAGAGTATATTAGGTGCCGGCAATATCTTGTCTCGCAGGAATTTCGTATTAGAATTCTGCGGGGCTTCCTGGCGCGGTCAGATGACAGCCCTTTACCTGTAAAATTACTAGGGGTCGGAATCCTGTGCCGCAGTAGCTCAGGAGACTACAAGGGTGGATGTGGATAGCGTATGGGAGATGTAACCGGGTGGAATGGATCACCCACGCGAGAGACTCGAGCTAAGATGTAATGCAAATTGCCTATCAGCAAGGCGCTGCATTGCACACACGCCCGGCTGATAGGCAATTTTAATAATGACATTTTTTTTCATTTATTAAAGATGCTATTATATTTGAGTCGTATAGAACCTTAGGTGTTAATTTAGGTTTTTTTCTAAAATTAAATGAATATAAAATAAATATGAGGGAGTGATTTGTTGCGTTTCCATTTGTGTATTTATCTTATTATCAAAAAAAACCTCGATTACCGTTTTTGAATCTATACGATTATAATACTAATGGAATAATAACCGTAATAAAAAATAAAGCGACTCATTTACAATTCTTGAAGAATAAGTCACATGCATAAAAAGGTATATTTCAAATGCTATTTTAGCTTCGAGCAACAATACGTTTTCGTTCAATTTTTTTTGCATGGGATGTACTTGTACGTTTTCTTAAATATATGATTTTGTATAATTTATGCATTTTTAATATTGAAAACTTTTGGGCATAATATTGTTGTCAACTTTTCTCTTTTTACTTAATTATTGCTCCTTTACTTTTACTTTGCTCAAAAAATGCTACGTCACACGGCCTGCTTGCTAGGAAAAAAACAAATATTTCATAATTGATTGCTCTTTGACTAATAGGTTGGTATGTGGCTGACACCTGTGGGTTCACTTTTATCAATGCCACCTCGATTTCAGGGAAAGGCGGCAAGAGTTGGAAGATTTGGTTTATTTTAGAAGTACGCACGCAATGTGTGTAAATGTGAACTTACCTAACTGTGCCTGCTTGTGAGCCTGCATTATACATCAACCTTAAATGTCAATGTAATTTAGCAACTTTGATTATATATTTTAGATAGATGTAGATAGTACACGTGCTGTTGTTTTTCTTATAAAAAATATAAACGTCAGTAGCTTAATCAGAAAAAAAACAGTCAATTACTTTCATTTGAAAACAACTGTAGAAAAACGAAAATAAATTAATTAAATTCACTGAGACAATTTTAAGCAATGTATTCTGAAAAAAAAATACAGTTTTTTATTGTACTCATAAGTCTACGCAGTACAAGGACATCATTTATTATATTGGCTCCACAAAATATTAACCACCGTGAATACCTAAGAGGTCATAAAAATAATCAGGTTCTCCTTTCGGCCGATCCGTGTACTGGACAGGTGTCATAAACCATTAGATGTTCAGTCGGGCGGATGGAAGAGGTCTCTCACGCCGTTTCCGGTCTTCGGGGTTCTTCGAATGCCTCGTGATTCGCTTTGCAAGCAATAAAGCGCATTTTATTTTCATCTTTATTAGGGATAAACCTTTGGCCGTTTCTTTCAGGTTAAGCTCCTTCCTCTTAGGGATGTCTGGAAGAAAACATTTTCGAATATCTGAAATTCAAATTTTAGATTTTCGAAATATTTTGTAAGCGGGTTTTGTTTAATAAGAACTGCAGTTTTTTATTTCACAAGATTTAGCTTATCACTCTAAGTTCAGAGTTACATTTACAAAGTTCAATAAGATGGTTGATTGATTTTTCCAGCTACATAGAATTTCGGTCCTTAATGCACACTTAAAATAAAGATCATTCTCCAAACATAGAGAATCGCTAATCGTGTCTATTTATTTATAGAGAGACTTATTATTATCACACTAACACAGGCATATTCAACAACTACTCATATTCGTAACAATATTCTAAAATTCATTTACAATTTGAAGTACAAAAATTGTACCTGACGATGTGAAGTTCATTTACAAATCAATAATTAAAATTTATTATAAAATCATATTTTTTTTCTATGAAAAGTTCAAAAGTTATTTCCTCATAAATTGATGAAAACAATAAATATAATCCTGCAAAACACAGTGCTATGTACCCGTCAAATATGTATGGTATACAAAGAATATTTGTGTAAATGACATGAGCATATTTGAGCTTAACAAAAGCAATAAAAATGTCTCCAATTTCACATTTTCGAAGGAAAGCTTTTAAGAGTACTTTCAATAAATTTTCTTGACTGAGTGAGCTCCTGAAAAAATCGAATCGTAACATTCTTAAGTTGCGGGATAATTTTCGGCTTTTGATGGAAACCCCGAAAATGTAAACACAAATGAAAGGAAGGTACTACTCAAGCATATTGAGGTTAAGCCTTGAGATCAACATTTTAAGAAATTTTTTTTTTTTAATTGTTGACAAAAAATCCTGGTTGTCTTGAAACATGATTGTCAAGTGATTTACAGCTTGTAGCTATATTTCATTGATTTTTTATGCGTACCGAAAATTTTGACGCACATTTGATTTAAAATAAAGAAACACAAAAAAACCTACATTAAATCGAAGAAGTGTTTAATTTTTGTTGCAAAGATATATGATATTCAAGATTCAAATTAAGTAGACACGTATAAGTACGCGCTTACACATGCCACATGTAGGCCTACAACATAAAACACTCAATCTCTATGTTGCGTGTGTACTACGAATTAAAATCCAAACCTTTCCTGAAACAGGAGTGAACCATTTTTTACTGTATGGGTGGTCAGCCTCATACCAACCCATAAGTTACACAAGGAGATACATTTTTGAAAATCATACTTCAAAAATAAATAAATGTATATAATGGATCTGTGTGTAACATCGTAAATTATTTTGTTTGTTAATATTATTTTTAAAAAGCTTTTCAAAAAAACGGATTCTTTGCGAAACCGATCGTAGAATTTAATATTTACTCGCAGATATCTATAATATATATCGATAACAAAGTCGTTATTATTTTGTATCTTTTTAACTTTAAAATTAGTTTGTTGAGGTAGTGATGCCATATACTGGCATAATGTTTGCCAGTACGGTTTGAATTCAATAAGACAAGAGCCAAGCCAATACATCAAGCCTTGTCCCCGGGCACTGTCGGTTATGGCACATTAAGGTTTATAGGTTATAAAACAAGGAGCACCGTAATGCCTTTAGGAAGCTGCGCCGCGACGCTCAAATGTCCGGGAATCTGGTACTGACGCATATATCATCTTACGACAATTCTATTTCCGATGTTTCTTTGATTTCGTGTCAAATCTGCTTATAATTAAATATTTTGTATTTTTTAAACAATTTTATTTCATGATGACTAAACGTAACTAAGCTACACACATAGTTTAACTATTTGCCGCGTTCTTCCCGACGGGCTCTCATGTGGCAAGTGAAACTATTAATTTTTACATGTAAGGGAGCCGGCCTTACTCCAACCACTTCAGTTGAAGTGGGAGTTTCCCAGCTTCCGAGGGGTCTGCTACTCATTTCGTGTGAAGGCTCAGTAAAAGATTTATTTTTGAGATTGGAAATAAACACCGAAATGGTTAATCATTTTTACCACCCTCGATGGGATTAGAAACCAAGATTATGTAGGATGCAAGCAGTTTACCAAATGAGCTATCGGCCTGACCATAGAGGCTAATAGTTTTTTTTTTAATTCTTGGCTTGGTTTAGGTGTAATGGTTGCGTTTTTTTGTCCGGACTTGATGACCGTGAAACATCACGTAAGCCACGCCCCCCATTACAACAAACACACAATGCCCCGCCCCCGCACTCAACGAAAGAGCCACCATATAAAAGGAGCGTGAGTGACTTTCTACAGTCAGTGTTGCTTGAACTGCTGCACGGACAAGATGTTCTTTAGTGAGTTATGAATAGTAGGGTAAGTAAAATTAACAACTTGCAAAAAAAAATCACAAAAAAACAGTGTTTGTTTAAAACAGTTTTTCACTTTTATTTGTTTGTACAAATTCTTAAAAATACTTTTTGATTTTAATATAGAAAAAAAAATTACATTAAAACTAACTCAACCTCTTTCCACAAACGAGAAACGTTGAAAAAGAGATTTTGATTTCTATCTCTATCTATACCTAATCTTAGTTGCAAAGATAATTTACATTCGAAACTCATATTCAATACATGCTCAAAAACAGACACGTATAAGTTCGCGCTTACAACTGCTGGATGTTACTAACAAATTAAAACCAAACCTAAAATGAACATAAACCCTGCAACTTTTGCTGACCTTTCCTGAAACAGGGGTGATATTGGTAAAGAGAACAATTTTTACAGTGTGCATGGTCAGCCTCACACCAACCTATAAGTCAAGAAATAGGTACCTCTATTATCCCGACCTCTCTTCACAAACGAGGAACGTACGCAAAACGCAAAAACGCAACTAAGCTACACATTAGTGTAACTTCTTGCCGCGTTATCCCCGAAGGGGTCGCATGTGGCGAGTTGAACCTATTTTACGTAGCAAAACAGATTTTGATTTTATTTAGAATAATTTAATCTGCAATCCATTCATTTTTGATTCGTCCCTGTATATCTCTTCTTTATTGGTTTGCGGTAAGTAAATTTTTAACCTCGATTGAGGAAAAATTCAATCACTGGCAATGTAAATAAATCGTTACGCTAACGCCTGAAGAGAAATAATTATTGTTGTGTTTGATTTGATTTACGGAGAAATATTTACTTTAAAAAGTTGTATTTAACGCAGCGTTACACACAAACTTTAGCTACAAATAAACTTTGCTACACTTACAGTGAATCTTTCACCAATGCATTTTTTCGTCACCATTTAGATTTCCTTGTTCTTTGAAAACTAGGTTTGTTTTCCGAAACCTTCTCGAATAATTAATCCATTTTGATGTCATGTTGTTACCTTCTTATTGAATATCAAATTAAGTATCAAACCGGTCCTTAGTCAAGTGGTTAGCGCTTCGGACTCGTCAAAGGACGGTCATGATGATGATGATGATGATGATGATGATGGATGATTTATTTCCGGTGACGCCATTTAATGATCACAGACCATCTCAAGGGCGCCGTAAATGAATCGAATGGGCTCGAATCCTAGCGGAGCACAAAAAATATGCCATTTTGTTTACAAATATGCTCTTTGCTGAGTTTAAAAAATCATATATTGGTCACCAAAGGTCCATCTAGCCTTACAACGACAGGTTCTTACTTAAGAATTGGCGCTTTCTATAGCGACGCCGAAGCTCGCAGAGGGCTCTTGTGTGATTCATACAAAAACAGCACTCTACAAATAAATCATCCTAATATTATTATTTTCAGTTGAATTTTCAGTCGAAAACATTTCTCATATTATCTCACACGCTGTATTATTTCAGCATTTCAATATTGTTAGAAGTTTGTGCGCTCGGGTTGGAGAAACACAAATTTTTACAAAGAAAATATAAATTTATCCATCAATCAAAAGGCGTTGAACATAAAAAGCAAACATTGCGATATTAAAACCCCCTTTTTCTATAATATTGCGAATTTTTCTCCCCGCTGGCCCGCTTAATTTTTCTTCATAATCGCAATACAGATTTAGGCGAGTACTTCCAATACAGTGAACGAGGGAAATTAGGCAAAAACTTGGTGCAAATTACCATGTAATCAAGGCGTATTACAAAAATAAATGTTTTCTTTTGATTTCCTTATAATTCGGAGGGAATAAACTCTCTAACAACCAAAATAATGACACAAATTCTTTATGTTTTAGAAAACGACCAAGAATATTTAATCTTTACAGATAATCAGATCAGTCAAAATAAACTGTCATTTTTTGTTCTACGACGTAGCACACTTTCCTTGATTGATAGGTTAGTATGAGGCTGACCAAACATACTTTAAAATTTGTTCACTTAGCAAATGTCACCCCTGTTGCAAGGCTTATGTTCAGGGCTTACGTTCATTTAAGATGGGGGGTTTTTGAGTCCAAATGCGGAATTTGTAAGGGAAAAATTAAACGTGTCTGCTTATGGGAATGCATGTAATATGAATCATAAATGGAATGTATCTTTGCAGCTTAGATAACAGTTAACACCCCTCATTCTACATTTGAAATTCCTACCACAATAAACTAAGTTTTTTTTTCAACATGATCTTCTTTTTTATTTTTTTTATACAAAAAAAAGATTGGTGAAGTGGAATGCAATTCACGAACCTATTCTGCCTGGCCAGAAACAGGTATTTATATAATTATATTTTTTATGAATTTTTGAAAATTAATATAATTAATTATGGTACTAATCTAATTTAATCTAATCTAAGCTGCAAAGATATATATCATTTAAGATTTATATTAAATGCATTCCCACAAGCAGATATGTATAATTTCGCGCTAACACATGCCGCATGTGGACCTACAATATAAAAACCCAATCTCAAATGAACATAAGCCTTGCAACTCTTGCCGTCCTTCCCTGAAACAGGGGTGACATTGGCAAAGTGAACCAATTTTTTTACAGTATGGGTGGTCAGCCGCATAACAACCTATAAGTCAAGGAACATACATGACAAATTACATTTTTAAAATCAATAAAATAACAATATATACATTGACATGTATATATTATATATACATGTACATTAAAATGAATTATTAATTATAATTACCCAATTACATATGTTAAACCAGGGTCAAAGTTATAGTCAAATGACCCAAGCGGGGATCGAACCAACGTTATTCTATTCCAAACGCTAGAAAGATCAGCCCACTTGGCCCCCTCGGCCATAACACCGACGATCCTTCTTTCTATTTTATGAATTTATTCAATAGTAATGATTTTTATGATTTTTAATGAATTCATAAGATACAAGTTATTACGCAGCGCAACTAAGGTACAAATATAGTGTAATTTATGGCCTGCGTTATCTCCGAATGGGTCGCATGTGGCGAATCGGGACCTATTTATTTTTATAGGTAAGGGGGCCAGCATTTGCTTACCACTAAGCCATGGCGCCCTTGATATGGTCCTGGACCATTAAATGGCACCACAGGAAAGAAATCATCCATCATCATCATCATCATCACTTCACTTGAAGTGTGGATTTCCCCCACTGGGGCTGGTTTTCATTTCTTGGAAAGGCTGAATTAACCTTGCCCGTATTATCTTGCGTTTGAAATAAACGCTGAAACGGAAAATCATTTCTGACTCCCTCGGTGGGGATTGAACTCTTGCTCTCGGCAAGAGTTTATTCTTTGTGATCCGCCGGGATTCGAACCCTCAACCTTCCATCAACGAGTCCGAAGTGTTACCACTGGACAACGGACTGATCTCTAAAATGGAATGATTTTGAGATCTGTCTCTCTTGCAGTTAGCATTCTAAGAAATTTCTTTATTCATGTTCGTAGAATTATGTGCACGGCGTTTCTCGAGCAAATCGTGGTGGTATTATATTAATCCATCGGTCCCACGCAAACCGTAGATTTGTTGAAATATATGAGAGCTAACGTTCGCGTATCACACAATCGCTTTATACAAGGAAACAAACACGCTCCCTGTATAAGTTTTTTTTATTGAAACATTTCAAACAAAAAAAAAAAACTATAAAACTTGAAATTACTCCTACCATTTCGAAAATAAGTCATTTGTCATGCGTGAGTTATACATTCTGACTTTTAATTAAAAGGTTCTTTACAAAATGGAAAAAAAATGTTTTGTGAATTATTATTGTTAAGATTTACGGACTCTAAAGCGTTACTATTAGACCACAGACCGGTAACTGTAGCTGTAAATCTGTCGCCATTCCGCTAGGTGTGGCCAGAGCTTCTGTAGACCTGCCTCTATTTTTTCCTATCCGGACATACCTCTTTCAAGTCATTCATATTGTTACGAAATTAGGGTTCAATTGTCTTCAAATTAAAAATACACACGTCTTCTTCAATAGTTATTTATTTTACACAGTTACAAAATTTATTTTCACACTACTTTCTCGATTATTCCATTGGTTTCGGTTCACTGATCAGATGGCTTCGATGTGTTTGTTAGTCGCTATGATACTGCCCCGCTCTGCAGGCCATTCGCACCTTTATACTCTTCAGAGCAGTATGATCCAGAACTAAAGTCGCCAGACGGTTCCAGAGTAATTATTACTTCTCGACGCTTCACGTACTACCTAGAGATACAACCAAAATCCTACCTACAAATGTAATACAGTACTCCTATAATTATAACAAATACCTACTTAGCCTAGAGAATTCTACACTTATACATAATTATCGATCTTACCTACCAATACTTTTGAGGATTCTTATAACTATAACTATCCATACTTATTTCAATATTTATATTTACATAACAATATCCATCACCTTTTTCATCACGTTTTTTTCTTTTACGCTCTCTTTGTATAACAGTAGCAAAGGGTGCCATACAACTCGATTCCCATCGGTTTCCGTTTTAAAATGAGGCAAAAATGATAATAAAGTAGACTGAATGGTTTCAATGGGGGAAAAATACGTATTGTTTCTTTGGTTTTAAATGTATTTTTTATTTTGTGCCTCTGTTTTAAAACTACTTTGTGGCCTCATTTTCAAAGGGAAGCCGATGGGAATCGAGTTGTATGGCACCTTTCGCCACTGTAATGGATATCCCATTCTTTCACAATCTCCACACAAAACACAAAGTTAAAAACTTTGAATTTTGAAAGAAAAAGTAGAAATGAAATATTATTTACAGAATGTATTGAGTAGTAAAGTGATGAGAGTAGAAAGCTGCACTGAATAGGATTCCAGAAAAATATTTCCCGTTTTATTTTGTATTGTCGTAGTAATGAAAAGGATGCAAGTAAAGCTATTACGGCATAGAAATGTCCGCGTCTGATATCGATTCACTGCAGGTGCTTCCTTTCACAGCGAACCATGCCAGGACTAGCGAGTAGGCATGGAACATCTCGTCCTTTGGTACAGTATTAGGAAACAATTACACCCTCATTGATCAGATTTGTCAACATATTATTAGGTTAATTATTTCACACAATTTATTTTTATATTTCGTTCAAATCTGGTTCGATTACAGAGTGGCTTTTTAACTGACGGCTCTGTTACAAGTCTGCGCTACAGACGGCTTTAGTTCTTTATATTGTTCGAAACATCGGGAACCGGAACATTCGCAACTTTGCCGGAACATTTGAGCAAACACTGGTACAATTATCCAAACACCTACATCTAGAGACACACTCACACAAGTAAAAAAAAACACTCAGACACACAATCGCACGTTCGTAACACTTAAAAGATTATCATATTTTAAATCAGGAGGTTGAAATGAGATAAAAATATTTTTGCAATGGAGACAGAGAGTTTTATGAAGCATTTCAGTGACCCAAATACTTAGTAAATGTATATTTTTTTTATATTTCGGGTATTATGTAGACTGACCGTTATAGAATAAATTTAAAAAAATCTCGATGCTTAGTTGGCAAAGTAGCCGACGCCTTCAGGAGGCACCCTCTCTGCACGATGATTGAGAATGAACTGATTTTCATTAATATAAATTGTCATAAATCACTGCGTTTGTTATTAAAAATCAGTTCAACCTCAATCGTTGTGCAGAGAGAATGCCTCATGAAAACTTTAGCTACGTCGAGAATTATGTAAATTCTGCCATAACGTTTCGTCTAATATTCCAACAGTGTAATTACCTAACTGTGAAGTAAACTGTAGACTGTGCATATGTCCTACGACCGTTATTTCAGCTTAATCCTTACAAATGACAGTTAGTTTTTTATGGTGATTCTCAATACCTGTTATTTGGTCCAATATCTCAGCCCTAATTTCGAGCATTTATCCAGGTTGTGAATCGTTTGAGAAGTAGAGAGTTATATGGTTCCGCTACCAAAGCGACGCCAACTGCGAGCCCCGACGCTCCTTTGTTAACCTCTTTCTATGGCGATCGCGTGAATTCTCATTATTCGTCTTTTGTTATTTGTGAACCGGACGGTATTATTTTAATTTTGTATGTTTAAATAAATTATTTGTACGACATTCTGCGCCTTTGTTTTGTGAGCATTCGAAATGGTATTCGCGTGACCTGTTTTCCATTGATAAATAAAAAATAGGTTAGTGAAATGCAAATTTTGTTTTGGTTTAAATTTTCAATTAAATATGTTGGTACGGTTAACGTGATCGTAAATATTACTTTTTTCATACAAATTCTTGGAACAAATAATTTATGAGTTGTGTTAGAGGTTATAAATAGATTCAGTACCTACCCTTAGTACGAGTTGCAAAACTTGAGTAATGTAAAGTTTACGGCAATTATTAAAGAGTGATTTCCCCCAAAATCTGCCGTTTTTGTTTGTTTAAACACTGTTTTCTTCATCACTGTAACTCTTTTCTAAGACTTCCAAATGAATGTGTTTTTTCTTTCATAATGTTTTCAAAAGTTTTTTAATATTCGGTTTATTTTTTTTGTGTCTAGTCATTGTTCTCCGTTGTTGACTTTCACAATATCCAAAACCCAACACCTCATGGACCTTTCATTTTAATAATTCTTTAAATATGTAATACATGATTTCAACATTAATTAAAAGGACGGCAAAAGCTGCTAGACAAATGTTCATTTGAGGTTTGGTTTATGAATTGTTAGTACACATGTAGCTTTAGTAAGCGTGAACATACACTTGTCTGTTTGTGGGCATGCATTAATATGAACTTTAAATGTTAATATGTCTTTGCCACTTAGATTAGACTAGATTAAAACACACACAAATAGTTACAAAATATTATTCAATCTTCAAAAGAGGAAGAATTCGTTCGTTTCAATTATTTGAGACAATACAATGGAGTAAGATAAGAACGGCGTAAGTCAGAACTCATGATGTATTTAGGTTATTACTACGAAGTCCCTTTGAGGCATTTGCAGCCGGTATCCCATTACCTGAGAAAGACTCGACCTGACTTGCGCTCCCATATTTTAATACTCTGAACGAATACTAGGTAAATATAAAGCGACAACAGTTGAAAAACTTGTTTAAAATGTGTCCCAGGAAATACCGGCTATTTGTTTGAAAAAACGCTCGATGAATTTTAAAAAACTTCCTAAGTTGAAATCTAAGTTGAATCTAACCATGAGATTTTTTTAAAATTAGAATTTATAAATTCTGAGTGTGACCCATCACAAGTCATCTTATAGCATTTTTAAGTCTATAATCTAAATTGAAAATATATCTTAAATTTAAGATTCATTTTACACGCATGCCCTCAAACAGACACGTGTAAGTTCGCCTTTACAAATGCTGAATGTGTACTTACAAATTAAAACCAAACCTCAAATGAACATAAACTCTGAAATTTTCAAAAGATTTTTATTAAACATTGTGGAAATTCATTTTTAAAGATTGATAACTTTTAAATTAAGATATAAATATTTAAAAATATAAATGGTTAAACATTGTTTTAATTCACTTTATTTTATTTGTTTATGCTCAATTATGTGAATTAAAACAATGTTTAACCATTTATATTTTTAAATATTTATAAAAATGGACTTTCACTGTGTTAACAGATCAACACTAAAAAATATTATTTTAAATTAAGAATTAAAAAATAAAATAAATTAAAACTTTGTTTTATTCCACTTATATTGATTTTTTAATAAGTATCCTACAAATATTTTCTGAATTTTGCCGACCTTCCCTGAAAAAGGGGCCAATTGACAAAGTGAATATTTTTTACAGTATGGGTGGTCAGCATCATACTAATCTATTAATCAATGCATAAAATATCTAATAGGAATAATCATTATCCAGGAACTGTTATCTTATGCCGAAATTCCTTAGTTGGACTGCAGCAAGCTAAACAATTTCCGGTATTTAAAACGGTCTCGCGAATCAAGAAACGGTAAACCGGTAAAACGGTAAGCCGCAGTCACTTGCAAAGCGCATCCGGAAGATTGTCTTGATCGCTTTTTCTCTGCGACCCGCTTTGCCGAGCACCGCGAGTATTAAACATCGCGAAAATTCACCTCGAACGCGTAAAAACTAAAATCTATTGAAGATGCAGTAACACCTCTAGGGAGTGATTTTGTTTTCACGTTTTTTTTCTACTACGTGATAGATGGGAGTTACTTGGGTTGTGGAAAATGTGTGGCACGCTAAACATCGCTTACAAAGTCACCATATTTAAAATGAAATCTATACGGAAAGATTAAAACTTTATAATATGATGAATGCTTTAACGTTAATATACATTTTCTATTATAAAGAATGAAGAATTATTATCTAGTATGAAGAAAGCCATGACTCTTGATGGGATGAAGGAAGTATGTAGGGACAGAGAGAAATGGCGGTTGATCTGTAATGCTGGCGGCTACGGCTAGGGTTTGACAAGTTTTCCAAATTTTTGTAAATTTTTAAGTTAGAATTTTGTATTTTGTATTTGATTTTAATGTTTATCCATTTGTTTATGTCTACAATGTTATTTGTTGTGTATATTCCTTGAATTATAGGTTGGTATGCGGCTTACCACCCATGCTGTAGAAAATGGTTCACTTTGCCAATGTCACCCCTGTTTCAGGGAAGGTCGGCGGGAGTTGCAGGGTGTATGCCCGTTTGAGATTTGTTTTTATCTGTTTGTGAGAATGCATGTAGTGTGAATCCCCGATGTTACATATCTTTGCAACTTAGATTAGATTAGATTAGATACATTTTCTTAAAGTAAATATGTTAAATCTAAATAAATGTAATATTTTGTTATGTTCCTTAACAAATAGGTTTGGTATGAGGCTGAACTCTATGATTTAAAAACTTGGTTCAATTTTACCAATGCAACCTCGACTTAGTCAGTCTATAAATACGGGTTGCAGTTCTTAGTATGGATCAGTACCCGATTAGTACTCCAGCCGTCATGCGAGAAGAACAAAAATTTGGACTGTGACCCATATGTGAGAAAATATCTAAAATAAAATTGTATAAAATTAATTTAAATCTATATTTTATTAAACTGAACCCGAGCAAATCATAAGATTATTGTTATAATTTTGAGTCGTAATTTTCCCAAGTATAATTGAATTTTCACACGTGTTTTTGGAATATTTCCCTAGTGGACCTGAGCCTCCCTTCCTATGGGAAATTCATTAACGCGCCTCGAGACGCTCCAGACTGAGAGATCTCTTAGCCACATATCAAAATGAAATATGCCGGAAAATTCTCGAAGATAAATTTAGAACATGTTTTGTTTAAAAATCTGCTTTTATTGAGTCAAAACAAGAAATTGAAATGTGTGAGGATTTAAGAAAAAACGGGTGAGGATTTAAAAACCAAAATTACAAATGAACATAAGCACTGCAACTCTTGCCGACCTTCCTTGAAACAGGGGTGACATTGACAAAGTGAAACATTTTTTACAGTATGGTAGGTCGGCCTCATACCAACCTATAAGTCAAGAAATATAATAATAATAGTAATTAGATGATTTCTTTAGTGAGCGCCGTTTTTGTGTGATACACACCTAAAGAGCCCTCTGCGAGCTTGGTCGTCACTATAGAAAGCGTCAATTCTCAAGAAAGACCCTGTTGCTGTAAGGCTAGATGGACCTTTGGTGACCGGTCTTTGGTAAAGGTACATTAATTTTTCAACCCAGCGAAGAGCATATTCTAAAATATAAATCTATTTTTTTTCTACTCCGCCGGTATTCGAACCCACGACCTTCAATTTACGAGTCCAAAGCGCTAACCCCTAGAATACCCGACCGGTCAATGATGATGAAGTTTTTTTTGTTTTTTTATCCAATATCGATGGAAGCATTCCGTGATGATAAGCAACCTATCGTATAAGTAGCACTTCAAGAAGAAGAAGAGAAATTCAATGAGCATTATAAAAATCTAAAACGTTTTTTGATTATTAAAATTTAAACAACAATTGACCGGATATGAAATTCGATATAAACATTGAAGGATGGTACTCAAATTCAAACGCCGTAATTCCACAAGACGGCTAATTTCATTTTAACGAAAACAAATAGAAATCGACAGCGATAAATTAACGGGAAATTCAAAATATTGTCTCGTCGCAAATCATTATCGGCTTATTGTCTAGGAAAATTTTCACTTTGAATTTTCCAGACACCGAAACAAACGCAAAGGGGCCGGGCTAAAATTTCAGTAATCTCATTTAAATAAATTTCCAAGAAAACCGAAAAGTTATTGGTTTTTAACCGGATGGCATATCGTTGGAAAATTTCGGGTTTCGGCATTTCGAGAAACGAGCAGCTCTGATTGTGTTATGCAGTACTTTGTCAATTAATTATTGTTTAATGAAGGAAATTGTCAAAGAGATTTTTGTTTTGGGAATTGTACGCAGTATTCGATGAGCCAAACTGTTCAACGCAATTTATATCTAAGGATATTCCATTTTGTTCAAATGTGATTCGGTTCACTTAAATACAGTTATTTACGCAATTTTCCCTCAAAAGAAATTTCCAAAAATGAAATAATTTAAGCATTATTATCCTATATCGCCGTCATAAAGGCTAGACTGAATAAATGCTGATTCACTGATATAAAAAAATGTCGATAAAACATTATACTGGGTGTTACTTCTATAGTAAGTGAACTAATTATAAGAAATAAAACATGAAAAACTTCTAAGCTACTGGATTTTCAAACAGTTTTATTTTTTTTCGTAGAAAATAGGAAAACGGTGTATATATGTGTCACTTATTCAGTTGACCGTAAAATATCGATGAAATCGTTTAATTATCATGCCAGCGAGGATCTTCAGAAATATGGTGTGACAGCAGTCGGCTTATATCACAAGAGCAAGTAGTGACACAAACAGATCCTTTGAATGCTTTATGCTTTAATGGTAAAAAAATATATTTCGTTCAGGTAAAGTTTATCATCATTTTATGAAATATCGGATGGCGTTCTTGGTTTGGGTATCGTTTCTTTTGACATTTTTTAAAAGTATTTACTATTTTATGATACAAATATCCGCAATTATAAATGTTAAAATATTCATCATAAAATGTCGGCTCAAAAAGAAAACCCTAATAAAAATAATTTAGGTATTCAAAATTGAAAAATATATTTTGAGCCAACCTGTACAGTAGGTGGATTTATAATTGGGTGGATTACGCTTTTTGAGCGCTTTTATTCGACGCTGATTACAAAATAATTTAAACAAAATAAAAATGAAAATTTTATAAACATTTGTGTTCAATAAAAAACAAATAGAAAACACAAAATGCGAGAGACTTTTTTAGTATCTGGTAAATGTGGTGAACGCTCAAATCTGTGGGGATTGTGTGCTGTCAAGTTGGTTTAGCCTCACCGCTAGACACGTACTAATTTTAGAGACCAGTCTTTTCGGAGAACAAGTATTATGCAGTGAAATGGACTTCCTCTGGGGGTTTATAAAGAGACCGTCGGTATCTTTGGGGACCACTAAAGACATTTCTTTTTGAAAAAAACTTTTTTTTTGATAAAACAGTGATCTCGAAGTGTGACACACGCAGAACCTGCAAGCTAATAAAATGGAAATCTTTTGATTTTTCATAAGCTTTGATATTAAGTTGTAAAGATTTGTTAAAATTTGAAATTCATATTAAATGCATACCCACAAGCAGACACGTGAAGTTCGTGCTTACAAATGCTGCACGTGTACTAACGAATTACAATTCAAACCTCAAATTCACATCCATGCACCGGTCCGTAGTCCAGTGGCAACACTTTGGACTCGTAAATGGAAGGTTGTGGGTTCAAATCCCGACAGAGAACAAAAAATATACCATTATATTTTCAAATATGCTCTTCGCCGGGGTCAAAAATTCTTAAAATCTTTAACAAAGACCGGTCACTAAAGGCCCATCCAGCCTTACATCAACTGGGTCTTGCTTGAGCATTGGCGCTTTGTAGCGACGACCAAGCTCGTAAACACCTCTGCGGCCCTACATCAAGTGTCATAGACCCCTCATAGTGTCATAGAGTCTCTAAAATCTAAGGTGTCTACCGCACAGGATTTCTTAAAAAAATATACACCCTTCAACTTTTGCCTACCTTCCCTGAAACAGGGGTGACATTGAGAAAGTGAACCATTTATTTTACCGTATTCAGCCTCATGGTGGGCAACTGAAAAGCTCTTACATAACCTCAGTCCTGTTACGCCCCAGTTGTACATGGTTTTAGAGTAGTCATATCTAAATAACAATCACTAAACGGCAGAAAAATATCCGATTAAAATTCTGGCTTATGGAATTCATAACATTTTTTTGTTCACATTACAAAATTGCCTTTTTCTCTGATACGAAAAAGCAATCGCAAGTTTCTATTTCGGGTTGTGCGTTACTTTTTTTTTAACATTTTTCTTATTGCAAGCCGGGCCGTAATAAAATCAATACAATACATTCGCCGCTCTTGGCGCCAAATGAAAGTTGGCGAACGCAAAAAACACTAATTGAACTAAAGGCAGAATTAATGGATGCCCAGATGGTTGGAATATTATCGGATGTGTGCTGGGATTTTCAGTTTCATATTAAAACAATCTGTACCACTAGAGATACATACATTCAGTGCTATTCACAAAACATTTGATACATACCTGATCTACAGATCATTGTATTTTTTGTACGAAAAATTCAGTGTAGGCTACGGATTTCCTGTTTGAGAATAAAGAATTTAGATGAATGAATTTAAGGGATATTTTTAATTCTTACTAACGCTCTTGGTTTTTTAAATTTTCGAGATTCAAAAAAATATTCTACTCTTGGATTTCGTCAGGGAAGATAAGCAATTATCATCATAGCAGATTGCACATTTAGTTCTGATTCGCAGCAGACAAGTCTTTTGAGACTTTGAAAACATCTTCTAACAAAAAGCTATATCAAAATCAAATCAAGAAAAGTCTCTGAACAATCCAACAGCTTTAACTCACTGGAGCATTTTAATGATGTACACCATTAGAGAGTGAATAATGATATTTTCAAAACATTTTTTTCCTGTAATAGCTATGGTTTACAGATTATTTTTTTTGTGTTCACTGACGTTTTTGTGTGATTTTTTTGGCAATGAACACTAGGCTTTTAAGGTATTTTTACAATGTTTTACTTAATCTACTTACGTGCACAAGTTTTTCTCTTACAACAAGAAATCTACATATTTTTTGGAACACGTTTGAAAATTAATACGAGCTTTCAAGTAAGGCCAGTGTATTTTCTCACATTAAATTTTAATATAATTTTTTTATATTTTCTAGGCTTCAAACCATACACCGTCTGATCAAAAGTCTGAAGTGATAACCGCAAGACTACAGACCAGGCATCCACTTACACACGTGACTTTATTTTTCCCTACTCAGACAAAACAAAAAATCCATAATCCCTTCTCTAGCACTCTTTCAGATTTCCCTGGTAGAGTTGCGGGCACACGCTTCACCATTTTTTTGCGTTATAACTTTTTTGTTTTGTTTCCTCTTACCGTAGCAAACAACCCTTTTGACTAAACCTCAGAGTCTACACAAAAATGTATAAAAAATAAAACAGCAGCTCTAGTGACAGTATAACTCTGTACTCATTTTTGTGTGAAAGCTTTGTTTGAGTTTAGTCGTAGAGTTTTGTACTTGGGTTGCTGTATTTACTCTGCAGATGAAGCAGCGCAAGCCTGCTGCCACTCTCTTGACTGAGAACTGACTTTTTGTTGTGTGGAGGGAAAAAATGTGTGCCTTTGTTTTTGCAGCCGTACTTAACCGACGAGAGAAATCTTAATACGACAGGCCTATGTACTCGGATAGATTATATCCACGATGTGTGTGATTGAAATACAAAATGTTGAGTGAAAATAAAGTAAATTTTGATTCCATATTCTAACGATCTATCAGCCAACGCGTCAGATTCAATAATCAGAGATTCAACTAAAATTCTCAACAGAGTTAAATTTTTCAGAGATGTATTAGTTGTTCTCTTGATAATGGTGTAATAACACCAACAAAGATCAAGAAAATAAATCGAATTTTTGTTTTAACATTATTAAGAGAGAAAAAATGTGACTCTGTGTTTTAAAATGCTCTGTACTGGAGTTAAAAATTGTGTACTGAAACCTATACATTTTCCAAACCTTGCATTCGGTTGGAGATCAATTTATTATTTTGAGAGCTACCGAGCCTAGGTTATCACAAATCTATCAAGGTTGTTCGTGAATCTTGTTTGGGAAAATAGAAAATTAATTTTTAGTACAGAGTCAACAGACATCTCATAATCTCATCATCTACAAGATTGGCTCATTGCCACTTTAGGTTTCAAAGGATAGCCCAAGTTTCAATTACACTATATTGGTATTACACGAACTTTCCCAACTATTTTTTTAAGGAAACATTAACGAGAAAATAGTTGAAGCACGTTGCAAGAATCTTACACCGATTAATGATAAGAGCACTAACAATATATCTATTTAGAGTGTAGCAAGGGTGTGAAAGGTAAGCGTGAAAGAGGAAGACCAAGTAAGCGTGCAATCTGTAGAGAGATAAATAATGAAGATGCAAAAGGTTTAAACTGTCAAGGAGATAATAGAAGTGTATAATGACTAAGCGAAGTGATAACGCATTTGGGGAGGCACAAAAACGCAACTAAAACGCAACTAAGCTACACATATAGAGTAACTTCTAGCCGCGTTATCACCGAAGGGGTCACATGTGGCGAGTTGAACCTATTTATTTTTACAGGTAAGGGGGCCGGCCTTACGCCAACTACTTCAGTTGAAGTGGGAATTACCCAGCTCCCGAGGGGCTGGTACTCATTTCTTGTGAAGGCTGAGTAAACCTCGCCGGTATTTATATTATGGGGTTTTAAATACACACCGAAATAGGAAATCATTTCTGACACCCTCCTCGGTGGGATTCGAACCCGAGCTCACGGGGTAGAATACAAGCACTCTACCAACTGAGCTATCGACCGGACACAGACTGCCCCTATTGAACTGGGGGTTGGGTACAGTAACATAAACATATCATATAACATAAACATACCAATATGACTTATTGCCACTGAGATGCAAATGGTTCTCCAATTTACAAAACAATCCTAAAGAACCTTGTAGCTAAAAAACCTACATTATAAGGTCTTGAAAACAATCTACAGAAATCCGTAATCTTTCAAAAACAAACGATGGAATTACACGTTTATTTTTCCTCATAAATCCTTCGCTTTTTTTCATTCCTCACGTCGTATTTTTTACGGCTAAACATATGTGAGACCTTTGTACGGATGACTACGTGGCGTAAGTCGCAGATTAACGGTTCAGACTATGGATTGGCTTTTTCCGAAGGTACACGATCCCACACGGCTTTTTTCAAAGCGCCGAAAAGAAGAAATAACGCTTTTTGTTAATCTGTAACATAGATGTCATATCACAAAGGCACTACATTCTGCTAAAATAAATGTTTTTGAACTTCTAGAAGACTTAAAAATATTTGTCAACTTTGTATTATACGGTTGAAGACAAATTCCGAATTCTTCAAATACTTTGTTAAAAATGACTAAAATAATTATTTATTTTTGCAATCCTGGTTTAATTTTAAGTTTTAATAAGTTTAAGCGACCAAATATGGAATTTTTACAAGTACAAACCTACACAGCTTTCAACCGGTTCTGTAGAACCAGTGGCAATCTTTTGTTTTTCCTGCCTACAAACTGTGTACGCACGCAATCATTAAACCAGTCATGAAATTTTCTCGGCTTGTAACCTGTTTCATGTCACGGTATCATCACGGTTTGAAAAAATGCTACATTGCCGTCTTAAGATCTGCATATACGACTAAATAGGAATATTTTCTCTTGAGGTAAAATCTGCGATAGAACCCCCATATTTGTCAGAAGACAGAAGTATATGGCATTATGATAAAGGTTGCCAGACTGAAATGACAGAGGGTGAGACATAATCAGATATAAATAAAGAATAGGAAATCGGTCAGTTTTTTTTTGCGGTGGAAAATTAAATTTACCAAACGCTTCTAAAATAAACAACAACGAAGATTATAAACAGCTGTATCATGCCACTAAAGGTTGCCAAAACCTCAGAATCTGAGTCTCCAGTTTTTTCTATCTTGCAAATTTCTTTCATCTTCACAAAAAACTCTCATAAAATTGCTTAATGTGTTTTCTTATTTTATTTTACTCTTCTGATTCCATTAACTTTCAATCTCACTTTCATTACTCGTATTCCATCAATCCATTCTATCCTCAGTCTTTCACGCTTACCTTCGGCATTCTCTTTTTGTCAGTAATTCCAACTTCTTTTCTCGATCCCACGATCATCTCATTGTAACATTATGTTCACGGCCCGGAGGATTGTAAATGACTCGCAACGACAAAGAAAACTGTTCAAATATGACGCTTGATACAATTCGCCTTTTTTAACTGACGATATAAATTTGCAAGTGCAAAGAAAATTTATGATAATATTATGTAACTTTTCATATAAAATTGAATATTGTACGTTCAGTCTAACATGCTAGTCACGTAATCTTTCACGAGTTATTTGTGTTTTCGCATATTTTTTGCAAAATTTATTCCACTTTTGAGGTTTGATATTACATTCTTCATTTCACTCACCCACAAACGAAAAATAAACTTATTTCAACCTCCAACTATACAAATATGCCGAGGCAATAATCAAAGTCTAGTTGAAATCTTTGAATAGAACAGAAATATCAAAGTGTGAGTATTTTTTTTGGTTGCTACAGTTTTTTCTTGCAAATCGTCTAAGTGATTTTTGTTCAAAAAAGTTCAAAGCGATCACAAATCAAATGTGAAAGAAAGATAAACACAAATAACTTTTATCTTACACTATGTATATAGAATGTAGACATTCATGTGCACAACGTGATCGCAGAAAAAAGTCTCAGTTTTTTTGAGGTCTCTTGAAATCTTTATATTCAAAGTGTTTGAATAGCATTTTCAGTATCAACATCTTAAATAAATGATCATCTTTCATTTTGATTTTTATTGAGATCATGAATCCAAGGTTTCGCGATGGGCAAAAATTTTTGCTGCCATTAAAAAAGAGAAATGGTTAATTCAAAATATAATAGTTAATTAAAAAAATATGTTACAATCAAGATTCTGCAGATTAAATTTACAAAATAAAATCAACACTATATTGACATGTGAATTTCTTTGATATATATTTTTTAAGAAATCCTGTGCGGGAAACTTCCTGGTTTCAGAGACTCTAGGGCCTAGGGGACATTTGCTGTAGTGCCGCAGAGGTGTTTATAAGTTTGGCTGTTGTTGCAAAGCGCTAAAGACCTAGTTGCTGTATGGCTGGATGGACCTTTAGTGACCGGGTTTTGGTAAAGGAATATGATTTTTTCAACAATCGAAGAGCGTATTTGAAAATATAAATGATACATTTTTTGTGCTCCGCCGGGATTCGAACCCATAACCTTCCATGGACGTGTCAGAAGTGTAAGCCACTACACTGCGGACCAGTCGAATGGATTTCATCAATAAGTATTCTTTGTAAATGTAAGAAAAGTATACATCAGTTTCGTTATAATAAAAAACATTTGCAATACGAGTTCTTTTACAAAAAAAAGACAATAGCTCAAGTGATCTATTGCTGCAAACAGGAATGTATAAAAATACTTTATTGAAAAGCAGAAATTAATTCGTTTATTTTCTTAAATATCGAATTTTGGAGCTCAAAGATTCATAGCACTACATATGTGCTACGATTTCGTAGCTTCGTAGCACATATCGATTATATCGGCTACGTCACACGTCCTCTACGCCAGCACCCTAAGTATAAAACCTTTTGTGTTTAAACGAAGTCATACAGGTTAATAAATACATATGGGAATCAAAACGCTCAGAGGATTTGCCATGTTTGAGTTTCAACGTGAAGGGGTGACGATACTTGGTGTACGGACGTTTATCACGAAACATATCTCCTACGTGATACCACTCTGGCAGGCTGACTTTTTATTTTCTCACCAATGCTCCCGGAACAAATCCAATTTCAGCTTATTGCCAGAAATGATGGAAATATCCAGTAAGCAAGTGCCGCGGTATGTGGATCTGTCAGTCCACGACTGCTCATAATATCGCGAATGTACCACAAGTGCCATGGATATTTTATCAGATTTCTTACAAAATCAGGCGTGATATCGTACTCTCTTAGGGAAATCATAATTGTATTTAATATTTATCTTTATGAGAAAGGAAATTCTAATTTCGTCTTCATTTTATACAAAACATTGTGTATAATTAACTACAGTCTGAATAATTGTCGCTTGTCACTCTTAATTTGTTTCACTTAAACAAGTGTTTGAGTCTGAGGTTTTTACGGCTAGGCTTTAAATAGTCTTTACAATACCAATTTAAACTAATGGCACAGCAAATTCTATTTTTAAGTAGACTGTATTCATTGAGTTATCGATTAGGCTTTTGACAAACTATTAAGCCATCGACTTGACTTTTGAGAAAATATTGTCCTATTGAATAGACTTTTAACTAACCATTGAACTTTCACCAGGGGTTTTGTCAAAAATTTTACATATCGACCACACTTCTGAAAAACCTTTTATTGATTTACTTGATTTTTTGTAAAAGACTTAATTTTTTAGTAATTCTGGAGCTGTCTACTAAAATTGAGGCTTACGAACGAGCTATTGACTATAATTTTGATAAACCATTGAGTTATCGACTATACGCTTGTTAAACCATTGAGCTATTGACTAAAATTATGATGAAACATTGAGCTATCGACAATAATTATTATAAAATGAGGCTATTAACTAGAAAATATACAAAGTGAATCCTTAAATATTCATCATTTACAATAACATACTCTGGTAATTTTTAAACCGCAGCATCACATTATTCACAGATACCCGTGTTATTATTAGTTGATTTTTGCTTCACTTCATTTCATATGAATTATTTGAAATGTTTTAATCAAGGGCAAATAAAACAATGCTTACGCTTAATTACATAAACAAATATATTTCTGTGGTACAATGAACATATTCGAGGTTTTTAGTATAATTTTAAATGATTATTTGGTCCAATAAAGCGACTGGATTATTTTATGTTTATTGAGCGATGCTAATTGAAGGCTAACAATATTATGCTTACACACATAACTAATTAATAATGTACCTACAAATAAATAAAAAGTTGTCATCTTCATTATGGTGTGATAGCACCGAAAACGCTACAGAAAATAAACTAACTAGTGAAAGAAAAAACTGTTTTTCGTTTTTATTTGTGCGTTGTTTATTCAAAATTAATTTTATTTTATTACTATTTAGCCATTAACTGAATACATTATTTGACTCGCATCCAAAATAAAATTTTGGTTGTTTCTTATTATACTCTTATCTTAAATATTCTACAATATGTACATTTATAGAGTGAAAATTCTAATCTTATCTAATCTAATCTTATTTAAGCTGCAAGGATATATACCATTTAAGATGTATATCAAATGCATTCCCACAAGCAGACATGTATAATTTCGCGCTAACACATGCCGCATGTGGACCTACATTATAAGAACCCATCTCAAATGAACATAAGTCCTGCAACTCTTGCCGTCCTTCCCTGAGACAGGGGTGACATTGGCAAAGTGAACCATTTTGTTTACAGTATGGGTGGTCAGCCGCATACCAACCTATAAGTCAAGGAACTTATTCATTTTTATTAATTAAAAAAAACTTTTCAATTAATTAAAATTTTAATTTTAATTAAAAATATTTTTTCAAAATATAGGTTAATTTTCACAGTTTATTTGAGCTTGATTGAATAAGTGCTCTCGAACTTTATACGACCATCTTGAGAGTAACATCAACAAGATACAAATTCAAGGAAGGAAAGATAAAGTGGGTGGGTTTTTCCAGTCAGGCACTGTTTTTAGGGAAGAAAGCCTAGGTATTTCTTTATTTATAAATGTAAGATTTTATTATTTTTTTTAAATATTTTTTGTGAATTTCTAGGGCTTTGAGAGCAATAAGTTAAGAGCAAAAAATCCAGGACTCACTCAATTAAGTTTTTCAATTAAGTAAAGCAATTAGAAAACATAAATGTGTTGCTATTTTATGTCTAAGGTTAAGCATTTACTTTTACCTGACAGCTATTTGACATTGAAGTACAGATTTAAGTGTTTTTTGTCCTGTATATACAATATACATATATGAACCTGACGCTTGACTTGTTAATTTCTCAACTTAGATTAAACAAGTTTCAGGGATATGTTATTAAGCCTGTCAACACCTTTCAACTTTATAATTTGTTTTCATGCCTTTGTTTATACTCGTATACACAAAACAGGATATATGTGTATTTGTGTGTGTGCGTGTGTTTTTTTTTATTTTAATAAGAAAAACACACACATGTTCAAGGGAAATACGAGTAAATAAAATTAAAAGGTTTGTTTGCTTATTTTAGAAGGAGGGAAAATCTACCTGACAAATAACGAAAAAATCAACATACTAGTCGAATCCATCAACAGCTACGATTCAAACTGAAAGAATTTAGTACCATAACGTGAAGTACAGTTTTTGCAATGATGGCTGCGCTGACCTTCCAAAAACATGTAATTTTTCCTTAAAAATAAACATTTTTCTTCTTCATTTACCCTGCTGGGTGCCTCTAACGCAACGTTGGCAATCAACTCGGTAAACACGTCCCTGTCGGGCGTAGCTATTCCGAGTAGCTCCTCTACAGTTCGGATGTTAGTCTGATATCTTAGATTTTCATAGTCGATGTATCATAAAATGCTCAAAAACGCAATGAAGCTACGCACCGGTGGCGAAGAATGCCATACAACTCGATTCCCATCGGCTTCTCTTTTAAAATGAAGCAACAAAGTAGTTAAAAAATATAGGCACAAAATAAAAAAAAACATTTCAAACCCAAGAAACAATACGTATTTTTTCCCCATTGAAACCGTGCAGTCTACTTTATTATCATTTTTGCTTCATTTTAAAAGGGAAACCGATGGAAATCGTGTTGTATGGCACCCTCCGCCACTGCTACGCACATCTATAATAATAATCCATAATCGAAGTTGCAAGTATATATTCATGTGAAGCTCTCAAATGTATGCCCAAAAACAAACACGTGTAGTTTGCGCTTACAAATCGCACGTTTAATAATAAAGAGCAATAACTCAAAAAATAAGAATGTTGGGAAATCACGTTTGTAGTTCAGACAACCAGTACAACTTGTATGGGATGAAAAAGGCGACCGATGTTTTATCTCGGTCATATTCGTCCAAATTGAACGGCTGTCGCATTCTACCTATTCTTCTCGCATTGTTCTTGCGTTTTATTACAAAATCTCGATTTTCTCAATTTTTGAGTTATTTCTCTTTATTATTAAACGTGCGAAATGCTGAATGTGAACTTACAAATAAAATCCAAACCTCAAATGAACATAAGCCCTACAACTTTTGCCGACCATCCCTGACACAGGGGTGACATTGGCAAAGTGAAACATTTTTTACAGTTTAGGTCATATCAACCTATAAGTCAAGGAATACATAGTGTAACTAATTACCGGATTCTCCTCCTTGTGGCGAGTGAACCTTTTTAATTTTTCGCGTAAAGAAGCTAGCCTCACGCCAAATACTTGAAGTGGGGGTGCCCCAGTTTTCGAGGGCGCTGGTACTATTTTTTTATAAAGGCTGAAAAAACCCTGCGGGTATTTTATTTTAGTTTGAAAACAAACACAGCAGAGGGAAGTAATTTCTTACACGGTCAGTGAGATTCGAACCTGAGCTCTCGGCATGGAATGCTAGCACTCTACCAACTGAGCTATCGACCGGAGCTTATGAAATATGCACTTCTATATATTACTACCATGGAATTGGTTATATTAAACACTAATGACATTAAAAATGTTTTAAAAAATACTTGGTTTTTAGCTGTTATCTTATAATGTTTAGTAAATAGACGGTTTTGCTATAGAAAGTTTACGAAACTATGTTGTCTTTACAGTAAGTAAACTTAAGTTCTCGTCTTAAATATTGAAAGCAAACACATAGGTAGCTGTAAATTACATAAGAGATGGTGCGGATTCATTAATGATTCAGGAATCGGAGTCTTCCAGAATGTTAGACTCCAACAAACTGAAAACTAGAGAGTTTTAGTAAGTAGTGTATGAAGAACACGAGATACATTGAGAAAGAGATTGATTTGAATCGGTTTTTCTCAGTAAATGATTTTGACTGAAAATTCAACTGATAATAATAGTTATAATATTAGTTTGATTTATTTAGTGCGCGCTGTTTTTGTATGAATCACACCTCAAGACCGCTCTGTTAGCCTGGTTGTCACTATATAAAGCGCTTATTCTCAAAATTTCAAAGACCCAGTTGCTCTAAGGCTGGATGACCTTTGGTCTTAGTAGACGCACATGGAATTTTTCAACCCAGCGATGAGCAAATTTTCCGGACCGGTCGTATCTTAAGAATGCTTGTTCATTGTGTTTTGAAATCAACCGATAGAATACTGTTGTGTTTTTAGGGTTCTGAGGTTATTAAAGTTAAATGTTGGTCTTCTTGATTAAAACTGCCGGAGATTTATTTTAAAGTAATTTATTTTGTTCACAATTTATTTTACAATTCACATGATAGTTCACTTTCGCTGTCTTGGCCTGTAAAGGCTACTAGTACTTGGAGACTGACTCGCCTGCAGGTGAGTAGCGCCTTTTATTGCTATGGTTATTAAACTTTCTAGAACTTAATTTCGCCTGGAAACGTTTATGATATTCCAAAAGCTTAGAATACAATTATTACTTATATAATATTTCCTTACTCTAGGTACTTAATAATTATTCATCCTACAGCTAGAATCTATATGCACATACCCTATTTATTTTGTTAATACCTACTATTTACATAAAGATACAGTTGAATAACCTTATTTTATTTTAATTTTTAACTACCTTACTTGGCGATATCTCAGTTGATTGCATTCAAACCCCTAGAGCTAGGCTTTGATTCCCACCAAGGGTGGCAAAAACCATCCTTCTTATATTGCTGGAGTGATGCTTTCCGGGATCTGTTGCCGTGGTCTGTGGGAGCTGGAGCTTCCGGACGTTTCGTCCATTTCTACGATGGGCTTCTTCAGCGTGAAGTATGATGAAGATGATGATGATCTTGATGAGAACTGTGACAACGTGTGAAACGTCCGGAAGCTCCAGCTCCCCAGACCACGACAACAGATCCCGGAAAGCATCACTCCAGCATCATCAGCCGGCCGTGTAAGCCTAAAACCCTTCTTATATTGATTGTAAACCCAAAGTTATAATAATGGGAAGGCTTACTGATCTTCAAAAGAAAGAGACAACTCTTTGGAAGCAGGAAACCCTCACTTCAAGTCAAGTGGTTGGCGTAAGGATGTCACCATTATCTGCGCAAATAAATAAATTCCACTCGCCTTTCACTTATATAATCGATGGATATGTTGAGAATGCTTGGAATTGGATCTTAGTAAAACTTCCCCGAATCGTTTAAATTTTAATGACACGTTTCCAGAGTTAAATATTCAATGATTAATTGAACATTCCAGAACTTTTACCGTTTAGAATATGCCTCAGTTGCATAGTAACTAGAGGAATTAAATGCTTTCAAATCTTTAATATGATTGCTGAACCATGGACTGAAGTTTCTAAGGTTCTGAAAGCTATGATGACAGAATGACATACAAAACATGAACAACATGAATGCGACGTATAATTATGTGCTACATTACTCTAATGTAAAAGAAGGATCTGTATAAAAAAAATGTAAAAGTACCTTTGTACGTAAGATGTATTTATCTGTAATCTAAGATGCAAAGATATATTGACATTTAAGCCCATATTTAATGCATGACCACAAGCAGGCACATGTAAGTCCGCGCTCACACATGCTGTAATTGTGCGTACGTGTTGTCTTTTGCTCTTTATTGGAATTGCAAATAAAAAAAATCCAAATGCCGATTCCTTATATTGTTACGAAAGTGTGATTGTGTGTTTTTTTTACTTTGAGTGTGTCTCTAGATAGACGTGTTTGGATAATTGTATTAGTGTTTGTTCGAATGTCCTGGCAAAGTCACGAATGTTCCGGTTCCCTATGTTTCAAGAACCGCCCTTATGTCATACTTCATAAAGAGATAAAGCCATCTGTAGCGAAGACTAGTATCAGAGCCGTCGAGCTGAACAGTTAAAAAGCACATCTGGAATCGAACCAAATGTGAATGGAATCAAAAAATAAAGTTTTTTTTATTAATTTGAACCCGTAAATCGTAACAATATTACGTTCCGATACATTAAAGGTAAAACTGAACCAGTGACATATTAAGTTAACATCATGTTAACTTAATATGTCACTTGTTTAGTTTTACGTATATGGGTTTCTCAGATAAATGCACCTTTTTCCTATTTTGTACTAGAGAAAACACTACAAAGTACAAATCCTGTAGTTTAGAAGTTTTTTATGAGCAATTCTTTATAACTAGTTCCCTTATCGTGAAAAGTTACACCCAATAAAATGTTTTATCGTCGATTTTTCAAATCAGCACTTATTCAGTTTACCTTTAAGGTATCGATGTATTCACCATTCTAGCAAGGAATGCGCCTCTAGTTCCCGACAAAGCACGAAGTTGAAATCGCAGGTAAGTTTGTGAGGCATGATCGATTTACCTGTAGGTAAGCTTTTGTTGCCGCCTTGCTGGGAACACTGTTAGCTGTGGCCTAAAGGCTGCGCGCTAACAGGGAAGTTTAGATGCATTTACGATAGATAGATCAGTTGTGCGAGCATATTGATTTATCCTCGTGCTATAATCTATAATTTATAATCTAAGTTGCAAGGATATATTCATTAAAAGCTCTCAGATGCATGCCCACAAACCAACAAGTATAGTTCGCGCTTACAAATGCTGAATGTGTACTTACAAATAAAATCCAAACCTCAAATGAACATAAGCCCCACAACTTTTGCCGACCTTCCCTGAAACAGGGGTGACATTGGCAAAGTGACCCATTTTTTACAGTATGGGTGGTCAGCCTCATACCAACCTATAAGTGTGTAACCTATAATGTGTGCTAAAGCGGTCTTTCCTATCAATAAAACAGATCAACGCAACTAAGCTACTCATATAGTGTAACTTCTTGCGTGCGTTATTGCGATGCCTTGCATGTGGCGATTCGGGACCTATTTATTTTTACGGGTAAGGGAGCCGGCCTCACACCAACCACTTTCAGTTGAAGTGGGGGCTTCCCAGCTACCGGGTGGCGTGGTTCTCATTTCTTGTGAAGGCTGAGTAAATCTTGAGATCGAATGCTCTCGGCATGGAATGCAAGAATTCTACCAATTGAGCTATCGACCTTTTTACGAGCTTGGTCGTTGTCGCTACAAAGTGCCAATTCTCAAGCAAGACCCACTTGCTGTAAGACTGGATGGACCTTTGGTGACCGGTCATAGGTAAAGGTTTATGAATTTTTTAACCCGGCAAAGAGCAAATTTGAAAATATAAATGGTATCTTATTTGTGCTCCGCCGGGATTCGAACCCACAACCTTTCATTCAGAGTCCGAAGTTTTACCACTGAACTACGGACCGGTCATATCTCACAAAAACATTAAGCTAGGGTTACTTGATTTTTAATGATTATTAATAAAATGAAAAATAAATACAATTGAAGTTAAGTTTACATTGATAACACATTTTGAATCTTTTATAGTATCCGAGGAGTAGTATATCTAAAATGTGTTTAAATGAATTCAGCATTAACTTGAATCAGTTTTTTTTTCTCCGCTGAAAATTGTCACACTTGTACCACACATGTCCTGAGACACCGAGAACAAAATATTTGTTTGCTTTTTTCCTAGTATTAGTTGTGCGACTTTATGGTTTTTTCTTTGTCAATTTATATGCGGACTAACTTAGAAAAACGTCCCGAAAATAAAAATAGAATAATTTATGGTTGGTGTGAAGTTTGCCCCTATTGTAAAACATAATATCTTTTAATGTCACAATTTAGACTTTTTAAAGAAGTTTCATTTAGTTTTAGAACACATATACAAAATCAACAAATAAAATCAGGAAGGTATACCATTTAGTTATCTACTTACCTCATGCACTTTCATGGGTAACTTTGATAAGACCTAGATGATAGAAGTTGTTGTTGAAATAAGAGAACAAATATTGTTAAAACTTAGACATTAATTCTATTAAAATTTCTAAAAAAAAACTTAAAAACGTTTTTTATCAAACAAAGATTAATACAAAAGAATAGATACATTTTGAAAATGAATGCATTAATTTATTTTTCAAATTAAATTTTCGAAATGAAACAAAGCCAATCAAGTTTATCTATTTTGTTTGCTGAATTTACATTTGAATAGTTCTGAATCAAGTTACAGAGACGTTCTGTTTGCAGCTAAAACAAAAGATAAATATCTGTTTGTATCTGGGAATGCCTTTAGAGACAAAGGATAGCTTCTTTATTTCGTTTTACATGCCACGTTGGTAAAGTTTTAGCGAAAGGGTAAGGTTTTTTCATGAATCTGTACAGCAAAGAGGCATTTCATTCCAGAATATTGATAAAATACTAAAAGAAAGTAATTTTATAAACTGAAAGAAATCGTGAGTTGACAAATTCACCAAACATAAAAAATCTGTATAACATCTCATTTACAAAATACATTGTTTACTTTGCCTTATAGGAATACTCGCTTCTTGTTTTTCACATTTAATTAATTTAAAAAAAAAACAATTATTTAAGTTATATTTCAATGTTTAAGAGTTTTTTCATTATCTATTTCTAAGGGTTTTTGAAACACTTTTTTTTCAATTCAATTATAAATTTATCTTTCCAACAAATCAAATTATATTTCATGCTCATTTAAATAAATAAATAATGATTATTCAATAGTTTTCCAATAGCATCTGTTGAACCAGGGTTCTAAGTAATTCTGTTACCAAAGGGTTCAACGAGGATCGAACTAGTGCAGCGTTGCTTTTATTGTAAACACGCTTGCCCGCTGTTTAATAAGTGAGCATTTACTAAAAAAACGTAATATTTACTTAAAAAGAAATTGAAATAAATATGAACGACAGGCAATTAACGTTTTTCAAAAACAAGGATGCAAGCAAATACATGCGTGATACATTTTTTTGGAATTTTTACTCAATTAATCTGAACATGCCAGATGCAGTTTTTCAAGTTGTCGATTAAATATTGTGGCGAAAAAAGCTTAAAACAGAATTTCAGCGATACAAAAAAAATGTTCGCAAAAAATAATTGCGATCCTGTTTCACATGAATATTGATGAAGTTAAAATAAAAAAAAAAAAATGCAGTTTTCAGTCGTTTTTTTCAGCGCATCGAAATTTTTCAGGAGTTTTAAAATTAAATTAATAATCATCACTTTTTTAAAACCACCTCACGTTTTCTGTGTTGTTTTTTAAGCTGTTTTTAGTATTCATATTTAAAGATTTGTTTTCATAGTAATGCTCGTACCATGGAACTTAATAAGCTTGCAATGGACAAATAGATATGATATCAGCGTTAGAATCCAAAAAAGAGATATCAAATAACAACAAATTTTATTTGAAAGTTCTCGTTGACAGTTGCCTGGAAACCTCGCCTTATTATGACTACGCTTAAGTGCGTGGTCCTTGTGGCACGCCAAACAGTTTTGATGCTCCGCGTTTATCGTTTCCCAGTGTTTGTTTATTATTTAAACTTTGATTCAAAGATGACATTTCAATGACATTGTCTTAAGAATAACATTCTACACAATCTAAGCTAATAATAAAAAAAAAGATAAATTGAGAGCTGTTTTAAATATTTTTAAAATCAATTTTACAGTTTTCTAAAGAGCATTGGTACTGTACAAATACAAAAAGTGCTGATGTGAAATTACCTCTGATGAACATAAGAAAAACAAGCTCGAAGGGGACACTATGAAGACTAAATAAAAAATCTTAGTAAAGTTTCATGGCAATTTTCTATCACCAATTCAGTTACACTCCTCCTCCCTATTCGGCCAGTACATTTTCGGTAAGTGGATTCTTCAAGTCAGTCGAAGTATGATGAACGATGGACTCAGTTAAGTACCCCAACTGAAGTCAACCATAGCGTATAGCGAAAAATGTACGAAAACTTAAACTCTCAATAAAGGTGTTGTTTTATTTTTCATATTTTTTTAGTGTACGCAGCGCTTGAGTTTTGGGTCTTTTTTATAATACTTAAGACACAGGTTATATGAGCCACAACGAGCGGGCGTGAGCCGATCAATCATGGCCGGAGAAAAATTACACGGGAATAAAATTATTATTGAGCGTACGTAGGACTTTCTAGTACTCGAGCAGACGTGAAATGCTCTCCTTCTGCGTCCAATAATTCTATTTTCTTTGTGATATTTTTATCTTGATGTAACGCTGACAAATACTGAGAAATTGCTTTTGTTTAGTCAACCTAAAAATAACATGTCTTTCAAATTTTATAAAAATAGCTACATTACGAAATTTAGCTTTTTTTGGTAGAGTGGCATTCCATGCCAAGAGCTTTTTTTGGGTTAGAATCCCATTGAGGATGTCGGAAATGACTTCCCAATTCGGTGTTTATTTCAAAGCCAAATAAAAAAAACTAGGACATTCTACATTCTTCTTCATCCTTCACAAGAAGTAAGTACCAGCCGCTTCAGCAGCTGAGAAAACCCTGCTTCAACTGAAGTTGTTGGCGTAAAGTCGGTCCCTTTCCTGTGAAAACAAATAGGTTCACTCGCCACATGTGATTCATTCAGGATAACGCGACAAAAAGTTTCAGTATATGTGTAGCTTAGTTGCGCTGCGTTTATTATTTGTGTTTTCTTTATTTTTGTAATATGTTAGTGAGAGGTTTTCTACCGTTTATTTGTCCACATAAAAATAAATAAAATTATTGAGAATTTGATGTTTTGCCTACGTGTTTTTAGAATCGCACTTTGATGAAACTAAAAAGAAATAAGAAAACTGTGTTCCGATATATAAATAGAAAAAATAACAAATAAAGGTCGACCAATACTGAAATATCATCCAAGAATTCAGAAAAAATCTCAATGATGAAAAAACAACTAGAGAAGATCGGAAAGTGGGTGAACCCTTTAGGTAAAAGGGTTTAAGAGGTATCAATTTGTACATACAATCTAATTTAGAGCCCTGTCTTTAAGTACAGCTATCGAAATCAACTGTAGAACAATATTTCACAGTTTTGTGTAATTTACAGATCATTTTTAATTTTATTTCGTTTTATGTATGAGTTTCAAAAGTGACTTAAAATCTGACTTAAATTGGTTAATTTTTAAACTTTTAAACTTATGAGTGCCAACAGAGGGGGGTTTCTTGAGAAAATGGCATAAAAATTAAAATCAGAAATCGGTAACTGAAGAGTTCTTGAGGAATATACGGGTATATTTAGTTCGTTCGGAAACTATAATTTTTACAACAAGATACATAGAAACTTGCACCCAACAACACCTTTATGCTTCAGTACTCGTATTTTGGGCGCTGAATACTTAGGACTTTATGATCATGTTGGTGCCCGTATAAAATGAAACAAAAACAGTTTTCAACTTGCCTAGGCCCAACTCGTACCCGACCATTGATGAATCCTTTATTCCAGCTTTATAATAACATACTGCATATTGCTATAGGATGGTGAGAAAATTCTTCTTCCTAAAAAAACATGAAGCTTAGTCGATTGAAAAATAATGAAATTTATTTTACTACGCAAAATGTAAAGTTAAAAGCTTAATACGAGAAAGTTTAATAGGATTTCTCACTTAATTCATGTATTCACGAGAAAAACTTCCTTCGAATTTGTTTACTCCAATACAAAGTTATTGACTACGCTTTACAAAGCGGTTAGCATGAACGTGCCCATGTTTATTTTTTAAAATAAATACCATATTTATGTAGGTAACACGTTTTTGAAAAAAATAAATATACACACATGTTGTTCCTTGTAGGCGTAAAGCGGGACTGACAAACTGCTCGCCAAGCACTGCCTCATCGGAAAGGGGCGTGGCCAATGAGGCTTATGATCCAATGAAATTTCTGCACCTTGCGCGTGCGTAACGACTGCGTACAACGACTGCGAACAACTGGTCAACTGCTTAAAAAAATTAATGGCTGAAAAAATCGTGGCCGAAGAATCTATGCACGAGTCTCTTTTTGGTTCATTTCAAAATAATGAAAATAGTCAATGTAATTTTCTAGAATCTAGATTATGGTGTAGGTGAAATTTGGAATCAAGATCTTGGACAACATTAGACGTGATCTCACCAAACTTTCACTTCAAACATGGGGATGAAATAAGTATATGAAGTGAACTAGTCTTTCTGAATGTTCTGTAGCGTGCATGTTTTATGACGTCACCGCGCCGTACCAGTATAACACAGTTAGTGTATTTAAACGTACGGGGATAGACCGCGCTAATTCAGACCCACGAGTATATGCCATTACGTTAAAACTCAACCAAAGCGTATTACCTAAATCGTATGGAAATAAAATTATCCCTATTCGGAGCGCTGTTTTAGTTTTCATTATTTAATATGAAACGCTATGATTGAGTTTGAGCGTGATTATTTGTACTTGAGGTGGAGAACACAGGAATATCTCACCAAAGTTTGTGTAACATGGTTACTGGCCGTGCGGAAATTACTCGCAGATGAATTCACTTACTGAAACAAGGAATGAATGAACAAAATCATATACGTGAAATTAAACTTGGTCGAGCGACACTAAAGTTAGTTATGAAGTGTGCATGAGAGTATGCTTGATGCAAATTTGAAATAATATTGATGGAGTTTCTAATAAACATGTGAACCGAGTCATAGCAAGAGAAATAGTTAAGACAATGATAGCATCGAAGATTTTGGAAACCTCTCAAACGTATTTTGCCCCTGTAATAAAAAAACGCATTTTGTATATCAATTGGACAAAGTTTCGAATTTGATAACAAGTCACAGGGTTATTATGTAATTAGAGTTTTAGGTTTTTTTAGCAACCAACAACAAAATATTCATTCGGAGATTTAGACTTTTACGGCCAGCTGATCATCTTCACCACTTCACTTTCACGCTGAGGAAGCCAATCGCTAACATAGGCGAAACGTCAGGAAGCTCCAGCTCCCATAGACCACGGCGACAGATCCCGGAAAGCAACTTTCCAGCAACAGAATATAAGTGAGCTTTTTTCCTTGTGTGTCAGTGTCAAATAAGTGGATCTATAATCTATAATGGAAGTTGCAAAAAAATGTAAGATTCATATTAAATGCAATCCCACACGCAGACACGTAAAAGTTCATGTTTAGGTACACATGCCGCATGTGGACTCACATCATAAAAACCCAATCTCAAATGAATATAAGCCCTGCAATTTTTGCCAACCTTTCCTGAAACAGGGGTGACATTGGCAAATTGTTAACGCAACAATCTTTAAAGCATTGATGGTCAGCCTCATATCAACCTATAAATCAAGGAAAACATTAATCAAATAATTAAGATATTAAGCTGTAAGACACCCTTACAAAATATGTCGTTGAAAAATATGGTCTCGTATTATTAATATTATTAATCATGAAAAAAAAATATGCATAAGAAATTAAACTTGAGTGTAAACGCTCTACAAATGTTTTCAATATAAACGCACTAAGTTTATTGTTATTAAAAATACAAATAAATTTCATAAACAAACTTGATTGGAGCAAACAGAATATTTCCTTCGAGCAGCATTGTAAAGTTTTAACTGTTTCGTTCAAACACCGAGAAAGTTGTATTTCATTTTTAATTGCTCGGATATAAATTCCGCGGAGAGTTTTGTTGTGCCTCCATTGTCATTGATTGGCCGTTTTTGTTTGTCTTACGGAATATCCCGGGCGGTAAAAACATCATTAAATTGTGGATTGTTTTGTTTTAAAGCGCGAACACTTTTGTTTTGCTCCTGAAAGTGTAAATGATCTGTAACTGCTTTAACGAGGTTGTTTTCATCAAAAAAGATTCTGTATTTTTTACAAAACTTGTCTGTACCCGTAGTACGAGTTTTTACAATACTCGAAGTATCGAGTATTCGAGAAAAGTTGTTGCATGTGGCGTTATTTTTTACAGGTAAGGGGGCCGGCTTCACTCTATCTACTTCAGTTGAAGTGGGGGCTTCCCAGCTCCCGTGGGGTCTTTTTCTCATTTCTTATGAAGGCTGCCGGTATTATTTTTGAGATTGAGATAAACACCGTAACGGGAAATCATTTCTGATATCCTGCACGGGGATCGAACCCTTGCTTTTGTCATGGAATGCAAGCATTCTACCAACTGAGCTATCGACCGGACTGTTTAAAAAACTGGAAAAGCTAAATCTTGAGTTCGCTCAGAATCAAGGAACTAAACAATAGGTATCGGTGAAATTTAACGAATCAGTGTTTTGTGATAAATTGTTTCGCTAAGTCGGCGCTCTGAGAAATATGGCTCTGGTTCTTTAGCACTTTATTGCATTGCGGGAATTCCGCAAAGGTGCTGAAAACGCGGAAATAATATTTGCGGAATCCTTTTACTTTGTGTGAGATTTTCAGGTATCGATACAAGCACTGTTCGTGGGAAATTATTAATAAACTTAATAATTATTAATTAAAAATAAAAAGAAACAATTGCTGGAATTTTTCCACTCAAAAGAAAATTCTATTGTCTTCTGTTCTCTGTTGAAAGCGATTTTTCCTTAATTATAATAATAAATAATAATAAAAAACACAGAATTTATATAGCGCCTTTTATGACAATGTGTCACTACAAAGGCGCTTGTCCATATGATTGGACGAAGAGGTGAGTCCTTCCTGTCTTTATTACTAAAAATTCATTTATAAGAAGTTACAATTGGATGTTAGCTGCGATAAACTACTGATGTTTTGATTTAATTCAAAACATAAATTGAGCGTTTAAGAGTTTTTTAACATTGGATTATATCATCAGCATCATCATCATTGACGCTTCATTTTTAAAAGTTTAGTCAGTCAATGTGGTCATTCGATGTCGAGTTTTTCAAAACTTGTACTTCGATAATTGACTAGATTGCACCAAAATAATTGTATACCGTCCACATTTCTCATGACCTTACTTCTTTACACAGCAACTTCTTATGCAGTAGGAGCAATTTTAAAACGTTTATTCCCAAAACATCTACGCCCCTTTTTTAATTAGAAAAATTCAAATCAAAGAAAAAAATAAACGAAAAGGAAAACAGGACAAAAAAAAGCAATATTTCCTTTCCCATCCTCGGACAGTGATAATAATATTTTGATTAATAATTTTTCAATCATCTCCTCTCCCTTTCGGTGTTGACTTTTCGTATCGGGTTTCAATTTTCTTAAATGAAATTCAATATTATTTACAGACGAAATGAAATTAATTATTCTCCAGCCTTGGGTACCTACTCGTAAAATTCCATCGCTCAAAAGCAGAATTCCACGTAGTAAATTAGTATGGATGTTTGTTAATTTTCCAGTTAGTATTATCGACTTAAACAGATAATATTGACTGAAAATTTGTTGACTTGTGTACTTTATAAGCTCCTTGTTTTTTTATGAGTTCCCTTAAGTTATTAATTATTTTTGCTAACATTTTTGGAAGTCTTCTCGAAAAAAAATTAAATATTTGAGTTCCATTGACCCAGATCTACTGCCAATCGTAAAATGAGCTTGATTTTGCTTGGTAAATGAGGTTCACCCGTGAATTGGCATGGTCAACATTGTGTCATCAAATGGCCGGGTTGCTAGGAAAAATGTATAGTAATATTTGGTTTTTAGTTGCAGAGGACGGGGTTCTCATACTCGTACAAGACTGAAGTTAGCTCGCCCAGGAAAAAGTTCAAAAAATTAATAATGTTTATAGCTCATTGTACTCATCGGTATAATATAGAACACTAAAAGGCAAAGCGATACATAAGGTCAGTCGTTGATGACCCACAAATAACATTTTTGAGATTTTTTAATATTTGAGTGATTCGTTGGTAATCGAACCTTCTACCTTCTGCTTACAAATCCAAACCGTTAACAACCAGACCAGTCCATGTTAAAATACATTCCAAAATATTTTCACTTCAATATGCAGTACATGCATATAATCTGTATACAGCACTATGTACAGTACCCCAAGTATCGTTAGAACTCTATATAAAGTTAAACCAATAATGCATTAAATCTAAAACGTTCACTGAAGGCGCTGTTTTGGTTTTTGGTATAAGTTTTGGTTAACACTACAGTTGAGTTGTATGCTTGGTTTTCAGTTGTACGGAAGGAGGACTCTGTCGTATTTCCTGAACAGATGTTGTGGGCCGACTCTCAGCTTCGTGTACGGTGGACATGTTCTAAAATTTTATTTCCGATCTCACTTGAACCTCGCATAATATACACACATCCTGGGAATAGGATATTTCGGTCATACATTTGAACGAAAATGTTATGCATGTAGCACATGATGTATTTGATATTTTTCTCATTTTCGCGACCCATGCTGCAGAAATTGCTTGACTTTTGATCAAGAGCGAGCAAATAGAACAGAAAAAGAATTTTTACACATGTTAGGCAACATAATATAAAAAAATAATAATAAAAAGTGAAAATAAATGAGATTTTTTAATAACTAAATAAAGATGAATTTTCAGTGTTAATGCACCAACCATCCAAAATATTATAAAAAAAATACATTCAACATTGAGATAAAGAATTATAATCTTAAATGCAAGTTGCAAAGATATTGTTACAAATGTGCGATTGTGTTTTTACTTGTGTGAGTGTGTTTGTGTCTCTAGAAGTAGATGCTTAATTTATTGTACTTGTATTTGTTTGATATCGTGTGAGTATTTGTAAGAATATTCTGTCAAAATCTCGTGTGTGCCAGTCCCCAATGTTTCTTAAATAACTCTTATACACGCACAAATAGAGACCAAAATGCTTCGCAAATAGACTCTTCTTAGAGTTGTCGAGCAATACAGTACAAAAGTTAACTATGTGAACGAAATCTTAAAATAAAGTTCATTCTATCTTTTACAAATGACACTGAAATTTTTCGTCAAAAATTGATTCATTTAATTTATGATACTTATAAATATTTGCGTGGTTTATAATTGGTCGCTAAATGTTTGTAAATGGTCGTTTACTATCTATTCCCTGATAGAAGCCCAGTACACATGCAAGTGTACTCAATAGGAAAAAAATCATTTCGAAGCAATAAAAATATAAGTTGTCATTTACAGTAAAGGTTGAATCACATCTGACATAAATCCCTACAATGCTGATAGTAAAAAGCTCAGAGCGCCTGCGACTAAATGGCTACTCACATAAATACTAAATGCGTTACGACTTAACGTAAGGCTCTGTATCTACCCTTCACTCCGCAATACAACGCTCCCCAAAGAACTCAGTGAGGAATATATAAATGTGAATTGTGTCCAGTTACTAAGTATAAAACATTTACATATCCTCCCTTCGATCGCGTGTATTGAAAATGTATGTATGAAAACCCCTATTTTCAACTGAAGTGGTTGGCGTAAGGCAGGTCTCCTTAAGTGAAAAATAAATATGTTTCACTCGTCACATGCGAAACCCTTCGGAGATAATGTGGCAAGAAGTTTCACTATGCAGCTTAGTTGCGCTTATGGAATATACGACGGCATTCCTTCTTCTTTTTATTTGAGTGCCACTTCTATATAAGATCGGAGATCATCAAGGCTTTTTTGTCCTTAGATGCTGCAGCTCTAAATAAGTGCTTTTGTTGAACAATGGTCGCAGGTTTTTCACCTTCAGCATCCCTGAGTTCTTCTCCCCTCAATCTTACCCTGTATGACTTATTTTACAGGGTAAGATTAAGGGGATGTATGATGATGGGTGAGATAGAGAAGACGGAAATTTCTCATTTTTCATAACACGACCGAAGTACATCAGCCATCTTTGCTTAATTTTTGGCAGAAGTTCCTTTGTAGTATGCACCTTTGTGGTACGTGATTCCTAGTGAGTGACTTAGTTTTATATATATTTTTCCATTATCGCAATTGCGACGAGTTTACGCAACACACACCTAGAGTACAGTACCTTTAGTACGAGTTGCAAAACTTGAGCAAAGTAAAGTTTACGGGAAGTATTAAAGAGTGGTTTTCCACAAAATCTGCCGTTTTTGTTTGTTTTAACTTCATTTTCTTCATCACTGTAACTCTTTTGCTAAGACCATAAAGTGTCATCTCAATTTTTGCAAGTCGTACTAAGGGTACAGATCACAAAATATGACTGTAAAATTTTGCGAACACACGTGGTACATATCTACAACTAATTCTACATTCTAATTGTGATAATAAGAAAATGGATGCAGCACAAATCCCAACGTCAAACGTCAAATGTTTAATCGGCGGGCCAACGTCACATTTCTATGTGACAATGGTCCTTGACACAATTATTTTGCCAATAATATTAATTGTTGTGAGTTTTTTTTATCTTCAGAAATTTTCTTACATCCAAAGTATATATTTTATTGCATATATTATCGCATTATTTAAATCGACTATGCATTTTTTGTACATGAGTTTTTTCATATAAATTAAAGAATGCAACGATTTTTTTCTTTGACAAGTTTCGTTGTCAAAATATCTTTTGGAGTTTGAAAGTCGCTGCTCTAGGGGAAACCGCATTAAAAATTGAAGCCGGAGATGTATAAAGAAGCAATAAAGAGTATCGGACCATGGGTTTAATGGGATCTCATCCAATTTCCTTTATGGAACACCTTCTGTTGTTCTTTTGGAACAATCTGAAGCAAATCTCGCTTAAATCCGGTGATTTGGAACAAAAAAAAAACAATTGAGCTTTGACGAAGATTTGGAAAAGCACCTTGTTTACATATTTTACCCATATAATCTAAATATCACATCTTATGTGAGATTGTTCTCAGAAGTTTATTGTTTACGTATGTTTGATCTTATTCTGTTTGCTATCATATTAGTATTATTATTATTTATTTATTACAGAAAACAACGGCACATACACATAAAACAAGTAAAGATTTATAATAAATACATATAAGGCCAATAATAGTTTTTTTCTTAAATAAAAATAATTACAATAAAAGCTTGTCTACAGCAAATGTAACAGCAAACGAAAAGAACAAAAGAAGAAAAAAAAATAAGAATGCAGAGGTTTTTATCAGAGACGATTTGGGAAAATAGGATAGAAAGGACGATGGAAGGGGAAGAGGATGCCATTCAATCAGTTTAGCATTTTCTGTCCGCGCCCAATGTTGCTTTTAACTTCGGTGATCTATGGGAACCAGTGCTTTCAACATGGTAACGTCGTTGACGTCGATCAAGTAAGTAAAGTTTAATTTTATTTTATTATTGTAAATAATGGTTCACTTTACCAATGTCACTTAGTAAAGGTTTTACATTATGATTTATAGAATGAAAAAAAAACGGATTTTACTGACCGTGCAAAAGAGAAAAACGATTTTTTCTACGTTTCGTCGGAGTTTCTTTCATTAATCGGATGATTTCACAGGAAGACATAGTATCATCCTTCTGTACAAACGGAGCTATTGCGAAATCTATGGATGCATTACCGAAGGTTAATAAATGTACCTACAGCCTTCGATCTCGATCAAACAACAATAATTCAACAATTCGTGGTTCTTCTTTGTAAAAGACACACGCCTCCTTAAGACGTCGGATATGACTCCGACAAAACGTAGAGAAAATCGTTCTTCTCTTTTGCACGGTCAGTACAACTTTTTTTTTTCATTCTATAAAATGTCACTTATGTTCCAGTTAAGGTTGGCAAAAATTGTAGGGCTTATGTTTATTTAAAATTTAGGTTTTTATATTGTTGGTCCTCATGCGACATTTGTAAGCGCGATTAATACGTGTTTGCTTATGAGAATGCCTTTAATATGAACATTAAATGTCAACATATTTTGCAACTTAGATTATAGATAGATAAATTGACTAATAGATTGGTATCAGGTAGACCTTTCATGTTTTAAATACTTAGTTAACTTTTTCTAATATCACCTCGGTTTCACGGACAGTCGGCAGGAGTCTCAACGATTATGCAATTCATTGCCAAAGTAAACCATATTTTTTTTCAGTATAGTTGGTCAGCCTCATACCAATCTGTAAATCAAGGAACCCATAATCAATCATTATTAATTTTTCATACCTACTTTTCAATAACACTTTTAATATCCACCGTACGGTTGAACCTTGGCCAAGATTGCAATTTCATAACGGGGCGCTAGATTCTGAGATCCAGGAATAAAATTTTAAGCGCCCACTTTACAGGCAGCTGCCAGATTTTTATTGAAGTCGGAGACCAGACCACGATCCCTCCATAAATTACAATGAATTGATTGCATGGACGATTCCGTTCTTTATGATTCGCACATCAGCGCGGGAACATCAATATTATATTCAAATTGCTGCGGTCATATTGGGGGTTTTTAATGACGCGCCATTTTACATGAAACGTATTGAGTTTGGTTGAAATCGATTTAATATAAACCGAAAGATATTTATTTGTAGACCTACGTTTTCATTTTCTAAAATAAAATAATCTTAAATTTTTCAATAATTACTACTACAGACAAATGCATTTTGTCTATCTATTCTTCCGAGACGTATATATATAATCTATATTTTTATGTTTAAAGTCCACATGCGTCCTGTGTAATCTAAATCTAAGCTGCAAAGATATGTATCATTTGAGATTCATATTAAATGCATTCCCACAAGCAGACACGCATAATTTCGCGCTCACACATGCCGCATGTGGACCTACAATTTAAAAAACCCAATCTCAAATGAACATAAGCCCTGCAACTCTTGCTGACCTTCCCTGAAACAGGGGTGACATTGGCAAGTGAACCATTTTTACAGTATGGGTGGTCAACCTCATACCAACCTATCAGTCAAGGAATACAAGCAATTAAATACATTCAAATATATAAAACAAGCGCTATTTATATTCATGTCTGCCTATGGAAATGCATTTATATGAATCTTAAATGTAATATATCTTTGCAAACTTAGATAATAGATTGAAGATATATAGAAAAAGTTGCAAACATATATTGACATTTAAAGTTCATATTTAATGCATGCCCACTAGCAGGCACATGCAAGTATACCTACATGTAGCACTTGTAAGCACGAAATTGCACGTTTCTGTTTGCGGGGATGCATTCAATGTGAGTTAAATGTTAATATAACTTTGCAACTTAGATTAAAGATTAAATACATTTGAAAATAATTGTTTTTTTTTTTTAACCCCAAGTTGCTTTATGATTTATAATGTCTTGTTTTAAAAGTAAAACTAAAAAAAAAACTGTGAAACTTTTTATGCTATATTTTGTTTGCCATCTTTTATTAAGACGCACTATAATTTGTCCTTTACAATTTTTTATACAAAAAAATAAACGAGACTTTAAGGCTCACAAAGGATTTGGTAGGAAAAAATCTGAACAGCTTGGAGTTGTCTGAGAGTGAAGTGTGTTTTTATTAATATGATGAAAGTGAGATATTTAATATAGAGCCATTAAGTGTAATATAAAAGATAGCGGCCGCAAATATTTCAAACTTGAGATAATGGGACGTTAATAAAATGAAAAATGGACGTTGCTGTACAGCCTCAACATAACTAAGAGGGTTTATTACTTTATTTTATCTTATAAGTGTTCAAACAATGCTTAAACACATATTCTAGAGAAATGTTGTATTTGATATTTCATTTTTCTTTTACATTTTTTGTTTTTAAGTATTTATTTACTCGTCAATAGCACACTCGGTTTATCTTGTTTACAAAACGATAAACAACACTTTTTTTTTGTTTTTTTTAAAGATTTGTGGGATCATGAAAATTAGGAAAATGAATTGAAATAAAAATTAGGCATGGGGTTGTCTGAAAACTAAATATCATGTGTATTGTTTACTTTCCTAATTTGAAAAGAAAAATAAACTGTATTTAACGTCAGTGTCATCAATTCGGTCAATTTTCAATACACCCGGCTTCCTTTTGATGGTATTTTTTAACAGGTTTTAACTTTCAGAGCTGGTCTCCGTTAAAAAAGGTCTCAAAGGTCTATCACAGAAAAATATCATAGGCCATTGCATTTTTAATCCACGTGGAAATAAAAAAAAACAGGCTACGTCTTGACCCTTGCATCAACAGTACACAACCAATTTACGTAATTGATATTTTCATCTACAGTCTACGTCATAGATCTTTGCATACATAGTCTACGTCAAAGATGTAAACATACTACACGTCGTGAATCTGAGCATCTATAACCTACCTCGTAGAGCTTTGCATTTAAAGTCAACGTGATAGATCTGTGCATCCACAGTCTACTGTTACTGTTACTGTATCCTGCCGCCGTTCCACTAGGGGTGGCCGGTACCTCCGCAGATGCGCCTCCACTTTTTTCTGTCCTTACAAACCACTTTCATTTCCTCAATATTCATCACCTTTTTCATACATACTCTTCTCTTATTTTCACTCTGCAGGTTCCATTCTTTCGCAATCTCACCTATTTGGTCTAACCATTCTTTCCTCGGCCTTCCCCTTCCGCGCTTTCCTCTGACATTTCCTTTGTACACTTTCTTCGTTAGTCGTTCATCATCCATTCTTTCGAGATGTCCGAACCATCTCATCGTACTTTTTTGTACTTTCATTCTCATATTCTCTTTTATACCACACTCGTTCATCACCCAATCATTACGTACTCTATCATTCAGTGTTTTTCCAGCCATTGCTCTCAGGTAAGCCATTTCAACCGTACATACTTTACTCAGCTCACATTCATTAACTGTCCACGCCTCACTTCAATGTCAATGTTCAACATCAATGTCGGAACCAATATACCATTGTGGACCGCCAATCTCATATTCTTCGTAAGTTTCCTATTTCTTGCAATTCTTCCAATCGTTCCCATTACACTTCTTCCTCTACTAGCACGCTTTTCCAATTCTTTCGTCAATTTCCCATTCGACTCAAACTTGCTTCCCAGATAATCAAATTCTTTCACGACCTCCACTCTTGTTTCATTCAGTCTTATCTCAATTTCCTCGCATTCCTCAGTCCTGTCAAACACTAATACTTTCGTCTTACTGGCATTCACTTTTAAACCGTTCTTACTAAAAGCATCATTCATTTTGGTGAGTATCATCTGGAGCTCCTCCGCTGTATCAGCCAACACTACGGCATCGTCAGCATAGAGAAGAACTCCAACATTCGTCTCACCCACTTTCACACCATAATGAGAAATTTCTGCTTCTTTCATACAATTGTCCATGATTATGTTAAATAACCACGGACTCATTACACACCCCTGTCGTACTCCCTTGTAAACATCAAACCATTCGCTACATTTACCATCCACTCTTACACACGCCAAACTATTTTCATAGATGGCGCGTATTCCATTCAGAAGCTTGCCGTTCACACCGTACTTTAGGAGTACTTTCCACATCATACCTCTGTCCACCGAGTCAAAAGCCCTCTCGAGATCCACAAAAGCCGTGTAGACCTTCCGACCCACAGCCAGATGTTTTTCAACAATCTGTCTGAGAGTGAAGATCTGGTCTACACACCCTCTTCCTGGCATAAAGCCAGTCTGGATATCAGAAACCCCATGACCGGTAGACAGTCTCACTTTTTTTATGAGAACCTTACACAATACTTTACCAGCTATACTGAGAAGACTGATGGGCCTGAAATTTTGGCAGTCCTTTTTGTCACCTTTTCCTTTGTAGATAGGAACAATGACCGCCTTTTTCCAGTCCATCGGCACTTTACTCTCTTTCACACACATCTTGCACAGTTCAAACATCCATTCAACCATGCACTCCCCAGCACATTTGATCATCTCAGCATTCACACCATCATTCCCAGCAGCTTTTCCATTCTTCAGTTCTTTTATACTTATTATCACATCCTCTTTCACAATTTCTTCATCGCTGTCATTATATTCAACATCATAATAGTCTCTTTCGCCCTGGCCATATAAAATTTTAAAATATTCATTCCATCTCTTCCTTACATCACTTTCGTCCCACAGCAAGATTCCCTCAGCGTTTTTAATGCCTGGGGTGGTTGATCCGCGACTTTCGTTTTTATCACGTACCCAGCTCCAGAATGATTTTTTATTGGTGAGGAAATTCTGCTACGTCATACATTTTTGCATTCACAGTGTACGCCATAGATCTTTGCATCCATAGTCTACGTCAAAGATGTAAACATACTCAGTACACGTCGTAAATTCGTCGTAAAACCTTCTTTGTAGAGCTCTGCATCTACAGTCAACGTGATGGATCTGTGCATCCACAGTCTACGTCATGGATGTTTACATACTCAGTCTACGTCGTAGATCTTTGCATCTCCTGGCAACCTCATAGATTTTTGTATTCACAGTCTACGTCATAGATTTTTGCATCCATAGTCTACTTCGTAGATCTTCGCATTAACAGTCTATATCTAAGATGTTTACATCTACAGTCAATGTCATAGATCTTTACATCAAAATTTAACGTCATAGATCATTACATCACCAGTCTACGTCGTAGATCTTTGCATCTACTTTCAACGTCATAGATCTTTGCATCTAAAGTCTACGTCGTAGATTCTGCAGTATAAATGTATAGATATTTATACCGATCTAAGGTGCTTCCATCTACAGTAAGTGTCATAGATATTTTCATCTACTGTATATGATAGGTATATATCTTTACATCTACAGTCTACATCATATATCTTAACATCTACAGTCATCGTCAAAAACGCAACTAAACGCAACGAAGCTGTAACTTCTTGCCATGTTATCCTAAAAGGGGTCGCATGTAGTGGAACCTATTTATTTTTACAGGTAAGGTGGCCGGCCTTACGCCAACCACTTTAGTTGAAGTGGGGGTTTCCAGCTCCCGAGAGGGCTGGTACTCATTTCTTATCAAAGCTGAGTAAACCTTGCCGGTATTTTATTTTGGGGTTTGAAATAAACATTGAAACGGGAAATCATTTCTTACACCCTCGGTGGGATACGAATTCGAGATCCTTTGTATTTACAGACAACGTCTTTACATCTTCAGCTAACGATATAGATCTTTGCACCTGCAGTCTGCTATGTAAATCTTAGAATCCACAGGCAATTATAGATGTTTACATCTTTAGTTAACAATATATAGTATATCACCAAGCACCTGCAGTCTGCTATGAAGATCTTAGCACCCACAGGCAATTATAGATGTTTACATCTTTAGTTAACAATATATAGTATATCACCAAGCACCTGCAGCTGCTATGAAGATCTTAGCACCCACAGGCAATTATAGATGTTTACATCTTTAGTTAACAATATATAGTATATCACCAAGCACCTGCAGTCTGCTATGTAGATCTTAGCACCCACAGGCAATTATAGATGTTTACATCTTTAGTTAACAATATATAGTATATCACCAAGCACCTGCAGTCTGCTATGTAGATCTTAGCACCCACAGGCAATTATAGATGTTTACATCTTTAGTTAACAATATATAGTATATCACCAAGCACCTGCAGTTTGCTATGTAGATCTTTGCACAGCTTCAGCGTAGCCTTATAATCTTGAGATTAATGCTTGCTTACGTTTCAAGTTGGCTTTCTGGGAAGTTGTTGGATGGGCAGGATGTGTCCTAGTAATCTACGGGAATATGGCGGACAGCCAAATGCGCGAAGGAGGTGCGGCATACCAATTCTGCAAGCGAGTTAATAACCGCTTATGCAATCCTTTCTGCAAGACGTGAATTATTCTAGTTTTACTTCGGTTGCATTTTAGGATTTTGTTGATGGTTTGAGAAAGGAAATGGAGAGTGTAGTAATCATTTCTATAATATTCATAATCTTAAGATATACATTTAAGGTTCATATTTAATGTATGCCCACAGGTAGAGTCATAAGTGCATACAACAAAAACCAAATTTTTCCTTTCTCTGAACCGGGGGGGCATTGGCAAAAGGGAATCAGTTTTTTACAGCATGAGCGGTCAACCTTATACCAATCTTTTAGTCAAGAAACGTATATCTATGATAATTTATAATCTATAGCTATTCAAGCACAGCAAATCAATTTTCCATACAAATTTTACTTCTTTTTACTAAATTTTCATCTTTCAACTTATGATTCACTTTGTTCTTTTTTATTTTTAAATGTAATTTATTATTCATATTCCTTGACTTATAGGTTGGTATGAGGCTGACCACCCATACTGTAAAAAATGGTTCACTTTGCCAATGTCACCCCTGTTTCAGGGAAGGTCGGCAAAAGTTGTGGGGCTTATGTTCATTTGAGGTTTGGATTTTATTTGTAAGTACACAATCAGCATTTGTAAGCGCGAACTACACTTGTTGGTTTGTGGGCATACATCTGAGAGCTTTAAATGAATATATCCTTGCAACTTAGATTATAGATTATTTATAGATTCACAATATAAAAATATAGCAGCTCATAAATCCCAAGATGAGGATGTACAGACATAAAAGGGAACAAGAGCATTAATTTATATAAAAAAGTAATCTGCTTGAAACACTTAAGTGAATATATTGAAACATAATTTGTTTGATGAGGAAAGGATAAAAAAATGTAAACAAAAACAAGTTTTCGAAAGTTGTACAGATTCGAGTCATGAAATATATAAAGAATCTCCTGGCAAACAGCGCTTGTTTGTAAGTTATAAGGATTTTGTCTGAACTAGAAGTTTCGGTTAACACTTTTTTCGTTGGATTGATTTTGCGCGTCTACTTTATTGTTTGTTATATAAATAACATCTTTGCGAAATCACCTTTTCAAAGAAAAACATAAAAGTTGACGTAAAAAATTGTAAATATGTGAACGATAAAGTTTGATGTATCTTCCTATCTCGCCTTTGTTAAAAAAAAATATTCCTCAAGAGGAAAAACGTTACATTATCAAACGACCAACAGCGTAACCGGTCTTTGTAGCGTAAACGTTATTGTTTATCAATAAGACTTTTTTCAATCAACTCATGTTTTTTTTTGTTTTTGTTTTATTCCATTATTACGTTCCATTAAAGAAGGAATTTTCATTCAAGCACAAACTCTTAATTATATATTTTTTGTAATTTTTTCTTTGCAATTAATCTTAAAAAGACGCAAATTTGTACGGATTTATTAAAAAGATTCTCAGCTTTTATTGTTTACTTTATTTATTATTATTTTTTTTTTTTTGGTGCACAACAGGTTGCCTTAATTACAGTGCACCCTCACAGCCATCAACAAGCTGGGAGGAACTCTTTTACCATACTTTTGAAGGTGTCTACATTATATTGAAATATATCTATTTTTGACTCGTTAATGAGTTTGACACTCCGAGTTAAAGGATGCTGTGCCAAGACATCGGTGCGGCTCATTGGTACATGAAAAAGATCATGACCTCGCCCCCGATTATAGTAATTTGGTACAAACAACCTGAAACCCTCCAACAGGGTGGGACTGTCTATTAAACCATTGATGACTTTATAAGTGAGCACCATCAGGGTCCCGTTGCGCCTAGTTTCTAAGCTCCTGAAGCCAGTTTCCCGAAGCAGGTCCTCATGGTGCATGAACTGAGGGTAGTTTCCCTGCGTTCTCATGAGGAGGTACCTCAGGAACTTCTTCTGGAGCTGTTCTAACATATTAATGTACTTCCGCTGATGAGGTGTCCACACCTCAACAGCGTACTCTAATTTAGATCGAACGACGCAGCTGAAAACATCCGCCATCGCCCTGGGCTCTGTAAACTGTTTACAGAGTCTAATAACAAAACCCAGAAGCCGATAGCATTCGGTCGTCAACTGCGTCATATGGTCTGAGAAATTCAGTCCGGGATCAAAGACAACTCCCAGATCCCTAAATGAGGTCACACGAGTTAGTATTTGCCCACCTATACTATACTCATGAAAAGTGGGATTATGAGATTTAGTGAAGGACATGATAACGCATTTCTTAAAATTTAAGAAGAGTTTGTTTTGCTCAGCCCAAACTGCTAATGCGTTCAAGTCCTCCTGTAATTTTACGCAGCATTGAGTGTCTATAATCTTTGTATAGACCTTCAAGTCATCTGCGTATAATAGACACGAACTATGTTTTATGATGCCAACAACGTCATTGACAAATATGAGGAAAGCCAGTGGGCCCAAATTGGATCCTTGCGGGACTCCAGAAAGTGGTTGAACTGTCAATGATGCATAGCCATTAATATCAACATATTGTTGCCTATTTCTTAAATATGATGCGAAAAGTAAGAGAAGAGATTTACTTAATCCAAATACGTGCATTTTCTTGAGTAGGACGTCATGGTCTTTTTTTGAGGTGATCTAAGAACATTGTAATTTGACTAAATTAATTCACAGAGATTCACACATTTTTAAAATGAATATCTTTTTCTATGTACTCTTTATTCGCAGTATTTAGATATTCTATGAGTTTTTAATATAAACATCAATTCATATTTGTTATAAGAGACAAATTTTGCAAAAAAATGACACGAAGTAACATCTAAATTCGTAATATTCGTTTAGTTGATTAGTTGAAAAATTATATTATTGCTTTTAGAGCTTTATTGCAAATGAAAATATTTTATATTTTCTAGGATATAAAATACGAATATTTTCCCAAGCAATGAAATCCTCACAAAAGGATAATATCCATAGGGAGAGACTAGCGAGATTTAATATTTTAACCACAGATGGATGTCAAAAATGTCAACTTTAAAGCTTTATATTTTAGTCAATGAAGTCCTCGACAGCCTTATTTTCAAACGTTTAATCTCTAAATGATTCTCAGATCATAACTCCTTATGTAGGCGGTAGATTTAAGCATTTGATGTGTGTGAATAACATTAGTAGTTTTTGAACTACCCTTGCAAATAACTAAAGCATTTATCTATCAAAACAAAAAAAATATGGCAAAGAAATAAGCGAAAAAAAGGGGCAGAAATTCCTCATCAATATTATTGGGAGCTACAAATCAAGACATTTAAGGACGAAAACAATGAAATTGCAAAAAAAACATAAGAGTTCTTACAAACTGTCCAACAGGAAAAAGAATATAGAGATCGGAAATCTTAAGTTCGTCGATATAAAATAATGTTTAAATTGTTATGGGAAATGTACAAAGTAACTTCGAAAATAAATTGAAGTTTTAGTGATACTATACTTTATCTCCGTTTGGACTGCGTAGTGAAATTGATCTCATGAATTTTTATTGACTCAGTACCTAAAGTATAAAACTTAAGGTGTTAACTCAATCATTGCGTTCACTAAAAAAAAAGAATAGCATATCTAGTGAATGTTTCACTTTCAATACATTTTTTGCATGGAAGCTATGTATAGTTGAGTTCACGGAAATTGTATACTTGGGGTACTGAAATCGTTTTCCACAAATGGGTTTTCTCCAGTTCGCCCTATAATGACGCGGGGTCAGACGTTTCCGAAAATGGTCAAGGAAAAGCGGCGGCAGTAGATACAAAAAAAGCTGGAAAATAATAAAAATCTTGTTTTGAAACCTTTTAGATTTTTTGTTTATTTTGCACCAGTAAACTTTTTGCAATTTTTGAAAGAATAGATTGCGAAGGGTCGAAAACGAAAGGATAAAATTAATATGAAACTATAATTAGATAGTTTTGGTGGCCAAATGAGTAATTATTGAAGGATTTTGAGAAAAACATAAAATATTAATTAAAAAATATTAAAGCTGAAGATGTATATATGTAATTTTTAATCTAATTTGCGACGATCTATTGAAATTAAAGGTTTATTCTCAATGCACATCCACAGGTAGATACGAGTAAGTTCGTGCAGAAACATTCTGCATGTGCTCTTACAAAAAAAAACACACACTTTACATGAAATAAAATTTGCAACTCCTGCCGTCCCTCCCTAAAAACAGGGTGGTATTAGCAAGTGAACCGAGTTTTTACAGCCTGGAGATCAGCGTTAGGAACATAAGAAGTTGGTAAGGCAATACGAGTATTAATTCTATCAACGTCATGTGATTTTATTCATTTCCACCAGTTTCATACATTTATTTCATTCACATACACTCTGTGTGTGAGTTTAAATGTGAGCCGTATTTAATTAATAAATAAAAGGTGACCCTGTGATGAGTTTAGCCACCCCTAGTGATAATATTTAAGCATAACAGTTTTGCGTCAAAGACAACATTTACTTTTCCATCTCGTGGTCCGCGTTTCCTTGCAGCCACCTTTTCCCCGCTCTAGCGGAGAATTCCTTCTTGAAATGTCATCACGTATGCATCATCGGCTCCCCGTTCAAGTTGTACGACGTAATTGAGGAAAAGGGATGCAAAATTTTATTTCTAAGTTGCAAAAAAAAATATATATATAAATAAGTATGTACATATGTAGAGAAAATAAAGGATACGGAATACGGAAATTTTCAAATTCTACTAAATTTCTTATACTTTGGATATCAATCCAAGTCGGAGCTTGCTAGCGCTTGCGAAAAAACTCCACAGATAAAAAAATCACAGTACACCCTTTTTTGGACACGAAACGCTATCTAGTCGTCTTAAGGTCGTAAGGAATTTAGCAGAAGAGCGCTTTAGGTTTTAACATCATCATCAATTTAAAATTCATAATAATTACCCAATGACATCTGTTGGACCAGGGTTAAAGCTATAGCCAATAGAACATGACGGTACTCGAAATTTTATTTATTTAAAAAAAGTTTTTTTGAATGTCAACGACCATCGCATCGACATTTTGTTCAGTTAAAGCAATGTAGGACAGTGAATCATACGGTTTAAGCAGGAATTACGGTCGTTCGACATAATCAATTGTAATAACTACACTATCAGCTAATTTATCTTTTCAGATAGAGAGGATAAGAGTTCATTTTCAGTCGTCGTGCAGAGAACGTGTCTCCTGAAGACATTGGGTACGTCGCCAACAAAGCGTCGAGAATCACGTAAGTTCTCCCAAAACGGTTCGTCTAATATCCGAAAAGTTTCATTTCCTAAGTGCGTATTTATTATAATTGTCAATATGTATAATTGTTAGTTTGTTTTTAAAAAAAAACCTTTTTTTATTTAAACACTGTTTTTGTATAATTGTGTTTAGCTTTTAAAAAATTGAATTTATTTTTCGATTAGTCGCTGCCATCTCTACCCCATCTGCATGCAGTTTTGTCATCTCTGCAGTGGCGGGTTGGGTATTTGAGCGCCCTCCGTACAGCGCCGGTTTGTGGGGCTAAGTGGAATGGCACAAGACCGCAGGGTGTCTGCCGCACACCCCAAGAGAGCCGACAATTTATAAACGGAAAACCTCCTACCCCCAAAAGTGGATCTGCGCTTTTCCGAAGAATAAATAATTTTCAGAGAAATTGAGAAAAACCTGAAAAAAAAACACGACTTAAATAGGACAAAAAAGATGTCATGTCATTTCACAACCATAAATATTTGTATTACAATTATTGATCTTCTTTATATGAATTTGTGTTTCTTTTTAATTAAACTGCGATTTTTTTTTTAACAAGATTTATTTTACACAATGTAAGTTTCACAATACTGATTAGTTTTCTGGTTCTGTCTATATCGACTTTGCGGCTTAATGTTTCAAGCGTTCTTACCCTCCGAACCATTGCGGCTCGTATATATAGGTACGAAAGAGACGATTCTTGCATGTTCTACGTTATTCCACATACCTTTATTATGGATTTTTTAAACACTTTCAGATTGTTTGACACACATCATCGCGCTTAGGCTCACGTACCTAGATAAATGTATTCAAAAACTCGTAACAGTACAAAATAAAACATTGATAGTTCTAACGACAAGCCAAATCATAAATGCCGTAAGCTAGCTGTCTAAAATGTTATTTGTTGTATATATTCCTTGAGTTATAGATTGCTATGCGGCTGACCACCCATGCTGTAGAAAATGGTTTACTTTGACAATGCCCCCCCTGTTTCAGGGAAGGTCGGCAAGAGTTGCAGGGTGTTTGCCCATTTGAGACTTGGTTTCTTTATTGTAGGTTCACATGCGGCATTCGCAAGCGCGAACTTGTACGTGTCTGCTTGTGAGAATGCATGTAATGTGAATCCCCAATGTTACATATCTTTGCGACTTAGATTAGATTAAATTAGATAGCAAAAATTCCCTAATAATCGGGATTAACTATTGCTGACGTCATATTCTTATTTTGAATATTTGGACCACATTCGTTTCGAATGATAGCAATGAAAAAATATTTTACGATAACCAAACACTGATCTAGTCAATGTTTTACTTTCCAATTTTCTAAAATGGAATTCAAACGTTCAAAAAAGCGTTCCTTTATTGAAACACTGATTGAAACAGCTGTGACATTTCAGTTTCCGCGTGGCGCTCAAAACTGACGTTTATAAAGCGTGGCAATGCAGTAGGGGCAAGTGGTGTACCTCTGGACGCTGTGTACCTTTGGACACCATCATATCTCTGGAAATACAGAAGATTAAAAATCCTCACATAAACGGGGATATTACATTTTTGATAGCTCTACATATTATTGTGTGTAACTTGTCATCACCTACAACACGCGCCCGTTTTTTACAATTCAAGTTTTCAGCAACAAAAAGTTAGTTTTCATGCATTTTTCAACAGTTTTCATGGTGTGATTATGAAATATTTTAGTCAAATGAAAATACCAATTTAGGGTTTAGGGAGTGCTTAAAACGATAAAGCATTCATTTGCCTTATTTTGAACCTCAAAATTAAATGTCAGTTGATGTTTTAATTTAGTATCATTTGTGTACCTCTGGACACATTTTTGCGTGTACCTATGGACGTCCAAAGGTACACGCCTTGTGTCCACCGGTACTCAACTTAAAATAAAATGCTTGTTAGACTATTCTAATTTATTTTTATATCCATCTTTTAGTTGGTCAAACGAATCAAATTTGCTCATGTGATACCTTGAAAAAGTAATCAAATTCTCCTAATCATGGATAACCACGATTCCCATATAAATATACAAGTTTTCGAAAAAGCAAAAGAATCGAGAGTTTTCATTTTAACTTTGCATCCTCACACTTTTCATAAAATGCAGCGTTTGGATTAAGGTGTTTTTGGATCAGATTCATACGATTCCGAAGAGATGAATGAATTCTACATGGAAAATAAAAAATATTTTTCATATTATTTGTTGTTATAAGGTAGGTTCTTCTAACAATATATATTACGTGTTTTTAATAATCGCTATCAAAATTTTTTGTTGTCATTTTTATAATAATAAGTTTGTACAATTTTATCACCAATAAAATATAAAATAATACTATGTTTAATCATTTTTAAACTACTTAATTTTTTTGATGTCCAGAGGTACACATGCTGTCCCAAGGTACACTTACCCCTGTCCACAGGTACACACCCATAGGTGTACCTCTGGACAAAAATGCGATTTTTGGGGGAAAGGTCGTAACACAAAACAGGTCAATATTATACAAAACTAAAAATAAGTTGGTTATGCACAATTAGACAATGAATACATAACATAAACAATCTTCTCTCTACCTTTCTTAACTTGCGAGAAAAAAAATATTAAGTCGAAAAAAAAACGGCGTGTCCATAGGTACACCACTTGCCCCTACTCGAAGTATAAAAAAATTGGCGAAGCTAAACCAGAAAATATGTGAAAACTAAAACAGCGATTCAAGTGAGTGTCTGAGTTTTCATATATTTTCGATAAAACTCTATGGTTAAGTTGTTTACTTTGTGTGCAGAAGCTCCATGAAGTGGTAAAATGATGGAACCGCATGAAAAGCCGTGTCAGCCAATACGTGTACAATATAAGCAATCAAAAACACTACCGACTTAAAAAAGAGAGAAGGGAGTCCATGAAGTTAATTTTACTGAAAATGTTGACAGGTAATGGACTCTGCAAACGTTTCGAAATGAGATTTTTTTCTCGGCGGAAAATATTGTTACGAACGTATGGGTTCGAACGTGAGCCTAAGCACGCTGGTGTGTGCAAATAACCTGGTATAGTGTCGAACAATCGAAGTGGAAGTATCTTCCATGTTCGAGAACATGCAAGAATCATCTCTGCCTCCTATATATACAAGCAAAGATTCTGAGGGGGAGATAGAGTCGCTGAGATCATTGTAACGCGAACACCACTGTAAGCAGAGCGTGATGAGTGCATATCATTTTGTAAACGATTTTGTGCAAAATAAATATTCTAAAATAAATTTAAATCGAATTTTAATTAAAAGAACTCCGAGTAAAATCATAACAATATCCCTGGTCTTTGTAACAAGCAACTAATGAAACAATATTTCTCATACTACATAATTCCTATGCCACAATATTTATTATCAATTCAATATGTGCCGAATGCATCAAAGTAGGAACGTTTGTAACAAATATATTGTACCTACTATTTTCAGGTGTAAATTTTTTTTTACACCTGAAAACGGTACGCATTTTCCATTCAAACAATATCTTTAGATATCGCACGAAACGTGATGGTTGAGATTTTTTTTTTTCGTTTTGTTGGAATCATATCTGACGAAATAGGTTTACATTAAAAAAATACATAAATTTAGAGCGATTTGGTCTGACAGTCTTCGTTGACGGTTGCCAGGAAACTAATAATTATATCAAAACCTCACTTAACTACACCTATTGGAAGTTCAAACAGTTCTGAAGCTCCATAAAACTTTCCTTCAACGATGTATGTACCCAAGTTTTCCATTTTTATACGGGAAGTATCGATCAAAATACAATTTTTAACTATTTATAAAAAAGGCATTTATTAATAGGTATATATTTTTTTAACTTTTATTAATACGTTGTCAAATTTATGCGCTATAAAAGAAAATTAATGTTTTCTCAAAGCCATGAAATTCAACTGATAAATAAATAAATCATTTTTCATGAATAACACACAAAAAATATACCTTTTTTTGAATAGATTATGTAACATTTTTTTCCCCGTATTTTACTTTCAATAGTTTTTCAATACCCCACGTAAGTTTTGCTTTTGTTGAAAGTAAAAAAATAATGTATTGAATAAACAAAATAAAGATGTTTTTATGTTCACACAATTTGTTTAGTGGAAAAAGTTTTGCTTTATTGTGTTTTCGCCAAAGTGAGTTTTTTGTATAAAATATGTGATTTTATTTTTCTGTGGGAATTGGAAAGCTTCTCAAAATCAGTAAAATATTTATTGAAAAGATTTTGTGTGTATTTATTTTTTGCTTTACAAAAAATAAAAAATAAAAATACAATTGCTACTTCAAAAAATGATTTCCATGAGAAATATCATAGAAATTAATAAAATAATAATTACAAGAGAGTCTAGAGGACATTTTATATTTAGAACGATGCTGTACTTACCTACCAATTCGATTGACAGTACAACTTTAGTGTTCAAAGATATTTATTTTTACAGGTGTGAGTATTAGCATTACGACAACCCGTATATTTGAATTTAGGTTTTTCCACTTTGGAAGGAAAAGGTTCTCATTTGTTATAAAGGCTGAGTAGGTAAACCTTGTAGCTGTTACAATTTTGAAGAAAACATAAAAGAAAAGTTGTAAGTCGTAAGTAGAATCGAACTCTAGTCTTTGACTTTGAACGCAAACGTTCTTTTACTTTAATTATCGGAGAAAACATAATATTTCATTTGAGTGACAAAGAAGGAAGCTAGTACCTCGAGTAAAGAACAGTGCTTTAATTTTCCTCTGTAACGTAAATAGAAAAATGTATGGAAAAAACCACAGCACCCCTATCTCAGTGATTTACTTTTCATACATTTTTTCTGTTTACGCCATCGAGAAAAATCAACGTTTTATTATATACTTGTGGTATAGGATACATTACAAACATAAAGTAATGGTATCATAACAAACAGCTACGAAGGAAAAATTCATGTTTTTCATTCTACCTTTATTATCACAAACTATTCTTTTAATTTGTTTAAATATAAAAAAAAATTGAAATGGTAAAATATGGTTTTAAGTCACTTTATTCTGTTTGTTTTTGCTCGAACATTTTCGCCTAATGAGGCATCTTCAGGAGCAGAATGGTTACCCTTCTTTTAATGTTTAAAGCATGTTCAAGACCCACAAATAACGTATTTTTGAGTATGTGTTTCAGTTGAAATGTATGTGGTTACATAAATAGCCCCTACAAAAGTGGAGTTTGGTGAAAATTGCCATTAAAAAGCTTTCAGGTCAGCTCCGAGCACCCTAAGAGGCGGGATAAGAAATGAATCCGGCCTGGAATGACCCTGTGCCCGATACAAAGCCTTTCAGGCACCTTAACTTCTGCGTAAAAGGGTCAATCACTCGTACACAAAGATCAAAATGCATCGAAACTCTTATAGTTCTGAAAAAATATGTGCACGGTGCGAATGTAGGTGGATGTGTTTGTTCTGTTCATAACAAAATATAATAATTGAATCAGTTATAAATAATTTAGCTAGCAGTCGTTTTTAAGTGTATATTTATACTTGGAGATTTGCTCAAGTGGGAAGAAATTTACAAAATTTTCGTGGGGACAAAAAATCTCACAGAATCACTCTTTGGTTCACGACTGAGAATACTTAATACACGTACATATAAGAAGCGACGCTATGTATGAACATTTTTCAGTCTGGTGAAATCGCAGCCCACTGTAATAATATTTCTTAATCTAACGAGCAAACCTCACACTCAAGCACCACTCGTAAAATGTATTTTTATTGTAGAAACTACGGCGGTAAAAAGTGCCTGAAAAAAATCCTGAAAAACCCTTTACCCGGCACTGAAAAACAAGCAGACAGTTCCCGTACCGAGGGATCCTTTAGAATTTCAAACATCACGAAAGCCTTAATAGGGTCGTAATTTTTTTTAAGGGTATAATATTATTATTACTCTTTAGCTGTGGAAAGACATAATTATTTTTTTTAAAGTAAAACCTGTGATAACCATTTCAAAACGACAGTTTTTTGTTGAAAAAGTGTTAACATTATATGAAAAGCTTTTTTTCTATAGATATTTAAGCTTTTTATTTTTGACAAAAAATATTGAAACAAAATACGTTACAACCAGTAGGTAGTAAATAAAATCTCCCAACATTGCAAGAAAAAACGTTGAGGGTTTTAGAGACATTTACACATAATATTTGCAATGGATGAATTTGTTGACAACATGCTCATGCATGATGAATGTGCCTCTTGCTCCATAGATGGGTATGAACTTCATCACCAGAATGTGACTGTGTGGCGTACAATCAGACTGTTTGGCACATAGTGGAGGAGTGCCTCATCAGAGACCCCCTCTTGTCCTGAAAAACCTCTATGAAGCCACGCCAGAAGCAGGGAAATGGATAAAGGACTTGGATGCTCGCCTTTGAAGAGACTCAACGACCAAAAAATGTGTAAGGTTTGCTGGCTATTCAAAAAGTAAAATGAAGTTATTAAATATGCCACTTACCATATATATGTGTAAGCGTGTTAAGCTCGAATGTTTTATTTTAATTAAAAAAGGAATGTCTTAATAATTAAAGTTTTATCGATATCAATTCATTTAAGATTCATATTTAAAAAGAATAAATTGTAAAATTAATATAAGTTAACAATAACACAACCTCAGTTTACTTTTTTGTATCAATATGGCGTACTATGCAAATTTTGGCAACAACTTATGTTCTTTCATTTTTTGCTCAACTTGCAACTATTTGCCATAAGACAAATACGTATTAATAAATAATTCCACGCTAACAAATAAATCTATCATATTTGAAGAAGATTGTTTTCCCCTGTAGTCCCTAGCAAGCAACTCACATTATTTGAACTGCAACAAGATGTCAATGTGGTTTGGTCAATACAATTCAGTAGACTACATTGCCTGGCTCACATCCTGCGAATAGACTATCAGAACCTGGAAGAAATACCTAGTTGTAATGATGGACCTATAGGGGCGTAAAGCAGGCAGCGTTGACAGCGGTTAATTAAGGAGGCCAAGATTCATCCCGGGGGGTTTGCGCCAGTGACTATAATAACTAATTGAACATTTTTTCTGAATTTTCAATAAATTTTAAATGAAGGATTTCAAAATTGATTTATCCTTTTTATTAATTTGTTTTTTTCTACAAAAATCCCTAGAGAAAATATCGTGATTGAATATTTTTGCGATAGTTTTGAAAGTGAAATGTCCAATGCACTACAATTTATTAGTTTTTTATCCATAAAATGAAATGAAGTTTATTGTTCGGAAAAGCATTAAGCGAAGTTGCAATACTTTATACTAGTGATGCTATTAGGAAAATTAAAAAAAGGGACTAAGTCATAAAACTCGACCTTAACATATGTGTTTATCTATAAAGTACAGCATCAAACATAAGTTTCACAATGAAATCCAGGATATTGATAGCCCATTAATGTTTTATGTACGTGAATAAAATTAAAAAAGATTCATAGTTGAATTTTGGACATAGTGGGAAGTCGTTGCTTTCTACTTCTGAGGTAATTTCACATTCGAGCAATGTTTGTACGCGTACTGGATCAATGTGTCTTATGAAAACTGGAAATTGATTTTTAAAATATTTTAAGCAACTCTCACATTATCGTGTTTTACGTTTTGTTTTCTAAGCTCAAATTGTATAGAATGTGATTCTCAAGCCAACTTAATTTAGAGATCATCTTTGAATCAAATGTTCGATAAGCCAAACAAGCATTCGGGGGACCAAAGAAGCACAAGACAGAGAGTCGTGGAGCATTTTGATACGGGAAGTCCTGCGCCTTCAAGGCTTCAACACCAAACTCTTGCAACTCAAAGGTACTCCAAAAAGTGTTATAGACCTCCAAATGTTTTGAAATGTTAATAGATGCCTCACATACAAAATACCTGAAAAAAAATGTATATGACGACAAAGTAGTTATATAAGAATGGGACAGATTTTTTTATTGATGTTTCAAAAATATTGTAAATAAATGGTTTATACAACTAGAAAATAAATGTTCCACAAAAACTAAAGATTTATCTTTTGGTTGATAAATTTGACTTAAAAAACAAAATGTCTTTATAATATGAACCCCCTCAAACCAATAACAAAAATACTCTCACCAAAAAACCAAATATAATATTTCACAGTGAAAACTTGAATTTTCTTTTACATTCAGTACTCCAAGTATAAAACTAAAAATTTAAACCCAAACATAGCGTTTACTAAAAATGTAAACAGCGCTTCTATTGAGCGTTTTAGTTACCATACATTTTGTAGAAACTCTTGAGTTTTGAGGGGAATTTTTATACTTTAGGTGCAGGGGTAGGTCGTTACCATTAGTTTGTCGGTATCAGGGACAGGGATAAATAACTTTTTGTTGGCCGGGCCGCGCACAAAGGGCGACGCTTCGCCTCCGGGGATGCTGACTTATGGTGATGATCACCGATGAAAAGTTTGCGCACCCCTGGCGGGGGAAAAGAAACACAAAAGTTGAACTGAAATTGTGTTGAGGTGGGTTGTGAGAGTGTGGGGACAACATGACGCTTCAAAAGGATTTAAAGATATTTTTTGATGCGACATGGCGGTTGATCTGTAATGTTGGCGGCTTGGCTAGGTTTTTTTAAATTAAAATTTTGTGTTTATATGAATTGTAAGGTTAAGGTTGAGATTACAGTCGTTTGACATATTTACAATAATGGTAACTACACAGCTAAAATTTATTTATCGGATATAGCACGAACCTTTATAAGAGAACTTACATTATTCTAGACGTTTCGCTCTAACGCAACGGTTCGTGTAACATCCGATAAATAAGTTTTAGCTGTGTAGTTATAATTATTTACATGGATCATTATTTTGTTGATTGTAATTTTTTATTTATTGTGAATGTTCCTTAACTTATAGGCTGGTATGCGGCTGACCACCCATGCTGTAGAAAATAGTTCACTTGACCAATGTCACCCCTGCTTTAGGGAAGGTTGGAAAAAGTTGCAGGGTGTATATTCATTTGAGATTTGGATTATTATGTTGTAAATTCACATGCGGCATGTGCAAGCGCGAACTTAAACGCGTCTGCTTGTGAGAATGCAGATAATGTGAATCCTCAATTTTACATATCTCTGCAACCTAGATTAGACATTATGATGAAATTTGACTTTATTTTAATTGATACTCATATTTTATGAATCTAAGTTGCAAAAACAAATTGACTTTCAAGGCTTATAATATCAATACACATCCACAGCAGAAACGTGTAAGTGCGCGCTTATCATGCTGCAACCCGAGCTGTCTGCATGGAATGCAAGCACTCTACCAAATGAGCTATCGATTGGTCGTATCTATTATCTAAATAGTCTAGTGAAAAAAAAACACATTTTAAAATTGCTTTTTATAGAAAATGTCTTTCAATGAAAAAACATCGAATTTTTTATTTTTTTTAATCTGCAAGCACTGCAAAGATTTAAAAAAAAATTGCAGAAATTACAGATACTTTTCATTACAATATAATTATATTTCTTGGTGTTTCGTACGCCCAAGAAATGAGACGAGAATTCTTCGCGGATATTTTTGTTGCACAAAAAAATATATGCAACGTTGCAGAACTAAATCAAATGTTGCAACGCTGTGAGGTTTTTTCGTTTCAAGCGCTCTCTATTCATTATTGCTGTTCGCTCCGGCGATTCTATGCGCTTTTTAATTCAATCAAGTTCACCATAAAATACCGTCTACTCGTAACAGTTTTGGAACTGTGAATTTTTTTATAAATTTCTAGAAATTTATTTGGTGTTTTGGGCGCTGCTTTTGTGTTAGTAACACCTCAAGAGCCCTCTGCGAACTCAGTCGTCGCAATATTCTGAAGCAATTTTCAAACTGGATCCAGTTGCTGTAAGCGTAGATGGACCTTTGGTGACCGGTCTTTGGGTAAAAGAATATGAATTTTTAAACCCAGCGAACAGAGTATTATATCTTTTTTTATTTCTAAAGAAATCAACAATTCTCAAGCCATTACCAATTGGTGTACAAATGAATAAAATTTTATTCAACGGTCTTTGATAAAGGTATCCAAGCTATTTTTTCTTCTTTTAAAAGAGAATATTTATAAATTAAATGTTTTTTGTAGTCAATCTTTTAAGATTATACGAGTAGTACAGATATTTTCTGTCCTAGATCATATAATTGTAAAAAAAGCGGTAAAATGAGTCGGTGTAGGTAATGGTAGTGGGTTCAAGTCGCTGTTCTTGGCTAGCGTATTTGGAACTGAAAACGCTGGTTCAAATCAAGTCTGGCCCATTTGACCACAACTTCGACCCTGGTTCAACATATGCCATTGTATACTCAAGCTTCTGCTATCGTATGAAGACAACTGGCCAGGTAAAATAGGTTGGTGAATTGTATTTCTTTTCACAACTTTATTAAAAAAAAGGAATTCCAGTTAATCATTAAGAAGTCAGTAATTAGTTTCATGCATATGCAAAAATATTAAATTAAACGGAACGTCCAAGTCTGTCTTTAGAATAAGCAATCATTCCAATAGAGAGAAAAATATTTTCTTAGAGTAAATTGCAAGAGGCTTATTACAACTTTCGCGATTGCTGCAGTTTTTTCCAAGGTTCATATAACGCAGTTACGCCATTAATTTGGTTTTGTTTATCTTTCCGAAAAAAATGCAAGGTTTATTTATCTAATTAAATAAAAAAAATATACAAATAAAAAGCCTGTGCGCCTTGCTTGAAATAATTTAATTTTGTCTCAAAAGAAAAAGCGGGCTTTTAATTTTTCACTCCCGCGTTTTTGGATTTTTATTTCATAACAGAGAAGCGGTGAAATTTCAACAAAAATGTATACCGTTGCATAAAATGACTTTTGTAGAAAAAAAAATAGGATACCCTGCAGAAATTTCTCGAAAAATACTTACGATTGCATGTTATTATTCTTTTCTTTGCAACATACTCAATAAATGTTCATATGTTCTACTAAAAATATATACAAGTAGGGATTTTTTTCTTTTTACAAATCCAGTATAACAATGAACTTCACGACTTATCTGTAGTCTAGTGGATAAGACTTTGGATTCATGATTGGATGGAAGTGGGTTCGAACCTTGGAGTATGCTCAAACCCTCCTCGTACCCATCCTGTATGTATGTGTCAGAAGGACCCACAGCACATGGACGCTCATGCAAAGCTATATATTTTCTCAAGTGGTGAAAGGCCTTCCCGTGAAGTGAAAGCAACGGCACGACAAAACAATAACCTCTAGGTCAGAGGCGTGCCCATGACTCTAAAAGTAAATGGTTCGATGTTACTGAAGCTAATAGCATACCTCGGGTGGCACTCCTTGACGGATTGTTGCTAGATCACGAGTAGCGTGAATAATGATACACATAATACGAAATAATAATACCCATAATTTCATATTTCAAATTTGCTTTTTGCTGGGTTGAAAAATGAATCTGCCTTCACCAAACACCAGTCACCAAAGCTCCATCCCGCCTTACAGTAACTCGGGTCTTACTTGAGAATTGGCGTTTTCCTTAGCGACGACTAAGCTAGCAGAGAGCGTTTGAGGTGTAATTCACACAAAAACAGCGCTCACCAAATAAATAATCCTAGAAGAAACTATTAAAGTCAACCAATGAAAGAATCTATCGTAATTTACGTACATAGCCTACACAAAGAAGTGTTTAAGTTCCACAAAATTACCTGAAAATAGAATACAATGTTGTACAAAAGGTAATCAAGTAATAAGATTGTTAAATTATCTTGTGGTGGTGAGAAGAACATCTAAGTGCCTATTTGTGGTTCTCTTATGCGTAACTCTACCGCAGGAGACAAATCGTTCTGCGACTAAATAATTCATGCAATTTACGGTTATGTGAATTTGATAGCCGGGATTGTCTCATAATGTTCGGACAAAGTTTTCCTATTAGAACTGTGTGTAAAGTTAATGTATCAATAACTATGGAAGTTTCAAAAACTACAAGATAACTTCTAAGACGGAAATTATACGGAAATGTTTTAATGATATAAAAAAAAAACTTACTTTTCTCCTCTTCTATACTTTTTTTCAGTGAAATGTGACTCTAGAACCAAAGGACCACAATATTTAAATAATTGTTGTTTCCTTCATTGAATTATAGGTTGGTTTGGGGCTGACCACCTATGCTGTAAAAAATAGTTCACTTTGCCAATGTAACCCCTATTTTACGGAAGTTCACGGAAGGTTGCAGGGTTTATGTTCATTTGAAGTTTTGATTTTATTTTGTAAGTACACATTCAGAATTTGTAAGCGCGAACTTACACGTGTCTGTTTGTGGGCACGCATGCAATATCAATTTTAAATATTATTATATCTGTGCAACTTAGATTACATTATAATATGTTCATTTGAAATTTGCATTGAACTAAGCTCGTAGAGGGCTCACACAACAATAATGCTCACAAAATAAATCAACCTTTTATTATTCTTCACGATCACATAACATGATAGTTTTCACATTCAATGTACAGTACGCAAAGTATTAAAGAGTGATTTTCCCCAAAATATGTCGTTTTTGTTTCTTACACTTTATGGTCTTAGCAAAAGAGTTACAGTGATAAAAAAAAACAAATTTAAACAAACAAAAACGGCAGATTTTGGGGAAAACCACTCTTTAATACTTTCCGTACACTTAACTTTATTCAAGTTTTGCAACTCGTACTCAGGGTACAGAGTTACAGAGGTACAGGTTACTGAAGCGATTCTCTTTTACAATTCTCTCGCATGTACATATCACATGTAAACTGTATCGCGCTAACTACCTCGCTAATAATTCCCTACATCTCCAAAGAGAACGTTTAGCTGCTCCCAGCAGAGCGCGAGAGCTCCCCAAAGGAAAACTTACTTCATAACTCCTACAATTTCCTAATATAAGTTTAACACGTTTGACTAATTAAAACCTGCCAAGGGTGGGTCTGCCACCTCTGCCTTACACGGAACTTTGTACGTAATAGAATGTTAACTGCAGATTATTTTGACAAAATGTGATGTATACTTTGTGAAGTTCATAGTTGGAGCGGCCGTTACAGGTAATGAGGTGGTTTCTGATACGGGAAAATTTGTTATGTCTTTGGAATGTAATATAATATATTGTAGGGTTGAACTCAGGTGTAAGATCGTAAGATACGCGCAGGTAGTCTAATTTCCTTCGGTTTGTGCAAATTTTGTGCTTGCAGTCATATTCATCAATCTTTTTCGCCATTCCCCTCTATGATGATGATGATGATGAGTTGATGATTTCTTTATAGCGCCGTTTCGTGATGTAGTCACTCCAAGGGCGCTGAAATCTATTTCATCATATCATATCATCGGTCCGTAGTCTAGTGGTAACGCTTTGGACGCGTATATGGAAGATTGTGGGTTCGAATCCCGGCGGAGCACACAAAAAATACCATTTATATTTTCAAATATGCTCTTCGCTGGGTTGAAAAATTCATGAACCTTTACCAAAGACTGGTCACTAAAGGTCTATCTAACCTTACAGCAACTGAGTCTTGCTTGAGAATTGGAGCTTTCTATAGCGACGACCAAGCTCGAAGAGGGCTCTCGAGGTGTGATTCACACAAAAACAGCGCTTTGCAAATTTGAAAATATAAATGGTATATTTTTTGTGCTCCGCCGGGGTTCGAACCCACAACCTTCCATTTACTAGTCCGGAATGTAACTACTGGACTACGGACAGTTACGTTATTATTGCTTTTAAATCTTAATCCTTGGCTTCCATACAAACGCAATAAACATTTAGGTATACCTACCATTTATTTCGCAACTAAGTCACCTTGCGCTTACAGAACAAAACAAAATATTCCATCCTTTATTATGACCGAGAATCGTATTTTATTAATAGGCCAAGACTCGGGCCAAAACAAAAGAAGCGGACAAACAAAAACTGGCGAGCAAAAACATTAATATCACGTAATTGGATTACGGAAGCGTTGCCCTTTCATTACGCATTTCAATTAAAAGATAAAACCTGCAACAATGCTGTGCGGTTTGAGCTATACGAGGAGAGAGCTGAATCATGGAACCGAATGCGTTAAAAAAATGATCAAATTTTTTTTAGTGCCTTTTTGGTCTAAAGTATCTTATAATTCTTTTAGTTTTTTACTTAATTATTTACTTCATCAATTTTTTTTAAATACACATGCAGCATTCGTAAATGCAAACTTACACTCAAAATTGTGGACATGCATTAAGTATGAATTTTAAATGTTACTATATCTTTTCAACCTAAATTATTTGACTTTTTATTGGTTAAAATGGACCAAGAACCTTCAACTAGGTTTTTGGATTGATTGAAAAAAAGGCATAAACTAAAAACCAGATTTCAACAAAAAATCTATCTTCAATGTCTAGTTGAAACAATACGTAATTGTTGTCATATAAAATACTTTTTTACCCTGAATAAGAAAAAAATGTACCATGTAACATTTTCTTGATTTACAAAATTGAACTTTAGTATCAAAGCACTAAAGGCTTTATTTGTTGAACAAAATAAAGTTTTTGATTATTTTTGTGCGTACAAGATTTATGTTTTGTATGATTTATATTATTTTATTTTTTGTTTGTTGACCCTTTGTTTCCGAGTGACCAAGTGAACCCGTTTTGTTTTTGCTGGTCGTGTTATATTATTGGTGACCTTTTGGATTGTTCTGACCTTTTTTGACCCCACAACAAGGGTTTATCAAATATTGCGAATCGAAACAAAAGTTCTGTCATTTTCATGTACTTATTATACAGCTAAATCAAAAGTGTATTTATCTGGAAGAGAGAACCCTGTGGATATTTTCCTAGAAAATAAGAATATTTTGTATTTATTTCTATCTTATATTTGTATACTTTTGAATAATAATTTGAATTTAATATTCCAATATTAGGAATGAACGGAATGTACGATACTCCGATTAAAAAAGATTAGGTGAATACTCAACTATCGCGTTAATAAAAAAAATTGTGTGAAATCTAAAATACTCAACAGCTTAACCATCGTGTTAACAAAAAAAAATGTATGATACAGACAAAAGCGCCTCTAGTTAGGGATTTGTCTTCCACCATTTTCATTTTTTGAAAATGGTGGAAGAGGCCCGAAGAGCCAAAAAGAGTCTTATTTTTTCTATTTATCCGATGGTATTGTATAGACGTGATGTTTTATATTCGAGTTACAGAATACAGCAATGTAAATATAATTTCTAATTAGTGCTTGTTCGTCTTATGTCCATCAGAGGTAATCTCACATGAGCAATATTTGTATGTATACTGGAAATTTAATTTTAAAATATTTAAAACCACTCAAACAGTTTCATGTTTTACTCGTTTTCCTTAGCTCAGATTGGGTAGAATGTGAAAAATAAGACAATTTTATTGAAAGGTCATCTTTGAATCGAATGGTAGATAAGCCAAGCAAGCACTGGGAAGACGAGATTGCATTAGTCACGCAACAGATATTTTTTTTTCTAAAAACCATCAATACATAAACCCTTATCTCACTCATACCCTCACCACTGCAGCACTTCAATAAGTGTCATAGACCTCCAGCTTCTTTGAAAACTTAAGAGTCTCGCACACAGGGTTAAAAAAATCGCTTAACTATGTATTTTTTACGTTCGTGTCACGTTTAAAGAACTTCATATCTTGTACGGTACTTTCTACATACATTTCCTCACTAGAATGTCGCTTGAGGTTGTCGCTAAAATGTCACTATAACGCTCGTAGGTACAACGACTACATTGTAAGCGAAATCGATAAAGGGACCACTTTTTGAGGTACAAAGGACCATTCCATACAATGTAGCCGATCTTTTATGCCACAGTATTTATAAAATGGTTCAATAAATGCTGAAAGGCAATGCTCGAGTAGGGAATTTATTTACTGAAGGTAAATAAAAGGGAGAATTTGATTTCTTTAAAGTAGGAAAGCTTTCATAGAAAAATCGTATGATTTTTATTTATTATCTTACTTAAAAATGTATCATGAATGTCTGCTTTCTTTTATTTTATGTTTTTTCTTTTCAAATATGAAAGCTTTTATGAAAAAATTGAACATCTGGTTTTTTCTCTCGTACCTTCAACATAAAGTAATCTTGGTGAAAGTTAATAATAATAAATAATATTAGGGTGATTTATTTGATGAGCGCAGTTTTTGTGTGAATCACACCTCAACAGCCCTCTGCGAGCTTGGTCGTCGCTGTAAAAATCGTAAATTTTCAAGCAAGATACATTTTCTGTAATGCTGGATGGACCTATGGGGACCGGTATTTGGTAAAAGTATATTTTTTAACCCGCGTAAAGAACATATTTGAAGAATTAAATATTGTTCATGCTTCGCCAGGATTTGAGCCCACTACCTTCCAATTCAGAGTCCAAAGCGCTTTCGTTAGACTACAGACCGGTCAATATCTTGTACGTTTTTGTGTGGCGTTTGTTTAAAATAGTGCTTCTTCCGGTGGGAGACCACTCGGACTTCCCAGAAAACGATGAGCAGGCAATGCTTAGGCTGACGTGGAAATCTTGCAAGTGAGGAGAGCATAGAGGAAAGCGGCACAAAACATGGAATCCTGGAGGATTAAAGTCGGGGAGGCCCCTGAGCTTTCAAAGCTTGTGAGCCAGATTTAGTAAGTAATCATGGTTGACGTCACATGGCCGAGAGATATATTGAATTCGCTGAAGGGGAACACAGATTAAACATGATTATGAAACAATCCTAGTCTTTCTCTCACCGTGTCAGTGTATTCATTTTGTTCATCACTCTCCACATGACATTGCAAAACCACATAACATACGAGTACATTTTTGTTCCAGGCTTTAGACTATACAGCATAGAGCCTTTATCTGACTCATGTAAAATGCAGAAAGGATTTGCAGGACGAGTGCACCAGGTAAAGCTGGCAAAATAACGTGGAAACAAGCGAGCACAAAATAGCAAATAAACACGTAATCTTTTGATAAAAACACTGTGTTATATGATGGCTGTTTTTGTAAGTAGATACAAAAAATAAGTAAAAGTTTCAAGGTTTCAAAATTTGTACTCACTTTAAGCAAATGCACATCTAAGTTTTAAAAGAACAAAGCTATAAATGACAGTTAACACTTTGTACACTTTTTTACAATGAATATGCACATTTTAATGCATGTTCATGTAATTTGGTCGATAATTTTGAATTTATCAATCACAAGAGCAAATTATTTTCCAAAGGTAACTGAATTATATCTTTTGTGAATGGCTTATATTGATATCTTATTTCACTCCCCTTCAAAACAGTGATGTCGGATTTTCATAGAACAAAGATTCCTTATGAATTGACACCAAAAAATCTTGCCGAACCAAAACAGATCATTATTTCATGTAACCTTGAACGGCTTCTAGAAGTAATCCCTTTTGTATACTAATCATGAGTGACAATTAGCCAATATAATTCTAAGCATCTCCATGTATGTCAATAATTGTTTCTATTGTTGCAAACAATATACTAGCTAAGACGCCGTAACAATGTGTGATATTTAATATACCTGCCTTGTCTCGGACCCTTGTTACTTTGGATGTAATCATTTCCAGACACTCAGCAGCCTGCGGCCCTTACAAGGCACAACTACACCCCAAGTATTAAACCTTCAACTCAACTATAGAGTTTTACCAAAAACGTATAGAATCTGAAACACACACTAGAGACACTGCTTTAGTTTTCATACATTATTTGCTAAACGCAATGTTTTATACTTGAGTTGTTGTAATGTATTGTTGCTGGGTCTCACCTGAAGACCCGGATCAAATTAATACTGTAATAAATTTTATATGATTCACATAGCGTGGATTAAACAGTTCGTGTTAAGTGAAGACGTATTTCTGTAACACAAACTGTTGTTAATATTAAACAGATAATGTAGTGTGAGTAACTTGAGAGGATAAGAAAATTTGTCCTTTTACTCTCTGCTACAAACCAATTTCAATGGACTCTTGTTATTTCTCTCTAAGCCCTTTTCGTATTTAGTTGGCCCTTTTATCAAAGCAATTTTTTAAAAGAAAATGCTGCCCTATTCCGGCATTTCTTATAATACTGATGTTTTTTGTCATCTTTGAGTATTTTACTCTCATTTTTTTTTTAGAAAATCAGCGGCTTGAGGTTGACCACCCATACTGTAAAAAATGGTTCACTGCGCCAATGTCACCCCTGTTTTAGGGAATGTCGGCAAGAGTTGCAGGGCTTATGTTCATTTGAGGTTTGGATTTTATTTGTAAGTACACAATCAGCATTTGTAAGCGCGAACTACACGTGTTTGTTTGTGGGCATACATCTGAGAGTTTTGAATGAATATATCCTTGCAACTTAGATTATAGATTATTATAGCGGCAATATTTTTCTTTCTTCTTAACATGTTCAAAGAAAAAAAAACTTTCTCATTTAATGATCAGCAGAAATTCTTCATGCATTGGACGGTTTTTTTTATTGGTGACCCAATCACATCAATATAATCTTTTTCAAAAGTTTATTTTCAATGAATGTTTAAATTTTCTCTAATCACAACATATTTTTGTGTGAAAGTTTAAGGTGTGAAACAATCGTCTTTTTTCAATTGCCGTCCACTCATTAAAGGATAATTATATTACCTGATCTTCAATATAAGTAAAAATACCAAATTTATAGACGTAAAAAGAACTTTAGGGTCTACGGTGAAACAGATATTAAATACTTGAGAAACAAAGTATAAAGTAACAAAACAAAACTGTTTAATACTTATATGGTAAAAGTTTTCTACAAATAACGGTCGTTAATTGAAAACAGATGATCGTTCTAGAAAATGTTGAACATTGTGAATCTTGGAGTTTGATATTGTATGGTTTTGGCGTAATTGAAGGAAATGCCTCGTGGCTATCTGATGCCATACAAGTTGTACCCTGTTTGGAACATTTTGTTTCGAAGGTAACTGATCTTCCAGTAACCAGCCTGTAATGTTATCCTGAACAAGATCATGACCCTTTAATTAAGGTTGTAATAACAAATCGTATACTCGTGTAATACAAAATCTTAGCTGATTTTTTTCACACAGTTTCACAGCTTATCCGTAGAGCGTTTTATTTTGGAAAATTATTTTTATGATGTCAATGAGCCATATATTTTATGCCTGCTATGACTCAACGTGTATACATGTATTTTTTTTTACATTTCTTCATGCTTAAATAAGTGAGTATCTCTTTTTCGTGGAGGGGTAATGGCAATGGTTTTTGGATACTGTTTTATTTAACGAGTTCAGGGAAGGTCGGCAAGAGTTGCAGGGCTTATGCTCATTTGAGATTAGGTTTTATATTGTAGGTCCACATGCGGCATGTGTTATCGCGAAATAATACATGTCTGCTTGTGGGAATGCGTTTAATATGAATCTTAAATGATATATATATCTTTGCAGCTTAGATTTAGATTTTAGTTTAATGGGTAAGGGTTATTAGATTGATTCATGCTTTCTTCATGCGAGTATCTATTTTTGGTGCAGGCGAAACGGCAGCAATGGACAAGCCAACTAAACGATTATGAGTCTGCAACGTTAGTCCGGTCGATAGCTCAGTTGATAGAGTGCTTGCATTCCATGCCGAGAGCTCGGGTTCGAATCCCACCGAGAGTGTCAGAAATGATTTCCCGTTTCGGTTGTTAAAAAATAAAAAGTCTGCTAAAGTGTACTCAGCCTTCGCAAGAAATGAGTACGCCACCCCTTCGGGGCAAGAAGTTACACTACCTACCCACGAAATAAGTACTTAAATGTAGGTACTTATATAGTGTGAGTATTTGATCGAATATTCTAAATATAATTTTCTGGCGTGGTCTAGCATGTCCCAGAATAACACTTATACACCTATATATAGAGACAGAGATGCTTTGTAGGAAGGCTTGTGTCTACGCTGTCGAGAAATAAAGTACAAAAACCACTCTGTGAACGTACCGTGTGTGAACTATAATCTAAGTTGCAAAAATATATTAGATTTAAGATTCATATGATGTGCATTCCGACAAGTAGACACATATAAGTTCGCGTGTACACATGCCGCGTGTGGACCAACAATATAAAAAAAACTCAAATCTCAAATGAACATAAGCCCTACAACTCTTGCCAACCTTCCTTGAAACAGGGGTGACATTGTGAAAGTGAATTTTTTTTTTTACAATATTGTTGGTTAGCCTTATAACAACCTATAAGTCAAGGAATCACACCAACCTCTAAGTCAACGAAGTCAAAGAACCGCATCTTAAAATAAATTGTGCAAATTAAATAAACCGAAGCTTTTACCCCTGGAGTGCCGGTGATTTTCTGGCATAGCAGTATTTCATGCGATTTTTGATCTTATTGCTGTGAAAAAACTAAAGAAAAATGAAAAAGTCGCATTTAGTACTATGAGCGTGGATCCACGTTCCGGCGCTTAAAGGGGTTTATTTAATTGAACCGGTAGATCATAACAATACCTAACAATTCAAAACATCGTTTAAATTTTGTGCTAATAATGATTAGTCGTTTCACACACTGGGTCGCGCTGCAGTTCTGGCGTGCCAAAAGTAATTAATTGTAGCCGCGGGGAGCATGCAGGGTGTGAAACAACATTACTAATATTACGTACTGAAAATAACTGATGGCAATTTGCAAGTTGATATCTGTAAAATTAACCGACAAAAATATGAACGCTAACCGCATTATTATAAGCGTTTTAATTGTTTGTAATTATAATTAAAAATATGTATTTATATACAACACAGTTTTATTTACATTTTTTGAGTTACATTGCCTAAGTGCTATTGGACTTTATCCGTCCATTTTCAGAGGCTAACTGAGGTTAAGCATCCACAAAAGGATCAAAATTCAAGGTAGGAAAGAGAAAATGGGTGGGATTTTTTGGGCTGGTACTAATAGCAGGCCTAGGTTAATTTTATGACAAAAAAATAAGAAAAACATCTAAATTTTTATACAGGTTAGTGGTTACATATTATTCCAAAAAAAAAACATTGCAACGTTGAAGCTCATACCAATTTTATTGTTCTCATGAAAATTCCGGTTTATCATGTAAAATGCATGCAAAATCCACCATTGATAGCCAATAGGCTTACTTGGTATAAGCAATTTTTGCACACTTGTAATTCAAATAAACGTTCACATTGTTCAATTAATAGTGCGTAATCATATTCCCATACAGCGGGTATTCTCCGGTCTAAACACACAGTACTGTAATTATAAAACATCACGTGTAAACTCTATAATAGCTTTTATACATTTATAATGGAAGTACAGAGGTGTTGGGTAAGATGGTTTGGTAGAGCCATTCCAATTCTACTTGCCAAGCGTCTCCATTGGGAGCGATGGAGACCGCGGCACGCTGACGTCAGTCAACAAACGAGGTTCATACAAAAAAATGTAACAGTACCTCAAGCAAGCGTTTTATGTTCCATATATTTTTGGGAAACGGCATGATTGAGTTTGAAGGTAATGTTTTGTACTTGGGCGCAATAGGGCTACATTACACGGCGCTTGTTTTACATACGGGAACCCATAATGAGAGGACATGAGTAGTTTCAGGCGGTCAGGCAGTAAAATTACTGTGAGCACAGTGTGAAACTAGATGTTATCCGGTTTATTGAATAATGATATTAATATCGGAAATTACACAAAATTAAAAATTACTGGATGCAGAATTTAGCTTATGATGATAGACCCACAGCCAGATCAGTGAAAGGAAGGATGGAGTGCGATAGGAGTATGGGATTGTAAAAAGAATCTAAGACTTGTCTTCTTCTTCTTCGATGTCCCTACAGCTCATATCGAGCCTTGGCCTCTATCAGCCTTCGCCCCCAATTCCTCCTGTCTAAGGGGCTAAGACCTGTGCCGGGTTGTCGTGTCAGTTTTCATGGTGGAGTATTACCTTCGTGTACTACCTTCGGCCGCGTACACCTAAAGATCCAAACTGAGTGCCTCTCATTCATAAAAACGTTTTAATTTTTATACCATTATGAAGTCACTTTTCCCGTACTAATATGTGGATTTATTTCTTGTTTTAAGTCCAACCGATCTAATGAATAAGACCGTATAGATAAGTATAGTAGATTTGGATACAGAAACAAAAGAGTAAGTAAGTATAGTAAATTTTTATCAACAGAAAGAAGTGAAAAGTGTATCTATGTGAATTTAGTCCTACACCTAGTGTCCATTGGCGTACCGATCTTCATCTTGACGGCTCGGAAACAGAAAAAAGTAGGTAAGTGAGCATAGTAAATTGTTATAGACAGAAAAAAGTGCACGTGAATTCAGTTCTGCACCTGGTATCCATTGGCGTACCGGGCGGTAGAATTTATTAGGGCTAAATACACGCGGTGTGTCGCGGTTAGTTCCATCAGGCCGGGGATTGGTTTGGGATTCGTTTATCGATGACACTCTAAACAAGCGAGCACTTCTAAACGTCAACTGGCGGTCGGCAGCCATTTTAAATTGAAAACTGTAACGCGAGTATCAAATTTCAGTTTAAACTCTACAAAAGTGCGTTACCAAAAACACATTAAAACTTAACCTCCCGCTAGAAGCGCTGTTTTAGTTAACATGCATTTTGTGCTCAACGCTATGGTTGCGTTTCAACGTTAAATTTTGTACTTGAGGTACTGTTCAGTGTCCAATGATATGGCCCTGGACAAAATTGTAATTAGAACCTTTGTATGGCGTGTTTTATGTTTACAAATACATACGAGCCTGTTTTAGGTAATTATTGTAAATTTCAAATGTGAAAAGAAAAGAGTTGCAAATGTTTGTGGAAAGAGGATGTGAAAATAAAAGTAAAAAATTATGTGATGAGATGGTTTGGACATGAAACCATAATGGATGATGAAAAACTTGGAAAATACATGTACAGATGAATCGTGAAAGGAGAATGAGGTAAGGTAAGACCGAGAAAAATATGGATGAATCAGATTGTTGAAATGATGAAAGAATATAGCATACAAAGCGAACCTGAAAGAAGGAAATGTATGAAAAAGTTGATGGATTTGAATGAATTGAAAAAGGTACTCACGCTAAGTATACAAATTAATATAGGAACAAACCAAGGAAAATCTGCAATGGCCGTTACAGTAACAGTTTTCCATTTGTTTTTTTTTAAAGAATGCAGGAAGCTTGAAAAATAGTTAATAGGCTGACAACATGAAGAAACTTCAATTATTTGTGTTTTTTTTTGAGTCTACTAAAAAGTTGATTTTATTGTGAAGGGATGTTAATTTTACACATACAAAAATGAGAAATTTCAATAGTTTTGTGCTCTTAGTAACTAAGTAAGCTTAGACTTAACACAGAATCTGTCTTTTTTCTTTTGACAATGGCCCATAGAAACTAGTAATAAAATGTTAATTTGCATTTTACAAAAAAAAAACTCGCCCGGCCGTGTAGCGTTACAATTTTTTTTTGTCTTTGGAATTCGCGCCTAGTTCATTTTTTCTAAGTTGTAAGTAGTGTTGAAAAATTGCAAAAACATCTCTATCAGTTCACTTGAAATAATTTTTGAACAAGAGGCAAAAAAGAGTATCCAGTTGTAACAAGAAGTTGTTTTTTGTTGCTGATATTTACGTGATTTTCTGACGTGAATAATGAGAAGAAAAAGAAGAAGAAAAATACAAATAAACATCTGCAAGAGTAACTCGCATCTCAAATAAAACAAAAAAGATGTACCTACTCGTAGGTACATTTTATTTGTCAACTTCGCGGTGTGTTTTAAAAGTTCAAAAATTTTGCAAAACATACATTTCCTAGTATTCCTTTTTCCACATTCATAACTAACGCTGTTGCGAGCTTATCCTTTAAAAAGCACATTCCTCAGCAGAGATGATCTCGGATTTGTTAGCTGTTCTGGTTTTACAGCTGAGGCGAGATTTGTATCAGATGTTTGCGAGGAAATGATGGCAAAAGTTTTCCGTATAAATTATCTAAAAGCGCCGCTGTGCGAGTGTGTACTTTCTCTGCATTATTCAAATGTATGTAAGTCGTGAAAGTAAAACAAACTGGAGGACACTAAATTATGTGATTCCTCTATTTTTGCTCTCTTCGTACGTCCAAATGCATCATGAGAATGAAGTTTTCGGTACAACGAAGAGAGTTCTGTGTTTTATAGAAAATAAAAGAACACTTTATTACGAAAATGAGAATACAGAACATATATTCTCGTATTTCCTTTTCCGGAAATATGTTTTGGAAAATATTTTCTAAAGCTCACTAATCTTACGTCAGCTGTTGTGTAATTATTATAAAAAATCAGTTATACAGAAATAAATTTCAGGCACAAATTCTCAAGATAACTAATTGTGACATCCTACGGCAGTGTTGCTAGGGTAAAAAAAACTTATACTTTCTTATTGTTCCTACCCTAATGTATCCCTTTTTTCAACGATGTAAGACGAGAAAAAATCTGATTTTTTATTTCGTGCATGGTTAATTGTATCAAGTTTCAAAAAGTACAAAAAAGGCGGTATTTGAAACACTCAGATTCCTTTAAAATTGCATTGTGTTTTTTTAACCTATTTTTATTAGGTACCTATATCTTCAAAAGTTTCTGTTTTAATTTTTATATATTTTCTGAGGAGTGAAAGCGTTTGTTATGTGTAATCGATGCAATTTTAGTGGTAATAAAACAGTTTTTTAGAATAAAAAAAAGTCTTTAGTCATATTTTGTGAAACTTATTTTTTTGTCATTGTATTGCAAACAAGAAATCATTTAGATTTGTAGCACAAAATAAGGATTGAAAAAATGAACAATTACTTAGGTATTGTTTTTGTTGTGCACATACTCGTAAGAAATATTGACATAAGTGTCAGAAAGAAAACACAAAGTTCATCACAAAAAATTGGAAGTTCTTAGAAAGTTTGCGGGTGTGATCGAAACTCAAACGGAAGATTCTTAAAGAGGTTTTGTTCTAAGTACTGCACGAAGTTACTCATTTAAGTACCTAATCATAATTTTTCTCCACGTAGTGATGATTTGAGTATAAGTGATAATTCATAACAAAAACTGGGTCCGTAGCAAGTCTGCTCGATAGCTCACTTTGTATAGTGCTGCATTCCATGTCGAGAGCCCGGGTTCGAATCCCACCGAAGGTGTCAGAAATGATTTCACATTTCAGTGCTTATTTCAAACCCAAAATTAAATATCGGAAAGGTTTACTCAGCCTTCATAAGTAATAAGTACTAGTCCTCTCGGGAATTAAAAAACCTCCACTTCAATTGACGGAGTTGGCCTTAGGCCCTTACCTGTAAATATAAATGGGTTCCACTCGCCATATGCGAGTTCTTCGGGCAACACAACAAGAACTTACATTATGTGTGTAGCTTGTATTTTGACTTGATTTGCCTTTTGTTAAACGGATATTTTTCCAAGCAAATTTATGTCAAGCTGAACGGATATATCTTTCAAATATCCCGCAAAGCATTCATGTGAGGTCCCCTCAGTACAGATCGGGCACTTTGGCAGATTAACGTCAGTGATTTGTTGGGCCTGGAACTCATTTCGGCAAAGTTGAAAGCCTCCGAGTCGAACTAGACCGCGAAAACACATATAAAGATGTATTTTACAGATAATATTTTGAAATCTGTAATGGAAATATTTTCAATTAACCATATAATATGATGAATTTTACCTCCTGTTGTGATTGAGAATGTGATGTTTTCTTTTCTCTAATAAAAAATTGTAGGAGATTGATAAGCGTACGGTAAAAATATGAATAGTTAAAATAAGTGCATTACTCTGATTTATTAAGTGAAATTGGCCAGAATTTCAGGGTTTGTGTTCATCAAAGGCTAAATCTTTTTGTGGAAATCTACTGAAATTTTTGGATTTTTGAGAAAATGAACCATAAGAAAATTAATTCAAAATGTTTTAACATTTGAAAATAAGTATATCTGATGATCAAATGCACAATTCATGTATATATTTTTGGCATTTGACAAGCTATGAAAAAAACACACACACAAACATAAGCATACGACGATACCTACATTAAAAAAAAAACAAGTAAATCTTCCACAATACATTGAACCCCCCGCATCGCACCGAGCCTATGTTTTTTTCCCTTTTTCTGATCTTTAATTATGTTTCATTGACTCTACGTGTTGGTCTAAGGGGACAAGGCCCCCTACAGGTTCTCCCATGGGTCCTCACCAATACCCCATAATGAAATTTCCTCTGATATTGACTCTGTGTTATCCAAAGACCTCTCTACTGTTGTACTTCGAGCGAGTTTACACTCAAACATAAAGTCAAACCAAAATTATGTATAAACTAAAACGCTCACTAGTAACGGATTATCATTCTGCATTTGTTTGTTACTCACTATGTTTTGACTTAACACGTATATTTTTATACTTGGGTATTGGCCACATATTGATTCCTCAAATATTGTTTGTGCAAACACAACTTTCATAGGTAAGCTCTATTTCAAAGTTGTTTTTGAAATCTATAAATATACATTTTTTGTTTTGTGGAAAAAAATACCGTGTACGAAAATATCGTGGCATTCAGTATTGAAAATTGACAATTATATTAATTTTCGGATATTTAACGAACCGTTCGGTGAGAACTTACATTATTCTCTATGTTTCGTCAGCGACGTAGCCGACGTCTTCAGTCGTCGCTGACGAAACGTAGAGAATAATGTAAGTTCTCACCGAACGGTTCGTTAAATTTCCGAAAATTAATATATATATATATATATATATATAAGGATAATTTATTTTAATGTACACATAATTAAAGAGCGCCGTTTTTGTGTGTGTCACACCTCAAGGGCCCTCTCAAATCACGGATAAGATTTCTTGTAAAGATGTGTCTTTAGTGCTCCTTTAAAGACACCAACAGTCTTTGCCTTCCTCACATTAGGTGGCAGTCTGTTCCACTCCATTGGTCCCGCAAACCGGAAAGCACGGTCCCCAAAATTAGTGCGTGTCTGACGGTGTGGCTGAACCAAGTCCACCACGTCATCCCCTGCAGATCTGAGCGTTTGGCGCCTCAAATCCCTCTCAACGGGTGTAAACATGTCAGCCAAATATGAAGGAGCTGTACCATTTACAGCCTTATACACCATCAGACAAACACGGTAGACCACCCTCTCCGGAAAACGAAGCCAATGCAGTTTCCCTAACAATGGAGTAATGCGAGTAAATTTAGACATCCCGAATATGAGTCTTGCCGCTGAATTCAGCACAGACTGAAGACGGTTGAACTGCTTTTTCGGCTGACCTATGTACAACGTTGAGCAATAGTCAACTCGTGACATCACAAAGGCATTCACCAGGGTCTTGACTGCTCCCGACGGTAAACATCTCCTGATCGCCTTTATCTGGCGAAGTTCAAAAAATGAGGAAGATACAGTCGAGTTCAATTGCTCTCCCATTGTGAGGTTCCGATCCAGTGTGACTCCTAGAAGTCTGACTGAGTCGGAGGGCTGAATCAGCTCTCCCCCAATGGAGAGTGGTACTCGAGTTGTCAAAAGATGATCACGCCTGGTTGTAGCCGCCCACATCACTTCTGTCTTACCCATGTTAAGGATTAGGCCATTGCTTGTCATCCATTCACCAATCTCCGCAATGCAAGCTGCCACCCTGTTACTGAGAGTTTGTGCCATATGTGGCTGACACTGAGAGTAAATTTGCCAGTCATCTGCATATGCATGTGTAATGAGGCCCCATTTCTCAACTATACTCTCAATGTCAGCAGTGTATAAAATAAACAGGATCGGTCCCAGTACAGACCCCTGCGGCACCCCGGAGATCAGCGAATAGGAAGGTGAGACACAGTCACAAGTACGCACTACCTGCTTGCGATCCGCCAAGTAGGAGGAGAACCACGCCAGCGCCTTATCCCTCAAGCCGTACGAACCCTCCAACCTCCTTATCAGAATATCATGACATACGGTGTCAAACGCCGCACTCATGTCCAGAAGCGCTAAGAGAGCAAGATCTCCGCAATCCACTGCCGTTATCAGATCTGAGACCACCGTCAGTAAGCCAGTTTCAGTCGAATGATATTTTCGATAGGCTGATTGCCTCTTAGGCATCAGATCGTTAGCACTCAGATAAGATACCAGCCGATCAGAGACAATGCGCTCCAGTACCTTAGACAGAAACGGTAAGTTTGACACCGGCCTGAAATTGGAGAGATCGTTAGGATCGAGATTTGGCTTTTTTAATATTGGCGTTATTTGCGCTTCCTTTAAAAAGGAGGGGATAGTGGCATCCATTAGGCATCCATTGATAAACCTAACAATAAATGGAGCCACTAGAAGAATGCACTCTTTTAGTACCCACGTCGGCACAGGATCCAGATCACACTGCTTATTTGGCGATCCCGCTACAACTCGCGTCACCTCTTCAATAGAGGTCAGCCCAAGCACTTCAAGCTGTGAATTACACAAAAGTCCCAGAGAACCAGGACTAACCCCTAGGGGAGAATATCTGGTCGGTATTTTACTTTGAAAGTAAGCAGCCAGATCACTAGCAGTCGTCACCGGACCCGCACCGGCCCGGGCATTACCAGACACGTTCTCCAGAAGTCTCCATAAACGCTGTGGACATTTTTCACTAGCAATAATGGTACAATAATGCTGGGACTTTTTCTGGAGGATAGCTGACCTGTACAGACCCTGTGCAATTATCCACATTTCTCTAGTGCTACCTAGCTTGCCACTCCTGAAATTACGCTCTGCTTGTCGCATTTTGCGTTTCAGCGCACTGCATTCACTATCAAACCAGATAGCACTATTCCGCTCCCTAACATGTTTGATTGTAATGGGAGCATGCAGATTTATTAAACTTTTCATGGTGTCATTGTACAGCCCAACTAATGTGTCTGGGTGCATTGAGACGTAGGTTTCCGGACAACAGATTGGCGATAGAGATAAATCCATTTTGAAGAAATCGATCTTAAATTTGTTCCAGGACCTGGAGGTAATTTTCCTGTATACAGGAACAGGTCGTCCTAGATTTAAACGTACCACCACCAACCTGTGGTCCGACAAACCCACATCTCTTACCTCTGTTTTCAAAGGAGCATCCTCCTGTCTAGTGATGACCACATCCAGTAGGCCACCCGCATCATGAGTGGGAGCATCTACCCACTGTCTGCAGCCATAGTCCGCAAGCAAGGCAGTGAGAGTAACACAATTGGTGTCATCTCTGCGCTCAAGCCTGACGTTAACATCCCCCACTATCAGAAACATCTCATTACGAGTTACTAAAACTTCAAAGAGCTCCCGAAATTCATGAAAAAACTCCGCCGTAACAGGCTTAGAGCCGGGGCGATATACAATAGCTATTGTGAGCGTTGCACCGGAAGATACCCGACATACAAGGCACTCAAATGTCGTGAAAGAAAAAAAGTTAATCTTCTCCACACGACATCCTGGGCGCACTAGCAACGCAACTCCGCCATGGTTGGTCCAGGAAATATTCTCTGTCCCTTTTCCATGACGTGGCCTTGCCCATGCTTCCTCAAATGTCGCGAACCCCAGTGCACGCAGTCTCTTCATGGCACTTGAGTGGTAGCTCTCATGCCACGTCTCTGTCAGTGCGAGGATGCCAAGGTCATGGCTTTTACATAATTCACAAATGTCATCCACTTTATTGGCGATAGATCTCGCATTCCAGCATCCAAGATTGATCTTCCTCTCCAGAATTTGCTGATGTCTCCCGCTGGTCAGCAGGGAGCTCGGCGATGAAGGTGCCACTGAAGATCTGGATGTGGAAGCAAGATCCTCACAATGCACTGAACAAACAGCAGGAGTTGTCACTGGCGGGGCTGAGTAGTTCAGCCGTCGCCCTCCTCGTTTTCTGCGCCTCACGCGCCTCCTCAGCACAATGTTTGGCCACTCTTTTGTTCGACATTGCACTCGCGGCACAGTGTTAGTTATTATATCTTTAAGTACTTGCAGGGAGTACCTCTGCACTGGACATAGCACTGGCGCGTCTGTTTCTGTCATGCAGGCGAGTAAGTAGGTACCTACCCACTGCAAGCACTTTGCCGCGATGTCACTTGGCAAAAATTAGAGGTTATGGAATTTTTTATTTTATTTTGAATTGTTTATTTGCAGGCGCATTCACTGTGTTTAATTGCACTGCGTAAGCATCTGAACTGCTGGTTAACTTTTAAAATATTGTAATCACTAGAACACAGTTTTAATTAGAAAAAAATTACAAAAAATAAACAGAGCTTCTACCGCCCGCTAATCAGCGGCGGTAGGTAGTCCAATATAATTGTCAAAATGTCAAACGACCGTAATTCTAACTTAAACCTAAGTATTGAAAATTGTTTGTAGAAATAAAAATAGAGTATTTTTTAAAAGTGAATGATAAACGTACTTTGATTGCGTTATTGTTGCTGCTTGAAATATTTAATTTGCTATTTTGGACCAAGTATTTTTATATTTTATATTTCAGTGGTATTCTGGGTTTTCATGTTATAGTTTCACATGCGGCATGTGCAAGCGTGAACTTGTACATCTCTGCTTGTAAGAATTCATGTAACGTGAATTCCCAATGTTACATATCTTTATAACTTTAAAGCGTATTTTAACAATAGAAATGTCAAATAATTTATTTGATATTTAATCATCCTTAATTGTCAAATAGGCAAATAATGTAGAAATTATTTTAAACTCATATTTAAATCGCATACTTTTGAACAAATGTACAAAAAAATAAAAAAGACTAAAAATTTACATCAAAAGGGTGCAGGAAAAAACCAAACTAATTGTGAATTTTGATATTAATGAAGGATCCTAGTAGGTACTACTTAAAGAAGTAGTAAAACTGGAGACTACTACTTAAAAATTACTACTTGTTGATTAACTACTTGATTTGCAATTTTTTAAAGACAAACTATAAATACGTAGATTGCAAAGGTCTAGACTCTAGACATATTGTAAATGGGTGACAATAGATTAAATAAAACTGTTAATATCAATCGTAGACGTGAGTCGAACAAATTTGTCAAAATTCAAAATTACCTGTCAAAATCAAAAATACATTTGAAAACGATTTCAGAGTAAATACAATCGGGGAAGAATGGCAGAACCTTTTTCACACATCAATCATTCTGTCACCATTTCAGGAGGCTCATGTGTGGAACAAATAGAGTGACACCTAAACAGCTGGGTTGGATAAAATGCAAGAACTTCTGTCAATCACTAGAAAATAATGTATTTGGAAGAATGACGTGTGTGTAAAAGAATACCGTCGGGTTAGGAGATTGACAGAAAAACTTTCAGAAAAATGTTCAACTCTACGGAGTTAAAAGTTCAATTTGAGTATACAATTTAATCTTACTGTAGCATTATGAACACTGCACGCACAGCAGATAACAGTCTGCTCTAACTATTGTCAAAAATTGTCTCTAATTTCATTCTGTATGATTTTATGATAGTAAAATGGCAAAATAATGAATTTGTTAATATGTGAAAATAAAATATTCTTAAATTATTAACCTAAATTAAATCTTCACAATGTTAATACACAGACCCTTAAGCTTTTCCAATCTATAATCTATAATCTAAGTTGCAAGGATATATTCATTCAAAGCTCTCAGATGTATGCCCACAAACAAACACGTGTAGTTCGCGCTTACAAATGCTGATTGTGTACTTACAAATAAAATCTAAACCTCAAATAAAAATTAGCCCTGCAACTCTTGCCGACATTCCCTGAAACAGGGGTGACATTGGCAAAGTGAACCATTTTTTACAGTATGGGTGGTCAGCCTCATACCAACCTATAATGTCCAATAATGTTTTTAAAAGCGCCAAATAGAATGTATGTACACTTTTGATAAGCTGAAAAAAAGTTTTTAAAATATCCCCAGAAAGGAAGTGAGTGAAAAAGTAAGAAATATTAAAAGATGAAAAATGAAATTCTCTTTTAAAGGAAAATTCTGACCGAACAAGAAAAGAGACCACAAATATAAACATAAAAAGTGCTTGCAAACTTTTCACCAAGTTTGCAGAATTTTTGCCAACTCAGGTGCATAAAATATTCCGTTTGCCAACAAAATGTGAAATATGTATTAAAACCGAGATATTTCTGAGAACCTAAAATTTACCTCCTACTTTTTATGTACATTCACAATTATTATCCATACCTATATATTTTTTGAGTATGTACTGAAAAATATGTTTTCATACATTTTCAATGCATATTTTTTCAACGAAAATATAAACCTTAATGTGAAAATAATATAAGGATTTGAGGATTATATAAGGATTCGATTCTTTGAAATTTAGTGAAATGCTCTATTTTAAAAAAAATCTTTCAAGTCTGTGAGATAAAAGATACAGAGATAAAATTTCTGTACATACTTCTCAAAGGCCCAATTTCCAGCAGTGTTTGTTTTTTTTAAGCATCGTCAAAGGCATCTCTGTCGACGATTATTCAATACAAAACTTGTTTTTTTCTCACACAAAACTTGAACGTGCTTGTATTCACGCTACGGCTAATATTCTCTGTTGCAGTGTGCTGGAGGGGGTTATGTTTTTTGAGAGGGATGGTTGTTTTTGCTTTACGATGACACGGGTATACAGCACGGACATAAACAAAGCCTCGTTCTCTGTGCGTAAATCCACTTTCTGTCCACATAAAGCCTTTATGGATGTATAAAATTGAAAGCTTCGATAATAAAGTGCTTACAGCTGGTGCTCCCTCCCTTGCACGTGATTCTACCCTTGTTTAAGAGTTGACTGACATGAGCCGACCCTTGAAATATATTATGTTGTTGGCTTTGTGAATTTAAGATAAGGGTTTCAAGAATTACTTTTTTCTCATGTTTCTGTAACTTATTTCATTAACAACAGAGAAAATCCTGTTTTCATTGCATATTTAGACATAATATAAGAGTGAGATTTGTAAAAGAAAGTCTGCTAGGGTAGTTGTCTTAATTAAGGAGGACAAGATTATTAAAAAAGGATTTGTGAAGAGGAATGAATTTCACAATAATATTTAGTGCTGTCCAGAAACAGGTATTTAAAATTCCATTAAGTGTGTTCTTAATTAGTTGAAAGCTATCGTCAAGACGTTTTGGCGGGATTCAAACCAGCACTGTTAGCAGTGCCCTCATTTTGCATCAAACTTCTTCAACCTTCTGTTACTCGTCTTGCGAGTGATTTGTAGTTACATGAAGAGACTAACTGATTTTTTTTTCAACCAATGTGATGTTAGACCATCCCACAAGAAAAATAAAATGTTCAAATGACGATCGACTTTTTTCTGGGCAAGGAAACGTCAGTCTTGTGTGGGACTGCCGTCCTCAGTAACTAATAACAAAACACTTCTTTCGCTTTTCCCTGGAAATTTCCTAGCTGAGTGACGTCACAATTTTGTATATGTCCAATCATGTGCTGAGTCCATTTTCTAGATATGTAGTGCTTAGATTTAAAAAAATAATATATCCGTGAAAAAATGTGCCTTCAAAAATAAGTACAAAGATGCTTGATTTTCTGGTTCCGGGTTTTGACCGTGGTCCATGTTTTTGCTTGTCTTCTTCTTTTTTCTTTTTAATCTTTCTTGAAGACTTTCTTGAAGACTTTCAGCTTACGTTTCGTCTCCTCTGTGGGCGACTTCTTCGGAGTTCTGCTCGCTACTGAGTAGCGAGCCAAAGAAGTCGCCCACAGAGGAGACGAAACGTAAGCTGAAAGTCTTCAAGAAAGTCTTCAAGAAAGAATAAAAAGAAAAAAGAAGAAGACAAGCAAAAACATGGACCACGGTCAAAACCCGGAACCAGAAAATCAAGCATCTAGATCCGGCCGTGAAAGCCTAAAAACAAAAATAAGTACAAAGGTTTAAATTTTTTTTTGAGATTATTGTTTACACAAAAATATTTCCTTGAATTGAAGAATACGAAGGCAATATTTTTCCAGGTATTTTTATTTACAAATTAGTCGTGACATTAAAATCTAAGGCTTACTGAAAATGAAAAACAAGCTATGTTTTGAAATTTTAATACACAACAAAAATAACATCACTGGAAGGCTGTAATTATGAAAGCACGTAATGTTTCAGGATAATAATTACTCCCCAAATTAACTGAGAAGCCTTTGTCTTGAAAAAATAGCCGAGAGAAAATATGAAGCCTCTCTGTGCAGGATTTTCTTTGAAATATAATATAATGCTCGCAGCACGCTCTTGCCTCTGCTTGATCTCGTTGTCTGATTTATTTAGGAAAACCACTGACCATAGAAAATAAAACGGCCTTTTCAGAGGTTAATGTAAAGAAAAAGTTGCCTTACTTTCAAAGCTTGCTGTTTTAGGATAGCTCCGTTTAAAACTATTTTAAATAAGCCATTTCCTTGAAATTATTGTGTGTTTGAAAGCTTATAATTTATAAAAAAAACACTTTCCACTTCTTTCCTTTGTAGATTGATATGAAGCTGACCACCCATATTGTAAAAAAGGTACACTTTGCTATTTGCATGAAAGCTGCAAAGTTTATGTTCATTTAAGATTTTAATTAACATACACATGCAAAATTTGTAATTGCGAATTTACACTTGTCTGTTTGTGAGCATGCATTTTTAATATAAATATATATATTTGCTTATAGATTATAGATTATAGAATAAATATAAAGACGATTTCAATTTTAAGGAAGAGGCAAAAATATTTCGTTATTGATTGCTAGGAACGGCAGTTACCATACACTGCTGAAGTTTTCTCACCGAAAAAAAAACGAATTCGAAAATATTCTGAACTCATTTGTAACGATGTTATTGTATTTGTGTACATTTTCGAAAAATACGAACCTATTTTCAGTTTTCTTTGAAGTATTTTAGAATGTTTTCAGCCAAATAAAAAAAAATAAAAAACTAAGTCTTTTTTACAAAGATGATTGACTGTAAAGAGGCTCTCTCCGGCTCACTCTTTATTTAGCCCATGATATAGTTCGTAAGTATGATACATTAGAAACATCTTTCTCTAAGTACCTTTATCTCTGATGACTAGTTCAGACGAGCCCATCTCCTTAGTGCCGAGTAACTAGTGGCAAGTAATTAGTTGCCAAAAGTACTACGCACATACTACAGGAAAGTAACGTCCTATGTACTAGTATCTGTAACAAAGCTATTCAGTTTAATCAAAAAAGCAGGTTTTTCATTTTTAATGTATACAAAAATTGCGTATTTCTGAATCAATTAAAGAACAAGATATTAACATCTGCATTTGAATGTAAATCTATGAACTGTGCCAAATTAAAAAAAAACGTTTTTAAAAAAAAATGAGATTTTCAATCTGACAACACTGACGGACAGAAGTTTATATAAAACGGCAGATACTTTTAATAAAATATTTATAGAAATACTTTGTTTGATTTTTTTTCAAATTGAGAAAGAAATGAAATTAATTTTTCTTTAAAGATTGATTCTTAAATAAAAATAATGTACAACAAATTTGCTCGATGCGTCATTTGTCCGACCACACTTGAAGTTTTTAAACTCATCCGACAAAAATGATGTGATTAGTGTGTAAGTGATGAGCAAACATGAAGGCTCACGCATACACTTATCTACTAACGCATTAGTACTTGATCTGTGTGAGCGCGCCATTAGGGTCAGAGAAATAAAACCTTTCAGTTAATGGTATCACGATAGTGAAACTGGAGGTCAGTAACCGTCTGAGCTTGTACTCATAATTTACGAACCGCAATTTGGGTATTTTCAGGAAAAAAAAAGATTTTTGGATTTGCTGGCTTTCACAGAAGGCTTTGAATTAATTTGAAAAGTGATAAAGAAGCTGAATAATGCATGAGATTTATCCTGAAAATAACTACTATCGGAATAATGGATGGTTTTAATTTGCGGTTTGAAGTCAGTGCTTTAGAATTATTATGATCTAACTATTTATTTAGTTTTTACTATATTTGGGTATGATGTTGATCACTTTCATCTTAAAAAAATGGGATAAGTACAACTGATTGCAAAGTTTCTGCTTCGGGGAAAACCGCGAGAGATGTACCTAAAATGTGTTTCGTTTCCATTTCAGTTTTTTTTTATAAATGCAAATGCTGCATTGTTTTTCAAAGCAAAATTACACATCTCTTCTTGTACATGTGCACAAACTATGAACCTCAAACGTCAATAGAATATGTTTGAAAAAAACTCCTTCCTTCTTTTTAATGTTTTGTGGCTTTAAATACAGAAATGTTAATTATTATTTGTATTCCTTGACTGATAGGTTGGTATGAAATTAAGCCCCCATGTTGTCAAACTTCGTTCACTTTTACAAAAGCCCCTCCGGTTTAAATGAAAAGCGGCTGAAGTTACAGGGATTATGTTCGTTTGAGATTTGGGCTTTAATTTGTTTGTCCACACGCAGGATTTAATAGCGCAAATTTATAATTGCCTGCTTATGGACGTGCATGTAATATGAGTCTTTAATTTCAATATATCTTCGCAACTTAGGTTATAGATGGTTAAACCCTTAAAAAATCTATGAAAATAAGCTTTTCTCTCAGAATGATTTGTAAGCTATTCTCCAATGAACTTTTTCAATCGCCTTTTTCTATGCAGACACCTTTATCAAGTTTGCAATTTTTTTTGCATTTTTTTTTTTAACAAAAACTGATTGTTTGAAACATGATTGCGGCTGCTGAGTTAGAGTCAGCGTTTCTGAGCTGACGATCGATTCAATTAGAGTAATGCTGACTGGCGAATACCACGTACTATCTAATCAAATACGTCCTAGGACTTAAGGCACCGAGCAAAACCATTCATGGCTCAGTTTCAATAGACTCATGCCACATTGAATACATATTGGAAGTTATTCCCTCAATATTCATCGGTCTTAGTTTTTGTGTGAAAATTGTTTTACAATAGAACGAGCGAAAAGAAGATTTATGAAATGAATGATTATGTAGTTCTGAAAAACTATAAAAACATATAATGGAACAAAGGCCTTTGTGAGGTATTTAGGCCGAAAGTAACCAAACTTTAGCGATTACATGGATTAGACTATACATGTGTATAAATGAATTTGTCGCGTTTTTTTTCGCAAAAATCTTGAACAATTTTTCTTCTTCTTCTGAATCTAACTCTTCATTGCTCAGAATTGTAACTCTCGTTTACTAGTTCTTGACTGAGCTGCCCGCAACCAGCGAAGTGCCTGCTGCTGTTTTCACTTTATCGGTCCAAAGTGTGAGAGATTTCTCTATTATTTTCCAAATTTACCCATTACCACCAGTTATTTCAGGCTACTCTCATTGCCACAAAAAACGTGACCGATGAACTAAAAAATTCGGCGGTACATATATTGGCCAGAGTCAAGCCATCCAAACGTAGCTCCCAACGAATGGACTCGCGTACTTAACTGTCCATGGGACTTGGAGCATGCACCTCTAGCACCACATTTTAAAAACGTCAATTATTTTTCGTTTTTGCGGCTTTTATGATTTATGTTTTAAAGAAAAATAGAGTGGACCAAAAACTTTATCTTGGTGTTGTTACACCCCGGTCTTTTTATATTTTGTCCAGCTAAGACAGGTCACTTATATATTTTCGTATTCTTTTTAATGTTTGGTAAATTCATTTCAAACTGTAATAATCAAATAAAACCGTTGATACTGAAGCTTAGTTGCGTTTTTTTTGCGCGTTTTAATTCATCATTGCATGAAACGAAACTTTATTGATAAGTTATAAAATCCGGTAAAAAAACATAGCAGGTATATTAAGAGGAAATAAATTCATAATTGAATTAGGTACACATTAATATTTAAAATGTTTCAGCAAGAATTTAAATAATTAAATTCGCATTGTTAGTATTCAAAAGAACACGTGTAATATTAAACAGAAGTGAGAAGGTTTATCATTGTTACATTCGAGTGGAATTCTCATTAATTTCTGGCGAAATGAAAAGTAAGGGATTTATTTTGATCACAATGTGAATAATTACAATTAGAATTGCTAAGTAACATCTATTAGTTGTTGTAAGCTTTTCATAATTATAAGTACAGGCCCACGCATACATTTAGTCTTCAACTAATGAGTCTTGTGTGAAAATGGAATTTTCACGAGCGTGAGAGAAAATTTATTTGTCAATCAATTAGTTTAATAATAATAATAATAATATCCTTTATTTCCATACAAATGTACAGTTTCAAAACCAATTCATTTGACGGACAATATACATACATGACATACACATAATAAACAACATTACACATAAGACACGGATGTACACAGTTAACTACATATACCTAGAGATGACACCTCTAGATAAGCGGAAAATGACTTTAAAGATTCATGGAAGATATCTATTGATATTCCATTCAACATCCTCATTGCAAAGTGGATTCCATCATGCTGCATCACATTTGTTTTGGTAGATGGGAGGTAAAAGAGAGGATGGCTGCGCGCTCGGGAGTAGTGGCTGGGAGCATAGAAATTTATTTTGCTTAAAAGCGTGGGATTATGGATGTGACCATGTAGGAGTAGGAAAAAATGTTTGAGGAGATGGATGGACCGACGGGAAGATAAAGAGTGAAAGAAGTTTGTAAAGCTTTTGTATTATGAGGAGGAAGCATAGTTCAAGTTTTGAATACGTTTTTTTCGAGATGTCACACTAGGATTTTTGTTTTAATTTTATCTCTCGCCTTATCTCGAGTTGGCAACCTCTTCGTCCAAAACCAGGTAAAAAGTTACATCTACTGTAAATTCGTTGAATGGTTGACCTTCATAAATTATTTGAAGAACAAAAATAAAAGGCTTTTGTGATTGGGATTTGTGAAAGGCATGGCTAGAAAGTACTATTTTTTTAATCAATGATAATGCAACGGTTGTCTCTTCATCATCAATGGTACGACAATTCAGGGTGGTTCTTGGTCTTCTTGATCATCCGTTGCCAACGCTGCCCATCTAAAAAGCCCTTCCTCCAGCCCCATACTCTTGCCACAGGACATTCTGTTAAAACTCTATCGATCTACTTTAACTTGGTATATTCATGTGTGTTTTAGGACCGTCATCACAATCGCATTTTCCAGGCCCCGATGGTCTTATCGCTGGATATGATCTGGTCAAAGCAATTTACTGACTTTTATTGACCGGACCACGGCTTATCTTAGAAGCTATCTATAATCTAAGGAACAAATATATATTTATATTTTAAAATTGTATTAAATGCATGGTCTAAAACACACACCTGTAAGTTCGTGCTTACAAGTGCTGCACGTGTACTAACAAATTAAAATACAAATCCCAACTTTTCCGACTTTTCCTGAAACAGGGGTGGTAGTGGCAAAGTGAACCATTTTTTACAGTATGAGTGGTTAGCCTCGTACCATACTATAAGTCAAAGAAAAAAGATACAAAAATAATAAAAAAGTGGTTGCATACACTCATGCGTTAAATATTACGTAAATTTTCTGCTTTTGTTTCAAATATGTTTTTGGCAATTGCAGGTAGGTATTTTTAAAATTATTTGCATTAAAACGATACGTTGTATAAGTGTTAAAAATGTTTTCAAATAAACGGAATGTCCAAATTTCTTTCTCGTGAAATCACTTAAAATACATCTCAAGATAAAATTATTACACTCGGAAATTTACGGCTTACTTAGGCAATAGAAAACGTGTGATTTTTCTGCCGTAAACTACCCCTAACTCAAAATAAGCGTTTCATGCAAGTTGATTGAATTTAAAACGCTTAATAGAGGAGCCTATTCAGTTTTCATGTATATTTTAGTTAACGCTGCTTTTGAGTCTCGATGTAACGTTTTGTACTGGGGGTTTGCACGGCAATAAAGGCATTTTTTGCGGATAAAACATTTCGCGCTCGTAAATGGTGATGAAAGTGAGCGCCATTTTTATATGTCGCGAGTTTTACGCGGGCATTACTCGAACATTACGCGGGAGTGATGCGACATATTTTTTTACGCGGGCTTATCTCAAATTTGGACTCGAGACGTGTAATGTGCCTGAGGGAAGTGGGACAGGTGTCTCTTTCAAAGTGTGAACACGCTGAGTGCCAAAAGTGCTACGTCAATTTGTTTAATCTTTAATATTAATATGAAGAAAAAGGATAGTTCTTTTTTAAATACTTAATTTTTTTTTACTAAAATTATAAACGTTGGTGGTCCTTCGACCATCTTAAGGTAAAGCATAGTTTAAATAAATAATACTTATTTTTCTGCATAGTCATTTTTAAGATCAATTATTATTTATTTCACAAATCAATACAGTACATTTATTTATTTTATCTCATCTTGATAAGATTAGATAAGAAAGGAGAGTTAAGATTTTTTTTCTATTTTAATGAATAAAAAACGATAAAAGTATACACGATAACATGTTTTTATTACCTTTTTACGTAAACGAACTCAAGGCAGGTTTATGAAGCAAGAAGCTTGCAAGTTTTGGTTAATGAGGTTTGAACGGTTTTGTTCGATTTACTTAATTAACTCAATCAACAGATCTTCGAGTATGAGATATTGAGATAAATTCAACCATCTCGAAAAACGCCGTAAAAAAGAGTAGAGAAGATACAAAGGCGCCACTAGTAAGGCAGTAGTTCTCTTACATTTATATTTTGTCAACCCGACGGTTGAGTATTCATGCAATGTTCTAAGCTCGAGTACAGTATTTGCAGTAAGAGACCATTTTTAAACTACACGTGTACAAAATGAGGATTTTTTTAAAAAGAAAACCTTTTACAAAAATACAAAATCAAAGATAATCTCAAAATCAAGTGAATTATTTTTTTGGTAAATTCATATTCTGATTATTGAAAGGAATGAAATATACCAACTTCTCCATCTTATTATACAAGGAAAGATTGAGGGAAGAAAAAGTCAAGAACACCGAAGGACATCAGGCTGAAGAACCTGCGACAGGGGCTTGGTAAATGCACCAAGTCCCTATTTCAAGCTGCAGCATCGAAAGAAGGAAAAACCTTTATGATCACTTATCTTCGTTAGTATTGGCATCGAAAGATGATTGAAAATAAATTTTACAAAATATTTTATTTTAGTTGGTGCTGAAAATCATCGTGCTATATTTTTAGCATTGAAAATACTTCTTACCTAGTAAGTTGATATATTTTCATGGTATTCTCATTATAACATTATACAGAACAAAAGCTGTGAAAGAACCTTCAAAAGCTTTCTTTCACGCAAAAAAACTGTTTGTGGAGTTGGTAGTTTTTACATGAAGCCAAATAAAAAGAAACCGCTGAGCTTTCACGGAATATCGTAGAGTTCATAGAAAGCTCTTTTCATTGAATACAATTTTATGTCGCAGACACCTTTTTAAAGGCAAACACCATTCACGTGTATAACATTTTATTTCGCTCTTTTAAAGTCCCGTTCTTTTTTTAATGGCCCTTTAACAGATAAAATAATAACGCTGTATTCAAATAAATTTATAAAAAAAGTATGTAGTTAACACAAATATTATTTTGAAAATATTATAGTTAAAAATGCATTTGTGGATAAAAGGAGATGTCACAAGTAAACTTTAAAAGGTGAATGCAGGATAAAGCAACCTAGCTGCTTATATAGTGCAACTTATTGCCGCGTTGTCACTGAAGAAGTCGCATGTGGTGAGTTATTCTAGTCATTTTTACATACACGGGTTCGGCCTTAGACCAACTACTTTAATTAAAGTGGGTGCTTTCTGTTTTCAAGGGAGAAGATTTTAATTTATATAGTGTGAAAGCTGAAAAAACGTTGCGTGTAATCTTATTTTGAATTTTATTTTCAAATAACGTAATGAGCATTTTTTTAAAGTCCTTGCCCTTGGTGGGGATCAAATCCTAGTCATCTAGCATGCAGTGCAAGTATCTTTCCAAATCAGTTACTGACTGGGAAATGCTGTTTACAAACTTATTAAAATGAATCAACACCTTCCGTCTGTTTATGCTGGAGAATTGCATTCCGGGATCTGTCGCCATGGTCTATGGGAGCTGAAACTACAGACCATTTGCCCATGTCTGCGATGGGCTTCTTCAGCGTGAATGTAAAGAGATGAAGATGATGTTGATGAAACTATTACATGAGCAAAATTCTTAGAAGCTCCACGTCTCACAGATCCCGGAAAGATTGGAAATTCACATTACATGCATTCCCACAACCAGACACGTACAAATTCGCGCTTGCACATGCCTCACGTGAACCCACAACATAAAAACCAAATCTCAAATGGACATACACCCTGCAACTCTTGCCGTCCTTACCTGTAACAGGGGTGACATTGGCAAAGTGAATCATTTTTACAGCATGGGTGGTCAGCCGCATACCAACCTATAAGTTAAGGAACAATTTGTGTAAGCCTTAATTCCGTCTGTTTATTTAAAAGCAAGCAACTTAAATGTTTGATGAACAAAACTACTAAGCTACAAATTTAGGGCAATGTCTTGACGTGTTTATGGGACTTATGGTGCAAATAAATATTTAAATAGTTTGGAGAATCTAATAATCATCCCTTGAAAAAATAACTTGTAAAAAGCTTACGCCCCAAGCTGTAAAAGAGGTGTACTGTTTTTCAATATATGCAGATTTCTGTTGAAACAGGAAAAGGAGCAATGTTTATCTTCAATTACGGTCAAGAATTTATAATTAAAATACGCCAGGAGCCTGTGTTAACGAGTTCTTACACGTGCCTACAATGTGCATACATATTTGCGTGGAAAGCAGACCTTAAATTGTACATAAATATATATATTTAAGTCATTTAGAAAGGCGCAATTTAACAACCTATTTACTTCGCTATGACCACAAAATAGGTCGTAAGTTTTTTTTTTTATTAAACATAATTAATTTGTAATAATTCAACAAAATGTAAAGCTGATCGTCACATTTTAAACTATCGTTAAAAAGAAAGAAGATGTTTGAAACGTTTCTGTATTATTTCAAACATTCTCTATGAAAATACCGTCTGGACTGTATGTCTATAGCGCCGACTGTGGGAACACATTGATAAGGATCAATATAAAACATAATATTGTAAGACAAATGAAGGTACACAATTTATTTGTTTACAAAATTTATCTTCAGTATCGTTCATCTCTCAATTGATGGCAGCAAAACAATATGAACGTTCAGATAAATTTAAGACCCAGACTGAATCATTTCAGTAATTTGCAGCAATCCTATACAACACCTACATAATATAATATTTAGTATTTCAAATTAATTTTCAAATATTACTTGTAAAATCATGGTCTATTGTTGTCTGAAAAATGTAATTATCATGTTTAATGGATTTTGTAAAATAAAAAGTTAGAAAAAAGTGCACAACTTTCACCAGCATATTTTAGTTTTGCAAACTTCAAGAAAAATGTGCATCGAAAAATAAACAGAAAAAATGAGATGCTTTGCGTTTAAAAAATGCATCTCATGAACGATGCGCATTTTTCTTAGTTTGTCTTCAATTTTTGAAAAGTTTTTCTTTGTTTAAGTTTAAAAGGCAGTGACAGTTGAATACTCGTATATTTTAATAATCATAAATTAGTCAATCACTACAGGTGAATAACTCTTTCGCAGCCTTTCTTCGTATTTTTGTAATCAAATTTCAAATTGTGTTTTTGATTTTGTAGTTTGTTGCCAGCTTCCAAATTTTTTTGTATGGTATTGTAAAATGAATAATGAAAATGCCTTAAAAAAGAAATGTTCCCTTAATGTTTTTTGGTTCTTGACCTCGATTGGTAAAATTGAGGTAAGTTTACGCAAAGTAGGTTAAAACAATTAGTTGGATTAAAAAATCACGCTCTCAAATGCATTATTACTCTTTAAGCTTCCTGGACTTATTTGCATTGCTCTATGGTAAAGAATTTTGAAAATCCTGTTTTAGACGATTATTTAGTTGAATCGTTCTCATAATATTATTTTTTTACCTAGCTCTGACGTTTCACTCTGGTTATGTTTAGTTTTATATCTACTTAAGCTCATATATAATTATTAAAGTACTAAAATATTTCACTAGAAACTCGTTTGTTTACCCAAAAAAGAACGTAACACGTCATTAAAATGTCAAAAATGAAAACACAAAATTCCCCGTAAAGCACAACATTTCACTTGGTATTTCATAGCTTGTTAAATACAAAGTTTGTCGCACAAAATGTACAAAACTCATTAACTCTTACTTGCGCGCTCCATCCATCATAACATCCCCATTTTCTCATTTCCTTCTTATCTTTTCCCTGCACCCTTAACTCGGGCGAATCTGCGAAGTTGTCCCCTCTTTTTCCATGTTTTTCCACGAGAGATGCAGCCACACAACTCTTACGTTCCCATACCTACCCTTCCACGCAGAATACTTTATCCTTTTACTTCTTGCCTGTCATCCCCTTTCCCTCTTTTCCTTACCCCCTTTTCTGAAGTAGTAATGGAGAGGGATAACAACCTTTTCAACCCTGAAACGACTCAAGAATCTTTCTTGTGTATTCTTGTAGATATATTTTAGATACAGACGAGTGTTTGTTGTGATATGGGTTAAGATATTTTCAGAATTTCTTACTAAATTAGTGAAGTACAATTTTGGTCAGAAACACATACTTCATGATCAATTAATAATTCATCAGATTTATTTTACTGAATTATTAATTAATAATTTCACAATGACTATTAGCTCAAGGTCAAATCTAACGTCAAAAAACCTCAAAAAATTCGAACCAGTAGTGATTGTATTCAAATTTGACGGTTATAACCACAGCTTTGTTCATTCGTCAATAGCACCGACAAATATACAAGTAAATTGTTAAATGAAATGATAGTTGTATTTTAACTTTAAATGGTATGCATTAATTAAAAAAACAACAACTTCACTAACCTTTTGAATGAAATCGTAGTCTAACAATGTTTTTTTAACAATATTTCTGTCATAATGTTTTGATATATAAATTTGTTTTCAGGTTTAAATAATGAAGCGTTAATTTCAGATAAACTATTAATTAAAAAAAAACATATTTAATATTGTACACGCCAATATATATTTTACCTCCACAACTACATCACAGAAAGGTTAAAAAGTACCTACACTATCGTAAAGCTCGCGTATCGTCTTGTGTAGCACCCACCTAACTCTCTACTCTTCAAGTTGTACAATTTTCCGTTGAAACTAAACCATAGCGTTCCAGCACAAATGTGTGCTAATAAAAACGCTCACTAGAGGCGCTTGTGCACTCTATTAGTACCCAAACATGTTTGAAAAAAAACGTTACAGTAGAGTTTCAACGTCATCTAGTATACATGGAGTTGGTCGTAGCACCTACTAGCTACTACGCTGCGTCGTAGCACCTACTTCCTCCTACGCTGCGTCGTAGCACCCACAAGCCGTCAAAGTGAAAACCTCCTCACAAACGAGAGTATGACGTCACGTTATGAAAAATATTTTTTTCTCACGGTGTCAATTTGGCACATCCTCCCCTCGCTGCAAATCTCTATTTAAAGACTCGTGTCGTAGCGAGGAAGGAAATATTTTATTTCTGCGATATATTTATGATCGATGCAAGATGTCAACAATATTGAATCATGAGTGAATAGAGTACTTTTTTATTTATAATAAAAAAAAAAACCATCTAAACAATTGACACAAACGATGAGTGATCAGTTTAACTTTGCAATATTTTCTTTATCGTGTATTTTTTTTGGATAATATACAAGTTTGTGAAGTTCTACACAATTGTTTATTCATTAATTTGGGAACTTTTTGAAAAAAATGAGAAAAACAATTATTTAGAAATGTTAGTATTCTCCAAAATATTTGTGTTAATTTTTTAAGGCCTTTTTAAATTAGATTTATTTTGTTAAACGTATTTAACAAATGACATTATTTATAAATATACATACCTATACATTTTTGTGTTAAATCTATCATTCGAGCGTGTTAATCTAATGTAAAATGTCATATTACAGTTAAAAATATTTATAAAAGGATTTAAGTTTCAACTTCATAAATATCGCAAAACATAATATTCATGTATGCATTTACAACATAACAAAACAATTAAAAAAACTTGTGTGTTGGCAAAAAATCACCTAAAAATTCACGTTTGCAAGCATACTTAGAAATAAAGGCCAAAGTTTAAATTATTAATATTAAATTTTTTTACACCCTAAAATTCAATGAATTAATGATGACCTCGGATATTTTAATACTTAAACGAAGATTTATAAAAACATTGTCCAGATGACCTATTTCAGGGGACACAATATTCATTTGAGAAGGGGTGAGCCATTAAAAGAGTCCGTCTCAAATAAAGCTCAACAGAAAAGGCAAATAATTTAATTCTCGGATTCTTTTGTCTCTTAATTGAAAGTAAAAAGCGTCGACATTAATGCGGATGCTTTTGTCGTGTTGAAATGAAAAAAAAATACCTTGAAATATCGCAGACAAAAGTTAGAAAAAAGACAAGCTAAAGGCGATGTCGGAGTAACTTAAAAATTTACATCAGAATGTAAAGTGTGAGTATTTAGACAATAATATGAACTTCTTATTTAAACAAAAACTTATTACAGCTTCTTGCAAGACTGAATAATGTTTAATTTTGTGATAAAAAAGGAAAAAATGAAAGTATAATACATATAAAAAAATATTTGACAATTATAAAAAAATGAAAAAACGGAGTGACAGGGTGAGGAATGATTTTGTAAGAGAAGAATGTGGTGCAAAAGAAAGTGTGAAAGTGAAGATTAAAAGAAGTTTGTTAAGATGGTTTGGGCATATGGAGAGAATGAATGAGGAAAGACTGACGAAGAAAGTATATGTTGGTAGAATAGATGGATGTCGTGGTAGAGGAAGACCGAGAAAGGTATGGATGGACCAAATATCCGAAATTGCGAATGAATGGAATATCCAGAGTCATAATAAAAGAAGAGCTTGTATGAAGAAGGTTATGACTCTGGAGGAAATGAAAGAAGTATGCAAGGATAGAAAGAAATGGCGGTTGATCTGTGATGTTGGCGGCTAGGGTTTTTTTATGTCCATGTATATATTGTTATTTATTGATTTAAAAAATGTAATTTGTCATGTATGTTCCTTGACTTATTGGTTGTTATGCGGCTGACCACCCATAATATAAAAAAATGATTCACTTTGCCAATGTCACCCCTGTTTCAGGGAAGGACGGCAAGAGTTGCAAGGCTTATGTTCATTTGAGATTGGGTTTTTATATTGTAGGTCCACATGCGGCATGTGTTAGCGCGAAATTATACATATCTGCTTGTGGGAATGCATTTAATTTAGATCTTGAATGATATATATCTTTGCAGCTTAGATTAGATTAGATTAGAAAAAAATTATTAACGCAAAATTTTTGATGTATGAAAAATACCATTATTTCAATCACAACATTCCATTAAAAAATGAATTTGTAAAAAAAGGTTATTTGTTATTTTTTAGTGAGCAACAAAAAACACACACCTTTGAAATGACTTGATTTGAATTATAAATGTTAAGTGAAAATCCGAGTTTCTCTTCGTGCCACGCTTAAGAAATATTTTTTCCTGGCCATAAAAAACTTTGTCAATTACAATCATTTTCATTGCGGTGAACTTTTTTCAGTTGTGTGATATTAAAATGAAATACTTTCTTTTTCGTAATTTATGACTCTTTTCTGCTTTTTCAATTGAGTAAACTTTGAGTAAACTTAAACTTTTTTTGTGTTTTTTCAAGAAATCTTGTATTATTTGTTTTTCAAATGTTGATGATACTTAATATTCTATTAAAAAAAAACTTTTATTTATTCGGCGTAACTTTCTATTGTTTTTGTTGTTGACCTTGAAGAAGAAAAATAAATGAAAAAAACTTTTCTTCACGAGCTGGTTTATTTTCTCGAGCGCTTTCGGTGCTATCACATTATCAAGAGAACAACCCAACTACGCAACGCAACGCAACTAAGATTCACATATAGTGTAACTTCTTGCTGCGGTTTCCCCAAAGGGGTCGCATGTGGCGAGCTGAACCTATTTATTATTACAGGTAAGGGGGCCGGCCTCACGCTAACCCCTTCAGTTGAAGTGGGGGTTTCCCATCTCCCGAAAGGGCTGGTACTCATTTCTTGTGAAGGCTGAATAAACCTTGCCGGTATTTTATTTGGGGTTTGAAATAAACACCTAAATGGAAAATCATATCTGACACCCTAGGCGGGATTCGAGCCCGAGCTAACGGCATGGAATGCAAGCACTCTACCAACTGAGCTATCGACCGGACAATAATGATTACCCAATGACATCTTTTGAACCAGGATCAAAGTTATAGTCAAATGACCCAAGCGGGGTTCGAACCGATACATTTACTACTGACTTTACCTACCATGAACGTTGCTTACTATTTACTTCATACCTATCAACCGTTATAATTACTTATGAGCTTTTGTACCTGACGATTTAACATTGTTTTTGGAACCGGTCGTACATTATTAAATTTTACTCGCCCCGTAACCAAAATAATTATTTTTAATATTTAAATGAGAGAATATTGGTCACGCTTGATCAGTGCCCATGTTTCAGAGGTTCTCGCGTAAAATATCAGCCCTTATAATTCCAGAATCTCAATAGAAATACCTAATCCGCGTCTAATCCTTTACACGCAATAAAATAATAATTATCACAGCAGCCTTATCTAGGACTTGTTCACGATTTATTGGTAGGAGAGAAATTGTTCAACAACTCTTGCCATACTTGTAACGAGTACAAGCATAATCTTCAGATAATAACTGTGAAACAAGCGTACTTTGTTCACGAGTTATGTGAATGGGAATAAATCTGCTCGCTACAATGGAAGAGTATATTTTATTAAGATAACGATAAGAGTTACGCATATTTTGTGAAACTGGATAGTTTATTTTTTTTCCATTTGAACGTGGTTTCGAATATCTAGAAACAACATGATTTTTGAAGTTAATCATAATAGTAATTATCTAAGTTGCAAAGATATATCACATTGAAAATTCGAATTAAATGCATGCCCACACACAAACACGTGTAATTTGCGCTTACGAATGCTGCATGTGTACTTACAAACCGAAATTTAAACCTCAAATGAACATAAAGCTTGCAATTTTGTCGACCTTCCCTAAAACAGGGTTGATATTTTTTAAGTGAACAGTATGGGTGGTCAGCCTCAAACCAACCTATTTTAAGTCAATGTAGGTACCATAAGACCCAAAACAGGGATTTCCATCGCCTTAGGACGTTGTTTGCTACTGAAAATAATTTAAGAATTCTGCATTCGTACAGAAACTGTATATTTTTAAATAAATTGTATAAATACCACGTCATGTATCATGGATGACTGACGGGGTACAATATATTTATTTTTATTTTTAGCGTTACTTTATATTTAATTGAATGTTGTAAACTTTAAAATCAATCAATTAAATTCAATTGCCAGAAAAACTTCGAAGAAATGTGCAAACTTATCGAAGCCTTTATCAAAGGATGAAAGAATAAAGATAAAGATTTTCTGATAAAAATGCAAGCTTACCAAGGAGACGAAGAAAAGAAAACATAAAAATCTTATTAAAACGAACAAAAAAATTTCACTACTATTCATAGTTAAATATTTGCTTTTAATAAATCCCTTTCATCCCGTGATCATATATTATTTAGTCATTAATTTGAGTCAAGTTGAGGGTGGAGATTCTGCCGGGGGGTTCTATGAATAAGACGCTATGCGATATCTCCTTTGTGATTTGCACAAACAACTAAGCCTTTTGTTTTCTCGTCTCCTCAGGTTCTCCGTAGAATAAATATTGTATGAGCGAGTGCCTGGAAATACAAGGTAGATTATGAAAACCATCAGTTTACATCAAATTACAAACACTTAGTGGGAATAAAAGGACAAATGACACAGGTTGAAGATAAATATTATGAAATATTAAAAAAGGGTTACATCTTGAAATAATTGATGATGAACGACTAACGAAGAAAGCTTACACCGGTCCGTAGCTCAGTGGTAACACTGCGGACTCTGAATGGGAAGGTTGTGGGTTCGAATCCCGGCGGAGCACAAAAAATATACCATTTATATTTGCTCTTCGCTGCGTTGAAAAATTCATAATCCTTTACCAATGACCGGTCGCCAAAGGTGCATCCAGCCTTACAGCAACTGGGTCTTGCTTGAGAATTGGCGCTTTATACAGCGACGACCAAGCTCGCAAAGGGGTTTTGAGGTGTGATACACGCAAAAACAGCGCTCACCAAATAAATCAGCTTAATTTTAATTAATTTAATTGAATTTATCATTAATTGATGAGGCATTCACTTTGTAACCTTTCATTTTAAAAAAAATAAAATTAAAAATAAAATAAACAAATTTTATTAGGTTACGGGGTGAGTAAAATTTAATAATGTACGACCGGTTTCGGAAACAATGTTTCCATCGTCAGGTACAAAATATTACTTAGTTACTAATATTATTAGTAATATTTTGTACCTGACGATGGAAACATTGTTTCCGAAACCGGTCGTACATTATTAAATTTTACTCACCCCGTAACCTAATACAATTTGTTTATTTTATTTTGAATTTAAATTTTTTAATTGAATTTAATTTAAGGTGTACAGTGGAAATGTCAGAGGAAAGCATGGAAGGAGAAGACCGAAAGAGTGAGATTGCCAAAGAATGTAACCTGCAGAGTGAGAATAAGAGAATAGTATGTACGAAGAAAGTGATGAATCTTGAAGAGATGAAAGAGTAATGCAAGGACAGAAAAATATTGGGGACGCATCTGTGGAGGTACCGGCCACACTTATGAAACGGCGGCTGGATACAGTATAGTACAGTAAATAATGATTGAAAAATGTTAAAAAATGTACATACATTATAAAAATAATTGTCAACATAAAAATGAATCAAATGGTACCTAAAAAGCTGTCAGCATGCTGAAAATACTAGTAAAATTAATTATTAAGAAAATAGTCTTACAATTATGACGGCTTATAATGAACTGAAAGCTTTTCGACAGTCGATTTTTTTAACTCGCAGAAGAAAGCTCACTCTAGTTATGTCAAATGATTAAAAATCTTCATTTCTAACGACGTTTTTTAATTGAATAAAACATATCTGTAAATGAAAAGTGCTAATGCGCTTTAGCAGCGAGAAAAGCTTATGCAAGGGAGGAACTTTCTCAAAGTTTTTAAAATCGCCTCACTGCACCCGTAAAACCGCAAAGATTAAGTTCTTTGCAATTCTATTATTCACAAAGTCTGGAAATATCTATCTTTTGAATTGTATATTATAATAATAATAATAATCTATAATCTAAGTTGCAAGGATATATTCATTTAAAGCTCTCAGATGTATGCCCACAAACCAACAAGTGTAGTTCGCGCTTACAAATGCTGAATGTGTACTTACAAATAAAATCCAAACCTCAAATGAACATAAGCCCCACAACTTTTGCCGACCTTCCCTGAAACAGGGGTGACATTGGCAAAGTGAACCATTTTTTACAGTATGGGTGGTCAGCCTCATACCAACCTATAAGTCAAGGAATATGAATAATAAATTACATTTAAATATAAAAAAGAACAAAACCTTACAAAGAAATCTATACAAAAAAAAGTCAAAAATTTCCTATGCAAAAAATGTAGCAAATGAATACACCAACATTAGAAATCAACATTGCAGATTAGCCGCCACTTCTTCCTGTCCTTGCATACTTCTTTCATTTCATCCAGAGTCATAACCTTTTTCAAACAAGTCCTCCTTTTATTATGACTCTGGATATCCCAGTCATTCGCTATTTCAGAGATTTGATCCTTCCATACTTTTCTCGGTCTTCCTCTACCACGACATCCATCTATTCTAGCAACATATACTTTCTTCGTCAATCTTTCATCACTCATTCTCTCCAAATGCCCGAACCATCTTAACATACTTCTTTTAATCTTCACTTTCACACTTTCCCTTACACCACATTCTTCTCTTACAAAATCATTCCTCACCCTGTCACTTCGTTTTTTCCCAATCATGCTTCTTAGATAGTCCATTTCTACTGTATGGACTTTACTAATTTCCCTTTCACTCACCGTCCAGGCTTCACTTCCATACATCAAGGTTGGCACTAGTATACCACCGTGCACCGCCAATCTAACATTTTTTGAGAGATTTTGGTTCCTGGCGATGCAAGCGGTCGCACCCAGTACACACCTGCCTTTCATTATTCTTCTTTCAAATTCACCGGCCATTCTTCCATCTTTTTCAAACTTACTTCCCAAATATACAAACTCATTTACGACATCAACATTCATTCCATTAATTTTAAATTCATAATTCATATTTTCATCATCTCTTTCAAAAATCAAAACTTTCGTCTTTCTTGCATTCAACTTCAAATTATTACCTTTCAAAGCTTCGTTCAATCTAGAGAGCATCATTTGCAATTCCACTGCTAAATCAGATACAAGGACTGCATCATCCGCATACAGTAGAACGCTTACTTTGCTCTCTCCTATCATTAATCCACAATCATCAAGTCTAGCATCTCGAACACACTTGTCCATGACTATGTTAAATAGCCATGGGCTCATCACACATCCTTGCCTTACACCCTTAAAAACTTCAAACCATTCACTATACTCACCATCAATACGAATGCAAGCCATACTATTCTCATAGTTCGCATGCACCGCATTGAGTAGAGCTCCATTCACTCCGTATGCTTTCAAAACATCCCACAACATACCTCTGTCCACTGAGTCAAAAGCCTTTTCCAGATCCACAAAGGCCGTGAATAGTTTCCCCCTCACCGACAATTGTTTTTCAACAAGTTGTCGTAGAGTGAAAATCTGATCAACACAGCCTCTACCGGCCATAAAGCCGGACTGTATATCGGAAACCCTTTTGCTAGTAGTCAGAATCACATTTTTTATAATCACCTTACAGAAGACTTTTCCTGGTATACTGAGTAGACTGATTGGTCTGAAGTTCTGACAGTCTTTTTTGTCCCCTTTACCTTTGTAAATGGGAACAATGACTGCCTTCCTCCAATCCATCGGTACTACTCCTGCATTCACACAAAGCTTACATAATTCAAACATCCAATCTATCACACATTCACCTCCTGCTTTCAACATTTCACCATTTATACCATCAAACCCAGCAGACTTCCCATTCTTCAGACGTGAAATAGACACTTTCATTTCTTCTTTCAAAATCTTCAATTCATTCTCTTCATCTGTCTGTTCATAAATTCTTCTTTCACCCTGGCCAAAAATTTCTTGAAAATAGTTCTTCCATCTCTTGCATACTTCTTCATTCTCCCATACCATCTCACCGGCAGCACTTTTGACTCCCGGAGTGGTCAATGCAGAAGATTTATTTCTATCCGCATTGATCCACCTCCAAAATTCCTTCTTACTGTCGGTGAAACTTTTGTTAATCCTTTCATCAATCTTTCTTTGTTCATTCATCTTGCTTTCATAAATTATAGTCTTTGCCATTTTCTTAGCTATCTTATATTCGTCTTCTAGCTTTCTATCATTTCTATCATTCAGCCAATTTTCATAACACTTTTTCTTAACTTTCACAGCTTCTTTCACTCTATCATTCCACCAGGCATCTCCTATATTAAATGTAAAAAAAGTGGTTTCATTGTTAAGCTTGGAGATTATGTAGGCTTTACATGTTTTATTGCTTGCTTTTTGAGTATTGCGTAGTTTCAACTGAACTTCGTTTTCGTGAAACTCAGGTTAATACAAGTTTATAGTTAGGTTTAAGTTAGAATTACGGTCGTTTGACATTTTGACAATTATTTTAATTTTAAAACTAAACAAATTTCAAAACTTAATTTAACTCGGATATTTCACAAACCGTTTAGAGAGAACTTACATCATTCTCGACGCTTCGTCGGCAACGTAGCCAACGTCTTCAGGAGAACATCCTCTCTGCACGACGACTGAGGATGAACATGTTCATCCTCAGTCGTCGTATTTGGTTATTATTACAAAGAACTGAAGAATACGGCGTGTAAACTCTAACCATAGTGATTGAGTCGGTATGAGACTCACACTTCATACTGTAAAACTTAGTTATGATCTCTCTATAAAAATCCGTAGTACCTACATTTTTCAATTTTACTGTACCCTCTTCATCTTTTGAATTTTCCTAAATCACTTTAGCAATATTCTTGAAGCTTATGTTTTCTCCTTAGATTCAATTTACTTTACAAATCAAATAAAAGTACCAATGTCAGAAATATATGGTTTTTCAAAAAGCCACGTGATCAGGATTGAAATATTTGGACATTGAAATATTTTGTGGAAAATATATTTTTAAATCTGTTTGTTATATTGAATGAATTTTATCTGTTTTTGCAGCGAACAATAAATTTTTATTTTTTCTTCAGATAAAAACATCACAAAAATCTTTTACAAGACTTCAGATGAAAATCCCAAGCAACAATATTTTTCCTACAAAACGTAAAAAAAATAAAAAAGGAAACCCTTTGTGGTTTTTCTGCGAATGTAGAAGAAAAAAAGATCATTTTCACGGTAAATAAAAGATGGCTCGTTATTTTTAAATATTTCATTTATATCGTTTAACGGCTGAAACCGCTAGATTGATGGCTGTATTTGAAATGAAAGGCTTTCCTCCAGCCCGCCGAAGCCTTCCCGTTACCAACGGAAGTGCCAAACAGCGCAGAGTTTCCGGTTTCAATTTTTATGTTTCCCGCTGGAACCGCTTTGTGCTTTTATCGCTGAAAAAATCTGCAGACTCATGATATTCCCGCGAAAACACTTTTTTTCTGTTTGTCTTTTCCACAATAGTCATATACTCTTTTTTTCGCGTGTTTTGAAAACTGAAGTAAGTAACGTTTTTTTTCGTTATTAAGTTATCTAGTTTTTTAGCATACATGCACTGAGGTCGTATGCGTATTTAAGGTGTACAAAGTTTTAGTTTTAAGAAATAAAAATATCCTTGAGGTGGAGATTTTAAGTTTTGACATCAATTAATGGATGTCAAGGGCACTCAATTAGACACTGCACCTTTCTTAACATCTTTGAAGACAAAAACTTGGGAAGACAAATAAGAGGTCGCCCAAGAACTTCATACTACAAGGATGTGAAGCGGCTCATGGATGTCTCCTCCTATTCCCATCTCAAAAGGATGGCAACAGACAGACACAAATGGTTGACACAACAAAACGCTGCCTTTAAAAGATGATGATGATCAATTAAAAGCAAATATAAACATTAAAACAAAATATAAAATATTACTGCAAGCTACTGTTTCATTGTGTGAGCTTGTAATTTTAGTTTTACAATTAAGGCATGTCGACAGTAGCTTTTGGAGAGTTTATGATTATATTTGGTTATGCAAAAACATCTTTTTCTGTTACATCCTTAACTACACTGTCACATTTTTAACTACAACTGTTACATCTTTAACCACAAATGCGAGGTATAAAAGTGCATGATGAGTAAATCTTATCAAAGAAACATAACTAAGTTAGTTAAGTATGAAAGGTATGCCATTCACCACTATGACGCTTTTTTTTGATTTTCCACTCAATGCGACATTTTTGCTGCTACGTTGTTTTGAGTAACGCGCGTCAGTTAATTATTTTGTTCAGTGTATGTTTTACATTATTGTCGCAGTTGCCACGTACATAGGTTATTGATCATTATCAAAGCACGTACAAAAGCTTCAAAAAAGTTTCAGACCAACAAACAGATTTTTCTAGAAATGAAAATTTCGTAACACTCCCTTAGTAACAATAATTATTTTGAAAAAATAAATAAGGCCCATTGATTGTATAGAACTGTTATCAACATTATTCTAATAAAAATTCTATATAAGACTTCTAATTATTTTTCAGTAATTTGATCAAGTACGAAAACATAAATCTTCAGACGTTGTTGTTTTAATTAATTTCAATGAAGTGAGTTTCCAGATTTTTTTATAAAACATTCCAACGTAGGTACCAGTCCCACTCACAATATTGTTATCTTGCAGGAATTTTGAGATTATCTAATAGTTCATGAAATTTGAAAATTCTGTTTCGGAGTCTCAGCATCCAAGGTTGAAATAGCCATTATGATCGCCGATCTTCGATAGATATGACATGGAAAAAAAATAAGAAGTTTTTAGTATCATGCTTCAATTGGACTCATACGAAATAACAGAAACAAAAGTAACTGTATCTGGTTATATGCTTTATATAACTGGTTTTGTTTTTTTTTAAATTAATTGGTGAAAAGAAATACCATTCACCTGGTCAATAACAGGTTTTAGAATAATTATCAATTCAAAAATATTTTTCAATTTTCTTTAATGAATAACTATTAAATAATTACTTATTGTCATTGGTGAACCAGGGTCAAAGTTACCATGGAGGGGCAGACAGCACTCGAATCAACGTTGCTTTATTTTAATCATGCTTGCTGAGATTACGATCATGACCCCCTTGGCAATGGCGCTGACTTTATTGTTATTATAAAAAAATACTAGTTTTGAAATGTGGAGCCAAATACATTACGTGGAGTGAATAAAGCAAAATTAAAAAATTTGTAGTACACGAGTTGACTTTAAAATGAGGTGTTACCTCAAGAAATTCATTATGGTAAGCACTAAATACAATATTTACCAATTCTAAATATTTATTTTAAAACTGTGTTATTTTTCTTAAATTAATACAATGGACTTTTACTGGGTGAACCACCAAACCCTAAAAAATATAATTTTAAATATTTTTTGAACTGATAGAAACATTTGCTTTGATCTATGAAGATCTACATAGTATCAGGAAACAAAAAAGTAGTAAGTACGTAAATGATAATATACGGTAAACTTCCATCAGTAAGTATCTCAGCAGGTCTTTTTATAATTGGATTATTGTCTGTAATGCAGTCAAGAGAGAAATGGCGAAGTATGATTGGCGATTCCATCTTATTCAAAATTAGAATAAAATTTAAAAAACCTTTAAAAATTTAGAACGTTTTAATGTAATGTGAGTATGTTGTACATGTTTAAAAGCAAGGCGTTGAAAACAAAATAGAACCTAAAAAACGCACCTTTTTTTAAAGCTTTCTACTAGTTTCCAGCAGTTATTTTAGTCTGGTGTTTTCTCTAGCGTGGCCAGGGGGGTGTTGCCACAACCTTTAGGACGTCAGGTAAGGGTCAAGCGAACTACCATTATTCTTATCCAGGCTGTGCCCCAAGCTTCAAAGTTTACACGTTAACTGAACCTTGGCGTTTTACCAAAAATATATGCGAAATAAAACAGCATTTCTGTGGAGCGTTTTGGTTGAAATACATTTTTGGTGGAACGATATGTTGAGTTGTAAAAAAAAATTTATACTCGGGGCAAGGGAGGGATGATGTACGGGAGACGCTGCTCTAGAGATACGAGATATTGTAAACATGCTGATTTGTAAAATATGTGCGAGTAAGGTTTACACGCAGAGAATTTGCGTAAAAGATATATAAAGCAAAGTATAGAAAGCAAATTGTTCATGTTTTTAAAGATTTTGTTACGTTTTCTGCTGGGTTCTCTTTTTAATTAAAATGCCATATTTTTTTTTTACAGACCTTATATTTCACAATTTGACAATCACTGTTTATTTGTATTTCACAGCAAATCGCTCTGTGCGACTCCATTCCCCGTACCATTTTGATCTCTTATATAGAGTACTAGAGGGGTCTTTCTCTCATTTACTACATCATTATTTCACCAGAACGTCATTCGAATGCACTAATACAATCATGGACTTATCCTAAATGGTTCTATCGTACGTGTATAGGTGCGCGTGGGCACTTTGATTTCATAGTCCGTCATATGATGTATGCGTGTATAAGCGTACGTATTTAAAGTTCGTGACAATACCATAATATTCTCGTCTTTCGTAATATTTATGTCTGTAGAAAAAAGTTTAATTTTATTTTTACGCTGTAGAGCGTAGAATCTACTTGTACAAAATTGAAATAATAAATAGGAGGGGGAAAAAGTGGTATTTGACGTTCACTTTGAAATTCAGCAATTATTTTACAACAAGTATAATTCCAAATAACTCACTAACAAGCACAAAAATGATAAACCAAGAATAATTTCTGAAGTACCTACCGGGAATAAAATAAAGGAATAAAATGTTATTCTTATAAGTTTTCCCTTAACAAACCGCACAGAAATTGAAGTATGAATTTAAGTCTTACCCTTACTGAAGACCTTAATTTTTCCGAAATATTTCGTTCTTATTGAAACCAGTTTCCTCAATAGTCAACTTTCTTTTACTATGAATAAGGATTCACTTGACAATGAATTTAAAGTACGTTCTGAAGAAACAGTTTGCCTTACAGACGATTTTCTAATCTGTTGAAATATCAATTGACTGTAATTCTAGTTAAAATTAAAATAATCTTTGATGAAAACGATGATCAAGTCATTGTTCTTGACTAGCGTATTTGGAACAGAATAATGTTGGTTCGAATCACGCCTAGCCCGTTGACTATAACTTCGACCCTGGTTCAACAGATGCCATTGCATGCACATAAGCTTCTGCTTTCGCATGAAGACAACTGGCGAGGCAAAATAGGTTGGTGAATTGCATCCCTTTTCACAAATCTATTTTTTAAAAAACTGTGAGAATAATAGTGCCAACCATCGATATATTTAATACTTCCTCCATGGTGCCAACTGCGTACAAATCTTAAAATGAAATGAAATTGTGGCAAAGTCCATCACTTTTTGCTCTTCGTTTAACAAATGTAATTTGGTGACAACTAGTAGGAAAAGAAAAATCTTATTTTCGAAAAAAAATCTTAAGTATTCAGGTAACAAAAAGCTTCTTGAGGGAGCTTTTAGTATTCCTCTCGCGTCGCCTGAATTATCATACAAGGTGCTTGGGGTCCGAGCTTTATTTCAGGAGCGCCGCAGCCTCCAGATTTACGACCCTGGGCCGCCCGCACAGCCTGCGAGCAAGCGTCTGGACAGCCTGATCCCTCCAGGTAAAAGCTCCAAGGGAAAATACGCTTAAAGCTTATTCTCATAGCAACAACTGGTGGTATGTTTAAAATTGTAATAGATCTATTTATATGATTTAAAAAACAGTTATTTAGAAAAGAGATTTTTTCTTTAATTCAAATTTATACCGGTCCGTAGTCCAGTGGTAATACTTCGGACTCGTAAATGGAAGGTTGTGGGTTGGAATCCTGGCGGAACACAAAAAATATTCCATTTATATGTTCAAATTAGCTCTTCGCTGGGTTGAAAAATTCATAAACCTTTACCAAAGGCCGGTCATCAAAGGTCCATCCAGCCTTACAGCAACTGGGTATTGCTTGAGAATTGGCGCTTTCTACAGCGACTAAGCTCGCAGAGGGCTTTTGTGGTGTGATACACACAACAACAGCGCTCACCAAATAAATCAGCCTAGTTTATTTTTATTTTTTTTAAATCAAAATTTGCAATGAATTTTGTACACATAGTTTTATTGTTGATTAAAAGCAGTAACGGATTCTTCTGTCAATCTTATTAATATATAAAATCTTCATAAAACTATATTTATTTAATTTATAATTCTAGATAAAACTAAGTAATATGTACATGAAGTTGCCACTTTGAATACGATAAGAGATTTTTTTTTCATTAAATACGATCAGGTGCACTATTTTTCTTTAAATAAACGCAATTTAATTATTTGTTGAGGAATCTACTTTATATTTTGTCTCAATAGATCGAACACATTTTAGTTTTTCGCTTACTATTGAGTTAATTTTAATGTCTTTAACCCACCCTTCAAACATTACTTCTGCATTATCAGTAGTCTTGTCATATCTATCCAATACGGCACAAAACATATTGTACAATTATTATTATTATTCCCTGAAACAGGAGTGACTTTGGCGAGTTGAACCATTTTTTACAGTATGGGTGGTCAACCTTATTTCAACCTTTAAGTAAAGGAACAAAAATATGTACAATTTATTCATGAATTAACACATACGAGTATTGTTAAGAAGCTAGGGTTACAACATAAGCCCTGCAACTCTTGTCGACCTTCCCTGAATCAGGGGTGATATTGGCAAAGTGAAGATTTTTTTACAGTATGGATGGTTAACGTGATTCCAACTTATAAGTCAAGGAACAAAAAGTATACAATTTAAGGATAAAAGAAAAACAGCTTTGTTTTATCCTTAATGATGAACGATTCCTTGACTTATAGGTTGGTATGAGGCTGACCACCCATACTGTAAAAAATGGTTCACTTTGCCAATGTCACCCCTGTTTCAGGGAATGTTGGCAAGAGTTGCAGGGCTTATGTTCATTTTAGGTTTGGATTTTATTTGTAAGTATACAATCAGCATTTGTAAGCGCGAACTACACGTGTTTGTTTGTGGGCATTCATCTGAGAGCTTTGAATGACTATATCCTTGCAACTTAGATTATAGATTATAGATTACAAAGTTAATGCTTCTACAATCAATGAAATAGTATACAATTTGATGATGATGATGATGATGTCTCCATCCTTCCGGGCTTGTAGACCATGTTTAATAATTATTGAACATGGTCTACAAGCCCGGAAGGATGGAGACATCATCATCATCATCATCATCTGAAGCCGGCCATGAAAGCCTAAAAACACTAAGTACCTATAAAATTTATTTGTACATTAAAAATAAAACAAACAAAAAATATTTTCGAATAAGACAATCTGCCATCTTAAAAGTCTCTAATCTGTCATCTTATAACTCAAAATATTCAAATTGAAATAAATTTTTATCCAGACAGTGTGCTCGGTTCAAAAGTTATCAGCAACTCGAGTTAAAATGTCGTGAAACAAAATGTTCACGTTATGTCGGAACGTTTTGTCCCCAACTTCCTGTACCCCGAGTAAAAATCTACAAGCGTTTCACTTTAAAGTATACATAACTAAAACGCTCACTGCAAGTGCTGTTTAAGTTTGCATACATTATTTGCGGAACGCTTTGTTTGAGTTTCAATTTAAAGACTTGGGATACTGGGTGTACCGAATATCTTCAGTTGCTCCTGAAACATCTCGCCTAGAAGGACGACGTGACTGGCATACTAAATTTTTCCAGGGTTTCACGATTTTTTGGGTCTTCCAGTTTTATGACTGTATCAGACAGATTGTGCTGGGAAGTATAGCAAAAAGAACTCATGTATTGATGAGTTTTTTTTTCTAAGTGAAACGAAGAAGGTATAGATTCACGTTTGCATATTCTGTTAATAAAAAAACGTATGTAATTATGAGCATATAATTATCACCACACTCGTACATGGATAAAATGTTCTATTTTAATGAATTTAACTAATTAGATTGACTTAAAGGTTGGTATGCGGCTGACCACCCATACTGTAAAAATTAAATAAAAAAATGTTTCACTTTGCCAATGTCCCCCCTGTTTCAGGGAAGGACGGCAAGAGTTGCAGGGCTTATGTTCATTTGGGTTTTTATATTGTAGGTCCACATGCGGCATGTGTTAGCGCGAAATTATACATGTCTGCTTGTGGGAATGCATTTAATATAAATCTTAAATGATATGTATCTTTGCAGCTTAGATTAGATTAGATGACATAAAATTTGACTATCAGTATTCTAAACAAACTGATACTTAAAATTTTACTAATATAATAATGTTTGGATGATTTATTTGGAGAGCGCTGTTTTTGTGTGAATCACACCTCAAGAGCTCTCTGCGAGCTTGGTCGTCGCTATGGAAAACGACAATTCTCGAGCAAAACCAAGTTTCTATAATGCTGGATGGACGTTTAGTGACCAGTCTTTGGTACAGATATATGAATTTTTCAACACAGCAAAGAGCATTTTTGAAATTATAAATGGTATTTTTTGTGCTCCGCCGGGATTCGAACCCATTTCCTTTCATTCACGATTCATAAGCGTTACCACTAGACTACAGACCAGTCATTCACCTTCTTTTGAGTTCATTCATAATTCAAATATTTTTATCACGCGTTTGCCATATAATGGAAATACTCCATACATTAATTGACATAGCCAAAATGCCTCACACATAAATTGTTTTTAGTTGCTAAGGACTTTCATAACATAGACCTGTGACGTTTTGCCAGCGAGAGAAACATCCACTTTCTTAATTTCATGCCGAGTCAATATTTTTTTTTTTTCAAAGATAAACTTTTTTCAAATAAAAAAATGTTACCACGCAGATTTCTTCAAAGAAAAATATATAAATCGTCCAAAATAAACATTTCTTTGTACTTTATAAGCTTTGTAAGATGTCTGATCCTTGTATTTTGTGCAGACATTAAACGTAATAAAATACATATTTGTAAGTTATATAAAATGTTTTAATTTGATACATTATTATCAGAGTTTTTAAAGTTTGTGTATTCACACAGTGAAAATTCATTTTTATAAATAATTATAAAAAATTATAAAAAAAACACAGAGTTTTATTTTCACAAATTGAGTATTTAATACCACCTCAAGTACTTTCGACTTATTCACGTCATTATCAAGAGGATACTCATTATTATCAGTTACTATGCTCATTTAATCCAAGGAATAAATCACCACCTTAAAGGTAAAACTGAATAAGTCCTGATTCACTGTTTTAAGATATTTTTTTTATTGGGTGTAACTCCTCATCGTAAGTAACTAATTATCAAGAAGTGCTCAAGACAAACTCTTAAACTACAGAATTTCCCACTTTTGTAGAGTTTTCTCACAAAGAAAAAATTGCATTTATCTGAAATACCCATGTTTATTTAATATGTCCCTTATTCAGTTTTACCTTTATGGTATAAAAATGTAGACATCTCATAAAGAAGATCGTGAAATATTTTATTTTTAAAACTATAAAAATATTTTATCAGCAAAATCTCTGAGAACTTTGTTGCTTAAACAAATCTGTTCAAAGGAAAACTTCTTTCACGTCAGTGAAAAATTCTCTCAATAAGTATAATATCTTTAGTACGCCAAGCATAAACTTTTCTTACAAACTCAACCATAGCGCCTTCCAGAAAATGTACTGAAACTAAATTTGCGTTTCCCAATAAGCGTTAAAGTTTTCATACATTTTTTTATACGTAAATGTACACATAAGTTTATACTTGGGTACAGAACGCGTAGGCAAACATTCTTTTAACAATAGACCAAGAAAAAACTATTCACCTTTTGTGAGTGAGTCTATTGTAGTGTAGATGTTTACTTTGAAATCTTATTCCTGCGAAAAAAAGTCTACGTAAAATGTGTCCTGATAATACTAAACTTTCAGGCTGAAATGGTGACTATCATGTTGGAAAAATAATATCCCATATTATCATTCTTTCATTTACAGATTCTTCCCATTCTACCATGACGAAGAAAGTATATGTTGGTAGAATAGATGGATGTCGTGGTAGAGGAAGACCGAGAAACGTATGGATGGACCAAATATCCGAAATTGCAAATGAATGGAATATCCAGAGTCATAATAAAAGAAGAGCTTGCATGAAGAAGGTTATGACTCTGGAGGAAATGAAAGAAGTATGTAAGGACAGAAAGAAATGGCGGTTGATCTATAATGTTGGCGGCTAGGGTTTATTAAAATGAAATTTGTTTTATGTTTTTAAGTTTTTGATGTTCATGTATATTATTATTTATTGATTTAAAAAATGAAATTTGTCGTGAATGTTCCTTGACTTATAGGTTGGTATGCGGCTGACCACCCATGCTGTAAAAATGGTTCACTTTGCCAATATCACCCCTGTTACAGGGAAGGATGGCAAGAGTTGCAGGGTGTATGTCCATTTGAGATTGGTTTTTATGTTGTAGGCTCACATGAGGCACGTGCAAGCGCGAACTTGTACGTGTCTTGGTTGTGGGAATGCATGTAATGTGAATCTCCAATGTAACATATCTTTGCAACTTAGATTAGATTAGATTAGATACCATCGCTGTATAAGCAAAATACACTGATGGATGAAGTTAATCATTCAATCTTAATTTGAATTGCTGCTTACAATTTTGAGAAATCAGCAGCCAATCTTTCTGTTTATCTATCTATTCATCTTTCTATAAATGTGTTAAAAACGTATACTTTTTTCTATAATGCCAATTTCGTTAGAAACCATAACCTGAAAAATTTCAATTTGGTTACGCATTGGTAAAAGTATCCATTGAACTTTAAATTTTAGACTGAAAGAGAAAACGAAGTTGTAAATAAACCACCCATACTATTAAAAATGGTTCGCTTTGCCAATGTCACCCATGTTTTAGGTAAAGAAGGTAAAAATTTCAGAGTGTATGCTAATATCAGCTTTGGATTTTAGTTTATAAGTACACATGCAACATTTGTAAGCACGAACTATTTTTTTTTTGTGGGTATACATTTCATATCAATTTTAAATGTAATTTTATCTTTGCAATTCAGATTACAGATTATTTGTAGACGAGCAAATAAAGTTACAAGAGAACTTGTACATACGACTAACTCGCTTGCTATATGTTTTCTTTACTTAAAAATGGTATATTTACGAGCCATATTGCATGCTTTGTTCCGGATCAGATCGTAAACCGAGCGAGATTTTTTATGAAAATGATAAAAGGATCAATATGAGCATTGTAACAAAACATAAAATAGTTATTTATGCCACTGCCAAGTAATGATAGTCTTTTTAACACGAGTGCTAGTTTGTGCCATGAGGCGCAGCCGAATGGCACAATAGAAAGCACGAGTGTTACAAAGACTAATTACGTGCAGTGGCATACAATACTTTTTCTACGACCATGAGAGAATTAACAAAATAGTGAATAATAGTCATTATAATGTACTCGTCCATTTGAAGTAATTAAAACCTTACCTTTGTCAAAACGTGTGATTTATCATTCCCTTCGATTATCTAATCTAACCTAAGTTGTAAAAATAAATTATATTTAGGTTTCATATTGAATTCATGCCCACAAGCCGACACATATGTATAAGGTCGCGCTTTTACATCCTGCATATAAGCTTAAACATTCAAACCCAAAACTCAAATAAACATATGCCCTGCACTTGTATTGGCAGGTGAACCAAATTTGTACAGCATAGGTGATCAACCTCATACTCACCTATTAACCAAGTAACTTTTTGAGTTTGTTAATTTTTTGCGGTGAAATTTTTTGTATTGTTTTCCTTTCAAGCCTTTTATTTTCCATTGAAAAAAGGAAAGCTTTATTTGGAGCAATCCGATAAATAAATTCGATAAATTTTAGCACTATTAACAATTTTTATTTGACTCTACACATAAAATATACTTATTTATTTTCATCTGAACAGGGCTGAAAGTCTCATCACCACGGTAATTCCTACCTACCGAATATCACTAATATTGTATGAAGCCTAATCAGCTGATCGCCTGCGGCCATCTTGGATTGACAGGTCTTCATACCCCCATACAAGGTTGACATTTGAAATTAAAAAATGGTTCCAATTCTGACAATGCGCATGCGCACATGTTCATTTTAACACGGTTACCGGTTGCATAATGTAACATTATGCAACGGGTGTAGAAATGTATGGCATTGTGATTGCGTTAGCCGTTTTGTAATTAGTAAATTACCAAATGGGAGTAGAAAAACAAATATTAAAAACAGACTGATTAGGTTATTTACAAAGGAATAAATTCAACAACGTCAACTTTAGCATAAAAAAATCAGTGTGAAATTGCAGTATCGTTGGGACATTTCAATGGACTCTACGTATTTAGTCAATCATATATATAATAATTACAAAAATGTTAAATTTTTGTTAAATTTTACTAATAACATCATTAAATGTTATAATTGCCCATGGTAAAATAACATAAGTTATAAATTCAACCTGTGAAGGCAACTACGAGTAAGCTACATTTATAGTGTAACATCTTGTGAGGGTTTTTCCTCTGTCCTGCTGATTGACACAATTAATAATGTAACAACCACTTTAATACGTTTACTTTTATTCCTTTCACAATGTATACATAATAAACCACAGCACAATAATATTAATTATTCTTAATTACACATGCTTGTGGCTCTCACGCCAGGCAAGCTTCTTCCCTCTTTCTGCATTCTTTTGTTTTCCTTTTTCCATTCAAATTCAAATCTCATGTTCCATTCCACCAAACAAACAAATTCATCTCGTTACAATACACCTCCTTCCTCTCATAAAAAAAAAACATTCCCAATTTTTTTTTTTTTTTTTTCTTTTACAATGAGTAAATAATGTATCATAATGCTCAGCCGGCGCCACATATTTTGTTTTATTTTAAGGATAAATTTCAAAAATATGAAAATAAAAAAAAAACCTGTTTCTGACACATTATTCAGTCATTAATACCTTTTTTAACAATACCAATTATTTTCATACTTAAAATGAATATATATTTTTTTTAATACAAATTTCATATTCAATATTATACACAAATATTTGTTTTTTTTTTAAATACTTAATTCAAACAATTCAAATTAATCAAATAACAATACATAATAAACATTCACCAGTTAATTAATCAATTCATTAAAATAACTTTTTTTTTTTTTTTAAACATGTATCACATCTTTCCCAATATTTAAATCTATTTCAAATTTATTTTTCATTAATAAATTTATCAGTCCATCAATTTTTTTTAAAAAACTTTACTTTCATATGTAATACTTTGTTTAATTTATGTTTCATACCTTCATTCATGCAATATTTCATAATTCATTCTTTCACTGATCACTTTTATATCAACTTTCACCGTATCATTCATCGCCTCATATTTTTCATACACATGAAAATATGTTTTTTTTTTTTTTAATCTTTTTGTACATGTCCTGTACGCTTACATGAGTAACAGATTACTGTGTGTTTTTTTAAAATTTCCATTTTTTATAAAACAATTTCTTTCTACATGTCCTCTTTTATTACAAAAGTGGCATACTATAATATTTGTGAAACTTCTACATTTATTCTGTATGTTATCGAATTTTCTATTTTTAGTCCAACAATGTATTTCATCATGTCCTAATTTATTACAAAAATTGCATTTTTGCATTACATTTTTCTCTTTTATGTCATTCATTACATTTAAATTTTTACATTCATTAAATTTTATAAATGATTCAAACTTGCTACATATTGTAGATAATTCCTCTGTATTTTTAATTTGAGATGTTGTCAGTAAAGTTGCATATTTTTCTGAAAATCCATGAATTATTATGTCCATAAGTTCTTTATCGTGCATTCTTTTATTTAATAAATTATTTTTTGATTTTACCTTTAAAATATAAACTGATGCATTATCATGACCTTGTACCATATTTAAAATTTCTAACTTAAGATTCCTTTGAAAGTCATATTTTTCAAATTGTTGTAAGAATTTGGTTTTAAAAATTTTCCAATCAAATTCACAATTAATTGCTCTGTACCACGTTAACGGAAAATCTGTTAAAAATATAGGCATACACTCTACCAAATAATCTAATTTTAATTTGTAGACTTTGGCTAATTCTTCTAACCTTATTATAAATTCATTTGGTTCACTTTCACCATTAAAAGATATTTTTAATTTGAGAGGATCAAAATTTATGGACTCCATTGTGTTACTTTCTAAATCCTTTTTATTATTTATTTTTTTAGATTTCGTCATTTGCTGTATATTTTCAATTTATGCAATTAAAAAAAATCATTTCATTGAAAAAAAATTTTTCATACAAATTAAATATAACACCATCTACGAGTATATATATTTATCTAAACTGATTTGAAACAAACTGGTTCATGTACATTCTTTTTTCTTCTGGGACGTTCGATTTTTAAATCTTCATTTCTTCTGAACGTAGTGTAGGTAATTTGAATTCTCTCACCTTCAATATTTTCAAAACCGCCTTTGAAATCTTGCAATTTCTTGTTATAAATTGTATAAGTTGATGCCTTCAATAGCTTTTAAACGTGTTGATGCTTTCACAACCATAAATCTGTCCAATTTTAATTATTTCATATATTGTATTGTTTTGAATGTCATTTGTTGAAATCGACTGTCATTTGTTTTTGTTTGTGAAAAATTTTCTTCATAGGAATTTCATTTACAGATTTTTTCTTTTACGTTGGGCGCCAAAATGTGAGGGTTTTTCCTCTGTCCTGCTGATTGACACAATTAATAATGTAACAACCACTTTAATACGTTTACTTTTATTCCTTTCACAATGTATACATAATAAACCACAGCACAATAATATTAATTATTCTTAATTACACATGCTTGTGGCTCTCACGCCAGGCAAGCTTCTTCCCTCTTTCTGCATTCTTTTGTTTTCCTTTTTCCATTCAAATTCAAATCTCATGTTCCATTCCACCAAACAAACAAATTCATCTCGTTACAATCTTGCTTGCATTATCTTCAAAAAGGCTGCATGCGGCGATTCGGGTCCTATTAATACTCTGCCTTTTAAACAAGTTTGAATATTTGCAGACACGTTGTAGTATTTGAAATCGAGATGTAAATTTTTTCGTCACAAAATTTAATTGACTTCTTAAGTGTATTATGTAACATTGAAAAGGCTTTCTTTCCAGAGCAGGCTGTTTGAGTAGAAGTCTTAAGGCTGCACGCTACCTTGGTATATTTAATTGAAAAGTTTCGTTGAGAACCTAGCGCTGATATACAACCTATAACGGCTCAATTAAGTGTCTGAAGGAGCACTCACTCTGCGAACTAAAAACCTCAATATTCAAATAATTTAATTTGCAAACGCTGAAAACGCAATGTGTTACAACCTTATTGAGTAAGTGCATCAAGTCAAATGCTATAATTAATATCATAGTTGATTGCCAGCTGTATATAACATGAAGTAAAGGTTTTAATAAAAGGTTTTTACTGGAATGAAAATCAATAAACGTTCCTTAACTAAACCCTTGGTATCAGGGTGACCTCCCGTGCTATAAAAACTTGGTTCACTGTTGCCAATGGCATCCTTGTTTCAGAGAAAGGCAGCGGGAGTTGCTAGGTTGATGTTCGTGTGAGTTTTCGTATATACACATTTAGCTAGGGTAAATGTGAATTTACATGTGCCTGCGTGAGGGAATGTATTAAATATGAACCTTAAATGCCAAAAAATCTCTTGCAAATGAGATTAAAGATGACAACAAAAGATGACAAATTTTTTGGGGAAATAAGTTATTCAAGAAGTTTTATGTCGTATTTGACAATTTTTTAAGTTATTCAGTTTGTAACAATTATTTTTAAATACATTTTATACACACAGGTGTATTTCACATGTGACAAATTTTTGTATAATTGAAGTTAATGTAAATGATCTGGGCTTTTTGCAATTTCATACGTTTATTTGAGTTAAGCAGTTCCGTCTGGTAAATCGCATTTCCAGCGTTATCGTTATTAAATTGATACGTCCATGATACGTCATATTCAAACCCGCAGTCCTTAAATTATAGTTGATGATTATCAGGTACAATACTAGTGTTATATTTTTGTAACTCTGATATTGTATACAAAAATAAAAATAGATTAATAACATCGCTATAGATGATATGTACAAGGTTATCAGGCGTCGGCACTCAAATTTGCGTTATTGAGATAATCGCAAGTTCGGACTTCGCCTGCGTCGATTCATATCGATAATAACTATGACCCTGGTTCAGCAGATGTCTTTGGGTAATTGTTATTTAGCTATTCATTAACTTATTACAATAATGCATCATCAATTGATATTGTTAAAACTTGTTTCTGGCCATGCTAAATAGCATTTATCTTCAAGAAAAAAAAAAGAAAAAAAAAAACATTTTTCTAGTTTTTCGATCCATTATTTTGTTTCCTTTGCATTTGTCAGTGTCCCTGTTTTGAGCTACGAACAAAGCCTCCCATTGCATTTCATTGCTATTTTGAGGTTGGGGTGTATCTGAGAAGGCTTTTGCGCCATACATAACGGAATAAATGAAGCTTTCTCTTCCTGCGACCTACTTACAGCAACGGAAATGGCTCCAGCTCCTCCAGAGTGCGCGCAAGCCAAAAACTGGATACTGAAATAATAAAAAAAACAGCTTTATAGTTTTGGGGTTAGATTCGATTCATAAAATACGAAAGCCTCTGTATGCTGCGCGTGTATTTTTATATTTTGTATCGCGTTATTGGTAGGGCTCCGTAGCAAAAGTTTGCCCACAGAAACTTGAGATAATTTCTACAACGCAACACAAAAGTAGCTGAGCTACACATATAGTGTAACTTTGTGCAAAATTAGTTACTTGGCTTACACAAGTATAAAAGTCTTAAATTTTTTGTAAAACGATCACACGCTATTTGTAAATTTAAAATAATGCGCGAGGCAAAAAGCTAATCTATAATCTAAGTTGCAAGGATATACTCATTCAAAGCTCTCAGATGTATGCCCACAAACAAACACGTGTAGTTCGCGCTTACAAATGCTGATTGTGTACTTACAAATAAAATCCAAACCTCAAATGAACATAAGCCCTGCAACTCTTGCCGACATTCCCTGAAACAGGGGTGACATTGGCAAAGTGAACCATTTTTTACAGTATGGGTGAACATTCTGAAAATTTCTTCAATTTCGTTAAGACATAGTATTATATTCTCTAGCGAATTGTTCTGTTTATTGCAACTCAATGTTATGATTTTTTTACATGAACCAAAAATTTAAAGAACCTCATAAGTTTGAGTGGTGAGAACAAAATTCTCATTGACTTGTTTTTCAATGTTAGGCTAGAATGGTATTTTAGGAATTCGCAAAAGATCCCATTTACGATAAGAAGTACCTATCCAGTTAAAAACAAGCTAGCATCTTTACTTTTTATGAAAAAAAAAACACCTTCTTATACTTGTTATGATAAATCGTCACCTTAGTGCTTGTTTAACTTATCTCTCACAGTGGTAATTTTACCAATGGATCTTATATAAACTGGAAATTGATTTTGAAAATGGTTAAAATAATTAGTACATTTACATGTTTAACGTTTTTTCTTAGAACAGTTTGTGTAGAATTTGATTTTTAAAACAAAAAAATGGTAGATTAGCCAAACAAGCACTGGGGGGACGGTAAAACGACCACAATTTCCAAAATCTTGAAGTGATTAAATTGTAAATATTAACCTTTTGTTTAAAAAAAAAAACAAAACCTTGCACCCCTAACTTATTTCATTTTTCCATCAGTACTGCGCCCAAGTTAGTATACGCATACCAATATAAATAGTAAGTAAGCATAAAGCCACACCCCTAGCGCTGGGTTCGGTGAACACTATCCAAGTTTAAAACCTTAAGTTTCCTCTAAACCGTAGCGTTTGATAAAAATGTATGAAAACTAATACACTTAATAGAGACGCTGTTTTACTTATAAAACATTTTTTGGTACATGCAATGGTTGAGTTAAGGTATAGTTTTATACTTCGGCTACAGAATGCATTTTCTCTGCGATACATTCCGTTTGAAAGAGGGTAATATTATACTTTAAACTCGGATTTGGGTAATAAATATTTTATCCCCTACGTTTGAATTCTTTCCGCGGGCTAAGCCAACTTGAAGCCGCTCTAGTTAAATATAAACTGTAATTTTTGATTCATGAAATGATACATAGTGAAGGTGCAGCATTCACTTTGTATGCTATTTGAAAAGATCTTTTTCCCGTATCAATTTTCTTCCTTCTTTTTGCTGAAGATGTTTTTCGATACTATTTAAGATTAAAAAGTTGAATTCATTTGACGTTGATGTGGTTGAGCAGATTGGTACATTGAAACAAGCGTAAATTTGAACCCCGCCTGCGCTGTTTTGTATTGAAAATAGCTTTGAACCTGGTTTGAAATATTATAACATTGGTAAAAAGAATAATAAATAACGAATCGATCGTGTGGATACCTGTTTCTGGTCATGAAAAATATGTCGGTGAATGGCATTTCTATTACAAAAACACACATCTATTGAAATAAACCAGATAAACCAATTTTATTAATGAAATTCGTGACAAAAGTATGATTTCAAATACCTGTCATACCTACCCTACCCTTTGTGTAAGCATGAGGCTTAAGACTATTTTCTTTTATTTTTCTCTGTATTAAAATACAACATTTTAACTCTAAGACACGTGTGTGTTTCACTCTAAAAATAAGTTTAAAATGTACAAAAAATCATGGAAAAGGTTATTTGTATATTATACGTACAACGAGAACAAGCTCAGGTATGAGATTGGAATTGCGTACGAATAATAAATCAGTACTCTAGTGTGATATCGTGTTTCTGTTGAACACTAAATTATTCAAATAAATCGTAATCTCCTGTTAATAAATAATATACAGGTGTTCGTGGTAAGAGAGTGTCAACGTAGACAGAGAACTGCTAACGAACTTTTAGTGAACAAATACTTGAGAGTTTTTATTTAATTTGAACCATTCGATAGCTCATTTAGTAGAGTGTTGGCATTCTTCGGCTTCAAATCTCACAGAGGGTGTCAGAAATGATTTTCCGTTTCGGATTTTATTTTAATCCCAAAATAAAATACCGGGGGGCTTACTCAGTCTTCTCAAGAAATGAGTACTTGTTACATAGGAGCTGAGAAACCCCAATTCAACTGAAGTGGTTTGAGAGTACAAAAATAAAAAAAATTCGCCACTATAAGCTTATAAGGTTTTATTCATTGCACAAAAAATTAGACCAAAAAGTAAAATATGCAACAACACAACATCTTCTAATAATGTTATTTTTTTCATTCTCAGTAAAACAACAATTTTTAATTATTCAAAGCATTTAATGAATTCATTAAAAGGAATAGATTATGATTTAAATTTCTTGCATAGAGATTTTCTGCCTCAAAAATAATGGTGGTAAATAAGATTTGAAGTAGTAAGAAGACGTTCTTAGAGTTATAATGTTGACAATAAAATTTTCGTGCAGTCTTTACAAATTAGTATATATTTTATGAATTTTTGCTACGTACTGACAAAACGGGGATCTAGCCAAATCTGTTGACTAAATAGCCAAAATAAAACTGACTGAAAACGATGAAAAATGAAACAAATAATACGAGAAGAATTGATGAAAGCTCTATGACATTTCTTTTAGTTTCAATAAGTACACGGAATCGTCATGATCATGTCAGTATTTCTCTCAGTACCGCAAGTATGAAACTTTGACTCCAATTTAACCGTACGATTTACCAAAAATGTATGGAAAATTAAAACGCCCAAAGAAGGCACTGTTTCTAGTTCAATCCATTTCATAGTAAGCGCTATTATTGAGTTGAAGGGAAAGTTTGATACTTTGGTTAGGGGAATCAGGTGTCTGGTTATTTCATTAAGATAGTTTTCGGCGTTTCACTCAGGGAATGGAGGCCTACATATTAGATGACTTAGATTTTGCGGCGCAGTTGCTTGGGAAGGGAGCTGGGTAAAAGGGGGAGGCCCCATAAACATCCCTCTGCAACCTGTAACTGTTACTGTTACTCCGTCACACTTTCGCTAGGAGTGGACACAGCCTCTATAGAACTGCCTTCATTTCGTCCTATCCTAACATACCTCTTTCAATTCATTCATACCCAACATCTTTTCATACATTTTCTTCTTACGCAAAGCAAAACGCAACTAAGCTACACATATAGTGTAACTTCTTGCCACGTTATCCCCGAAGGGGTCGCATGTGGCGAGTTGAACCTATTTATTTTTACAGGTAAGGGGGCCGGCCTTACGCCAACCACTTCAGTTGAAGTGGAGGTTTCCCAGCTCCCGAGAGTGCTGGTACTCATTTCTTGTGAAGGCTAAGTAAACCTTGCCGGTATTTTATTTTGGGGTTTGAAATAAACACCGAAACGGGAAATCTTTTCTGACACCCTCGGTGGGATTCGAACTCGAGCTTTCGGCATGGAATGCAAGCACTCTACCAACTGAGCTATCGACCGGACTATCTGATCACTCCATACTTTTTTCAGTCGTCTCTTATCTCTTTTTGCTTTCACACGTTCGCTGTACGAGTATATGTACTTTGTCAGTCTATCATCATTAGTTCTTTCCACATGCAAAACCCATCTCATCACATTATTTTGTACAATACTTATTTGTCAGTTTCACCTTTAAAGTGGCGATTTAATAGTTAATCTTAAAAATCACAGTTACTGTAGATACTATGACGTTTCAGAAACCACCACCCTTCTGACCAAAATACTCACCTAAACTCTCCGCTAGACGTGAACTCAGGCCTTAGCCGGGTTGCTAGCCTACTCCCCTGCGTGGAAAACTTAGCCCTTCGCCAGTTTCTGATTAATAATAATTTCGCAAAACCGCATAATATGCGGTGGCGAAGTTTGCGCTTGAATGCGATACCGTATTCATCAATATTTGCATAAAACAACTTTAAAATTCATGTTTAGGTTCTGAATTCATGTTTAGGTTTTGAACTTTGAGATGAGATTTCCGCAATGAAAGTTCAGTTTAGTAATATAAATAATGCAATTTTTTTAGAGTTTTTGTATTTACACAGTGAAAATTCATTATTATGAGAAAGTATAGAAACTAAAAAAATACGGATTTAGAGTGATGTGAATAATGTAGAATATGTCAGAATAAAAGCTTTCGGGTTTTTGTACAAAAATTGACTCTTTCTTGTCAACATATTCATGTTTAGAGCAACAACATCTTTGAAGGTCAAAATAGCCAAAATGATTTTCGAGGAATGGAAGTGGCACCAAAAGAAGAAGATGAATGGTGGAAGTATTTTTTTAAAAACGCTGTTTTAGTTTTCTGTTTTTATTTATATCTTTAATCAAAGTTGCAAATGTATATAACATTTAAGATTAATATAACATGCATTCCTATAACCAGAGTTGTATAAGTTCGCGCTTACATAAACCGTAAATGGATTTACAACATAAAAACCCAATCTTAAATGACCATAAGCCCTCCAATTCTTACCGATCTTATTTTTAAAGAGGATAAATGATTATATAAAACAATATTTATTAAAAAAAAAAGATGTCTAAAATTGTATTTTTTTTGTGTACGGTGAAAACTTTTCTAAAATAAAACGTTAACAAAAAAATAGAACATGGGTACATCTGTCTTTGAACTGTTTATAAGTTTCGATATCATTATAACTACAGAGAAAGTGCGTGTAGAAACTCATACAAATGTTTTGAAAGGGAATCCAATTAAAATCTTGTTGAATTCTAAGAAACTGTAGATTACAAGCGAGTACTACTTAACATGGCTCCTCTTTAACTCTACGATGGTAAGAATATTTTCAATCGCAAACTAAGTCTGTCCTCCCCTTCACGCGTTTTACATGAAAATTTAATGTAGGCGAAGCTAACATATTCATTATTTTGCTAAGAATGTATTTCAAACAGTGAACACAAGTTTTTATGGTTTACTTCATTATTTTATATTTCAAAAAATATCTTCCAGTGCAGTGTTTGGAAACGTTTACGGGAAATTCGCGATGATAGTGCGTGTGTTTTTTGACTATAAAAAAAACTTCTAAGCTCACTAATGTAATAAACCTTAGAAAAAAAACATATTTTGTACATTTTTAGGTTTTTTTCAAAGAATTTCAGATATATTTCATTTTATCACATACTTAAATGATACAAAACACACACTTTTTCAGGAGCCGAAATTCTGTGAATAAAAATAATAATATTAGGATGATTTACTTCGTGAGAGCTGTTGTTGTGTGATTCACACCTCAAGAGCCTCTACAAGCTGTGTCACCGCTATAGAAAGCGCTAATTCTCAAGTAAGACCCAGTTGCTGTAAGGCTGGATAAACGTTTCGTGACCGGTCTTTGGTAAATGTATAAGAATTTTTCTACCCAGCCTAGAGGATTTTTGAAAAGTTACTTTGTTTATATATAATAATACTGTTTATTTTTTGTGCTCTCGGGATTAAAAGTCAAGAGCTTCCATTGACAAGTTTGAAGCGTTAATAATAATAATTGGACAATTTGTATACAGCGCCGTTTAGTGGCACTAGCCACCCCAAGGGCGCTTTACGAACCAGTCCGGTGAAGATTTGTTGAATATCGTAGAGTTAGAGAGAACTTCACGGTGTTATTTTTAACTTGGCAAAATGTAATGCTTGATAATTATTATGCGGAAAGTTTTGCACAGAGCTGGCTCAAATAATTTAATCAAAGACTTAATGTTTTAAGTGAGATGCTTTTCCGCGAGTAACGAAATCCAAAGTTCAGGTTTTGAATTAATTTCCCGTGTAGGAGAAAACAAAAATGTTAACATGAAAGTAAACTCGATGTTATTGTAAATACATACAATTGAATGAAATTTTAAGGTTATTTAAAAACGATGATTTTCCATACGTTAAGCACCCTTGAGGTGGTGGCACTTAATGGTGCTGTCTAAAATTTGCCAGTTATTAGTATTTTTCAAATGTAACATATGCAGCATAAAGCTACATACTGAAAAATGTTTGCAAGTCATCAATAATTGTTAATTGTTCTTTAGTCCAATAGCTAAAGAAACAAGCGTAACAAAACAAAACTTCATGAGTATTTTTAGTTAAATTTTAGTATAAATTTGTTACCCAATGATGAAGATTCTCCGAAAACGTTTGTAACTACAAATAAATATAAATAAAAGTGTAAAACAACAAAGTTACAACTTTGTTACTGTTATTTCAAAAATAAAAAAATCAGCTTTAATTATGGATTTAATTATGGACCCCAGCGGTTTCCAAAAAAAGTTCATAAATTTATGTGTGAGTATTTTTTACTGTAACGTTTCCCGAAAAAGCTTGGAAACGAGAGGCGCTTACTAGAGGTAAAACATATGTTATTGAAGTTAACGCTGTGGTTGAGTTTTTACGTGATGTTTTATACTCGAGTTAAAGACTAAGTTGGTTCAATAAACGGATGTTTATAAGAGCAAGCTTCAGACGGCTTTCCCATTCGTCTGTCACTCGACACTCCACACAAAAGACCGTTAAATATTCATCCAGAATAATCTGCTCCCGATACGTGTTTACTGCACAATTTGTGTCGCGCGTAAATAAGAGACGACGCGCAACCTGAGAGCATCCCGGCTGAAGGAAGCATTCGGGGGAACCTGCTCCCAAGACGACTTTACAAGTCGATTTATGCACCGAGACACAGATAAGCTTTGAAACTGCATACATTTAACGCTCCAAGAAGAATTTTATGTGGAAAACATTCCGTGTGCTTAAAATATAATATTTTTACGAACTATAAGTTTGTGTGTACATATACCTAGGCACGTAGCTTCCTGGTGTGCGTAACTGAAATAGTGTCACACAGCTAGTATAATGATGAAATATGTGGATGGTGGTGGACTGCTCTGGTATGATCTATTATGGGAGTGTTGGTACGTGAGCCTAAGTACGCTGGGCGGTGTGTGTGTGTGGAATAATCCACTTTACAATAATCGTCCATGTGAACTGTATAAATATTAGCCGTAATTGTGTAGAGGTCGCTTGAAACATTGTGACGCAAAGTCAATAAACTAGAGCATTAAAAGTAATCAGTACATCGTAAATCGTTATTGTGTAAAATAAATCTTGATAAATAAATCGCAAATAAATTAAAAAGAACCCCAGTAAAATCATAACAATATATGTAGCTTCTTTGTATTTTTTTTAAGTACGTTTTGCGAAAGATATCTTCAAAATGGTCGTCTTAAAATAATATTTCCTTAGGATGCAAATTGTAAAGTGCAAAACCTTGCCACGTGAACCCAAAGGAGTAATAACATTGAATGGAGGAATCTATTTTTTATTAGTTTCTACCCATGACTTTTAGCTCATAAAACGGACACTCTGTTAACTATGCTATCAACTGAACTTATGTATGTATATTAGGATAATAGTGACCAAAAATGATATTCAATTTGAATAGGCAGAGCACTTAAATTTACATGAGAAAACTATGGCAAGCCCAAAGCGCGTTTTAATGAGACCCCTTGGAAATTCTTAGCGAACGCTTTTGGCTCAAAAATTCTTGGCAAGGTCATTTCAGGCTCGAAACCAAAACCTACCCTAGTTTATACTACTTCTAAAATATATTACGCTAGTATATTCCTTGGCCATGGAAGAATATTTTACTAACATTCTGCTTCATTCAGAGGAAGAGTAAATTTTCAGGATAGTATTCCAAATTTAAAACATTACGTTGTAACTCAACCACAGCGTCTCCAAAACAAATGTATTAAAGCTTAAATAGCACTTTTAGCGAGCTTACTAGTTTTTATACATTTTTTTTAAAGTTACGTTTGAGTTGTAACGTGAATTTTATACTTGGGTAAAGAGCTCCAAAACAGAGTGGCATAGTATACTCGTATATTACGAAACATAATATACTTGGAAATTTCAAAAGAAGCTCCATTTTTCGGGCCGCATAATTTTTCTGACGAAATTTGCTTTTTCTGGATTAAAATAAGCAGTGCTTTAAAAAAATGTCTTACCTTGAAGATAATGTAAGTACCTTGTATTTTTTTGTAGCAAATACTAAGAAGTTGTAGATTTACAGTTAAAACATATGTTTTATGATGTCACTCAAATGTTTTCTTATGTGTGAATGTTTTAATGTTTGGAAATGTGAATAATTTATTTTTCATACTTGCTCATTTGTTTTCCAATGTGTGAATGGCATGTTCATATGTTTTCATATGTGAACGGTCCGTAGTTTACTGGTTAACTTCAGACTCGTAATCGTTTGTAGATTATTTTCTACTCAACAGTTAGGAGCATTTCAGATTATAATGCTAACAATAATTAACGATCACCTAGTTCCACGGCAGTATTATTGAAATATTGGAGAGAGATCTGTCATTTATGATTTTGAAATGCCAAATAATTGTTTGGTTGTTGAAGTTTTTACTATATTCTCGTGATTATTTATATTATGTGGATGATCAACAGTTTTTTTTCCAAATTATCATCGCTCCAGATAAATAAATGAAATAAGGTTTGTGGGCACTGTTTTTGTGTAAATCACACCTCAAAAGTTCTCTACGAGCTTGGTCTTCGCTATAAAAAGCGTCAATTCTAAAGCATGACACAATGGCTAAAAGGCTTGATGTACCTTTTGAGAACAGTTTTTGGTTGAAGCAAATTTTTTTTTTGTAACTAAGCGTACAGCATATTGAAAAATAAAATTTTCGTTTTTTTGTGCTACGCCAAAGACTGAACCATTAACTTTTCGATTACGTATTTGTAGTGCTTATCACTAGATCGGTGTAGATTTATTAATATCAATATTAAAATAAATTGTTGACAAAGTTAACTGGGAGTGTATAAAGAAAACAAATAAGATTCAGCAAATAGCTAACTTTAGTAATTATTGTAACTGTTAACTGCAACTCCCTCGCGTCTAATTTCCCCGCACAACAAAGAGTCACATGTTCATATTTGAGTGCAGACTCATTCCGTTATCTAAATACGAAGTTGTTTAGACAAATTCGCCATCGTTGTCGTTATGCTAGGGTGACAAGCATGGTAATTGACCATTTCATATGTAAGTACGAAATATACAGAGTGAACGTTATTGAAGGAAATTAATAAATTAGAAAAGGAATGCAAGAAGATAAAGAAATAAGTACACCTCTATGGCTGCCATTAATAAAATGGGAGGCACAATTGCAGTGGTTTAAAAAAAGAATTCATTGAAATTGCGCTTTCTCTGTTTTGTACATGCAATATTAATAAAACCTTTTATTACTATATAGCTAAACTTTCTAAATCACAATTTGTCTACTAGATTTTGTGAATGACAGCTGTTATGGTGTCAATGTTTCAGTAACGTGAATTTTTATTCGCCCATTAGCCTTAAGCTAAGGTAAGTACGTTTTAAAAATCATTATGATAATTCACATCCTAGGCCCGGAATTTTTAATGTCAGTATATATACTGGGTGCGACCGCTTGCATCGCCAGGAACCAAAATCTCTCAAAAAATGTTAGATTGGCGGTGCACGGTGGTATACTAGTGCCAACCTTGATGTATGGAAGTGAAGCCTGGACGGTGAGTGAAAGGGAAATTAGTAAAGTCCATACAGTAGAAATGGACTATCTAAGAAGTATGATTGGGAAAAAACGAAGTGACAGAGTGAGGAATGATTTTGTAAAAGAAGAATGTGGTGTAAGGGAGAGTGTGAAAGTGAAGATTAAAAGAAGTATGTTAAGATGGTTCGGGCATTTGGAGAGAATGAGTGATGAAAGATTGACGAAGAAAGTATATGTTGCTAGAATAGATGGATGTCGTGGTAGAGGAAGACCGAGAAAAGTATGGAAGGATCAAATCTCTGAAATAGCGAATGAATGGGATATCCAGAGTCATAATAAAAGGAGGACTTGTATGAAAAAGGTTATGACTCTGGATGAAATGAAAGAAGTATGCAAGGTCAGGAAGAAGTGGCGGCTAATCTGCAATGTTGATTTCTAATGTTGGTGTATTCATTTGCTACATTTTTTGCATAGGAAATTTTTGACTTTTTTTGTATAGATTTCTTTGTAAGGTTTTGTTCTTTTTTATATTTAAATGTAATTTATTATTCATATTCCTTGACTTATAGGTTGGTATGAGGCTGACCACCCATACTGTAAAAAATGGTTCACTTTGCCAATGTCACCCCTGTTTCAGGGAAGGTCGGCAAAAGTTGTGGGGCTTATGTTCATTTGAGGTTTGGATTTTATTTGTAAGTACACATTCAGCATTTGTAAGCGCGAACTACACTTGTTGGTTTGTGGGCATACATCTGAGAGCTTTAAATGAATATATCCTTGCAACTTAGATTATAGATTATAGATTATAGAGTATGTGTTACTTTAAAATTTAAACTGATAAAAAAATCCTACACGATTGGCATAAGTGCATCCTTATCATTCAATATAAAATCGCTATGGTTACGTTGAAAATATCGGGCTTTAGTGTTGTTCTTTGATGGGCTTTATGATTTGCTTTTCATTTATTAATATTGTTATGTAAATAGTAGATTAATATAGGTGTACATCGTAGGTAGTGATAGTTATTATGGTATTATGTCAAAAATATATTAATATAGGTGTACACCATAGGTAGCAATAATTATAGGCTTAAGAAATTAAGAAGTTAAATAATCAATTTGTTCTCTTGAAGTTGGTAGAATATTCGCGAGCTTACTGGCAAAATTAGCTCCAAGAGACTTCTGTCACTACAGTATATAAGGAGCAAAATTGAGTGCACTCAGTCAGTGAAATAGTTGCCTTTGATTGAAGAGTGTAAGCAATACTGAACTGTGAAAATAAATTTGAGTTACTAAAAGGGTTAAAAATAAGTATAAATTGTAAAAATAAATTAAGTGAAAATAAAGATCCTGAAATAAGACCTGTATGTTTTAATTTAGAGAATTTTCGAACCCCAAAAACATTACAATATTATCTTTGGCCGGACAATAACTATAAAAATCTTTTTTAATGATGAAAATGCTGCATTTTATTCATTCTTCCTCTATTACAGGATTTTGAATATAATATTTTGTTAGTTGAAGTATTTTTACAGCAGTGTTCATAAAGACGTTTAAAGCTGATAGTTTTAAAGAAAATATTGTTAATTAATTAAAAAATAAGTCTTGACAGGCTGCTAGCTATGTCAGTCCCCCAACATGCAATATAACGCATTGCGACAAGTGTGACGTTACGCCAGTCGACTCGGGTTAATCAAAGGAATATCTCAACGAGGCAGTTCTGTAATAATTGTGCTTGTTTCAGATACAACGTTTGTATTTCTCCGACTAAGCATCATAATGTACGGAAAGTTCTTGCGTATATGTACAGCAGATAAGAGGAGAACAACTATAAAGAAAAATAAAAACAAAGAAATATTTGCCTTCATATTGTAATGAGTAGATTAGTAGATTATAATTGAGTAGACGCTCACTTATCTGGCAATCTGATAAGATGATTTGAAAAAGTATACAATTTGTCTGGAAATTACTAAGATAAAAAAGCACTTATTATAAAATTCCTCGAAGAATTGTTACTTGTAAATACAAGATCCCCACGATTGACTAATTAATTATCCACTCTCTTTTTCATATGAATAGATCTTGTAATTTCGAACAGATTTTTTGATTAAAAGTGATTTCATTTTTTGATAAAGAATCTTTAAAAAAAATACAGCTTGATTGAATTATAATAATTTTCCATTTGATATGATATTATTCATACGTAGGCTGATCACCAGCAAAGCTGAAAAACTCTATAGCTTACAACTCGTCCCCCCAGTGCATGATTGGCTTATCTATTATTTGATTCAAGGATGATCTTTCAATGAAATTATTTTAAGTATCACAGTTTTTACAATCTAAGCTAATAAAAAAAACCTAAAATTCGTTAATGTGATCTAATCTAAATCTAAATCTAAGCTGCAAAGATACATATGTATCATTTGAGATTCATATTAAATGCATTCCCACAAGCAGACATGCATAATTTCTCGCTTACACATGCCGCATGTGGACATACAATATAAAAAAACCAATCTCCAATGAACATAAGCCCTGCAAATCTTGCCGACCTTCCCTGAAGCAGGGGTGACATTGGCAAAGTGAACCATTTTTTTACAGTATGGGTGGTCAGCCGCGATCATTATTTTAAATATTTTAAAAATCAATTTCCAGTTTTCATAAGACACATTGGTTTCACATGTTAACATTGCTCATGTGAAATTACATCTGATGGACTCTGAAAAAAAAACTGTACACTAAAAAAATGTAGTTTGTATCAAATTAGGATATATGTAAACACCATAAGAAATTTTTTTTGGTTGTTATTTAATTAGATAACACCTTTTTATACTTTAAATCACTGTTTATTTTCACAAATAAAAAATATATTCAAAAATTACTAATTCTTAAATATTACGAACGTTTTCGACCATATAGGTCATCTTCAGGTAGTAAAAATTTTACAAAGTTTTTAAAAATAGTCAATATGTAAGTAAAGTAGGTAAAATAAAATGAATTAATAAATATAAGAATATAAAAAAGTCCAAAAATAAAATAAGTTGTACATTAAGATAAAATTCATTAATAAAATAAGAGCCATTTTTTGAAAAACAATAAATCTTACAATTCATACAAAAATAAAATAAAATAAAATCTTTATTTAGGTATTAGGTACTAATTGTGATTAACATTAATATATAAGCACCTAATAAAATTAATACGACAGGCAATAACCATGGATACAATTAAAAAGAAGAAGAAGATAGTTCATTTGTCAAAAAAATAATTTATGTCAAAAGGGAATTAAAACAAAAACAATGAGATACTAGACATGCAAGAGCACTAAAATGTATGTTGAGACATAAGTAAAGGAGAGACGGGAGGGATCTGGATGTTAACTGTTACACCTCTGTGTCTGTTTATTTGAAGAGCTTCAAAAACCTTCAGACGTCTGCCATCACACTCCGAGTGCAAAACCACCGCATTGCTAGTGTTAAATGAATGATTATTTTCTATGCAATGGTCAGCCATTTCAGAATGCGCTGACAGGCCCCTGAACGCTCTGACATGTTCCTTCAATCTTGTTTCAATCGACCTACCCGTCTCTCCTATGTAGACGGACTGGCAATCATTACAACTAAGCTTATAAACTCCGCTTCTGTCAAATTTGTTTGGTTTATCCTTATTATTAAATATTAATTTGTCCAAATTATTGTTTGTATAGTATGCACTTTTTACTTTATGTTTTAAATTATTATTTAGTTTGTAGGTTATATTTCCCAGAAAAATATATTTGTGAAAATAAACAGTGATTTAAAGTATAAAAAGGTGTTATCTAATTAAATAACAACCATAAAACATGAATTTTCACAGTGTTTATACACAAACCATAAAAAATATACCATAAGAAATACTTTTTAAAAAATAAAAAAGAGTAAAAATACATTCTTATTGTATTTTCTCAGCCTTTCTCGGTCTTTTCTTGGACGTAGGTCTCCACCGATCTTATCCATGAATTTATTTTAACTGTATTTAGCCAGCAGTTCCTCTGACGTAGTCCAAATTTAATTTTTTAGCATTGTTAGCTAGACTTAAGTAATGAAAATTCTCAAAAGCACCTACTCGGGAAAGGAAACTTGTGTTGTCGGAGTGATTCGCCTGGGGCAAGTATGAACTTGATAACGGGAACTGGTTTGAATTACAAGCATGCACTCACAAAAGCAAATATGTTCACATTTCATACGTATCTACCCTAATTCTAGACTTCTGGGAAAACAGTATTTCTTTTCTCATAATAATCATTCACATCAAAGCTTTTTGCATACAAGACTTTTACGGATTAATTTTAAGGTAGCCTTAATAATAAAAGCTTTCCACGTGTTGTGCACGTTAATGGAAAAAAAAAGTTTATTCCAGCTTAGTCACGTGGAGGGTGCCACACACGACCAGCCATATAAAAAAAAACAGCAATAGAAAAGTATATGGAAGGAAAATATAAAAATAAAGTACGAAGGTTTATTTTGAAATGAATATTCTGTAATGGTTATCTTATGTAGTCAAAGATAACAAAATAAAATTGTTCACTTAAAGTTCAATCTAAGTTGCACACAACTACATTCACTGAATGAACGAACACTAGCAAACAAGTGATGAGCGCTTCTACGCATGCTGCATGTGGACTTACAACATAAAAAAACCCATATCAAATGGACATACACCCTGCAACTTCTACCGACCTTCCCTGAAACAGGGAAGACATTGGCAAAGTTAATTACATTTGATTAGATAAACGATGGAAGCTTTTCAAAACAGATTTTCCTTTACTATGAATTGCCGTCAACGGCCAATTGTTAACAACGCTACTGCAAGCCGTCCAAAAGGTATTGACGTAACTAAAAATACACCTGACTAAGCTACACATATAGTGATACTTTTTGTCTCGTTCTCCCAGTAGCGAGTGGAACCTATTTATTTGTATAGGCAAGTAGGTACACCAACCAATTCAGTTGAAATGGCGGTTTCCCAGATTGCTACTCATTTCTTGTGAATACTGTGTAAGCCTTGCCGGTAATTTTTTTGGGTTTAAATTTAACATCGAAACGAGAAATCATTTCACAGAAAACACCGCAACCAAGCTACACATATAGTGTGCCTTCTTGCCACGGTGGGACTTCATTCCGAGCTCTCGGCATGGGATGTAATCATTCTACTAATCGAGCTATCGACCGGATTAGATTTTTTGAAATTGCGTATTCTTAGTTAAGTTTACATTTTAAACTAAGCTAAACATGGAATGGCTTGCCAATAGCAGTAAAAATAGACGAGTTTGTGTGTTAGGCTTGGAGCTATCAGTGAGCAGATTATCTGGGACGATGTTGATAGCTTAGACTTTAGAGTCTGCGATGGAGTTAGCTCTATAGGCTAAGCTTCTGAATAAGTAACTACATGAGCCCTCATACCCGGGAGACGTTTCTTAAAATAATGAGTATTACGTACTGTAGAATAAATATTGAGCAAACTTAAATATAAAAAAAACAGTAGATACTATTTCTTGAGTAATTCCTTGACTTATAGGTTGGTATGAAGCTGATTACCACCTTTTATAAATGAACATAAGCTCTGTCACTCTTGCTGAAATTAAGGATGCTATTTATTTAGAACAATCCCTAAAACTGGGATAATATTAGTAAAGGGATCAATTTTTACAGCACAATATGCCATATTCATACAACTTATTAGTCAATAAACATTTATAAATTTTATTGATTGTAGAGGCATTATTTTTGTAATCGTTCATCATTAATGATAAAAGAAAAACAGCTTTGTTTTCGATTACGTGAGTATTTACTTTTATATACCACAACCGGTTTTGCAAACATGCAAACGGATGTTTGCGAAACCGGTTGCGGTATATAAAAATAAATACTCACGTGATCGAAAACAAAGCTGTTTTTCTTTTATCATTATCATTTACAAAGTTTAATTTATAATTTATAATGTATAATCCACAGATCATAGAATAAATTAAAATCTATCATTAATAATAATTAATCTAAAATTAGTGACTGTGATGGTCGAGGGTTAAGGCGTTGGCACTCGAAGTAGCGTTATTAACACTAGCGCCGGTTCGAACCCGGCCTTGTTCTATCGACAATAATCTCGTCCCTGTTTCAACAGATGTAGTTGCATGCATATAAGTTTCCCATTAAAAAATCGTTGGTAAATTGCAATATTCTTCACAAATGTATTATAAAAGAAATACGAGAAAATGAATTTGATGAAAATGCGAATGTAATGAATGGCTGCGATAATAATTTTGCTTTTCAAATATGCATGAAAATGCATTGGAAAAGTGCACCACTATCTTCGCTGCTTTTAATCTCCATTACCTGGAAATGCATTTCCGTTATGTGCAGGTGCTATTTACTATTTAGGTATGTTGGAGTACATGCACGCGGCTGGTTTTAACAAATAACTCACATTTTCAGGATATTAAAGTTATGCCGCGTCTCTGGGAACGCTCGCGAGGAACACATTAATGTAAACAATTAATTTCACTTAGCAAAATTTATTTCATGCTTTGCAATACCGGCCTCACAGTGCTTGTTTGGCCTATCTTTTTTTATTTTTTAAGAAATCCTGTGCAAGAGACTCCCTAGATCAGAGGTGCCGAAACGGTCGATCGCGAAGGGTTTTGTAGTCGATCGCCGAGGATATCGAATTTTCAAATCAATTTCAGTTTTCATAAGACGCATTGGTCCAGTTCACATTTAAACATTGCTCATGTGAAATTACCTCTGATGGACATAAGACAAAAAAGCACTAAGGGAACGATATGGATAAGTGTTTTTAGATACACAAAGCAATGTTGAGGAAAATTTATAAGGTGCAAATGAGAAATTAAAGCAATACCAGAGGAATATTGAGAAAGCTTAAGTAATAAAAGAATGGAATGAGAGGAATGCAATGTGATAAGGGTGTGAAAGTGCAATTGTAATTTAAAAATCTGTTATCTACAATTAAGGTTTCAAAGATATATTACATTTAAGATTCATATGAAATGCAATCCTACATCCAGAAACGTATATGTTCACGCTTACACACGCCGCATGTAGACTTTCAACGTAAAAACCCAATCTCAAATGAACTGTAACGAGATGAATTTGTTTGTTTGGTAGAATGGAACATTTGATTTGAATTTGAATAAAATAAGGAAAACAAAAGAATGCAGAAAGACAAAAAAAGCTTCCCTGGCGGGAGAGCCACAAGCATGTGAATTTTGGTTAAATGTAATCAATATTGCTGTGGTAAATATAATAATATATACATTATGATTGTGGATAAATAAACAATTATATAAATATTGTGATTGTGGATAAATAAAAGTGTTTACAAAGTTTTTGGTTCACTATCCTCAATTGTAAGTGATATGATTCCTGGCACTATGCACTCAAGCAGTCATAATTCTTCGGAGCACGGCCAAGCACCTCATTGAAGATCTTATAAATAAGACAGAAAAAAAACCCTCACAATACATAAGCCCTGCAACTCTTGCCGACTTTCCCTGAAACAGGGGTAGCATTGGTGGAACGAAAAATGTATGAAAACTAAATCACTCTCTAGGAAAGCTGTCGTATATTCCATACATTTTAAATTTCGAAGTTTACGTTTTGGTTTTTAGATATTTGACGCATGAATAGGATCATTCTCATAAATTAAATGATCGTTCCTTGACTTATAGGTTGGTATGAGGCTGACCACCCATACTGTAAAAAATGGTTCACTTTACCAATGTTACCCCTGTTTCAGGAAAGGTCGGCAAGAGTTGCAGGGCTTATGTTCATTTGAGGTTGGGTTTTTATTTTGTAGGTCCACATGCGGCATGTGTTAGCGCGAACTTATACATGTATGCTTGTGGGAATGCGTTTAATAATCTTAAATGTTATAAATATTGTGTCTTTGCAGCTTAGATTTAGATAAGATTTAGTTCCAAGTATAAATTTTGAGAGTGTATAGGTGGATTTTGATTAATAATTCATGCCAGAGTTTCAGTACCTAAACTATAAATAGTTACAATGAGTGCCAATCTTTGATAGAAATGGCACTAAAAGAAAGAGAAGTCTACGGTATGACTGGATTATCACCAGTATGGTTATTTGAATTGTATGAGGTCGGGCCATTTTTGGATTTGGAACTCATTTCTAGGCGAGCAAAAGTCAGTCTTGTATGGGACTGCCATCCTTAGCAATCAGTAACAAAATATTTGTAAGTCTTTTCCCTAGCAACCCGGCCGGATGTCGTCACATTGTGTCAATTCACGTGCCAATTCACGTGCGGGACCTCATTGGAAGTTATATTTATATGTAGCTGTAACTGTAACTCTGTCGCCATTCCGCTAGGGGTAGCCACAGCCTCTACAGAGCTGCCTCCATTTTTTCCAATCCTTACCTGTACGTGCAGGAACGCAACTAAGCTGCACATACAAATAGTGTTACTTCTTGCCTGCGTTATCCCCAAGAGGTTGCATGTGGTGATTAGGGACTTATTTATTTTTACGGGTAAGGGGGTCGGCCTCACACCAACCACTTTCAGTTGAAGTGGGGGTTTCCCAGCTCCCGAGGGGCTGGTTCTCATTTCTTGTGCAGGCTGAGTAAACTTGAGATCGAATCCTTGCTTTCGACATGGAATGCAAGCATTCTACCATTCTACCAGTTATCGACCTTTTTACGAGCTTGGTCGTCGTCGCTACAAAACGCCAATTCTCAACCAAGACCCAGTTGCTGTAAGGCTGGATGGACCTTTGGTGACCGGTCATTGGTAAAGGTTTATGAATTTTTCCACCCAGCGAAGAGCAAATTTGAATGTGTAAATGGATTTTTTTTTGTGCTCCGCTGGGATTCGATCCCACAACCTTCCATTCAAAGCAGGAAATTAAAACAAATTTCAAATGCGCAAACTTTTGATTTCTGACAAATTGCAATTACGGCATTTATGAAACAAGTACCAACGGTCCAAATTTATGTCCCTTCAAAATGCAAATGATTCTATTTGGTTTTATTTTTGTCAATTAAATGTCTTTGTCTCTGATTTTCTTGGTTATTGCCTACATTCTCTCGTGCTAATTTTCCAGTGGCTGTATTTTATCGTTAATAATAAATTTGCATAGAAAAGTCGTTAGGAAGAGTAATTTTTGCTTCCCGTCTCGCAGCGGTTTTTGGTGGAATTCAAATTGACGGAATTTATTAACAATAATTTTACATTGTTCTTGAAATGTTCGTGTTGCGGAAATTGACGTTGAAAGATTACAAATTTCATTAAACATGAGATTGATTGAATTAAAAACAATCAAAATACCCTCTGGTTATGTGGAATCACCCATGGTTAACTCCTGATATTCAGGGAAATTTTCTTAGCTAACAGCATGCGTCGAAATTCGTTGGTCAAATATTGTTTTTTCCAATTGTATATTTTTAATAAAATATCACTGAGAAACACACAAAAATGCATATAAATACTGCTGTACCCTTAGTACGAGTTGCAAAACTTGAGTAATGTAAAGTTTACGGCAATATTAAAGAGTAATTTCCCCCAAAATCTGCCGTTTTTGTTTGTTTGAACTTGATTTTCTTCATCACTGTAACTCTTTTGCTAAGACCATAAAGTGTAAGCAACGAAAACGGCAGATTTTGGGAGAAATCACTCTTTAATGTTTTCCGTAATCTTTACTTTTCTCAAGTTTTGCAGCTCGTACTGAGGGTACTGATATTCATTGAATAAAATACTTCTTGTCATGAAATTACTTACAAGCCGAAATTCTTGCACAATCAAATGTACTCGTATGTACGTCAAACTGGATGAAAGATTTGAATAATCATTGAAATCGTTTTGTTTTATTTAACCCAAGCCAATTTTTTTTCTTTATTTTATGTGAATGTTCTTCTCTGTTCTAGTTCCTATCTGAGTGCGTTCAGCTCAGCAATCCAGCCACCGAGGTGCCTGCTGCTGTCTTCATTTGATCAGTTTACCGTGTCGAGGATTCAACTTTCCCTTCCATTCTCTTCCCCATCTGTGTCAAAGTCTCAAACTTTCTATCGATCGAATCGATAGATATTGTGGGGCTTAGGAAGAAAAAATAAATCCATATAAAACCAAACAATTAGTTACCTTATAACTTTTCAATGTTAATAAAAAACAGAAAGTAAAATATGCCAGCATATGCAAATACTAATATTTCAAATAAAAAACTTTTTCATTTTGTGGATAGATTTTATTTACATATAAAATTAAACATTGTTTGTCATACATCAGTAATAATTTTTCCAAATATTTACATTTCTTTGTACAAAAAGTTTCATTCCATATATTTTATTTGAAATCAAAAAAACAAATATACGATTCTAACGATATACAAATGTATTTTTTTTTTTTTATCTTTAGAAAAATTTTGCCCAATTAGTACACTATTTGAAATTTCAATCGAATCGGTTGTTTGTTTAATTTATCTATTTGAAGAGCAACATGAAAAAATATGATATGATGATTTGTTGAGTTTTTAATCAAAAAGTTTACATTCAAAGGAAAGTGTTTGTGAATTTAATTTTTATTTGATTTTAACCAATTTCAAACAGTTTGAATGATATTTGTTTAAGTCAACAATTTGAACGCAAAGAGATTATTGGAATAATATTTGATTATTGAAATTTGCGATTCGCAAAAAAAAACGCAAAAAAAAAACGCAACTAAGCTACACATATAGTGTTACTTCTTGCCGCGTTATCCCCGAAGGGGTCGCATGTGGCGAGTTGAACCTATTTATTTTTACAGGTAAGGGGGCCGGCCTTACGCCAACCACTTCAGTTGAAGTGGAGGTTTCCCAGCTCCCGAGAGTGCTGGTACTCATTTCTTGTGAAGGCTGAGTAAACCTTGCCGGTATTTTATTTTGGGGTTTGAATTAAACACCGAAATGGGAAATCATTTCTGACACCCTCGGTGGGATTCGAACCCGAGCTTTCGGCATGGAATGCAAGCACTCTACCACCTGAGCTATCGACCGGACATTAGAAAATTAAAATTCAGTTAAAAATACATATTAATAGGAATTATCTTTAAAAACTGAAAATTGGAAAAATAAAAAAAAAATTGTTTTTCTTTTCAAAATTGAAATGTTTGAATGACTCATTTACCAATAAACCGAAATAAATTAACTGTGCTTGAAATGCCATTTAATATATGATTTAAAATGCGATTAAAACATAAGAAAACAACGTTAAGTTATTCATTTTATGACGTTGGTTTTACCATTTTTTAATATGCCTCCTTGATTTTTCTTCCGCATTTGAGTTTGAGTTCCGCATTCAAATTAGAATCGTCACACATTACGTAGTCAATAAAGTTGTCGTGCTGCACGGCCGGGTTGCTAGGTAAAAGGCAAAGTGATATTTGTAACTGATAGTCTGGTTGTGAGAATGCATGTAATGTGAATCTCCAATGTAACATGTCTTTGCAACTTAGATTAGATTAAATTAGATTAGATAGCTAAAGATCCAAGTCACATAGATTTGTGATATTTGCCCGTTCAGAAAAAAATATGATTTCAACTTTTGTACCAACTAATTCTGAAGAGCCATATAAATTTTTTGAATGTCTGTACAAGCGCACTTTCTTTTATTCATTTTTTCCATTTAAAAATAAAGCTCTTTTTAATATTCAAATATTTGTTCAAAAAACGTTGTTTTTTTAAAATCTATTTTGTATTTTCAAAGAAAAACTAAATTTAAGTACAATATCGAGAAATCTTAAGCATGAAAATTTATTCATACTGTATCTAACCTTCTTTGCGTGGGTAGAAAGTATGTACGCGTGCAGTATAATATATTTGAATGTTATCATGTCGACCGTAAGAGTGACCCGCAGAAGGGCCAAAAAAAGCAATCCAACGAATGGGTGCAAATAAAATAAATAAAATTTACAAAATCCGTCCAGGCGACTGAACTTAGGGATGGATGTAGATCCTTACGAATCGTCTACACCTGTACCCCTAGTACAAAATTTACTCTCAACTATACTCTTCTACAAAAATGTATGGAAACTAAAACTGCGTTTCTAGTGTGAGTTTAAAATTGTTTATCCATTAGGTAAAACGCTGGGGTTGAGTATATACGTGAAGTTTTATACTTGTAATACAAGTATAGAAGGTGTAGAGATGGATAACATGTATAACAGCTATGTTAGATCTGCTATCGATAGCGTAAAATGTATGCAGATACTTAGTACAGTAAAGTTGAGTTAATACAAAGAATCTAATACATGACTGATGCACAGAGATTTCTTTAGTTAACTGACGTATTTTATATTTTCTAAAAATGACCAGAAATACAGAAAACAATTATTCAGTACGAAAAAAATCCTCACTCACGGAAAGAAAATAGCGCTATAACCTTCAAATTGATAAGTTGGGGACTATTTTTCAGATTACCAAACTCAAATATTAACCTCACTTTCTTAATTGAGCATATCATATCGCTACCTTAAAGGTAATACTGAATAAGTCCTGATTCACTTACTGAGAAATCGTGGATAAAACGTTTTTTTGGGTGTATCTTCTCATAGTTAGTGAACTAATTATAAGGAAGTCTTCATGAAAACTTCAAAACTTCAAGACTTTCAATTTTTTTTTGTGTTTTCTCTCATAGAAAAAAGGGAAACAGGTGCATTTGAGAAACCCATGTTAGATTAATATGCCACTTAATTAGAGGTGGAATTGAAATCATATTTTGTGGGTATTCAACATGTAACCAACTCAGTCAAAAATACACGATAAAAATCTGATACTTCTGATGATCTGATGCTTTTGATAACGTTATACTTTTCCTCGTGCGTCCCTACGACTAGGGGCGCAGACGGTTTTGAGGGTTGCCCACGGGGCGGAAAATTAAGGCAGAGTTGTTCAGTATTGGCCGCTCCTAGAGTCGACATACTATTTATTATTCAACGAAAGTCAACCGTAACTTTTTTTACTCCCGATTTGTGTCCGGTCCCTTAAAGCGTAGACCCCAGACTGAGTGAGAGACGGTCCTTTTTTTAAGGCAATCAAAAAAATCGTGGGTTTTTTAGTTGACCGACATTCAAGTAAAAAATATTAGCAATCAATGATAATATGCTGAAAAAAAAACGTTTTTAAAGGTAGAAAATAACTGTGAGTATATATTTTTGATTGGATGAAAAAAACGCAAAAAACTACGCGTCACACAAAAAAAAAAACAATGCAAAAGAACTGGATATACACGGATTAAAAACGAATATCATTAACTTAATACTGTAAACATGTATTTGTTAAATCAAAGTGTCAAGAAAGAATTTAGTTTTCATATAAATTGTTGTACTTTATAATTTTCTTCCATGAACAAAAAACAGTCATTTTGAAAAAATGCAGTCAATAAGGAGTAAAAAAAATCACATAAATATCTTTACTTTATTTTTTATAATAAATTTTATATAAGTATATTTTGTTAATCCTAATAATTAATTAAATTTACTTTATACATGAATCCGATTCTAAATTACTTAAGTAAATCTTATATAGCTTATTTTCTTTCTTAGCTTATTAAAAATTTAAATTCATTTTTAAGTACTAACCCTCATAAAATTTACAATTAGTATCACTAATGTATCGTTTTGTATTTAATGCACTGTACAGATTTAACTTATTATATTTTTAAATTACTTTATAAGACTTTCAAACTTACGTAAAATATTTTTCACATTTTTAAAGATAAATTCATGATAAATACCAAAAGAACAAGCTGTAACTCAAAATATATTATTTCATAAATAGCAAAATAAAAGGAATAAACAAGAAAAACAGCATCAAAATATATTTTGATTAAAAAAAAATAAAAGTGAAATTTATTTTATTCATTGAAAAATGAGAATTAAAAAATAAATTATAATCATTTTTTTTTTACCTTAAGCATAAAGATTAAAAGTCATTTCCATCCCATATTTTTAGTACCAATTAAAATTTTAACACTCAATAGAAAAATTACTAACTTTTACTTCTCGTCAACACAGAGCATAGATTCACTCCACAAAAACTGAGATAGTTTGATATGATGAAGTATATTTGAACCATCCACAGGATGGACAGCTTCGTAGCACCATGCGATGAACTTCTGGGGGCTGAATCGTCTGACATGACGCTGGAAGCTACCACCACTACTCCAACTCCTGAAGAAGATGTGCCAGGCTGTCCAGCTACAGACGATCTGGAGGTACTGGATCCGGATATACTCCTGAAATCTGGAGCGTTGCGAGCTGCTTCGCTCTCAGGACAGGTGGCTGACATCTGCGGAAGAAGAAGAAAAGTCTGAGTTTTTTCCACGTAGGAATATTAATAGGTAAATTATGAAAGTACCCAAAATCGCAACCAAGCTACACCTATAGTGTAACTTCTTGCCGCGTTATCCCCGAAGTGGTCGCATGTGGTGAATTGAACCTATTTATTATTACAGGAAAGGGGGCCGGCCTTACGCCAACCACTTCAGTTGAAGTGGGGGTTTCCAAGCTCCCAAGAGGGGTGGTACTCATTTCTTGTGAATGCTGAGTAAAACTTGCCGGTATTTTGTTTTGGGGTTTGAAATAAACACCGAAACGGGAAATCATTTCTGACACCCTCGGTGGGATTCGAACCCAAGCTCACGGCATGGAATGCAAGCACTCTACCAACTGAGCTATCGACCGGACTACTACACTAAGTACAGAGGCGTAATGTTATGGCACTTAATATTTAAAAACGTGGAGTTTTTTAACAGTCTGAAGCGCTATACTGCTAAATTCCTTACGACCTTAAGGCGACGAGATAGCGCTTCGTGTTCAAAAATAAAGTGTATTGTGATTTTTTGTGAACAGTTTGGCATACAAAAAAGAATATAGCTCTAATATGCAAGATCTCTCTCTCTCTGTTGTACCGACCTCCGAACAAGCAGATTGGGCTGTGGCGTGTTTACATTTCGACTAATACGGCGTATTAAAAAAACAGCGAATTTGATATCTGCGAGTTGTAGTCCTCTCCGGTATTCCTCTTTTATCATGATTCCCAATCTACGTCCGGATTCCTGCCAGAGTTCTTTCGCAAGCGCTAGCAAGCTCCGACTTCGATTGATATCCAAAATGTAAGGAATATAGCAGAATAGCGCTTTTGAATGCTATAATAGCTTAAATAAGCAAAAGCAGTAAGTCTTAAGTTTCACGGGAAAAAATATGTAAGTATAATGTAAATATAATAAGTTGAACAATCAAGAAAATAAGTTGTTTTTCTTAAGTTTTTTTTTGCATTGCGTGTAAGACTCTCAAAATAATCATCAAACAAATTCCGGACAACATGTTTTTCTGGAAAAATAACCTTAAATCGTTCTTAATTTAGAAATAATTGGAACGCGTGCAATTAAATATCACATTCTCAAAAATAATATCACTTATTCACTCGTAGGATGTTTCAACAAACAAACAAGCCCCGTTTCGTTTCAAAGAAATACGAAATGAAAAAAAAATGAAGAGAGAGAGAGAAGAAAAACACATTTCGCAACATTACCCCAATGAATGTTTTCCTTTGAAATTTTCTTAAACACAAAAGTAATACAGCTAACACGGGAGCTCGGTTTCTTTTGTACTCAACATATATTTTTTCTTCAAAATTAAACCTTCAATTTCTATGCCAATAAATCTTACATACGCTGGGTAGAGCCTCATTACGAGGCTGGCGTCGAGTTATAACCCACACAGACGAACAACTAACATTGTTGCGTGATGTTGTTACAATTCACGTTGAGATTCCAGTTTTGAGATAATAAAATAAATATTGGCTGTTCTAAACACAATTTGTTTGTATTATGTAGATTTTCGGCAGTTACTGTTTCAGGGAATGTCAGCAAAAGTTGCAGGGCTTATGTTCATTTGAGGTTTGGATTTTATTTGTAAGTACACAATCAGCATTTGTAAGCGCGAACTACACTTGTTTGTTTGTGGGCATACATCTGAGAGCTTTGAATGAATATATCCTTGCAACTTAGATTATAGACTTACAGACTTCGTGAAACTTTAATCTTTAATCAATTTTAAAGAAATTCTTTGCTTCTTGATTGCATGCGTAAAATAATCCAATCACTGCTGATTGCCATATATTTTTTGAAGATACAATTTTGTGTACCAATCATAATTTTTCAGCTTAACAATCTCCTTTTAGATTTTATAATAATATACACAGAGCAATAGAATAGTACAGCATGCAAATATGGCATGCACGAGTAATGATTTGCAGGGGTTGGAAAAACGATCTGATAAAGCTACGTTAATAGGGCGATGAAAAAACTCGCATTATATGATCAAAGTGTCGATACGAACACAGTTTATAATTTGTTTTTCATGGATAAATAAATACAGGGGGGGTCCTTGATAGTGGCTTTAACTCCAGAAATTCTTTACTTTGTAAAATATTATCAAAGTGGGTTAAGTGAGGACTTAATTATTATGAATCACTATTACCTTTATAATCAGAAGCACAATACAACATATTTTGTAGTTGAAAAATATTAAACTCTGCAAGATTGATCTTCTTTTGAAATTTAAGTATCTATCTATTGATATTGACGTAGACACAAGAAATACTCAACAACTCCAAATTGTAGCAACGTTTGTTATGGTATGGGAAAATTACACAATCTTTCATTTTGCAAAGTATATTCTAATATTATTGGATTCCTTGACTTATAGGTTGATATGAGGCTGACCACAAATACTGTAAAAAATGGTTCACTTTGCCAATGTCTCATCACCAATGCCAAACACTCCTGTTTCAGGGAAGGTCGGCAAGAGTTGCGGGGCTTATGTTCATTTGAGATTGGGTTTTTATATTGAAGGTCCACATGCGCAAACTTATAAATGTCTGCTTGTAGGAATGCGTTTAATATGATTCCTAAATGTTACATATCTTTGCAATTAAGATTTAGATTTTTAGATAAGATATTTTTCTTGCTCAAACCTATGTACGATTTACAAATTATAAAATTGGCATAAACGGGGGTTTAATTTTTTTAAATTAATCAAAATAAGCTTTTCCATCCTTCAGTCATCTTTTTAATATACATGAACAACGCCGTCAGATTCGTACAAATTTCGGAGACCGCGCTTTCCGTGTTGCGGGTCCTGTGGAGTGGAACAGACTGCCACCCGGAGTGAAGAACTCCGAATCTATGTATTTCGCGGAGCACTCAAGACAAACCTTTTTAGAAAGTCTTATCCATGATCGGAGAGGGCCCTTGAGGTGTGACACACACAAAAACGGCGCTCTCTTATCATTTGTAATTTAAAATAAATTAGCCTGATATTATTATTTATTATTATTATTATCAAAATTTGATTTTTTTTCAGAATGTGTTAATAACTGAAAAATTACAAGGAATTAATCAATTTTAATTCTATAATTCAAAAGCATCCAAAAGAATCAGAGCAATGAATTCGCAATTGGAAACAGTATACACGAAATAAAACCGTCGTACATTTTTTCATTACGGTTCTCTCTGTATGGTAAAGAAGATTGTTTAGTCTCTGGCAAAAGATGTCAACCATTATGCGGAATTAAGATAACAAAATTGAGTCTCGCTAAAGCTACGTTCCGGTCCTTTGAGCGGGGTCGCAGTACACTTCGTCCGATATAACTTTAAATTGGCCATCTTCTGGGACATTTTCCCATAGACTTGCGAGCTATTTGCATAATTTTTACGACTGCCTGTTGTTAGACAGACTATTAATAAACCCTCGTGATGAGATTGAGAAATTTGTTATTATTTTCGACGAAGAAAATTTCATACTGTTACGATATACTAGGGTTCAATTTAATAAACCTTCAATTGATTTATTTTACAAAAAAATATTTCAGGATTCAACCACATCAGGCTCTCAGTTAACTTTTGTACTACCTTTCAACGGCTCTGGTACAAGTCTACCTTCAAAGCATCGCCATATCTATTTATAGGTGTAAAAGGGCTACTCTAGCATACGTCAGATCATGCTAGAATCTTCTTAATTACAAGTTTCGACCGAACACTGGCACAACCATCCAAATACCTGCGTCTAGAGATACACTCACACAAGTAAATTAAAATACACAGACACACAATAATAAGTAGACAATCACACATTCATAATAATACCATTGCCTGTTTGGTTCAGTACTTTCCATAGTATTTTTAGGGAATACTCTGAGTTCCAATTTTGTGAAACGAAAAAACACAATACATATTTATTATACTCCTTTGACTTCTTTTTACACAACGAGGTTTATTTTGATACTAAGGCAAGCTGAATTTGCTCATAAAATAACATACCTTATCTATTGTTTTGACATTTCGGTTTCTTAAGACATACAGGTACATTGCGTTCAGGTTTCTACGATGTACCTACATGGAAGCAAATAGGTAATTGTCATTCGACATAACATTGGTAAAAACACAAAGTACGAGAATGTTCATACTCGTGCAAAGCTACATATATTCTTTCTTAGATTTGTGAAGAGGAATGCAATTCACCAACCTATTCTGCCTGGCCAGAAACATGTATTAATATCATCAATTAATAATTAATTATTGTTTATTTGAATGAATTATTCATTAATAATAATTTGTGTCGTTGTTGCTAGATCACACACAACTGTATCCTGCCACCGTTCCACTAGATGTGGTAGATACCTCCGCAGGTGGGTGTCCACTTTTTTCTCCTTGCATACCTCTTTCATCTCTTCAACATTCATCTCATTCCTCATACATACTCTCCTCTAATTCTCACTCTGTAAGTTCAATTTTTTCGCGATCTCACCTATTTGGCATACCCATTTCTTACTCGATTTTCCCCTTCCACACTTTCCTCTGACAGTTTATCTGTACACTTTCTTCGTTAGTCGTTCATCGTCCATTCTTTCAAGATGTCCAAACGCTTTTTTATCACCGCACAGATGTATAAAATATAAGTATAGAATTATATCGGAAAAGATTACTAGAAATGTTCGGAATCTCACCTGTGGCTGTGTGTAGTTGTCAGGTTCATCACATCGACTTGCTTGCTCTCCTAAACAAGCAATGTAGGCCACGGCATGTGGGATGTAGCTCTGCTCGAAGGTTCCAGAAAACAGAACGGTGGCCAATGGTCCTGCGAACAAACGGAAATCCTTCTGTAATTTTAGCTCCTTTTTGATGGACTGAAAATAAGTTCAATGAGAGGGTGTTTCAAGATCTAGCTTGAAAAGTAACATGAAAGAAAAGTTAAATTCATTGGACGCTCGATACGGGATACCCCCTTCTGAAAAATGTCTTATACCTACGTTTATTTGAGTATAACAGTTAACATGTTTTTAATTTAAGTTTGCAAAGATATATTAAAATAAGACACGTGTTAGTTCGCGCTAACCTGCCACTTTTGCCAACCTTTACTGCAACAACAGGGGTGGCATTGACAAAGCGAACCATATTTACAGTATGGGGTGAGCCCCACATCAAACTTTAAGTCAAGAAATACAAACAATAAGTAACACTTAACTATATAAAACTACAACACCTTACAAAAAAGTAGGAATGGGCCGAATGTGGTTTGGTAAAAAAGTTACGTATTATAGTTTCTAGTTGCTGTTATTTGTTAGAAGAATACTAAGCTTATTGCATTTTTGTTTCAATCTGATATCTATGTAACGGAGTAGAAGAAGATTTATTTTTTATCCAATTGTAAATTAATGTTCACCTATTTCTACTAAAATAAATGACCATTAGTGAGTATATAAAGGCCTTATTACTACTTGATGGTTATAAAAGATGCGATGACATCCAATTATAATAGTCAAAATGGTGCAAGTAGGTATTGTATTTTACTTTTTCTCACAACGAATGTTCAGCTTTTGAACCGAATTTCGGCCGAATACAGAAGTTCGGTTCAAGCTGCCGAAATTCGGTTGAACCGAATGTGAACCGAACTTCGGCCCATCCATACAAAAAAGTCATAGATTTTTTTTTCCTAAAAGTTTGTTCAAGTAAACAAACTATACTAAAGTGGTTCAAAAGATATTGCCTTGGCTTCGTTATTCGAGCAACTAGCAAGGTCAACATCAACGTCAGACGATTAACTGGGGAATTCCGGGAATGGGGAAAAGTTTATCATCGAAATAGGAATCTCCTTATTTACGTTTTAGTACTTTCTCAACATAATATTATTGAGTCAGTATATCTGTGTCAAATACAATCAAATGCGTCATCTTGGATTTTTTCGAAAATAAAAAATACAAGAAAATTATGAAAAAATCATTCTCTGTGTTTCAGTATATTTATCTTGTTTTTGTATAAAGTCTTAGATTGCCAACTTTGGTTCTAAATGTCTCATATATATTATTTGTAGGTCGTAGAAGTTTCCAGATATACTTGATATTTGTATGTACAATGTTTATTTATGATTACTTACATACTGTAATGTTCCCCCCCCTGCCGATGAAGTGGAGTCGGAGGAACAGACGAAGAGACTCGGAAAGAAAGCGCGAAAGAGGGATTTTTCCTCCTAGGTTAGAAGTGGAGCGATCGAATGTGCAGGAGAATACCCTGGAGTCACCAGGATTCAAGTGCAACAAACCTTCTCTGAAGGAATAGCACTAGGCTGCTTCGATTCTTTTCCAACCTCAGTTTCAGTTGCTGGAAGAGCAATCTACCCCAACCGAGGTAGTAATTATTTTTGGCCAATTATTATGTGATCATCTAGCTAAGGGTAGGACTCCTCGTCGTGTGGAAGATAATGAAACAGAACGTTGTGTTATTTTTTTGTTTTACCGTTTCAAAATCTACTTTAGTGGCAAACCCAAGTACTTTTTGGGAGGTGTACCCCTCATACATTTCTACCTTTTTATAAGATTATAACGAGTATTGATTTTGCGTTTACGCGATCAAAGATGAGGTAGTATGAACTACAATTATTTTTTTAGGCGACGAGATTTAAGCGTTATTAATTACGGAACGGTCTTAATGTGTGCGAGTTTAATTAATTGGAATATAAGGTAGTCGAAATCATTTTCAGATAAAACATAAATGACATAAAAATTGCGAGATGAAAGGCAGTTAGGTTTTAGTTTGTTAGTGAAAGTAATTACATGCAAGGCGATCTCTTCTTTGTTGTAATTCTTACCTTTGCGCGTCCACCTGTAAATTAATAGGTTCATGGCTTTTACAGCATCTTTCTATGACCACCAGTCATCTGAAAGGCACTGCAAAATGGACCTTTATTGGTTATTTCAAGGAAAGGATTCGGATACACGCGGCGTGAATCTAAGATTTCGACACCCTCGTCGATTAAGTGACTCTAATTAATCATGGCAAATGACCCCAACGGCCTTGTGAGTACCTCCTCCAATTCCCTTTGTACTCTACCCAACTTCTCCGTATGGTAATCTTTTGCTGCAAAAAACCACGGGACAGGAAGGTTAGTCTGGATTGTGTGTGTTCAGCTACAAGTTACTGCAATAATGTTGGCTCCAAGCAAACTCCAAGTATATATGATCAGAGATCATGGAACATTTATCCAGCTGAGTGAGCCCAGATCCTTTCAGGAACTCTCGTTGCGATCAGAAGGTCAGGAACATATCCGGTTGTATTTGGCCAGAGGCCGGCTGCCAATTTTCAGGAACTTTGTTGTGATCGGGAACATTTTATGACCAAGGTCACTCAGCGGTTTTCAAATTCAACTGCATTAGGTACATCTGCGTTAATCTTTGTGTATCTCGATATGAGATTGCAGGCATTTCGGCTTCAGCACATACTGCAGTTTGTTTGTTTATAATTTATTTATGAAATTTGTATTTTATTAGCTTGGCCAACCCCTAGTGTGATGGATGTGTAATGGTGTGTTTGGAATACATTTTCACCTTCAGATGGATTACTTTCGGGCCTTACTTATTGGTAATTCATGCAACATGCAAATCCTTCATAATCATTCTTTCGTTCTCACCACCTCAAGGAGAGCAGCATTCCGTAATGTGTAAGAGTGATTAGGTAATTCTGCATTGAATGTTATAGGTTTTCAGGAATTTTCCTGAAACTAGGGTCTTCCCGTGACTGTGGAACGTTCAACACCAAACCCACATTTATAAACTAAAACAATAGGTCCCATCATCTTGCAAACCTATGCGATACACTACCCACCGGACAAACTCGTTCAACCGTTTTCCACAACAAGGGAAAATTCAGGAAGGACCATTCGGTAAGGAAACGACATAGGGAACGGCTGACTTCAGGAATCAGTATATCTCGAATGCAAGCGAACCAAACATTTCTTAATTCAATATAACATTGCAGAATTCCGGCAAGAGAGAGAATCTAATTTAATGCAAAATGTCAATAGTGGTGTGTGTGTGTGTGTGTGTGTGTTGCGTTAGTACATAAATGACAGCGACAGTAAATAATTACTTTGTCGAAGATAAGAAGAAAACCTCCCTCCGCTTAGTTAAGTAGGTGAATCTCTGAAATAAACCTATAATTAACAATTATGCATCGATAAGAAAAAAAAGCAGGAAAATCTTTCCCCCACACAGGTAAGTCAATGAATCCCTGAAAGTAAATATATTATAACCAAGTACACAGCGATAAGAAACTCTGAAAGAAAACACCAACATGTAAATAAAATAAAGTAGTATGTCCAATGAAATTTAGTTAATTTGTTAGTATAATCAAATAAACTCAGCCCAGGAAACTGCTCAGGAACAACTCTGTATTATACGTAAATAGTTATTTTAATTTTAAATAATGAAAGGCCGGATCCCAATAAGAAATAAAACCACTGCACTTTTCACTTCACGATAATAATGTCAAATTAAATCAAAAGAATGTCCGCGCTTAATATTTATAAAAGTTATTATTTAAATTTCAAGTTCAATAGATGCGTATTCAAAGTTTTGTTGATTAATGTTCCTTTATTTATGAAATATTTTTATTATATCTGTATCGATCGCCAGTCCAGATCAAAGTCCCGAGTTTATTCAAAAATTAGAAAATCAAAATTTAATTATTTTTAGTGTTTAGAGAATCAAAACACATCCGTATCGATCGCCAGTCAAAATCCGAGTCCCCGAGTTTATTAAAAAAATTAGGAAATGAAATTAATTATTTTTAGTGTTTAGAGAATCAAAACACATCCGTATCGATCGCCAGTCAAAATCCGAGTCCCGAGTTTATTCTAATTAGGAAATGAAATTAATTATCTTTAGTGTTTAGAGAGCGAAAAACACATCCGTATCGACCGCCGTGCAAGATCGAAGTCCCCCATCCCTTGCAACGTCAGGGGTGCATCTCACCCCCCCCCCCCCCCCCCTTGAGATACTTCCTCTCTACCCCAAGATCTCAAAGTCAAAGCGATATAATTATTGGTTGAAAAACAGAGAACTCTACAATACTCACATCTAAATAAGAGATTACTTGTATACGTATATATTTTGCCGAAGTCTTCTGTGAATCCCAATCAAAGTTTGTAAGTAAATTTGTATGTACGTATGTATATATGGGTGTGTGTACGCCTAAGGAATAATATTGCTCGTTTATGTTGTGTGAAATGTTTGTACAAACAAAATTCGAACATCAATTTTCTATTTGTTTGTTTACTTTGAGTTTAACTAAACATTCCAACTAGAAAAGTTGATTACTTTCTACAAAATCAATGATATTTTCACAAACTTGAAATATGTACGTGCGTTTGTACACGCATACATTGTATGACGAACTATGAAATCCAAGTGCCTTCGCGCAATACATGTACCTACGGTACAACAATTTGGACGTAGTCCATGATTGTGTTAGTGCATAACGTTCTGGTGAAAGAATGATCTAGATAATGCAAAGAGGACCTCTCAGGTTCCCAATATAAGGGACTTAAATGTTAGGTACGAAGAGAGTCAGTCGTTAAAAGAAATGTACCGCGAAAGGCCAATAAACAGGGGTTGTCGAATTGTGAACTAAATTGTATAAAATAAATTCTGTAAAAATAAATTATTGCGTTTTAATTAAAAACAGACCTAAGCAAAAATGTAACAATATAAATAGAATAAAAACGACTTTGTTTAGATTGCGGCGAGTATATAAAATTCCACGACTGGTTTTGTAAACAATCCGTTTGCATCTTCAGGTGGTTTGATAACAAAGTAAATGCTTCTACAATCAATAAAAAATAAGATAATAATTCAAATTAAGATAATAATTCAATTAAGATTTTTGGTTCAATTTGAGTCAGTGTTACAAGCTGTATCAATTTTCATTTTGTTATTTTAAGGGCAAAAGAAAACAATTTTTATTCCAAAAATGTTCCTTGTGCACGCGCTGACAAAAATTTATAAGAGCATAGATATTTTTATTTTTATTTTTGAAAACTTATTTGCTTTGTGGTAAAGCGAAAAGTTGTTAGGATACTGATTTATTTTATAGAGCTAATTTTCTGTGTATCACACTTCAAAGTTCAAAGTTCCTTCAGCAATCTCAGCCGTCGCTAATGAGCGCAAAACCAAGTAGAACCCATTTGCTGGAAGGGTTGGCGTTGTAGGCTCTTGCTTTTAGTATACACTATGCTTGAGTATTTGTTTTCTTTAAGTCTTATCGTTATTCCCATCTACACCATTTTAAAATCCCCCTCCGACCCTTGAACGAAGATAAACTGTGAATTAAGGGAAGAATAAATAATGAGAGATTCAACCCCGTTAGGGGGTAGCAGACTCCTTACGGACAATCGACAAAACGAAATAAAACATTTCAAAGAAGGATTAACTAGCGACTATGTTGTGACCTCGGCGTTCGCATGATTTGAAGGACAAATATTGTGGAAATCAATGACGAAGTTGATATTGATTTTAGACCGGTGTCTGAAGTTGGATGGTTGATTTTGATGATTTCAGGACAATTCGTCCCTTAAGTGCTTGTTTGTCTTTTTTTTATTATAAATAATAGAAATTAATTTTGAAAAATTTTAAAACAATTCTGAGTTGAGAAAAAAACGCAAATCATCGTGTTTTGCGTTTTTTTCTAAACTCAGAATGTGATTATTTTGACAAATTCATTGAAAGATCATCTTTAAGATCAAATTGAAGATAAGGCAAACAGGCACTAGGGGGACGAATAGTGAAGTTTTAATTAACTCCAATGCTTGCTGTACACATTACATCCAAGAAAATTTGCTCTTAAAATAAAAATCAAACCAGGTTTTTTATGGTCCTAAATATCCTAAAAGACTGAGTAATATGTATATGTAGTTGAATATTAACTCCATCTTCAGGATGCAACTTTCTGTAGGCGGAAACTAGACTGTCCGGCACATAGTGGAGTAGTTTTCTGCCAGAAGACACTCTCTTGGCCTAAACAACCTGCACAAAGCTTCACCCGTAGCAGTGATGTGGATGGAAAGTTTGATTCTTTGCCTGTGATAATAGCAAAAAAATGCCACTCTTGCCACCCATAAATGCAGTATATGGATAGTAAGTATATTTACTAGTGCAGTTGCATAGATACATTTGTTATTTAATCAATGTTCATTTGGTTATAAAATATATGTGTACGGTAATAAAGTGAGGTCTTGTATACATACGTAAATAACAGTATATTCGTTTCACAAACATGTGTGTATAATTATAGCATCCCAATTCGTCTATCGCACTAAAAAAGTTATTGTGCTTTTCGTATTCTTTGTTTTACGAGCAAAAGTCTAGAACGAATATTAAGGTACGACTTTCGTAAGATTTATTAAGGGATTTAAATAAAATTACTAGAGGGATGAATTGTCTTATAAATAAGTGAATTTGATTATAAATACTTCAAATGAAGAATGTAGGAGGGGTATTAAGTGTTTTAACAGATTTTGATGCACAAATGTAAGTGTAACTGTAACTCTGTCACCATTCTGCTAGGGGTGTTCAGAGCATCTGCAGAGCTGCCTCCATTTTATTCTATCCAGACATACCTCTTTCAATTTATTCATACCCATCACCTTTTTCATGCATTTTCTTCTTTTACGCTCACTTTGTATATCCCATTCTTTCACAATCTGCTCAATCTGATCACTCCATACTTTGCTGTATTTATATCATCACAAAAGCTGAAAATATCGGTAGGTAAATATAAAAAAAATATTATCATTTTGTCTCTAAGTTGTGTGATTGAAATTTTCTTTTTGATTTATTTCCACAAATTGGAAAAATATCTCAATTTTTCTACCCAATATTTACATTTCCAAACTTTGTATGAAATTGAAACTATTTTAATATGTTTTTCACGCAAACACAAAAGCATCAAATTTACATGAAAAAAAAAACGAGAGAACAATACTCCACGCGATTTTATGGCTTATGTCGTTTTAATTTTGAAATTCTAATAAATCATAGGACACACAAAAAGTAGCACAAAAAAGTGGCTAGAGTTTCATACAACTGAAACCTCACGCTGCGTCCACTGGGAGATTTATGGATAAGCTTCCTCTGGAACGTATTAGAAACCTCTATCAAGCAAAATATCACAAAAAAGTAGCAAAGTAAGCAACTATATTAATTTCTGAAGCTATGTACGTAGAGTTTGTGAATTCAAGATTAAATAACTTTTGAGAAAATCTTTGGAGCCTACCTTAAAATGTTACAAAATTATATAGATTTATACAAACAACGTTGTTGAGTTCCTTAAAAAAATAACAATAATAATATTATATGTGCTTTAATACAAAAATGAGTCAACGCAAATTTATGTTCAATTTAATTTACAGAAAAAATATCATTAAACGTAGCAAGATTAACACACTTTTACGATTTTCTTGTAGAAATGTTGTACAATAAATGAGTAAGTAATTTAAAATATACAAAAAATTAACGCATCTGATTTGCACATGCGAATACCTTATGCGCGAATTCTTTCCGCGTTAGCCCAGAAGAAGTTGCAATTCGCAAGTGAAACCTATTTATTTGCACAACACTTAATATTAAGTAGGGGTTTCCCTGCTCCGGAGCGAGTAGGTTTTTTATCTTTGAAAATCTGAATAATTATTCCGTGAATACATATGATTTGGGATAGAAGAAAACAGTGAAGCGGAAAATAATATCTGATATTCATGTAGTAGGAGATATATTACCATAACAGGCTCGCTGCGTGTGTATTTTTAAATTAAACAAAACATCACATGACCATAAACGTTGCAACTGCTGATGTCATTCCGTAAAACCGTGGTGAAAATGGCAAAAAATGATAACCAAGTTTTTCCAGCACGGGGGCTCAACCTCATACCAACTTATCAATAATTAAAAAATGTGATGAAGAGTTATTAACATTTAACAAACAATATTTTTTTTAACATTAGACAATAGGTGACTCGACACAACACATAAAAAAACTTTCATATTTTTCGCGATAAAAATTCAGAGCACCATTTTTTTACGACTCTATCAGAACAAGCATACATGCACGAATTAATCAAACATTTTTAGGGCAAAAATAATATAGCTCAGTTTTTCAGCGATATCCAGAATCAAAGGAAAAAAAACACCATTGAATAGGAAAGTTGTAGCGCGTGCCAAGTTTTTTTACAACTTTTGCCTCCGCCCCTCGCGCGGCCACCCCGCTGAGCCAAAATCTAATTTCGACGGAAATTTTCTCTAAATAATTCATGGCGACTTTTAAAGGCTGGAAATTATAGGCAAAGTTTAGGTTTTTATCCGATTAAGCGTAGAAAAAAGTCTTGCCAACACAATGCAAGCGTAGGCAAAAAAATATATAAACAGCAGTTTTATTTTCTTTTATCGTGTACTTATTTATTTTTAGTGCGTTAAAAAATGTGATGGTATCTTTTTTATTGTTTTCAAAACACATTAAAGTTTTTTGTTTGCAGATTTTTATCGAGTTTGTTTTTTTAAAAAAAAGGAACAAAAAAATCTTGGCTTTAATGTCATTTGTTTGTAAAAAAATCACCGCGAATGCATATTTACGAAAATAACTACCAACACTTGTGAGATTGGCTGAGGAACCATCGAATATGTTGTATGATCCTGGACTGATAGGCTGGTGTGAAGCTGACCATCCATGCTGTAAAAAATGGTTCACTTTGCAAATTCTTTCAGGGAAGGTCGTCAAGAGTTGAAGGGATTATTCCTTTGAGGTTTGGTTTCTTTTTTACGTGCATTTTTAAAGCATGTGTAAGCGTGATCTTAAATGTGTCTGCCTGTAAATATGAGTGTTAAACGTCGATATATCTTAGCAATAAAGATTATAGATAGGTGTAACCTTACACCTATTTATGAAATTAATAGGTTCTACATGCCATGTGCCATCGTGGTAAGCGGTGCACTTTTATGCATCTTAGTTGCATTGCGTTTTTATTGAATTGTAAAATTAAAAATCTTGAGGCCTTGAATGATACGTCATCTGCTTCTCTCAATGTCTCACACAAGTAAAAAATCTGGAACGTTATTGCTTTTCTTAATTCAAATTTCAAATTCAAGAACTAAAATGAAGGTAATTGAAAGAAATGTAAATCTGGGAACATGTTGAAATACATTAAATATGTAACTGGCTTAAAATCTTTCTCCAGCACACGTAGGTACATCATTTTGTACGTACAAAAAAGCACACCTTAAAAGTGGTGTATTTTCTTTTCACAAAATTATCTTGCTTGGGAAAATAAAAACTCGGCGAACAATCCGTGCGCTGTACACAATGACAAACACATTCCAGCCACATGACATTGCCGTAAAGCAGGTCGGACTTTTGCTGTGCTCTTGTTCTAGCTGCACAGATTGTGCTCAGAGATTTATACACCAGTCTGGTACCTACGTATCCGTGCTTTAGTGCCGCGTCCCAGTTTAGAGGAGGAAAATAATGGGGATTTTATAAACTCTAAACAAGCCGAGATAAGAGATGGGTTTTTAAAAAGGATACAATGTGTGTTGTCGTGTGCTGGTAGGGATTTAATTACTTAAATGGTGTTCAATTGAGATGAAATTACGGAAGAATAAGGGCGATTTTATTGAATGGTTCATCTTTAAGTAAAATTGAAACGGTTGTAACGCAGCCATTGTATAACTTAATAAAGTATGGAAGTAAATAAGGTCATTCAACATTAATGATGTTTCATGTCATTCTGAAATCTTCTTTTTCTTCTATGGGACATGTCTCTTAATGTGCAAAGGCAGAGAGTATCTGTAGAGGCTACAGGAACTCCTTAAAAAACGTTGTAGAAATTGTAATTAGAGTTTGAATGAACACATTTTTTTTAAATTTATTTAAAAATAAATTTATTTTAAAAATTGGCAGTCAAATGACCCAGGTTACGGTGGACAGATGATAATACCGTTGTGTTGGTGCATTGTTGAATTAGACTGAACAAATAAATGTGAAAGACAAAGGTTGTACCACATTGAGGAAGAAAGCTTATATCTATTTTTTGTTGTTTTGATAAGGCGCAGAAAGACGTTACATGAATACAAATTTGTTAACATCATTAAAGTAGGATCCCTGTAGAAAAGCAAATAAGAAATCCTTACCCATCGCATAGACGGGAACATCTTCCGCCCCATGAGTGGCCCAATGTCTTGGAGCGGCTGCAGCATGGACCCTGTTATTATCCTGTGGTGTTCCACCCTGAGCTGCCGCTTGCCCCGCGCCCACCCTGGCGGCACCATGTCCTGGACCGCTTCCATACAGAACGGTGCTGTAAGGCAGACCGTCCACATCTGACGACTTGGCGTCAGGACCTGCGAAGACAAAATACAACAATAAAATAATCATCGATACTAATCTGCGGTAGATTTCCGTTTGTTGTGAGTATGAGGTAAAAAACGGTCCGTAATCTAGTAGTTAGCGCTTCGGACTCGTAAATGGAAGGTTGTGGGTTCGAGTCCCGGCGGAGTACAATTAAAAAAATAGATTTTTGGTAATTAGCATTAACCAACCTATTTTGCCTGACCAGTTGTCTTCATGCGAAAGCAGAAACTTGTGTGCATGCAATGGCATTCGTTGATCCAGGGTCAAAGATATAGTCATGGGGTCAGGCATGATTCAAACCAGCGTTATTCTTTTCAAAATCCACTAGTCAAGAGTAGTGACGTGATTCCTCCGCAATAACAACATTTATATTTCAGAAATTACTTTAGCTTTACCAAAGACTGGTCACTAAAGGTCCATCCAGCCGTACAACAATTGGGTCTTACAGGTGGCGCTTTCTATAATTACGGCCAAGCTAGCCGAGGGCTCTTGAGGTATGATTAACACAAAAACAAATTTCGCAAAATAAATCATCCTAATTTTATCATTATCTTATACTGCATATTATCTCACCTAGTATGGGGTGGTCTCTCGGGGCGCCTTGACCACCGACTGTCATGACATGGCCATGGTCCGCAGTGACCAGCAAGAGGTCAGCCCGCGACACTGCGGCCCGCACTGCCGCCTCTAGCTGGAGGGTCTCATCCAAGGCGCGGTACGGGTTGTTGTAATGGTGGGCGTGGTCTATCCTGCCACCTGAGAAAAATAATAAGAATTGTAGCGGAAATGAAATATTTTTGTTGTTGCTTGCTAATGGAAACAAATATTTTGAATGAAGTTTGAATCAAATGCGATGGAACAAAAAAGTAATATCTAGTATGAATTGTCTATTTTGAATGTCAGTATCTAAAATATCAGAATAAACATAAAAATAATATATTTTTAAAGTGGAGAAAGATTTGGCTGTAATATTAAGTACATATTTTAAAAGAAATTTCTACTGCTTTCCGTTCATTTCATTGTTTTTTGTTCTACATGTCTTCCCCTAAGTACTTTTTTGTCTTTTCTCCAACAGAGGTACTTTCACATAAGCAATGTTTGTATGTGTACTGAACTGATGTGTTTTATAAATACTGGACATTGATTTTGAAAATAAATGAAACAACTCTCACGCTATCGTGTTTAAGGTTTTCCCTTAGCTCAGATCTTGTAGAATTTGTGTTCTTAAGACAATTTCATTTATAGGTTATATTTTAATCAAAAGGTATTTAAGCCAAACAAACACTGAAGCGGACGATGTCCTACCTTTCAATTATTAAGAGCTTCAAATGAATATAAGAATACATAAAAAATAATCTAAGTCTAAATATCGTAAAATTAGTTAGAAAGTTAAAACTTGTGTATATCTTTACACGTTATCTTGTAAAATGTAAAAGAACACAATTGTGTAAAATAATTAAGCATTGAGAACATGGTTTCTTACCTTCCACCATCAGGAAAAATCCCTTGGGGTTCTTCTCCAGGATGGAGAGCGCTGTCATGGTCATTTCCAGAAGAGACGGGTCTCCAGCGGGTCCAGGAGGACGATCAGCGGCGAAATTCATGTGGGAATAGTCGAAAAGACCTGAGAAAGAATAAAAAGATACGTTAAAGTAAAAACCTTGCTTCAACTTATTTTCAGAGTTTTACAAGTCTGGGTGATACAGTTACTTCCTAACAACGTGAATTACGTGACGTCACATATTTAATGTCATTTGCGTCGACTCCATTGTATAGAACTGAAATATGCTTAGCTTCACGATAAGTTAAATTAAAAAAAATACACGTAATAAAAACTAACACAATCGTGTCCAAAATGAAAAAAAAAAGATTTTGTGACCGGACGCTGTAGTGTAGTGGTTATATCCACACAATTCATATAAAAAGGAACCTAGTTCAATTGCGCAGATGAACTAAAAAGAAAAATATGAAAAAAAAAGTATTTTTATTTATTAAATTTGAGTTTTTGGCTAGTTATTTGTATGAAAATGGTATTTTAATTGAAACGCTTTAAAATTATTTTTTTCAACCAAAATTCCCATTACTGTATTTGCTTATAAAGCAAAAAGCTTTAACGAAAATTGTAATTAATTTTTCAGAGCATTATTAAACAACGGACAAAGCAACAATAAAACACATTCACACACCAGTAATCGGATCACAAAAGGTTTAAAAATAATGGAAAAAAACTAAACTGAAAATTTGTCACAAATGTGATTAAAATTTATTAGGTGTGAAGTTTTTTTCACAAAAAATAAAATTATTCGGCCATTATTTTGGAAAAAAAACTGTTAGAAAAAATGCAAGTTTTTTTGTTATTTTCTACTCTGTTGCTATTCCATTAGGGGTAGCCAGAGACACCGCGGATTTGTTTCCGTTTATTCTTGGCCTTACAAAACAGTCTCAATTCATTCATATCCAAGACTTATTTTAAACATTCTCACTGCATATTCTTATCTTTCAAAATATCAAACTGATCAGGCCATACTTTCTTCGGTATTGTATTTTTTATTTTTCCTTTCAAAATTTATTAAGAAAAACACTACGTCAACCAATCATCATCATCCATTCCTTCCCCTTTAAATTATTAAAAAATATATATATTATGAAAAACCGACAGTTTAAATTATTCATAATACTTGAATTTCGTATGTTTTTTCTTTGGTAAGCCATCCACTCGGTTTCATACATATCTCATACCTCGGTGCGGTTAATTTTTTATCAGGCTCTGTGCATGAACGTTACACGTACCTACGTACTCGCGGTCGTACGTATTACGAGTACTCTAGCACTTTATCTACGAGTGCCCAGAGAGGTAAACTAACACCTTTATTTTTATATAACGAACCGGAGCCTATTGCAAACGTTTTCACTTTTCCCTCTAAATCATATTTTTGCGTTTTCAATTGTAAAAAGTATTTTTTCAGGATGGAAATGGTTGGAGTATTTTTAACATACACAACCATTATTACATGGAAAGAATGTAAGTTTATAAAATTTAAAGCCAATTACAGTTTTTTTTTTAATTTTAAACATAAGTAATACAAAATACGCATGAAAAAATGCCATTCTAAAATATCATACGGCGTTAATTTATATATCTTTTTGTAATATGCTGTAAGCGTAACCCGTTGGTACGATGGACAATGAGGTCAAGACGGTAATTTGACTATCGTGTTAGAAATTAAAACAGCGCAAGTCCATTGACTATAATAGATATGTGCTTTAGAATACCCTGCCCCATGAGCTAGGAGTCGTAGAGAGTGCAAGTGCATTTAAGTCAGACTGAAGACATGTTTGTTTTGGAGATGCTACAGTTGAACAGTGCCCTTGTAGTGATTTATTACAAAACAGTACTAAATTTTTTGTCTTATTATTATTTTTATTATATATTTGACGCTTGATCAACACACAAAATTACGAATTCTTTTGTTATCGATAATTTTAACACCTGTTCCTGGCCAAGAAAAGAATAGTTGGTGGATTGCATTTTTCTTCACATATTTCCATACACAATATGTTTATTTTGACAGCATCGAAGAAAAAGCAAGGAAAGTGTAATTTATACATTTTTTACAATTTCAAACAAAATGAGTAAGCTGTACAAAACACTCTCAATCCCGCAATCTTATACATATCAGGGTACCCAACGTATGTTTGAATTAATAGTCACTAGTTGTCCTTAGTTTGACTAAAGTAAAGCTTTAAAGTTTCATTGTAAAATAATTGAATCATTGTTAAAAGTAATTGTGTGTGAAAATAGTAAAAAGCAGTCAAAATATTATTTAAAAATGTAAATTTCTAATGATGCGTTCAGAACAAGCTCACAACTATAATAGTTATCACGATGGCGTAGCACGACGTGATAAAGTTCCACGATTAGGTACATCTCTACCGTGCTCTGGCTTATCGTGGTGTGTGTTTTTTCATCCCGATGAAAAAACTTCCCTCTAGCGATACCCAAGTGTCCACCCTAGAGAGATGAATTTAATTATTAAAGCGTGCTGAACAAGGACATTCGTCATCATAAAAACTACAGTTTTTTTATTATCAGGAGACTTCAAGTTTAAAATAAAAGTTTTTATGGTTCGTTATTGAATAAATTAAAATGAATTTTGTCATAAATTTTAAGTTGGTAGGCTTTCTTACTGAGAGGTAGAAATCAATAAGCCTCTGTACCTACTATAACTTTAATAAACAGTCCGGTCGATTGCTCAATTGGTAGAGTGCCTATAGCCCAGGTTCGAATCCCACTGAGGGTGTCAGAAATGATTTCTCGTTTTGGCGTTTATTTCAAACCCAAAATAAAATACCGGCAAGGCTTACTCCACTTCAAAAGAAATAGGTACCAGCCATTTTGGGAAGTAGGAAACTCTCATTTCAAAGTCCCTCTCGATTACAAATAGGATATTTCATAAAAGTGCCATTTCAGTGGCATTTTTTCCAACAGATTCTGAAACCCTCACTCCGGGTGGGCAGCCTGTTCTACTCTACTCGGTCCCGCAATGCAAAAAGCGAAGTCTTCAAAATTATTGCGTATTTGATGACAAAGATGCATCAAACTGACAGCACCACTCCCCGCTGACCTTAGTTCTGCCCCTTTACATTCACCTCAATAGAGGAAAACATCTAATCTAAATCTAAAGCTAAGCTGCAAAGATATGTATCATTTGAAATTAATATTAAATGCATTCCCACAAGCAGACATGCATAATTTCGCGCTTACACATGCCGCATGTGGACCTACAATATAAAAAACCCATCTCAAATGAACATAACCCCTGCAACTCTTGCCGACCTTCCCTGAAGCAGGGGTGACATTGGCAAAGTGAACCATTTTTTACAGTATGGGTGGTCAGCCGCATATCAACCTATCAGTCAAGGAAAACATGTCTGCCATATATGACTGAGCCATACCATTTAAGGATTTTAATATCATCAAACATACACGGTTTCATCATCGTCCTTCAATCATTCGTTGCATATATTTTTTTCTATTCTCCTCCAGCTGTGTATATCTTTTAAGCCTCAAATCCACATTCAACTTACATTAAAATCAAAAGAATACAATGGCATGAGCTTACCTAGCAGATAGTCCACTTTGTCAGTGTTGATGTTATCAAACTGCTCCTTGTTCCACACATACTCTGCGCGCAGTTTTCTCCTCTTCTTGTCTCTGAGCCAGTCATCTAGCAGGTTGCGGCCATCCAGCCTCCTGCCCTCCATGGAAGGCTGTTCAGGGTCACGGGCCACTGCTGGAAGCATGTGGCGACGACCTCCACCAAGAAGAACCTGAGAACAAAGAACAAAAAATATCCTGCTTAAGACCACATGTCTTCTTACTGAAATGTTTCTCGCACTGAAATATACTCATGGCGAGTGTGCGATTGTGCATGTTAATAAACATTACGTTCTACATTTGAAAGAAATAAATGAATCATATTGTAAACAGTGCATGCCAAAACTATTGTAACTATGTGATAGACATATTCTATCATTGAAGCGTTGGAGATCTTTATATGTTTTTGGATCATGCGTGGTCTTGTATAAATTCTTTTGAGTGTTCGCTTGATGTCTTTACAAATAAATAAAATTAAAATCTTCATCATAGCACTTTCACGCTGAAGAATCCCATCGTAGATATGGGTGAAATAGACACACGGCAACAGATTCCGGAAAACATTTCTTAAGCATAAGTCTGAATAGTCAATCGGAACTGCGCCCATACGAAATGCAGTCCAACTTTCAAACAGGAGCACTACTTACATTGATATTCTTGCCAGGTTCATTGTCCACCAGTTGCAGTGCTATGTCCTTGCAGGACTTGCGGCTGGCCGGAGGGACCTTGCTGTCGTCCTCCCAGTAGCGTGACGGCGCATGCGCATACAGGGCGGCAGGTGTGGCGTGCGTGATGCGGGTGGTGGTCACTATACCCGTCCATTTACCTGAGGGCGACACAACATCAATCAATCAACAACTGCATTGCGAAACAGACATAAAACGCATCTAAGCTACACATATTGCGTAACTTCTCGCCGTGCTATCCCTGAAGGGTTTCGCATGCGGCGAGTGGAACATATATAATATATTTACAGGAAAGGGGGCCGGTTTTTACAACTTTAGTGTTAGTTCGCCGTGAGTAATGTGCTTTTATGGGTTGAATATTACCTTTCGCGAGTTTTACTGAAACTATCAGCTACTAGGTTTGCTTAAGCTGGCACTAACTAGTAACAACAAAACTCTAGAAAACTAAAGATGCTTCGATGTTTGGCAAAAGAGGGCGTCGTACCAAAAAATAGTTGTGTCTACTGTACTTTGGATATCCATTATTGCAATTAGTAAATCATCTTGTTAGTTATGTATAATATCGTCCCCCTAGTGCTTGTTTGGCTTATTTACCATTTGATTTAAAGATGACCTTTTAATGTAATCGTCTTAGTCCGGTCGATAGCTCAGTTGGTAGAGTGCTTGCATTCTACCCCGTGAGCTCGGGTTCGAATCCCACCGAGGAGGGTGTCAGAAATGATTTCCAATTTCGGTGTGTATTTCAAACCCCATAATATAAATACCGGCGAGGTTTACTCAGCCTTTACAAGAAATGAGTACCAGCCCCCTCGGGAGCTGGGAAATTCCCACTTCAACTGAAGTGGTTGGCGTAAGGCCGGCCCCCTTACCTGTAAAAATAAATAGGTTCAACTCGCCACATGCGACCCCTTCGGGGATAACGCGGCAAGAAGTTACACTATATGTGTAGCTTAGTTGCGTTGCGTTGCGTTGCGTCTTCAGTATCACTTTTTTCACAATCTGAGCTAAGAAAATAACACAAAACACGATAAAGTGACAGTTGTTTTAAATATTTATTAAATCCATTTCCAGTTTTCATAAGACGCATTGGTCCAGTACACATACAAAAATTGCTCATGTGAAATTACCTCTGAGGGAAATAAGACAAAGAAGCACTAAGGGTATAATATACCACTTTGATGTGCCATCTTTGAAAACCATATGACGTCATGATATTCACCTGCTTCCTGTGCCCACTGCAGCACAGAGGGAACCCTGGCTCCGAATGATGAAGAGCAGTTGTCAAACTTAGCTCTGCCGTCCAGCCCCAGGGTCTCGTAGTTGGTCTTCACTCCACACAGCAGGGCGGTGGCGCAGGCTGACGACTCTCCCGTCTGGGCATTCAGGTTGTAGGTCTACAAGAGGATAAACATTATGAGTTGGTTTGGTGTCACATTACCTACATTTGAGGCTATTCTTAGACATTTTAGTCGTCGGTTGAGCCCATGCTTTGACAAACTAATGATGCCTGGGCGGAAAGTCTCATCCCCATTGTCATTCTTACCTACCGAATTTTGGTAATATTTGTATGAAGGCTAATCAGCTGTTGACTTACAGCCATCTTGGATTGACAGGTCTTCATACAAACGCAACATTAGTTTGTCAAAGCGTGGGCTGAACGGACGAATAAAATTTCTAAGAATAACACCGATTGTGTTTAGAATCTTGGCTCTCAAACAAAATAAATTGGATGGGCTAAGTTGTTGTAAATTTAAGAAGGGGGGAAAAAAATGGAATCGTTTCAAAATAGTTCTAAAAGAGAGGATTTCAAAAAAATAAAAACCCAATAAATTGTCGGTGTTATGGTTGAGGGGTCAACTGACCTTTTCTAGCGTATTTAGAATAGTATAACGCTTGTTCGACCCCGGCTGGGTCCGTTAACTATAACTTTGACCCTTGTTCAACAGATGTCATTGGGTAATTATTAAAATGAATAATTCATTAAAATAAACGATAACGAATTATCAATTGACGATATTAATACCTGTTTCTGGCCAGGCAGAATAGTTTGGTGAATTGCATTCCTCTTCACAAATTTGTAAAAAATTCACCAACAGCTTCGTTACAACCTCTTGGTATATTTATTGTGTGTTATACAATAAGTAGGTCAGCAAAGAAATCTCAAAGTCCTTTAAATTTGACAAAATATTGTATTTGGTGTCATTTTTACAAGAAAATATTATTTATTTTTCTCAGACCAAAATCAAGCAAAGGAATTTCAAACAAGGATTATTCTTAAGGATAAAAGAAAAACAATTTTGTTTTCGATTACTTGAGTATATATATTTTATACCACAACCGGTTTCGCAAACATCCGTTTGCATCGTCAGGTGGTTAAATTAATACTATGAATTTAATCGTCAGGTGGTTAAATTAATAGTATTAATTTAACCACCTGACGATGCAAACGGATGTTTGCGAAACCGGTTGTGGTATAAAATATATATACTCAAGTAATCGAAAACAAAATTGTTTTTCTTTTATCCTTAATGATGAACGATTACAAAGCTAATGCCTCTATAATCAATAAAAAAAACACCATTCTCATTGAATTGGATAAATCACTATAATTACCTGTGCTAAAGCAGCCGCAGGGAACTGATCCCATATGAGTCCAGCTGCCTCCCCACTGTTTGTTGGTTCTCCACTTCCTCGTCCTCTCTGCGCCCTCAGCTCTCTGGCAGCTGTCACCGTGGCCAGACTCATGCCGTCTCCAACGAACATGATGACACTCCTAGGAAGACAACAATATGTTAATGAATAATTATGGGAATAAATGAGATATCCAGAGTCCTAATAAAAGGAGAGCTTGTATGAAAAAGGTTATGACTCTGGTGAAATGAAAGAAGTATGTTAGGACAGGAAGAAGTGGCGGCTAATCTATAATGTTGATTTGTAATGTTGGCGGCTTATCCATTGGTACTTTTATGTAATATTTTTTGTATGGGCACCTATTGACTTTTTTGTATAGATGTCTTTTTAAGATTTTGTTGTTTTTATGTGTCTGAATGTTATGTAGGTAGTTCAGTAATGAAGAAATGAAGGCAAGAGTTGCAGGGTGTATGCTAATTTGAGATTTGAATTTTAATTTGTAAGAACACATTCAGCATTTAAAAGCGCAAAATAACACATGCCTGTTTGTAGGTATGCATTTGATATGAGTTTTGAATGTTAACAGATATTAAAGATTATTTAGATGTCTTTTCGAAGTTATTCTGATGTATTTTGATAAGATGGTGAAAGATGGAACAAGACTGTATTGTTGACGCATAAAATCTGCAAGGTAGTAGGAGACCACACCTGAGATTGCTTGGTGAACTACAGCGAACTGCAAGCGAACGCCGAAATTTTCGAATATTGAAGAACACTAGATGCAACAGTGGATAGAAACCAACTTACAAAGAGAAAAAATAAGTGTAGGCATTTTATGTTGAAATGAAATTTGCGGTTCCTCAGTAGATGCCTTCAAATTTTCACGAATCTCCGACAGCGATCGAAGACTTCTCTAAAAAAAGTCATAGTAAATATTGAACTATGTTGAATGAGACTGATAATATTTTTTAAATCGTATATAAGAAAAAATAATCAAATTATGAAAATACAATGCAACATCAAAAATTCCCATTGTCGAAAAAGAATATTGTTCTCCATTTTCACAAGGGGTCAAAAGCTTGACGTGTTCATCCTAAATTGTCCCAACACTTTTAATTAAACGGATCAGCAAAAAAAACAACATGTACAAAAACGCGTGAATTTTTTCGCGTAAATTTTGTAAGCAAAACATGTCGTCCCATCGGATTAGCCACAGATGTGCGTGGAAAAATGGACACGTATTTACGTGATGTATATAAAATATAAGGACGTTTGTATAGAACGGATCTGTCAAGTGTAAAATATATTGGGGTATGAATAATCAACAAAATGACAAATTTTTGTCAAGGGATTTTGTATTTTTATGTTTGTAAAATACAGTTTGTATAACATAGCTAGAGGCTCAGAATCTTGTGTAGGTACTGATAACATTTGCATGATACAAAAAGATATTGTGTCGTTGGAAAAGATTTAAAAAGTCGTGGGCATGTACCTACATGCCCACGACTTTTTATTTTGACATTTCAAAATATATTTACATAATCACAAAATATAATAATATATACATGCCAGAAATATAAAAGCCATTGTTTTATTTTCTTCAACAAAATACTTCTTGTACTGTAACAACTCATCTAACATCATGTTTTTTTCTTTTTTTTTTTCTCTAATTTTCAAACTGTACTCTATTCTGGAAATAATAAAAATTGACAAAGCAAAACAATTTGAAAGAGCTATATCAAGGAGAAGACAAAATTTTATAACAATTCCTAAATTTAAAACAAAACAATTCGAGAATAATTTTATCTGTAGGGGAATAAAATACTATAACATATTGCCAAATGAAATCAAAATAATTAAGGATGTTAAACAAATTAAGTTTAAAATAAAAAAAAATATATATTCATAGTTCTACTTATTGATTGGTTGTTTCTGATTTTTGTTTTTTTTTCATTTTTTATATTGTTAATTTATTTTTTGATTTATTCTTGTGTATTACCTATATTTTTTTCCTTTAAGTATTATATTAAGTTTTTATCTCATTATATTATATAGAATATAATTTAAGAACATAATTTATTTAAGATAGCTGCGATTCCCTCACCAAGCACAAGAGCTTGGCTCTTCAATTGGTGAGGAAATAACAATTAAGTTTTTTATTATTATTTAGAAATATTACTTGTTTTAAAATAAATTTGTATTTATATTTTGTTAAATAAAAAAAAAAAAAAAAAAAAAAAAAAAAAAAGTTAAACTATCAAAAGTGACGTTTTACAAAATGGCGGTGTTATTTCCATTTTTCAACACGTTCAGCTACAGCCGTGTAAGTTACTTATTTTAATCTTAACAAAACGCTTAAATTTAAATAAAAAAATCTGCTTACCGCTTGTTATATTTTTTTGTCTCTCTGTAATATGATCTTCACAAAAATACCCCAAGTATAATTAAGGACATCAAATTTATGTCGGCCATTTGAAAATCCTATTGCGTATTTTTTATTTGAACTGTACCCCGAGTATAAAGCATTCCGTAAACTTCCTTCAAACACGTATACAGGAAAATGTATAGAATCTAAAATGACAACCCTTATGATTGTTTTAGTTTCCACATTTTTTTTTTATTAACACGTTCGAAAGGAGTTTATACTTGAGTGTTTTTTTTATTTATACCCTTTGGGACTATCCCACACCACAGGAGTGTTCAAATTTAATATTAACAGTTATTTAAAGGGTTGTTTGCATTTAATTTTCTTCAATTTATTCAATATGTGCTTGACCAGTACCCAACCAAACGCATTTACTAAAAATGTGTTATAAAGTGAAACGCTCGCTGAACGTGCTATTTCAGTTTATATTTATTTTTTGTAGAACGCTACGGTTGACTTTAAATGGAGAGTTTCATACTCGGAGTATGGGCAAAAAAGCACTGTGTAGAATTACCTGTGTATACATTTGTTTTGGTTAATGAGAAACACCGCCCTCATTATAAACGCGAATAAACTTAATTAAAAAGTTTTCAATTTAAAACTGTCTAAATATTAACATAATACCTACGCTAGATAAACATTTTAAATGTTAATGAGAGTACCTGATGGAATAATAATTGGGTGAATAATATTAATTGCAGCAATAGCCTAATTCAAAATAGGTGCTGTAGGTGTGATTTGTTCGAAAACGGTACACACCAAATAAGTATGGACTTGGAACGGTCCGTAGTCCGTAGTGGCAACACTTTGGACTCGTAAATGGAAGGTTGTGGATTCGGATCCCGGCGGAGCACAAACATATTATACCATTTATATTTTGAATGTGCTCTTCGCTGGGTTGAAAAATTCATAAACCTTTACCAATGACCGGTCACCAAAGGTCCATCCAGCCTTACAGCAACTGGGTCTTGCTTGAGTATTGGCGCTTTGTAGCGACGACCAAGCTCGTACACCTCTGCAGCACTACAACAAGTGTCATAGACCCCTAGAGTCTTTAGAATCTAGGGAGTCTCCCGCACAGGATTTCTTAAAAAAAAAAGTATACCAGTCCTCTTACTAAGTAAAATGAATCCACTTGATAAAGATGGGATAACAGCGAAAGCGCTCGAGGAAATAAATCACTTCGTGAAGAAAAACTTTATGTTTAATTTTTTACATTATTGAATTAAAATTAAAAAAACACCTCTGCGGCACTACAACAAGTGTCATAGACCCCTAGAGTCTTTAGAAACTAGGGAGTCTCCCGCACAGGATTTCTTAAAAAAAAAAAAAAAAAATGAATCGTCACAATATAGATACACAAACCCCTAAATTGAATCCAATATGTTTCTAAAAATTGGCATTCAGTTACTTTTTCAACAATAAAGAGCCCTGAAGCTGTTAAAATAGTGTAGTAGAATGAAGGTGTATGGAACAAAATGAAAAAAAAAAATAGTTGATACTTTGAAGTGGTGTCCAAAAACACATGTACAGAAGGCTCTTGAGGTGAATTTGCGCGAACCGGGTCAATCATCAAGAACATTTAACGGACAGTGGTGGCTGCGTTAATCACATAGACCAAAGCCTACCTCAGTTTGTCGCAACAGTGATTACAGTACAATTTTGTTTTTTGCAGCTACTCGCACTATGTATAATTTTCTTTCAGCCTTAATATTTACTATTGGTGACGCACAATTGAGCGTCATCTGTTTTATTTTTAATTAATTAGTCTAAGAAGCGAATTTCATGTTGGTCTGTCACAATCTGAAAAAAGTGCGGATAAAAATCGCAAGATGTCAGTCTCAACTTTTTTGACATCTGAGCAACGTGAGATTAGCAATGAATTGAAGACTTCTTTTTCCATCGTTGTTCGCATGTAGACACGTTTTTATATGTCTCTCGACCGATTTGAAATTTAACCGTAAAAATCTGTGAGTGAGTGTGATTGTTTTACATATAACTTGCAAGTGTGGCAGTTTGTGAACAGAGCTCAGCACCACAGGATCCTGAGAAAACGAGCATCATCTTGGACCAGCAGAGCACAATTTGAGGTGAGTGGCGGTCCTTTGATTTTCGCTTCTTTTGGTACGGGAAAGTCGTCCAACATTGAAAGCCACCTATTGAAGGTTGGCTTTTGTTTGAGAGAGAAAATAACATAGGCACTAGATCTATGTATTTCATATCTCGCATTGGAGAATACGTTGCAGTTTCTCCATTTGTTCTTTTTTTGTATTTATATACCCCCTGAGGGGCAAAACTTACACCTTGCCCCTCCAACTATAGTATAAGAAGAACAACATGTGTAAGCTTGTTTATTGTAACTAACTATGAAATTGTGTGCACATGTAACTGTTTTATTTATTTTTTAATAATATTTTTTTACTTTTTCTGGAATACACGAGAAACGTACAAATGAACGGTATAAATATGAGCCGCAATTGTATGGAGAGTCAGGTCGCTTGAAACATTGTGACGTGAAGTCGATATAAATAGAGCACGAAAAGTAATCAGTACATTGTTAACCGATATTGGGAAAAACAAATCTTGAAAAATAAATAAATCGGAGCTTAATTAAAAGGAACTTAAGTAAAATCATTAGTGATATAAATCACAAAAAGGCGCATATAAATTTAGTTAATTATTATTATAGGTTGGTATGACGCTGACCACCTATACTGTAAAAAATGGTTCACTTTGCCAATGTCACCCCTGTGTTAGGGAAGGTCGGCAAAAGTTGTAGGGCTTATGTTCATTTGAGTTTGGATTTTATTTGTAAGTACACATTCAGCATTTGTAAGCGCGAACTACACGTGTTTGTTTGTGGGCATCCATTTGAGAGCTTTAAATGCATGTATCCTTGCAAGTTAGATTATAGATTATTATTATATAGATTATGTACCTACCTACATTTATGTAGATCCTTTGAGAAGCTATCAAAACACCATTGAAATCTCTAATGTTACAATAGAACCAATTAGCAAATTGACCGATTATTGAAACCGCATCGATCAGAGATATAGGCTGTTACGATATCCGCTAATTAAATCGATTACTCACACGGGGAGGCTTAAAATCTTGTACGAAGCTGTGATATATACTAACCCAAAAGGACTCTGAACTCAACGCAAGCGTTTACCAGAAACTGTATCGAATATAAAACAGTGTCTTTGGTGAGCGTTTGAGTTTTCATACATTAGTTTTATACTTCGGGCTCGAATTGTAGGATAATCGTTGGGGTGAATCTGTAACCGAAAGAGGCTGGGTTTGTATGGAGCCACATAATGGCGCCATGGGAAACGGACGCCCTATTAGGCATAAATTTGTCTTTGGTTGTTCTTGCCGTTTAGGCAAAGGGAAATTTATTATGTTCGCCAATAAAACTAGTAGGTATAATATTCGGAGCCTCATAAATTGCTTATCTGATCTTATCTAAGTTGCAATGATATGTACAAATTGGGGATTCACATTATATGCATTTTCAATAGCGGACACGTGTGAGTTCACGCTTAAACATACCGCATGTGGACTTACTCGTACATTATAAAACCCAAATCCCAAATGGACATACACCCTGCAACTCTTGCTGACCTTCCCTAGAAAAAGGGTGACGTTGGCAAAGTGAACAACTTTCTACAGCATGGGTGGGATAATGCAGGCAAGAAGTGACACTACATGTGTAGCTTAGTTGCGTTTATCGGGAAAAACTGACTTTATAACCGGAGTACAAAATAATAACCTGATACCTGATGATGACCTTCTAGGTCGAAAACGTTAGTAATTTGTTTAAAGATTTTAATCTTATTGAATAAATTTATCCGTGAAAATAAACAGTGTTTTTAATTAATCAAAAAAATTATAAAATTAAACAAAATAATAACCTTTGTATGAATGAGCGGGAAGCAGTTTATTTTAATTTTGTTATTTCGATTGTGCAATGTTTAATTCAAGCTCGCACATTCAACCATCTTGTTTTATCTAACCGTCTCCATAACGACTTGTTTTTCTACCACCCCGGATCCGCACAATTGTCTAGTGAAATATTCACGTGACGTAACGGGCGACGGTAAATTGTCCACCCTTTCCCGTCTAAGGGCCCATTCCCGGCAAGTAAGGGACCACCAAAACAAATAAACTCCGCCGTGGGGGATTAACAAATCTGTATGAGAGCGCACACCCTTATAAACAAGCCTTCGTTTATTTATAATTTTGGATGAAGGTATATTCTGTTGTTTCAGAAAATTATAGTAGGAGAAGATTCAACACGGGTTCCTAATAAGAAGACGAGGAAGTATCACAATTTTCTAAAGCAAACAGAAAATGGTGTTCACACAAAGCTAATCCATGGCTCATTCGCCGCATTAATTTTCCTTGCAAAAAATGATCTAAGTGATATAAATAATCTATAATCCAAGTTGCAAAGATATATTAACATTTGAAATTCATATTTAATACGTGACCACAAACAGGCATGTGCAAGTTCACGCTTACAAATGCTGCATGTGTACTTAAAAATTAAAATCCAAATCTCAAATGAACAAAAGCCCTGCAACTCTTGGGGTTATTCCCTGAAACAAGGGTGAAAAAGGCAAAGTGAACCATTTTTTACAGTATGGGTGGTCAGTCTCATACCAACCTATAATTCAAGGAATATAAATCCAATTGTTTTTAATTTTCTTGCTATGATATTTTTCAGGTGAATGACATGGTCAACCGCAATTTCAAATTATTTTTTTGACAGACAACGATAAAACCAAGTTTTTTACTACATAATTAAACCGTTAAACGAATAAAAAAATGTTATGTCTAATTAGAAAAGCCAATTTAATTCTGTGGACCACGTTTTCAGCTTACCAGCACCTGGCGGTCTGCCGTAGTAAGCTCGGTGTATGCATAATAAGCCATTAACCGAAAACCACGGACCCCCGCTGAAATAAATTACTGCTAGTGAGCGAGATTATTCTCTTAGTGTGGACTTTAAGCCGTGATTAATTGTCTCTGGGTATGACGGTTTGAAATAACCAAGGAGACTACGAATTTCTCGCTAAGCAAGAAAATGAAAAGATTTGTCGAGGAAAATTTTCAGGAAATGATCCTGTGTTAACTATGTCATAATCAAGGCATCTCATATTCAAAATCCTAGATTGACTTTATTAAGTCAGACTTATACGCAAACGCATCTAAGCTCCACATATAGTGTAACTCCTTTCCGCGCTCTCCCCGAAGAAGACGCATGTGCACCTATTTATTTTTAAAGATAAGGGACCGGTCTCGCTGCAACCAATTCCGTTTAAGTGGGGGTTTCACAGCTCCCGAGGGGGCTGGCATTCAATATGAATTTTAAATGTTTATGTATCTTTGGAACGTAAATTATAAAGTATAGATGTAAATTTTGGGAGGTTTTGAAGAAATCGTCTTTGCATTGATTAAATAGCTTTATTCAAACATTTGTAAAAGACTCTCAGAAAATATTTTTATAAAAAAAAATTTAAGATTGTTTTATTAGTACACAACTTTAACATATTTATGAAACTTGATTGTTAAAAAATATATTTAAAACTCTTCAATCTAACAATTTTGCTTTGAAATTAAGCCATTGCGTATACACTCAACCATTCTGTGCACAGAAGAAAATAAAATAAAACTAAAATACTCTCTAGACGCGCTGTTGTAGCTTCTTCATATTTTTCTGTTTACGCGATGCTTGAGTATTTATGTTATATATTATACTCCGTGTACTTATTTCATTTCTTTAGCTAAGCGTTCTGGGTGTGAAAGTTAAAATTCTCTAAGCAATTATTTTCACGAGTACAAAAAATATTAAACATTTGAAAGTTGTAAGTTTCTTATTCCAACAAACTCGTCCTGACCTACGGACTTGGAGTTGATAAATTGTGTAATGAAAAGAAAACACAGTCTGGGTACTTACTTGGCTTTTGGCTTTTTGTCTAAGAAGTTTTGCAGACGCTTGGCGAGGTCTTTCTCGGCGTGAGCGTACCAATAGTCTCGATCTGAAAAAATAAGGTTTTCATGATAAATTGTGACGTCATAGCACATGAATTTTGTATTTCTATACGTGATTCATTTTATAAAATAAATATAAATAAAAATCCGCATTGGGCATCCAAAACCTCAATCTATTATTACAAAATTAATTGAAGAGGCAAAACAAGGAATGTTTGTATTTTAAATCGTTAAAATGTAAGCGTTAGCTCATCAAAATATAGCAGATCTTACGAAATAGATTATGATTTAATTTCAAACATGTTCAAAGTAATGAAACAAATTGTCTGCAATTACTTTGTAAACAGCTGAAAAAGGTTTATTTTGCGTAACAAAATTAATACCAAAAAGTATACCAATAGACTCGGTCACGTTGCCACAAAAAAGCAAACCATTTTTGTTTTTGTTTTTCATGCACAAGACTCTACTTATGTAGTTCTGTTACGTCTCTCTACAGATATTTAAAAAAAATGTAATACAATATTTCGTCCCGTTGGTGCATGTTTGTTTTATGTCCATCAGAAGTTATTTCACATGAGCAATGTTTGTTTGTATACTGAGACAATGTGTCTTATGAAAACTGGAAGTTCATTTTAAAAATACATAAAAACACTCTCGCATAATCATGTTTTACGTTTTTTCTTAACGCAACTTGCGTAGAATGTGGTTTTTCCGACAATTTCATTGAAAAGTCATCTTTGAATCAAATGGTAGATAAACCAAACAAGCACTGGGGAGACGATTTGTCAAGACTGCGTGCAATATTTACCTTGAATTTGTGGAGTATTTGTTGGAGCTGGTGCCATTGGAAGTAAAAAGCACCATGGGATGGTCATCAGGAGTAGAACTCCACTCTGCCCCAGCCTGCCCATTTTCCTAGGGCGCTGGAGACTCCAGGACTTCTTGTTCACTAGTTTTCACTTGATCACTGAGTTTCACTTGATCACTGAGTTTCACTCGATCACTTAGTTTCACTTGGTCACTAAGTACTAAAACCACACTACTTTCCTTCATAGTCCACTTCAACACCAAAACAAAATGAAATGAACAATAATAAATTACCTCGCAATCAACTCATAAGTCATCATATTTTTCAATCTTACATATTTAGAAACTTTTATGTGTTTAGTTTTGTTTGTTTCAACCAAATTAAAGAGAGTTGCCACTTTTATCCATTGAAAAAAAGAAGGGTATCCATTTTCTTCAAGTCAATCTGAAACAAAAGAAAAAAACACTTATTATAATAGTTGAAGTCTTTATTTTCTTTAAATTACTTAATTATTTTGTCTACTAACCATACTAACCACTAGACTACAATCCACTTTTTTAATTTCAATGAAAATAACTTTATGTAGATTCATGTTTTTTTGTCGCACGTTACCAGTTTTCCTACGCGGGTAAATAAACCAAAATATGGAAATTCCTTTTCCTGATTCCCTTCATGAAAACACCAATAGGTGTGTAGGAACCTTTGTAAGGTTGGCACTATTTGGATAACATCAAGAATGTTAAAATAATAATAATATCAAGGTAATAATAATAACAACAAGATCTGGTTGTCATGGCAACGATTTGAAACGGTATAATCGTCTACGAACGAACACAACATTTTGAGTTGTAATAATTTTCTAAGAAATTCTGAAATACGTGGTTTCTATATTTTAATGATGAGCTTTCCGTAGAAATTAAGTAAATATAATATTATATTTTGTATTGTTTGTGTATTAACACTGTGAAAATTCATTTTGTTTCAATTTATAATTTTTGGATGAAATTTTTCAAGCAAAACACTGTTTATTTTCACTATAGACTTTATTTAAAAGATTAAAATCTTTAAAACAAAATTACGAACGTTTTCGACCTAGAAGGTCATCATCAGGTATGATTTGATTACAGAAATTAATTTTATTTTATGAAATTTTGTCAATAGGCACAAATGATGTCAGGTAGGTAAAACACATACAGTAAGATTTTAAATTAATGAAATAATTAAATAAATTAAACAAGTAAGAGAAGATCTATTAGGTAATAACTAATTAATTAATTATAAGTCCATTTTAATAATAAAATAAAATAAATAAAATAAAATTGGTCAAAAGGTATAAAATTCAGTTTGGTAGGTAAAATATTCAGTAAAAATTCTGTTAACATTAAATTAGTTTTATGGCAATTATGAAAGAATAAGAATTAATATTAAACGTCATTTGGTGAGACATTATGTATACAAGATAAAGGATAGATTGAAATAAGTATAAATCAAAGTTGGAGGCTAAAACGGTCAAAATTATCAAAAATAGATCAAAAAACATCAGAAGGATAAAATTAAAAAGCTAAAAAGTAACAAATAAAACAATTAAAAACAAGAAACAAAGACAAATGCACCACTACACCAGTCATCTCGAAAAATCAAACAGCAAAACCAGTAAACTAGTGTCATCCTACACAAGGACATAATAAACAATGTAATCAGACGGTCTTGTCCTCGCACATAAGCAGCGGGGAGACAGGAGGGATCTGGATATTCACGACCACTTCTCTGTGTCTGTGGATCTGAAGTGCCTCAAAAGCCATCAGACGTCTACCAAAACACTCAGAGTGTAGGACCAATGTATTGGCCGTGTCAAACGTGTGGCCATTCTCGATACAATGGTCCGCCATCTCCGAGTATCCCGACAGACCCCTGAATGCTCTGGCATGCTCCTTTAATCTGGTTGTGATGGCCCTGCCTGTCTCACCGATGTATATGGCTTGACAGTCGTTGCAGTTAAGCTGGTACACACCACTCCTGCTAAATTTTCCCAATTTATCCTTATTGTTGAATATTATATTACCCAGATTGTTATTAGTGTAGTGAGCACTTTTAACTTTATGCCTAATAATATTGTTTATTTTATGGTTTAAGTTCCCGAGATACAATATTTTCTTGTAATCATTATTATGTGGTGTCTGTATTCTAGGATAAATATATTCGTTATACATCTTACCTTTTAGTTTTTTATTTAATAATTTATCAATTGTATTCTCGCCGTAACCATTGTTAGTGGCTATTAATTTTATGATAATGAGTTCCTTATCATACTCATTTTTCTCCAATGGGACATTCAATAATCTATGTAACATGCTGTTGAATACTGACATTTTATGTGCCATTGGATGGTTTGATGTAGCATGAATGATGGTATCTGTATAAGTAGGTTTGCGATATATACTGAATTTAAATTTATTATTAATAATACTAAGGTTAAGATCTAAGTAATTAATTGAGTTATTATGTTCTATTTCCATGGTAAATTGTATGTTACTGTCGATTGAATTTATAAAATTTAAGAAAAGACTGAGTTGTCTACTTGTTCCCTTCCAAATACATAGTATATCGTCTACATACCTAAAATATTTAAAAACATGTTCTAATAACAAATTTCCTGAATTGAAAAGCTTTTTTTCAAAATCGTCCATATAGATTTCACTGAGAAGAGGGGATAACCGGCTACCCATCGGTAGTGCATCATTAATCTTATAGAATTTATTGTTAAATTGGAAGTAGTTTTGCTCAGTGCACATCTTCGTAAGATCAATGATTTTACTAACCACAGGTTCATCGGCATCCCCCTCTCTCAGTTTCCTCTCTAGAATATTGATGGTTCGAGCCACCGGTATACTGGTGAATAAGTCCTTGACGTCAAATGATACCAACGTGCATTTATTGGGAACTGTGACAGATTTCAAAATTTGTGTAAGTTCTAATGAATTCTTAACACTTAATTTAGATTGAAATTTAGTGTTAATCAGTATTTCATCTATTAAATGTTTCGATATTTTTACTACAGGTGCATTTACATAAGACACTACAGGTCTGGCTGGTTGTTGTTCCTTATGCAGCTTGATATTTCCATAGAGGCGTGGTGCAGATGGGTTCATTACTGTAAGACTCTTCTTAATCATGCCTGTATAGCCGTTACTCGTAAGACATTGTGCCACCCTCCTTTGGTATTTGTCTGTCGGATCTGATGTTAACTGTGTACATTTATCATTAATGATGGCATCATTTAATTTTCCGATGTATGCATCTCTATCTATGGCTACAATAGAATGACCTTTGTCACCTTTTGTGATTACAATATTATTGTTCTTCATTTTGTCTTTTATACTAAGGACAATGTTAGATGTTTTTCTGTCATTAATCCCATTATGTTTTGGTTCGATTGTATTTATAATTTCAGCAACTTTCGTCTTCAAGGATATTTTACCAGTATCCATC